>JAULJL010000002.1:42094146-43535813 GCA_030761205.1 Fremontodendron californicum | reverse complement strand
GAACTGGCCATCGAACTAGCCTTCTTACTCCTCCCACGAGTCTCTGGGACCTCTTGTGTTTGGTTATCTTCCTGAGACGCCATCCTTATGATCAACACCTTTTACGAACCACGAGCTCTGATACCAACTGTCACGGACTCGGAACATTAGCCCTGCAAACCGTGCGGCCTTAGGCTGGAAGTCGCTTCCCTGAATGCCTAAGTCAGCCTGTTAACACTCAAGAAAGGCACTGGTAACTAAAAGTTACTAGGGCTAGGCAGAAAATAGAACAAGAGAGAGTAGAGAATAATGCTCTTGTATATTACTCAAATGAGTTAAATGATACAAATGAGGCTGGATGAGGCCTCTATTTATAGTTGAATACCCCTTACATCAATGGTTCAGATTTAAACAAATGAACGGCTAAGATTACATTATCTAGTGGCCTAAAGGAATTTAAACTCTATCTCTTAGAGTTCTAGATAAGCTGGAACTGTTGGGCAGTAACTATCTTTTACTACTTCTAGAACCTCCAGGTAAAATCTATCTTCCAGGGCCTTCTAAAATGCTCCAGGGATTGGGCCTATTCTGGTGGGTCAAAATACTTTTTGTAATTCAGATCCCGGGCCTGGATTTTTGTGTGCGAACTGGGCCAGGACCTGTTGTGTGCATAACGGACCCGAGCGAGATCGCGCAGGCCGTGACATATGTCTCATTATAGAACATCCTGTGAAATAGCAACTGCTTCCAAATATACTATAGTTGAGTTTAACAAAGGTGAGAAGCTTAACAGGGTTAATTACAAGATCTGGAGTATGAAAAATCCAATATGTATTGAAAGAACAAGAGGTTTTGGAAGTTCTAAATAATGTCTTAGAAGAGCCTGAAAATGGGAATACGACCCAATATAAAAGGGACGAGAGGCTTACAATGCCTGGAAAAAGAAAAATGGATTTGTGAATTTTTGTCGATTCCGTAAGGAGAAAATGGATTTCTGTGGGAAACAACTCAAGAGTTGAAGTGAAGGGAATCGATATATGCAAATCACGTATGCATGGTGGCCGATCTCTTATCCTACATGACATCGACATTTGACGAAATTTGTTTTTTTGTCATTGTTCTTCTTAACTTAGGATTTAACTTGAACTTCGATAGCACTGGTGTTAATTTGCTTTTGGAACAAATTACTATGGTTCTGGATATTTGTCAAATGATTTTATTGTTTTGGATGTTGACTACACTTCGTGTAGTTGTATCAATAATTCTAGTTTTTCTCTAGTTACTTCTTCAAGTAATGCAAATATTAATATGGATATTTGGTATGCTAGACTAGGCCATATCGGGCAACAAAGGATGAATAGATTGACTAAAGAGGGATTACTAAGCCCTTTTGAAAAAGTTAATCTATCAACGTGTAAAAATGTCTAGTGGGAAAAAATAGCAAGAAAACCATTTGGTAAAGAGACTAGAGTCGAATTTCCATTGCAACTTGTATATTCCGATATTAGAGACCCAATGAATGTAAGGGCACGAAGTGGAGGAGTATATTTCATCACATTCATCAATGATTACACACGTTATCAATTTGTTTATTTGATTTCCCTAATTTGAAGCTTTAGAGTGCTTCAGAAAATACATGATTTTTTGTGAAAAAACAATTAGATAAAAATGTTAAGGCATTAAGAATGGACCGAGGACGTGAGTATTTGTCTGATCAGTTCAGATATTTATGTGATAAAAAATGAATAGATATGCAGCTAACCATTCTGAGAACTCCATAATAAAATGGTGTTGCGGAGAGAAAAAATAAAACTCCTTTGGAAATGGTTAGGTTTATGATGGCCCAAAAATATTGCTTATCATCTTTTGGGGTGATGCCTTATTAACAGCTACTTATATATTGAATAGAGCACCCTCCAAGTCAATGACATCCACCCTTTATGAATTATGGACTGGTAGAAAACTCGATCTTATTAATCTAAGACTTTGGGTTATGTTTCCTACATTTATGAGTCTGCTCATCAATATGACAAGTTAGGTCCAAAAGGCACAAAAAGAGTATATTTATAAGATACTTTGAGCATTCAAAGGGAGATATGTTCATTGGTGAACAAGCAAGTGAGAGTGTAACTGAATTTGAATATCGGGATGCCACTTTTTGGAAAATGATTTTCTAAGTAGGGGTGAGATTAATCAGGATATATCTCTTTATGAGATAAAAAATCTTGATGATTTGATTGTTGCAAATCGACTGATGCATATTCCTGATAATGCACCAATGGTATCTCATCCAAGTGGGAGCATAACGAAAGATGATGAATTTGTTTTCACAAGAATAACAAGTCATGCGTAGTAATCGCAGAAATGTTTCTCGACGTCATTTTGACATAGAGGGAGAAACTTTCATGATTACCTCACAAGATGAAGAAGAGCCAAGAAATGTTCCAAAAAATTCTTTCTTCTGTAGTTTAAGAAAAGTGGATTAAGGCAATGGAAGAAGAGATGGCGTCTATGAGATCAAACAATGTTTGGGAATTGGTTGATCTACTAAAAGGACGCAAAGCAATTAGGAACAAATGGGTTCTCAAGATTAAGCGTAAGTCTGATGGGACTATTGAAAGATACAAGGCACGTCTTGTAACTAAGGGGTATACAAGAGACTTTCTCTCTTGTTGTAAGGTTTACCTCTATACGCTTAATTCCAGCCATAGTAGCAAGTTTAGATTAGAGTTGCATCAAATGGATAAAAGAACTATCTTTCTAAACGGAAAACTGGAAGTGGAAATCTACATGGAACAACCAGTAGATTTCATCAACAAAGGTCAAGAGCACAAAGTGTGCTAGTTATTAAGGTCAATTTATGGTCTTAAGCAATCTTCAAAACAGTGGTATATTAGATTTCATCAAGCAATCATTTCGTATGATTGTATCATGACTGATGAAGACCACTTTGTGTATGTCAAAAGAACTAAAGACAAGTTTGTGATCTTATCACTTTATACTGTTGGCCAAAAATGATAAGGAGTATATCATTATGGTGAAAAATTGGCTGTCCTCAAATTTTGAGATGAAGCAGCTTACATTCTTGGAGTGAAAATCACTCGGGATCATTCTAAAAAATTTCTTTCTCTTTCACAAGAGTCGTATATTAAGAAAATTCTTGAACGATTCCAAATACAAGACTACAAGCCAATTGATACTCCTATTGCAAAAGGCGAAAGCCTGAGTAAAAGAATGTGTCCTAAGACTATAAGAAAAGGAACAAATAGCAAAAGTTCCTTATTCCAGTGCTGTGGGAAACCTTATTAATGCTATGATGTGCATAATGCTGGATATTTGTTACGTAGTTGGACTCATTAATCAATATCAATCAAATCCAGGTCAACCCCATTGGAAATCAGTTAAAAGGATATTAAGGTATCTAAAAGGCACTGTGGACTATTCGTTATGCTATCAAGGAAGTGATCTGCATTAATCGGGTATACGGACGCCGATTGGGGAGGAGATTTAGATGAGAGGAAATCTACCTCCGGATATGTTTTCTTTCTTAATAATGGAGTGATCTCCTGGGGTAGTAAGAAACATACTTGCATAGCATTGTCCACTATGGAAGCTGAATTTATGGCATTTTCAGCGATGGTGCAAGATGGTGTTTGTCTTAAGAGACTCTTGAATCAATTTGGGATTTAATGAAGATGCATCGAACTCAGTGTTTGTAAATTGTGATAGTCAAGCTACAATAGCATTCACGAGAGATCCCAAATATTATTCAAGGACTAAACACAAAGTTACCAAAAATAATTTTGTGAGAGACATGGTTGCATATAAGAAAGTCAACATGCAGTACATATCTATGCATAAGATAATTGCAGATCAGTTACGAAATCAATTCCTAGAGATGTGTACAATGGACATGTAAGATCTCTAGGATTGCATAGGATTTAATGTACTTGCTAAGTTGTTCAAGTTGAACAATTTGTTTTTTTTTTCTCATTTATGATTATTGTTGACAATGATTAATGCATACTAAAGTTTAGTACTTTATTTCATGAAAGCATACACACGTGTGTGTATATATATATATATTTTAAGTACATATATGAGATTAAAGGTATGTCGGACAGATGATTGGCCTTCTCACACAGGCAATCACCTCTAAGGCTTAGTGTCGGTAGAGATGAGATTAGTTTTAAGCTTTAAAAATGAGAGTTTTACGAGAGCTTGAGCTTAAAACGGAATCGCCTTGATTACGGTTCAAGATGAGGTCATATAGTATGAGTTTATGACCGAAAGTGAATGATCCTTTAATTCACTTTATTTGTCTATGTATGCCAGGTGGAAGTCCTATTATTTAATATATTGAGAAAGTAAAGTTGTGGACTCAAGTTAGATACTGAGTGTATCTGAACTATCACTTGTACGGTATTGATATTGTGATAAAGATATACGCTCCAAGGGAAAATGAGAGTAATATCGTAGCATGTGTTTCATACCACATGTGCATTATTCGATCAGTATGGGTAACAGAAGAATTGATCTCTGCTTCTAAGTTGTGTGAGACCCATGAGATCAACTAGGAATCTCTATTTAGTACCCTTATGACTTTTGACTGTTTCTTAAAGTTTCAGTTCAATGTTAGCTATCTTAGAATGTTGCCAATGGTCATGAATGATTTGATCTAATGGGACATATCTAGATAGCAGTTGAATTGGAATGGAGAGATTCGAGGAAAACGGAAGATCATTTTAATGTCTCATTTGGTTGTATTCACTAGTCGACCAATTGTGTTTTAAATGGTAAACACAATTCTGAATACAAAGTTTATTATATCACTGATATAATAGAGATCACGAAAAACTTGAAATGTGACTAAATGAATCTGGGGTGCTGCATACTTACTCTACTTAAACATTTGAGCTGCTATATATACCTAACAGTTGTATAGCAGCCAGCTCTCGAGATTATAAAGTATGCTGGTCGTACGACCTATTTTCTTGTATGAACTTTGTAGAAAGAAGAGATATCAGTATCTTGAAATTGATTATGAGTATATTGTGTCCATTATGTGGGAGTGGGAGATGTTGGAATTAGGTCCACCCATAATGGGTAGTACCCAAATTTCATTTGAAAAGTACCCGTTTAGAATTGAAACGGCATAGTAACTTCTCAATGGAAGTTACTTCACGTGATGTTAATATTGTTAACTACCAAAAGGGTAGTTAACAAATATAAAAAAAGGGAACAATCGGCAACAAATTAACAATAAGAAAAAGGAAACCGAGATCCTAATTCTTCAGTCGGCTATAAAGAAAAGAATGAAAAAATGATTCGTTCGGCTTAAAATCGAGAAGATCAAAAAGGAAGAATGAAAATTTGTTTTCATTCGGAAAGGTTAAGGCCGAGACAAAGAAAAAGATAAATAAGTTTCTCTTAGATAAAACACAATACTCGTTTTTTCTACATTCTTGAAGAACTTAGTGCTGTGGCAAACAGACAATTTTCAAACACGTGATTTTGTCTTCGGCCAGTAAATCAAAATCGAGTTCATCATTAAACGATCCTGTAAGTTATTTAATTCCACATTTTTGTTATAGATTATTTACATGATAATCTACAATCATCACTAAACAATTTGGAAACCTTGAGTGGCTTTCTCGTCTATCTTCTTTAAAAGTGCTTGATCTCAGTTTCACTAATCTAAGTAAGGCCAGTGATTGCTCGCAAGTAGTGAACCAGCTTCCTTCCTTGAAACCTTGGACATAAGCCATCCACTCATCTTTTTTGGCTTGTCAACTCTTCTACATCTCTCTCCACCCTCAATCTCCAGGCCAACAGGCTCAATTCTTATGCAATTCCATTTTAATTTAATTGTAATTTAATTATAATTTTTTATATTAATTTAATTTAATTTAAAATTGTGTCAAGCTATGTTCGTGCGTTCGTGTTCCTTCATTTAAATTAAATGAGCTTGTTCGCAAATATTAAATGAACATGTTGATGAACATATAATTGAATATGTTCGCGAACAATTAAAAATATGTTCATGAACAATAAACAAACAAATCTAAACAATTTTAACAAACAGACAAATAAAAAAAAAAGCCAGTTTTAAATTATTATTAAATATAAAATAAAATAATAAAATACAAATACAAATATAATTAAATTTAAGTTATTAAATAATATTAATCATATTATAAGTAAATAAAATAAAATATAAATAAAATATTATTAATTATAATCGAACAAGAAACGGGCTTTAAACAAGTTTTAAATAATCTATTAAACGAATTTTAAACGATCCATAAACGAGCTTATTCATGAACATAAATGAACTGAACAGATCTTGTTCGTGCTCGGTTCATTTAATAAACGAACCTTAAAATCATGTTCATAATCGTTTATTAAACTTGATAAACGAACATAAACGAACAAAAATCAAATTATTTAT
Organism: Fremontodendron californicum; assembly: GCA_030761205.1. Lineage (NCBI taxonomy): Eukaryota > Viridiplantae > Streptophyta > Magnoliopsida > Malvales > Malvaceae > Fremontodendron > Fremontodendron californicum. The sequence continues at coordinate 43,529,383 of JAULJL010000002.1, read as the reverse complement.
GAATCGTTTGTCTAACGCTCTTTTCATTTACATCTATAGAGATAACAAAAAATATATTCAATAATCATTGGGCCTATCAACAATTTAACCCAAATTCACTTGTTACCTATTGGGCCTAGTAATAATTTAATCCAATTCCAATTAGTGACAGCAAAGCAAAAATCTGACCCAAATTCAGTTTTTCTAGTTGAGCTTGGATTTACCTTTGACAAGCCCAAACAAAATTCATTTACTTATATATATAAAAAAAGAAGAAGCAAAAATAGAAGAAACTCCTGGCACGCCAGCGAAGCCAGTACAGAAAAATATAAAATAAAAATACCCAGATTGTCAAAAACGACTTCATTAGAACAAGAAAAAAGAAAAACGACGTAAGATTACGCTTTTTTGTTCTTTTATTTTTTATTTTTAAACTTCCTTCTCTCTCGATCTGCAATTTCTTAACAAATCCTCTTCTCTCTAAAATCTAGCCATCCACAAATTACTTTACAACACCGTTGTTTTTTATTTGATCTGCAGTTTCTTGAAAATCCTGTGGTAGATCTTCGAAGGCCTTCCACTGAAGCTGTACGCCGCTGAATACAAAGCGGGTTAGTCTTTTTTTGTTTTTGTTTTTTTGCTTTTGCTTGTTTTGGATAAGGTAGTTTTGGGTTTTAAAAAAGAATAATTTTTGGTCAAAACTGAAGCTAAGCTACTGTAAAGGAATTGAGTTTTGGATTAGTTGATTGAAATTCAGTTAATGAATGATTGTCAATTTGAATCTCCAATGTTTTTTTTATTTTTTTATTTTATTTCTTAATTGTTAATTTGAATTTATGGGTAGGAATAATTAATTTTATACTGTTAAATTGAGGAAGAAGGCTGTTCTTTGGGTCCAGTTGAGTCCTCCAACTGCGCCTCACCCAACCTGGATCTAAATGGGCCCAATTCCAGCGCCTCAATTCTCAATTCTCAATTTTTTTTTTTTTAATTAAAATCATTCTCCCAACTCTCCCAATGGTCATATTTTTGTTTGGTTCTCAATTTATATCTGGGTGAATTCCACCACTAATTCCTCTCTTACTCTCTAGGTTATCTTCCTTTCTGCGTGACTATCTTCTTCTCCTTCCGCTCTTCTATACTTCCTTCTACCTTCTTCATCTGTTCTCAGATTTTGTTTGTATTAATTTCTTAGTACACATTACACAACGGTCACATTCTTTTCTCCTACTCTCATATTTCAATTTTCCTCTCTAGCTTTTACCATCACCAGTTTCAATTTTCCTTCTGGTTTTGCATTGGTATTATGGAATGTGCATTATTATGATTGTTAAACTTTCTCCATCACCATTCAGGTTTAATGATTTTATTGCCGGTCAGTAAAGCTTTAATGTAATTCTTTCTTTGTTGTAGCATATTTTGCCTCCACATGCTTTTTTTTCCTTGAAAAGATTGATTAATTTATGGATTTTTTAGAATTATGGTGTCCCTTCTCATAATCTGTCCCTAAATTCATTTTTTCAAAATAATTAAGTTTCGGGGTTGAATTTAATTATGTTTTTCTCTTTTGTGGTAAAGGTTTATAGGAGAGTGATTTTGCTTCACAATGTCAACTGATCCTCAGAAAAAATGAAAGAGGTAGGCTCTTCCAGTGCAGGCAGTAGCAGGTGCACTGCTTGCTGCCTGGCAAAGGCAGCTACAATACTTGCTGCTTCTAAGCAGCAGCAGCTGGTGCACGGCTTGCTTCCAGTGCAGCAACAGGTGCATTATTCCTGCTGATACCAATTAAGTGTTCCTTGCTTTTATCTCTATAGAAAGGTGATTTGTCCAGATCAAATCTCAGTATTAATTATACCTTTTGTTTAGATTTAAGGCATTGCTTGTTATTTGTTTAGTACATTATTGTTTCTATAATACCTAGTCTTTACAATTCAACTTCAAATATGATAAAATGACGAAAAGCAATATTTTATCTCAAATTTTTTACTTCCAATGCTTATTTATAGTGGTTTGAGGTTCTTGATGGGCTCCTTGTAAAACACTGGAGGAACGTGGGTCTCGCATTTAACTGCACTTTTCTTCTGTTTGGAGTTTCAAGTGCTTGAAGGTGCTCAATTTGGAAAATTGTAAAGGTAAAAGTGTTTGCCTTTGTTTTTATTTTGATGGGTATTTTTTTTTATGGGAAAGTTTTCCCCCATTTTTATACATAAGAATTTAAAGTTGTTCCTCACCGGACCCAAACCTGGATCTAAAGGGGTCCAATTCCAGCGCCTCAATTTTCAATTTTTTTTTTTGAATTTAAAATCTTTCAATCTCAACTCTCACAACGGTCATATTTCGATCTCAATTTATATCTGGGTTTCTTAATACACATTACACAACAGTCACATTCTTTTCTCCTACTCCCCTATTTCAATTTTCCTCTCTAGCTTTTACCATCACCACTTTCAATTTTCCTTCTGGTTTTGCATTGCTATTGTGGGACATCCTGCTGGGTTTAGGATAGCTGACAATTGATTTTTTTTTTTTACTAGGTTGGAGCAAGCTACCGCTCTAGGTTTCAGCTTTGTAATGGGGAAATCGAAAGATGTGAAGAAAATGGCAATGCTTGAGAAAGAGATTGAAAAGTACAGAGATTTCATGTTGATAGATGTTGAGGAACAGTATCTTAAGCTTCCTTACAAAACGTAAGAAAGTTATAGTAGTTTTAAGCACCGTCTTATTGATGTAAGCAATGGCTTGTATCATGTATATGTAAATCCTTTAACTTTTTCTCTTTTTGCTCTTCCCTTTTCAGATTGGCATTCTTCAAAGTAGCTTTTAAACTTTATGAAGCGGATTATTATTATGTCAAAGCAGATGATGACATTTATTTGCTTCAAGGTAATCCCAAAGTGACTTTGTTTTCTAGTGTTAATGTGTTGAGTGTGATGTTCATTTTTTTTTTACTTCATCAGATCGGCTGCTTCTCTGACTTACATTGGATGCATGAAGAAGGGAACCTGATCAATGACCCTAAATTGAAATGGTATGAATTTTTCATGTAGTCTTTGATGATTCATATTCTACCTTGAAATATGTAAAATTTTTGGAGGATTTATTATAAAATTTCAGGTATGAGAAATCAGGACATCTGATTGGAAATGAGTATTTCTTGCATGCTTATGGTCCTATATATGTTTTCTCTGCATAGGTGGTGGCTTCATTGGCAGCTGCTAGGAATAACAGGTTTGCCTTTGCTTTGAGTTTGATTCCACTTGCTATTTGTTACTCTTGATCAGTCTTCATATTGAATTGACCATAGTAATATGTTCCACATTTAGTTTTTAGTGCACCTGATTGCATTTCCTTGGTAAAAAAAAGATGTCAATTTGTGATAAATTCTGCTTAAAATGATTATCATTGCAGCTATTTAGTTTTTGACATTTAAGTCAGGGCCTTGTCATTAGTTTCTCTTGGAACTTGGATATTTGTTTGTTGACCTAATATCATGAGTTTAACATGCGAGATGTTGTTCACAGGAAGATGAGTTTTTAATATAAAAGCATGCATTTGCTTGTGCTTGTAGCTCATCTACACCCTACTTTTCTACTTGTTGAGAATCACCAAGCTATTAAACAGTGCTCATTGTTACCAAATCTGACTTCTCAATTATTCATTTGAATTGTATTGTAGTTAATATCTGATGACAGTTGCAGATTTTAATCATCTTTCACTGTTTTTTCGGATAAATGAGATTTGTATTCATTCAAAGAAGTAAAAACTGTTAGCTGCACCTAAGTGAACAAGCTGCACCTAGCAGCAAAGCAGTTTATAGCAGCAGTAAACTTGATTTGCCTAAGTTTTGTTTCTGCTTGCAACAGCTTGTTACAATGTAAACATGGTTCTTGCAGTTGAACCCATCCAAGCTATTGGGGTTTGCTTATGACAGTTCGCGCTTTTTGTTGCAAATTTTACTTCTAAGTGCAATATAACTTAAGTATTCAAGAAACCATTTAATTGCATACCATGTCCTTATTTTCTATTTTTGAAACTATGCCTTATGATTATTGGATATAGAATATGCTTAACTCTAGTTTGTGTTTGTATGCTAAGTTAATAAATACTTTTCAATACATTATCTTTTCTCTTATTGAACATGTTACTGGTTCCATGTTATTTGTACATCCAGTTGCATGTAATATATACATATGCACCATCCAGTTTCTATTTTTGAAACTATGCCTTATGATTATTGGATATAGAATATGCTTAACTCTAGTTTGTGTTTTGTATGCTAAGTTAATAAATACTTTTCAATACATTATCTTTTCTCTTATTGAACATGTTACTGGTTCCATGTTATTTGTACATCCAGTTGCATGTAATATATACATATGCACCATCCATTACTTTGAAATTCACTGCTGAAAGTGAGAAGGATATGGTCTTTTCCAACCATATCCTATAATTCTATGTACATGAGTTCTGTACAAACTGTTAGCTCTATGACTAAAATGTTATTCTCGAAGGTTTGTAAGGAATCGCTATAATTCTATGACTAGGACTGGGAATATTGCAGTGCAAGTTACATGAATGGTTAATCCAGTTGCTTTGGGTTGGACTTGCTAATTTGATCAATGGGCATGTAATAATTAATTTTTTATTTTCTTTTAATTCAGCAGAATTTAAGCTTCTGTGAAATTACTTCAAAATTGCTTCCAGGATGAACTCATTTTGCAGCCATTTCCTCACTGAAACCACAGGTTGAAGGTCTCTAGGACCTTGATCTGTCTGGCCTCAGGTGCAATAAAGTTTAGAGTTTTGGGTGCTTTACATAAGTTTATTTGTCCAGGTGATGACTGATGCCTGCCATTATCCTATTTAGAGTTGTCTATCTACCTTGGGTTCATTATTGAGCATTCTATGAATATCCTTTTTCATAGATATCAAGGGGTTTCTTACTGATGTCAAACCTGCATTGCTTAGCTGAATATGAAAAAAATTCCATTTGAGGCATGGATCAACTACATTCTAACATATTTGTCTTGAATCATTAAGTACCATAAATGTCCTTAAATAAATTATTATGAAGTGAGATAAAGTTAGCCAACATCTTTTTCCATCTCTTTCCTTCATTTTTTGTGGCACTCTTATTTGCTATTATCCTGTTCTCTCTCTGGTAGTTTTTTATTAATAATTTATAAATAAAAATGTATGTATGCACTCACATCTGGTGTGTCTCTAAAATTATAGTAAACACCATGTTTACTGTTGTGAAAAGGATACTGATGTAAAGTTCTTTTTGATTGGACATCTAGGCAACTCTGTGGACTTTGTGAATTTTCTGATGTTGTGCATCTGCTCAAACCAGCTGCCGCTGCCATGATGGTAAATTTTTTGTTGAATAGACAAATATTCCGCATTTCCACTTCTTATACATGTTTCTCAGTCATTTGAAACATATCTTCATGTCTGGAATCCTTCTTAGGATAAATTATCAGATGTTTCACAAAGCATTTGCAAAATTTTAAGTTAATGGATATGAAATAGTATGTCTACCAGAATTATGTTGCTTTTTAAATTTATTTTCATTCTTGTATTTGCCTCTATGATTTTGGCATTCAATTGTGTTTTAGAGTAATGTCTCAGCATCTATGCTTTTGCCTCTGTCATGTTATCAGAAAATAAAGAATAAAAAATATAACGATAAAAATAAAAATAAAAATTGAAAGATATGTCTCTGTAAACATCAATCAATCAAATCAAATAAAGAATAAAAAATAATTGATTGATGTTTACACAGACATATCTTTCTATTTTGTATTTGACTGATGTTTCAACATAAAAATTAAATTAAACTTAAAATAAAGAATAAAAAATAATAATGACGATAAAATTAAAAATAAAATCAAAACGAAAATTAAAACTCGAAAAAAATAAAAACAAAATAATTAAATCAAGAATTAAATTAAACAGAAAAAATTATAAATAAATGGAAAACAAAAAAAAATAATAAAAATAGAAATAACTATAAAGATTTAAATGAAAATAAATATAAATATAAAAATAAAATCGAAATAAAAATTATAAATAAAGAATAAAAAATAATAATAACTTAAATATAACGATAAAAATAAAAATCAAATCAAAACGAAAATTAAAACTCAAAAAAAATAATAACAAAATAATTAAATTAAACAGGAAATTTATAAATAAATGGAAAATAAAAAAATAGAAATTAAAATCAAAATAAATATAAATATAAAAATAAATATAAATATAAAGTTAGCCTAGCTTAGCCAAGCCAAGCCAAGCCAAGCCAAGCCAAGCCAAGCCAAGCCAAGCCAAGCCAACTTTGAACATGGATAAGTTAGATGTTGCAACTGTTTCTTCAGTATATTATGTGATGTTCACAACTTTGACCATTATCGCTATTGTAAACATGTTTAAGGTAAATTATTTAATTGATGCCTCTTGAATTTGGTTTTGATGCCTAATTGCGGTTGTAATTTATCCTCAACTAGAGGAACTGATGGGCACAAACTAAGTGTTGTTATCTTGTTCTTTTAACAGGACTGGACAGGCTCTCTGGAACAATCATACTTCATGCACCAAGAGAACATGAACCACCTCCTCCAATAGGTATGTGTAGAACTTGTACTTTTTCCCCCTCTTTTTGCTTTCTTTTTTTTGGGCAGTTATATAAAAGTGGGAGAGTTTGAAGCTATAAATTCATTAATTGCCCTATTTTTGCTCCTCCTTGTTTAAGCTTTATGTTAGATCAAGAAAAATGGATATCAGGTGAACAATTATTTTTCTTTGGTATTGTTATCATTGTTCATTTGATTTTGTTCCTGTTTACAATTTGCTTATTTAACTTGAGTTAAAATTGTTATTTGAAATATATATTTGGGTTTGCTTGCCTATTTGACTTGAGTTAAATTTTTTATATAATAGGTTTCGGATGCATCAAGTTCATTGGAATCAATACGTGCAAATAATTAAGAAAAGATGGAAACTTTGTGAATGAAGTTATTCCATTAGATTTGTTCTTTAATTGGATCAACTTTAGGTTGTTCTCTTACGAAAATTAGGATGTTATACTTTCTTATGAGCGTACTTTTTTTTGTTAACTTTGATTACATGATGGTAGTCTATTTGTTAGTTTTGGATACTTTAAAATGATTTTATATAAACAAAATCATTTTAAGTTGGCAATCAATAGCTTGAACTTCAATTTGTTGTGCTCTTTAAATTCAATTTGCGAAAAGCAAGAAAAAAATAATTATAATATTATGTAAATTATTATTTTTAACGACAATTTAAATTGCCTTTAAAGGTTATTAACTTGTAATGGTAGTTTTAACTATCAACATATTCATTTAACAAATATGTAAATTAACGGCTAAGCTTGGCCTGACTAAGCTAGGTTATAGGCTAGTCTTGGCTTGACTGATTGGATCGATCGGATGAACTGGATCGTCTTGATCGGTTGGTCTGATCAATTCTAAACTGTCCGGTCGGTCCGGTTAGTCAAGATGGTTCGGATGGTTCGGGCGGTTTGGTCGATCAAGCCAAGCTTAGCCTATGGTCCTTCAAAGTTGAGACACCAAGGTTAGTCAAATTTAGCCAAGCCAAGTCTAGTTAATAGCCTTTCAAAGTTGAGACACCAAGATTAGTCGACCGGTTCGGACGGTTTGATCGGTCCGAGTGTTCAGGTCGGTTTAAAATTGATAGCCAAGATGATGTTTATTCAGACGAAATCGGTGACAAACCGCCTTCGGCAGTTTGCCAGCGCGTAGATCTCAAAAGGTTATATGGATTAAAAAAAAATTCATCTCAAACGAACAACCGAGCGCAAAGTTATAGCCTTTCAAAGTTGAGACACCAAGGCTAGTGAAGCCTATCCATGCTTATACCCTAGTCGGTCTGGGCGATCCAGATGGTCCGGGCGGTCCTTCCTGTTCGGACAGTCCGGGCGGTTCAGGCCATCCGGATGGTCCGGACGGTCCGGGTGGTCTAGGCTAGGGCTGTAATCGAGTCGAGTCGAGCTCGAATATTGAGCTGCTCGAGCTCGACTCGAAACTCGCTGCTCGAAACTCGGCTCGAGCTCGATCGAATACCAATTTTTAAGCTCGAGCTCGGCTCGAAATATAATCGAACTATTCGAGCTCGGCTCGATAAAGCTCGTTTACTCAATTTATGTACTCGAGCTCGAGCTCGAGCTCGTTTCATATACAATTTTTTCACATTTACATAATAAATTCTTTCTAAAATGGCGAACCCAAGCCTGCCTTATTCAAACAAAGCTATCAGAAAAACCAATAACCAAACAATGTCAAGAACCAGTAGTATACGCCAGAAATCAGCTTAGGCTCTTTGAATCGAGCTCGAGCTCGTTTCATATACAATTTTTTCACATTTACATAATAAATTTTTTCTAAAATGGCGAACCCAAGCCTGCCTTATTCAAACAAAGCTATCAGAAAAACCAACAACCAAACAATGTCAAGAACCAGTAGTATACGCCAGAAATCAGCTTAGGCTCTTTGAATCGCATTAACTTAGTAGGAACCGATGCTGGGGCAACAATGTTCGTCCGTAGTGGCATCATGTCAGGCGAGTCCCTAAGGTTGTTGCTGCTGCTGTATCAATATTTATACCAACAGGCGACAGCTCTCACAAGTACCAAAAACAATAAAGAAATAATTAAAAGAAATAAACAACAGCACTGCTAATTTATTACATCAAACACGGTTCAGTGCAATCACAGTTCTCGGTTTTAAGAGCAATTTCAATTAATAGATGAAAATATTTCATACCATTCAAGACAGTACATATCCTCACTTTACGGGGTTTTAAGAGCAAACCACAAAACCATAGATAGCAAAAGTACAGAATTACAGAAGTTTAAAACAGGTTGACCATTTGACCATTCAATGCTGGCAATGTTATAGGAAGAGTTCACACTCAGCTAAGCTCATTTGAGTACAATGCTTTAATCAGTCTCTTTCAAACTTTTGCTAAAGAGCCTCAGAACTGGCAAACAACTATTGATTAACAAGCGATACATAAAATGATAAAATAGCTCAAACAACTATTGATTATATTTTTAGTTGCCTTCTTCAACCAACATGGACACCCTTCAGCCAAATTGAGACCAAGGGATCTATGTAGAGATGGTAATTTGGCAATCGAGTTGTTTCTGGTAGGGTCAGGTTTTGGTTGCTAGCTTAGTAAGTCAATTCAAGTTAGCTTGTAGATAGCTAAAATTGGTATTTTGAGTTTGGATAAACTTTTGCTGCATTTTAGTTACATGCATACAGTAATCAGGTTTGGATTTAAATCATTTCAAGTTTCAGGGCAGGGCAGGGCACGGCAGGGCAGGATTTTCAGGACATTGCTTCCCGAGTAAATTCAGTTTCATTTATATAGATTGAGCAAGTTGATTGGGTCAATTCAGCTTTTGCTACCTCTAGATCTATACAAAAGAAGCAAGAGCAGCACATAGAAATTTCTGCATAAAACAGAAATTAGCTTGAAAGTTGAAAGAATTGAGCATACCTTTCTCTCTCATTCTTTTCTCTCTATCATATTCAAACTTATCCCGAAGTTGATCGACTTTCCCTAAGTTATCAGCTTGCCTATTCCTCCCAAAACCTTGGTCCTGCAGTCAGAATGCATAATGCAATGTAGTATCAGGAAGATATTTCAACAAAAAAAAAACAAAACAAAACAAAACAAAAAGGGAAAGTTCCTTGTATACAAAGCTCGATTATTTGCTGCAGTTTTCAGTTTATTTTGCAATAGTTGTAGTTAATTTTTAGTGCTAACCGATTTCCTTAATAACGAGGCGAGTGCGGCGCATGTACTGTTCCCTGAGCTGCTTTCGACGCTTGTTTGGGATGTTGTCTCTGGGGATGACGAAGCGCTCACGTAGGGGCACGTGATCGCCAATCTCGTGCATCTCGCCGTCCACGACCCACCATTCGGATTTCTCTTCCGTTTTCTTGAAGGGCAACCCTGGGGCCTTGGAGCGCCGCTTGGAGGAAGCGGCGTCGGTTCTAGCGAAGCGGAGTTGATGGGTGGTGGGACGGAGGCATTGGGTTAGAGTGTGGAGTCGCTTTGAGAGGGAGAGCATGGAGATTACTGGGGAAACGGCAGAGAAGGAAAGAAAAATTAGGGTTATGGGTTTTAAGGGGTATATATATATTAAGGGTAGAATTGTAAATTAATATTAAAATATTAAAAATATGTATTATAAAATAAAAAGCTCGATTAGGCTCGCGAGCCACTCGAATCGAGTATTGAGATACTCGAATTCGGCTCGCTCGATAGCTCGAGCTGCTCGAGCTCGAGCTCGGCTCGATAATGACCGAATCGAATTCGAGTTTTTTTCGAACCGAACTCGAGTAGCTTGCGAGCACATGTGTCTCATTTACACCCCTAGTCTAGGCCATCCTGACGGTTCGTGCGGTCCGATCGATCCGGATAGTCTGCTCGGTCCGGTCGGTTTACTTTGTCATGACGGTTCAGTCAGTCCGGGTAGTCAAGCCAAGCCTGTAGCATTTCAAAGTTGAGACACCAATGTTAGTCAAGTTTAGCAAGCCAAGCCTAGCCTTGGTGTCTCCAGGCGGTTCAAGTGTTCAGGTACATTTAGAATTGATAGTCAAAACTATGCTTTTTAAGACGAAATCGGTGACAAACTGCCTTCGACAATTTGCCAACGCGTAGATCTCAAAAAGTTATATGGATTCAAAAAAAAAAAATCATCTCAAATGGACAACCGAGCGCAAAGTTATAGCCTTTCAAAGTTGAGACACCAAGGCTAGTGAAGTTTAGCCAAGCCTAGCATAGCTGGTCAATCCGGTCAATCTTGGCGGTTTGGCAGATCCGGTTGGTCTAGTCAGTCTGGGAGATCCTGTCGCTCCGGGCGGTTTGCCAATGCGTAGATCTCAAAAAGTTATATGGATTAAAAAAAAATCATCTCAAACGGTCAACCGAGCGCAAAGTTATAGCCTTTCAAAGTTGAGACTCTAAGGCTAGTGAAGTTTAGCCAAGCCAAGCATAGCCTAGCATAGCTGGACGATCCGATTGGTACGGTAAGTCCGGGCGGAACGGTCAGTACGGACGGTCCGAGCAGTTCGGACTGTCCGGATGGTCAGTACGGACAGTCCGGGTTGTTTGGACAGTTCGGATGGTAAGATCGGCTGAGGCAAGCCTAGCCTATAGCCTTTCAAAGTTGAGACACCAAGGCTTGTCCTGGCGGTCTAGGTGGTCCGGTTGGTCCGTGCGGTCCTGACGATCCGTGCAGACGGTCGGTCCAGACGTTCCGCTCGCTCCGGTCTAGCCAAGCCTAGCTTATAGCCTATAGAATTTCAAAGTTTAGACTCTAAGCCTAGTCAAGTTTAGCCAAGCCTAGCCTACAGCCTATAGAATTTCAAAGTTTAGACCCTAAGCCTAGTCAAGTTTAGCCAAGCCAAGCGAAGCCAAGCATAGCCTAGCCTAATCGGGCGGTCCGGGCGGTATGGTCGATCTGGGTGGTACGGACAGTCCGGTCCGACCGGGCTGTCCGATCGGGCAAGCCAAGCCTAGCCTATAGCCTATAGGCTTTCAAAGTTGAGACACCAAGGTTAGACAAGTTTAGCCAGGCCAAGCCTAACCTAGCCAATCGGTTCGACTTTTCATGTCGGTTTAGATTTGATGGCCAAAAGGATGTTTTTTTAGACGAAATCGGTGACAAATCATCTTCGGCAGTTTGTCAGCGCGTAGATCTCAAAAAGTTATATGAATTCAAATAAAAAATCATCTCAAACGGTCAACCAAGAGCAAAGTTTTAGCCTTTCAAAATTGAGACCCCAAGGCTAGTGAAGTTTAGCCAAGCCAATCCTAACTTAGCATAGCCGGTCGATCCGGTCAATCTTGGCGGTCAGATCGATTCGATTTGTCTGGTTGGTCCGATCAGTCCGATCCGTTCGGTCAGTACGGTGGTCCGGTCAATCCGATGATCTGTGAAGCCAAGCCTAGCTTAGCTTATAGCCAACACCCTTTCAAAGTTGAGACACCAAGGCTAGTCAAGTTTAGGCAAGTTTAGCAGGTCGGTCCGGGTAGTCAGAGCAGTCTGGACGGTCCGGTCGATCCAGACGATCCGATTGTTTCGAGTGGTCCGGTCGATCTGAGCGGTTCGGACGGTCCGATCGTTTTGGGTGATCCAAATCAGTCCGGGCGATCTATACGGTCTTGGCAATCCATACGGTCCGATCTGTCCGGTAGGTCTATACGGTCCGATCTGTCTGGGCGATCCATACGGTCCGAGCTGTCCGATCGGTCCTTTCGGTCCGGGCGATCGGTGTGGTCCGGTCGATCCAGACGGTCGGATAGGTCCGGTCTATCCAGACATTCTGGGCGGTACGAACGTTCTGGGCATTTCGGATGGTCAGTACGCACGGTCCGAGCGGTTCGGATGGTCCAGATGGACAGTATGGACGGTTCGGACGATCCGGATGGTCATGTCGACCGAGGCAAGCCTAGCCTATAGCTTATAGCCTTTCAAAGTTGAGACACCAAGGCTTGACCTAGCGGTCTAGGAGGTCCCGACGGTCCAGTCGGTCAAGATGGTCCGATCGGTCTGGTCGATCCTAGAGATCTGGACGATCGACCAGTTCGACGGTACAGACGGTTCGGTCGGTCTGTACTGTCTAGTCGGTCCGGGTGGTCCGGACGGTCATGGCTGTCCTGTCCGTTCGGGCGGTTCTTGCTTTCAGGATGGTATGACTGGTACGGACGGTACAGTCGGTCCCGATAGTCGGGTCGATTTGGGTGGTTCGATCGGTCCGAGCTTTTCGGAAGGTCAAGACGATCTGGACTGTCCGGGCTGTCCGAAACGTCAGATCGGTTTGGTCTGTCCGGTTTGTCCGATCGGTCCGGACGGTCTGGTCTAGCCAAGCCTAGCCTAAAGCCTATAGCCTTTCAAAGTTGAGACACCAAGGCTTGTCCGAGAGATCTAGGTAATCCCAGCGGTCCAGAAAATTCGGATGGTTCTGTTGAAACGGGTGGTCCGGTCGGGCCGGATGATTCGGTTAGTAAGGACGGTCCGGGCGGTTAGGACGGTCCGGATGGTCAGTACGGATGGTTCGGGCGATTCGAATGGTCCGTATGGTCAGTACGGACGGTCCAGATGGTCTGTCCGGTTGGCCTAGCCAAGCCTAGCTTATAACCTATGGCCTTTCGAAGTTGAGACACCAAGGCGAGCTAAGTTTAGCCAAGCCTAGCAGGTCGGTCCGGATAGTCCGGTCCGTCCCGACGGTCCGAACGATTCTATCGGTCCGAGCGATCCAGACAATCTAGTCGATCCGGACGATCCGATCGGTCTGGTCCGTCCGATCCGATTGGTGTTTGGGGCCAAAATGATGTTTTTTCAGACAAAATGATGTTTTTTTAGACGAAATCACTGACAAACCGCCTTCGGTAGTTTGGCAACGCGTTGATCACAAAAAAGTTATATGGGTTCAAAAATAAAAATCATCTCAAATGGACAACCGAGCGCAAGGTTATAGCCTTTCAAAGTATAGGGTGTTTAGGTTGGTTTAGAATTGATAGCCAAAACGATTTTTTTCAGACGAAATCGGTGACAAACCTCCTTCGACAGTTTGCCAGCGCGTAGATCACAAAAAGTTACATGGAATAAAAAAAATCATCTCAAACGGACAACCGAGCGCAAGGTTATAGCCTTTCAAAGTATAGGGTGTTTAGGTTGGTTTAGAATTGATAGAGAAAATGATGTTTTTTCAGACGAAATCGGTGACAAACTGTCTTCGACAGCTTGCCAGCGCGTTGATCACAAAAAGTTAAAAAAAAAATCTTCTCAAACGGACAACTGAGCGCAAGGTTATACCTTTCAAAGTAAATGGTGTTTAGATCGGTTTAAAAATGATAGCCAAAACGATGTTTTTTCAGATGAAATCAGAGACAAACCACATTTGAAAGTTTTGCAGAGCGTAGATAGCAAAAGTTATATGGATTAAAAAAAAATCATTTCAAACGGACAACCGAGCGCAGGGTTATACCCTTTCAACATAGAGAGCGTTTAGGTCGGTTTAGAATTGATAACCAAAATGATATTTTTTTAGACGAAATCGATGACAAACCGCCTACGGCAGCTTGCCAGTGCTAGATCACGAAAAGTTATATGAATTAAAAAAAAAAAAATCTTCTCAAACGGACAACCGAGCGCAAGGTTATAGCCTTTCAAAGTAGAGGTCTTTTGGTCAGTTTAGAATTGATAGCCAAAATAATGTTTTTTCGGAAGAAATCGGTGACAAACCACCTTCGGCAGTTTGGCAGCACGTATATCACAAAAAAGTTATATGGATTAAAAAAAAAAAAAATCTCAAACGGACGATCGAGCGCAAGGTTATAGCATTTCAAAGTAGAGGGTGTTTAGGTCGGTTTAGAATTGATAGCCAAAACGATCTTTTTCAGACGAAATCGGAAACAAACCGCCTCTGCAATTTGGCAGCACGTAGATCGCAAAAAGTTATATGGATTCAAAAAAAAATCATATTAAACGGACAACCGAGCGCAAGGTTATACCCTTTCAAAGTAGAGGGCGTTTAGGTCGGTTTAGAATTGGTAGCCAAAATGATATTTTTTAAGACGAAATTGGTGACAAACCGCCTTCAGCAGCTTGCCAGCACGTTGATCACAAAAAGTTATATGCGTTAAAAAAAATCATCTCAAACGGACAACCGAGCGCAAGGTTATAGCCTTTCAAAGTAGAGGGGTTTTAGATCGGTTTAGAATTGATAGCCAAAATGATGTTTTTTTAGAGGAAATTAGAGACAAATCGTTTTCGGCAGTTTGGCAGAGCGTAGATCACAAAAAGTTATATGGATTAAAATTAAAAATCATCTCAAACGGACAACCGAGCGCAAGGTTATAGCCTTTCAAAGTAAAGGGTCCTTAGGTCGATCTAGATTTGATAGCCAAAACAATGTTTTTTCAGACGAAATCGGAGACAAGCCGCCTTCGACACATTGGCAGCACGTAGATTGCAAAAAGTTATATGGATTCAAAAAAAAAAAATCATCTCAGACGGACAACTGAGCGCAAGGTTATAGCCTTTCAAAGTAGATGGTGTTTAGGTCGGTTTAGAATTGATAACCAAAACGATGTTTTTTCAGACAAAATTAGTGACAAACAGCCTTCGATAGTTTGGAAGCACGTAGATCACAAAAAGTTATATGGATTCAGAAAAAAAAAAATCATCTCAAACGGACAACCGAGCTCAAGATTATAGCCTTTCAAAGTAGAGAGTTTTTAGGTCGGTTTATAATTGATAGCCAAAATGATGTTTTTTTAGACGAAATCAGAGACAAACTGCCTTCGGCAGTTTGGCAGCGCTTCGAACGCAAAAAGTTATTTGGATTAAAAAAAAATCATCTCAAACGGGCAACCGAGTGCATGGTTATAGCGTTTCAAAGTACAAGGTGTTTAGGTCTGTTTAGAATTGATAACCAAAACGATGTTTTTTGAGACTAAATCGGTGATAAACCGCCTTCGACAGTTTTCCAGCTCTAGATCACAAAAAGTTATATGAATTTAAAAAAAAAATCTTCTCAAACGGATAACCAAGCGCAAGGTTATAACTTTTCAAAGTTGAGGGTGTTTAGGTCAGTTTAGAATTGACCGCCAAAATGATGTTTTTTCAGACGAAATCGGTGACAAACCACCTTCGACAGTTTGGCAACGCGTAGATCACAAAAAAGTTATATGGATTAAAAAAAAAAATCATCTCAAACGGACATCCGAGCGCAAGGTTATAGCCTTTCAAAGTAGACGCTGTTTAGGTCGGTCTAGAATTGATAGCCAAAACGATGTTTTTTTCAGACGAAATCGATGACAAATTGCTTTCAACGGTTTGCCAGTGCGTAGATCACAAAAAGTTACATGGAATAAAAAAAAATCATCTCAAACGGACAACCGAGCGCAAGGTTATAGCCTTTCAAAGTAGAGGGTGTTTAGGTCGGTTTAGAATTGATAGCCAAAATGATTTTTTTCGGATGAAATCGGTGACAAACCGTCTTCGGCAGCTTGCCAGCGCGTTGATCCCAAAAAGTTACAAGGATTCACAAAAAACTTCTCAAACGGACAACCGAGCGCAAGGTTATATCTTTCAAAGTAAAGGGTGTTTAGGTCGGTATAGAATTAATAGCCAAACGATGTTTTTTTCAGATGTAATCAGAGACAAACCATCTTCGGCAGTTTAGCAGCGAGTAGATCGCAAAACGTTATATGCATTTAAAAAAATCATCTCAAACAGACAACCGAGCAAGGGGTTATAGCCTTTCAAAGTACAGGGTATTTAGGTCGGTTTAGATTCTATAGCCAAAACAATGTTTTTTTCATACGAAATCCGAGACCAATTGCCTTTGGCAGTCTGGCAGCACGTAGATCGTAAAACGTTATATGGATTCAACAGAAAAAAAACTTCTCAAACGAATAACCAAGCGCAAGGTTATATCTTTCAAAGTAAAGGGTGTTTAGGTCGATATAGAATTGATAGCCAAACGATGTTTTTTCAGATGAAATCAGAGACAAACTACCTTCGGCAGTTTGGCAGTGCGTATATCGCAAAACGTTATATGCATTAAAAAAATCATCTTAAACAGACAACCGAGCAAGGGGTTATAGCCTTTCAAAATAAAGGGTGTTTAGGTCGGTTTAGATTCGATAGCCAAAACAATGTTTTTTTCATACGAAATCGGAGACCAATTGCCTTTGGCAGTCTGGCAGCACGTACATCGTAAGAAGTTATATGGAATCAACAAAAAAAATCTCAAACGAACAACCAAGCGCAAGGTTAATAGCCTTTGAAAGTAGATGGTGTTTAGGTCGGTTTAGAATTGATAACCAAAACGATATTTTTTCAGACGAAATCGGTGACAAACCGCCTTCGGCTGTTTGGCAGCGTGTAGATCAAAAAAGGTTATATGGATTAAAAAAAAAACCATCTCAAACGGACAACCATGCGCAAGGTTATAGCCTTTCAAAGTAGAGGGTGTTTAGGTCGATTTAGAATTGATATCCAAAACGATGTTTTTTCAGACGAAATCAGTGACAAACAGCCTTTGACAGTTTGCCAGAGTGTAGATCACAAAAAGTTACGTGGAATAAAAAAATATCATCTCAAATGGACAACCGAGCGCAAGGTTATAGCCTTTCAAATTAGAGGGTGTTTAGGTCAGTTTAGAATTGATACCCAAAATGATGTTTTTTCAGGTGAAATAAGTGACAAATCGCCTTCGGCAGCTTGCCAACGCGTTGATCATAAATAGTTAAATGGATTAAAAAAAATCAACTCAAACGGACAACCGAGCGCAAGGTTATAGCCTTTAAAAGTAGAGGGTGTTTATGTCGGTTTAGAATTGATAGCCAAAATGATGTTTTTTCAGACGAAATCGGAGACAAACAGCCTTCGGCTGTTTGGCAGTGTGTAGATCTTAAAAAGTTATATGGATTAAAAAAATATCTGAAACGGAGAACCGAGCGCAAGGTTATAGCCTTTAAAAGTAAAAGGTGTTTAGGTCCGTTTAGAATTGATAACCAAAACGATGTTTATTTAGACGAAATCAGTGACAAACCGCCTTCAACAGCTTTCCAGCGCTAGATCACAAAAAGTTATATGAATTCAAAACAAAAAATCTTCTCAAACGGACAACCAAGCGCAATGTTATAGCCTTTCAAAGTAGAGGATGTTTAGGTTAGTTTAGAATTCATAGCCAAAATGATGTTTTTCAGAAAAAATCAGTGACAAACTGTCTTCGACAGTTTGGCAGCGCATAGATCACAAAAAAGTTATATGGATTAAAAAAAAATCATCTCAAACGGACAACTGAGCGGAAGGTTATAGCCTTTCAAAGTAGAGGGTGTTTAGGTCTGTTTAGAATTAGTAGCCAAAATGATTTTTTCAGACAAAATCGGTGACATACCGTCTTTAGCAGTTTGGCAGCACGTAGATCACAAAAAAGTTACATGGATTCAAAAAAAATTATCTCAAACGGACAACCGAGCACAAGTTTTTAGCCTTTCAAAGTAGAGGGTGTTTAGGTCAGTTTAGAATTGATAGCCAAAACAATTTTTTTTCAGACGAAATTGTTGACAAATCGCCTTCGACAATTTGCCAGCGGGTAGATCACAAAAATTTACATGGAATAAAAAAAATCAACTCAAACGAACAACCGAGCGTAAGGTTATAACGTTTTAAGGTAAATGGTGTTTAGGTCGGTTTAGAATTGTTAGCCAAAACGATGTTTTTTCAGACAAAATCGGTGACAAACCATCTTCAGCTGTCTGGTAGTATGTAGATCACAAAAAGTTATATGGATTCAAAAAAAGAAATCATCTCAAACAGACAACCGAGCGCAAGGTTATAGCCTTTCAAACTATAGGGCATTTAGATCGATTTAGAATTGATAGCCAAAATGATGTTTTTCAGACTAACTCAGAGGCAAACTGCCTTTGACAGTTTGGCAGAGCATAGATCGCAAAGAGTTATATGGATTAAAAAAAAATCATCTCAAACGGACAACCGAGCGCAAGGTTATAGCCTTTCAAAGTAGAGGGTGTTTAGGTCGGTTTAAAATTGATAACCAAAACGATGTTTTTTCAGAAGAAATCGGTGACAAACAGCCTCCGGTAGCTTGCCAGCCCTAGATCACGAAAAGTTATATGAATTAAAAAAAAAATCATTTCAATCGAACAACCGAGTGCAAGGTTATAGCCTTTCAAAGTAAAGGGTGTTTAGGTCAGTTTAGAATTGATAGCCAAAATGATGTTTTTTCAGGCGAAATCGGTGACAAACTGCCTTTGACAGTTTGGCAGCGTGTAGATCACAATAAAGTTATATGGATTCAAAAAGAAAATCTTCTCAAACGAACAACCGAGCGCGAGGTTATAGCCTTTCAAAGTAAATGGTGTGTAGGTCGATTTAGAATTGATAGCAAAATTGATGTTTTTTCAGTTGAAATTGGTGACAAACCACCTTCGACAGTTTTCCAGCGTGTAGATCACAAAAATTTATTTCGATTAAAAAAAATCATCACAAACGAACAACCGAGCGCAAGGTTATAGCCTTTCAAAGTAGAAGGTGTTTAGGTCAGTATAGAATTGATAGCCAAAACGATGTTTTTTCTGACGAAATCGGAGACAAACCGCCTTCGGCTGTTTAGCAGCGCTAGATCGCAAAAAGTTATATGGATTAAAAAAACTCAATCAACTCAAACGGACAACTGAGCGTAAGGTTATAGCCATTCAAAGTAGAGGGTGTTTAGGTCAGTTTAGAATTGATAGCTAAAATGATGTTTTTTTAGATGAAACCGGAGACAAACAGCCTTCGGCAATTAGGCAGCACGTGGATCGCAAAAAGTTATATGGATTAAAAAAATATCATCTCAAACGGACAACCGAGCGCATGGTTATAGCTTTTCAAAGTAGAGGGTGTTTAGGTCGCTTGAGAATTGATAGCCAAAATGATGTTTTTTCGACAAAATTGAAGACAAATCGTCTTTGGCAGCTTGGCAGTGCCTAGATCGCAAAACGATATGGATTAAAAAAAACTATCTCAAACGGATAACTAAGCGCAAGGTTATAGCCTTCCAAATTAGAAGGTGTTTAGGTCGGTTTAGAATTGATAGCCAAAACGATGTTTTTTCAAACGAAGTCGCTAACAAACAACCTTCGACAGCTTGCCAACGCGTAGATCACAAAAAATTATATGAATTCAAAAGAAAATTCTCAAACGGACAACAGAGCGCAAGGTTATAGCCTTTCAAAGTAGAGGGTGTTTAGGTTGGTTTAGAATTGATAGCAAAATCGATGTTTTTCAGACAAAATCGGTGACAAACCAACTTCGACAATTTGTAAACGCGTACATCAAAAAAAGTTCCATGGAATCAAAAGAAAAAATCAACTCAAACGGACAACTGTGCGCAAGGTTTTAGCCTTTCAAAGTAGAGGGTGTTTAGGTCAGCTTAGAATTTATAGCCAAAACGATGTTTTTTCAGACGAACTCGGAGACAAACCGCCTTTCGCTGTTTGGCAGTGCGTAGATCGCAAAAGTCATATGGATTGAAAAACAAAATCATCTCAAACGGACAACCGAGCGCAAGGTTATAGCCTTCCAAAGTAGAGGCTGTTTAGGTCGGTTTAAGATTGATAGCCAAAACGATATGTTTTTTCAAACGAAATCGGTGACAAACCACCTTCAGTAGCTTGCCAGTGCGTAGATCACAAAAATTTATATGGATTGAAAAAAAAATCATCTCAAACGGACAATCGGGCGCAAGGTTATAGCCTTTCAAAGTAGAGGGTGTTTAGGTCGGTTTAGAATTGATACCCAAAATGATGTTTTTTCAAACGAAATCGGTGACAAACTGCCTTCGACAGTTTGGCAACTCATAGATCAAAAAATCTTATAGGGATTCAAAAAAAAAATCATCTCAAATGGACAACCAAGCGCAAGTTTATAGCCTTTCAAAGTAGAGGGTGTTTAGGTCGGTTTGGAATTGATAGCCAAAATAATTTTTTTTAGTCAAAATCGAAGACGAACTGCCTTCGGCGGTTTGGCAGCGCCTAGATCGTATAAAGGTTTGGATTAAAAAAAATATCTTAAACGGACAACTGAGTGCAAGGTTATATCCTTTCAAAGTAGAAGGTGTTTAGGTCGCGGTTTAGAATTGATAGCCAAAAAGTTGTTTTTTCAGACGAAGTCGGTGACAATCAACCTTCGACAGCTTGCCAGCGCGTAGATCACAAAAAGTTATATGAATTAAAAAAAAAATCTCAAATGGACAACCAAGTGCAAGGTTGTAGCCTTTCGAAGTAGAGTGTGTTTAGGTCAGTTTAGACTTGAGAACCAAAATGATGTTTTTTCAGACGAAATCGATGACAAACCGCCTTCAACAGTTTGGCAGTTCGTAGATCACAAAAAAAAATATGTGGATTCAAAAAAAAAAAAAATCATCTCAAACGGACAACAGAGCGCAAGGTTATAACCTTTCAAAGTAGAGAGTGTTTAGGTCGGTTTAGAATTGATAGCCAAAACGATGTTTTCTCATATGAAATCGGTGACAAACCATCTTCGACAGTTTGCAAACGCGTAGATCACAAAAAGCTACATAGAATAATAAAAATCATCTCAAACGGATAACCAAGCCCAAGTTTATAGCCTTTTAAAGTAGAGGGTGTTTAGGTCAGTTTAGAATTGATAGCCAAAATGATGTTTTTTCAGACGAAATCGGTGACAAACCGTATTCGGCAGTTTGGCAGCGCGTCGATCACAAAAAAGTTATATGGAATATGCATTAAAAAAAAATCATCTCAAACGGACAACCGAGCAAGGGGTTATAACCTTTCAAAGTAGAGGGTGTTTAGGTCGGTTTAGATTCGATAGCCAAAACAAATTTTTTCATACGAAATTGGAGACCAACCGCCTTCGGCTGTTTGGCAGCGCGTAGATCAAAAAAAATTATATGGATTAAAAATAAATCTTAAACGGACAACCAAGCGTAAGGTTATAGCTTTTCAAAGTATAGGGTGTTTAGGTCGATTTAGAATTGATATCCAAAACAATGTTTTTTCAGACGAAATCAGTGACAAACAGCCTTCGACAGTTTGCCAGCGTGTAGATCACAAAAGGTTATGTGGAATAAAAAAAATATCATCTCAAATGGACAACCGAGCGCAAGGTTATAGCCTTTTAAAGTAGAGGGTGTTTAGACGGCTTTAGAATTGATAGCCAAAATGATGTTTTTTTCGACAAAATTGAAGACAAACCGTCTTTGGCAGCTTGGCAGCACCTAGATCGCAAAACGATATGGATTAAAAAAAAAATCATCTCAAACGGGCAACTGAGCGCAAGGTTATATCCTTTCAAAGTAGAAGCTGTTTAGGTCGCGGTTTAGAATTGATAGCCAAAAAGTTATTTTTTTAGATGATCTCGATGACAAACAACCTTCGACAGCTTGCCAGCGCATAGATCACAAAAAGTTATATGAATTAAAAAATGATGTTTAGGTCAGGTTATAGCCTTTTAAAGTATATGGTGTTTAGGTCAGTTTAGAATTGATAGCCAAAATGATATCTTTTCAGACGAAATCAGTGACAAACTGCATTCTGCAGTTTGGCAGCGCGTCGATCACAATAAAGTTATATGGATTCAAAAAAAATATCATCTCAAATGGACAACCGAGCACAAGGTTATAGCCTTTCAAAGTAGAGAGAGTTTAGGTCAATTTAGAATTGTTAGCCAAAATATTGATTTTATAGATGAAATCGGTGAGAAACCGCCTCCAACAGTTTGCCAACGCGTAGATCACAAAAATTTACATGAAATAAAAAAAAATACCTCAAAGGACAACCGAGCGCAAGGTTATAGCCTTTCAAAGTAAAGGGTGTTGAGGTCGGTTTAGATTTGATAGCCAAAATGATGTTTTTTCAGACGAAATCAGTGACAAAACCCCTTCGACAGTCAGGCAGAGCGTAGATCACAAAAATTTGTATGGATTAAAAAAAATCATCTCAAACGGATAACCGAGCGCAATGTTATAGCCTTTCAAAGTAGAGGGTGTTTAGGTCGGTTTAGAATTGATAGCCAAAATGATGTTTTTTTGGACAAAATCGATGACAAATCGCCTTCGGTAGCTTGCCAGCACGTAGATCACAAAAAGTTATAACCTTTCAAATTTGAGGGTGTTTAGGTCGGTTTAGAATTGATAGCCAAAACGATTTTTTTCAGACGAAATCGGTGACAAATCGCCTTCGGTAGTTTGCCAACGCGTAGATCACAAAAAGTTACATGGAATAAAAAAAATATCAAACGGACAACCGAGCGCAAGGTTTTAGCCTTTCAAAGTAGAGAGTGTTTAGGTCGATTTAGAATTGATACCCAAAATGATGTTTTTTCAGACGAAATCGGTGACAAACCGCCTTCGGTAGTTTGGCAGCGCGTAGATCAGAAAAAGTTGTATGGATTCAAAAAAAAAAATCTCAAACGGACAACTGAGCGCAAGGTTATAGCCTTCCAAAGTATAGGGTATTTAGGTTGGTTTAGAATTGATAGACAAAACGATGTTTTTTTAGACGAAATCTGTGACAAACCGCCTTCGACAGCTTGCCAGCGCGTAGATCACAAAATGTTATATGGATTCAAAATAATCATCTCAAACGAACAACCGAGAGCAAGGTTATATCCTTTCAAAGTATAGGGTGTTTAGTCTGTTTAGAATTGATAGCAAAAACAATGTTTTTTCAGAAGAAATCGAAGACAAACCACCTTCGGCTGTTTGAAAGTGCGTAGATCGCAAAAAGTTATATGGATTGAAAAAGAAAATCATCTCAAACGGACAACCGAGCGTAAGGTTATATCCTTTCAAAGTAGTGGGTGTTTAGGTCGGTTTAGATTTGATAGTCAAAACGATGTATTTTAAGATAAAATCAATGACAAACCGCTTTTGGCAGCTTGCCAGCACGTAGATCACAAAAAGATCAATGGATTCGAAAAAAAAAATTAATCTCAAACGGACAACCGAGTGCAAGATTATAGCCTTTCAAAGTAGATGGTGTTCAGGTCGGTTTAGAATTGATAGACAAAATTATATTTTTCAGACGAAATCAGTGACAAACTGCCTTCGACAGTTTGCCAGCGCATAGATCACAAAAGGTTATATGAATTCAAAAAAAAAATCTCAAACGGACAACCGAGCGCAAGGTTATAGCCTTTCAAAGTAGAGGGTGTTCAGGTCGGTTTAGAATTGATAGCCAAAATGATGTTTTTCCAGACAAAATCGGTGACAAACCGCCTTTGACAGTTTGCCAACGTGTAGATGACAAAATGTTATATGGATACAAAAAAAAAGTCATCTCAAACGGACAACCGAGCGAAAAGTTATAGCCTTTCAAAGTAGAGGGTGTTTTGGTCAGTTTAGAATTGATAGCCAAAATGATGTTTTTTCAGATGAAATCGATAACAAATCGCCTTCGACAGTTTTCCAGCACGTAGATCACAAAAAATTACATGGAATCAAAAAAAAGTTCAACACAAACAGACAATCGAGCGCAAGGTTATAGCCTATCAAACTAAAAGGTGTTTAGGTCGGTTTAGAATTGATAGCCAAAACGATTTTTTTCATTAGAAATCGGAGACAAACCGCCTTTGGCGGTTTGGTAGCGCGTAGATCACAAAAAGTTATATGGATTAAAAAAAAATCATCTTAAATGGACAACCGAGTGGAAGATTATAGGCTTTCAAAGTAGAGGGTGTTTAGGTCGATTTAGAATTGATAGCCAAAACGATATTTTTTCTGATGAAATTGGTGACAAACTGCCTTCGACAACTTGCCAGCGCGTAGATCACAAAAAATTATATGAATTCAAAAGAAAATCATCCCAAACGGACAACCGAGTGCAAGGTTATAGCTTTTCAAATTAGAGGGTGTCTAGGTTAGCTTAGAATTGATAGCCAAAATGATGTTTTTTTCAGATGAAATCGGTGACAAACCACCTTCGACAGATTGCCAGCGCGTAGATCACAAATAAAATTATATGGATTCAAAAAAAAAATTATCTCAAACGGACAACCGAGCGCAAGTGTATAGCCTTTCAAAGTAGAGGGTGTTTAGGTCGGTTTAGAATTGATAGCCAAAATAATGTTTTTTAAGACGAAATCGGTGACAAACCACCTTCGACAGTTTGCCAGTGCTTAGATCACAAAAAGTTATAGGTAATTAAAAAAATATCATCTCAAACGGACAATCGAGCACAAGGTTATAGCCTTTCAAAGTAAAGGCTATTTTGGTCGGTTTAGAATTGATAGTCAAAATGATGTTTTTCAAACGAAATCGGTGAGAAACCGTCTTCGATGGTTTAGCAGCATTTAGATCACAAAAAGTTATATGGATTCAAAAAACAAACCATCTTACACGAACAACCGAGCGCAAGGTTATAGCCTTTCAAAGTAGATGTTATTTAGGTAGGTTAAGAATTGATAGCCAAAATGATGTTTTTGCAGACGAAATCGGTGACAAACCGCCTTTGGCAGCTTGCCAGCGAGTAGATCACAAAAATTTATATGGATTCAAGAAAAATCATCTCAAACGGACAACCGAATGCAAGGTTATAGCTTTTTAAAGTATAGGGTGTTTAAGTCGGTTTAGAATTGATTACCAAAACGATTTTTTTTCAGAAGAAATCGAAGACAATCCGTCTTCGGCAGTTTGGCAGCACGTAGATAGCAACAAGTTATATGGATTAAAAAAAATCATCTTAAACGGACAACAAGCGCAAGGTTATAGCCTTTCAAAGTGGAGGGTATTTGGGTCGGTTTAGAATTGATAGCCAAAATGATTTTTTTCATGCGAAATCGAAGACAAATCGCCTTCAGCAGTTTGGCAGCACGTAGATAGCAAAACGTTATATGGATTAAAAAAATATGATCTCAAACGGATAACCGAGCGCAAGGTTATAGCTTTTCAAAGTAGATGGTGTTTAGGTAAATTTATAATTGATAGAGAAAATGATGTTTTTTTAGACAAAATCGGAGACAATCCGCCTTTGGCAGCTAGCCAGCGCGTAGATCACAAAAGTTATATGAGATTAAAAAAAAATATCATCTCAAACGGAGAACCGAGCGCAAGGTTATAGCCTTTCAATGTAGAGGATGTTTAGGTCGGTTTAGAATTGATAGCCAAAATGATGTTTTTCCAGACAAAATTAGAGACAAACCGTCTTCGACGGTTTGGCAGCGTGTAGATCGCAAAAAGTTATATGGATTAAAAAAAATCATCATAAACGGACAACCGAGCCCAAGGTTATAGCCTTACAATGTAGAAGACGTTTAGGTCGGATTAGAATTGATAGCCAAAATGATTTTTTTCAGACAAAATCAGTGACAAACCTTCTTCGGCAGCTTGCCAGCGCGTAGACCACAAAAATTTATATGGATTAAAAAAAAATCATCTCAAACGGACAACCGAGCGCAAAGTTATAGCCTTCCAAAGTATAGTGTGTTTAGGTCGGTTTATAATTGGTGGCCAAAATGATGTTTTTTTAGACAAAATCGGAGACAAACCGTCTTCGGCGGTTTGGTAGAGCATAGATCGTAAAAAGTTATATAGATTAAAAAAATCATCTCAAATGAACAACCGAGTGCAAGGTTAGATCGGTTTAGAATTGATAGCCAAAACGATTTTTTCAGACGAAATCGAAAACAAATCGCCTTCGCCAGTTTGGCAGCGCGTAGATCGCAAAAAGTTATATGGATTCAAAAAAAATAATCTGAAACGGACAACCGAGTGCAAGGTTATAGCCTTTCAAGTATAAGATGTTTAGGTCGGTTTAGAATTGATAGCCAAAATGATGTTTTTTAGATGAAATCAGTGACACACCGCCTTTGGCAACTTGTTAGCGCGTAGATCATAAAAATTTATATGAATTCAAAAAAAATCATCTCAAACGGACAACCGAGCGCAAGATTATAGCATTTCAATGTAGAGGGTGTTTAGGTCAGTTTAGAATTGATAGCGAAAATGATATTTTTCAGTCTAAATTGGTGACAAACCGCCTTCAATAGTTTGCCAGTGCGTAGATCACAAAATAGTTATATAAATTCAAAAAAAAATCATCTCAAACGGACAACCGAGCGCAAGGGTATAGTCTTTCAAAGTAGAGGGTGTTTATGTCGGTTAAGAATTGATAGCGAAAATTATATTTTTCAGACGAAATCGTTGACAAACCGCCCTTGGCAGCTTGCTAGTGCGTAGATCACAAAAACTTATATGGGTTCAAAAAAAATTGTCTCAAACGGACAACCGAGCGCAAGGTTATAGCCTTTCAAAGGTGAGGGTGTTTAGGTCGGTTTATAATTGATAGCCAAAATGATGTTTTTTTCAGACGAAATTAGAGACAAACTGCCTTCGGCAGTTTGGTAGTGCTTAGAATGCAAAAAGTTATATGGATTAAAAAAAATCATCTCAAACGGACAACCGAGTGCAAGGTTATAGCGTTTCAAAGTACAGGATGTTTAGGTCTGTTTAGAATTGATAACCAAAATGATGTTTTTTCAGACTAAATCAGTGACAAACCGCCTTCGGCAGTTTTCCAGCTCTAGATCACAAAAAGTTATATGAATTCAAAAAAAAATCTTCTCAAACAGACAACCGAGTGCAAGGTTATAACTTATCAAAGTTGAGGGTGTTTAGGTAAGTTTAGAATTGACACCCAAAATGATGTTTTTTCAGACGAAATCGGTAACAAACTGCCTTCGACAGTTTGGCAACACGTAGATCACAAAAAAGTTATATGGATTAAAAAAAAAAGCATCTCAAACGGACATCTGAGCGCAAGGTTATAGCCTTTCAAAGTAGATGGTGTTTAGGTCGGTCTAGAATTGATAGCCAAAATGATGTTTTTTCAGACGAAATCGGTGACAATTTGCTTTCGACGGTTTGCCAGCGCGTAGATCACAAAAACTTACATGGAATAAAAAAATCATCTCAAACGGACAACCGAGCGCAAGGTTATAGCCTTTCAAAGTAGAGGGTGTTTAGGTCGGTTTAGAAATGATAGCCAAAATGATGTTTTTTTCAGACGAAATGATGTTTTTTCAGACGAAATCAGTGACAAACCGCCTTCGGTAGTATAGCAACGCGTTGATCACAAAAAAGTTATATGGATTCAAAAAATATATATATCTCAAATGGACAACCGAGCGCAAGGTTATAGCCTTTCAAAGTATAGGGTGTTTAGGTTGGTTTAGAATTGCTAGCCAAAACAATTTTTTTCAGACGAAATCGGTGACAAACCGCCTTCGACAACCAGTTCGTAGATCACAAAAAGTTACATGGAATAGAAAAAATTTATCTCAAACGGACAACCGAGCGCAAGGTTAGAGCCTTTCAAAGTAGAGGGTGTTTAGGTTGGTTTAGAATTGATAGAGAAAATGGTGTTTTTTCAGACGAAATCGGTGACAAACCGTCTTCGGCAGCTTGCAAGCACGTTGATCCCAAAAAGTTATAAGGATTAAAAAAAATCTTCTCAAACGGACCACCGAGCGCAAGGTTATAGCTTTCAAAGTATAGGGTGTTTAGGTCGGTTTAGAAATGATAGCCAAAACGATGTTTTTTCAAATGAAATCAGAGACAAACCACATTTGAAAGTTTGGCAGAGCGTAGATCGTAAAAAGTTATATGGATTAAAAAAAAATCATCTCAAATGGACAATCGAGCGCAAGGTTATACCCTTTCAACGTAGAGGGTGTTTAGGTCGGTTTAGAATTGATAACCAAAACGATATTTTTTCAGACGAAATCGGTGACAAACCGCCTAGGGCAGTTTGCCAGTGCTAGATCACAAAAAGTTATATGAATTCAAAAAAAATCTTCTCCAACGGACAACCGATCGCAAGGTTATAGCCTTTCAAAGTAGAGGTTTTTTGGTCAGTTTAGAATTGATAGCCAAAATAATATTTTTCGTACGAAATCGATGACAAACCACTTTCAGCAGTTTGGCAGCACGTACATCACAAAAAAGTTGTATGGATTGAAAAAAAAAAAAACTCAAACGGACGACCGAGCACAAGGTTATAGCATTTCAAAGTAGAGGGTGTTTAGGTCGGTTTAGAATTGATAGCAAAAATGATCTTTATCAGAAGAAATCGGAAACAAAACTCCTTCTACAATTTGGCAGCACGTAGATCGCAAAAAGTTATATGGATTCAAAAAAAAATCATATCAAATGGACAACCGAGCGCAAGGTTATACCCTTTCAAAGTAGAGGGCGTTTACGTCGGTTTAGAAATATAGCCAAAATGATGTTTTTTAAGACGAAATCAGTGACAAACCGCCTTCTGCAGCTTGCTAGCGCGTTGATCACAAAAATTTATATCCATTAAAAAAAATCATCTCAAACAGACAACCGAGCGCAAGGTTATAGCCTTTCGAAGTATAGGGTTTTTAGATCGGTTTAGAATTGATAGCCAAAATAATGTTTTCTCAGTGGAAATCAAAGACAAACCGTCTTCGATAGTTTGGCAGCGCGTAGATCACAAAAAGTTATACGGATTAAAATGAAAAATCATCTCAAACGAACAACCAAACGCAAGGTTTTAGCCTTTCAAAGCAAAGGGTCTTTAGGTCGATTTAGATTTGATAGCCAAAACAATGTTTTTTCAAATGAAATCGGAGACAAGCCATCTTCGACAGTTTGGCAGCACGTAGATTGCAAAAAGTTATATGGATTCAAAAAAAAAATCATCTCAGACGGATAACTGAGCGCAAGGTTATAGCCTTTGAAAGTATAGGGTGTTTAGGTCGGTTTAGAATTGATAACCAAAACGATGTTTTTTTCAACGAAATTAGTGACAAACAGCCTTCGGTAGTTTGGCAGCGCGTAGATCACAAAAAGTTATATGGATTCAGAAAAAAAAAATCATCTCAAACGGAAAACCGAGCTCAGGATTATAGCCTTTCAAAGTAGAGGGTGTTTAGGTCGGTTTATAATTGATAGCCAAAATGATGATTTTTCAGACGAAATCAAAGACAAACTGCATTTGGCAGTTTGGCAGCGCTTAGAACGCAAAAAGTTATATGGATTAAAAAAAATAATCTCAAACAGACAACCGAGTGCAAGGTTATAGCGTTTCAAAGTACATGGTGTTTAGGTCTATTTAGAATTGATAACCAAAACGATGTTTTTTCAGACTAAATCGGTGACAAACCACCTTCGGCAGTTTTCCAGCTCTAGATCACAAAAATTTATATGAATTCAAAAAAAAAATCTTCTCAAACGGACAACCGAGTGCAAGGTTATAACTTTTCAAAGTTGAGGGTGTTTAGGTCAGTTTATAATTGACAGCCAAAATGATGTTTTTTAGACGAAATCGGTGACAAACCGCCTTCGACTGTTTGGCAACGCGTGGATCACAAAAAAGTTATATGGATTCAAAAAAAATCATCTCAAACGGACATCCGAGCGGAAAGTTATAGCCTTTCAAAGTAGAGGATGTTTAGGTCGGTTTAGATTCGATAGCCAAAACAATGTTTTTTCATACAAAATCGGAGACCAATCGCCTTTGGCAGTCTGGCAGCACGTAGATCGCAAAAAGTTATATGGATTCAACAAAAAAAATCTCAAACGAACAACCAAGCGCAAGGTTAATAGCCTTTCAAAGTAGATGGTGTTTAGGTCGGTTTAGAATTGATAACCAAAATGATGTTTTTTCAGACGAAATCGGTGAAAAACCGCCTTCGACTGTTTGGCAGCGCGTAGATCAAAAAAGTTAAATGGATTCAATAAAATATCATCTCAAACGGACAACCAAGCGCAAGGTTATAGCTTTTCAAAGTAGAGGGTGTTTAGGTCGATTTAGAATTGATATCCAAAATGATTTTTTTTAGAAGAAATCAGTGACAAACGTCCTTCAACAGTTTTCCAGCATGTAGATCACAAAAGGTTACGTGGAATAAAAAAATATCATCTCAAATGGACAACCGAGCACAAGGTTACAGCCTTTCAAAGTAGAGGGTGTTTAGGTCGGTTTAGAATTGATACCCAAAATGATGTTTTTTCGGGTCAAATATGTGACAAATCTCCTTCGGCAGCTTGCCAACGTGTTGATAATAAAAATTTAAATGGATTAAAAAAAATCAACTCAAACGGACAACCGAGCGTAAGGTTATAGCCTTTCAAAGTAGAGGGTGTTTATGTTGGTTTAGAATTGATACCCAAAATGATGTTTTTTCAGAAGAAATGGGAGACAAACAGCCTTCGGCTGTTTGGCAGCGTGTAGATCACAAAAAGTTATATGCATTAAAAAAAAATCTGAAACGGATAACCGAGCGCAAGGTTATAGCCTTTAAAAGTAAACGGATAACCAAAATGATGTTTATTCAGACGAAATCAGTGACAAACCGCCTTCAACAGCTTTCCAGCGCTAGATCACAAAAAGTTACATGAATTCAAATAAAAAAACCTTCTCAAACGGACAACCAAGCGCAGTGTTATAACCTTTCAAAGTAGATGATGTTTAGGTTAGTTTAGAATTCATAGCCAAAATGATGTTTTTTAGACAAAATCAGTGACAAACTGCCTTTGACAGTTTGGCAGCGCGTAGATCACAAAAAAGTTATATGGACTCAAAAAAAATCATCTCAAACGGACAACCGAGCGGAATGTTATAGCCTTTCAAAGTAGAGGGTGTTTAGCTCTGTTTAGAATTAGTAGCCAAAATGATTTTTTTCAGACAAAATCGGTGACAAATCGTCTTTAGCAGTTTGGCAGCACGTAGATCACACAAAAGTTACATGGATTCAAAAAAAATTATCTCAAACAGACAACCGAGCACAAGGTTTTAGCCTTTCAAACTAGAGGGTATTTAGATCGATTTAGAATTGATAGCCAAAATGATGTTTTTTCAGACTAACTCAGAGGCAAACTTCCTTTGACAGTTTGGCAGAGTGTAGATCGCAAAAAGTTATATGGATTAAAAAAAAATCTCAAACGGACAACCAAGCGCAAGGTTATAGCCTTTCAAAGTAAAAGATGTTTTGGTCAGTTTAAAATTGATAACCAAAACGATGCTTTTTCAGACGAAATAGGTGACAAACCGCCTTCGGTAGCTTGCCAGCCCTAGATCACAAAAAGTTATATGAATTTAAAAAAATCATCTCAATCGGACAACCGAGTGCAAGGTTGTAGCCTTTCAAAGTAAAGGGTATTTAGGTCAGTTTAGAATTGGTAGCCAAAATGATGTTTTTTCAGGAAAAATCGGTGACAAACCGCCTTCGACAGTTTGGCAGCGTGTAGATCACAATAAAGTTATATGGATTTTTAAAAAAAATCAACTCAAACGGACAACCGAGCGCAAGGTTATAGCCTTTCAAATTAAAAGGTGTGTAGGTCGATTTAGAATTGATAGCAAAAATGTTATTTTTTCAGTTTAAATCGGTGACAAACCACCTTCGACAGTTTTGCAACGCGTAGATCACAAAAATTTATATGGATTCAAAAAAATCATCACAAACGGACAACCGAGCGCAAGGTTATAGCCTTTCAAAGTAGACGGTGTTTAGGTCAGTTTAGAATTGATAGCCAAAACGATGTTTTTTCAGACGAAATCGAAGACAAAATGCCTTCGGCTGTTTAGTAGCGCGTAGATCGCAAAAAGTTATATGGATTAAAAAAACACAATCAACTCAAACGGACAACTGAGCGTAAGGTTATAGCCTTTCAAAGTAGAGGGTGTTTAGGTCAGTTTAGAATTGATAGCCAAAATGATGTTTTTTTAGATGAAACCAGAGACAAACCGCCTTCGGCAGTTAGGCAGCGCGTAGATCGCAAAAAGTTATATGGAATCAAAAACAAAAATCAAAACGATGTATTTTAAGACGAAATCGGTGACAAACCGCTTTCGGCAGCTTCCAGCACGTAGATCCCAAAAATTTATAGCCTTTCAAATTTGAGGGTGTTTAGGTCGGTTTAGAATTGATAGCCAAAATAATGTTTTTTCAGAA
The DNA here is from genome assembly GCA_030761205.1 of Fremontodendron californicum. Taxonomy (NCBI): domain Eukaryota; kingdom Viridiplantae; phylum Streptophyta; class Magnoliopsida; order Malvales; family Malvaceae; genus Fremontodendron; species Fremontodendron californicum. Next base: position 43,496,859 of record JAULJL010000002.1, on the reverse strand, counting down.
GAAATCGATGACATATCGCCTTCGATAGTTTGCCAATGCGTAGATCACAAAAAGTAACATGGTATTAAAAAAATTACAAACGGACAAGTGGAGAGTGTTTAGGTCGATTTAGAATTGATACCCAAAATGATATTTTTTCAGACGAAATCGATGACAAACCGCCTTCGATAGTTTTGCAGCGCGTAGATCAGAAAAAGTTATATGGATTCAAAAAGAAAATCTCAAACGGACAACTGAGCGCAAGGTTATACCCTTCCAAAGTAGAGGGTATTTAGGTCGATTTAGAATTGATAGACAAAACGATGTTTTTTCAGACGAAATCGGTGACAAACCGCGTTCGGCAGCTTTCCAACGCGTAGATCACAAAAAGTTATAAGGTTTTTTCAGAAGAAATCGAAGACAAACAGCCTTCGGCTGTTTGAAAGTGCGTAGATCACAAAAAGTTATATGGATTGAAAAAAAAATCATCTCAAACGGACAACCGAGCGCAAGATTATAGCCTTTCAAAGTATAGGGTGTTTAGGTCGGTTTAGAATTGATAGCCAAAATGATGTTTTTTCAGACGAAATGATGTTTTTTCAGACAAAATCAGTGACAAACCGCCTTCGGTAGTTTGGCAACGCTTTGATCACAAAAAAGTTATATGGATTCAAAAAAAAATCATCTCAAATGGACAACCGAGCACAAGGTTATAGCCTTTCAAAGTAGAGGGTGTTTAGGTTGGTTTAGAATTGATAGCCAAAATTATTTTTTTCAAACGAAATCGGTGACAAACTGCCTTCGATAGTTTGCCAGCGCGTTGATCCCAAAAAGTTATAAGGATTAAAAAAAATCTTCTCAAACGGACAACCAAGCGCAAGGTTATACCTTTCAAAGTATAGGATGTTTAGGTCGGTTTAGAAATGATAGCCAAACGATGTTTTTTCAGATGAAATCAGAGACAAACCACATTTGAAAGTTTGGCAGAGTGTAGATCGCAAAAAGTTATATGGATTAAAAAAAATCATCTCAAACGGACAACCGAGCGCAAGGTTGTACCCTTTCAACGTAGAGGTTGTTTAGGTTGGTTTAGAATTGATAACCAAAACGATTTTTTTTCAGACGAAATCAGTGACAAACCGCCTATGGCAGCTTGCCAGTGCTAGATCACAAAAAGTTATTTGAATTCAAAAAAAAATCTTCTCAAGCGGACAACCGAGCGTAAGGTTATAACCTTTCAAAGTGTAGGTCTTTTGGTCAGTTTAGAATTGATAGCCAAAATAATGTTTTTTCGAACGAAATCGGTGATAAACCATTTTCGGCAGTTTGGCAGTACGTACATCAGAAAAAAGTTATATGGATTCAAAAAAAATCATCACAAACGGACGACCGAGCGCAAGGTTATAGCATTTCAAAGTAGAGGGTGTTTAGGTCGATTTAGAATTGATAGCCAAAACGATCTTCTTCAGACGAAATCGAAAACAAACCTCCTTCTGCAATTTGGCAGCACCTAGATCATAAAAAGTTATATGGATTAAGAAAAAATCATATCAAACGGACAACTGAGCGCAAGGTTATACCCTTTCAAAGTAGAGGGCGTTTAGGTCAGTTTAGAATTGATAGCCAAAACGATGTTTTTCAAGACGAAATCGGTGACAAACCGCCGTCAGCAGCTTGCCAGCGCGTTGATCACAAAAGTTATATGCATTAAAAAAAATCATCTCAAACGGACAACTGAGCGCAAGGTTATAGCCTTTCAAAGTATAGGGTTTTTAGATCGGTTTAGAATTGATATCCAAAACGATGTTTTCTCAGAAGAAATCAGAGACAAACAGTCTTCGACAGTTTGGCAGCGCGTAGATCACAAAAATTTATATGGATTAAAATTAAAAAACATTTCAAACGGACAACCGAGCGCAAGGTTATAGCCTTTTAAAGTAAAGGGTCTTTAGGTCGATTTAGATTTGATAGCCAAAACATTGTTTTTTCAGACGAAATAGGATACAAGCCGCCTTCGACTGTTTGGCAGCATGTCGATTGCAAAAATTTATATGGATTCAAAAAAAAATCATCTCAGACGGACAACTGAGCGCAAGGTTATAGCCTTTCAAAGTATAGGGTGTTTAGGTCGGTTTAGAATTGATAACCAAAACGATGTTTTTTCAGACGAAATTAGTGACAAACAGTCTTCGGTAGTTTGGCAGCGCTTAGATCATAAAAAGTTATATGGATTCATAAAAAAAAATCATCTCAAACGGACAATCGAGCTCAAGATTATAGCCTTCCAAAGTAGAGGGTGTTTAGGTCGGTTTATAATTGATAGCCAAAATAATGTTTTTTCAGACAAAATCAGAGACAAACTGCCTTCGGCAGTTTGGCAGCGCTTAGAACGCAAAAAGTTATATGGATTAAAAAAATATCTCAAACAGACAACCAAGCAAGGTTATAGCGTTTCAAAGTACACGGTATTTAGGTCTGTTTAGAATTGATAACCAAAACGATGTTTTTTTAGACTAAACTGGTGACAAACAGCCTTCGGCAATTTCCAGCTCTAGATAACAAAAAGTTATATGAATTCAAAAAAAAAATCTTCTAAAATGGACAACCGAGCGCAAGGTTATAATTTTTCAAAGTTGAGGGTGTTTAGGTCAGTTTAGATTTGACAGCAAAAATGATGTTTTTTCAGACGAAATCGGTGACAAAACGCCTTCGACAGTTTGGCAACGCGTAGATCACAAAAAAGTTATATGGATTCAAAGAAAAATCATCTCAAACGGACAACCGAGCGCAAGGTTATAGCCTTTCAAAGTAGAGGGTGTTTAGGTCTGTTTAGAATTAGTAGGCAAAATGATTCTTTCAAACAAAATCGGTGACAAACCGTCTTTAGCAGTTTGGCAGCACGCAGATCACAAAAAAGTTACATGGATTCAAAAAAAAATTATCTCAAACGGACAACCGAGCGCAAGGTTTTAGCCTTTCAAAGTAGAGGGTGTTTAGGTCAGTTTAGAATTGATAGCCAAAACAATGTTTTTTTAGATGAAATTGTTGACAAATCACCTTCGACAATTTGCCAGCGCGTAGATCACAAAAATTTACATGGAATCAAAAAAAAAATCAACTCAAACGAACAACCGAGCGCAAGGTTATAGCATGTCTTTCAAACTATAGGGTATTTAGATCGATTTAGAATTGATAGCCAAAATGATGTTTTTTCAGACAAACTCAGAGGAAAACTCCTTTGACAGTTTGGTAGAGTGTAGATCGCAAAAAGTTATATGGATTAAAAAAATCATCTCAAACGGACAACCGAGCGCAAGGTTATAGCCTTTCAAAGTAGAGGGTGTTTAGGTCGATTTAGAATTGATAACCAAAACGATGTTTTTTCAGACAAAATCGGTGACAAACCGCCTTCGGTAGCTTGCCAGCCCTAGATCACAAAAAGTTATACGAATTAAAAAACAAAATCATCTCAATCGGACAACCGAGTGCAAGGTTATAGCCTTTCAAAGTAAAGGGTGTTTAGGTCAGATTAGAATTGATAGCCAAAATGATGTTTTTTAAGGCGAAATCGGTGACAAACCGCCTTCGGCAGTTTGGCAGCGTGTAGATCACAATAAAGTTATATGGATTCAATTAAAAATCATCTCAAACGAACAACAAAGCGCAAGGTTATAGCCTTTCAAAGTAAAGGGTGTGTAAGTCGGTTTAGAATTGATAGCAAAAATGATGTTTTTTCAGTTGAAATCGGTGACAAACCATCTTCGACAGTTTTGTAGCGCGTAGATCACAAAAAGTTATATGGATTCAAAAAAATCATCACAAACGGACAATCGAGCATAAGGTTATAGCCTTTCAAAGTAGACGATGTTTAGGTCAGTTTAGAATTGATAGCCAAAAAGATGCTTTTTCAGACGAAATTGAAGACAAACCGCCTTCGACTGTTTAGCAGCGCGTAGATCGCAAAAAGTTATATGGATTAAAAAAACACAATCAACTCAATTGTACAACCGAGCGTAAGGTTATAGCCTTTCAAAGTAGAAGGTGTTTAGGTCAGTTTAGAATTGATAGCCAAAATGATGTTTTTCTAGATGAAACCGAAGACAAACCGCCTTCGACAGTTAGGCAGCGCCTAGATCGCAAAAAATATATTGATTAACAAAAATATCATCTCAAACGGACAACCGAGCGCATGGTTATAGCTTTTCAAAGTAGATGGTGTTTAGGTCACTTTAGAATTGATAGCCAAAATGATGTTTTTTCCTACAAAATTGAAGACAAATCGCCTTTGGCAGCTTGGCAGCGCCTAGATCGCAAAACGATATGGAGTCAAAAAAAAATCATCTCAAACGGATAACTGAGCGCAAGGTTATAGCCTTTCAAATTAGAGGGTCTTTAGGTTGGTTTAGAATTGATAGCCAAAACGATGTTTTTTCAAACGAAGTCGCTGACAAACAACCTTCGACAGCTTGCCAGCACATAGATCACAAAAAATTATATGAATTCAAAAGAAAATTCTCAAACGGACAACGGAGCGCAAGGTTATAGCCTTTCAAAGTAGAGGGTGTTTAGGTCAGTTTAGAATTGATAGCAAAAATGATGTTTTTCAGACGAAATCGGTGACAAACCAACTTCGACAGTTTGCAAACGCGTAGATCACAAAAAGTTCCATGGAATCAAAAGAAAAAATCAACTAAATCGGACAATTGAGCGCAAGGTTATAGCCTTTCAAAGTGTAGGGTGTTTAGGTCAGCTTAGTATTAATAGCCAAACCGATGTTTTTTCAGATGAAATCGGAGACAAACCACCTTTCGCTGTTTGGCAGTGCGTAGATCGCAAAAAGTTATATGGATTGAAAAAAAAAATCATCTCAAACGGACAACCGAGGGCAAGGTTATAGCCTTCTAATGTTGAGGCTGTTTAGGTCGGTTTAGGATTGATAGCCAAAACGATATTTTTTCAAACGAAATCGGTGACAAACCACCTTCAGCAGCTTGCCAGCGAGTAGATCACAAAAATTTATATGGATTCAAAAAAAATCATCTCAAACGGACAATCGGGCACAAGGTTATAGCCTTTCAAAGTATAGGGTGTTTAGGTCCGTTTAGATTTGATAGCCAAAATGATGTTTTTTCAAACGGAATCGGTGACAAACTGCCTGCGATAGTTTGGCAACTCGTAGATCACAGAAAGTTATATGGATTCAAAAAAAATCATCTCAAATGGACAACCGAGCGCAAGTTTATAGCCTTTCAAAGTAGCGGGTGTTTAGGTCGGTTTAGAATTGATAGCCAAAATGATATTTTTTTAAACGAAATTGGAGACGAACTGCCTTCGGCGGGTTGGCAGCGCCTAGATATCATAAAGGTATGGATTCAAAAAAAATTAGCTAAGACGGACAACTGAGCGCAAGATTATATCCTTTCAAAGTATAAGGTGTTTAGGTCGCGGTTTAGAATTGATAGCCAAAAAGTTATTTTTTCAGACGAAGTCGGTGACAAACAACCTTCGACAGCTTGCCAGCGCGTAGATCACAAAAAGTTATATGAATTAAAAAAAATTATCAAATGGACAACCAAGCGCAAGGTTGTAGCCTTTCAAAGTAATGTGTGTTTAGGTCAGTTTAGAATTGAGAACCAAAATGATGTTTTTTTTCAGACGAAATCGATGATAAACCACCTTCGACAGTTTGGCAGCTCGTAGATCACAAAAAAATTATGTGGATTCAAAAAAAAATCATCTCAAACGGACAACAGAGCGCAAGGTTATAACCTTTCAAAGTAGAGAGTGTTTAGGTAGGTTTAGAATTGATAGCCAAAACGATGTTTTTTCAGATTAAATCAATGACAAACCATCTTCGACAGTTTGCAAATGCGTAAATCACAAAAAGCTACATGGAATAAAAAAAATCATCTCAAACGGATAACCGAGCCCAAGTTTATAGCCTTTTAAAGTAGAGGGTGTTTAGGTCAGTTTAGAATTGATAGCCAAAATGATATTTTTTCAGAAGAAATCGGTGACAAACCGCATTCGGCAGTATTGGCAGCGCGTCGATCACAAAAAAATTATATGGATTCAAAAAAAAATATCATCTCAAATGGACAACCGAGCACAAGGTTATAGCCTTTCAAACTAGAGAGAGTTTAGGTCGGTTTAGAATTGTTAGCCAAAATGTTGATTTTACACACGAAATCTATAACAAACTGCCTTCGACAATTTTCCAACTTGTAGATCACAAATATTTACATGAAATAAAGAAAAATATCTCAAACGGACAACCGAGCGCAAGGTTATAGCCTTTCCAAGTAAAAGGTGTTGGGATCGGTTTAGATTTGATAGCCAAAAAGATGCTTTTTCAGACGAAATCAGTGACAAACCGCCTTTGACAGTTAGGCAGAGCGTAGATCACAAAAAGTTGTATGGGTTCAAAAAAAAATCATCTCAAACGGACAACCGAACGTAATGTTATAGCCTTTCAAAGTAGAGGGTGTTTAGGTCAATTTAGAATTGATAGCCAAAATGATGTTTTTTTGGACGAAATCGGTGACAAATCGCCTTCGGTAGCTTGCCAGCACGTAGATCACAAAAAGTTATAGCCGTTCAAATTTGAGGGTGTTTAGGTCGGTTTAGAATTGATAGCTAAAATGATGTTTTTTTAGACGAAATCGGTGACAAATCGCCTTCGATAGTTTGCCAACGCGTAGGTCACAAAAAGTTACATGGAATAAAAATAAATCTCAAACGGACAACCGAGCGCAAGGTTATAGCCTTTCAAAGTAGGGAGTGTTTAGGTCGATTTAGAATTGATACCCAAAATGATGTTTTTTCAGACGAAATCGGTGACAAACCACCTTCGGTAGTTTGGCAGCTCGTAGATCAGAAAAAGTTATATGGATTCAAAAAAAATCTCAAACGGACAACTGAGCGCAAGGTTATAGCCTTCCAAAGTAGAGGGTATTTAGGTCGGTTTAGAATTGATAGACAAAATATTGTTTTTTCAGACGAAATCGGTGACAAACCACCTTCGGCAGCTTGCCAACGCGTAGATCACAAAAAGTTATATGGATTCAAAATAATCATCTCAAACGAACAACCGAGAGCAATGTTATATCCTTTCAAAGTAGAGGGTGTTAAGTCGGTTTAGAATTGATAGCAAAAACAATGTTTTTTCAGAAAAAATCAAAGATAAATCGCCTTCGACTGTTTGAAAGTGCGTAGATAGCACAAAGTTATATGAATTGAAAAAAAAATCATCTCAAACGGACAACCGAGCGTAAGGTTATAGCCTTTCAAAGTAGAGGGTGTTTAGGTCGGTTTAGATTTGATAGTCAAAACGATGTATTTTAAGACGAAATCGGTGACACACCGCTTTCGGCAGCTTGCCAGCACGTAGATCACAAAAAGTTCAATGTATTCGAAAAAAAATTCATCTCAGACAGACAACCGAGCGCAAGGTTATAGCCTTTCAAAGTATATGGTGTTCAGGTCGGTTTAGAATTGATAGAAAAAATTATATTTTTCATACGAAATCAGTGGCAAACTGCCTTCGACAGTTTGCCAGCGCATAGATCACAAAAGGTTATATGAATTCAAAAAAAAATCGCAAACGGACAACCGAGCGCAAGGTTATAGCCCTTCAAAGTAGAGGGTGTTCAGGTCAGTTTAGAATTGATAGCCAAAATGATGTTTTTTCACACAAAATCGGTGACAAACAGCCTTCAAAAGTTTGCCAGCATGTAGATCACAAAATGTTATATGGATACAAAAAAAAAGTCATCTCAAACGGACAACCGAGCGAAAAGTTATAGCCTTTCAAAGTAGAGGTTGTTTAGGTTAGTTTAGAAATGATAGCCAAAATGATGTTTTTTCAGATGAAATCGGTGACAAACCACCTTCGACAATTTTCCAGCACGTAGATCACAAAAAATTACATGGAATCAAAAAAAAATCATCTCAAACGGACTATCGAGTGCAAGGTTATAGCCTTTCAAACTAAAAAGTGTTTAGGTCGGTTTAGAATTGATAGCCAAAACGATTTTTTTCAGAAGAAATCAGAGACAAACCACCTTCGACAGTTTGGTAGCGCGTAGATCACAAAAAGTTATATGGATTAAAAAAAATCATCTCAAACGGACAACCCAATGGAAGGTTATAGCCTTTCAAAGTAGAGGGTGTTTAGGTCGATTTTGAATTGATAGCCAAAACGATGTTTTTTCTGACGAAATTGGTGACAAACTGCCTTCGGCAACTTGCCAGCCCGTAGATCACAAAAAATTATATGAATTCAAAAGAAAATTATCCCAAACGGACAACCGAGCGCAAGGTTATAGCTTTTCAAATTAGAGGGTGTCTAGGTTAGCTTAGAATTGATAGCCAAAATGATTTTTTTCAGATGAAATCGGTGACAAACCACCTTCGACAGATTGCCAGCGCGTAGATCACAAAAAAAAATTTATATGGATTCAAAAAAAATCATCTCAAACGGACAACCGAGCGCAAGTGTATAGCCTTTCAAAGTATAGGGTGTTTAGGTCAGTTTAGAATTGATAGCCAAAATAATGTTTTTTAAGACGAAATCAATGACAAACCACCTTCGACAGTTTGCCAGTGCTTAGATCACAAAAATTTATAGGTAATTAAAAAAATTCATCTCAAACGGACAACCGAGCGCAAGGTTATAGCCTTTTAAAGTAAAGAGTTTTTTGGTCGGTTTAGAATTAATAGCCAAAATGATGTTTTTTCAAACGAAATCGATGAGAAACCGTCTTCGATGGTTTAGCAGCATTTAGATCACAAAAAGTTATCTGGATTAAAAAAAAATCATCTCAAATGGACAACCGAGCGCAAGGCTATAGCCTTTTAAAGTAGATGATATTTAGGTAGGTTAAGAATTGATAGCCAAAATGATGTTTTTGAAGATGAAATCGGTGACAACCCGCCTTTGGCAGCTTGCCAGCGTGTAGATCACAAAAAGTTATATGGATTCAAGAAAAATCATCTCAAAAGGACAACCGAGCGCAAGTTTATAGCCTTTTAAAGTATAGGGTGTTTAGGTCAGTTTAGAATTGATTGCCAAAATGATTTTTTTCAGACGAAATCGGAGACAAGCACGTAGATAGCAAAAAGTTATATAGATTAAAAAAAATTATCTCAAACGGACAACGAGCGCAAGGTTATAGCCTTTCAAAGTGGATGGTGTTTGGGTCGTTTAGAATTGATAGCCAAAACGATTTTTTTCATGCGAAATCGGAGACAAACTGCCTTCAGCAGTTTGGCAGCGTGTAGATCGCAAAAAGTTATATGGATTAAAAAAATATCATCTCAAACGGACAACCGAGCGCAAGGTTATAGCTTTTCAAAGTATAGGGTGTTTAGGTCGGTTTATAATTGATAGCCAAAATGATGCTTTTTCAAAAAAAATCGGAGACAATCCGCCTTTGGCAACTAGCCAGCGCGTAGATCACAAAAAGTTATATGAGATCAAAAAAAAAATCATCTCAAACGGAGAACCGAGCGCAAGGTTATATCCTTTTAATATAGAGGGTGTTTAGGTCGGTGTAGAATTGATAGCCAAAACGATATTTTTCCAGACAAAATTAGAGATAAACCGTCTTCTACGGTTTGGCAGCGTGTAGATCGCAAAAAGTTATATGGATTCAAAAAAAAATCATCATAAATGGACAACCGAGCCCAAGGTTTTAGCCTTACAATGTAGAAGACGTTTAGGTCGGATTAGAATTGATAGCCAAAATGATTTTTTTTCAAACGAAATCAGTGAGAAACCGCCTTCGGTAGCTTGCCAGCGCGTAGACCACAAAAATTTATAAGGATTCAAAAAAAAATCATCTCAAACGGACAACCAAGCGCAAGGTTATAGCCTTCCAAAGTAGAGTGTGTTTAGGTCGATTTAGAATTGGTAGCCAAAATGATGTTTTTTCAGACAAAATCGGAGACAAACCTTCTTCGCGGTTTGGTAGAGCATTGATCGCAAAAAGTTATATAGATTAAAAAAAATCAACTCAAACGAACAACCGAGCGCAAGGTTATAGCTTTTCAAATTAGATGATGTTTAGGTCGGTTTAGAATTGATAGCCAAAATGATTTTTTTTAGACAAAATGGAAGATAAACCGCCTTCGGCAGTTTGGCAGCGCGTTGATCGCAAAAAGTTATATGGATTCAAAAAAAAATAATCTGAAGCGGACAACCGAGTGCAAGGTTATAGCCTTTCAAGTATAGGGTGTTTAGGTCGGTTTAGAATTGATAGCCAAAATGATATTTTTTTTAGATGAAATCAGTGACAAACCACCTTCGGTAGCTTGTCAGCGCGTAAATTATAAAAATTTATATGAATTCAAAAAAAAATCATCTCAAACGGACAATCGAGCGCAAGGTTATAGCATTTCAATGTAGAGGGTGTTTAGGTCAGTTTAGAATTGATAGCCAAAATGATATTTTTTCATACTAAATCGGTGACAAACCGCCTTCAGTAGTTTGCCAGCGCATAGATCACAAAATAGTTATATGGATTCAAAAAAAAAATCATCTCAAATGGACAACCGAGCGCAAGGGTATAGTCTTTCAAAGTATAGGGTGTTTATGTCGGTTTAGAATTGATAGCCAAAATGATATTTTTTTCAGATGAAATTGGTGACAAACCGCCCTTGGCAGCTTGCTAGTGCGTAGATCATAAAAAGTTATATGGGTTCAAAAAAAATTGTCTCAAACGGACAACCGAGCGCAAGGTTATAGCCTTTCAAAGGAGATGGTGTTCAGGTCGGTTTAGAATTGATAGCCAAAATGATGTTTTTTAGATGAAATCGAAGACAAACCACCTTCGTCAGTTTGGCAGCGCGTAGATCGCAAAAATTTATATGGATTATAAAAAAATTATCTCAAACGGACAATCGAGCGCAAAGTTATAGCCTTTCAAAGTATAGGGTGTTTGGGTCGATTTAGAATTGATAGCCAAAACTATTTTTTTCAGACAAAATCGGAGACAAATCGCCTTCGGCAGTTTGGCAGCGCATAGATCAAAAAAATTTAAGTGGATTAAAAAAAATCATCTCAAACGGACAACCGAGCGCAAGGTTATAGCCTTTCAAAGTAGATGGTGTTTAGGTCAGTTTACAATTGATAACCAAAACGATGTTATTTAAGACGAAATCGATGACAAATCACCTTAGGCAGTTTTCCAGCACTAGATCACAAAAAGTTATATGAATTCAAAAAAAAAATCATCTCAAACGGACAACCGAGCGCAAGGTTATAGCTTTTCAAAGTAGAGGGTGTTTAGGTCAGTTTAGAATTGATAGCCAAAATGATTTTTTCAGATATAATCGGTGACATAAAATTTACATGGATTCAAAAAAGAAATCATCTCAAACGGACAACCGAGCGCAATGTTATAGCCTTTCAAAGTAGAGGGTGTTTAGGTCTGTTTAGAACTTGATAGCCGAAACGATTTTTTTTAGACGAAATTAATGACAAACCGCCTTCGACAATTTGCCTGCGCGTAGATCACAAAAAGTTACATGGAATCAAAAAAAAAAGTCATCTCAAACGGACAACCGATCGCAAGGTTATAGCTTTTCAAAGTAAATGGTGTTTAGGTCGATTTTGAATTGTTAGCCAAAACGATATTTTTTCAGACGAAATATCGGTGACAAACCTCCTTCGACTGTCTGGCAGCGCGTAGATCACAAAAATTTTATGGATTCAAAAAAAGAAATCATCTCAAACGAATAATTGAACGCAAGGTTATAGCGTTTCAAACTAAAGGGTGTTTAGATCGGTTTAGAATTAATAGCCAAAATGATGTTTTTTCAGATGAAATCAGAGGCAAACTGCCTTTGGCAGTTTGGCAACGCGTAGATCGCAAAAAGTTATATGGATTAAAAAAAATCATCTCAAACGGACAACCGAGCACTAGGTTATAGCCTTTCAAAGTAGAGGGTGTTTTTGTCGCTTAGAATTGATCAAAAAAATGATGTTTTTTCATACGAAATTGGTGACAAACCGTCTTTGGCACCTTGCCAGCCCAATCTCAAAAATTTATATGGATTCAAAACAAAAAAAATCATCTCAAACGGTCAACCGAGCGCAAACTTATAGACTTTCAAAGTTGAGACCCAAAGGCTGTTGGTATATGCCCTAGAGCCTATCGGTTTGGTCAGGCATAAACTACCAATATTGCAAACCCTTCACTATTCGATTGTGATACAAGGTTTTCCTTCATGTTAGTACGATGATAAGGAGTTATTAAGTACTAATCGGATGAAGCCCGTGGAACATAATGGCCTTGCAAAGGAATTATATATAATTGTGAGATCCTTATGCATCAAAGCCATGTTCATAAACGGTTCCTGGTCATCGTATTGCCAAGACGGGGCATTGACAATGCTCAAAGATTGGTACATTTTAAGCCTACTTACTTAGTAAGCAACTGATCTCACGTGTTGAAGTATAGGAGATACTTTAGGATAACATGTAGGTGCGTGTCTGTTGAACAAGTTCATGAACATGACCCGCTGTGAGAACTCTATTGGTATTGTCACTCAAGTGTCTATGGAAATGTTCTCATGTGTCAGTCGTGTAAGTAGTCCTCTGACTTGTGATAATAGGTCATCTTGTATGGGGAATGTCATACTTTGATTCCATCACGAACGGGTCCCAAACAAGAGTGATGCTTATGGTATGGTGGTTTTAGGTATGACATGAACCATACGAAGATGGATGAGTGATCCAGAGAGGATTCACCACTCCTAGTGATATCGGATACATATCTCATCTGTTCTTGGCTTAAGTTAACTTGATTGAATCTCTGGCCAAAGTATGATGAATTTAGGAGAAATAGTTTCTCTAAGTTCACAAAGTTAACTAATAGCTGCAAGAACTAATATGGATTGAACATGAGTAGACACTGCACCATGCTCATGGTCTTTCCGGGATATTTGATGAAATGATCGAATTACACTGATAGACTAAACACGAAAGGTTATGTTGAGATTAACTTGACTCTCCAGTATTTGGGTGGCCATGATGGCTTGCTAGAGTCGGCTCATGATCTATGAGTATAAATTAATTAGATTAATTTATATTTATTGCCAACATATTGGAAGCCTAATGGGTCACACACAGAAAGGTGAATTAAGAGATTAAAATGGAAAGAGACTAATAAATTAATTTGAGAATTTAATCAATAGGGACTTAATTAAATAGTTTAATTAAGTGGAAGGACTTAAGTGCAAATACATAAGAGTTATTGCCCATAGTCCAAACCCTGGAGTGATTGCCGCCCCCTATATAAAGAAACATGTGATAGCCAACCTCCCTATGCCCCCCCTAGCCGCATATGTGATATGCTTAGAGGCTTTGGTGTTCTCTTGATTTCTTGACTTCCTCTTTGCCTCTTCATGGATTGCTAGAGAGAAAAATGTTTTCTTTCAAGAGAGAAAAGGCATAGAGTGAAGAAGAAAGAAGATCAAGATAACATATGGTTGGCGCACCAAACCCGGAGAAACAAGAAAAGCGTTTTCTTCTTTTTGATGCTTATGAAGCATTCGGCCATGGATGGGGAGAGGAATCTTGAAACCTAAACTACTAGCATCATTTTCGGCAAGACTACATTCCTACCTTATGAAGGTCTTCTTGATCATCTTTTGTGGATTATTGTTAAAAGCCAGACACTTGTGTGGCTTGAAGTCTCGGATTAACAGCTTGGTGCTCAAGATTGAGTGGGCTGTTTGTAAACTCAAGATTACTAGATCTTTGAGTTAAGGTATGATTTCTAATCATATGTATGCTTTATAATTACAAGATTGCATTAAAATTTTACAAGCATGATCCTATTAAATTCGCTATCTCTTTGTTTATTTTTTCGTTGCGTTCATGTTCATCTTTAATTCGATAGATGTTTGAGCATGAGGTCGAATCCCAACAAAGGCTAGTGAAGTTTAGCCAAGCCTAGCCTAGCATAGCCGATCGATCCGGTCAATCTTGGTGGTCCGTTCGATCTTGTTGGTCTGGTCGATCTGGGAGATCCTGTCGATCTGGGTGGCCCTGTCGATCCGGTCAGTCCGGGTGGTCTGGTCAGTCCAGTAGGTCGGTCGGTCAAGCCTAGCTTATAGCCTACAGCCTTTCAAAGTTGAGACACCAAGGTTAGTAAAGTTTTGGCAAGCCTAGCAGGTCGGTTCGGGTAGTCCGAGCGGTGTGGACGGTGCGGTCGATCTAGGCTGTCCGGGCGATCCGATCGTTCCTGGTGGTCTGATCAGTCCGATCAATCCTGGTGGTCCGGTCGGTCTAGCCATGCCTAGCTTATAGCCTATAGCCTTTCAAAGTTGAGACACCAAGGCAAGTCAAGTTTAGCCAAGCCTAGCAGGTCGGTCCGGGCGGTCCGGACAGTCCGAGCTATCTGGACGATCTGAGCGATCCGATCTTTTCGGATGGGCCGATCGATACGGATGGTCCGATAGGTCTAGATTTTCCTATCGGTCCGAGCGATCCGAGCGATTTGGACGATTCGGACGATCCGTTGGGTTCGTGCGGTCCAGTCGGTCTGAACGGTCCGATCGATCCGGTCGCTTCGGACGGTCCAAGCGGTCCAAACGATCCGATCGATCCGAACATTCCGATCGATCCTGACAGTCCGATAGATCCGGACGATCAGATCGATTCGGACGATCCGATCGATCCGAACGGTCCTGGCTATCATGGCGATCTAAATGGTCCGATCGATCCGGTCGGTTTGGGAGGTCCGTGCAGTCATGGAGATCCAGACAGTCTAATCGATTCTGGTGATCCGAACGATCCAGGCGGTCCGATCGATCGGGATAATCAGGTCTGTCCGGATGCTCCCGGTGGTCCGAATGGTCTGGACGGTCCGATCGATCCAGTCGGTCCGATCGGTCTGGGCTGTCCTGACGGTCCGGGAGGTTCGAACGGTCCGGTTGTTCATGTTGGCCGAGGCAAGCCTAGCCTATAGCCTTTCAAAGTTGAGACACCAAGGGCTTGTCCTGGCGGTCTAGGTGGTTCGATCGATCAGGTTGGTCAAGACGATCCGGTCAATCCGAATGGTCCGGTCAGACAGGGCGGTCCGGGCAGTCCGGACGGTCCGGTTGATCCGGGTGGTCCGATCGATCCGAGCTGTCCAGACGGTCGGGACAGCCCGATCGATCAGGGATGACTGAAATGATCGATCGGTACGGTCTGTCGGGATGGTCCGGTTAGACAAGTTTACAAGCCTCGCTTAGCCTAGCCAGTTGGTTCGATCGATCTGATTTTTCATGTCGGTTTAGATTTGATAGCGAAAATGATGTTTTTAAAAAAAAAAATCAATGACAAACCGCCTTCGGTAGTTTTCCAATGCGTAGATCTCAAAAAGTTATATCGATTCAAAAAAAATATTGTCTCAAACGATCAACCGAGCGCAAAGTTATAACCTTTCAAAGTTAAGACCCCAAGGCTAGTAAAGTTTAGCCAAGCCTAGCTTAGCATAGTCAGTCGATCCGGTCAATCTTGGCGATCTGTCTGATCCGGTTGGTCTGGTCGGTCCAGGAGATCCTGTCGATCCGGGAGGTCCTATCGGCCTGTTTGGTCTGATCAGTCCGGTCGGTCGGTCAAGCCAAGCCTAGCTTATAGCCTAGCCTTTCAAAATTGAGACACCAAGGCTAGTCAAGTTTAGGCAAACCTAGCAAATCGGTCCGGGTAGTTCGAGCGGTCTGGTCGGTCCAGGCTGTTTGGGCGATCCGATCGTTCTGGGTGGTCCGATCGATCTGTTCAGTCTAGGTGGTCCGGGCAGTCTGTCGGTCCTGGCTGGAGGTCCAGGCAGTCCGGTCGGTCCAATCTAGCCAAGCCTAGCCTATAGCCTATAAAATTTCAAAGTTTAGACAACAAGGCTAGTCAAGTTTAGCAAACCCAAGCTTAGCCTAGCCGGGCGGTCCGTTCGGTCCGGGCGGTGAGGGCAGTCCAGGCCGTCCGAGCTGTCCGGTCAGGCAAGCCAAGCCTAGCCTATAGCTTATAGGCTTTCAAAGTTGAGACACCAAGGTTAGACAAGTTTAGCCAAGCCTAGCCTAGCAGGTTGGTCCGGACGATCCGATCGGTCTGATTTTTCATGTCGATTTAGATATGATAGCTAAAACGATTATTTTCAAAAAAATGATGACAAACCACCTTCGGCTGTTTGCCAACGCGTAGATCTCAAAAAAATTTATAAATTCAAAAAAAAAATATCACAAACGGTCAAACGAGCGCAAAGTTTTAGCCTTTCAAAGTTGAGACCCAAAGGCAAGTGAAGTTTAGCCAAACCAAGCCTAGCTTAGCATAGCCGGTCGACCCGGTCAATCTTGGCGGTCCAACCGATCAGGTTGGTCTGGTCGATCTGATCAGTCCGATCGGTCCATTCAGTCTGATCGATCGGGTCAATACGGGTGGTTCGGTCAGTCTGATCGATCGGCCAAGCCAAGCCTAGCTTATAGCCTACAGCCTTTCAAAGTTGAGACACCAAGGATAGTCAAATTTAGGCAATCCTAGCAGGTCGGTCCGGGCAGTTCGAGCGGTCCAATCGAACCGGTTAGTACGATCAGATCGGTCAATCCGGGTGGTCCGGTCAGTCTAGCGAAGCCTAGCTTATAGCCTATAGCCTTTCAAAGTTGAGACGCCAAGGCTAATCAAGTTCAGCCAAGCCTAGTAGGTCCGTCCGGGCACTCCAGACAGTCCGAGCGGTCTGGACGGTCCGATCGATCCTGGCGGTCCCATCAGTTCGGGCTATCCTATCCGGGCGATCCGTACGATTCAATCGATCAAGCGATCCGTTCAGTCCGGATAAACCTTTCAGTCCAGGTGGTCCGGTCAGTCCGGTCGGTCTAGCCAAGCCTAGCAAGTACGTCTAGGGGCTCCGGACAGTCCGAACAGTCTGGACGGTCCAGACGGTCCGATCGATCCGATCGGTTATGGCAATCCGAACGGTCTTGGCAGTCCAAACTTTTCTTTCAGTCCTTGCGGTCCGAACGATCCACCCGGTCCCTACGGTCCGGTCAGTTCGAGTGATCCGAACGGTCCGATCTATCCGGGCGATCCGGATGATCCGATCGGTCTGGCAGTCCGAGCGATCCGATTGATTCGAGCGGTCTCTTACTGTCCGAGCGATCCGGACGATCCTAACGATCCGACGGTCCGGACGATCCGGTCGGTCCGAACGGTCAGATCAATTCAGACAGTCCTATCGGTCTAGACGGTCCAATCGGTAAGGACGATCCAGTCAATCCAGACAGTCCGATAAACTCGATTGGTCCGATCAGTTCGGAAGGTCCGATCGATCTGGATTTTACGATAGGTCCGAGCGGTCCGGACAGTTCGATCGGTCCTAGCGGTCCGGGCAGTCTAGTCGAACCGAGCGATCCAAACGGTCTGATCGATCCGGTCGTTTTGTTCGGTTCAGATATTCGGGGCAGTTCGGTCCGTTCTGTCTGTCCGAACGGTCCTGTTGGTCAGCTCTATCCCGACGGTCCGATCTATCGGGTTGGTTCGGTCTATCCTGACGGTCGATCGATCCGAGCAGTCAGTGTGATCTGGACAATACGGTTGATCAAAGCTTTTCGAACGATCCGGTTGGTCCGGGCTGTCCGAAACGTCCGATCGGTCAGGTGTGTCTGGAGTGTTCGATCGATTCGGTCGATCCGGTCTAGCCAAGCCTTGCCTGAAGCCTATACCCTTTCAAATTTGAGATACCAAAGGCATGTTCGGGAGGTCTAGGTAATCACGGCGGTCTCGACGATCCGGTCGGTCCGATCGGTCCGGTCAGTCCGAAAGGTTCAATCGAACCGGGCGATCAGGGCGATCCGATCGGTCCGGGCGTTCCAAGCAGTCCGATCAATCCGGACGTTCCAGTCGGTCTGGTCTAAACAAGCCTAGCCTCTATCTAGCCTATAGAATTTCAAAGTTTAGCCAAGCCAAGCTTAGCCTAGCTGCTCGGTCCGGGTGGTCCGATCGATTCGGGCGGTGTGGACGATACGGATCGTACGAACCGTACGGTCTGTTTGGGCCATCCAGGCTGTCAGGTCGGTCAAGCCAGGCGTAGCCTATAGCCTATAGGCATTCAAAGTTGAGACACCAAGGTTAAACAAGTTTAGCAGTGCCTAGCCTAGCCGGTCAGTCGAGACAGTTCGATCGGTCTGATTTTTCAAGTCAGTGTCGGTTTGATAGCCAAAATGATGTTTTTTTCAGACGAAGTCGGTGACAAACCACCTTCGACTGTTTGCCAGGGCATAGATCTCAAAAAGTTATATTAATTCCAAAAAAAAAAATCGTCCCAAACGATCAACCGAGCGCAAAGTTATACCCTTTCAAAGTTTAGACCCCAAGGCTAGTGAAGTTTAGCCTAGCCAAGGCTAGCCTAGCATAGCCGGTCGATCAGGTCAATCTTGGCGATCCGACCGATCCGGTTGGTCTGGTCGTTCCGGTCAGTCCGGTGGTCAGTCTGGTCGATCGGGTCAGTCCAGTCAGTCTGGTCAGTACGGGTGGTTCGGTCAGTCCGGTCGATCGATCGGCCAAGCCAAGCCTAACTTATAGCCTACAGCTTTTCAAAGTTGAGACTTCAAGGCTAGTCAAGTTTAGGCAAGCCTAGCAGGTCGGTCCGGGCAGTCCGAGTGGTCTGGGCGGTCCAATCCGTCCGAGCTGTTTGGGCGATCCGATCTTTTAGGGTGATCTGTTTGGTCCGATCAGTCTGATCGATCCAGTCAGCCTGGTCAATCTGGTCAGTCCGGTCGATCTAGCCAAGCCTAGCTTATAGCCTATAGCATTTCAAAGTTGAGTCACCAAAGGCTAGTCAAGTTTAGCCAACCCTAGCAGGTCCGTCTAGGCGTTTCGAACAGTCCGAACGATCTGATCGGTACGAACGGTTCGATCGGTTCGGACGATCCTGGTTGTCCAGACGGTCCAGTCGATCAGGTCGGTCCGATCGATCCGAACGATCAGGTCGGTCTGGTAGATAGGTATTTCGGGCGATATATACGGTCCAATCGATCCGATCAGTCCGAACGGTATGTACAGTCCGATCGGTCCATACGGTACGATCGATCCGTAAGATATGGTCGATCCGATCGGTTTGAACGATCCAGTCGGTCCGAACGGTCTGGTCGATCCAGTTAGTGCGTTCGATCCGGTCAATTCAGACGATCAAGTAAATCCGATCGGATTGATCGATCCGGTCAGGCCGATAGATCCGATCTGTCCGATTGGTCCGCTCGGTCTGAACGATCTGGGCGGTCCGGTTGATCCGGACGGTGCGATCAATCTGGATGGTCCGATCGGTAGTCTGGACGATCCAGTAGATTCGGTGAGTCTGGTCAGTCCAAGTGATCCAGTCAATCTAGCCAAGCCTAGCTTATAGCCTATAGCCTTTCAAAGTTGAGACACCAAGGCTAGTCAAGTTTAGCCAAGCCTAGCAGGTGCATTCGGGTGCTCCGAACAATTCGAGCGATCTGTACGATCCGATCGGTACAGACGGTCCGATTGATTCGGTCGATCTGGACGATTTGAATGGACCGAAAGGCTTGACCGGTCCGAGCAATTCGGTCGATCCAGTCGGTTCAGCCAATCCGAACGACCCGATCGATCCAGACGAATCGGTCGATCCAGACGGTCCGATCAGTCCGGACAATCTGGACAGTCCAGTCGATCCGGTCTGCCCGGACGGCTGATCAGTTCAATCGATCTGGTAGGGTCAGGTTGTACGATCAGATCAGTCCGATCGGTTCGGACGATTAAAATGGTTCAATCGATTCGGTCAGGTTGTATGGTCCGGTCGGTCTGGTCAGTCCGGTCGGTCCAGAAGGTTTGCTCTGTCCTGTCGATCCGGGCATTCCTGTTGGTATGGTTATTCCGGGCGATCCGATCAGTACAGACGATCGGGGCGGTTCTGATTGTCAGGATGGTCAGGTCGACCGAGGCAAGCCTATCCTATAGCCTATAGCCTTTTAAAGTTGAGACACCAAGGCTTGTCCTGGCGGTCTAGGTCGTCCCGGCAGTTCGATCGATCAGGTCGGTCAAGACGGTCCGATCGATCCTGGCAATTCGATCGGTCCTGATATTGCGGTCGGATAGGGCAGTCCGTACGGTCCGAGAGGTCTTAGTGGTCCGTTCGATTTGGGCGGTCTTGTCCGTCCGGGAGATCCGTGCGATCCTGACGATCAGGTCTGTCCAGAGTGTCCGGTCGGTCCGATCTAGCCAAGCCTAGCCTTAAGTCTATAGCCTTTCAAAGTTGAGACACCGATGGCTTATCCTGGCGGTCTATGTAATCTTGGCAATCCAGACGATCCGGTCAGTCTAGACGGTTCGGTCGAATCGATCGATCAGGGAGGTTCGGTCAGTCCAATTTAGCCAAGCCTAGTGTCACGGACTAAACTTTGCCACAATTAAATGTTAGTCCGTGCTGCACTTGGATGGACGCTTCCACACAAGTCAGCCAAGAACTCTCGATTATCTGATTGAACAACAACAAGTCACTAGTTAGTCTTAATGCCACTTCACGATATCACAGGGCATAGCGAGTGCACACCGGCGACCCCCGATGCCCCCAAAGAAAAAAAGTTTTATTAGTTTTGAAAATAGTTGGGGCCATAGGGGCAGCCCTAGATGGTGGCCTAGCACATACCTTAACCAGTGAGGCAGCTCAACAATCTGTCGACTACTCACTCCCTATAAAGAGCTTAAGAGCTTTTACAAGACTTCTACCAAGAATCGTTACAATGTTTGAAAAAGGGACACTTTTTCCTAAGACATATGGCTACCCTTTCATGGCACCTCTACCCGGTCATGGCCCTATACAAGGTTGGCTCATGACATCCTCCCCCACTCAATCTGTCCGGATCGTCCGGACCGGATCCAGGCATTTCATTTCGGGTATTTCGTTAGGTCTGATCAATCCGGGCATTTTGTTTCGGGCATTTCGTTCGGTCCAAGTGGGAGGGGTATTTCAGTCTATCCGGAAGGTCTGTCGGTTCGATTGGTCCGGTTGATCCGGTTGGTCTTGGTGGTCCGGGTGGTCCGATCCGTCCAATCGGTCCGGACGGTCCAATTTTTCATGTGAGCGGTCCTGACGGTCCGATCGATCCTGGTGGTAGGGGCCGTCCGATCTATCCGAACTATCCGTCAGTCTAATCGATCCAGTCGATCCTGTTGGTCTTGGGGGTCCGGGTGGTCCGATCAATTCGATCAGTCCGAACGATCCGATTGGTCCGATTTTTCATGTCTGTTTAGATTTGATGGCCAGAACGATTTTTTACAGACGAAATTGGGTAGATCTCAAAAAGTTATATGAATTCAAAAAAAAAATCATCTCAAACGATCAACCGAGCGCAAAGTTATAGCCTTTCAAAGTTGGGACCCTAAGGCTAGTGAAGTTTAGCCAAGCCAAGCCTAGCCGGTCGATCCGGTCAATCTTGGCTGTCCGGCCGGTCTGGTTGGTCTGGTCAGTCCAGGAGATCCTATCGTTCTGGGTGGTCTTGTCGGTCCAGTCGGTCTTGTCAAAGCTTTCTATCGGATCAGCCCGGACGGTCCGGACAGTCCGGTCGATCGATCAAGCCAAGCCTAGCTTATAGCCTACAACCTTTCAAAGTTGAGACACCAAGGTTAGTCAAGTTTCGACAAGCCAGGCAGTCCGAACGGTCTGGGATATCCGGTCGTTCTGATCTGTCCGATCAGTCCTGTCAATCTGGTCGGTCTAGCCAAGCCTAGCTTATAGCCTATAGCCTTTCAAAGTTGAGACACTAAGGCTAGTCAAGTTTAGCCAAGCTTAGAAGGTCGGTCCAGGCGGTCCAGACGATCTGGACAGTCTAGCGATCCGACGATCCGATCGATCTTGACAGTTCGGTCGGTCCGATCGATCCAGATTGTCCGGTGGTCCGGACGATCTCGGAGGTCAGGACGATTCAGGTTGTCTAGACAGTCCGATCCGTACGGTCTCGTTGGTCTAAATAGGTCCGAGCGATCCGGACGATCCGATTGGTCCCGACAGTTCGGACGATATGGGTTGTTCGATCAATCTTGGCTGTCCAGACAGTCCAGGCGGTCCGATCGGTCCGGGCGATTCGGACAGTCAGGATGGTCAGGTCGACCGAGGCAAGCCTATCCTATAGCCTTTCAAAGTTGAGACATCAAGGCTTGTCCTGGCAGTCTAGGTGGTCCCGGTGATCCGGTCGATCAGGACGGTCCGGGAGGTTCGGGCGATCCGGGTGGTCCGGGCGATGTGGGATGTCCAATCGATCCAGGTGGTTCGATCGGTCCGGGTGATCCGGTTGGTCAAGCCAAGCCTAGCCTATAACCTTTCAAAGTTGAGTCAAGACGGTCAAGTCCGTCCGTCCAATTTATCCAATCCGTCGGGATGGTCCGAGTTTTTTGATCGGTCATGGGGGTCTGGGCGATCCGGTCAGTCCGAACGATCCGTGTGGTCTGGTTGATCTAGTCTGGCCGGTCCAGTCTGGTCGGTCCAGTCTGGTCGGTCCGATCTGTCCGATCGATCAAGCCAAGCCTAGCCTTTGAAAGTTGAGTCACCAAGGCTAGTAAAGCCAAGCCTAGTCGGGTGGTCCGGTCTGTCCAGGCGGTCTGGATGATCAAGCCAAGCCTAGCCTATAGCCTATTAGCCTAGCCGATCGATCCGGTCGATTATGGCGATCCGAATAGTCCGAGCGGTCCGAGCAGTCAAGATAAGCCTAGTGTCATGAGCCAACCTTGTATAGGGCCATGACCGGGTAGAGGTGCCATGGGAGAGTAGCCATATGTCTTAGGAAAAAGTGTCCCCATTTCAAACATTGTAATGGTTCTTGGTAGAAGTCTTGTAAAAGCACTTAAGCTCTTTATAAGGGGTGAGCATTCGGCGGATTGTTGGGCTGCCTCACTGGTTAAGGTATGTGTTAGGCCACCATCTAGGGCTGCCCCTATGGCCCCAACGATGGTGTGGAAGACTCGATGATCTTTTGTAAACTTTTGTACTCTTTTCAAAACTAATAAAACTTTTTTTCCTTTGGAGGCATCGGGGGTCGCCGGTGTGCACCCGCTATGCCCCGCGATATCATAAAGTGGCCTTGAGACTAACTAGTGGCTTGTTGTTGCTTAATCAGATAATCGAGAGATCTTGGCTAACTTGTGTGGAATCGTCCATCCAAGTGCCGCACAGACTAACATTCAATTGAGGCAAAGTTTAGTCCATAACACGTGGTATCAGAGCACAGTTGAGAAGTGCTAGTGAGAAAGAAAAAGATGGTTATGACTCGAGGTGGGTCAGATGACCGAGAAAGAATTGAGGAGCTTGAGGCCTCGGTGGCCGCTTTAAAAGCTCATATGGTCACCTATGATCAAGCGAGAGATATCGAGACAGCCCAGCGGAAGCTGTCCGATACGCTGAACAATTTGGGTGAAGAAACAAGGGATGCCATAAGCACCATCCAAAGAGAGTTCGAGGAACTCAAGGCTCAGGTCAGTGTGTTACAAATACGCATGGGCAGAGTGAGTTCCAGTTCTGTGGACAGGGGAAAAAGGGTCAAGGTGCCGAAACCTCAACGCTATGAGGGGCAAGAGATGCCAAAGAACTTGAGAATTTCCTGTTTGATATTGAGCAATACTTTTGGACCGTGTACACAGACTCAGAGGAAGACAAGGTGGCTATGGCCGCAATGTATCTTGTTGGGGATGCCAAGCTATGGTGGCGTTCGAAGTTTGTCAATGATGAGTGCCCTATCAAAACTTGGGGCGACCTCAAGCGAGAACTAAAATGTCAATTCTTCCTGAGAATGTGGAATACATGGCTCGACGAAAGCTTAAGGAATTAGTGCAAACGAGGACGATGCGGGAGTTTGTCAGAGGCTTTTCTACCTTGATGCTGGATATAAGGGACATGTCTGAAAAGGATAAAATGTTCTATTTCCTCGAGGGCCTCAAGCCTTGGGCCAGGACTGAGTTACAAAGACAAAAGGTGCAAGATGTGGCCACTGCCATGGTCGTCGTCGAACGTCTGAATGACTACAACGATGGCCCATCAAAGCGTAAGGCCTTTCCATCAAGTGGCATTAGCTCTAGCTTTGGAACTAGGGGAAAAATGGCCAGAGTGGATAGATCTTTTAGTGGGGGAGCGGATAGGAGACCACCTGGTAGAGATACACCTCAACCAAAGACAAACAATGCATCGAGTTTCAAGCCGAGACAACTATTAGCTTGCTTCCTGTGTTAGGGACCGTATCAAGTAGCAGAATGTCCGCATAGAGGTGCCTTGAATGCCTTAGTAGCCTCGTCACAAGAAGGAGGCCACTTTCACCAATAAGTTGAAGAAGTCGACAATGAGCCAGCAAGGATGGGCTCCATACGGTTCCTTAATGCCCTGCATACACAATTGAGCAAGTTGAAGAAGGAACCCGAGCGGGGCCTGATGTATGTTGAGGTAGTGTTGAATGGTAAGACAACAAGGGCCATGGTGGACAAAGGTGCGACCGATACCTTCATCTCACCCGAAGAAGCAAAGAGGTGTGATCTTAAGGTTACCAAGGATTGTGGGCAAATGAAAGCGGTTAATTCGCTAGCCTTGGCAATCAGTGGAAGTTCCAAGAATGTGATGACCAAACTTGGGCCATAGGAATGAGGCATTAATTTCACGGTTTCCCCTATGGACGACTTTGATGTTGTTTTAGGATTAGATTTCATGATAGCGGCCCAGGCAATCACGATTCCCGCTGCTAGTTGCTTATTGTTCTTGGGGGAGCGTCCATGTGTAGTACCAACTACGATTCTTCCAAGGAGTGGAAAGAAGATCATATCAGAACTACAATTCAAGAAAAGATTAAAAAAGGGCGAGCCCTCTTATGTGGTCATGCCAATGTATAAGGATGAAGCTAACTCAGATCCCATGCCGGATGGAGTGAAAAATGTGTTGCAAGAGTTTTAGAATGTAATACCAGAACAATTGCCTAAAGTTCTACCACCTAGAAGAACGGTAGACCATGAGATTGAGCTACTACCAGGAGTGAAACCTCCAGCTAAAGGTCCCTATCGTATGGCTCCCCCGGAATTGGCCGAATTAAGAAAATAGTTGGATGAGCTATTACAAGCCGACTTTATTAGACCATCAAAGGCACCATTTGGAGCTCCAGTGCTATTTCAAAAGAAGCAAGATAGAAGTTTACGGCTATGTGTTGACTATAGGGCCCTGAACAAGGTCACAGTAAGGAACAAGTACTCGATCCCTCTTATAGCGGACCTATTTGATCAGTTGAGCCACGCCAAGTTCTTCACCAAACTTGATCTTAGATCTGGTTATCATCAAGTGCGAATTGCGGAAGGGGACGAACCGAAAACGACTTGTGTAACTCGGTATGGTGCTTTGAATTCCTAGTTATGCCTTTTGGACTAACCAATGCTCCTGATACGTTTTGTACTCTTATGAACCAGGTGTTCCATGATTACCTTGACAAATTTATTGTCATCTACTTGGACGACATCATGGTTTATAGCTCCACGTTGGAGGAACATGAGAAACATTTACGACTAGTGTTCGAAAGGCTTTGGGAAAACCAGTTATATATAAAAAGGGAGAAGTGTGCATTTGCTCAAACCCAAGTTCATTTCTTGGGACACATAATCCAGCAGGGACACATCCGTCTGGACATGGACAAGGTCAAGGTCAAGGCAATTAGAGAATGGGCGACTCCGAAGAATGTCAGTGAACTATGGTCGTTTTTGGGTTTGGCCAATTACTATAGGAGATTTGTTTAGGGATACTCTCGCAGGGTAACGACACTCACTGATCTATTGAAAAGGGGAGAGAAGTGGAGTTGGTCAAGCCAATGCCAAGAGGCATTTGAGGGTCTAAAAGAAGTGATGATGAGGGACCTCGTGTTGGCTCTCCCTGATATTGAAAAGCCTTTTGAAGTTCAAACAGATGCATCAGATTTTGCCATTAGAGGGGTACTCCTACAAGGGAGACACCCGATCGCCTTCGAGAGCAGGAAGTTGAGTGAGACTGAAAGGAGATACACCGCCCAAGAGAAAGAACTTCTAGCCGTGATTCATTGTTTAAGGACATGGCGACACTACCTGCTAGGCTCCAATTTTGTTGTCAAGACTGATAATACAGCAGTTAGCCACTTCCTTACCCAACCGAAGCTAACGGCCAAGCAAGCAAGATGGCAAGAGTTTCTGGCCGAGTTTGATTTTTGTTTTGAACACAAAGCGGGAAAGACCAACCAAGTGGCGGATGCACTATAGACGAGCAGAATTTGCAACACTTAGAAGGGTCGCCCCAATGTCAGCTACTAAGGTTACCACAGACATTCGAAAGTTCATTGAGGAGAATTTGAAGAAAGACCCGCAAGCCATTTCCATTATGAAGTTAGTAGAAGACGGGAGGTCCAAAGTACTTTTGGTTAGAGAATGAGGCCCTATTGACAAAAGGGCCACGTTTGTTTGTACCAAGAGCAGGGGATCTGAGACAAATACTCATGCGAGAATGTCATGACACACCTTGGGCCGGCCACCCAGGTTGGCAATGCACCTTTGCCCTATTAAAACAAGGTTACTACTAGCCGCGAATGGGGAAGATGTTATGGCCTACACAAAGACTTGCCTGATTTGCCAACAAGACAAGATAGAGAAGCGAAAACCCGCA
Source organism: Fremontodendron californicum (assembly GCA_030761205.1). Taxonomy (NCBI): domain Eukaryota; kingdom Viridiplantae; phylum Streptophyta; class Magnoliopsida; order Malvales; family Malvaceae; genus Fremontodendron; species Fremontodendron californicum. Next base: position 43,470,238 of record JAULJL010000002.1, on the reverse strand, counting down.
GGCATGCTTGAACCTTTACCAGTGCCTACACGACCTTGGGAAAGTATCTCCCTTGACTTCATCTCTGGCCTCCCTAAAGTTGGCGACCTTGAGTCCATTTTGGTGGTGATTGATCGTTTCTCCAAATATGCCACATTTATCCCAGCTCAAAAGTATTGCACTGTGGAAGACATGGCTCGCCTAATCTTTAAGAATGTGGTCAAGTATTGGGGTGTGCCACAAAGTATCATTAGTGATAGGGATCCAAGATTCACGGGGAATTTCTAGAGAGAACTCTTCAAACTATTAGGATCACAACTGAACATCTCATCCAGTTATCATCCGCAAACAGATGGGCAAACCGAACGGTTCAATGGGTTGCTAGAGGAGTATCTGAGACATTTTGTGCAAGCAAATCAGAAGAATTGGCCCTCGTTGTTAGATGTGGCCCAATTTTGCTTCAATGCTAGGAAGAGTTCCTCCACCAACAAGAGTCCTTTTGAGATTGTTTCAGGACAACAACCCAGTTTACCACACATATCCACAGAGCCTTATCGAGGGAAAAGCCCTCGAGCCTTCAATCTTACAAAAGAATGGAGGCAGAACACGGAGATTGCTCGGGCTTACTTAAAGAAGGCCTCCAAACGCATGAAGAAGTGGGCAGACAAGGGTCGAAGGGCACAACACTACAAGGTCGGTGATCGTGTACTTGTCAGATTAGTGCCCGAACAGCTAAGGTTCCTACGAAAGCGAGATCGGAGATTGGTGCGTAAATATGAAGGTCTAGTGACTATCCTTTCCAAAGTGGAAAATGCTTCCTACAAGATTAATCCACCCAAGTGGATGAAGGTGCATTCGGTATTCCATGTGAGCAACTTCAAACCTTATCATGCAGACCCCTTAGATGCAAGTCAAAGTCAGACAACCAAGGAAGCCATCAGCATGAAGCCACCGTCAGAGCGACAAGTTGAAGAAATCTTAGTCGACAGGGTAACCATGGTGTCCAGGAAGACCATTAAGGAGTACCTAGTCAAATGGGAGGGCTTGGGTCCGAAGGAGATCAGTTGGGAGAGAGAGCATGACTTGCGAGCCTTCAAGCAGAAGATTGAAGAATTCCTAGCAACCAAGTCAACGAGGACGTCGACAGATTGAGTGGGGGAGGATGTCATGAGCCAACCATGTATAGGGCCATGACCGGGTAGAGGTGCCATGGGAGGGTAGCCATATGTCTTAGGAAAAAGTGTCCCCATTTCAAACATTGTAATGGTTCTTGGTAGAAGTCTTGTAAAAGCTCTTAAGCTCTTTATAAGGGGTGAGCAGTCGACGAATTGTTGGGCTGCCTCACTGGTTAAGGTATATGCTAGGCCACCATCTAGGGCTACCCCTATGGCCCCAAAGATGGTGGGGAAGACTCGATGATCTTTTGTAAACTTTTGTACTCTTTTCAAAACTAATAAAAAAAATTCCTTTAGGGCCATCGGGGGTCGCCGATGTGCACCCACTATGCCCCGCGATATCGTGAAGTGGCCTTGAGACTAACTAGTGGCTTGTTGTTGCCAGATAATCGAGAGATCTTGGCTGACTTGTATGGAAGCATCCATCCAAGTGCCGCACGGACTAACATTCAATTGAGGCAAAGTTTAGTCCGTGATACCTAACCTATAGCCTTTCAAAGTTGAGACACCAAGGCTAGTCAAGAATTCAAAATTTCAAAATTCAAATTTTTTAAAGTTTCAAAAAAGATATTATTTAAAATTCAAATTTTTGAAATTCAGTAATTTTAACCATTTTAGGAAGTTCAATATCACACACTCGAGTTATTTATTAACTCACAAATAAAAAACTTGTTTGACCGTTTTGTCCTTCAATGGGAAGAAAATTGCTTAATACATAAAAACACAAACGTTTTCTCCATGCAACAATCATCACTTCAAGTTTAACCATTTTAGCAATATTATTTTCACTCACTCTAGCTATTTAGATACATAACAGACAAATATAAAACTTGTTTACCATTTTGCCTTTTAACTTGTCAAAAAATGCTAAATACACAAAATACTAGCTTTGATCCATGCATCAATCAAGTTTAATAATTTGAGAAAGTTTAATATCACACACTCGAGCTATTTAGATGCATAAATTACCAACAAAAAACTTGTTTATCCCTTTTGCCCTTTTTATTGAAACAAAAATGCTTAATACACAAAACACTAACCTTTAATGACAAAATTCATAATTCATAATTTCAAATTTCAAAATTAAAACTGAAAAAAAAAAAATCAAATTTCAAAATTTTAAAATTCAAAATTCAAAATACAAATTTCAAAATTAAAAGTTCCAAATTTTTAATTCAAAATTAAAACTGAAAAATTAAAAAATCAATAAAAAAATTAATTGAAAAAATTGAAAATTCAAAACTCAAATTTCCAAATTTCAAAATCTCAAAATTCAAAAATTAAGATTTTAAAATTCAAAAATTTTAAAATTAATAAATTTCCAAATTTATTATTCAAAACTAAAATTTCAAATTTTAAAATTCAGAATTTAAAATTCCAAAAATTTCACATTTCAAAATTTATTATTCAAAATCTAAAAATTGAATGAAAAAAAGGTTAATTTTCAAAATCCAATACTCAAATTTCGAACTTTTAAAATTCAAAAATTCAAAATCTCAAAATTCAATTAAAAAAATTAAAATTTTAATATTCAAAAATCAAATTTTCAAAACTGAAAATCTGAAAATTCAAATTTTCAAAATTAAATTTTCGAAATTTAAAATTTTGTAACTCGAAACTCAAATAAAAAATTTTAAAAAATATATACAAAATTCAAAAATTCAAAAAGTTGAAATTTTAAAATAAAAAATTTTAGAAAGTCAAAAAATTTACATATAATAAAAATAAAAAACAAATCTAAGTCAAAAAGTGCATAATACGTAAAAAGAACTTCAACCATTTGATCAAGTTTCATATCACATACTCAAGCTATTTACATGCATAACTGATAAAAGTAAAACTAAAAAAATTCAAAAAAAAATAATTTTAAAATTCAAAAGTTCAAAATTATGAAATTTAAAATTAAAAATTCAAAACTTAAATTTTCAAATTTCAAAAATTTCAAAAAAAACTAAAAAAGATAATAATTAAAAACTGATATTTTGAAATTTCAAATTTCTAATATTCAAAACTCAAAGTTTTCAACAAAAAAAATTAAAAAAAAAAATTTAATTAAAATTCCACAACTTATAATTTCAAAAATCAAAAATCAAAAATCAAAATTCAAATTTAAAATTTTAATTTTTTTAATTTTAAAATTTAAAATTTAAATTTCAAATAAAAAATATTAAAATTTTAAAATATAAAACTCAAATTTCAAATTTTAAAATTTTAAATTTTAAAATTTTAAAATTTTAAAATTTTAAAAATTAAAAATTTCCAAAAATTCAATTTTAGAATTCAAAATTGAAAAGAATTTTAATTGAAAACTCAAATTTCCTAAATATAATTTTTCAAATTTTAAAATTCTCAAATTTTGAAATTTAAAATTCAGTAAAAAGAAATTTAAAACTCAAATTTTCAAAACTTAAAATCTCAAAATTGCAAAATCCAAATTTTCAAAATTCAAAAATTTCCAAATTTCCAAAAATTCAAAAAAAATAAATTAATTTTAAAGTACATAATTCCAAAATTCAAATTTGAAAATTTATTTTAAAATTCAAAATTGTAAATCTCAAAATTCAAAAAAAAAAATCTTGTTACTCAAAAATTCAAAATTTATTATTAAAAATCTCAATTTTTTAAAAAAAAATTGAAATTTCAAACTTTTCAAATTTCTAAAACTCAAAAATTCAAAATTCAGTTAAAATTTTATAATTTTAAATTTCAAAATTTAAATCTCAAATTTCAAATTTTCAAAATTCAAAATTTTCAATTTTCAATTTTCAATATTCAAATTTTTCAAATTTTAAAATTCAAAATTATAAATATCAATTTTAAAAATTCAAAAATTTCAAATTTCAAATTTTCAAATTTATTATTCAAAATCTCAAAAATCAGAAAAAAATTAATTTTAAAATTCAAATTTTCAAAACTTAATTTTCAATATTAAAAAAAAAAAAATCGAATTCAAGTTTTCAAAAATTCAAAATCTAAAAATTTTAAAATTTCTATTTTCAAAATTAAAAATTTAAAAAAAAAAATCAAAATTCAAAACTCAAATTGCATATTGCAAATAAAAAAAATTAAAATTAAATTTTAAAATTTTAAAATTTTAAATTCAAAACTCAAAAATTTTAATATTCAAAATCTAAAATCTAAAATTTCAAAATTAAAATTACATTCTCTCAAAGCATCATGTTCAATCAAAACTAATATTTAAGCCTGCAATATTCAAACTTTTTCAAAATTGAAATTTAAAAGTTTCAAAATTCAGATTTTAAAATTCAATACTGAAATTTCAAAATTCAAAATTTTAAAGTTCAAAACTCAAAATTTCAAATTCAATAAAAAAATTTCAATTTCAAATTTTATATTTCAAAACTCAAATTTTAAAATTCAAAATCTAAAATTTCAAATTAAAATTAAAATTGCACAAAGCATCTACTCAAGTTCAATCAAAACTAATATTTAAGCCTACAATATTCAAACTTTTTCTATCTATAAACTTTCTATAGAATTTGAAAACAAGTATTACGTTGAAGTCAAGACACGATAGAAAACCCAAAAACATTCAAAAGCTGCTGGTACTTTTGTTACATACATAAATCGGTAATTTTTTTAACATGTTAAAATGGATATAAAAAAGTGTTAAAAATTAAGAGTATAGTTCAAATGTTTTTTTCTTAAATATATATATATATATAAGCATAATACAAAATATAAATGGATTAAAAATAATTTGATAAGTAAGAACACAATAGTAACAAAAGTAATTACTTCGAAATAAGATAATCTCAGAGAGCGTGGGTTTAGAATCAAACAAAAAACTCCTCAGAATAAAATATAAATGAATCAAACAAAAAAATCCTCACAATAAAATATAAATTTCATAGTAATCAAAGATCCTCCCAAAAGTAATTCAATGACTCGGAATCTTATTTGCTAATCGAAGGCTATACTATTGAAATCTGCTTTGAATGCTGTAATTAATTTGATGTATTTAGTTCACAGTGGCATACATATTTCCAAAATTGCTACTACAATTATGCTTTGAAGACCCCTGATATGTTAAAAACATGACAATCATTTTTTCACTTTGACTGGAAGAATAGTGCCTATGGCTACGGCAATGGTTCTAACAATTCCTCGTATAGAATGAAAAATGGAATGATTTTCTGAATTCTCTAAATCAAAATAGTTTAAGAATTCTACCTTAAAAGCAAACAGCTGTTTCTATAACAAAACATCCAATTCATGCAATGCAACAATGGCTTCATGCTTATCCAGCAGGAAGCAAGTCAGTCCTTTAACACATGCAGAAGAGCCATATTTATGTATTTAATCTACGCACTCAGCTCCAACTAACATTTATATAATAATCATCATAGCCATACTAATAAATTTAGTATAATACAGTAATATAAAAGAAAATTAAGATTGTGCAATGTTCATCCCAACTTCTGGTAGACAAATAAATCCCACCAGCAACATTCAACATTCTAAGAAACTTAAACAAGCACAAATATTAGCAAATACCATGGTTCGGAGTTATTATTCTTCTGCAGCACTGGCAGCACTCAAATCCACACTGAGGTCAAGAATCTGCTCAAAAAGACTCAATTTTAACTTGGCATTAGTGTAGAGCAATAGAAATAGCCACATAAGCAAGCTCTTTATTACTTATTACTAAACAACAATCGCCTGAAAGTAAATTACACAAATCATCCCAGGACTTTGTCTCATTTAACTAAATCTCTTCATTCTTTCAATTTGAACAATTTATTGCTCAAACATATGATTACTAATAATTACGTCCTACCATGAAAAGGTGTTAAATATGCCACATAGACCACCACAGCAATCGCCACACAACAAGCTATTTGTCCATGTATTTGCCATGTCATGAGAAATCAAAGTAAATACTATTACAAAATCTATTTTCATCTTTTCATTTATTTTACCTTACATTTTCTTTTCTTTAATATTTCTCTTTTTTCTTTCTCCTTCCTCTTTATGCAAGTCTACTCCCCAACGCCTTATCCTACTCCATAAAATGGTGGCAATCAAGGCCATGCCAGCCTGTTCGCCAAGTTGCCACCAGTGGTTTTAGTTTCTCTTTTTTTTTTTTTAAATTCTTATCTTCTTAAATTCCAGGCTTTCCTCTCTCTCTCTATCCACTGCATCCCCTCACTGTGTTCCCCCATGCTGCTTGGCCAACTGGAACTGAAACCCTCCTTTCTCCTTTTCCTTTTATGTTCATCTCCTTCCTATCACAAAGTTATCTCTTTTTTCTTTCTCCTCCCTCTCTCTGCAAGTCTACCCTCTCCGTAAAGCCCTATGCTACTCCATAAAATGGTGGCAACCAAGGCAATGCAGCCCAGTTACGTAGAGCTGCCAGTGGTTTTAGTTTCTTTTTCTTAGTTTTTTAATTGTCTTATCTCCATCAAATTTCCAGGCTTCTCTCTCTGTCCCCCTCTCTCTTTCCACTGCACTCCCTCACTGTAGTAGCAAACTGAATCTAGAGACAGAAATCAGGGGAAAAGAAAAAGAACATGATAGAGATAAAGGGTGGCGTGGCATGGATGGGAAGTAGTCAGCATGAATTTTCAGGCTACATCAGTGGCAATAACTCTTAAGCAAGCCTGGGTGTAGGCGTGAATGCCAGTAGGAAGCAGTAATCAAGGAAAGAGAGAGAGCAAGGTGATTAAACACAAGAAAAGTGTGGTGAATAAATTGTAAGGAGAAACAACAAAAGGGGAAAACAAGCAAGAAAAAAAATGGACGAATGACATAAAAGTATATAACACAGGCCTTAGATGGCATCTGATGTGGTGATTTAACAACTTTTCCAATGGTAAACAAAGATAAGGTCTTAACTCTTAATTAATTAAATGTTTGGCCACTAACCTTTTTACTATTTCAAATTGAAGAATGAGGAGATTTCAATTAAATGAGAGGCAGTTCAAGGATGATTTATGTTTCTTGTTTTCTGAAGAAGCTGGGACAACTTCCTAAGAACTTAGAGGTTTCAGAACTCTGCTAAATATCATGTTATAATTAATTTCTTCTACTTATTTCTCTTCCTTTTGACTTGAAAATTATTTACAACAATCCACAATGCCTTGCAACAACAATACCAAATAAAGGCACTGATTAGAAATGCTTAAAGCCTTAAACCATTTAGCAATCAATCATAATTCTGGAACCAAAGATAACCACAAAAGACCAAAGCTTACATTTCCAGTTATCAAGGTATACATGTTAAGTACATCCATGACAGTCGATTCAAAGTGTGTTGTAGCATCATAACTCTGTCAAAGATAACAAGATAGTAATTAGCATTCAGTCACAATATTTCTGAGCAGAAAGGCAGAAAAGAGACCACTGAAACAAACTAGAGCAACTAAAGATTCTCACTGTTGATATGAAACAATTGTCCAAAGAAGGTTCATTGACTGGTTCATATCTGTCATAGATATCAAAGAATATCTCGTCAACAGGACCTAGAAGGTCAATTCCAGGCTTTAGTTCAGTCTCAGGGTGATCTGTCTCGGCCTCTGTTGAAACAAATGCAATGAATTTGCCCTTTGGAGCAACATTGTGAGAATATGAACAACAGAAGACATACCTGCTCAGACACACAAGCAGCCTCAAAATTTAGATCAAAAACAAAAGATGAGTAGCAAAAAAACTGCAGGCAAAACCGCAAAAGTATTCATAATCAGTAATGAGTTCTCTTCAATTTCTCCAGGTTTGTCCCTCAAGTTGCCACAGCTAAAGATTACAAAATATAAGCTTCCATTTTTTCAAGGTTTAGTTTAAGAAGGTGCAGGTTAAATGATTGGACCTATGGCAGCATAAGTTATAAAATAAAGTAAGCAATTTCACAATGTTTTTTCCAAAATAATGTAGCATACAGGCAACTAGGCTAGGGAATCTAACTTATCAAGCAGAAGATATTTTCCAATTTTAATAGACTTGAAACCAAATTTTGTTTCAGAAATCATCCTTCTAGTGTCAACATTATGAGAAGCTCAGCACCAAGACAACAACCCTAAGGTTGAATTATTCTTGATTTTCTCCTTGGAGTATTAAACCCAAAGAACAATTGGCAAAGCAAACAAGGGAGAAAGAATAGCTACAAATCCTAGTTAATTAAAAAATTTAACAATAAAATTTGTTTGCTGAGTCCCATCCTAGGAAATAAGCCCAAACCCAAACAATAAAGAATATAATCAAATGTTCTCTTCCAGCGGTTCCAAAAACCTGCAGAACGGACTGTCTCAAAATCAAGGATACCAGGGCCAATAAAGGGGCCAGATTCAGTTCATTCAATCAAATAGCAAAATTCATGGATATTCCAATGTGAACTTACATGTCTGATTTGCAACCCAACTGCTTTTGTGGCAGGATAATCTGCACTGAATGAGAATCATTAGTGTTTGGGATTGGGTGACTCATAATAGCAATTGCCCTGGCAACCTTACCAATCTTCCTAACCTGTTTGAGCAGAACAAGTTCATGAGAATCATGAAATAATCAACTTCTATCTTCAGATCCACTAGTTCAAAAATAAGCTACTATTAGATTCCACGATCTTTTGCTTAAATGTATAGCATCTCTTAGGTTCCATTTGTCAAAATAAGGATAGTGAGAAAGGCAGAAATTTTTCTTGTTAAAAGTATTCTTGTAAAATGGTGATTGGAAACAAATTTCTTTTGTCTGGCCCAAGTTTTAAATGTATGGAATTCATATGAAGGATCAGCCGCAACTAAAAGGAGGTCCAGCAGGAAAATGAAATGATCGAATGCAGGCAAGTAAACCTGTTGAGAAAGAAAGAGTTCTTTCTTCCACATTCTTTGAAATGACTGAAGGTGAAGAACTCCATAAGTTATTTTGCTTCCCATTGATGGAAATGCTGAAGTAAAGAAAAAAGAATAGTACAATACTACCTTGTTCGGCAAGTAGGAAGGGTCACAAACAACTTTCTTACACCTGGCAGTTTCACCTTCAGATGTGACACCACAAACTTTGCCTTCATCATCAAATTCCACCTGGAAATATAGCATGAGCAAATATAAAGTAAAGAATCTCATTCCAGCCAAAGAAATATCATGAAATCTTGGATCACCAATAACAAAAGGAAGAGAGATTAGAAATCTAACAAACACCACTATGTACCTTGCACTCAGGTTTATTCAACATATATGTTCCACCATATACAGCACTAAGCCGTGCAAAAGCCTGAGTTATTCCAAGAAAAATTATAAGTTTACTGAACTTTACTACATAGCAGTTGAAACAAACTTGAGAGAGAGAGAGGAGAACCTGGGGCAGCTCGCCTAATCCATACAGTGGGTAAATGTATGGAGATCCACCTTGAAAACGTGCGAGAGACTCCGCATAGAGCTGTCAAATAACAAAGAGAAAACGAATTCAGGCCATCAATAATAATGCCGAACTTTCAAGCAAACATACCCACAAACACAAAGCATCAATCACCTTCATCCTCTTTACAGTATCCAATGCAGGTTCATCCAAGTAGCGATCATCTCTGTGAAGCGCCAACGCATGACCAATGAAGTCCATAGTGTTATCATCAAGACCATATTTCCTGTCAAAAAAAGTAAACATTACGATATGCAAAATGACCTAAGGTTGCTTTCTTATCTAAAAGTCATTGCCTATCAGATAAGGGCAGCAGTATATCATTGAAGAGATGCAGACCCAAAAAAGAAGGGGCGGAGAAAAAAAATACCAAATGCCCAATCAAAAGGAGAAAAGTATACCAAAACATTTAGTATTTGCAAGTGCTTACTAGGCTACTCTCAAACACATGCTCAGACAAAGAAAGCAGGATTAAGGGGAAAAAAAGCCCTTACGCAATTAGCTCCCTAGTTGTCACCCTCGTCAAGTCCATTCCCTCATGAGTTTTAGAATCCCTTTCATCATAATCTTGAACATATATGAAAAACTTCCGTGCACGACGCTTTTCAAATATTCCCATAAGTGGAGATTTGAGTGCCTCCATGTCGGTTGCTGGCACCTTATGAACCTATAAAATGGGTAGAAACAAAAATTAAAGGTTTAATAGGGTAGAAACCAAAAATACAGGGTAAAGCACAGAAAGAAAAAAAAATGAGGCCCAATCAGAGGCAAATTTAAATGTTCAAAGAAGATATTCTACCTTTCCTTTATTAAAAACATAGCTACCATCCACAGCTTTGAAGTAGAGATACTTTGTAACATCTGTATGAATGAGGACGCGCACAAGAGTGCCATTTGCCATCATAAACTAGTCCCCAAAAAGAAACAAAATGTTAGCATACTGAATGTGGAAGAATAAAAGTTGCAAAAAGTGCAAGGCATTAAAAGGGAAAAAATCACCTTAGGGTTCATATCCACATTATAATCTCTACTAGAGCCCAAATGAGCTGGAGGCTTATCATTTCCCCTAAACTTCTTCCAGAGCTACCAACAAATAATTTAAAGAAGTAAATCAATAACTAAAAAATGGAAAACAAATCAACATGTTAGCTAAGAGTTTGGAGGACTTTGCAGAAAATGGAACCTGAACGAGGTTGAGTGATGTAGACTCTCCTCCATAGTAGTCATTCCTATCCATGTGCAGAACCTAAATGCAAGATGAATAGCACCAAATTAAAACAGTAAAACAATGCAATAATATAGTAAATACATAGCATCTTTTGTGAAGTATGTTGTTTGAAAAAGAGCGAAACAATCAATATTTTCTATTTTAAAATCAACTTTATACAAGAAGCAAATTGCATTTTACTTTCACAAGAAAAGAGCATTAATCAAAACCAAGCTTATCTACAATACTTGCTTTAACAGTTTAACTTAATACAAACATTTTCAAAATTCTAGTGTTAAAAAGCTGGGAAAGATTACTCATGCATACAATCAGGGATGGTAAGATAATACCGAGATTTTACTCTAATGTTAAAACCCGATTGCCGAAGCACCTGTGGTGATCATCTTTAAAAATTATGAGCTCCGATTATTCATTATACAACCAGGATCTCAAGAACCAATTTTTTTATATTTGGCTAGGACATGTAAATACTTGGCATCCCGTGATTAAATCTTATTGGTTTATTTCAGTATAATTGCAACTCAAAGCAGCTACTGTTTACAAAATAATGGAAAATTCTAGGGGGAAAATATCTTATTTGATGGCAACATCATGAGAGTTTCAATGAGTTGCTGTCAATAAGTAACGATATAGGAAAAGAATCAGGGAGACAAAAACAAAATTAGCCCTGGTCTTTGCCCTAATCAAAGGCACCGAGATCCAACAGATTTTACACAAATTTAACATGCACCCATTTGGATCCAGGCGAAGACCCATCAAGATTTTGGATCAGAAATAAATTTTTTTTAAAAAATAAAAATAAAGGAAATAAAACTAATACAAGAAATTTGAAAATATTTAATTGCAAAATAAAGAAAAAGAAGAAAGATAAGACCTTGAGTCCGTCAACAGAAAGAAGTCCGCTGAGGATGCATTCCTTGAGACCAGTTCCCAGAACTATGACATCGTACTCTTCATCCATGGCTATGGGCTGCTTCTAGTGTTTATCCAAATGTTTAGCAAAGATGGTGAAGAGTTATTATTAGGGTTTCTCGGGTTTGATCAGTCGATTTAAATTATTATCTATAATCTATATTTTATTATAATATATAAAAGTAGCAATCTGATCATATATTCGTTATATTTTTCAACTTATCATTGTAAATATGTTTTATTATTAATAAGATTTATTAAGTATAACTGATCATATATTCGTTATATTTTTCAACTTATCATTGTAAATATGTTTTATTATTAATAAGATTTATTAAGTATAAATTTTATTTTTATTTAAAAAAAATATCAAATGACTTTATTTGATAATAAATAAATAAAAATTTATGTTGAATGGTTTTATTTTTAAAGTTTTAATTTTTTATTAATATTAAAAAATAAATGAATTTATTTGATAAATAAAAAAAAGTTAGTATAAATAAATAAAAAACTTAAAGTATTTATAAGTAACAAATTTCATTTTATTAAAAGACTGAATTTATTTGATAATAAATACAAAAATATTTAAAATTTACATTGAATTGTTTTATTTTCAAAATTTTAATTTTTTTTATTAATCTTAAACAATAAAAAAAAATTAATTGATAAATAAACTTAAATTTTAATGAATGTAAAAAATCTTTTGAAATGACGAAAATAATCATTAGAATTCATTATATTTTTAAATTACAATTGTAAATATTTTTTATATTAATAATATTTATTTAATTTATAAATAAAAAATTTAATTTCATTGAGAAACTTTCATTAAACGAATTTATTTGATAATAAATAAAAAATAATTAAATCTATATTAAATTGCTTTATTTTCAAAATTTTAGTTTTTCATTAATATTAAAAAGTAAATGAACTTATTTGATAAATAAAAAAATATTAAAATATTTATAAATCTATTTGATAAATAATAAAGACTTAAAGTATTTTATAAGTAAGAATTTTAATTTTATAAAAAGACTTTTGTCAAATAGGTTTATTTGATAATAAATAAAAATAGCTAAAATTTACATTAAATTGATTTATTTTCAGAGTTTAAATTTTTTTATTAATCTTAAAAAACATTATTTGATAAATGAAAAAGACTTAAAGTTTGCATTATAAATTTTTTGTCAAGTATGAGAGTGAGAAAGTGCTCGTACCGCTCGTAAGAAATTAATCTATATATATATATATATATATATATATATATATATATATTGTGTCATGCAGGCTCTCAACTGTGCCAAATCAGAATATCAGATCAGGAGAAGACCAAGAAAACAGCAAATATAAAATTCGGATGTTTCAAACGTTTGGTATCTATCTATAATCTAACTATAAATAAAATTGTATTATATAATATTGACTACATGAAAGCATCCACCGTTGACATGTGGCAATTTAATTTTTTTTAGTTGAAAAAAAAAAGTGAAAGAAAAAGAAAAAGAGAGAAGAAAAGAAAGAGAAAGAGAAAGGAGAGAGAAAATGTTGTGTATTCGATTCGTGTTATTTTTTTGTGTGTTTAAAGTATTATAAATATAAATTTTTACATATTAATAATTCATTTTATATATATTGACACGTTCGTGTATTCGAGTAGTATTCATGTTATTTTTCGTGTTGTGTTTTAATTATTTTTTCTATATTGTGTTCATGTCGTGTCTCAATTCACTTCATATTTTGCATAGTTTGTCATTGTGATTCAATTTAGAGAAAAATTTATGTGTTCATATCGTGTTCGTGTTGTGTCTCAATTCATGATATATTTTAATTTATCATAATGATTTAATTTATAAAAAAAATATTGTTTGTGACGTGTTCGTGTTATTTTGTTGTGTTTAAAATATTATAAATTTATATAAATTTTTACACATTAATAATTCGTTTTATATAAATTTTGATACATTCGTGTATTCGTGTCGTGTTCACGTTATTTTTCGTGTCGTTTCGTGTTTTAATTATTTTGCCATGTTGTGTTTGTGTCGTGTCTCAATTTATCTCATATTTTGTTCGTGTTACTTTTTTGTGTTTAAAGTATTATAAATTTATACAATTTTTATGTTAATAATTTGTTTTATTTATATTTTAACATGTTCGTGTATTCGTGTCGTATTCATATTATTTTTCGTGTTATGTTTTAATTATTTTTCCTATGTTATGTTCGTATTGTGTCTCAACTCATTTTATTTTTTGCATAGTTTGTCATTTTGATTCAATTTAGAGAAAAATTTTGAATTTTCGTGTCGTGTCGTGTCTCAATTCATGACATATTTTACATAATTTGTCATAGTAATTCAATTTAAAGAAAAAATTGTGTGTTCGTGACATGTTCGTGTTTGTGTTATTTTTTTTGTGTTTTCAAAGTATTATAAATTTATATAAATTTTTACGCATTAATAATAATTTTATATAGATTTTGACATATTCTTGTATTCGTGTCGTATTCATGTTATTTTTCGTGTTGTGTTTTAATTTTTTTATATGTTGTGTTTGTGTCGTGTCTCAACTAATTTCATATTTTGCATAGTTTGTCATTATTATTCAATTTATAGAAAATTTTGTATATTCGTATCGTTTCTCAATTTATGACATATTTAGCATAATTTTTCACAGTGATTCAATTTAAAGAAAAATTAATGTGTTCGCAACGTATTCGTGTTGTTTTTTGGCATTTCACATTATTATAAATTTTAAAATTTATATAAATTTTTATGCGTTGATAATTTGTTTTATATAAATTTTGACACGTTCGTCTATTCGTGTCGTGTTCATGTTATTTTTCTTGTTGTGTTTTAATTAATTTTTTCTATGTTGTGTTAGTGTTGTGTCTCAACTCATTTCATATTTTGCGTAGTTTGTCATTGTGATTCAATTTAGAAAAAATTTTGTGTTCGTGTCATGTCTCAGTTAGGGGTGAGTTCGGTTCGGTTCGGGTCGGTTATTTCGGGTTTTACAAACCGAACCGAGGAATTCGGTTTTTCCAAATGGGTAACCGAAACCGAACCGCAATAGCCAAAAGATCGGTTATAACCGAACCGTCGTATCTCGGTTCGGTTCGGTTATCGATTTTCCATATTTTTTTGGGCTTTTGGGCTTTTGAACTTTTGGGCTTTATTACATGCTATTTTAACAGATTATTTATGCCTAACATGCTATTTCCACAATCAAAGTATCTTAGTTTTTAAAATTTTTAAAAATTGTCTTTTTTTTTATAGTATTTTTAATTTTTTTCACTAATTTAGAAACAAAAATATTTATTTTTATATTATAAAAATAAAAAATCAATTAAAAAATAAAATTCGGTTCAGTTAATTGCATTTTTTGACTTCTGAATCGAAAATCGAACCGAACCGAATAAATCGAACTAATAACCGAACCGAATTTTAACCGAATTAAAAATAACCGAACCGAAACCGAACCGAACACTATGGTTCGGATCGGTTTTCGATTTTCTCGGTTTTTTTGCTCAGCCCTAGTCTCAGTTAATGACATATTTTGCATAATTTGTCATAGTGACTCGATTTAGAGAAAAAATTGTGTGTTTGTGACGTGTTATTTTTTGGTTTTTTCAAAGTAATATAAATTTTTACGCGTTAAAAATTCGTTTTATATGCATTCAAGTCATGTTCATATTATTTTTCGTGTCGTGTTTTAATTATTTTTCCATGTTGTGTTTTATTGTGTCTTAATTCATCCCATATTTTGCATAGTTTTTCATAGTGATTCAATTTTAACTCTAAATTCATTTATTTAAGATATTATAAAACATAAAATTTATTTAAATAAATTATAGTTATTTAATATGATTTAGCTTAAATTTATTTGTGATTGTTAACTTAATTAAAATTTATAAATATTAAAAAAAAAATCCCCCAACGAAGCGGGGTAAGAATTCTAGTGTTATGTAAATGCTAAACTTGATATATACTTGAGAAGATGGATTTTGCTGATGCAAAATAATAAACACACTTGGTTGTAGAGCCTCAAAGATAGTAGTCTATATTGGATATCATTGTATTATTTTGGGTGTATATATACGAAATACGTATTCCAATACGTAGATTGTCGTAATTAAATACATGGTGTATAATTAACGTACACAATTGATATCAAAATTGAATGAGAAATTAGTCTCATTAAACACTCACTTAAAAAGAAAAATAGTTGGTTATAGTTGTGTATGATAATCAATCCCACAAAAAACAAAGTTTGGCATTTGCTAGTTGTTTATAAAGACTTGTGTTCCATGTTGTGTTGGGCCCCAAGGGACACCCAAGTTTTGTGATGGGTGAGGACCTACATAAACTGGGCTGGACCACACATGCGCGCGTCGCCGAGCTGAGCTGGGCTGGGTTGGGTCGGGTCGGACCGGGCTTGGGCTTGGGTCAACACTGTTCTATTCTTTTTGCTGCCCAGCCGGACGAACTTGCTACTCGTTGTCTGATTAATTAATGCCTGTTCGGTCCAGGACCGAACAGGTTCGTGTTGTTTCAGTATCTGTCTTTTCGGTAAAGACATGCCGCTTCGACTTTCTGCCTGAACCGGTTCGTCACCAATGGGTGTGCCTATTCTGATCAAACAGGTTCCTTCCATGTGATGTGTCTTTTCCGAACAGGCAGATTGTTTGCTATAAATACATACTTCCTGGGTCTGTTTTTCACTCACAAATGCACTCAAATTATTTTGTCTTTTGAGAGAGAGACTTAAACATTCTTCTGGTTCGCTGTGTTGCATCCGAGTGTGCTCTTATTTGCAACGTTTACCAAGAAAACCTGGAGACGATTTGCATCATACTATAAGCACCTTAGACAGGCAAAAACATCTTAAGGTCAGAGGTCCAACCTTGACTCGATATTCTAATTTTATGCTTCTACCAAAATTGTAAGTGTTCGTATTTTCAATATTATGTTCGTAATATGTTTATATATATCAGTATGCAGTAATGAAATTTGTTAAATGCTTACAAGATTGCCAACAATCTAGTCGCACCAATTCAAGTTCATAAATGTGGTAGCTGTTGATATGCTCTTGTCGTACCTCTCTGGCTCCAATAATACTTTGCCCAAGGCTTTGCTTGCATAAGCATGGGGATTGATTAATGCTGCAGGTGCATGCTTGTATCTTAAATCTTTTATATATCAAACCAAACGAACATATTTTATCTGGTACTTATATATATTTACAATTTGGATGTAGTCATCTTGTCTGAACTGGGAAATGCATTTCATTAGGTCATTTAAGACATCTGTGCAGCTACGTTTTTTATAGATATTTCTTTTTCCCAACATGCCAAAGGTACTGTAAGGAAGAGTGGGAGTGGATTCTCAGTTGAGGTTTTAAAATATTGTCGAGTACATGATCAGATGCAAATAGCAAGCATGCATCCAGGCCAAGGGTGTTGGACCCAACAATATTTCGAGATCGCGGTTTTTGGAGAAAAGAGTGAAAGATTTGAGAAAGACAAGTTATTTTTTTGTTCTTATTGACCGGGTATTTATAAAATTACAATTGTAAAGTGATATATACAAAAATTATCTCTAATAATAATTACTGATATTATTTACAAGATTACGATGTACTGCTTCTTCTAATCTACTTCTATTTGATAAGGAAGCTTGGGATTGACTTGGAGTTTTGGATGAGGATGGATGATCTGATAAGAGGTTTTACACGCCCTGCAAGATGGGGGAGTCGTCGAAAACCCCAATCTTGGATCGAAGAAGAAGCAAGCGTTGTTTGGATAGAGTTTTAGTTAAGACATCAGCAAATTGATCTTTTCAACTAACATGAGACACTTGAAGGCAACCAGCTGCAACTTGTTCTCTAACAAAGTGATAATCCAAATGTGTTTCATGCGAGAGTGAAAAACAGGATTTGACCAGAGATAAGTTGCTCCAACATTATCACATAGAATCAAGGCTGGTTTGGTTTGTGGAACCTGCAACTCGGATAAGAGGTTAAGAATTCAAATAAGTTCAACTGCTGTATTTGCAATGGCTTTATATTCTGCTTCAGTTGAAGAGCGTGCAACTGTTCGTTTTGTTTTTAAGACCAAGAGATCACATTTCCTCCAATATACACTATGTAAGCAGAGGTTGAAGTTCTGTCATCAATATTTCCTGCCCAGTCAGCATCTGTGTATACAAGTAGCTATAAAGAAGAGTTTTTAGAGAAACAACCCATGATAAATTGTTGCTTTCAAATATGAACTCAAGTGCTGAACGATAGGTGCGTGCATAAATTGTGATAATTTGTTGATTGAATATGCTATATTTGGCCTTGTAAGAGACAAGTATTGAAGAACACCCACAATACTCCTATAATCTGTGGCATTTGTTGATGAAGAGCCATCATGAAGACTAAGGGAGACTGACAGAGATAATGGAGTGGAGACTATTTTTTCACCTATCATCCTAGTCTTCTCTAGAAGATCTCTTATGTATTTATGTTGGGAAAAAACCAAACCTTTCTCTATAAAAATTACTTCAACACCGAAAAGATAATGCAGTTGCCCAAGATCTTTGAGAGAAAATCTGTCAGCCAATTTTGCAATAAACTCTGTCACAAAGGTGTCATTGTTTCTTGTGATTAACAAGTCATCCACATAGATTAGAAAGTAGATAAGAATTCCTTTATCAGAATATACAAACAATGATGCATCAGAAACTGAATTGGTGAAATCATTCGTGAGCAAAAATGAGCTTAACTCCTTGTACCAAGCGCGAGGTGCCTCTTTAAGCCCATAAAATGCCTTATGCAATTTACAAACATAGTTAGGGTGGTTTGAATCTGTAAATCCAGGAGGTTGTACCATGTAAACATCTTCAGATAAAGAACCATGCAGAAAAGCATTATTAACATCTAATTGTCGAATTTTCCAATTTCTTGAAAGAGCTAGACATAATACAACTCGAATGATAATTGGTTTAACCATAGGGCTAAAGGTTTATGTGTAATCCATACCAGGACGTTGATGAAATCCTTTAGCCACTAATATGGCTTATATCTATCAATGGTGCCATCTGGTTTTCTTTTTATCCTAAAGACCCATTTGCATCCAATTAGATTTTGAGTTGGATTTGATGGAATTAGATCCCAGGTTCCATTGCAATAAGAGCATTAAACTCTTCTGACATTGCTGATCGCCAATTGGAATCTTCGATGGCCTATGAGACACAAGTAGGTTCAAGTGGTTCGGCTATAGGGTGTTTAGTAGCAGTGAGAAATTTCTTTGGCTTGAAAATATTGTTTTGGGACCCTGTTATCATTTGATGTGCTCTCATAGGTGTAGGGAAATGTTCAATGGAATTAGATGGTATATTAGTTTGAGAAGTTCTGTGAGAAGAAGACATACCTGATGCAGAATCCAAATTTGGATGGATATCCTGCAGTGTGGCAGAATTAGGATTACCTTGTGATAAGTTTAAAAGGGACATGACTTGCTGAGATTGTGAGAAAGATGCCTGCAACTCAAGGTCAGATTGAATGGACGGAGATGTAATGGAAGTATTATGCATCAGAGGTATAGTATAAAATAATGGACCTAACGAGATGTGGTCAATAGAAGTTTCATTACCAGTGAAGTGTAAGGTGGATGAGGCTTTAAGTTTTGCAGCAAATGAAAATTCAAATTCAATAAACCGAACATGCCTTGAAACAAAAATCTTACCAGTGATCATATCATAACATTTAAAAGCACTTTGAGAAAGAGAGTATCCAAGAAATGTGCATGGTTTAGACTTGGGTTGTAGTTTGTTGGAATTGTATGGCTTTAACCAAGGGTAACAAAGGCAACCAAAGATTTTAAGTTTTGAATAATTTGGTTTCTTACCAAATAATGTTTCAAATGGAGATTTCATATCAAGTAAGGGAGTAGGCATCTAGTTTATCAAATATGTTGCTGCATGAAAAGAATGGGTCCAAAAAGATGTAGGAAATGAAGCTTGATGTAAGAGGGTGAGACCAGTTTCAATAATATGACGATGATGTCGCTCGGCATAACCATTGTGTTGTTGGGAGTGGGGTGGGGTTTAAAAATGAGTGATACCATGTATGGCAAAAAATTGATCCAATTTTTTGTACTCTCCTCCGCAATCACTGTAAATAGAGATGATAGGTAAGTTAAAAAAATTCTCAACAACTACCTTAAATTTTGGAAATATAGAGAACACATCAGATTTCTTTTTCAAGGGATAAAACCAAACATATTTGGTAAAGTGATCAATGAAGATAATATAGTATTGAAAACCATCAACATAGCAAATAGGTGAAGGACCCCAAAGATCTGATATAATAATTCTAATGGCCTAGTGCTTTTCAAGGTAGAATGAAAGAAAATGAGCCTATGGCTCTTATTACAGTAACATGAACAACAAGAGAATTTTAAACTAGATGATGAAAGTGGCAAAGTGTTATGTTGAATGATAAACTGAAGAATTTTAAGAGAAAGATGTCCAAGCCGTTGATGCCAAGTTGAAGTGTCAGACTTGATGCTTGCACAAGCAATCGGTGTTTGGTTTGAGACTTGTCCATCCCCAGGAAACTCATAGGTATCATTCTTATTCAGGCCGCGCAGAAGAACCACCCCCATGTTTAGATCCTTTATCAAGAAATGTGATGAAAAAAAATCAACAAAAATGCGATTAGTTTTACAGAATTTAACAACTGAAATTACTTTTTTCGAATTGAAGGAACACAAAATATATCGGATAATTGAAAGGAATGGAGATGTGGTTTTAAAAAAGTAGAACCAATGTGTGTTATAGCCAAACCTGCCCCATTGCCTATAAGAATCTCATCAAGCCTATCATACTCAGTGTACAAGAAGAGATCATTAAGTTTTGAGGTGACATGGTGTGAGGCTCCAGAATCCATTATCCAATTTTTGTCAGAAGCATGAGATGTAGTCACATGATTTGGTAGCAGTGGATGAGATGGTACGAGTTGCTGGTGAAGTGGAGTTGAAAAATTGCTTGCCCTTGAAGCATTGTTTGGTATTGTGGCCTGATTCGTCACAAATTTGACAAATAGGACGAGCACCTTGACTTGGTGAAGCTGTGAATGAATTGTTAGATCGTCGATTGGTTGGTTGAGGTTGGTAACCAATCCTAACATACCGAAATCTACTTGGGAGATTTCGAGCAATGGAAAGATTGCTCGATTTTTATTTAAACTTATCTTTTTTTTATTTTTTATTTTAATCAATTTCTTTACCATTAAAACTTTTTTAAACAATAATAATTAATTTATTTTAAATAAAAATAATTTAATGAATTCATCTCAAAGCTAATATATAATTGAATTAAAGATAAGTTTAAAATATTTAACATTTACTTGAATTAGAATATAATTTAATTAGAATTTAATTTTATAGTAATTAAGGATAATTTTAAAATTAATTAAATTCTCATTATTTTGTAATTAAAAAAGTAGTAAAATGAATAAATTAAATAAAAAATATATGATTAATAATTAACAAGGGTATAGTTGTCTTTTTATTTAAAATTTATTTAGTAAATAAACTTCAGGGGGTTAGTCTATTTTTCATCAAACCTCAAAAGGGTAAATGGGTAATTTTCAAAGTATAAGGAGGTAAGTATATTTTAATGAAATCTTGGGGGTAGTGTACTTTTCCCAAATTAAAATGCAGACATAAAGCACCAATTACTTATTCTTTTCGCACGCAAAGATATTCACGTTACTTGAGGGAAGAGAGCTGATCTCTGTACTAACTGTGCAAAAAGGGGGAAAAAAACCAACAGTCTATAATGGATATTCATTGAATTTCAAACACAACGAAGAGACCTCATTACCCTTACTAATGAGACACTTAAATTTGACGAAAACAACATGTGGTGGTGAACAAAAAAAAAGAAAGAATTATGTTTCTCTTCCTCTTATCACAGTCACAGAGTAAGCATCCACATTGAAAGTTGAGGAGAAGAGTGATGTATAAAGGCTTTGGAGGCCAGTGGGTGACTTTGGAGAGGAAGGGGGAGACATTGTTCAGTGGAGCAAGAGATAAAGGAAGCAGAATAAAGAAGGGGTAGTAAAGATATTGGAGCAGCGAGTAAGTAAAGTAATATTAATTATTCCAGTGTATGAAGGAATGCAGGTTTTCTTTGTGGAAGGACCAAATCAACAATGAGAGAAGTTGTTCAAATACTTGGTCAGGCCAAACCAACCTAACACGTTTCACATGCAATGACTTTGACAATTGCTGAAGCTGTTTTGCTTGCTGTGCATAATATTTCTCTATCTTAACACTCATGAACGCGCATTTAAGTTCCAACCTCCCAAGAACAGCATCCAGTTAATCTATTCTATAAGTACATACAACTAGACTACTGTTTCCCTTGTACTATTTCCAAGCTTTCCCAGTTTTGGTTGTGAAATACGGGAAGTCATTATTTGTGCACTTCAACTTCAACTGAGGGGAGATTGCATTTTTCAAAATTTAAACAGAAAACAAGTATTATTATTGGGTCATGATTTGCATGCATGGCATTGGCATATACAATCAAACAATCAGGTGAAGTTGCTTTATATATATATATATACCCCAGAGTCCATATGGGAATGTGAGTTTGTACTTAGTCGTAGAAACGAATGCCAATTGGAAAAGAGTTTTGCAGCAACTGGCCAGCCAATTGGGACTTCCTGAATCTTCTGCCTATTGTTTTACGAGTAGACCATGGCCCAGGGGTTTATTCCACTATTACATATATATATATATATATCGATGGATTGAACCGAATCTAAACTATTGAAGCCAATGATATAAACAGACACAAAACAAGAATTGTAGTCCTTTTTATTTGTTAACTAACTTTTAAATTCGATTTCTACCAATTAAAATAATGTATATTATTAGTTATTTATCTTCAATTCTAATAATTATGAAATCATATAATTTTTTAATTTTAAAACTTGACAATGATATTCAAAATTTTGATTGAGAGCTTGTTCCTTCAATAATATAATATAATATGCCAAGGTAAAAATGATAATAATAATAACTATTCTGGTTCTGTAATCTATGTACATTTACTGACATAGTTAGCTTCAAATCCAACTTTTAATATTCAAGAAACAAATAGTATAATACGAGCCTACTGCAACAGTTGCTCATGAGTTAGGAGAGAGCTTCCGACTCTCTTGATAGAATTGTAAGAGCATCAAATATCTCTCTTTTTCTTTTGGAGTTGCTCTTCACGCTATTCTCATTATTATTATTATTTATGTTGTTGTAGTCCACAACTTCAGAGCACTTTTCAGCAAGTTTTAGTTTATCTTGAACAAAAACCTTTAATCTCCACAAAGTCAATTCACTCTGTGCAGTCAAAAAAGAAAGGGATACACCTTAGAAGTTGCGGCCTTACATGAACATAGTAATCTAAATAGACAAGTTGATGTTAGAAACACGTTATTGGACCAAAGCAATTACCTGGGCATCTATATTAAGATCCACCTCTTGGCCTGTTGGTTTAAACTCTGGATTGTTCTTAGCAACTATCTCTAAAGCCTTACTAAGATCTTCAGGCGACAGTCGGGTGAGAGCCGTCCCAAGTTTCTTTTTCTCTTCAGTGGACATTTTTCTATATCATGCTCCATAGTTAGCATTTATAGCTAAAACGTCTCCAAGAATTAAAAATACAAACTCATATTATCAAGCATGCAAACAGTAGACAAAAATGCATGCAAGTAATAAATTAGGCAGATATATTCTCAATGACATTAGCCAACCAAAAGGTGATCATTTTTTTTGACCAATAACCAAAATGTGACATTTGTTCTATCAACGAAGCCAGAATTATGGCATTTACCATGAAATTACCATAAATGCAATTAAGAAATGTGAGATATATGGCTGGCTGAAAATGAAACAGATGGTTATCTCTCTCACCATAATTTACCAAACCATTACCACAAAATGCAATTAAGAGCTAAAAAGTATATTTCATTGAAGATTACATAGATGATTAACTCTCTCACTCTCTCTCCTCGTCCACAACCATATATTATGCTACATATTAATAATTACTGTTGAAAAGAAGTGAAATCATTCTCAAATTCATGTCAACAAAATAGTCTTTACCATATGTCTATTTGATACAACTCTCACCTTAATGCAAACCAATTGATGATATTCGTAAATTTGTGCCAAACACATAAAATCCATAAAATTACATATCTTTAAACAAACCTGCATTTTTGAATAACTATTTGTCTGAGTTTCTCCAATTACAAATCAACCTCGCAAAGCTGAAAGAATTGACAATTCTAATGTTCAGAGCATCTTAGATAAATAATAAAATTTGAGTTGGTGTTTGTTGATAGATAAGGATTAGCATAAAAAGAAAAATAAAGGTTAGAAACGTTCTTCCAATTTATATTTTGTATGCAAGAGGCTCTTAATGTTTACATACTTCACTGCTTAACTCTCTGACCATGTTAGCATGAGTTGCCTCTTGTGCCAGCTTCACATCTAGCTCTGCTTTTGCTTCCTCCTCGACTTGTCTTTTCTCCTGCAAGTAACCTTAAGCAAGTAAACTGACACACAACATTCTTGAAGCAGGATAATTCTAGAACCTCCTGCTAAAAAGACCAAAGACTACTGAAGACAACAAGTTCAAATAAATCATCAACCATTTACCAGTGAAAGTTACTCATACCTAGATAGTGGCTTACCTCTTCAGCAACTTTAGGTAAAAGTTGCAGCCACTTTTCCTCAAATTTTTCTAGTAAAGTTTTGGCCATTATATGGACATCGTGTCTTTCATCATTATATTTCATTGCATTCTTAAAAACCAATCTAACATCAGCATAAATTTCACGTACATTCTTGTACCAAGTACCATCCTTAGCCTCCATCTTGCTTTTTATTGTACCGAAGTCCATAAGCTGCTGAATAACCTAACACGCATAACCTTATGATGTATCAGTTAAAGCATACACATTAAGGAAAAGAATCGGAATGGAAGAAGTATGGGTGAATGAGAGGTTTTTATGAGCATATGCATATATCTTCTATAAATGATTATCAAGAAAAAAATTAGTATAGTGAATTTCTAAAGCACAGAAAAGAGTGTCTCAAATAAAAAGATCAATAAAACAGAAAATATGTCTTCATATATTTGAGAAAGATAGCCAATCAGAAAATTTTGAAACAATCAATGAGCTTTACCTCATGCAAACCAAGACCTTTAACATCAACAAGATGCATAAAAGGATTTGCCCATTTGTATTGAGTGATCTGAAAAATGACAAGTATAATTGAAATTAACTAGTAATTATGACTAAGAACTAGTCAGCATTGTTGTTTGCACTTTAAAGTATTGACACCCTTAGTTTTTTTTTTTTTTAAAATGGTTTAATTTAGAGGCAATACAACATTAAGTTTCAAGCAATTAGAGGAATGGGACAGGGAGGATATACAACATTTGTATTGATTTGATTCAAATAAAATAAAGAAAAAAAAATATTAAAAATAAATGATAATGAGTAGGGTTGGTGTGAAACCCTTAATTTCTTGTTAATATATTTAAAATTTTAAGTGTTCTGTCTTCTTTACCTGCAACTAAAAGCACTCATCCACCTAGAAGAAATTGGCGAGAAGGACGATTGCTAGAGTATAGAGTTTAGTATGAGGACAAAAGTTGAGTTGTGTGGATGAATATGATAACTGCTCAAAATAAACCCAACATAAGAAGAAGAGGCAAAGATTTCTCCCCTAAAAGCACAAATTTTATTAAGAAAAAAGAGAGCGAAGAGAGAATAATGAGGAAGAATCAAGCTCTAGCATAGCCTGCCAACTTAAAGGGCAAAACTTCCTAAAAAGTTGCCATGTGAACCATCTGTAATAGAAGTTCATATACCACCTAAATAAGAGCAGCACCTATTATTCATCAAAAAGGTCCCTAATTAAAACAGCTCAAGACAACATCTTACTAACATTCTTCGAAATTTTTCTAATAACAAACTAGCTTTCTTTGCCCTTATCTAGGTAAGCATTGATAAGCTTTAATCAGAAAAATTAAATAAATATTTCAGATAAACAAAATTAAAATCTAAAAGAAAGGAACTTGAAGGAAGACATGGGTTTTAGAAATAGAAGGTGGAGCTTGACAATATGATAAATACCTCCAAAGAAAATTCAAAATATTTATGCTTACCTAACGTAAAATCGAGGCAAATTGACGTATAAGATCTTGCATTCTCTTAAAAGCAGCTACCTCTCTATGTGATGCTTTTTGCTGTTGCTTCTCAATGCTAGTAAGCTATTTTTCCTTGACTTTGTCCTTAAAAGCAGAAGTACATTTGGTAGTAGTCAGCTGCGTATTATCTGTAGTCATGTAGAACTGTTCGACATTGTTGACTCTTTGCTCAAGCTGCAAGTTGAATATAGTTCTAATCAATAACGCAAAGAAGCAAATTTATGTGCAAGCTGAAAAAAGCAGGAAAACTTAATGTGAATAAGCGTGCAGCCACATTAGCAGAAAGGAAAGGATTTATACCAATATCAGGAAAAACAAAAGGCTGCCAAAATAGCAAAACTCATAAGATATTCATGATGAAGTAGAAGAACAACTTCAGCGTATTATCATTGAAATCTGACATGTTCAAATTTAGATTTTAGCTCCCAGTTTTGCAATTTGACATTAACTTGCATTAGATTACTGGGTTAACGAATCTAAAGAAATGATCTAAATGCCAAAAATGATTTAAGTTGCATACTTCGGGGGCCAAATTTGTATTTATGCCTGTTATTTATTATTTGAGGGCTTGGATGTAGCAATGAATTAAGTTGCTAATTAATTTGTTCATCATGCATATATATATATATATATATATATATATATGTGCCACATCGATCATCTCTAAACACAAAAAGAAAAACCATTGCTTTTTTGGTGGGTTGGATTAGTTAGATGATGATGAGAATGAGATGGCTATTTTTGACCACCTGTCCAAAACATAAAATAAAAGATGACCCACCAATACCATGTTTGTCACCAGACCAAACCTATCAATATCACCTTCCAAATCCAGCTTCCTTTAGGAGCACGTGGTATAATAATTAAATTAAATTAGCAGCAGTGCAGCATAGTGCAGTGCAGAACACATGTTGCTACTGGAATCCCAACCCCAACCAACGCATTCGGTATTCTATTTTCATACCAAAACACCTTTCTCATCTACAAACCATAAAATTAAAAACCCATGATATGATTTCACCTCCAAAATAATAATACTACTAATTATTAATTAAATATTTATAACACCAAAATTAAACCAAACCAAGCACATTCATATTGGCATCCTCCCAATGGTGCTCGGTGGTGCTGGCCCCCACCCCCGACCAGACTGACAGACCTCCCTCCCAATTGGGCACACCTAACCTAATCAACTAAATTATTCTTCCTTTCTCTCTTTTATAATATATATAAAAGCATAAAATTGTCAACATTTCAATTTGAACAAATTAAGTTAAATAAAACTAAAACTAATTAAAGAATGCAACTCCTCTCTCTCTCTCTTTTTGCTCATCGTATACCGTCTGTACCATCTGGAGTTTTAAGTCTATCATACAAAACAAAACAAAACAAAAAAAGAAAAGAAAAAAGAACCACCCTCCCCATAAATTCCTTTGTTCTACCCAACCATCTAATCAAATAACCACAAAATGAAAATATAAAAGGATAAACAAAAAAGAAAAGGAAACCCAACGCAATAAATGCTCTATATATATATATACTACTAGTACTATTGGCAAGTGTTTTATAACCTAGGTCCAATCATTTTGAGCTCAAATTTCTTGACATCCCAGCAACATCCCTCAAGGTTGTGTCCAAAACATATGGGGATTTTTCAAAGTTGATCTCCATGGCATTAATCAGGTTTCGACATGGCTCGCGCCTTTGTGCAATGGTTCTATGATAATAAAAGTACTTGATCCTGCTCTCAGTCTTGTGGGTGGTTTTGCCAGCTAGGTTTTGTGACATGTGAACCCCTGTTGCAAACACGTTGCGTGGTGGAATTGTGAACTTCCGGTCCCTCCTTATTCCTCTTTTCACATCTCTATATACCAGCTTCTCAAACCCCCATTTCCTGAGGATTTACATTACATTTACAAGAAGAACCCACGAATAAGATTTATATTGAATTTCATGATCTACAACAAAATGCATGCATCAATATTTTTTTTTCTTTTTCCTTTTTTTTTGGGTCAACAACATGCATCAATATTCAATACTGCCGCTTATGCTTATCAGAACAAGGAAATCGTTGCACTTGAGCATGAAAATCCGAATTGCATTATGAAAAACAGGATATGGAAATACATTTGAATTTCCCTTGTAAATACCTAACTAACTAGTAGCAGCAGTTTGGCAAAAAAAAAAACAAAAAACAAAACTAGTAGCACCAATAAATTAAGGGAAGTCCTTCAATTATAAGGTTTGCTTATTTGTTTACTTTTCTATTATTTCCACATCATTCACCAAATTGATAAATAGACCTATAGACAATCCGTAAGACATTTCATACCTATCCAAAATGGGGATATGGAGATCGGCTAAATAAAATCTCTTCGTCATCATTACTCCTAAAATAGAGATTACAGTAGCTAAAAAACTAGTTCCAAGCTATCTCACATAGTCCCAACAATTCAGTCTCAATCTGAGAAATTTTCTATTTGAGCCAGTACTAGCAACTGTCTTAATCTCACATCAGTCTTATTTAAGAAGAGAACATCAGCAGTTGAAGGACTAATTTGAATCTTCCTTAAAATAAAGTGACTTTTGAACCAACATTTGGTAGGAATAGATAGTATTTAAACAAATAACAAGGGTCCAAATGAAGAACACATAACAATGACTTAAGAATAAGTTTGGAACCCACCTCCACTTGCCCTAATACAATCAGGATAAAGAAAAGTGCTTGATTTTAGTTCTACTTTTCAACATCATTTGTAAAATGTTGCAATCAATCAACCATTACAAGATTAATTACAATGGATGCATATATCATACTATTAGCCGGGGAAATTAACAAATAGAGAAGAGTTGATTTTTCCTATCTATGCTAGGAACACTAGTGTAAACAGATAAAAAGGCTTGGTATTTCAAGGATTAATGAAATCCAACCCATCCCTCCTAATTTTAATCACCACCATGTAATATGTATGATTCAATTATTATTTTACCTACTAGGATCGGCATCAAATTGAAATTTCAGCAATTAGTGAAAGAAAAGAAATTACTGTCGTTGAACATAATTTGTCAAATAAATAGAAAATAATTGAAGGAAGCTCACTTGTGACATTTAGCAGCATCAACAGAGTGGCAAAACTTGCTGCTCATAGGCATCTGTTCAATAGTGAATTGATAATAGTCGGAGAGAGAATCGAGCAAAGAACGAATGGTGCTATTGGGAGGCACATAGATGTACTCATCCACATCGAAGAAGAATATCCATTTTGCCATAAACTTGTACATGTGCAAGCAATCATTCACCACTATGAATTGATTGTGGTACTGCCCATCGAATCTCTCCTGCTCCCTTATGTCTTGAAGCGTCACATAGCCAAGCTCCATCCATGGCTTTAAAACTTACAACACCTCCTCGTGGACCCCACCGCATTATGTATAACAAAATGAGACCTCTCCCCGAACAGCCTGACGTGGTAGGCTATCCACTTCCTCACTCTCTAAGGGCTCAGCGCCTTGTACAAGGAGGATCCACAGTAAAGGTAATCGTACTTGAGTTTGGAGGTGAAGAAGGAAAGGTTGAAGGTGTCGGGAGGTTCTGTCAAGGCAGGGATGGTGTCAGTGAGGTTGAATTTAGAGTTACCTCCTCCGCATGTGGAGGCGTGCAAAAGGAGTGTCCCTCTAGAATTGTCAAGGTTGATAGGCTGGGGGAAGGTACAGTTCACCACCACCACAGTATAGACGCGACCGTAGCCCCAATCAGGGAGGATCTTGTAAGTAAGGCTACTAGTGATGTTGTTGTTGTTTTCTTTAGTATTATTGAAAGGGAGCCACTGGCGTTAGTAGGCGGGGTGGGCGTAGAGCTACCAAGGGCTTGGAGGCGAGGCCCACAATGGCGAAGTTGTTGGGGCCGCCTTGATAGGAGACCATGGTGATGAAGTTGTAGGCGGTTACACCGTAGGGGTTGAATTCGCGCCGTAGGATGCCGCTGGGAAAGACCTCATCCATTTCTGTTTGGGTATAATTAGTAAAAAAGAGAAGGGGTGGGGGGAGGGTGGGGGCAGCGGCGATGATGATGCATGAGATGCAGAAGCGGATATGGTGAAGCGTGAGGGGATAAACTGGATGAGGGTAGCGAGGGTGCAAAGGATGAGGAGTGCGGTTAACAACAGCTTGAGTTCAGCAGCGAAGTTGCAGACCAACCTAAGTAGCAATTTGTTGTGCTTCTCTGCTGATGAAGCAGCTGATCTCTGTTTTCCCGTTGCAAAGAGCAAAGGATTTGTGTTTGTGTTTCTGTTTGGACGTCGACCTCACAAGCAAATAAGAAAGAGAATGAAGGTAGCCTAACTTGAGGAGCAAGAGAGAAGATAAAGCAATTGTTGTTGATTTGATTTCACTCTCTTTTCTTTTTATCTGTCTCTCTCTCTGTGTCGGCTCGACTTTTTTTTTCTCTCCCCTCCCCTCTCTATCTTCTCGATTTCAAGTGTTTTAAGTCGAATCTGACCAATCAGTCATCGAAAAATGTCTGAAACAATTGTATCATTTTTGGCCACGCCAAGCTATTTTCGACCACGTCAGGCTATTTTCGGCTAGTAATTGGTCAAATTTGGCCTGAAACTAAAGGAGAGGAGGAGAGAAAAAGAAAGAAACAAAAAGAAATTAAAAAAAGTATGACATGTGGCAATGTTATGTGGCATTTTTTGTCCACATGTCATACTGAGATTGGTCAAACTGTCATTTTTTTCTGATTAAAGATGGATGATTTTGGATAGGATGGCAATGGATAGTGTGGATATATCCGCAACTATCCGATTCGTTTTTTGCAGATTCGGATATTATAATTACTATTCGCAGCGGATTCAAAGTAGATGCAAATATGAACCCTATGATCCATTATCCGAATCCGCATTACTTATATTATGCTCATGGGTAGAATTGAACTTTGGCTTGTAAGTTAACTACTAAAGACTTTACCAAGTGAACTAATATTGAATTTTGAAATAACATACTACTAAAATTAAATTATATCAAGTATAATGAAATATAATAATACTTTAAAAATATTTTTCCAAAATAAAATAATTAATTAATTATGTTAAATACCTTTAAAATTTAAAGATGCATGATATTTTTATAAAATAATATTTGATGATTTAATCACCTTAATTAGTTAAATCACTCTAATGATAAAGTTTTTTATTTATTTACAAAATGACCTTGTAACAAAATTATGTACTTATGTTAATTAAAATAAATATTAAAATATAAAATATAAATTTATTTTTTTAATATGACATAAATATTTATATATATTTTTAAGTATAAATCTTATGTATAACTTTTATAACTTGTTTGTTATTAACTTTGAGTGACTTTGAATTTAAAATTAATTTTTATTTAATTTTATATTTTTATTTTAAATTTTTTTTGACTTACTGAATTTGAATTTTTAATGGATTCGAATATCCAACGAATAATGTTATTTAATTCGGATAATAATATTCAAATTTAATAGGAATAATATATGAATTCAAATTTTAAAATAGTTATACAAATTCAAATATTAAAAAATAAATAAATATCTAACGTGCTGTCATTTCAGACTTTTGGTAAATCTAGTAAGTATTGTAGCAACACCTAGTAGCATTGGAAAAGAAAAAAAAAAGAACAAAATTTACTAGTAGTATCTATACCTAATCTATTAAAAAAAAATTCCCTTAAGGGGTTAAAGCTTGACACATGTCAAGTTTTCTTTGCTTGACATGTGACAATTTTTTATTTATTTATTTATTTATATTAATTTATTAATTATTTATATTTTATTTTCATATAATGTATTTAAAGGGATCGGTCTGCACGTTAATTTACGGATCGTTTTAGGATACGTACCCGACCCACTCGCGAAAAAATTAAAAAAATAAATTTACTGCTAACCAGTGTAAGAAAGCTGAAAATTCCCCAAATAGTCACGTGACAAGCTTTTATATATATATATATATATATTTAGTTTTTTTTTTAGTTTTAATTTTTATAGTTTTAAGTTTTTTTTTTTTAGTTTTACTTTTTTAATTTATATTATTTTTAAATGATGTATTTAAAGGGATTGGTCTAAACATTGACTCGCGGATTGATTTAGGATCCATACCTGATCCTCTCGAAAAAAAGTTAAAAAAAAAAAAATGCTAGCCAGAGTGAGAAAACTGATCAATCGAGAGAATTAAATATAAATCATAATTTATTTTTTTTATTTTTATTTGAATAATTAAATATACAAAATAAAATATAAAAATGAGTTAGTAGTTCATTAATTTAACAAAAAAGAAAGAAAAAAAGAACTTACGGCTAACCTATTTGAGAAAGTCGACCCAACGAGAGAATAAAATACAAACTACAATTTTATTTTGTTATTTTTCATTTATTATTTTTTACCTCCTATAAATAAAAATATACAATAAGATCTAAATATGTTTAAAAAATGCATATAAATAATAATTGAAAATGCATTTGTATTACGTGATTTATAAATAAACAATTTTCATAATTAAAAAAAATATAATTATATTAAATTTTAAAATTTTAAAATAAAAAATAAAAAATAAAAAAGTATTATTTAATAAATTTTAATTTAATTTAATTTTTTATTTAATTTTTTTTACCTCATGCACTATATAATAAAATCTAAATATATTTAAAAATGCATATAAATAACAATGAAAAATGAATTTGTATTACATAATTCATAGATAAATAATTATAATAATTTAATTTCTTAATTAAAAAAATGATTATATTAATATTAACATTATTAAAATTTTAAAATAAAAAATAAAAAATTATTATTTAATAAAATTTATTTTAAAATTTTATTATAATTAATTAAAAAATAAAAAAATCCCAATGAAACGGGTGGCTTAATTCGAATATACTATATACCATGCGGATGCGGTAAAGAAGGAAAGCAATTACTCAAACAAATGAGACACGTGGCGAGATCATGTGACGTTGATGTTTGATTTGATAATAAAAAAAGTTTGAGGAAAAAAAAAAAGCAAAAGAAAGAGGGACGGAAAGGTGAAGAAGAAGAAGAAGAAGGGAGATGGCAGTGAGCGCAACGGTGATCGGAGCACTGCTGGGGCTAGGCACCCAGATGTACTCCAACGCCCTCCGCAAACTCCCTTACATGCGACGTGCGATTTCTTTCTCTATTTACTTATTTATTTCAAATTATTCCAAATTTGAAACCCTAGATACTGAAATTGAAATGCAGATCCGTGGGAGCACGTGTTGGGGATTGGTCTGGGAGCAGTGTTCGTGAATCAGCTGGTGAAATGGGACGCTCAGCTCCAAGAGGACCTCGACAAAATGCTCGAAAAGGCCAAGGCGGCGAACGAGCGCCGCTACTTCGGTCGGTATTCTCTTTTCTTTCTTTCTTTCTTTCTTTCATTCATTTCATGACTTTGCTTTTAGTACCATGAGTGTCTCTTTTTCTATCTCACCCATAATCTTTTAAAACTAAGCCATCATCTTTATCACTTTATCAAATCAGATCAAAACAAATATATATATATATATATTATGATCTGCAATCAATTTTATCAGCTCTCATCTATACTATACTATACTATACTGTCCTTACTTTATCCTGCTCCATGCTCCCGCTTATGCAATTTTGCCTTTGCTTGTAATGTAATATCCTTATTTCTCAAACTTAATTTTTTTTTATATATATTTCTGTATAATCATAATTTCACTACTGCATGCAAATTTATTACAATTCCCCAAATTAAGGAGTTCTTCAAATTGCTCTGTTGCAGCAATTACTGTTACTTCATCCCAAACTGACCCTCTTTTGAAATTACAAACTCTGGAATTGGATATTCTAATTTCTTAATAACTTTCTGTTAGCTGATCAATTGCATGCAGCAATAATAGTAAAGACTAAAGACCTTGCTCCACCAAATTTAAAGATTAAAGATACATATCTTATCTGCTTGCACAGGATTGTTTTGACATAAATTTCCTCCCTCTCTCTCTCTCTCTTTAAACTGCAGAAGAAGATGATTATTAATGCTTCCCCCCCTATCATCAGATAAGACATTCATGCACCAAGAAACTGTGGTCATAAAACTGGTTCGGATTGTGGATGGATGGTTTTGGACTGTTTGTTTGTTTTCAAGCCTGTTGAACTTACTTTTCTTCTTTTGCGTTTTTTCTTGTTGAATGAATATAAGCTTCGATGCCTTGTGGGTGGCTAGTGGCTAGTTGCTAGTGCAAGTGCTCCTGTTGTAATAATTAAAAGAAATTGCACTGCTTTTTTGAGCTGCCTGCAGTGTTTCATAAATATGAAATTATGTTGCAATGGCTGAAGCCTGAAGATTTAATTTTGAATCATTATCTTGTATTCTGCACTAGCTCGGCGATGTATAACATAATAATAATCATTTAATTGTTTTTCTTTTCAAAACAATATAGTAATCCATTAATTGTTTGCTAAAACTTGAACTGTCTATTCTTCAGATTATCTGAGTTAAACAACTACCAAAAATTATGTTAGAAAAGGTGCGGTTTGTAATGTAAAATCTTGATTAATGAGAATAGGTTGTGGTTATTTATAAATTTAGTGCATTTTAGGAAATTAGATTTGGATTTCAGAAAAGTTTTTTTTAGAAAAGTAAAATTTTTATGATGTTTGGATGATTTAATGAAAAATATTTTTTTTTGTTTGATTATTTTTTTGAAAAATCTACTCTTTTTAAATAATAATATTGATATAAATATTAAATTTTATTTATTATTAAAATATTAATATTTCTAATAATAATATTTAATATTAAAATATTAATTTTTTATAATAGTAATATTTTAATAATAATATTTAATATTAAAATATTATATTAATATCAAATACTTAAAACAATACTATTTATTATTAAAACATTGATATATTAATATTTAAAATATTATAATAATTATTAAAATATTATTTTATTAATATAATTATTATTAAAATATTATCTAGATTAATATAATTATTATTAAAATATTATTTTTAGTTTTTCAAATAGTAATATTGACATAAATAATAAAATATTATTTCTATTAATATAATTAATATTAAAATATTATTTTTACTTTTTTCAAATAGTAATATGACATAAAATATTAAATTATTAATTATTAAAATATAGAAAACTATTAATTAAAAAATTAAAAAATTAAATATTAATATTTCAAATAATAATATTTAACACTAAAATATTATATTAATATTAAATACTTAAAATATTATTATATATTGTTAAAATATTAATTATATTAATATTTTAAAATATTTAAAGTATTCTAATAATTATTAAAATATTATTTATATTACTATTTATACTATTAAAAATAATAATATTTTTTTACTAAAAAACATTTATTATTAAATCTTTATAAAGTATAATTTATATATTTTTATTATTGAAATAGAAATATAAAACATTTTTCAATAAAATATTAAAAATACTATTTAAAATATTGATAATATTACAATTTATTATTAAAATAATAATATTGTTATATGAAATATTAAAATAATTAATAATATTCATTATATTAATAATTTATTATTTATTATTAAAATAATAATATAATATTAAAATATAGATATGTGTGTTTAACAATATTTAAATAAAATATTGAAAATTATAATATTAAAATATGTTTATATTAATATTTTTATAATTAAGAAATAAATATTTTTATTAATATAATAATATTAAGAAGGGATGGATGTGTAGAGTTTCATGCTTTGATCAATAAGAAATATGAAGACTCTGAAGTTGCAACACTTTGAGTCCCTCTTCCTCGTCTCAACAACAGCTTCAAAACCCATATTTTCATCTTCCTTTTCAACTATACCTCTAACCACAAAATCCAACAACAAAGTTCCAAGATGAAGTCTGCAAAATCAACCTCCTAATTCCACGTCTCTGCCTCTCTAACCACCTAACAATCGCCATGCAGCTAACCCTCCCCCAATCGCAAATCCCTCTCTCTTTCCATTCTCATCCACTCCTTCACTCTCCACCCTGACTTGAAACTTGACCCACATGCCTCACCCACATCTCCACCATGCTCATTTCTTCTTTTCTCAAAAAGGGTAGGCCTAAAGATGCTTTCAGCTGGACGCTGAGGCCTGCCTCTCCTTGTAATTCTATGGTAGACAAGGCTGCCTATGAGATTTTTGTTGGTGGGTTGTGTGCCAGTGGCTTGGTACTTGAGGGCTTGAGGGTTTTGAGGGATATGTTGAGGGTCCATCTTTTGCCAGGGGAGGGGAAGGTCTCAGAAAAAAGGTTGTTAGGAGTTTGTTGGATGAGCTTTTGCCTTGTATTGGATATGTTGGAGGTCTCAACAAGGTGTTGGATTTGTTGGATCACCATATTGGGAATTGGACAAACTAGCTAGTACCAGGTATGTGATTCTGACATAACATGCTTTTTTGTCATGCATTTAGGTTTTAAGTAGACAGACTACAGAGTGAGTGGAAATCACTCTTATCTTTACATATGCATGCAGGTGCAGATTGCACCAGAAATTGTTGATAGAAAAGTTCATGATCATCCAGGCTGATGTTGAAAAGCCAGTAAGATTAATCATAAAAATAAAATAAAAAAGAGAATGAGAATGATCAGTATTTGAACATTTTTATGAGGATGCAGAAAATATCATGTCAATGTATCCAAAAGATAAGGAGACCATTTTTTTTTTTAGTTTTCAGTTTCTTTTCTTCTTGCGTTCTCTCTGATCTCTTCATACTTAATGCTTGGATGGATGGATAGTTGAATAAAGTAGCAGTAGATCATATAGGAAGCTGATTAATTGGATATATATAAATATAAATATAAATATAATTTCATTTATCTATCTTCCTAATTAATTGGTCCATCACAGTAAATAGTTGGGAACAATTTGTAATATTGATTGCCAAAAGGATTTTGACTAAGTAGAATATTATGATTAAAAGGCAATTAGTTTTTTATGTTAGTTCTGGTCTGAATTAGGATTATACATTATTTTTTTAATGGAGATTATACATTATTTTTCTTCAACCACATGGTAGTCATTACAATAAGTATCAGGCACGCACATACCCTTCCTTTCTCATCTTTTCTGAGAGGGTTTCAAGGAATCTATGTAGTTGTCCACTTTGTGGGTGTGATGCATCACCAGTTATAAACTTATGAACCTCATCAACGAAGTCAATTCAGCTACACCCTTTTGAACATCCATTGCCTTGTCCATAGTAGAGCTGGTGAGTATCTATTGGAGAGTAAAACATAGTGGCTTGCCACATCAGATTCTAGGTGGAAGAGATTCCTTGCTGCAATTTCCCCGATTTCAACATTTTGGTGGATTTGACAAGAACCAAGCAAACTACTCCAAGCACCAGCCTTGTCCAATTCAGACGGCATGGCATTGATCAATTGATATGCTTCCTTGACTTGACCGGCTCAACCAAGCAAATCCACAATCCAAGCATAGTGATCTGGTGTAGGTTCGATCCCATCCTCATCCTTCATCCTATAAAACAAGTTTAGGCCTTCACTTACCATCCCTGAGTGACTACATGCTGCAAACATAGCAATAAAAGTAACTTCATTAGGCTTGACTTCCTTAATCTTAGATACTTCTGCCACCATACATTTGAACAACTCTAGGGCTTCTGCTCCCTTGCCATGCATACATAAGCCATAATAATGACTTTCCAGGTAATTACATTTCGGATGGGCATGATATCACTTTTCTAGATATGTTCAAGCAGCTTGCATACATGTCTACCAATGCACTTCTGATCCCAACATTTGATGCCAACATGTTTCTTATGGCATATGCATGGATCCCTTTTCCCTTTGCCAATGCAGACAAGGTGGCACAACCAGGTAGGACTGTTATAAGGATTATAGAATTAGGTTTAAGAGGAATTCTTTTCTCATCCTCATAATAATCCTCATTCTTCTGTTTTTCAACTCTTTGCATCTCAAGTACCAGAAGAAGTGCATTATCATGATGCCCACAAATAACACAACCAGTTATCATTGTATTCCAAGACACAATATCTCTAACTTCCATGTTGTCAAATATAGTTTTTGAAATTTGTATCTTTCCCATTCTAGAGTACATATCCATAAGTGCATTTTGCACATAGTGGTCAGTCCCCAAACCTCTCTTCAGTACATATGCATGAATTCCTAGTTTGTTAGCAAATGCTTCACTGCGCTCCCATGCGGGCACAATGCTGGCCATTGTGGTGACATTGGGACAGAGCCCAACAACTGCTTCCATTTCAATGAGGAGCATCAAGGCGTCCTCATCATGCTCATTTTGTGCATATCTAGTGATCATAGCATTCCAAATACCAGGTTTCCTATCTCTAACACAATCAAAAACTCGACGACCACTTTGAACCTTTCTGCAATGGCAATACATGTCAACCAAAGCACTAGCAACAAAAGAATTTTCGATCAAAATATCATGTCTCAAGGCATACGCATGAAGTTGTTTCCCAATTTCCAACAGTTCCAAGTGTGAGCAAGCATGCAGCACGCTTGCAATAGTGACACCATCAGACTTGAGACCTTCATGAACCATGCGGTGCAATAACAGTAATGCTTAAAAAAACATATCATTTTGGATAAGGAGCTCAACATGATGTTCCAGGAAACTAAATCACGCTCCTCAAACAACTCAAATAACACCTTAACATCGTTGAGATGTCCTAGTTTGGATATGTAGCCATCAATGCATTATTAGTAAAGGTCTTGATATCGCCCATTCTCAAACTGTATCCATGAAGCTGCTTTCCCAGGCGTATGCCATCACGCCTGTGTAAATTTGAACAAGCATGCGCAAGCGATGCTCACCAATGTAAATGAGCTAGGCTCTAGATTATCCAGTAGCATTAACCTAAAAGGTCCTCTAATGTAGTCTCCCAGTCCTCAAACCGACAGAATGCAGAAATGGAGTTCCAAGAAACGGTATCTCTTTGGGAGTGAGAAATTTTGTCAAACACCTTGTACACATCCCAAATGTCCCCGCATTTGTCGTAGACATTGACCAGGGTATTGGCCATGGTGACGAAGTACGTCCCGTAGCCAAATTTGAGAACGTGAGCATGAATCTACTGTCCCAAGGCCAAGTGACGGCCTTGAGGACAACGGGGAAAGCGAAGTGATCGGGTGGGATATCTGAAGAAGTCATGTTGACATAGGTTAAAATGGCTTGGTGGAATTGGTTGGATCGGGTATTGGATCTGAGAGGTTCGGTCCATGAGCCCTGAGAGAAGGAGCGGGTTTTAGTGGGGATGGGTTGGTGGGTATGGAGGGAAGAGATTGGATTGGATTGGATTTGAAGGAGCAGTAGCAGCAGATAAAGAGAGGAAATGGCGGTGACTGTGAATGTGAGAGGACATTTGGTAGTTATTACCGTTGTTGTTGACACTTGATTGACAGGATTTCTATATTTAAATGGATGGTTGATATAATTATGTATGGATATCCGGTTGAAACTTGAAAAGGCGGGGAGGGTCTTCTAATCCAAGGACCAAACCAAATGGGAAAGGGCAGAATCGAAAACAGTATGGCAGGCTTAATGAAAATGAAATCATGAGTGCTTTTGACTCTTTGTCTTTGGTGGTGAATGGGGAGTCCGAGTCTGGTCTAAAAGTACGCTTGAACAAAAGAAAGTAGAAGAAAACAGACAGAGCCTTTGCTTGGGAACTGAAGATTATCTTTGTCTGAATTGTGGAGAGTGAGAAGATTTCAGCATCAAAGAAAGTTGTTGTTGCTGCTGCTAAGATACCATCAATCTTTATCTATCCAATCAAATCATGCCGTGGAATTTCTATTCCTCATGCACCCACCCATCACTCCTATTGGTATTTTCTTTCACTCACTGCTCATTTATCTTTTTCATTTTCTTTTTTTTCTTAATTAATCCTTGAATTATATCTTCAATTTAATCTGTGGGTCGGTCGATTTATTTCTCTTTTTTCTTATCTGTTTGTGCTCCCTACATCAGATGCTGAGATTAGTTTATTTGCATGTTTTTCTTCTGCCCCCTCAATACCAAAATAAATAACTAGAAAATTTCCCCCGCTTCGTTGGGGATTTTTTTTTTAATATTTATAATTTTTTAATTAAATTAACAATAAATAAATATAAGTTGAATCATATTAAATTATTATTATTTATTTAAATAATTTTTTATGTTTTTATATCGTAAGTAAATAAATTTAGAGTTAAAATTGAATCACGATGACAAATTATGCAAAATATGGGATGAATTGAGATACGAAACAAACATAACATGAGAAAATAATTAAAAACATGACATGAAAAATAACATGAACACGACACGAATATACGAACGTGTCAAAATCTATACAAAACGAATTATTAACGTGTAAAATTTATATAAATTTATAATACTTTAAAATAACAAAAAATAACACAAATACAAATATATTATAAACACACAAATTTTTCTCTGAATTGAATCACTATAATAAATTAGGTAAAATATATCATGAATTGAGATACGACACGATTTCTAAATTGAACCAGAATGACAAACTATCAAAATATGAAATGAATTGAGACACGACACGAACACAACATAAGAAAGATAATTAAAACACAACACAAAAAATAACATGAAAACTACACAAATACACGAATGTATCAAAAATAAACATAAAACGAATTATTGACGTATAAAAATTTATATAAATTTATAATATTTTAAAAACACGAACACAAATTTTTATCCACTGGGTGATTTTTTTAATATTTATAAAATTTTATAAACAAATATAAGTTGAATTATATTAAATAACTTTTTATGTTTTAATATAGTAAGTAAATGAATTTAGAGTTAAAATCGAATCACTATGACAAATTATGCAAAATATGGGATGAATTGAGATACGACACACATGAGAAAATAATTAAAACACAACACGACACGAAAAACAACATGAACACAACACGAATACATGAACGTATCAAAATCTATATAAAACGAATTATTAACGTGTAAAATTTTATATAAATTTGTAACACTTTAAACACAAAAAAACACGAAAATGTCACGAACACAAATTTTCTCTAAATTGAATCACTATAACAAATTATGCAAAATATGTCATGAATTGAGACATGATACGAACACACAATTTTTTTTCTAAATTGAATCACAATAACAAACTATGCAAAATATGAAATGAATTGAGACACAACACGAACACAAATAATTAAACACAACATGAAAAATAACATGAACACTGCACAAATACACGAATGTATCAAAATATACATAAAACGAATTATTAACGTGTAAAAATTATATAAATTTATAATACTTTAAACACATGAAAAATAACACAGACACGAACACACAAATTTTTATCATTTTTTTTCTTTCTTTTCCTTTCTTCCTTTTCTTCTTTCTCTTTCTTTCTCTTTCTCTCCTTTCTTTCATTCCAAAAAAAAAGAAAAAAAAAGAAAAGAGCCATGTGTCGGCTCCAGGAGGATGTATGTAGCCAAAATTATAATATAGTTAGATAATAAGAAAAGAAGACCCACTACTATTAACAGATTCTCCCTAGAAGGAGGGTATATCTATCCTTACTATAAATTTTAGCTTTTTTCTTGATCAAAGAAGCTGTCCACGTCGCCTGTTTCATTTTCCTTTCTTGCTTTTTTTTTTCCTTTCATTTGAAACAAATTAAATGAGGACAAATCAGAGTGCCGACCTCTCCACTTTGTCTCTTTTTTTTTTTTTTTTGTTTTAATCTTTTTTATTTTAAATTTAAATTTAAGTTTTAATTTTTTAAAATTTAGGTTATTTTATTAAATATTAAAAAAATTAAAATAAGCGATGAAGATAAATGAAAGAATTTGTGAGAATTTGATGAAAAAATTTAAGTTATTTTAGATTTGATAATTCGTGTATTTATATCATGTTCGTGTATTTTTAATCTTATTATGTGTCATTTTGTTAAATATTAAAAAAAAATTAAAAATATTTTGGAGATAAATAGAAGAGTTTGTAAGAATTTGGTGAGAAAATTTAAGCTATTTTAGATTTGATAATTCGTATATTTATGTCGTGTTCGTGTATTTTTAATTTTTTATGTGTCATAATTGTGTTTAAAGTATCTCAACGAGGTATGCTGTGATTCATTTGCTCTTCATTGCGTTTGTTGGCATCTAATGCTCAAAGTTTTGATTTTTTTTATTGATCCTGTCAAATGATGCCTGAAACTTGTGACTTTTTTTGGTTGGGATCTTCATTGCATTAGTTGGCATCTAATGCTCAAAGTTTTGATTTTTTGACTGATCTTAAGTTTTGATAATGGGTTTTTTTTTTTTTTTAAATAATTCTTAGGAAATTGGTTTATTGAGAAAAGTTTAGACTTCAATGGATTACGAGGAGTTGGAAGGTTTAGGGTTTAGGGTTTAGGGTTAGACTTCAAAATCATCATTTTAGACATGATAAAAGAAGCAATTTTCCTTCAACATTTTTTGGTTGCTTTCTTATTATTGCTTTGAATATAAAATTCAATTAAGTAGTATTTTTGACTTTCTTAAGTAGTAATCAGCACTTCAATGGATGCCCACTTCGAAATCCATGGTGGAGTATGTTTCTTGACAATTTCAAGATAAACCCTTCTAATCCAAGAATGGATAAACACGAATTGGCATCTCTCACCTTTTTCAGTCATCTGCAAACCAAAGCCTTATGCAGTCCTTTCCTTCAAAATGTTTATTTGAAAAAGTTTTGGCAGTCGTTGGACTTTGATTTAAAGAAAATGCTCTGCTTTCCTTTTATCTTCTTTTTGTGGCTGAAGTTTCTTTGGATTTTTTTTTCTCCTTTTTTCTTATCTGAAAAATTGAAAGAAAAAAATAAGGGTTGATGGATCAGGGCGAGAAGAGAGGAACGGGTAGAAGGATGATGCCGGATGGAGGATGGTGATGCTTTTGCAAGATCCAGTCGAAGCCATTTTTACCAGGTTAAGGGCATATTTTGATTTTTTTTTTTTTCCAAAAAATTATAAATAAAAGGCAAAGTTTTTTAGATTGAAATTTATATTAAGATTAGATTTTCAGATTTATAGTTTCTTTTTCAATTTATTTTTATTATTGTATACAAATTTATGTAGCTTTTTTAAATCTTAATTTTCCATTTCATTTTTAGAATAATAAGGGATTTTTCAAAGAAGTATTAAGTTACTCATAGACAATAAGATCAACATCACAAGCGAATCGGAGTCTCAATTCCTTCCTACAAACAAACTAAGGAAATCATGGAATTATAGCTGTGCAAAGATTTCCTTTCTTCTCAACATCGATCCTCTCAAGTCTATGGTATGCTAAACAGTAAGTTTCTTTTCTTTATTGTCTTTTACATGTCGTGAGCCTTGAATAATAAAAAAAAATTAGTTCAATGAAGAAAAGTAACGATAAAATTTTGTTCTTGATGTATGATGGATTTTGTTATTGAATGATGGTTCATTGAAGATTCTCACAAAATTGATACCAAGAATAAAATGTTTATTTTCCTTTCCTTTCATTTATAGCGCAGCTGCCATATACTTTGTATAAGTTATTCAATGTATGAACTTTAGCACCTTTGAGCATTAGACAATGCTGTTATTGACTTTCAAATATTCTACTAAATTGAGATTCATGAATTTTGGTTTTTGTGAGGGGAGGGGGAAGGTTGTGGGGAACTTAATTAATAATACGAGTGTTAGGATTCTAAATACTTTAGTAGTGGAAAGCTAGCTCAAAACACTTAAAATATAAAGTTCAGCAGAAGTTCATGCATGTATTAATGTTTTGCCATTAATTATTTGGTAGATTCTCAATACACTCTGAATACATACACTCATTGGTGGATGCTTTTGATTTCTTATGTTACTCACATGAAATGTTAATGCTTTCTATGTTTAATTGTTCCATTTTTTATACATATGTATGAGGTACCTGGGTGTACACAAATCTGAGTTGGTTTTTGCTTGGTGTGGTGCTCTAACTTGGATGCTGTTAAACTTTTTATGCTTAGCTTTTGATATTTTTCTTTTTATTTTTCATGGAACGATAGCTATCCACTGTTTTTTTCGGATTCATTTGTTGTATTATTTCTTTAATATGGATGCT
Source organism: Fremontodendron californicum (assembly GCA_030761205.1). Taxonomy (NCBI): domain Eukaryota; kingdom Viridiplantae; phylum Streptophyta; class Magnoliopsida; order Malvales; family Malvaceae; genus Fremontodendron; species Fremontodendron californicum. The sequence goes on along the minus strand of JAULJL010000002.1, from coordinate 43,426,101 downwards.
TTTTTCATGGTTGAACAAAAAAATTAAAAAGAGAAAAATAAAAGAAAGTGTATGGTCATTATTATTATTTATACTGCTTTTAAGTAATATTGTTATTTTGTTTTTCTATTACATAATGTCTGGTATTAAATGAAGAAGACAGAGGTTATGGTGGTCTTCAAGTGCCCTTGGAGAATAAGGTCAATATTCCATTCCACAGGTTCCAGATTGCACATCATTTTTGTGTTCGATCTTTGACATTGAAGCTTTCCCAACTATGACTGCACACATAAGGTGTAAAAACTCATCCCTACACTTGAAAACACAAAATTGCACACAACTCAGATATTGCAGCTGTTGTATCAATGCCGCTCATTTTAAGCAAATTTGTGTTTTTACATGGCAATACTAGTAATGATTTGATATTTCAAAAACTAGCTTCATCTATATCCCTGGCAAAGCAACTCAAATATAGTACTTATCCTTAATGCTGCCTATAGTATTTGGAGTTCCTTACATGCAATTTGTCTCTCCCTTTTGCTCAATATGATGTTGTAGTTGTTAGCAATCTTGTAAGCAATAAGCAATATTTTATTACTACAAAAAATAAATTAAAAGACTAAAGAACAGATTACTTATCTGGAATTTCGGCAGAACAGCATAAATATAAATTATGAACATTCCAGAATGGAAATTGACAACACTTACAGGTTAATCCGAATACAGAAAACGATAATCGAGTCAAGGTTTCACCTTTGACCTTAAGACGATTATTGCCTGTCTCACAGGTGCTTACAGTATATTGCAATTCATCTCCCAGGCCTCCTCGATTATGTTGCAGTCGAGAGCACACTCTAAGCAACACGGCAAACCAGAAAAAAGATGTCGGTCTTTCTTACGGAAGACACTTGAAAAAGTCGAGAGGAAGAAGAGAAAAAATTATTTCGAAAATAGGCAGTAGTCTAGGCTATTTATAGAAAACCATAAGTCTATTCGAACAGACACACCAAATGACAAGAACTGGTTCGGTCAAAAACCAATAGAAAGAAACTGAACTGGCATGCCTAATCCAAACAGACAAGCCATTCAAAAAACATTAATATCCAACAATTCCCCACATGGAAATTGTCTGATTAAAACGACGAACTGACTCGGAATATGAGAGAATAAAACCTTGAAGAGTTATTGCATCAAGATAGGTAGCTTTTGGCTTTGAACCTTCATAGTGACACAATCGGATTTACTCGGCTAACTAGTGAACATGATGTCTTGAACTATTCAGTCTTTCGTGTAAACCAAGACAATAGGTATCACACAATTCCCCTTTGAACATCATCGATTCTCACGGTTGTGTTCATTTTGGCCCCGGACACTTCCTGGTTTCTATGAGTACTCTAGAGAATTTAGCCTGATCAATTCTACGTTTCTTACTCATAATAGGTGATTGCTCATTAAGAGTATACTGCAATACCCCACTTGATTTTATCAAGCTGTAAGAATCATTAAAAGCATAGCTTATCCTAACTCCTTTGCAGGCAGCACTAAATCATCATAGGAATGGATAAGAGTGTTTAACTCTTTAAGTGCTCATACTCAGTTAACATAATTCAGTTGTCTCTTTTGAACCTAGATCTTGGGATCTCCAGTCAGCTAGGTTGGGTTGCCACTATGTAACTTTAAATTATAGACTTAAGACCCATTCCCCTCGATGATATACTTGCTCTCTTGTTAAAACTTTTCATCAGTGGATCTGCAATATTATCCTTTGATTTTACATTATCAAAAGAGATAATTCCATTTGAGAGCAATTGTCTAACGGTATTATGTCTTCGACGAATGTGTCGAGATTTACCGTTATACAAACAACTTTGTGCTCTACCAATTGCAGATTGGCAATTGCAATGTATACAAATTACAGGCACAGGTTTCGGCCAAATTGGAATATCTTTCGAAGCCATTCCGCTTCTTCTCCAGCTTTATCTAAAGCTATAACTTTAGATACCATGGTAAATCTGGCTATTCACGTTTGCTTAGAAGATTTCCAAAACACTGTAGCTTCTCCAATAATAAAGATAAATCCGTTAGTGGATTTGAAATCTTTGGTATTGAATATCCATTTTGCATATGGACATCTTGTGTTGTGCAGTCCATAACTTTAGGTGTATCTTAAATATTTAAGTACCCCCACAATGGCCATCCAGTATCCTTTCCAGGAATACTTGTAAATTTACTCAATTTGCTAACTAAGTATGTTATGTCTTTACATTCATTTACAACCTAATGGTTTACTTTCAGGGTTTGTGCCACTCTTGGCACTATCAGGGATCACCGATCCCATGGACAAGGTTTCATCCTCCGCTTCGCAATGGGGTAGTCATGGTAGCACCAAGGCATGCCGATACCATACCATGACACTCTTCCTCACTTACTATGTATCGACCCTCATTGACGACAAGATCATACCCGAGTAACCTTGTTGCATAAAGTTGACATTATCTCATATGTCCTTCTCTTGCCATCAAGGACTGAGTCATGATCCCTTCGAATGAGGCATCAAACATAGTTTTAGGTCTTATCATGACCTTTTAAGCCGGAGAAACTGATACCTTCACAAGACAGCCCCACATTTTCGTGTACTTATAGGATGGTCTTAAGGTCAGAGGTGAAATCTTGACTCAATTATCCTTTTTCTGTATTCGAATTAACCTGTAAGTGTTGTCAATTTTCATTCTGGAATGTTCGTAATATATTTATGTTGTTCTGTCGGAATTTCAGATAAGTAATCTATTTTTTAATCTTTTAATTTATATTTTGTAGTAATGAAATATTGTTTATTGCTTACAAGATTGCTAACAGTAGTCAATGAAAGATCTAAAGATGCCAAATCCTTTCTCATTAGTTGAACTAAATCACTTTTATGCACAAAAGCATCTCAAGGACTATGTTGCACAAGTTCAAGCAATCTAAGCCGTCTAAAACATTTCCCTTAATTTTAGAAATTTTGGTGTGAGCAAGTTGGCATAATCATTATCTACCGAAGTATATATATATATATATATATATATATATATATATATATATATAAACCTATGAAATAATTTCATAACTTTAAGTAAGTAGTAACAAGAATAAAAACCACCAGTTTTTTTTGACTTTCCAGATTGAAGTGTCAAGTTGTGGTTCTCATGTTTGTATGAAGGATTTTGCAGAGATGTCTCTTTCATGGAAACTCATATTCCTTATATTAGGCGTGGTTAAATATTTGTGGTTGTTAATGTCCTAGGCTGATTTATTTTAGAAGTTATTGTTAATTATTTGTGATTGGTTTTGTCTCTTCTCAGTAGCAGTGTGGGGTGCTAAAGAAGTTTTGTCATTCTTCTACCGTTGACTGATTACAGGTGAATCATGTTTTCCTTTTTGACTTTTCATGAGATTTTGTGTCATGTCTTTCATTGGCAGTAACAAAAGCTCCTGGACGCTGGAATGGATTTGCTCAAAGTTTTCAGTCGGTAAGCCACCAGAAATAGCAGATGGTGTTTCAGTATGGGAGTGGTCTGGCTCTGCGTTGATGAGGGAGGCTTCAAAATGGTTACGAATTATCTTGTGAAACCCAGTAGGGTAGTTGGTTTGAATATCTGCTACATTTCAAAGAATAGGACATTAAGAGCATTGATTGGGTTTATAAAGGGAAAGCAAACCAAACCAAACCACATGGATGAAGAGTTGCTTGCATTGTAGCTCACATGGACATCAATAAGGGATATCGAGGGAAAGCAGAGGATTAGGGTGGAGAGTAGCTGATGGTAGTTAATATGTATATGGACCTCTGATCAATAGGTAGCGCCCTTTATGAGAGTTTGATCTGTTTAAGATGCATCAACGAGAGTTTGAACTTTATTGAATTGTGTCGAGGAAGAATTGAATATGAATTTTTAGGATATTTGAACTTGTTGGATCACTAAATAAAGCATTTGATCTAAGAATCTCTTTTGAATAAGTTTTATACTATGAATATGAATGATATATGTTCTCATTTGATCTGATCTAATATAAGTTGTTAGAAACCTATTGGACATTCCAATACTAAGATGTCGGAAATACTCCAAATTTGGTTTCCTTCCTTGAGAGAAGGGAAGGGGACTGTGGGAGATCCTATTTTTGTCCTTCAAAACAGGAGAAATTCTCCTCTGCTGCAGTTTCAATGCTCAACTTTATCTTAAGACTTCAATTCCTTTTCTTTCTTTATTTTTTTGGTTCTTGGTGCAGCTTCAATTCTATTTCTAGGATAATATACATATTTTAATACTTGATTTTATCAAATTGACTGAAATTAAGAGTTCAACACTATTATGTCATTGTTAATTCTTCTAATAATTAAGAGCTATAACTCCAAATATGAGATTTGGGAATGTGTTACCCATTTTGTAGTCATTATTATTCTACCCAATTTATTATTACTACTCTATGTTAAGATTGATATTTCAGCATTTTTTATAATTAATATGCCTAATGCAAAGAAAATAAAGTATGATTTAACCTTGGATAATAACTCAAATTGAGTTTTTTTTTTTTTTTTTTCAAACAAAAAAAAAAATTTCCGGTCAGACTCAGTGGCTGGTTGGTTAACATAATGGAACATTTATATTGGATATATTTAAATAAAAAAAAAAAAGTGGCTGTACCATTTTGGTGAAAAAATGTAAAATTTATTGTATGGATTATATATAGCAAGCAAGATAGGGTAACGGGTGCGTTTGCACTTTGCTGTCTGTCTCTCAAACCTAACAAAAACAACCTAGCCATAACTCATAAGCCATCTCCATCTACGTAGTCTCTGGTCCGGTCGGCTCTCAGCTCTAAGCTTGTTTAGTTAAATTAAACAGACACTGGAAGAGAAGGGTTGTTGAATTTAGAATCCATTGCCAACATTAGTTCGTTATCCACAATGACAAAGCTCACTGTTACCAACACAATCTGCAGGGGCCTCTCTTCATTCCCGAGTAAAGTTTCCCGAGGGCAAGGACCCTCCCAGCCCCCGCCTCTCTCCGATCAACTTTTCAACTCCGCTCCCCAATCCGGTTCTTTTAGATTAGGCGATTCCACTTTCTACTCCCTCATTCACCATTATGCCCATAACTCTGATTTTGCTTCTTTACACAATGTTTTATGTCGGATGAAGCTCCAAAACCGAGTCTTTATTGAGAAGTGTTTTCTAGTCATCTTCAAGGCTTATGGGAGAGCCCATTTACCCGATAAAGCTGTGGAGTTGTTCCATAGGATGCCTCATGAATATCATTGCATACCCACTGTTAAGTCCTTTAATTCTGTTCTCAACCTCATTATACGGGAGGGTTTTTATCATCGAGCCTTGGACTTTTATAATCGTTCTGTTAATGCCAAGAATACCAATATTTCTCCGAATGTGCTCACTTTTAATCTGCTTCTTAAGGCCATGTGTAAGTTGGGATGGGTCGATCGTGCAATTGAGGTGTTTAGAGAAATGCCTCTCAGGAAATGTCCGCCCGATGTCTATACTTACTGTACATTGATGGATGGATTGTGCAAGGAGGATAGGATTGATGAGGCTGTTTCCTTGTTGGACGAGATGCAAACTGAGGGTTGCTTTCCTTCCCCTGTTACCTTTAATGTATTGATTAATGGGTTATGCAAGAAGGGTGACTTGGTTCGCGCAGCAAAGCTAGTGGACAATATGTTTCTCAAAGCTTGTTTTCCTAACGAAGTCACTTATAACACACTCATTCATGGTTTGTGTATAAAGGGGAAGTTGGATAAGGCAGTTAGTCTTTTGGATCGCATGGTATCCAGTAATTGTATTCCTAATGACATCACATATGGAACCATCGTTAATGGGCTTGTTAAGCAAGGGAGGGCGGAGGATGCAGTTACGCTAATGATTTCTATGGAGGAAAGAGGGTATGGAGTGAATGAGTATGTTTACTCAGCCCTTATTAGTGGGCTGTTCAAGGGTGGTAAGTCTGAGGATGCAATGAAACTATGGACTGAAATGATGGAAAAAGGATGTAAACCAAACACTGTTGTTTACAGTGCTCTTATAGATGGTTTGTGCCGAGAAGGAAAGCCAAACGAAGCCGAGGAAGTTCTATCCGAAATGATAGACAAGGGTTGCATCCCTAATGCTTATACATATAGCTCCCTGATGAAGGGTTTCTTCAAGACGGGCTATTGCCATAAGGCAGTTCAGCTGTGGAAGGACATGGCAGAACATGAATGTATTCACAACAAGGTTTATTACAGCGTACTAATCCATGGCCTTTGTGAGGTTGGGAATCTCAGCGAAGCTATGATGGTGTGGAGACATATGTTAGACAAAGGTTGTAAACCTGATGCAGTGGCTTACAGTTCAATGATTCAGGGCCTCTGCAATGCTGGCTCATTAGAAGAGGCTTTGAAACTTTTTCATGAGATGCTTTGTCAGGAGACTGAATCTCAACCAGATGTGATCACCTATAATATACTTTTTAATGCTTTATGCAACCAAAACAGCATTTCCCATGCCATTGATCTCTTAAATAGCATGCTGGATAGGGCCTGTGATCCTGACATAGCCACTTGCAATATATTTTTGAGAACATTGAGAGAGAAGCTAGACCCTCCTCAAGATGGAAGGGAGTTTTTAGATGAGCTTGTCATCCGGTTATTTAACAGGCAAAGAGTTTTTGGTGCTTCCAAAATTGTACAAGTGATGTTGCAGAAATTTTTGCCTCCAAAAGCATCTACTTGGGAAAGAGTTGTCCAAGAACTCTGCAAACCTAAAAAAATTCAAGCTGCCATTGACAAGTGTTGGAGAAACCTAGAATGTTAATTCTTTTGGTTGTGACTTCATAAATCTTTTAGTGGTTACTTCTGAAAGATTTCTTCATCCCTGAGCAGGACGCGTTTCTTTTCCCCATCATAGTTACATTGAAGAATATCCTTGAGGATGGACCTGCAAAATATTATTGGAGACACAAGTCAATCTGTTTGCCTCAAAATTTTCTTTCTTGACATGCTTTGAAACTCACTTTTAAACTTCATTTTATGTGATCTTTTATCTTGAATAGGAGATGGTCTAATCCCCTTTTAATTTCTGTGACTATACTCTAAAAGCACAGAAAATGTGGTTGACAATCAGAATGCTTAAGACTTTGAAAAAGGAGGTTGGAGGAGACTGACAATGCAAGGTAAACAAGTTACGGGACCTTTATATGTGAGTGTTCACTTGCTGTCATTTGACATGGCTTGAACATGTGCACTAACATATGTCTGCATAGTATGTCCAGTTGCTCCAGCTGTGCTTTGCCCAAGGTACACAAGCCAAGCCACATCAAAGTAGTTTTAAAACCAGGTAGATCTTGAAGCACTTAACATTATTTCTTTTCTAAGCATTGGAATATGCGTCAAACAGATATTGGGCTTGATATTAATCAATCAAATGAAATCAGCCTCTATAATACTGAATTATATCATCTTTGTAGGCAATTGCATAGGTGATTTATTTAGAAAACATTGCCTGCCCCTCCAACCCCAACACACACGCATTAACAGAAGCCCCAGTTTACTAAATAAAAAGGCTGCATGAAATTATTATTTCAGTGCCTAAATGCAGAAAATGATTACAGTGTCTTGTTGGCAAAGTACTAGTTTTTTCTGTCTGAATATATGTATATCTTATTGAATCATTCTTCTCTTCATTGCATCATACAATTAGATTCTTTTTGGGGGTCACATTAATAATGATTTGATCTTAACTGTAAAACAGAGGGTTTATAGTTGAAGATTGCAGCGCTGAACATTATGAAAAATCCTGCTTATGGACAAGACATAGATGGTGGAATACAAAGAACTCGACTAAAAAAGACTGGTGGATAGTGGAACATGATAAACTAAGCCTATGCTTTCCCTTCTTCATCTTCATTCTTAACCTTCAGGGCCTCTAGCTTTTTTTGTTGATAGGCCATATCATAAGTTGCATGGAGACCAACGAGAATGTAGTAAACCAGCATTACCCCTGTACAGATTCCAAATCTTATAAAAGCTTGAGGTTCCAAAGACCCCATCAGGAAGATATGTGTTGCAATTGACAATGATGGAAACCATGGAACCATTGGGACCCTCCTAACTATTGGTGTCCTCTGCTGGGGCAGAAATTTTGATATTCCCATAGTCCTCAGGAACCAAAGTGGAATTGTTACAAAGTAACCCACTCATCCATTAGGCCTTAGTCCCCAGTCGGCTGAAGTTCATATTGAGGAAGCAGTTACATTCAGCGGGAATATTACTAGCATCAGGAGGTTTATTCCTGGTGTGACTTCCCTCACATAGTATCTCCTCACAAGAAGTACTACAGCCATCATCATGAATATGAATAGAGTGCTCACAGATAGCAAGCTTGTTAAGACATCCAAGCTTCAAACAAAAGCAATGGGACCACTTGAAATAGCTATCAAAAGCATGGCATTTATTGGTGTTCTAGTCTTTGGATGGACGAGTGAACCATGGTGGGATCATGTGTGCTCGTGCAATACGAGTTGTATATCGTGCCAGCCCAAGAGCCCCTACCAGAAGGACAGTGGTCATCCCCTCAAGGGAACCAAGAGCTACGAGGTACTTAGCTCATTTCATTCCTGCACTCTGAAGTGCAACAGAATAGGCGGCATCTGGATCTATCTCTGTGTATTTCTGCATCATACTTCGGAAAAGTGGCATCAAGCAATATATAACAGTGATGATTGACATCAATCAGGTAATCTTAATGTTATGTCTCTTCACGGATTTTTTGTTTCTTCAGCCGTGGTGGCAATGTTATCGAATCCACTGTAAGCAAAGTAAAGAATAGCAGCTGATTGGAAGATCCCTTTGGCTCCTTTTGGCAAAAAAGGTGTCAAATTTGATGTGTTGGCATGAGCAAACCCTGCAATTATGAGAAACAATATTACTACATTATTCACTGCAGTTGCTATCCAATTGAATTGTGAAGTTTTCTTCGTGCTGATTATTGCAGTGTTGTAGCAATTGCCAAAACTGCAACTGCAATGGGGACCCAGATATTATATCCCTCACTGATATTTGTATGGATACCTAGTGAGTTAGGTTGACGGTTTAGGAGTGTGGTGAAGTAAGAAGTCGCAACTGCTGCACTTCCAACAATGCTTTCAAGAAGTATGTTTCCAGCTGTGATGAATGCCACAAAATCTCCTAATTCAATTCTTAAATCAGTAAACGATCCACCTGCCACTGGGCTCTCTACTGCAAACTCTGTATAGCAGATTACAGCTGAAAATACCTGAGTGAACATAGAACAAGACAATGGCTGGTGCAGCTTGATTATGAGCTTCTTGGCCAGTGAGCACAAAGATGCCTGATCCAATGAGCGAGCCAAATTCAAACCAGGTGAGGCAACGTTTCATGTCATTCTCACTTTGTTCCCGAAGTTCTGCTATCTCATTGGCATCATCAGTGGGGCTTATAGGGCGGTCCTTGAATTGGAAACATATTTGTGATAGTGCTGATCAATAGGTGCTCCAATTTTGGAATGATTGTTGTGGTAAGAAATCATCTTTGCTCCATCTCCAGTAAGTTATTTATTGGAGCTCATCACCTTGTTCACTTATGTAACTCATTGTTTTGTTTTCTTGATTCTCACAGCTTTTCAATTTTTGGTGTAAACTACTGATAATATGAGGTAGTGATGGATGTGTCTTTAGTATGAATTTATAATCCAGTTACTGATCAATGCAGCCATGGTTGCGGTGTTTCGGTTGACGTTGAAGATTAAGACAAAATTGCTGCCTCTGTACTCTGCCATTGTCATCACAACTTGCCTGATTTGTTACTGATCTGATCTTTTGGACTGTCAGTAATTGTGAGGCCTCCATTTCGTCCATTACCATACACTACAGCATTCAAGTAAGAGATCCGACGTCAAGGATATTTGAGACAGTTAAAAGTAATAATAATGTGTAACATAAGTGTACGGAAACTATGTTACCTAGCCTAGCCTATCCTATCCTATCCATGGTTCTCATATGCCATTGAGTCGAATACCCAAAAAGAAAAAAGAAAAATGTGAGGCATACCATACCATACCATATTTACTATGATTGATGGATTCTCATATGCCATCCGTTGTCTGCACTGCAGTATCAAGAATTCCTAGTCATTTTCTATTCGGTTGAGATCAAGATTTCAGTGCCCGCTGTTTGATTCTTCAAATGGAAAATAAGAAAATTACTCTCAAATTCAAAACCAAAGTCATGTTCCTGCTGGCTTCATACAAGAAATTGTTGCATGTTAGTGCTGTTTATGACATAATAATAATAATATCAAACTGAAATTTACTACAGCAATTAAGGATAGGCAGGCAGGCACTTAACAATTGCCATGAAATTAAGCACTTGCTTTGCTTGTATTCTGGCTACGCTACAATTCAGTACCATTAATGTATTGTCAACACAACTTGCTATATTCCAATAGCAGAAAATATCATTATTGGTCACATGACATCCCTCATCCATACACTCTTTCAGTTCAACACATTCTCTCTGTAAATAACTAAATATCCATTTTTTTTTTCTGAACCCTGGTTGAATGTTGATGCTGCTAAGGTTATTGCATGTACCTCTAACTATAACCTCGAAGCTGATTGGATCCTTTCTCAAATAATCATGGATTCTTTTTTGCTTCTTAGAAAAAAAACGGTGACAATAAATCTTGTACATATTTTGGCTCATAATAATAATAATGTAGCAGCTTGGATTTATTTTTGCAATAATTTCTAACATTCTCCATCGCTATTAGCCAGCCTGTCAAGTTCTTTTGCCCTCTGAATGAATCAAGGGTTTATTCTTCGCCAAAGGGACTGAAAAAGGAAAATAGTAATCAGTTTGCGAAACCTCGTTCTAAACAGTAACCACAAACAACAGTTCTCCAGCCTGTCTTAAATACCAAGCTTGCCTTGTCTTTAATTTAAATGCAAAGTATCTGTCCATGATCTCCAACCCTTCTGCATTTTATTAGTGAGATATCTAGCAGCTTTAACACCACCAACGGTCAGCAGACCAGATAGTGCTTGTCTTGCGCTTGAAACCATGACCGTTCGCCTCAAAACCTTCTGCATACATTTTGCAGCCTCTTCTCTTGTGCCAATAACAACTTCATGCAATACCTGACCTGTAATCAGAATCTTGTCATGAAACAATTACCCAATTTTTTCCCTACACATTGTAGTTATTATTGTACACCAATGTGAAGCTTTAAGACCATTTCCAAAGAATAATATAGAGTTCACCAACTTTAGCAGCAGTAGAATGAAAAAGCTGAGTTAAAGTTAGCAATGTTTTCAGCACTAGGCAGCAAGTAAGTGTAGTTCATACCAGATTCACCAATTACTTTCTTCTTTCCTAGCTTTATCCCCATTCGACTTCTAATAGATGGAGGAAGGGAAGAAATGTGTGAGCAAGCCACTGGTAAGCCACAATCCTAATTCCAACCATGAATATATCAAAATCAATAGAGTGAAAAATGATAATGTTATCCCATATACAATTCCAACGGACTGGCATGAAAATATGATAGCTTCCCCTTAAAAGATAAAACTCCATGGTAACAAAGTTTCTGATTTAAACCATTTACAACTGTTTCATATATGAGATGAAATCCAGAAAAACTACCAACACCATACCTACAGAACAACCTAAAACACTAAAGAAAAAGCAAATTTATGCAATTAAATATGTAGGCTGCAATACTAATGCATATAGGATAACTTCAGGATGCTAGTTGTTCTTTGTTCTGTAAAAATCAGCCTTGAACTTGGGTTGGCACCCCCCGCTTGGTGCCTTTTAGTCATTTGCTTTTTTACCTATTAATAAAATAACTTAAATAAAAGAACACAGAGATTTTTTTCTCTAGCAAAGCTTTAAAATTTTGTTCAAAACTTATTTAAGCATGTCACCACTAGATGAGACCAAATGTTAAGCTCTATCTACTAAGAAAAATGAGAAATTAAATTCACATTAGAGAATCAACTTTCAGTTCATTAATTTGAATTCATACAAACCTGAGATATATTTGCATGGTGACTTTTAGATGATGAGATTCTCAAAAAGTCTTTGCTTTCATACTCTTCAAGAAATGGCTTATACATGGACTGGAATAAATCAAACTGCCCTTGTACAATCTTCTTCACCTGAATCAAGAAAACAACCTTCTTATATGGTTACAAAATAAATACCAGATTAAATGAAAGTCGTATAAAGATGCAGTGGACAATTATTACCACAAAAAAGGCAAAAGAGTTATTGGAGGGAAATCAATTTTTGATACAGAATAAAATATACCACGTAAGAGCAGCTGATCTCGTCTAGTCCAGTGTTCATAGGTAGGATTAGGAATCATTTCAGGTTAACTAGAAGTTGATCTTATTGTGGGATTAAAGCAGGGTTTAGAACCATCATCATAACCAAGAAATAACCAATAGGGAGTTAATTTGGCATCTCCATAAAGTTGGGAAGCGGCATTAATGGTAACTAAACAGTTTTGCTGGTTTGGAATTATAATATTAGAATTTGGAAATGTTGGTTGATCAGTCATGGTGAGAATAAGATAGTAAAAATGAAAGAACAGAGAATAAGGAATGAATTGTTTGCTTGTTGGAGCTTTATAGCTCAAATACCATATCAAATAATTAAGAACAGAATAGTTTGGGGAATTAAGGCTACGTGCCTATTCTGCATTGATTTGTATTTATACAGCATGTACAGATAAAAGGATAGTTAAAACCTACAAGTTTGAAATATAAGATATTTAGACCTATTTGAATAATACAAACTTATCATGTAATAATACATGATGAGGAAAAATCTATTATCTGTTAAACTTTAAATTTAAAACTGATTTCCCTCCACTAAGAGTGACATCAAAAAGTGTCTATTCTCATATTCTTATTTAATGAGCATAGTTTCAGGGGGCATATCTAAGATGTTATTGGGGCATAATTGATGTTTGGCAGGAAAGTGTTCATAATTTAAAATTTTGGGTAAATTATTCCCCAACTTTGACGGACAAAACCAATGTAAATTTCAGAAGCTGAATTGCACGTCAAGAGCTAACCTACTAGAGATTGTCCTTCAAATTTACCTTAGATGAACTTAAGTTTTACCTTATTTCGGTCCTCTGCAAAAAGCATACGCAAGTCGCCCATGTATGACAGGCTACATATTTTGGCATAGAGCTCTTCCTGCAAGAACACAACTGATTACAGATATGGTAATTCTAAGAGGAAGAACCTATGTTGCTCCGACTCTTCATTTTTCTTGAAGTACCCGTGTCCGACGCATATTCAGACATGGGTATGGGGATATGATCCCCCAAGGACCCTCCAAATGCATGGAAAAACTTAGAATAAATCAAACATACTCGTGTCAGACACATACCCGTGTCCGACACTTACACCTGAGTCCGAGTAACATAGGGAAGAACAGCAAGGAAGCAAACCTCTGTGAATTTGGGTGGCAAGAGGAGGAGAGCAGCAGACACTGCAGCTCGCAAGTTAACAGAGTTTACATTTTTAATGTCCAAATTATCCACAAGCATATTTACCTAAAAAAAAAATAGAGGTATAAGAATACTAATAAACTCCAGAAAAAAAAACATAGATAGGAATCAGGATACTACAATGAATGGTGAATAATTATCCAAAAATAAATAAATAAAATGAATGGTGAATTCACCTTCATTTGGCAGATGAGAAAGACAAGGGCGAATTCAATGTAACAGGAGACAAACTTTAGCAAACAATTGACAACAAGTTACCAAAAGTATCCTTTTTTATAGTACTTCTTTTAAAAGAAAATATAAGACATTAATATAGAAAACAATAGAGAATAACATATAAGAAAGCATACCGGTTTTTGTAAACGACCACTCAAGTACAACCTCTCCCAATTTAAAATGTCCTGAACCAAGTCATGCATTCGAACAACTCCATATTTCAACATCTGCCACCCATAATAAAGCCTAAATGTGAGGGGGGAAAATATGAAGAACATGCCTGGACATTTGAAAATGTGTTAAAACACAACAAAATAAGATTTAAAAGAAATCAATGTGTGTATACACATATAACGCATCTCTATAACAGTATAACCATATGAAACTTAAGATCCTAAACTGTTAATACTCAATACCTTGTTATTGCAAGTAACAAATGGGTTGAAGTGTACTCCTACTCCTATTTCGTCTGCAACTTCAGTAATCTACAAACCAATAATCTATAGTCTGAGTTGACGGAAAATGATTTTAAATGTGTGCAGATGCGACAGAGAGAGAGAGAGAGAGAGAGAGAAAGATGAGTACCAGTTTTGCCCCACCAAGAAGCACCATCCATGACGCGTAATGATCTCCATTCATTTTTAGATTCTAGGTCGAAAAAAAATAGATTAGATTGATGAAAATATAGGGGAAAATCACAATTTAAAGAGTTGTTAAATTGTTGTGATGTAGCTTAAAATCTGAAAATCTGACCTCAGAATGCCATTGCAGGGGATCAGACACGCCGAGTATGAAATCTACCATTGTTGACTACAAAAGCCACCAAAAAAAAAGGAGAAAATTTAGGAAATGCGAGTAGAAAAGGAGTGATGGTGAAATAGAAGAACCTTGTCATGATTGGTTGAATGGAGAGCTGAGCCGTAGACACAGCAGAAGTCAACCGGAGGAATAACTTGGAGAAAACTCATCAGATGAGCTCTCTTCTCATTATCCATTCCTACTTTAGTTGTTAATATTTTTGTTACTTGTCACCGCTTGTTTCAATTAGGTTTCTTGAATGAAAATCAATTTAAAATTTGCTTAAAAAAAAAAAAGAGAAAGAATGTCCTCAACCAAACAGGTTAATGTTGGTAGAAGAGTAAAGTATCTCGAGAGTTGAGAGAGAAAATTCATCTGCAACAAGCACATGGCTTACGAAGAAGCCTACTTGGAAGGTATTGCTGCTCCATCCCACAAAAACCTAAAAACTTGTTTCTACTTGCTTGTACGAGGATTAGGGTTTAAGTGTTTTCCCCCCTTTTTTTCCCTTCTTTTTTTTTTGGTCACTTTGACTTGAGCCCTGTTCCTGTTGAGGCGAGGGTTTAAGACTTTACCCAAGCACTAAGTTATTCAGATTTTTCCGGATGACACTTTGACATGATTTTTTAAATATATAAAAATTAAATATTAAATATATTTATGTTAAATATATATTTATATTCGAAATTCATCTTTGCATCCGAGTATATTGTATTTAAGTATGAAGTGGAGAAAGAAAGTTTAATCGACCTACAATAGACTTGTGCTATGAGCGTGACATAAGTGCTCTTACAAAGTATAATCCGTAGAAATAATATGGATTTAGATAATAAATATCCGAAATTTTATATCTATTTCGAATTCGTTGCGGATAATAATTATAATATTCGAATCCGATTTTTATCCGAATCCACAAATCTAAATTCGCAAAACAAAAATAAAATATCAATTAATATTCAAATTCACGTTTTAAATTGCAATCTCTAAGCACAAGTGCGACATTTGCACCTTTCAAATTTGTTTTTATTCATATATGTAAATAAATGGCGAATTAAATTTTGAATAACGAGTTTGAAGTGGAACTCAAACTTCTCACGCTTGGGCTTTGCTTTATCCGATTACACCCTCCCACCGAATGGGCTAGACCCATCCAATTCCAAATTGCAATTTTGCTTTGTTTTTAGGTTGGTTGGTGGGCCAAAATGTGAAACAGTCACAGATAGATGGATAGATAGATTCCTGTATCATAATTGATACACCTCTACCTTCTTTTCTGGTTTTGGATGATTGGTCAAATAACTCAAATCAATTGTCAGTAGTCACAACTCACAACTATATTGGGATACATACATATATATCTCCCTAATTAATTAGAAGAAAAACCTTTTTTTGTTTTTGTTAGTTAAAAAACTTCCAACTTCTTCTAGGTTGAGAAGAGTTGTTCAAATTCAAGGCTATACACTAGTGGTGCTACTTGTTCAAATGAGATGATGTCTATAAATTATTAATCTATCTATAAAGATTGCATTCTGCCTTCAGTTTTGTTAAAATTTTAAAATAGACAGACACTTGAGGAGAAACAAAACAAATAGCATCTCTCTATAATCAGAGACATTAACATTGAATCAAGCATTGCTATCTCTAAAGTAACAAACAACTATGATCTTTCTAATGTTGTTGTATAGTATAGTATAGTATAGTAATTAGGCAAGAATCTCAGGAAGAGCACTAAGAGTTTGCAGTCAAATTCGAGCCTGTTATTTAGGCTACAAAATAATGTAGCTAAACTGAACTTAACATGATTGCATTCTTTGCTTAAACTATAAAGAATGATAAAATATGGGGTGACATTAGGCGTCTTGACTTGAGTCACTCTAAAACAAGCTGTTGTAACACTGGGAAACCATGGCCTGCTAATCCATTCATATTCATACTCATAATAATACATACATACATACATACATACATATATTGATCTTAACATCACGCCCCAATCCTGCAATTTGGTTTCTTGTTCTTTCATATATGCTGACATGCATGAGTTTGAAATGTTCCTAAACTTTTGAGGTAAAGAAATCTGATTGACAGCTATTTCCAACAGTGAATATTCAAATGAAAAACTCCATTTAGATCTAATCATCCAGTATCAAAGAGCTCATAAAATAAGCACTGAAATTGCAAATGATAACATGAGAATCTCTCATGTAACCTGCTGAAGCCCAAAATACAATTTAGCATGCATACACCTTCTCAAAACTAACTCATATTTAAGACAAAAGTACATAACTTAAGCGGCCTCGACAGCAGGTTGGGTCACTCCAAACTTCACAAGCAAGTTGCTCAGCGACTCTGGTGAGCAAACTTGGTATTTCACTTTTCCAGAAGGCAAGAGGAAGACCTCAGCTAATTCAAGTTTTTCTGAAGTAAGACTCGTACTATCCATTGTCTTACTGAGCACCTTCAGTGCAAGCTGGACAGCCTCTTCTCTAGTAATATCATCCTTGTAATCCTGCTTAAGCATTGATTGTGCTGCCTGGTTGTTTGCCCCAATTACAGCAGCCTTCCAACCACCATAATTTCCACTTGGATCGCTCATGTATAGCTGGAAACCAAAGTTTTTATCCCAACCAGCAAACAGAAAAGACACACCAAATGGACGAAGCCCACCAAACTGTGTGTAGCCTTGTTTGGTATCACAGAGGGATTGCACAAGCTGTTCAACCGGCATTGGTTCTTGGTATGCATAAGTATAGCGTTGGGCTTGAACCCTGGCTGTGTTGATGAGTATATTAGCATCAGACATTATTCCAGCCACAGCACATGCTACATGATCATCAATCTTGTACATCTTCTCAGTTGACGTTGATGTTTGTAGAAGCTTGGAGGTGACTTTCTTCTCGCCAACCAGAACTACACCATCTTTTGAAAGTATCCCAATTGCAGTTCCTGCGTTCCCAATAGCCTCCATTGCATATTCAACTTGGTAAAGACGACCTTCAGGGGAGAAGATCGTTGTGCGGCTATCATATCTTCGAGACATTTGTTATCTAAAAAACTGAATATAAAAGAAAATCAGTGATGAAAAGTGGGATTTTTTTTTTTTTTTTAAATAAAAAATAAAAAGACTGCTTTTGAGGTATGTAAAAAAATATGACAAGCATACAAATAAAAAGTTTCAAGCAATCTGATTGTGAAAACAGTCCGGTAAGAATAATTCAATGTTTATGCGACTCTTCATTTTCCCTGAAATATCCATGTTCGACACATATTCAAACATGAGCATAGAGGTACGATCCTCCAAATATATGAAAAAAACTTTAAAAAAAATTTAACATACCCGTGTCGGACACATACCTGTATCCGACACTCGCACCCCAGTCTGAGTAACATAGAATAAAATTGAGCAGCAATTACTAGCACAATGTTGTTCTTGAATGAAATTAGAAAATGTTCAAGCACATTTCATTGCAGTTCATAGGATTCAAATTACAAACCATCATAAATTTATTATCAATGATAGCAAGAAGAAAAATGTCATTCAATATTATGATTAAATCCAAAAAAAATGTAATTGGAATTTACAATTTAGTGATGTCAGCAGCCTGTGTGTTATCTGCCTAGGAAAAATGAAATGTAGAATGCTATATAAGAAGCTAGGGAGAAGGAAAGATGAGGCCTCCATTTACAAGAAAAGAAGAGAGAGAAATGATAAGTGCTTAATTTCATGCATTTTCCTATTGAATTTCCTTATACTTTGTGTTTTGATTCTTAAGTTCCTTGACATTTTACTAGGTTTTTATGCTTTATAGGTATTTTAGAAGAGATGAAGTCAAAACATGTCAATTAAGATGTTAAAGTGCTTACAAAATCACAATCACAAGATGGAAAAAGACTTGGGAGTCAAAAAGATCAAATTCTTGGTGCAAAGCAAGAAGACAGATTTGACCTCCGGAGCTTGTTGCTAAGAAAACATGATGTTAAAGTCTTTATTAGAAGAAACTTTCTTATTGACTTTTGAAGATCACTTGATTACCTTTCCAACGGTTGGTCATGGGCCTAAATCGGATAAGAAATGGTCATCCAAATCGACATTGGAATATCTTCCTAAACAACCCTAGTGGCAAAAAAAACCCTAGCCGCAAATCACATTTTTTTCTTAATACTCTAGCTGACATTTATGTTTATCCTTGTCAAAGAAGGATTAGTGGCTGTCAACTTGCATTAATTACATTAATTGCAAGTATCTTTCCTTAAAGTTAATCCTAGTCAAAGTAGGAGAATTAAATAAGCCAAGACTTGCCTTCCTTACACTTACTTTGGCTGCAAGTTTGTAATCTCTCATTAAAGAGTGCTTTGACTAAGACTTTCCTACTTTATTCAAACTTGGCTGTCAAAGCTTATATCTTTTCTTAAAACACAAAAGTCAGCCACCTTTCCTTAACTTTAGCCACAAGTCAGCATTTATTGAAGGGAGAGAGCTGAAATTCACTTGTTTGATGCCCTAGCCATTGCCTATAAATAGACATCAAGGGGGCAAACGAAATTTACAATTCTCCAAGCATCAAAGTTCTGATTTCTTCTATGTTTTTGAGTTTTTGAGAGAACAAGAGGCTAGATAATTAATATTCTTCTTCTTTCTTTCTTTTATTTTCTTCTTAGATTCTCTTTAATTTTATGTCTATGTTTACAATGCCTATGCTAGGCTAAACTTTTATTTGGTTAAGAGTAATTTCAAAACTCTAGACATGTTATGTAATTAATTTTCAGAATCTATCTATCATTGTTTTCTATCAAAGTTGCTTATGTTCTTCCATTAAAATTGTTCATGATTATGTTTTGATTTGTTTAGGTGGCCAACTAGATAAATCTTGATAATTGTCTAATACTAGTTTAGGAGTCTTGATCCGTGTAATTGACTTGATTTCCTATTCATAAGTAGCAATTTTTGATTAATGATTATGGTCAAGTTTTCAGTAATTGCAAAGTGGAACGTAACCTAAGTTGAACAATCCGAGCTTATGTGTTTGTTGCTTAGATCAACCTATTTTTCTCATCATAAAGCTGCTATTAAATTGAACTTAGAGAGTTTATTCTAGGTTGTTTGATAGTTAGAGATTAAATAGAGAGGTTGTTATATTTAACGACGAACTAAGGAAAGATTGGGGTAACAGAATTTGTTGTTATCTACGGTTGTTAACTTTGATATTTAATTGATGTTGATAGATATGAAATTGATTCTTAATAATGTCTAATGGTGAAGAATGAAACCTTAACCATATTTCTCATATTTAATTCTTCTTAATTACTTGTTTTCTCATTCTTATTGTTAACTTTAGTTTAAATTTGATCTCAAAACCCCCCTTTACTTTGGTTTCTTGTTTTTAAGTGATAAGCTATTAACTTACAAGCTAAAATTCAATCTCTGAGTACTCGACCCTTGCTAATCATATACTTTACAATTGACTCCTTTTAAGTGCAAGCTTATAATAAGATACATTCTTTTGGGTTTGGGTGCATCAAGAAACATGATTTCTCCCAAAGAAGATATTTATTTGGGCAAAGACGAATTCTTTGGACTTTGCTCGTGAAAACAGATAGGATGAAAGCAGTAATTGCACCTTATAGAGCAAGAAAAATGTTGACTTAGTAGGAGTAGGAGTAGTATACAATAAAGTCAGTCAACAAACTGAAAGTCTGAAACCCTTTTTGAACATAAATTCATTGGGCTAAGCAAGGAAACAATCGACAAGACCCGACTACTAGTAGTCTAAAATTAGCATTTAGCAATTTCCCAAATAGTTTAGTATTAGGAAAGAAAGGAAAAAAGGGTGTGGGTTTTGGTGCAATTGGAGCGATGCCTACGGATAACAAAAACTATAGATTTGAAACGGAAATCCTTAAAGCAAAGCAAAGCACAATGGGGAGTCAGTTGAGAGAGAGAAAAAGAAAATGAGAAAATTGACCTGAAAAAGCGGATCTGCCTTCTGCTTCTGGGTTGAAACGAATTGAATTCTAAATAGAAGTAGAAAAGGAGGAGTAATCCAACCACCAAGAAACCTCACACTTCTCTGCTCTGCTCTGCACCCAAATCTACCCCTGGCTTTCAGGCTTTGGTTTTTTATTATTATATTATTAAAAGGAAATTAAATTACCACTAAAGATGTTGAATTTCCATTTTCACTCTGGGCTGGCTGGGCCTTTCGTTTTTGTCCTTTTAGGCTTTTACAACTACTAACTACTAAGATAAGAAGTAAGAAGTACTAAAAACAAAAAAGGAAATTGGATCAGCCCAACCCATCTAAATATATCTTATCCGTCTTAGTGGAGTAGACGCCTCAAGGGGAGGCTTCATTTCTAGAGTGGCATTGTGGCAATGGGCTGATGGCCAACATATTCACATTCATATCCCTCCCTCCCTCCCTCCCAACTTTGATAATCTTACAAGTTTTTTTTTTTTTTCCCCCTTTCCTTTCAAGAGAAACTTGAGGGTTTGAAGAAATGCACCAGACCAGACCTAATGAACGATCTACAAACTGGCTTTCTACTTAATTTGTACGTGTTCGTGTTAAAACCATCCAGAAGCATGACCAACATCCATCCTCAACTAAAAAGATAAGAAACCTTCAACAAGCTTTCGGGCCCGTTAGATTAGATAGGATTATGAGAATTGTATTGTTTAATGTTAAACATATAGTTGGCAGAAGATATGATACCTCCTCCTAATTTGGTATGATCTGATTCTGGATGATACATACATTTCTCAAGGTATTTATACTTTAAAAAAAAAAAACATACTATAACCATTACTACATGCGGATCCTATCATCATTGTTTTCTTATGACTTTTTGGTGGGTGAGAAATAATGAGAGATTGTAGAACCTCGCTTGACTCGCTTACGAGGAAGCTGCAGCCAGGCTTTAATTTCATCTTGGATCTCCCGCGGCAATTCATCAATCACAGATGGATCAATTTCATCAATGTTGTAACTCCATCCTTCCCTTCTTCCCTCATCCTCATCTCTACTGTAACTGCAACTATTCATTGCCACTTCAACTTCATTAAGTTCTGCAAGGCCTCTTGACTGAAAACCTGCACATCCATTTTAAATATTCAGAGAACCAAATTACTGGTAATTAATAATATAGGGCCCTAAAAGTGGAGTCTAACGAATTACCGATGGTTAATCGAGCATCAGTGCCTTGGACACTTTTATTGTGCTCTTGGGACAAAGAAGAGCCAGAGGGATTGTAGCTCTTAAACAGTTTCACAATTGAAGATGTTCCCTGTCGGTCGAGTGTGTCAACATGTTGAAAGAAGCTAAGACAGTCCCCAGAACCCCAGAAAGAACAAACATATAACAAAAATCGGTGGCATAAACCGAAACTAGAACTAATTATGAAATGCATGGTTTCAACCCTACTGTACTTTGCTAATGTACTTTGCTATGGCATAAACCGAAACATATAATTCCACATGAGCAACCCTAATGTATAATCACCTGCATCATGATTTCTTTCAAAAAACAAACTTTTAAAAATTCTCCTTTTTCTCCCTTTGCTTATTCAACTCTACTTTCACAATCAACAGCTGGGAACTGCTTCCAACTTGAATATACTTGAATAATTAATGTGAAATTGAAAAGCCATCAAATAACAATTTCAAGATATTAAAACCCTTTTCTCCACCAAAACAAACCAGATCATGATAAGCAAGTATTCTCAAGATAGCAGTATAAAACATTAAATAGCAATAACACAGGAAGAGATAAATGAAAATTCATAATTGAACCTTGTCTTTCAATCTTTTTCCTTTTTGCTCCCTGTATTCTGACTTAAACCGATTTTCATCCTTAGAGAACTCTCTTTGTTGTTTATTCTGGTTCTGTTCCAAGCACCCTTCAGTTCCTCAATAAACACAATTACAAAATCAGAACTAGAAAGGGCCATTAGGGAGCCAACGGAAATAGCAAGTATCAGAAGATATCACCTGAGAGTAACAATGGTGAAATATCCTGGGTGAAGCCATCTTGTGTTTTCTTTGATAGAGAGCAAGATAGATCCTGCAGACAGAATAAACTAGTAACATGAAATGTTCACAACCAGAAGCATTTAAGAAGAAGAAAATAAGATAGAATGTATCAAAAACAGGTAGTAGTTCTTACACAATATACATTATACATGTATCAAGAGGCTTACACATTATAAATGTAGAAAACTTTAATATCTTGCCTTCTAAAATGAAGGAAAAATAACAATAGTATAGAGATCTATGTTGCTTGCTTGCATCACATAATCATATTCCAAATTGCAAAAATAAATCACTGATCAAATTGCAAATTCTTATATACAATTCAAAATTAGCAGTGAAACCTTCATTGAAAAACTCCTAAAATATTCTGCATAAGCTCTATAAACTTTGCAGGTTTTCATAACCTATTATCATCTTAAAACTGCTATTTTTAGAAAAGAATCTGCAAAAACTAAACATTAAAAACTTCATCTTTCAAGACATTTACTTTCTGTTCTTGCAGTTCCAAATCAGGGACAGTATCCTCGATCCAGCTTTCTTCCTTGGGAAAATCAATTTTTGGTTCAGGTAAATTCACTTCTGAGTAGCTTTCACTACCTGAATGAACACCTAGCCCCAATTAGATGATGCAAATGTATTACAATCATAAGCAAGATCAGAAAATGATCAGCAAAGCAAGAAGACCTGGGGGTAACAAAAGCGTTGCTTCAATGTTGAGGTTATCCGATGATTGCATTGAAGAAAAGTGGGATGTAGATTGGCCATGAAAATATTTCGCAATTGAACATGTTCCCTGCCAAAAATAGTTATAGAGTAACACATAATACTTAATGTTTGGTCGTCCAAAAACCATGTCAAGGTCATGATTTACTACAAACAATGTAAATTGAAACTTACAGATGGTATGGGGACAATTTTACTGGCTGAAACAGAAAGAGATGTTATTCCCCATCCACTGTAATGACTTCCTTGAGTCTTAACACCATACAATCCTATATATTCGCGTAATCCAGCTTGAAATAGGTTGAAGGCATCTTCCTGGATCTTGGCAGTCCCATACCTTAGTGGACAAGATTTTGAGGGGAACTTTTTCTGAGAATCTGAGTCACTGGACTGTAGAAATACTCATAATCAGCAAAACAGAATGCTGGAGTTAGCACATCTCATAGAACAATCTGGATTGGTTAATAGAAAGAAGCTGCCACAGGCACATAAAAGTGCAGACTAAAGGTTAAAAGATGGGTACCTTGTATGCTCTAGCATGCAGAGTTAAAGTGTGTGCTATCCTTTTGTTTTGCTCCAGGTCAGAGCAAAGCCGTTCACTGAGTTCTTCACAAAGCTGATTAAGCCAGTGTTGCACCTGGTAATAAAGATATAAGAGGCAAGTTACAACAAAATGAACTTCAGTACAGAGTTGCTAAATGTCCCAGAAATGCTTTGTAGGAATCACAACATGATGGAAGCTAGTAAATTAATTGATATAAGAGCTAGATAATAAATGCATATATTAAGCAAATTTAGAAACAATAGTAGCAAAGCAATTCCCTTTTGCACCAACTATGATCATTTGTTTTTACACATTCATAGTTGAGAAAACTATTGCTCCTATTTCAGCACCCGTTTTTGCAGCAGAAAACTTTCCATTAGCCACCCCTTATTGAGCATCCCACTAAATAACGATCATCACTCACACAAAGAACCAACCCAGCAACAAGTCAGCACAGGCACTGATGTTGTTCAACCTCCACAACTCAAACAGGGTATAAAGCTATGGTCATTGCAAAATAGATCTAAGACTATCATTTCCTAACAACCTTTATGACACTTGGAACATTTTTAACAACTTTAGAATGTTTGATTCCTTGAATACGATGTATAAATATATGGCCATATGAAAGAGGCACCATTATCATATGCCAAAATCTAGGGAACCATAGGGGCTGTTAAGTAGAGCTCTGTCGTGCTGGCAATGCATAATTAGACAGCATAGTGTTGCAATTTGTATGGATAATTTACAAATTCCAACACTCGGGGATTAAGCTCACAAAATATGCTCTTTATTTCACACAAAATCTACATTCTAAGATAATCACACTGGGTATTGACACATTGACTTCATGACATGAAAAGATCATAGTGCTTCATGAACATTTTTTATTAAGACAAAACTCTTACAGCAGGAACTGTCTTTAATGCCCGAGGGCCAGGAAATGTCTTTCCAGAACCATGGCTCTTGGGGAGAAGGCGTCCCTCAACTGCTTCTCCACTGATTCCTCTTGCAATGTTCCACAGCCAAGTACTAGAGTCCATGCAAAACATAGGGTGTTAGGAACCATATATAGATAACTGTTAAATGAATCAGCAAATGTTAAAGCACATCTCAGAATGGTAATTTCTTATCTTTATTGTATAAAAATTAAAACAAGAAGTCAACATATAAAAATAAATTTGGAAAGTGCTAGATAGCAGCTCTTGATGTTATGTACAAAATGTAGTAGTATAAGTTTTAACTTTTAAGAGGAGAAGCTGTAATGATCTGAGAAATATAAGACATTCGCAAAAGCTCTGTTAATAATAGGTGATGACCCAGTATTTATGCCATAACGTTCTTGTAGTTTCTCCTCTGGAAACTGCAATAGGTCTCCAACAGTGTTCACACCCATGTCAATTTGTAAGGAAATCCCCAGCTTGCCTCCGAGCTGTTTCCTGGAAAGAAGGTTTTTATTCAAAATAATGTGTCACGTGATAGGAGAGAAGGTGAGCAATTAACTGCTGTACTGATGATTTTTAAATATCATTCCTCAAGGAATGTGACTAATTCCTCACTCAGCATTTCAACTAAAGCCAGAAACTTTAGAAACTTACATTTTCCTTATGGGCAAGGTATTGAGCAATCCTTTTACAGATGAGAAAGGCACGACAGTTTGTTGTGCAGGTTTATTCATACCGCTAGCAAGTTTCGCCAGCATCTGGTGATAAAGTCAGCGTTAGGATGATGACACAGGTTGGTAAAAGTTATCTTTATACAGAACCTTATGGTACTTGCAGAAGAGTACAAAGGAGAGAAAACTTTCTAGCCACCTTATTATGAGCAATGCCTGCAGAACAAGTGAATTCTGTCTCCTTTAAAACCTGCATCCTAAGTTCTGCAACAATGAGGATCCCACAAGCTAGTAATTTATCACGGTGATCAGCATTGCACTTATGTATCCACTTCATAACATTTTCTTTCACATCACTCCCATCCTGCACAGTTGCATATACAGTATAACATCTTAGATGCAAAATCCTACCACTCTGCAAACATGCATAAAAGTACAGAATGATCCCAACTAGAGAGCAAAATTTAAGACAGGATATATATACAAGTCTACTAAACTTAATGTTAAAGTAAGTAGTGATGGAGGCTTCCAAGATCTTTGCAGTTAAGCTAAAATCATATATATTGGCATCTGTCCATCAACAAAGGTGCTATTTACTCATGATCAACACCAATGCCAAGCATTATAAATCTTATGCCAAAAGATCCAAAGCATGGCAGCAAACCTCATTATTTAGCCCTAGAATTTGTGACTTAAGAGCTTCCTCATCTATTGTCTCCAAGCTTTGTGGAGGATTTTCTGCTAGCATCGTTTCAGCTGCATCAGTAAGATCAAGATACACTTCATCAATTGAAGCCCTTTCACATCTACCTCTCCTTGCAAGAATAGATACCACCTGCGAATTTTGTTAAAATCCAGCATAAGATGGGTTTTTAGTGAACTACTGACAATATGCTTGAAAGCAGTGCAAATGTTCTTCAAATCCCATGCACCTCGGAGCCTGCATTCCGGTATCCATTCAAATCAGCTTTACCACGGGCTACAGGAACTTGGACCAGCTGAATTTGTGGGCAAACCTCCTTTGCTTCCTCGCCACGCATTGAGCTGAAAACCACACATAAGATAGAAAAAGAAAATAAGAAAATATTGATCATCAATCAAGAATCCTGGAAATGATTACTTTTAACATTGTTATTACCGTTTCACCCCAAATTTACGTGCCTCATAGCTGACTGCAATCAAAGCCCCTCCTTTCCATTCATTGTACTGTACAACAGCAGTAGGTAAACCCCGTAATTGTGGTTGCTTTCTTTGCTCCACTACAAAGTGTAATGTATAAAAATAAGTTAGGCCAGAAGTTAAGATTCTAGGCCGCAACTGATTGGATAATTGTAAAGAGAAAGAGCATGAGAATTTAGAGGAGGGAGTAAAAATGCGATGAACATGTAGGGATGACTTCACTGATTTTCTGATTATACTTCAAATACAAAATTCATTCTTTTTGTTGGGTCTTGATCATAATAACGAATAATGGCTACAAGTCTGGAACCGAACAGTGCAGAATAAAAAGAAAAGTGAATTGGCTTTGGTTGTTTCACTTCTGTGACAAAATTCACTGAGAAATTGGAACAGAATAAAACGAAACAGACAATGCAGAATTGGTCGGAAACCTAAGTAACATACATAAATAAATAAATAAATAAAAAACGCATAAATACAATACTAGTAGTAGAAGTAGTATTTAGGGAAAAAGGAGTAAAAACCTTGAACATAGAAGCAGTCCATGTCGACATGAGCAATCACCCTCCTCGAATCACACGATTCTGGTTTTGCCACTGGCATTGCTCCTTCCTCCTTCCTCCTTGCTCGCTCTCTTCTTTTCCCTCCAATTCTTCTGTAATTCTTTACCAACAAGGAGATAAAAAGGAAAACAAAGGCAGAAAGCAGAGGAGGCACTACAAAGTTTGTCCAGTGTCTGCCTGTCCGAACGTCACCGTTTCGTGTCGAAACAAACAAGTAGCAACTAGCAACGCAATGCCCCATTGCCGTTTCGGTCATTGTTTCTAAAGGTAAAGGGATCGTTGTTTATTTGAAGTTACGAATTTGCCACTCTTTAAGTTAACCCAGGTTTTCTTCACAAGTTTGCAGAATTCCATGTTGAATACTGTACTGTAGGAACATGTTGATTTTAAAAATATTTGAAACACCTTGTATAAAATTAGAAGGGCATTTAGTAGAAGTATTTACAGATACTTTTTGTTCTATGAGCATCACTCCACTTGTCTCACTGGAAGAAGAATTTCCGTTCAACGTTTGGTGGTGGAACCATTACGGTTATTTGTGCAAAAAACTTGTCTGCTACAGAATAGAGATGAAGAATATGGCATTACAAGTTTTAGAGAACCATTTTGCTTAAACTTCGGCTATCTTTTTTGATTTAAAAAGACAAAAAGCAAATTGAGGGTGCTTAATTATTATCACTCATTTCATGAATGGTATGATGAGAAGTGAGAAGATAAAGGAAATTAATTGTTGATGAACTGAACTCTCATCTATCTCTGTTGTTAACTCCTCCTAATCAATCCTAAATCAAATCCACTTTGCAAGAAAGCCCTCCCTCCTACTCTTTTGCTTTTGCTTTTCTTTCATTTCCTTAACCTTTAATTTCTCCTGAGTCCTTTCATTCTCATATTCGCCGTTCATCAAACGCCGCATGCAGCGCTCTCTCCACCTCCCTACAATTAATCCATTCCACTCTGATTTCCACAGCCAATTAATTCCAGCTCCTTCACCAATTGATCTGCATAGAGCGGCCATGTGGCTATTTGAATTTTGAACACCATTCCGTATACCCAAGCTTAATTAATATTTAATATTATATTATATTATATTATATATATAGAGTATTAGTTGTTGTATCAAAAATAAGAGGAAGCATTAAATGATCTCTATATATTATATATACTTAAATTTATCTCATCGTATTCTTAATTATTATTTGAATTTAAGCTAAAGTACACGTATAAATAAGTAATATACAGTAGTTAAAAAAATACATACTAGCTACTAGTATGTACTGTCCTCTGTCTTCTGCCATAATAATATTCAAACGCAGGGTTGGTTGAAGTTGAAGGGAAGGGAAGGGGAAATGCAATAATTTCCAAATATGAGGGCAGAGAGAGCAGGGAGGGGGTTATCTTTTTACTAAATATGGAGGTTTCTTGAAGGGAGAAGGATTTCCAAATCTGATCACTAGACTTTTATCCATTTTTGGAGGCACCCACAATGATAATACTAGAAAAAGAAAAAGAAAAAGAAGATTGACAAAAACAAGACAGCGGGGGAGTGACTTGAGGCCCTGTTTCTGTTTCTGACTTGGATTTGTTTCCCATAATAATAACAAAACCAAACAAGGGTTACATAAACAGAATATTATTTTACTGAGAGAAAAGAGCAAGTAAGAGTGAGATTCAGAGCAGAGCAGAGCAGCAGTCTTCTTTCTTTTGTTTGTGTGTTTGTAGTTCACGCCAAACAGTGGAAGAAGCCATCAGAGATGAGTGAGGAGTGAGGATGGGATTGGACGTATATTTGATCTGACAAAGATTGTTTTGCGTCAAACAGACTGCACTGCCACATCAATGTCTGTTGTCAACCCCAAATACTTTCAGTTTCACCCCCCAATTAGGCCCCAACCAAACCAAACCAAACCAAACCATGAAGCAAGAAACCAACCACATTTTTCCCATATTTACTCTACAATTAACATTCATTAATCAAATCAAATCAAATCTTCTTCCCTTCCCTTCGACTTGGAGGATACAATTTAGTTTTAAATATCGTAAAATAATGATCAGGTTCACCAAGACGATTATGATGTCTGCCTCAGTGGCTGGCTAATGGCTATGCAATAGTACTGTTCAATCATGTCAGCCTCATTTTCCTTTTATTCTATTGTAATAATAATGATAATCTATATATATATAAATTAATACTACAAGATAAGAAATTGAGATCAATTTAAAGTTTGCTAAATTAATTTGTTAATTAATCATAACAGTTATTCTTCCAATAAAATAAATATATATACATATGTATATCTTTATACTAAATAATTTTGTCCAAGTGTAATAATAATAATAATAATATATATATAATTAAGACGCAGATTATAAATAAGAGGTAGAGACAATGATAATGAGGACGACCGAGATCCAAAAGATGATGATGCTTCTGGAACACAGCTATAGTATAATAATAATAATAATAATAATAATAATAAACCTGCTGAGTTTAGGAATTAGGACATGGCATTGCCATAACTCTTGATACACTCTATATACCTATCTGTACGGCCAGAACAGAAACAAATTAAGCTCAATCAAAATACTGTACTACTACGGGTTATTTTGAAAAACAATTAATGAAAAAAAAGAATTTATTAATTGATACTATGAAAAAAAATAATTACTCAAAAAAAAATTTGTTAAGTTTAAAAATTAATAAGAAAGAAGTTGTTTTTACTCTTTTGACCCTAATCACTAAAGTTTTAAAGCAAATAAAAAAAAACGTGATTACTTTGGATTGGCACAAAACAGTATGTACATGCAACATTGATGTATGTACATGTAGACGAAATATATGTACGTTTTAATATTGTGATAAATTCAACTCTAAATCTCAATCAATTAATCCCCAAATCATTTAAAAGTAGTCTAAAATAATAATTTTACTAAAAAAAAAATTAATAAAAAAATTCACTTATATGTACATGATCACAAAACATTACGTACATATAAACGAAATATATGTACATTTTTATATTGTGACAAATTCAACCCTAAACCCAAATCATTTACATGTAGTCTAAAATAACAATTTTACTAAAAAATATTTTAATAAAAAAAGTCAACTTATATGTACATGACTACAAAAAGTATGTACATATAGCATTTTTGTATGTACATGTAGCCAGCCAAAATATATGTACATTTTTATATTGTGATAAATTCAACTTTAAATCCCAATCAATCTTAAACTCAAATCATTTAAAAGTAATCTAAAATAACAATTTTAATAAAAAAATTCATTTACATGTACATGATCACAAAATAATATGTACATATAACATTGCTATATGTACATGTAGACGAAATACATGTACATTTTTGGCTTGGCACCCAATGCACTCCCATGTATACTATATGAGTTTGCCTTGTTCGGAGATCCATAACCAATGGTGGTTGTCACCTGCAAAGAACAAGAAGAAGCAACTTCAATAAAAATGACACCTTGTACCATGCAGTTTTTATGAGCCTAATTCTGTCTCAAAATCAATAACAAGGTTGAGCGTGTAAATATGAAGAGAGATGCAAGATTTTGTCAATTTTCGATAAAGGCATTAATCTAATATGATGCAGGCCCTTTTAAGAAAAGCTTTAGCAGAGAAGTCTTTTTTTTTTTTTGGGGATAACTTTTGTTTAACTAAGAAATATGAAACTTTAATTTCAACTAAATAAAGATTCAAATCAATAAATAATACAAGCATATTACTTCCAAACAAGACGTTGGAGTGTAAGCATGTTGAAAATATGTGACCTTGATCAGAGTGGGTTTGCCTTTGACAGCTTTTGCTTCCTTAATAGCAGCGCGGATATCATCAATAATCGTAGCCAGTGTTTCCATTGTAGATCCAAATAATATGCCAGCCTAGCCCCTCGAAACGCTTATCAACATTCAGAGTAAAAGCAATTTCAGTGTCACCATCAATGGAAATGTGGTTGTCATCATAGAAAGCTACACAGTGTCCAGCAAGTCAAGTGAACAAGCTATTTTGTTTCTTTTACTATTATAACATTTGCTTGCCGAAAATCTACAAGATTTTTGGTGTATGTCCATTTCTTTGTGAATTGTGGAGAAAATTTTCTCTTTCAAGAATCAACGTCACATTTGGAAGTTTTGACTTTCTTTTTCCGGTTAATGTTCTTTGAATCTTAAAGTAACCCTATTTCTATTTTAAGATTCAACAATATAAAAATTTTAATATCCATAAACTATTTTGTTATAAACATGCAAAAATAAATTATGAAAGCAAAGGAAAGGAAACAAATAAATCTGGTATTGTTATTATGTGCGAATGCTCAAAAGAAAAGAGGATTTAAGAGTAGTAGACAAACAAGGGTATACTTGTCTTTACAAGATCCTTAATAACAATTTTGTATTTCTTTATTTCTCCTTTATAAATTATTTTAAATCATTGAACAATTAATCTACTGTTAAGAGGATGTTTTTCAGATTCTCCCTACGGTATTTAATGTATTTATTACCTTAAAATTTGTTGACAAAGGACATGCTTAATGCTAACTCTTTTATTATTATTATTATTATTATGTTTCATTTTAATTTTAATTTGCTCAAACTAATGCTAACTGGGGAGTACAATTTAGTAGCAATCAGAAAACCCTGGCCATGAAATTTTAAAACTCAAAAAGCGGTTTGTGAAGTTAATTCCTTATGAAAATGATCAGTCACTATACCTCTTGTTTTTCATCCCAAATAACTTTGCATTTGAAACTTGTAAGCTTGAGATGGTCTCTGGTCTGGTCTGGTCTGGTCTGTTAAAGTTGAAAAGGGACTCGTAGTGTAAAAAATCAATGCAAAGGACACTCGTTTTGACACTATCTGAGCTAGCTGCAATGTCCTTCCTTCCTCGGCCTTGACAAGAAAACACTGAATTGAAAGATAGAACCATCAGAATCACGTACTGCCATTCTCTCACTAAACAGAACAACAAAAGAAACCAGCCCCAGCAGCAAAATATATTATAATAAACTCAATATAAACACACACCACCTGCAGTCAGTCTCCCAACCAAAACAATAACATTCCAAGAAAACCCTCTCTTCAAAAAGAGTAACCATCCCTCCCTCAGTCCCTCGTGAGTTTTAATTAAGTAGTAGCTTTGTTTTCCTAGCTAGAAGCATGTCGTTTCTTTTTATTTGTTGTCTTTTAGCTCCTTCTCCTTCCCCTTCAAGCCCTACTCTCCATTTCCACTACTGAAAATGAGTAGCCACCCAGAAGATTGTAAGCGGCCTCTTACAGTTGCCATATCCTAAACAACTCTTTCATTCCCAAAAGAGGACGGTCCCTTAAAATCAGATTTTCATTTCCCTTTCCTATTTTGGTTCACAAAACTGTTTCAGAAATACATAATTAATTAAAGCCTCTTTTTAATTTAACTCAAAAGTGGAAACAGCAGCTCAGTACGCCACTAATGCAAACCCTTTCTTCATGAAAACATCTAAATCCTAGTCTATATATCTCTTTGTTTCTTCCGGAAAAAAGAAAAAAAAAAAAAGAAAAAAAAAAGAAGTGAAGATCAGAGGAGAAGAGAAGAGAAGACCTGGATTAGTTTCAGCTGTATCCAATCTAAAACAAATCTGTTTCTCATGGATGCCTTTAACACATCTATGTCGTTACCTTTCTCCTACACTTTCACTATCACAGGCAGTAGTAGCTGTACTAGTAGCACCAACACCAACAACAACACCATCAGCAATCCTTGGATGGACGGTAGGATATGGAGTAAGCTACCACAAAGGCTGCTCGATCGAGTGATCGCATTTCTTCCACCACCAGCCTTTTTCCGGGCTCGTTCCGTCTGTAAGAGATGGTATGGGCTCTTGTTTTCCAGCAGCTTTATGGAATTGTATATGCAAATATCACCACGCCACCATTGGTTTCTGTTCTTAAAGCACGAGACACTGAAGAGCTACATCTATAGTAATAGAACCAACACCACCACTGGCGGCAACGGAGACAACAGAACCAACTGTGAAGGATACCTCTTTGATCCCTATGATATTGCATGGTACCGCCTTTCCTTCAACTTGCTTCCTTCTGGGTTCTCTCCAGCTTCTTCCTCTGGTGGGTTGGTTTGCTGGGTTTCTGATGAGGCTGGAACAAAAAATCTTATTCTGTGCAATCCTCTGGTTGGTTCTTTAAGCCAGTTGCCACCCACGCTAAAGCCCCGCCTCTTTCCTTGTATAGGTTTAACAGTTAGCCCCACATCTATTGACGTCGCAGTTGCTGGAGATGATTTGATTTCTCCTTATGCAGTCAAGAATTTATCCACAGAAAGCTTTCATATTGATGCAGGTGGGTTTTACTCCATATGGGGCGCCACTTCTTCCCTGCCGCGGCTTTGTAGCCTTGAATCAGGTGGAATGGTTTATGTTGATGGTAAGTTTTATTGCATGAATTATAGCCCATTCAGTGTACTAGCTTATGATATCGCAGCAAGTAAGTCGTTCAAGATTCAAGCTCCCATGCGAAGATTCCTTCGATCGCCAGGCTTGGTGGAGAGTAGGGGAAAGTTGATCCTAGTCGCTGCAGTTGAGAAAAGCAAGCTTAACGTACCAAAAAGTTTGCGACTTTGGGGTTTGCAAGCTTGTGGTACAACATGGGTAGAAATTGAAAGAATGCCGCTGCAACTATATATGCAATTTGCAGAAGTTGAAGGTGGAAACGGTTTTGATTGTGTTGGGAATGGGGAATTTATCGTGATCATGATTCGAGGAGGATCTGACAAGGCACTGCTGTTTGACATCTGTAGGAAGAGGTGGCAGTGGATTCCACCATGCCCTTACCTTGGCAGTGGCTGTGACTGTGACAACAATGGAGAGGATGCTGAATTGCGTGGTTTGGCTTATGAGCCTAGACTTGCTACGCCGGTTATCAGCCTTCTCGACCAATTCACACTACAACCCTTTCCTTCTAATTTTACTGGATGATGATGAAGCTAGTTCATTCTAAAGCCCTATTAGTAATGGTAGCCATAATTGTTAGTATTGAGTATGCCCAGATGTATGTATGTATGTATGAAGCTTTTCTTCTTGCTTTCCTGTGTCCAATAATGCATTGAATGAATAAATTTCACTCTTAATTTCCAGCCATAATGACTAACCTGGCGAGATGGGTTTAGCTTTTAGCTTTAGCAAGTGAATTTGACAGTTGAAGACACATGTTAGCTCAGTTGTTTACTACTAGCAAAACCTATGGATTTCCAACTTCTCGAGCGTTATTAGAAGAGATGACCTCTCTCTCTATTTTTCCTTTCTAATAATGCCAAATGTTCGCTGCAAACGCCCCCGGAATAGAAGCAAGTAAAATCTGTAACTATTATTGGACATCAAATAAAGAGATGACCCAGATTCGACGAGGCCTTGAAGTTGGAGTCTCTTTTCTCAATTTCCTACTTTCTGGTGATCCAAAAGAAAAATATATGCCATTTTGGGCTTATCGAGCATACCATCTTTCAAGCGTCTCATTCTCACCCATGCACATGCACTTGATCTTAGCCAAAAGGCTTAGAAAGAAAGGTATAAAAATGGAACAAATCAAACCCAAGACAGTATTCAATCTTGTCCATACAGAAACCTCGAATTGCACTTTAATGTGTGGTTTTAGTAAGATATAGAGGGTAAGAAAAAATAAACATCCACTAGTTGCTGTGAAAGGAGAAAACAATTTTGTCTTCCCCGTTTTCACCCAATCACAAACCCACTATATCTTGGTAACTCCAACAAGAGATTGGGAGGAAAAAAAGAAAAAAAACAACTTACAAACTAAAGTAGATATTAGAAAAAGGAAGGATAAAAAAAGGAAAGATCTTTAAATAATGAAATAACAATAATTGTTTAATTAAACTAGTTTTAAATGAATAACTGAATAAGCCTCATCTTAGCTTCATGTAATGAAGACATAAATACAACACTTAGGATTACAAGAGAGGAAATTCAAATTAAAGTAATCCACATAAAAATTTAGCACAAGTGGCACATTGAAGGAGAAAATTATGGGGATTTTACTCGCAAAAGAGGATCTTCTGATAATTTGTGTTACCCCTACTTGTACCTCCCAATAAAAATAAATCATCTGTAAGCCACTAAGAGCTGACTTCATTTTGGCCTTACAAAGATAATACCCTAGGAAAATGATGGTACAAGTACATTGGCTACCCTTTTTATATACACATCAGATGGTATTGCAGGAAGTGTGCAGTCCTAAACATTTGACTAAATTTTCATGGAACTTATGTTTTAAGTCTAACCTGAAGAATGAGATGCACATCCCTTTTGAAGATAGACCTTAGCTCCTCATTAGCTTCAATCCCAATTCTCCTGTGTTTAAATCAAAGATATATATTGTGAGATTGCATTCAGGTAAACACTCCAATATCAGATTTTACTTCAGAAGTTTAGGAAAGAAGATGGAACTAAAAAGTAACAAGCTAAAATCAAATCCCTATGAGGTTCCCAAGCTATAACTAGAATGAAGCCCTAAGAACCTCAAGGGATCATAGGAAGCAAAAATCGAAACACAAAGCTGAACTTTTCATGGTATGTTCCTAGCAAAGTTGTCTAAGTCCTTATATTGGTGCAATACTGAGATTTAGTTTCTCATTGTCCATCACCCTTCTTTTTCATTCTTTTTTTTTTTTTTGTGTTCTTTTTTTTTTTTTTTTGGTTGGGGCGGAGGGAATAAGGCATAGACAAAACATGAATTAGGTAACTTCTGATATCGGACCACTACAGTGCACACAACTGACTACTTGATATTATAGCATTAAAATCTCAGAGAGACACTATGTTGCTCGTGATTGAAATAACAGTGGAACCATGAAAAGAAATTAATTGGAGATAGAACTAGCTTACCCTATTTTAGAGCCATTCTTCCCCACAAGAATCTTTCGCTGGCTTAGTTTGCTAGTAATGAAGTGCTGCTCAATCCTCAGAGACCCATCTCGTAACTCCTTCCAGTCTACCAAACGGTGTTCAATACCATATGGGATTTCCTGGAACAAGAAAGGTTTTAGTCCTTAGTTTAATCTTGATCATTACAGAACTCCCAACCCCTATTCAACCCACCCCTCAAAAGAAAAGGAAAAAAAAAAAAAAAAACCCCCTTGAAGCAAGAGAGAGAGAGAGAACAAAAATATGAACCAAAAGCCAAGGCATAGAAAAACCACCCAAGTTTTACCTGATGCACATGATCTAGTAACTTTTCCCGGACAACTTCCAATGAAATATTCTTCATGACTTCTTCACTCATTGTGGTAGGATCTTCATCCCAAGGCCTTTTAACTGCCTAAGGAAAAAAATGCCATTGACCCTGAATAAGTTGTATTACTTTATAGAGAAAAGAGGACATGCAAGGGTAGGAACAAAACTTCAGCAAGCTGCACCATTCTACAGAAGCATACTAAGAAGGTATCAAAGCCAAAGAAGTTTTCTAATGGAATATGTGATGCTTTACCATCCAGACTGAAGGTTAAAAAAAAATCCAAAAGTGGGAAAATGCAGAAGTGAAGGAACGGCAGAGCTCCTTGTAATAATGACTACCAGCTATGTTATTCTTTACCCATTCATCCAGTAAAGACATGTATATGTTAACAACACAAGGTTCACATGACAAAAATAAACTATAATCACAAGAGCAAATCAACTCCAAATCAATCTAAAATAAAAATGCATATAAATGTGAAAACAATAAGGTTGAATAAGAAAAATTAATAACAGAAGATGAAAATATTGACTTTTGACAACAAAATGGGTAATAGAAACATAACACTACGCCTCAAAAGAGCCCAGAGGCAACATATAATATCTTTACCATCATGCTAAAAAGATCCTGAAAAAAGATATACATTTTCAAACAAATTAGATAACTAGAAAACATATTATGCAATGCCGCATTAAAGATATAACAGAACCCAGTTACTTTAAATAGAAGCATAAGTAGAATAGAAGAATGCCTGTTCCATGAGATATTTAGTAAGATCTTCTACTCCAGAGCCCTTCAATCCTGAGATCATGAAAATCCTAGAAAATAAATAAAATAAAAGTTATCAGAAGCTAACTTTAGCATGCTTGGTTTGTTTCCTAAAAGGAGCTACCTTCTTCTTTCAGCAGGAAAACCTACCTTTCATAGCCAGGAAGATCTTTGAACTGCTCAGCAACCTTCAACAAGTCCTTCTTTTTTTCTACCAAATCAACCTTATTCATGCATAAAATCCGTATTTGTTTAGGATTTGCTTCTGCTCCCATACGTTTGATTAATCTTATCACCCTTGAATCAGGCCTATATCGATGAACCATTAGAAAGATAATCTGATCAGCAATCAAGATATAGGAGGAAACAACCTCAGCATTAGACAAGAATTAAGAAAAGACTAAAAGTCAGAGTAACACACAAAAGAATTTAGACAACATAAAGACCATGTTACATCATCAAACCAACACATACCCGCCTGAAATGCCAAAAACTTTTATGATAAAAGGCACACAGGAAGAGATCAGTATGTTAAAAGTGACAAGTTTGACAAAATCAGGAGAAATTATACATTTTGAAAGTAAGAGGGTCAAGTCCATCTTTAGTCTATTCTCAAGGGGATATGTGTTGGTTTAGGGTAACTGCATAGCATTATAGAAAATTTCCTTGCTAAAATTCTTTAAGGGAAAAACAAGCATTAGACAAGGAACATACTATGTCATTGCAATCTCATATCCTACAAATAAATCTATAATAAATTCTGATATTAGATAAGGTGAGGGACCAAAAAAACTTATTTGGGGGCTCACAGTAGCACAAGATGAAGACTGCCTGCATTCCAAATGGAAACACAGAATTTTCAGCACATATTCATCCACATAGACTTCACTCTTCAACTACATCGAACAAAAATACAGCATCGAAAGCAAAAAAGACATCATTAATCACGTTCATGGCATACCAAACTCCTTGACCAAGAAATAGTATGCAACCATTCATCACACATGCTAAGAGCCTCAAGTTCCAGTCAGAGCCTCAAGTTCCAGTCAGAACATCAAAACCACCATCTTTGAAGACCTTGATCCTTTTAGGAATAGGTTAGATCCACCCGCTATCACTAATTTGTTACAGGAAGAAAGAAAGCAAACGAACTTCCCTCATGAAGAAAGTTCGGAAAACCATAAAAAGATAAAAGCCTGTAGTTTAGTCAACAGATAACAGAAGACCGATGATAGATCTCAGTTAAAGCCCCTGAAGAAAATAAATCTACAATGATGATGAAATTGTAACAGAAAAGCTATAAACTACACTGATTACAAAGGATGCACTGAAGACTAAAAGTTAATCAAATTGGCTATACAATCAGCAATCTCTCCAGATGAAGCAGGATAGTAAATAAAGAGAGGGAAGAACTGGAAAGAAGGGAAATCCTGGAATCAAGCTAAATGGACAACTATATGTATTGAGCAATAAAAGAGATAATCCATGTCAAACCAAATCAGAAGCACATCAACAATAAGGTTGATACATGTCCAAGGAGAAAATCAATATAAAATAGAAAAAGGTCAAAGAATCAACTGTAATGGATCACTAACCTTGTAAGATGCCTATGGACATCAAAAATAACCATG
Organism: Fremontodendron californicum; assembly: GCA_030761205.1. NCBI lineage: Eukaryota > Viridiplantae > Streptophyta > Magnoliopsida > Malvales > Malvaceae > Fremontodendron > Fremontodendron californicum. The sequence continues at coordinate 43,387,222 of JAULJL010000002.1, read as the reverse complement.
AGCACATCATATAGATTAACTGAACTCCAGGCACTCTCGACGCGAACCTTCATGTCTTTGTAAAGATATCCACTGCTATTTAACATCAGTCCCGGGGTATCAAAAAAACACTGCACAATGCATACATGAAATTAGTAGAATGATATTCCGAAAGAGCACTATAACAATATAGCAAGAGTAAAAAATGAGTTTCCCCACATATGAACTCCCTGGAGGGCCAGAAAAGAAAACATGGACACATCACATCCCATGTTCTGAAGTTCAATTCAAAATTTAGTATCAATAACAAGATAGAAAGTCTGTAAAATTGTTAAAAGTAACACACTTGAACAAATATTATTGTGTCTTAGATTAAAACAGGGTGTATCTCAGAAAAGAGCATGAAATATTCCAAAAGTAAACAGAGAGGTGAAAACACTTCTAATGGCAACTAAATTTGTCTAAGAATAGATTTTTATCAGCATAAAATGTCAGACGTAAGATGGTTGACAATCCGAAAAAGTGCAAAAAAGGCAGCAGCTAAAGTATATTAATAGAAATAAAAAGAAACATACAATTTGGGTATCCGCTCTAGTCATGACCCCCAACACTTCATGAGTGGTTGTGTTTGTCTTCCGTGACACAGCAGCAACCTTGGTCCCAACCTTTTAGAAAACAAACACAATAGACATACATATAATTAGTTGTGATATGCATTAATGCGCCAATGTCCAAAGAAAAGGAAATAGAATGTGCACAGCGACAGAGCAAATGAACGAACCACAAAATTAGTAAGGGCTGACTTTCCGGCATTGGGGGCGCCAATTATCCCAACGGAGAGAGACTTCTGGTCCTCTTCCTTGACCTCTTGGCCTAGGTCGGCTTCGTCCTGGTCTGGGGCCTCCAAGGCTGCCTCAAGCAAGGCTTTTGCAAGAATCCTCCTTCGCCTCTCTTCTTCCTCTTCTTTAAATTTGTCCAGGTGGAAATCGTCGTTGAAGAATACCCGCTCAACTCGTTGTCTATGGTGGACATCCCAGGTTGGTGGTTGTTGTTGTTGAGGGGTAGTGCTGGGGATAGAGAATTCGGCACTGTCAAAGACAGAGTCAGCGCTGTTGTGGTGGTGGGAGTCGTCGGGGTCATCTTGGCGTTGCTGGGGTTGGGCTGAAAATGAACGAAGAAATAGAAGAGGATGGCGATGGCGATGGGCTCGGGGAGGAAAAAGGGAAGTCAGATTTGTGACTGCTCTCAAAGCCTTCTTTGTTCTATACATATTGGGATTCCTATTTCCTTGCTATTTTGCTCTTTTTATGGTAACACTGCAAGCGTCCTGTTGGCTGTTTGCGGTGGTGGTGGTGGTGATGATTGCAGAATGCACAAGATTTTTGGGGGTTTTAGACTTTAAGACTTGAGAGAGACTTGAGAGTTTTAGTTAGGGGTTTTAGTTTTAGGGCTTTCTACCCTTTTTTTATTATTATTATACTTGTAAGAAACAAAGAAAGGAACGGGCGGACCGCGCGCTCAACACTGCTCATTGGCCGGGCCGAGACTCGATTTTTTTCATTTTCTTTGTTCAGGCTCGATCTTGGGTGGGGCAGGGTCGGTCCAGTAAGTTCGAATGTACTATTTATTGGATTAAAAAAATATTTTTTATTTTTTATAATTAAAATTAAATAAAAATAATATTATTATAATAAAAAAACATTGTTTCAGGTCGAGCCGGAACAAAAAAATCCAACTCAGGCCCGGCCCAATACGGGTCGGGCGGGCTGCCCGGCCCATGAGCAGGTCTACTCAACACCGCCCAAGCCGAGGCTAGGGGTGTAAACGAGACATTTGTACTCACAAGCTATTCGAGTTTGACTCGAAAAAAAACTCAAATTTGATTCGGCAATTATCGAGTCGAGCTCGAACAGCTCAAACTATCGAGCGAGTCGAGTTCGAGTATCTTAATACCCGATTCGAGTAGCTCGCGAGCCTAATCGAGCTTTTTTATTTATAATATATATTTTTTATATTTTTATTATTAATTTACTATTTTACCTTATATATATATATACACTTAAAACCCTAAAACTTAATTTATTTCCTTCTCTCCCTCTCGCTTGTGCCATCTCTTTTTCTTCTCCCATCCTCAGCTTCTCTCCCTCTCCCACTTCCATCCAAGCCTCGGGCCTCCTTCATTTTTTCCGAAATCAAATCCCTTCAACCTCCTGCTTCAGTCTTTATCCTGCGTCTCCACTTGCGCCTCCAACTTGCGGCAAAGTAACTTCTGCTACAGGGGCCTCTTATTTTTAAATATTTTGGTTTATAAGGTTGTGCGTTAAGGAGTAGAGCTCTCACTATCATTACGATTTACAAATTTTGGAGCAGTGGAGGAACCTTTACGATTTACGCTTTCACTATTATATTTGTAACTCTTTGGGTCCATGAGACAAAGGGTAGAACACTGAAAGAAATCCAATGGTCTTTCAGATAAGTTTTTCTTCCCCTTGTTTCATTTTAATTTCCATTTTGTAATGATCTCACAGATCTCCAGATGTAAAATTTTGTTTCCAATTATCTCCCTTTGGTCTGGAAAGGCATATGCTCTAGTCAACATCTTTTGCTCCTTTTGTTCCTGGCTTGTATTTTTACAAAGCTTAAATTTTTTCCTCAAACAAATATCTCTATTGTCTGTATGTTTTAGAGATTAATTTTTTGTTCCTCGCTTGTGTAAATTTTTTTTTTTATATATATTATCTTGATTTGTTTTTTATTTATTAATTTAATTAATAAAAAAATTGTATATGAAAAAACTTAATTCGAGCTCGAGTATGTAAATCAAGTAAACGAACCTAATCGAGTCGAGCTCGAATAGTTTGATTTTATCTCGAATCGAATTCGAGCTTAGAAAATGATACTCGATCGAGCTCGAGCCGAGTATCGAGCCACGAGTTTCGAGTCGAGCTCGAGCTCCTCATTATTCGGGCTCAGCTCGACTCGATTACAACCCTAGCCGAGGCATAGTTTTAGTGTAATTACTCTTCTATCCATCCTATTCCTATAATATGTCTTATGATTCTATTATTATTATTATTATTATTATTACTCAAAATAAACATACGTTACTTACTACTAATATATAATATATATTTTTATAATAATAAATAATAATAATAATATACATACATTATTATTATTAATGAAGTAAATCACATCTTATCTTATTACCTCAATAATAATAATCAAAATAATAAACATAGAAAAAGGTTTTCACTTTTCATATACTTTTTGAGTTTTGAGCTTATCTCCAAATGTACATTACAAAACCAATCTGTCACTAACCAGATGATGATGATGATGATGATTTGTAAGTGCAGCTATTGCTATTCCACGAAACAGAACAGTTATTAAATTTCTTTAATATTATACTATATTACTAAATCTTTTGCACATAGTGGCTATCAAAACTTATTATCATGATCAACCTGTTTACAATCTATATAATTATAATTATAAATATAATTATAATTATAATTATAATTATAATTATATTTAGGGCTGAGGCCTGATCCTCTGAGCCCAAATGTAGGAAAATAATACAGTTATATACATTCCAATTCAAAATTAATAATAATAAACTCAAATTTGGAATAAAATCAGCAGAGTAAATAACTCACTCAAAAATTATATCCTAACAGCTTTAGATAATTAACTCAGGAAAAAGGTCAGTGAAAAAAAATGACAATCTTCTTCTCTCTACTGCCTCACTTAGCAAAGAATCCAACACAAATACATCTCACTTGGTTGCAGTGCAGGCAGCCACACCCTTAAAAGAATGACTGGGAAATTTGTGTGTACCAAACTGAAGGCCCCTCATTCCATTTCATGCAAGTCATGCCAAGATTATTTGATCATGTAATCAAAGAAAATTTCTCAAGATGCCATTCTTCTCTTCTCTTCTAGTCTAGTTGAACTAAAATGTCATCCGACCAGCAAGCCTGCTTTCCAGTATCCTTCTGTCTATTGCTGCATCAATAGAGCTCATCTGAAACACAAAATCCATATGAAGATATGATCAGAGAGGAACTATGACCATCCATCACTTGGCCAAAACATATAATGTTAAAGCTTCGTCCTCTGCAAAAGATACCAAACTTTGCGAAAGAAGCTGACCTGGAAAAGTCTGAATTCACGATCAATAAAATAAATTGTAATGAAGCTACGATTGAGCAAAAATCTGTTGGGTATCATCTTGTTCCACCCAAACTCCACATTTCCAATTCAAGCATAGGGAGAAAGAATAACATCGAATAAATCCAAATTTTAAAGGATCATGTACATACTCTGTTCTTAACTGAGTACAATGCTAGATGGGAGAAATCCTTGAGAGGATTGCAGCCAGCTTGTCAAAGTTGCAATTACCAACTACCAGCAAAAATAACGTAAATAAACTTGAATCTTTTGATGCCCAAAACAGTTGGAGGGACTATAGACTATATATAGTTTAGATAACCCACGAAAATTTTTCGACATATTTGATTGCTATCTTGATATAGACAGGGCGCTCCTTCTTCTCAAAATCTGAATAGAATAATCTCAACTGCTTGCAAAGTGGAAAATCATATTTTAACATAAAAGTGCATGCCCATTAATCCATTGGAATACTTGATTAAAGGGCTCATGGATTCTTTGCAAATTGTGTTTTTTTTTAATATGGAATAAAGTAAAACAAGATTCACATGAAAATACCTCATCAAATAGGTAACAAATGCGTAAACTGAATCTGAAGCATAAAACCTACCCATTTGGTTAGATGCGCAAACCCACTCCATATACTAGAGAGGTAGTTATGACTTACCTGGCTAGTTTCATCATGCACCTGATAATTGGCTAAGGACATTCTTCTCTCTTCCTGCAAGTATTTAAATTAGAATCATTTAGTAACAATTTGCAACCAGCAACTAGAAAAGAGCAAATAAAAAAGGCATTTGAAGAGAAGTTAGAAACTGACCATGGACATTGCCTCATCATCCCAAACTAAATAAACCTCGTTTACAGCTGGCTGGATAGCAGGAGCTTTATTTGCAATGACAGGGGGTGGTCCAATTGATGGACCACCAGTATTTGGACCAGAGGCATAAGAATGAGAATTGACTCCAGCTCCACCTATAAGTAAATAAAAGTAAAGAAAAAATTAAAGTTACAATAGTAGGACAAAAGCAAGTTTAACTTCAAATGAAGTAGAAGTACAATAGCAAGGCAAAATGACAAGGAGTACAAAAATTATCTCAAACACATTGTAAGATCCAACTTGTTAAAAATTTTAAAAATGGGATCCACTCTACTGAGCAAAGCAACAAAATTGAGGAAATTGTGCTTTTTTCAAAGCAACAAAGCAAAGCAAGTAAAGAACTCGAGATAAGTCCCATTGTTATAAGCAGGGGTGATCTGAATGCTTGCATACCGTGAAAGCAAGAGAAAAGCTTTTAATTGTAATGAAAATAGTAAATTCAAGGGCAGTGGTAGTCAGAAGGGCTACCTCACCTGCCATATGTAATCATTGAGTTGGGTTGTGTCACAAATGATAACTAAGTTAATAATTGCTTAGAATGGGTGCTGTGGCAGGGGTTAAAAAAGGCAGAACATTCTTATGCTTTTACGTATTTGGCCAGAAAAAATAATCAAACTTATCAAGGATGGGAAACGCCAAAGCCTTTTTGTTCATAAGGTCTTTATAGTTCTGCCTAGGTTTTCTATTTCCATTTTATCACTGTGGGAAGTTTTCCACTCTTCAACATTGTGTGGGAGCAAATGTTGTATAGCCCTGAAGACAACTAACAAATAGAGACAATTTTTGTGTCTAGTAACAGTCAAACCTGGAATATTAGCAGGTTGATAGCTACCTGTAACAGAAGTATTAACACTTGAATGCACTTCAATTGAGCCTTTTACTTCGGCAGAAGTGCTTGGTGGAACACTTGTTAGCAAAGAAGCAGAAAATGGTGAGCTCTGAGTAGGTACATTGTTATTGACAACAGGGAACAAGGGTTGGGATACAGGAAGAGTAAGTATTGATGTAGGCAATCCAGGTGGAGCAATTTGTGATTGTTGGAATGCAGATGAGGTTGAAGCCACTGCCAAAGGAGGCCTCACACTTTGCACTGGAAATAATGGCTGCTGCGCGTATCCCATAGGTGCAGACAGAGTAACTGAAACTGAAGGATGCTGTGGAAACCAAGGCTGTGGACGAGGTCGCACTGCCCATCCAGCAGGAGGTACAGGCACAACAGCATTATAACTGAGGCAAACAACCACAAAAAGAAAAATTATTAATCAATTCTAACCCATTGCACGTAAAAATGGCCAGATGAACTACGTTAACAACTTTTCAGGATGATGGGTATCTTTATGAATCCAAACTGAAATGTTGAATGACTGCATATGCACACATGAAAAGTGCCAAAATGAAAGCAGTGATGATGGGTATCGTTATGAATGCAAATTGAAATGTTGAATGACTGCATATGTACACATGAATAGTGCTAAAATGAAAGCAGTGATGAAGAAAGAAGTCTATTATTCTTACATAATTCCAATTCTAAGTTTCAACAATTATATTTCATAACCAACAGGCCAAACAATAAATGGAACAAAATTTGCTAGGATAAAAGGGTGAAGAGAACATACACTGGCTGCACAGCTCCTAAAGTTGATTGAGGATATCCAACACCAAGTGGCCCTGGCACCAAACCTCCCATGAGCTGAGTAGATGGAATATCCATTTTGGCTGCTTTTGATGAAGCCTCTTCTTCTGCAAGAAATTTTAATTTTATGAATTAGGAAGACTAATAACAAATATAAACTCATAATGCCAATATGCAACAACGTCAAACTTGTTACTTAACAATTAGTCTGTGAACGCTCTTAAAACAAGTACATCTAGATAACATTTGCAATAAAATACTAGTTGACATAAAGGAAAATTCATAAAAATGCAGAAAACACTACAGTAGCAAAAGTGGCAATTAAATGGCATTTAATTGTGCAAATGTACATAAACACATACTTTATACGTTTGCGAGCAACAACTCAACCTATCATCATTTGATGTGAAGCATAGTTATAAAAGATATATCAATATGTATACCTTCTTCTCCATAGTGAGCACTGAGTACATCAGGTGGGATACCTTGCATTCCATATATTTCAATGTCAGCAGAATCTCTGCCAGGTTTTGCATTGGGAACCCTATAAAAATTTGCTGTGTCAGTGTAACATAGCAGGTCTGCAGATAGACAGCTTTTCAAAATTGAATTTAAGGGTGCACTCCATCAAATATTTTAGAGTTAAATAGGCAATAAAATTTATTAGACAAATTTTCAGAGTCGGAGCAACAAAATTACTATAGTTATCTATAGTAAAGTGCGAGATTATTAATTTATATAGACACACAACAAAATGACTGTAGTTATCTATCTGTTTTATCTTGTCCACAGAAAGTAAATGGAATGCAACAACTTATAGAGATCAACACAACTGGGGCATACATATAGTACTCTGACAGAGCAATTCTCAAGAATCTAGGTTTCATTTGGTTGCCAATTCTGCTAATTGGTTTTTTCGTCCAAAAGCAAAAGGCAATAAAGTACCATTTGGCCATGAAAGGAAATTTTTTGTACTAAAAAATAAGTTGCTATTTGCTTCGGCCATACAGAAAATCTGAAAAAGCAATAAGCAAATACCAAAGTGACAAAGAAACCAAGCCTCAACTTTTTTCACTTTCTTTGATCATGCAATTTATTCTTTTAGTTTTTATTTTTGGGCAGCAATTGTCTAGTAAACTGAAAAAGGAAAAACCCACAGAATATAAACCTTATTTAGGAATTCATTAACATCAGCTGAGTCTAAAAGAGTTACCCTTCCCCATAATTTGTTCCAACACGATATTTCTCTCCAATATGTATAAACTGTTATTCGAAAAAGAGATATGGTATCCCCCTAAAACTAATGGATAAGTATGATTTGTTAACGACAAAAATAAAGCCCCTGAACGGAGTTACTTAGTCGTCAATTCAGTCCCTCCGCCCACCAATTAAAAAAAAAAAACGATTAACGTAAACAATATACGAAAGAGATGAAAGAAAGTAGAAGTAGTAGTAGTAGTAGATATAATAATTTTTAAAAAAAGTAGGAAAAAGAAGATACTTGGTGACGGACTCCTTGTGAACCTGAAGCACATGGATGAGCATACCACCGGCGGTGGAGAGCTTCTTGTGACAGACGTGGCACTTGAAGTGCTTGGCCTTCTGGTGCTGCACAAGGATCTTCTCGTCGTCGAATTCTCTGTCGCAATAGTAGCACCATACCTTGGACGATACTCTTTTCTTCTTCTTTCCCATTTAGCTTTGTTTTTCGCTCTCCTCGTCGATTAGGGTTTCTTCTCTCTGATATGCGATTTCCTTCTTTTTTTTTTTCTCTTTCAAAATGATCGGTTTATGAGAGTGAGAGGTGGATTGGGTATTGGGTTGTGGGCTCACATCGGCATCGCTAGGCTGTTTGTCTGGAGTGTGGAGTTTACAATTTAGAGTGTATTGGGCCTACTTGACTCTAAGGTTTAAAACCAAATTCATCTCTTTAGTGTTTATAGTTTAGAAATAGATGAAATAGGTATAAGGGGATAGTTAGATCTAAGAATTTGTGTATTTATATTGTGTTTGTGTATTTTATCGTATCATAATTGTATTTAAAATATTTTATATTTATATAAATTTTGATACGTTAATAATTTATATTATATAGATTTTGAGACATTGGTATGATTCATATCGTGTCATGTTACTTTTTTGTGTCATGCCATATTTTAATTATTTTTTCGGTATCATATTCATGTCGTGTCCAATATTATCAGGTCTAGTACTGTTACTCTACTTCTACTTCTTCTTCTACTTGTAGTAGTGTTTTTGTTCATTGTTGCGGAGTAGACTTTGTTTTTGAATATAATATCTCATGCATATGCATTCATCGTTATTAACTAACTTAACAATTATCACTATAAATCAATTTAGATTCAACAATTCTCTCTCTCTCTCTCTCTATATATATATATATATATATATTTATACATGTGCAGCTATGTCCACTAATCTTACAAATCAACAAACATTCATGAGTATGGGCAATGAATAAGTAATTACATATATGTTGATGTTGAGAATGGGCATGTAATGCAATGCAAGGGCATGGCATGGCATGACGGATATATATATACATATATCATTCATGCAATTTGAACCATTCATTTTGGACACCAAGAGACACTGAGATTTAATTAGGTAGAGGCAGCCAATTAAAAAACCTTGCTTTTTATTAAGCATTGCATTGCATATCATTACTGAGATACTAATCCGTACAAAAACTTTAATTCCAAGGTACATATCAAAAGGCACAGCATTGCATTTCACTCCCACAATGGGTGGACAATAATAATAATAGTATAGTTTTATGCCATTAATTTGTTCCTCCATTCTCACACTGACTACCACTATAGTCAAATCGTAGATTTGCAATGCACACTTTATCAGCCTAACAAATCTGGGTTCTGCTTTTTATATATAGTTTTATTTAGAAGAAACAGGAAAACAAAAGAGAAGGAGGGTTACAAGAGAAAAATGTAATTGCATAAGGAAATCAGTCAGGACCATTTAGCTAAGAGTGACATAGAAGCTGCCCCAAGAAGGAGTGAAAGATTAGATCCAAGCTGCAATTTTATATTGCTTTGCATTATAGGGTTCATGAAATCTGCGGCAAGGAGGTCAACAAGTGACATGTAAATTAAAATTCCAGCCGAAAGGGAGTTGAAGATTCCTTCCACCACTACAGCTTTTGGGCTATTCTCATTATAAATCTTTGATATACCCATGCCGAATGCAATTCCGATTGGGGTTGTGAGGGAGAAGAAAACTAACATGATTGCAATGGCCCCGCTCTTGAATTTTGCCTGCTCCAATAATAATAAACAAAACAAAACAGTAATTATTTGACCAAAATTAATATTTATTATTATTATACTCCACCACGTCCACGAGTACTGTGTACTCTAGCAAAATGGAAGACAAAACAGTTTTCTTTCCCTTTTTTATTATTATTATTTTGATACATGAAAAGGAGGAAATCAAAATGGAAAATATATATAGTAAATAAAAATATTGTGTGGAGAAACAGAAACACTTGCAATTTAAGTGAGCCTGCATATTGATTGGACCAATATTTGCATATTGTATAGACCCATCTATTCTTATCCAATTCAACAGTTGCTAGATTATGTGTAGAGATTTTCATAGTGATGATCCTTCCGAGGGCTGATGTGGTGGAGGGAGGGAGGATATAATAAATTAGTCAATGGAAATGGAGAGAGGTTTCTTTCTTTCTTTCTTTCTGCAACTACAGAGTACAGTAAGTAAATACAGATGGCGTCCTAGTTGGGTTGGGCCCCGTGCCATAAGAAACTTGATTGTGGTGTAGACGTGTAGTGCAGTGTCTATACTATACATTATTATTATTATTATTATTATTTGAATAATTAAATTTACCATCAGCATTCAGCATTCAGCATCAGCTCAGGGATCTTAGTCTATTAGGAGTACTAAGTACTAACAGTGTTACTCCACCTACGAGATCCTGTTTAGTATAGTTAATTGGATTTTGAAAAGAAAAATTAAGTAGCAGAGCAATACAATACATCATGTTGAGAATGCATACTATGTTCCAATACGAAAACGTAGGATCAGAAACCATGCTACGTACTGTTACTGTACTACTACTACTACTACTACTGCCTTTTCTTTTCTTTTCTTTTCTTTTTTTATAGTCGTCTGTCTGTATTACTTGTTTGCATTGCCTTTTTATAACTATATATTATAGGCTTAATGTGTATGTATTATAGATTAGATCATAGATTAGATGAGATGAGATGGGAGCATTCAAATATAAAAATTGTGTCTCTTCAATTGAGCAGGCTCAGAAATGAGTAGAGGTGAGAAGACAGATAGGTACCTGAGAGATGCAGCCACCAAGACCCATGCCTTCGAAGAATTGATGGAAAGTCAATGCTGCTACGAGAGGCTTGATTGTCTTTGCACTTTGTGAAGCACCCAATGCCATTCCAATTATTACTGAATGAACTACAATCCCCACCTCCAACACCTAATAGTAATTTCAACACCATTCATTTCCTTCTTTTTATCATGACAATTAATATTTGCTTGCTTTCCCTCAAACTATTTCCCACTATAAAAAAATAAAACCATAAAATTACCTAATAACAGTCAAGTTAAGAACAAATTGGCTCTTTTCGTTTCATTTTATTGCCAATGTATTTCCTTTTACTTATACTATACTGTATATCCTTTTACCATTATTAACTAATTAGTATCCTTTCTCCCCTATTAACAAAAAATAAAGCATCCCTTCAGGCCACCAAAAAAAAAAAAAAAAACTATTAAGTTCCCTGTCCTGGTTTGAGGAATCAAGGTCAATTCCTTAATTTTTGTGCATCAGTGATGTGATGCGTATTCAATACGTATTCTACAAGTCTAACCGAGAATTGGAAAGCTATCTGTCTAACCCAATTGATTATAAATAAATAAATAAGAAGAAGAAGAAAGAAGACGAAATGAGGAGGCTCCAATTCAGAACCATGGAAATTAAAGCAGGAAAATGGTATTCCCCATTTACAGAATTTTGTTTAAAAAATTGACATCTAAATATTATTACTACTGTTTTATCCTACAATTTAATCCAAGCTTCTATGATATTTAATTTACAAACACAAAACAGATACAGAAAATAAAGCAAAGAAAGGGAGAGAAGTAATTATTAAAGGAGTTGCAAAACAGCAGAACAGAGGAAAAGCAGATTTTTTATTTATTTATTTATAACTAAGGCTAAGCATAAAAGTTGAATGCATTTATAAAATAACATAAGCTCTGGCAGAGGGATAAATAGGATACCTGTGAAATAATACGGTGCCTAATTATAAGATGATGAGATGATATTCCAGAATGGTCTGATACCAAGGCAGATCCATGAGCATGTCCGTGAGTGGCATGTGTATGAACATGAACATGTCCCTCATGCTCCCCTAGCATCTCCTCATCACCATTCACCGGCAAAGCTTTGTTGAAATGGGAACTCTTATAGAAACTTGTCGCAAATGTATCAATCATCATTGTGACTATAGCAGAAACCATGGCCAAAAACCCCGTGAAAGGGAAAACACCCCAAGGCTTTTCACTAAGGCAAGGGCTAGATAAAGACTCGTATGCATCTGGAAGTATGTGAACAAAGCCAGTGGCAAGAATCACTCCAGCTGCAAATGCTTTGATCAGAAAGAAAATATTATTTTCGGGTCGAAATGTAGGGATTTTCTTGACCAATATTGGGAGAGAAACGCCTAGGGCACCGGCAATCAAGATGGATGAAATTGCAACAAGTTTGTATTTCAAAGCCTTGGTTTTGTTGCTGCTATTGAGTGGCAGCTCATTTTCACAAGTACAGTCTGCAGAGACAAAGATAGGAAGGTGAAGAAGAGAAAGAACGAGAGAAGAGAAAAAGGGATCATTAAGTAGCTTATTCATGGCTTAATTAAGATCAACAGAGAAAGAGAGGAAGGTAGGATGCGACTTGGAGTTGGACTTGGGTCAGTGTGGTGTGTTAATGTTGAGAATATATATATATATATATATATATATATATATAGAGAGAGAGAGAGAGAGAGAGAGAGAGAGAGAGAGTAGTAGTAGTAGCGCATATAATTGTAAAGATGTTTGAAATGGCGACATGCAACTCCATGCAGTGTGCATGAGAGTGTGTTTGGTGTTGACAAGTGTTTGGTAAGTGGACTAAAATGACGACATTATGAGAAATCCTATTAATTAATTTATTAATACCTTTTGTTATTAATTTAGGTGTCTTTATTCTCTCACTCGACGGCTCATCTGCCATCACTGACTGACTAGGATTCATTAGGATTTAATTAGGACTACTTTTTATAAAGGTGTTTGTGTAAGTTGGAGAAACACACAAAACCAATTTGCTTCTTTTTAAAGCTTTATTATTCCAAGTTTAATTATTTTATAACCCCTTTTTTTTTTTTTTTTTGTAATTCGCTACTTCACAACTCTATTACTCTCTCTCTCTCTTTCTTATAATCGTCGACTCATCACATTTTTAATTACAACGCTTGCCTTGCCGGTTTATTTTATGAAGATTTAATATAATTTCTAACAGTATTATTTTATTAATTATTTTAATGCTTATACAACTTGTTGTCTTTTTATAATTTTATTAATTTAAAGTTACTGTTGATTTTAATTTTGTTACTTAAAATATATATATATATATATTTTGTAGTGCATGATGTTGAATTCTTGATTTATAATTAACTAGCTATCAATACGTACGTCTACTTGATTTCACTTTTCGAAATAAAAGAAGTAAATCTTGTAAATAAATAATTTTAGTTGAATATATTTCCACTTCAAAAACCTCTTTTTGAAGCCATCGCGCGCTCAGCTCACATTCTGAGCTAGCGTCCGGTTGCACGTTACTGGAACCCGCATGTTTGAGCTTGGGTGCGCGCCTAAATCTGGACCTTGAGCTCGATCTTCTTAACTTTTGAGCCCACTCACACTTGGACATAAACTTACTAAGCTCGCACAGCACATTTGGACCTGGTCCGAGACAGACACATTATGGTAGCTTAGCTTAGCTTAGCTTAACTTATTTTTTAAATGGTCTGGCTGGCTGCCCTATACATTAGTATTCCTTTGTGGAGTTGTTCACCACCACATCAACTCTGGGTGCAACTTCTGAATTGAATGGAATGGAGCCATTATTATTATTATTATTATTATTATATATATAAAAGCCTAGTTAGTTGAGGAAGTCTTGCAATTTGTCTCTTTTTTTCTTGTTTGATCCGTGAAAGGTGAAATTCCATATTATTCTATCTAATCTATTGGTATTTGTGGAGCATTCTCATGGCCTCCTCCTCTGATAATAATAACTAAAAACACGTACGGCCGCAAGAGAATTTTACATTGGAGGCCAGGCCCAGGCCCAACAAAAGTTATGTTTATCCCCTTTTAACACGTATATGAAGTGAAATCGGTTAGAAACAAACAAGACAAGGGGGTGACAACTGACAAATTAATCATCCAAATAGTTTGAATTCATATATATATATATATATTTGTCGGCCGGATTTAATGTGATAGAAATTTATAAAGTAAATATCACATTAATTTCATGAAAAATATACACTAGTGTAGAATGTATGTTATTATGATTATAGATAAATGTTGTTAACCAAGTCAACTAAAGTGTGCAGAAAACATTTGATAAACTAATTATTAGTAGTAGAAACAAAATTTACTTCAACATGAAAAAAGGTTTGTAAAATACATAATTGGTAGGTTAAATAATATTAAATTTTTTAAGATTGCTTATGTTATAATACACAATGTATTAGATTTTTGCAAAAAAAAAAATGTCTTCTCCTGTCGTGTCGGAAAGAAAGAAGACAGAAAAAAAAATAAAAAAAATAGTAATAGTAGTACACTAATATTTATTTATGGAAACAAATTTTGTTAGTTAAACTAAATTTTATATATGGTTTACTAGTACTTAACACTTAGGTAGTAAGTAATAAATGAAGAAAGTTAAAAGCAGAGGAAGAAAAGAAAAGTCTTAAAAATCCCAACCACCCTGCCTACTCCGGTCTCTGCAATCTGCTTCGCCCTTCTTTGGTAGGTAGATGGAATCAGAACAACTGTGAAAACACACAAGACTCAGAACCCTAGCATTTATTTTTCTCTTTTGCCTTAAAATTTCTACTTTTCTACTCTCATTAAACATTCCCATCTACTCCTTACTTCTCTCTCTTCCGCTACAACTTCCTCTCGCTGCCAAGTTCTTGCTCTCTGTTTGGTTGCTGAGAAACCCTGTGAAAATGAATAGCGAATTGGGTTTTTTGAATATCGGGCGCTTCTATATTATCGTTTACTAAATTCAGAAGTTCCCCAAAAAAAATTTTCTCTTGTTTTACGTTCTCTGCTTTTCCTTGTACCCAAATGGAGGATTAGGTTTTCTTACGGGAATTCTGATGATCAGCTTCTTGTTATATGGTTTTGGAGGTTAGAATATGTTTTTCTTTGTTGATTGAGCTAGTTATATTCTCTGCCCTTTTTGCTTAGCCTTTTCAAAGTATCTTCATTTCTTTGTCATCGTTTCTACTCTTCAAGAACCAAAATTTTAGTTTTTTCAAATCAAAGGAGAAGTGCAATTCAGTGAGCCTATGTGTAATGTGCTTAATGTTTTTTGGTCCCCAAGCATTCAAATTGTGTTTGATTCTGACCAATTCGGTGTTAATTTTGATTTTTTTTCCTTCCTGTTTCTAGGATTAAAGAGAGAGTTGTGATGGAAGTAAAGCTTGTTCCTCTGCAATTTGTCCTCTTAGTTGCTTCTTTTGCTGTCCCGCTTGTGGCTTCTGACACTGTAAGATTGTACAATCTACCTTTTGCAAAAAAGGGCAAAAAAGAAAATATATGCAAGGTGTAGAATTTATAACTTGTATTCTGAAGGTTTCGTTCTGGTCATCATTTTGGTGTCTCAGGTCTCTAATGGATCGACTCCAACACTTAATAATACTTCCAAGCATGAAGGTAATAAAGGTGCAGGATTTGCACATTTTCTTGTTGAATTTGTTAATTGTTGTGGTAAATATTGACATTTTTTAAGATTAAGCTGTTTCATTTTGTTGGATCATGGATGACAGCAGAATGCCCTTCTGGTTGGGTTATTGCTCCAAATAAAAGTAAGTGCTTTGGGTACAATGACAGTTTCCAATCATGGGATGAATCTGAGATCCACTGTAAACAATATCATGGACACTTAGCAGCCCTAACATCATCTGAAGAACTAAGCTTTGCACAATATCTGTGTGGCCAAATTGTCAATGGTTGCTGGGTTGGAGGAAGAGTTAGCAATTCTACGGTCAGTTTTGGTTGGAAGTGGTCTGATAATACATCGCTCTGGAATGAATCAGTTCTTAGATTAACTGCCCAATCCAATTGCGCCAAATCGTCATGCCATGTCAACACTTCAGTTGATTTCTGTACATTGGTGAAGAATGGATCAGAACCTCTTGTGAGTGAGAGATGTAATGCATCTCATGCTTTTCTATGCATGGTTGATATTGGTAAGATATATGATTATTTTAAATTTTTGGGAGTATAATATCTTTGACATTTGTTAGCCATTGTTGAGATTATATTTTTCCATTTGCAGAGGACAAATGTTACTACATGCATTGCCATAGGGAATATCTCATTATCCTAGCAGTTGTTAGTGGGTTGGTTCTCTGCACAACATTTGCTGTTGTTGTTTGGCTGCTTGCATATAAGCGGAGTAAGAGGCGTAGAAGATCTAGGAAACTATCTAATCCTGCCGCTTCTGCATTAGTTCCCCCCTCATGGAAAATCTTCACAAGTGATGAATTGAGGTCAATTACAAAAAATTTAAGTGAAGGAAATCGTCTTCACGGGGATGCGAAAACAGGTGGCACATACAGCGGCCTTCTACCTGATGGATCAAAGGTGGCAGTTAAGAGGTTGAAGAGATCTAGTTTTCAGAGGAAAAAGGAGTTCTACTCTGAGATTGGAAGGGTTGCTAGGCTTCGTCACCCAAATTTAGTTGCTGTGAAAGGATGCTGCTATGATCATGGCGACCGCTACATTGTATATGAGTTTATAGCAAATGGACCATTGGATAGATGGCTATACCACATACCAAGGGGTGGTAGGAGCTTGGATTGGACCATGAGGATCAAAATTGCTACGACTCTTGCCCAAGGAATTGCGTGAGTACAAACACTAGAGCCTTTTTCTTGGTTAAATGCAACTGTATTTGATACTTTTGGTATCCCTGTTGCTGCTTCTGCTTCTGCTTAGAGACAATTGTTAATACTTGCTAAAGAATGTTTTACTTATTAATTATTTTCTTTAACTAAAGCATGTGTTATTTATATACCGACAAGTTCTTTCAATTCTTATATCCTTATCTAGTCTGTTTAAGTTCATGCAGGCATTCTTGTTAGAATGTCTCCCACTTATGGCTGAAGAATTCACCTTATTAGTTTTGCATTTGCTACCTCAGCAATACAGAATCACTCTTGAAATGCTAGCAAACTTTTATCGCAACCAGAATTACATATTAATTTTCAAATTTTTGCAGATTATTTAGCTGGTTTAAGGATCTTTTAATTGGATTACGATCTTCATACTTTTTGTAAGGCTTTATCTCTTTTTGTTCCTGGTCATAGGTGTCTAACAAGTTTATATCTTAAAACAGGTTCCTGCATGACAAGGTCAAGCCGCATGTTGTGCACCGGGATATACGTGCAAGCAATGTACTACTTGATGAAGAGTTTGGAGCCCATCTGATGGGGGTTGGTCTTTCAAAGATTGTTCCATGGGAGGTAATGCATGAGAGGACTGTGATGGCTGGTGGAACCTATGGATATCTTGCCCCTGAGTTCGTATATAGGAATGAGCTCACAACAAAGAGTGATGTCTATAGCTTTGGAGTGCTGCTGCTCGAAATAGTAAGTGGGCGTAGGCCTGCTCAGCAAGTTGATTCAGTGGGTTGGCAGAGTATATTTGAATGGGCAACGCCTTTAGTGCAGGCACATCGCTATCCAGAGCTCTTGGATCCTCTCATATCTTCATCAACATCTGATGTTCCGGAAGCTGGTGATATTCAGAAGGTGGTGGACCTTGTGTATGCTTGCACACAAAATGTCCCTTCTATGCGGCCTAGAATGTCTCATGTTGTTCATCAATTGCAACAGTTGGCCCAGGCAGCTGTCACCAAGTAACTTAGGTTTATGGCCAGCTCTGGGGCATATTTTTTACTCTAAATGCGGAATGTGAAATGATCAATTAAGTTACCAGAGCTTTAATTTTCAGAACAATAGTTTAGAGCCTACCTTAGTGCTAGTAAAACTAATTTCAATAGAAGATATGTATTTTGTGCGGTTGAAAATGGTGATAAGAACAAGTGAATGAGTTCTTTTGGTAGAATGTAGGACTGATTGTTGTAAAATCAGGTGGCCTTTCTCCTGGTCATGGAGCGTTAAGGAACCACTAGCAAATTGTTAGCTTGGCGAGTAGTCTGCAGAGTGTCAAAAGCCATCCTGCGACTCTTTTTTTTTTCTCTTTCGACAGCGTACTGATTTACTTGTGCATAGCTTTGTCGTGGGTTTTCTCTTTTTTTTTTTTTTTTTTTTTTTTTTTCCGACAGCGTACTGGTTTACTTGTGCATAGTTTTGTCGTGGGATTTCTCTAATTGAGATAGCATATTCGACAGCATACTGATTTGCTTGTGCATAGTTTTGTCGTGGGTTTTTCTAATTGAGATAACATAACTCACGATTACTGGTGCATATTTTTACGGTTACTTGTGCATAGCTTTGTCGTGGATTTCTCTAATAAGCAATTTCGGCCAGAAACCACAATAATTCAAAATATTTGCCTGCCTGGCATACATTACTTACTAACTCAACAAGATAATAATTCTTCTTCTTGAATGGTAGTGCTACTTGGTGCTATCACATCATTTCTTTTGAATTTTGATTAAGATGGATGTGACTACTGACTAGTACCAGCAGTCTGCCACATCATCCGGTTGTTGTAAGTGCTGCTGCTTAGTACTTGGGGGTCCTGATGTTTTAGGATATCCTCTGAACCTGTCTTTCCCAGGTTTTGCTATTTCAACATATATCAGCCTGCCGTCAAATACCTGATAAACATTAAATTAGAAATACTAACCATAAGATTGCCAGCCTGCAGACAAAAGTTTCAGGTGATGAAAGTAAGTTTGTAAGCAGTGGTAAAATTAACAGTAAAGGAACTTTTAATCATGTAAAGAGAACGAGAATCTCTATAGTTCTGCTTCACTCAAAGTTGTAATCTACAAAAATTATGCCATATTTATCTACTTTTAGAATATGAGTAAGTTAGCAATAAAGAAGGGCAACAAAGAACCTGTTGATCCATATTCTCTACGGCGAGCATTGCATCATCCTGAGAAGTATATTGAATAAATGCATATCCTTTTGATCTTTTTGTGAATTCATCCTTGACAAGCTTAACTGTCATAGATAGACGTACAGTTATTAGACTTTGAAGCTACACAACATTGGAGATGTAACATATCACCCATTAATTCCAATTAACTAGGAGAGACATCCCAATCACCTTCAGCTATTTGGCCAAAATTTGCAAATTCCTTCTGCAAACTACTTTCTTTGGTAGAATATGGCAAATCTGCAGCAAATACACCCAATGGATGCCAGGGTATAAATTAGGGAAAGACAAAATAATACAGCTCTAAAATACTAGATCACAGGAACTATTTATCTTGTCTGTAATAGCATCAAATCACTCTGATGTGACTGAGATGAAGCTTGGAGTAAAACGCAAAATTTTAAGACTATTGATGGTTTTCTTCAATTTTCCCTCTCAATAATGCATTGCATCATTATAAATAAATAAATCCATACTAAGCTCTTTCTGGTTGTTTTGGTTATATACAAACTAAAAATACTAGTAGAAATCACAATATTGCAAACCATCTTTCCGTTGCAAATCAGCATTATTTATCAGTAAAAATACTCTTAATTTGCATATACTTATATGAAAACGATACGAAAAACTTGTAATTCAGAAGATGCAAGGCCGTAGAGGGATCTCATCCAAGTCAAAGTTATTATCTTGCTTAACTCAACAAGGATGTATTGTTTGCTACACAAAATCAACTTCCAACTTTTGTCCTACTTTCACTTAATAGCCAATATCCTTTTAATCTCTTTAAACTAATGGGTGAAAAACTTTTTTTTTTTTTTTTTTTTTTTTTATCCCCTTTAAAATATGAGGCAACCGAAATAATCCCAGTTACAGCTTGGTGTGCATACTTGCCAACAGCGTTTCTTAAATTTTTATGGTGTTGAACCTATCATAGCTCCATAGATTATGGCATCAATAAAACAACTCACACACTATAGAACCTCTTCTAGTACAAGCATGGTAGTAGATTGATGCATAGCGAAACACATGAAGATGGCACCTGCTTTCCATGATAACTTCAATGTTTCTCATCTTTTTTCTTTTCTTTTTTTAAAATATATATATTTTCTTTGGCTGTTATCCGTACAGGATCTACCCTAGACATCCTTTCCTATTCAATCTTTGTTATGCCAATTATATCTCCTAAATACAGTCTTCTCTCGGTGATACAACAAGGTAGTAACCAGGACCAAAATCACCCGGCTTTTCCCCTGTTGAACCATCCTTATTCCTAACCTTTCTGCCTAGATTTCATCATCAGAGGAACAAATACAACCAATATGTTGCAGAGCATTTCTCAAATTGCAAAATTTATTACAACAAGAATCTGTGTATCTTTGAGCACAATTATCACTTGACAAAATATAGTTACTTTATAGCTGTTTTAAGCATATAAATAGCAATCTCTCAACCCTTAGAACACTAACAAATGTTGAGTAAAATTAACAATTTGGAAAACGCATTACTAAGACAAAAAAAAAGTTTATACTTTCTACCAGTAAGCCACTTAGTCCTCAATTAAATCTCTTGAAAGTGTTCCAGAGAATAAAGAGCTCTATTCCCGATCGCATATAAAATTTAAAAAAAAAAAAAATTGACAAACTGGGTTACTCAAATAGAGAAGAGCTTAGTATAAAAATGAAAACCGGATGGGAATAAATAAAATTGGCAAGAGGAAAGTGAAAATAAAGTAGTAGTAGTAGTAAACAAAGAGAGAGAGAGAGGAGTTTACTTCTAACGAAGAGTCTGCTTGCAAGAGGATAGTTGAAAAGCGAAGCTCTGAATCTGAGGTTGAAGCTCTTATGGGTTTCACAATTTGCAGATATGGGTGAAGGGAAAGAGAGGGTAGTCGCCCACATTGACATGGCTGTTCAATGTTCATCCAATTCAGGGACTCCAATTTCTTTGCTCACACGGGGAAACTGGAACACATGGTCTCTCAAAGCTTCTTTTGCAGGCCCCATCCGAATCCGACAAACCAAAACGCTGCGTTTCCATAAAACTCATCCAATAGTATTTTTCTTTTTTAATGTTAAAACTTAAAACTAATTCGATTTATTCATTGATTGATGTAGTACTATTTTTTTCCTTGCACAAAATAATATATAGCAGTGATTTTTAAAATTTCATGTTATTAAAAATAAAAGGGTAAAATATTACTAAAAACTATTGAAGGTGGGAATATATATTAAGTGCTTTATTATCTTTTTGAAAATGTTAATATACTTACTACCACAAATATGATTCAAATTTCAAGTAATTTGTATATATATATTTCATTAATTGAATTTGCTAGATTTTCATTAATCAAGTCTTGAAATTTTTGGATTTTAAGTGATTTGACAACAAAAAAGAAAAGATAAAAAAAGACAAGTGAAGTGAAGTGAATAACATTGCTCGATTATGACAATTCTAATTCACTTACTTTTATTGACTTAATTAATTTCTCACTAAACATAATTTAAAATTAATCAATATATTATTTATAGCAATAACATTATAGTAAATATAAAAATTGATAATTTTATAAGTAACGTCCTAGTCTCCTAGATATACTTAAAACTACATTTACAAAATAAAGATAAAGAAACCAATACCTTTGTGTTTAACTACCAATGATGCTCTACTAATTTCTTGATGGCATCTGATGTTTTCCCCTTGCATTAATACAAATGTTATCAGCATGGTACTTGTTTCCAAGTATGTTATGTCGGCGACCAAAACCCAGTTACTGGAAGCGCACCAACAGAGTAGAAGTAAGAAGCTGAAGTAGCCAATGCAACCAAAACATCCATGTTAGTTGAACCGTTTCGAAGAGCTCTGCCACCTGCAATGTAGAAGCGCTTCCCAACAACACTTACTATTACTCTATTAGCTTAGCTTCACCCTTGATGGATGGATGGATGGATGGATGGATAGGTTCAAAAGTAGTAGGATGACAGGGAAAGAGAAGGAGAGACCAATGGTCAAAAGTGAGTGAAGGTGAAGCCACTGCCTACTGCCAAGCAAAACTTTGTGAACAAACTATACTATACTCTACACCTGCATTAATATCAGGTAACTCAAAACCATGATTGGGTAAAAGATAAGTAAATTCCAAATATCCAGTGGTCACAATAATGTGACATAATAAGTTCCATTACATGCAATACAAAATTGGTGGAGTCGCTTAGACACTATCATCCACTTACACAAAATCTCTAAACACCCACCTAAGTCAGTAATGGACATATATGCATGCCCCATGCAAATTAATTCCAATTGAGCTATGGAGAAGAGAAGAAAACACAGAAAATTCCATCCATTCGATGCCAATACTTAAAGCAAGATGATGATTTAACACCATGCATGAGCAACCCCACTAGTACCTAATAGTTAATGAACTAGATGTAATTAATTAAGTTAAACAAATTTAATCTACTTTTTGATTGACTGCATGCCAAGTTTTTTATTTTTTATTTATAATTAAGAAAGAGGTGCCCTTTGAGGGGCACCCTTCCGCTTGTTGGTGAGGGAGAGAACAATGCCTCCAAGGAATCCACTGCTCTTTTTCTTGTTTCTCACAACCAGCTGGGTATCTCCTAGCGAGATTAATTCTGAATTGCCTATGGTCTCGTTGGAACATGAGGATCCTTTGTATTGCACAGGGTCTTGTAGGATGGAGTTTGGAGTAATTTGATAGTGGTCAATGAGCTCAGGGCCGTCCACTCTTAATCCCTCAAATTGTGAAAATGCAAAATCTGATTCATCAACCCTCTCCTTGTGTACAATGGTTGATAGATCCTCTCCTTGATCCACCAAGTGATCCACCTGCAAATTGGTCCATTTACACTACTTACTGTGAGATGATCATAGTGAATTAAATAAATTATTTTCAAGGGGGAAAAAAAAACCGCGGGGGTTGGGGTGTTAGTTGTAGGAATTAAAAACAGGAGATGAGCTAGGGAGGGAAGCCACATTTATTTTTAATATGGTAGAGACTAGCTAGCAGCTAGAGAGGGAAAGGCATGTCAGCCGTGATTTTGTTGCTATTACATGATTCAAATCCAATATCCAAGAGTTTGGTTGCAGCTAAATGAAGAAAGAAAGAAAGAAAGAAGAATTATCCAAGAAAAAGAAAAGAAGAAGTGAACCCTAGCTAGGAGGAAATTAGCTAGAACTGAATCCAAAACTGAGCTTAGCGCTTATAAGGATATTACTTTCAGAAACAGTGGGATCGGGGAGGGGAGCTGATGCTGATGCTGATCAGATCAGATCAGATCAGTGAAGAAAGTAAGTAAAAGAAGATTGTATTGTATTGTATTGTAGTGAAAAAGAGACAAACATTGAAGTAAGAAATGGACA
Source organism: Fremontodendron californicum (assembly GCA_030761205.1). Lineage (NCBI taxonomy): Eukaryota > Viridiplantae > Streptophyta > Magnoliopsida > Malvales > Malvaceae > Fremontodendron > Fremontodendron californicum. The sequence goes on along the minus strand of JAULJL010000002.1, from coordinate 43,363,733 downwards.
AGCTTGCCTTGCATGAGAGAGAACAGAAGTGGAATGGGTCCTGGAGAATCCTGTCACAAGTGAAGCAAATGTTTGCAGAGGCAGAGGCAGAGGCAGAGCCCTTACATGACCTTGCTTGGGGCCTCTGATTCAAGAATATCACTTTGGCACCATTTATGGTGTAGGGCTGCCACCCAAACAAGAAAAAAGAAAAAAAAAAAATTTACTAATTACAGTTTTCATGAACATTACAATTACTGTTCCACTCACTGCCTCTGGCATCCATAATCCATAATAATACTATAATTTTGAAAAATTAATAATAACCTGAATATAGGAACACTCAATGAGCTTTTCAAGATCACCCAATCGAACGACGTCGTGGTATACGTATCGTCTCACCTGTCACATCACATGGGATCAAATACCCTACCTCAACTCATGTCATATCATCTAAACTAATTAATAATTCAAACAATTACTTAATTTATGGGAAAAACTCAAGTAGAGAGCCATGCATTTTCCGGTAATTCATTTCGGTTATCCCCATCTGATTGAATTAATCACCATGGCATTCACCATTTATATATTTATTTATTTATACCCAAAGCCTCAGAGTCAGAGATTAGCATTAGTACACTACACAACACTGCAACTCAATTATTATGCATATATATATATATAATTAAAAGTAACTTAAATGTAATAAATAAAAATGTGAATTTGAGTCCTGATCTAATTATATATATATATATATTTTTTAAAACTCGTTGGTAAATTGATAGTAAAGTCTTTCCTCCCATATTGGAATTTAGGTGAAATGTTAGGCCGGCGAGACAACCCAAGTACTGTTTTAGAACAATGAATTTAGGTAAGTTGAGAGAATCTTCTATATTATTATTATTGAATTTTTTTTTTTTTTTTTAGCAAAGTAAAATAACGGGGGATTAATTGAATTGAGAGAGATTGGGTCAAACTTTCGCTATCTTTGAAAGCAACAGCTGAGAAACCTTTGCAGAGAAAAATGGATAAAAAAATAAAATCTTCCATATTTGGGAAACAAACCAATTCCAAAAAGTTGGAAACTTGGAATCAAGGAAGCATATATGATAAACCATTTCTAGAATGCCATTGCCCTACCCTTACACATAATTTACTAAATAAACAAAAATATAATCTGAATTCTGAAACAAGAACAAGTGCATTAGATAGAGTTTCTTTGATCATCAAGGGACATCATATTTTTAAGAAAAGAATTCGCAGAAATCAAAATTAATTAGAGACTACACAGGCAGATAAATTAAGATAGTCGAAAAATATCTAATCTCAGTCAGTTGCATATCTTTAGGCAATATATAAAACATATACCATTTCTACACACACAAAAAAAAAAACATAACAATGACTCTGTAAGTGGTATCGAGAAAAGAACCGTGAAATTATGTTAAGACGAGTCAATTGCGTGGGAAAAAGTAGATTTTAAATAAAAAGGCAATTGGCTGAGTAATTAAAAAGAATTCTGGAAAAAAAAAAAAGGAAAAAAGAAGATAAACTAGAACATATCAGAAGAGGGCTTTGAAATTGAATGAGATTTCAGTGAAGAACCAGAAGTATTAGTTAGTATATCAGCTTTCATTAGAAAATAAACCCATGTTTTAACAAGAAAACATATGGTTAAAGAAACAAGAAAAGAAAGAAAGCGAGCTGTTGAAAAATCATTGAGAATGAGTTCATTAAGAAGAATTAGGATAATGAATTAAAGAATTGAAGCATAAGACTGTGTGAAAGCTAATGAAAGGGAATTAAAGTAAAACTCTTTTGACCTTAAAGAAAAAAATTAAAAATAATCCTGTGTACCCATTACATAAGTGCCCATGAATTCTGTAAACACAGAGGCTAAAACAGCCTGAAATTATATCCACAGTCCGGACAAACCCTTTTTTTTTTTTTTTTATTCAGAAAACCAGGCTATAGTAAAAAGAAAGAATTCAGAGAATTTTCAAGTACCCAGAAAAGAAAAGAAAAGAAAAGAAAAGAAAGTGAAGGTGAGTAGCAAAAAAGAAGCGTGTTTTGAAAGAGTTAAAGAATGAAAATTGTAAAATCATGTGGGATACAATGCTACATAGTAAAAGTGAGTATAGTGAATAGTAGTGTCTGATGGATAGATATGCAAAAGAGGGGTAAAAAAATAAAACCTGAAGGAGAGGGTGAGAGCGATGAGAAGGGAGGCAGTGGGGGCAGATGCTAAGGCAACACAGCAAGCAGAAGACGTTCTTCTCCTTCTTCCTGCGATTCTCGTGGGCCCCACAAACCCCAAAGAATGTCTCTGCCATTAATCCCTTTAGCCATGCAGGTTTCACCACCATTTCCATTTTCTTCTTCTTCTTGATACTGTATGATATTGAAAACTCTATGCTCTAGTCTAGCGCTTTCTTTTGAATATATATAATATAGTTGAAGAAAATACAAAATTGAGGAGTTAGTATTAGTATTAGTAACAGTAATATATATTTGTACAGAAACACAAGGGAGTAGGGAGGTTCCAGAATTATTGTCGTTTTTATGTATAAAGTCTCTGCTCTCCAGAGAAAGAGAAAGAGCATGCACATATATCTATTATCTCAGAGAGGTATATATATATATATATATATAGATGGCAGAAGAAGATCGGATATTCGTATTTTTTGTATTATTCAAATTTAAATTTGTAAAATTATTTTAAAATTTAAATTCGTAAATTATTCGTATTTAATCTGCATATTATTATTCGAATCTAAATTAAATAACATTATCCGTCGGATATCAGAATTCTCAAAAAATCCGAATTTAATAAATCATTTAAAAATATATATATAAAATCAAACAAAATTTATGTGTTTTATAAATAAGCGGATATCCGAATTTGCAGAAGCAATGCGGATTTGGATAATGGATATCCGAGATTTCATATTCACATCCGCTCCGAATCCGCTGCGGATAGTAATTATAATATCCGAATCCGACTTTTATTCAAATCCGAAAAAAAAAAAAAATCGGATATCCGCGAATATTCGAATTCACATTTTAAGAGAAAAACATTTATTTATTATTATATTACTCCCAAGTCCTAGCTAAGTATAGTATAGTAGGAGTACTTAATTATTAATTAGTAGTTTAAAAGCAAATAATAGAAGGATTAATTAAATGAACAAACCCCCTATTCTGCTCTGTTCTGTTCCGTTATGTTAAGAAGATTTAGCAAAGGAGAGAAAAGAGATGAGATAAGGCAGAGAACATTTGTTGCATTGTCAAAAATATGGAAAATTTCCACCCACCGATAAGTGAATAACAACACAAAAAAAGCTGAATTGTTTGTAAATTGAAATTGAAACTAAGAAAAAGGTAAAAAAATTTGAGAGAGAGTAGTGGTGAGTGGTGAGTGGTGATGTGGGAATGGAATGATACAGCTGCCCTGCCCTGCCCTGTCATGTGCTGTAAAGCCAACATTTTGTTTTTCTTTTCTTTTCTTTTCTTTGCTCTGAGTCTGAGTACGATGGTACTATACCCTTCCCTACACTGACACATCATCCCCTCACACTCCCTCCTCTGTTACCATATCAAAGTTATTTTAATTTACTATTGGTATTATATAGGCCCTAAAAAGTTAAAACTCTCTATCCTTACTAAAATTGGTACTGTATTTATTATGAATCAGGTGCAAACCTGAATCTGCCAAAACTGGCCGCTTAATTATTTAAATACATAAAAAAAAAAAGAAAAAAAAAAGAACACTAATGTAGAATTGAGGACAGCCAAATTATTAATTGAGGTTATCTTTGGTATTGGCACATGTCTGAATAATTAATTAATTAATTATTAGGATATATGATTGCCATTCAATTTATCCTTGTGTTTTGTGTTAAAGGTGGAATTTATTCCGTGTTAAATATATTTTATATGTTCCTAAAGTGTTTCAACAAAAAAGTACTCCATATATATCTGCTAAGTTGAATTGAATTATCCATTTTTCTCATATATATATATATATATATATATATATATATAAATGAAACTTTAAAATTTTAAATTTTTCCTTAAAAACCTAAATCTTACTTACTTTATTATATTTTCAATTTTACTTACTTTTGATTGTTAAATTAATATTAAAATAAAAAAAAGAGTAGATTGTTTGTAACATACAAAGAAAGTTAACTGTGGAGAGTTAGGATGCATTGCTCACTGCCCAGTCCACTGGCAAGGAATTTGTATGTCCTGCATTGCATGTGCATGTGCATGTGCATGTAAGGCAATGTGCAAGGGAAGGGTCCATTAAAAGAAGAGAGAGGGTCCTTTCCTAAAACAAATAATACTAATTCTTCTCCATATGGGAATTGCTTACTGCATGCATGATAAGAGAAAAAACGAAGACACCATTCAGGAATGCATGCATTGCTACCTTAATCTAATCATTTTGTAAAATAACCAAAACCAACAATTTCATAACGTAAGTTATCAGTGTGCTTAAAATTATTCAATGAGGCAAAATATAAAAAAAAAAAAAATCACAGTGCTTCTTCTTCAACAATAGGGTGATACACCAAGCAGTGGCTCCATCCCCCCAGGCCCCAGCCAATTGATGCTTAAATAAGGAACCTATTTACTGACTCTGTTGTTGTAGAAGCTATCCGAACAACACCACCACCCAACCCACTCCCCGAAACGCATAGCATAGCATAGCACAAACATTTCCTTTTTCTTGACTATCAAGCTAATTTGATTTTTGGGTTAGTTTTATAACCCTCTGTTGGTAAGGAAAAATGTTCCGATGATCCCAGGGGAAGATGGTAGCCCTAATTATATCACATGTTATTGAATTCCATTTCCCTTCCAAAGAATTTAGAGGCCTTGTTAAAGGAGCAATAGGTTAAGGATCAATAGCCACAACACAACTTAATTTGTCTTCAGACTTCATTTCTGAACCACAAGAAATGAACAACATAAATATTGACTGTCTAGGCGCAGGATTTTATCAATCTTGCGAAAGTGTCAATGCCTAAAGTGCCTCACATTTGTGAAAAGCAATGAAACTCCATACTTGTTACAGCAGTCGATGGCATCCCCATCTCTAATGCTCCCACCAGGCTCAGCAATGACTCCAATACCACTTTCGCAAGCTTCTTCCACTGCATCTTTCCAAGCTATTTATATAACAAAAACCATCACTATTAGCAAACAGATTATAGAGGCATTTGCCAATTCTAGGTCTGCATCCAATTTAATCTAGGTTGAGGAATCATTGCTCCTTTGCATGCCTGCATATATATCCATTTACTTGCAAACATTTTCCAATATTTACTTGATTAACTTATATATGTGTGAAATATGATCATAACAATATTAAAGTGCAAACACTTTTTAAGGAAGTAATTACCAAATGGGAAGAATGCATCACTAGCCAAAGCAGCTCCCTTGACCTCATCTCCTGCTTTCCTCAAAGCAATTCTCAAACTCTCCAGACGGTTTGGCTGCCCACTTCCCATACCCAACATACGGTTGTCCTGAAAAATGATGTCGAAAGGGTCAGAATTTAATCTACCAATACTATGCTTTCCTTTCCTTTTCATGGCTGTTTTGTCCCAACTTCTTTTTAGAAGAGGGAAGGAATATATTTATCATAAGAATCTCTGCCAACAAGTTTATTTAAGCACCATTTTTAACCAGAATTTACGAAAAGTACAAACCTTTGCTATTACAATAGCATTGCTCTTGACATGCTTAACACATAGCCATGCAAATTCTGTCATATAGAAGTGAACTTTTGAACTTTTGAGGATTTTCACCATAAAGAAGTGAACTTTTGAGGGATAGTGGTACCGTCAAGTTGGGAGGGAATTTATCTTCCAACAGATAAACAATTCTGTCAATCTAAATTTGTAATAATTACAGTTAGCACTAGATAAACAAGTTTAATGAGTTTGTCACATTGTTTTTTTGAAAAAGAAAAGTATTTTCATTTTATTTGATAGTATATTTTGTTAGGTCAGGCCTCAGCTGCTTATGGCATTACAAGTCTCTTTCTTTTCTTCCAAACATCATCAAATGACTAGAGAACATTTCCACTACAATGACCAAATCTATGTTTTGAAGCTAACACATAAGTAAGAGAATACCTCCCACAGTCTGTTTCCAGAGCCACTCTGAAACTGCAGAATCATAAGAAGCAACATGCTCAAAAGCCTTCCAAGCAAGCTTTCTGCGGAACTGTTGATCATCCTGACCGCCTTTAAGGAAATCAACGAGTGCAGGATAATCTTGTGAATCAACAGCAACCAAGACATCCTTGTGATTCTGTTTAAATGAATGTGTTATTTGCAGTACAAGTAATTAAAACAAAAATGGCTTAACCTATTCAACTTGTATGTATGAAATGATTAATTCCTGTGCTTCAAGCACTGCACTTTATGGATTGGAAATGAGCTAGAAGCTAATTCTGATTTAAGACTATAAACAACCCTAATTTTATAGCCCCCAAATTAACAAGTTGAATTGCCCCTTCATTACCAATGTCATTCAATTACCTATCCAGCTTTGCTTTTTTATCAACTTGGTCACAAATAAGACTATTTATTGGAACATGAAACTAAAAAAATGAAAAAAGAAGAAGAAACTAACAAAAAATGATTCAAGTTAATACACACTCTTGGGCCAAACTACAACTTCACTAATAACTCATTAACAATTACCTTTGCAGCAGCTCTAATCATGGCAGGGCTACCAATATCAATATTCTCTATGCCATCTTCAAAGTCAATTCCTCCGGCGGAAGTAAAAAAGGAAACAAGTTCACAACCACCACATCAAAAGTACCTGAACAGAAACTATTTTAGCTTAAAGACACAAAAGAAAAAAGAAAAAAGCAAAGCATGATAAATCACTGGGGAAAAAAGCCCTTATGCATAGAAGAGTTTCACCACAAGTTTAAAACTCACCAATTCCATGCTTGTTAAGAGCTTCCATGTGATGTTTTTGGTCTCTTCTAGCAAGAATACCACCATGTATGTTGGGATGCAATGTTTTCACATGACCATCAAGCTGTAAAAGACAATACAGTTAATCTCCAAACTCAAACAGCTTTAAATCTGAAATCAACGGCTAATAGAAGGCATAATAGTGTTGACATCAAATCATTAGGAAATTATGGTCATCAATCATTAACAAAGAAGATAAGTGGGCTTTGACAATTATCCTTGCTCTGCTCAAGTCTTTTTAATCTCATTTTCCAATGAAAAATTTATTAGCAAAACAGTTAAAAAAACATGCTCAAGTTGCAGTAAAAGCCTCATAAATAATCATTGAGGATGTCAAAATCCCTTCAGTTTGATTCCGTTTCTCCTCTTAAATAGTCCTAGAAACTCTAATAAATGACGTGAAATGTGAAACCAAAAAAAAAAAAAAGAGAGAGAGATTTAAGCAGGACTGCTGCACAGCACAAAATAAGAACCCGATTACCATTTCAAGGAAACAAGTAAGATGCTCCACTTTGGTTACAGAGACACCAGCATTTTCTAAGGCAGAAGCAGTTCCTCCAGTTGAAACAATTTTGCACCTATAGTCTCCAAAGAAGCAAGCTCAAAACAAATAGGATTCAAAACTGCTGCTTTACATTTTATACTGATAGTGATAACACAGACCCTAACAACTCGAAATAAAAAAGTTTTCTTGAACAGAATTGAATCTGTAAATGATGCCATATTCATGTCAGTTTGTCCACGTATCATGTTGATTGTATCATAGGGTTACTTTCTCATTTCCTCTAGCACTCTTCAATAGTCAATATTAAAGGGGGTTTTTTTTTTATAAAAAAAGAAAAGAACAAAGATTAAGCAACAACAGTTAATTGTAAACGATGAAATAAATTATGAAAATATACAAAAGAAAGGTGCCAGTTTTTACCCTAATTCTTGAAGGCCAGTGCCAAGATATCAGTGCTTGCTTATTGCCTGACAGGGAGCAGAAAAGCCATCAAAAGCCACCTTTTTTTTTTGTTTTTGTTTTGGAAAACAAAAGAGAGGAACATTGTTAAAAAAAAGAAGATAAAAATAGGGAAAAGGGGAAGGTAAGAATGGTACCAGGGGCAGAGGATTGAGGTTCGTGTTTAGGAACAGCGAGGGTTTGAGAGTCAGCCATGGCTTTGGTTGAAAAAGCGTTGCAGGAGCGTAACGAGAGAAAATGAAAGCGAGCGCAGACAATAGAGTGATAAGATGGAGAAGGAGAGGGAGAAGTGAAAGTGAAAGTGAAAAGAAGAAGAAGAAGAAGAAGAAGAAGAAGAAGAAGAAGCAGCTGCCCCCAACATATCTTTGTTTCTTTTTTCTTTGAGTCTATGTCTATGCCCCACACCCACAAACTCTCTCCACTTAGGACTTGCTAGCATTAAGCGTTTCAAGTTTCAACTCTTGTCTTTCAGTTTTATGATTATCCCATTTTTATACTTTTCTCTCCTTTTCTTTTTTCCAAAAATAAAATAAAATTAATAGTAGTAGTACTAGCAAGTAGCAAGCAGAGGAGTATCTTTTCTTCTACTTTTACCGCTGTTCTTAATTTTTCATTTCACATTACCTTTCCTTGTTGTGACAAATTTTTATCTTTCATTTCTGGAGCTTTTGATTTCTAGACTAGATAGAAAAATCAAATTAACATTCATGGCCTTATAAACCACTTTCTTTTTTCATCCCAAAGGCCTTGTTATTAACCGCTTGTTTGACTGAAAAATAAAACAAGTAAAAATCTTGAAGATTTGAATTTTAACAATAATAAAAATACAAAATACAAAAGTTCTAACTGTAATCTTCAGAAACAGAAAACGTATGAAATGGGTACAACAAAAGAATACACTATTCTATAATTTTTACAAATGGCAAAGCTAGCTCTTAGAACAAGGGTTTCCATGGCCATAAAACATTCCCAGAAAGCCAGGGCCTAAACACATCCTTTACAAAGAAGTTGCTATTGCAGCATCGCTGAAACACCAGAATTCGATAGAGAAAAATATACTAATAGTAAAAGAAAGGGAAAAAAAGAAAAAAAAAAAAAAAAAAAAAAAAAAAAAAAAGAATGTTGTTAGCATCTTCAAGATGGTATATTATCCAGCAGCACCTGTAGTGAATTCTTTAATGTCCTTGAATTGAAACCAACCTCAGTCCCACTTCCAGCAAATACAAAATCTCAACACTCAACCCTACCTGCAAAATAACAAACAAATAAATAAAACTTTCCAGTTAAAAACATTCATTACTTTGTATCTGAAGATTTAGGACTGCAAATTGCTTTCTGGACCTCATTCAACTAGTTTGAACTTTGAACCAGAATCTTTGCATTCAAATCTCTTGCAGCCTTAATTAATTTCAGATCCAAAATATTAAATGCCTGAAAAAATTTACTGACAAATATAAAAAAGGTTGTGGATGCTTATTGACTCCAAGTTTATTGATGATAACAATCAATTACTGAACTCAAATACTTCAATCACCTTTGTTTGACAAGTTCTATAACGTCACCTAACGAGAGAGGTGTTTGGAATGCAGCTGTTTTGATGCCATGCCATGCAACTGAGGGGATCCTACATTAGGTTGGTCCTGAAATAAGAGCAAAATCCTGATGTAAAGAAACCACAGAAACAAAATGCCAGGAAATTCCGAACAGCAACTTGAGTACCATGTCTTGTAAACCATCCTGAATGTCATAACAGCTGGGAATACTTTGTGGTCTGAAGTGTAACTGTCCCTGTGAAGGCACAGTAGGCATCATCATTTAACAAGCTTAACTAGCTTATACAAACACAACTGATAATCTGAGGAGAGCTCAATACAAGGGAACCATACTTCTTGTGGTATGGCCCAGGAAGCATGAAAATCCCTCAATACCATCATTATCCATATAAAAGGCAAAGTTCTTAGCAATCACATAACAAAAAGCCATACCATCCCATTCATTCTTTGTTGAGTAATGTAATGAGCATCATGTGGTGGGCCAATAGAGTTCAATTGTCCCTGCAACAAGAATGAAATCAAACAGTTTAAGAATTGTGCCAAAGACAGAACATAAACCAACATGCTTGTTAAACCATATGAATTATATCCTATGTTGATTATTAGAATTCCATAAGAACCAAATAAAATTCAGATTTAATGGGTTGAACTATTTCTGAATAAGCATATTGGTGAAATCCTTGATCAATAACTAAATAATCATATAAGGACACTCTTCCAGGGGAAGGGGAGAATCTCATACCATTCCCTGTATAAGTTGTTGAGTGCCGAAATAGCTATCGAGAGCTGGAGTTCTTGAATTCAGTTGCTCCTATAAAAACAACCCAAGAATTTTAGTAAAACTATTCATGTGGTAAACCTGGTACGAGTTTTCTTTTCCATATAATGGGTCACTGTAAGACTAAATCATACCATTCCATGAATGCTCTCTTGCGACTTATAAGAACATTCAAGACGTGGCACTCGTATATTTGATTGACCCTGCAGAAATTATGGAATTCACATCAAGATATTGCTTTATAATAAAATCAACAAGCAGAATTTCTTTGAGGGATAGTAAAAGTACGTTAAAACAGGGAAACAACCACCACTAACCATTTGCTGCCAGCTGTCACACATCCCAGAGTTTGAGATCTCTGATTCTGGATATCCCTAAAAGATACAGAACAGGTATGATGAAAATCAAAGACCTTTGGTGAAACAAAAAATAGACTTTAATAATAATTACAGAAAATAACTCCCTGACCTGTCTTTTATGGGATGTATTAATCTTTTTTACTGCCTTGGTAATGCTGTTATTTTGGTTCACTTCTTCAAAGTGATGCGGGCCTTGAGTTTGTGGTGACATTCGTCCTGTTACACACTGAATTGAGTAATTGACACTCTCGCATTTTCTCAATGCTTCTTCCAGAGCATTGAATACAATATTGTAACTCTCTTGAGAAAGAGAGCCTTCATCACCCAATTTAAAGGCCCGTTGGCAAAGATCATTGTAACGTTGCATTCTAGTCTCAAGAACATCTGACTGTTCTCCTGTTGTTTGTCTATTCTTTGCATCCTTTGTCCAACGTTTCAATATATGCTGTGAAGGGATGCTTTTTACCCCAGACAACTGTAGAATAATCAGTATATGTCGACAAGGAAAACCGTTAAATTCAAAACCGCGACATAAACAAGATATATCTGATGTTGTATCATTCCACACCACAATGAAATCTTGATTATTTTCAAAGTCTTGAACCTTAAAAGTTCTGGTGCCTCCCTCTTCACTTTCTTTCCTTGGATGACAAGCGATTCCTCCCAAAACCTCAACCTGGAATTTTTTAAATATTGCATGTGTGTACAAAGGTGCCATTTGTTTTTCAAAAAGTGATGGAGATTTCAATCCAGGTGGTTTATGCCAAGTTTCAAAATCAGCTTTAGCTTCCTCTTCAGACTTCTCTTGCAAAATTGTTTTATACTGATCTAAGAACTCTTTTAACATGGTTTTCCTTTGCAGATATTTGTCAAAGAGAGAGCTTACACTGTCTGATCGTTGCACTGTAGATATCCCTGCAAGAAAAATGCCTCTCATATAGGTTGGTACCCATTGTTGACGATCTTCATATAATGATCGAAACCAGATGTCATTTCTTAAATTGAATTCATCACCCAATTCCCACCATTTCTTTTCAAACTGTTCAGCCATATAAGATTTAAAGATGCATTCATCAAATTTGGTCATGAAATTTTCATGTTGCCGCAAGACATAACTAAGCTTCTCACGTATCTTGCTCACTATATGCCACAAGCAAAAACAATGACGGGAATCAGGGAAGACCTCTACTACAGCTTCTTTCAATGCTTTGTCGTGATCAGTTAGTATTACTTTTGGAGCATGTCCACCCATTGCTCTAAGCCATGCCCGCATAAGCCAGACATACGTTAATTTAGTTTCATCAGCAACTAATGCACAACCAAGTAACATAAACTGAAGGTGATGATTTACACCAATAAAGGGCACAAATGGTAGTTTATATTCATTCTTGATATATGTGGTGTCAAAAAAAACCACATCATCAAAATAGCCATAATCAAGCCTTCCTTTGGCATCAATCCAAAACACGTTTTTCAAGCCTTGCTCTTCATTGAGATCCATTGCGTAAAAGAAGTTAGGATTTTCATCTTGCATATAGAGAAAATGATCGAGCAAAACTTGAACATCCCCCTCCTCTAAACCCAAGATCTGACAGCTACGTAATCGGTTTGAGTCACCACCCTTATGATTCTCAAGTTTCTTGTGCCCACCTGACTGTCTGGACATGGAAACATACATTTTTTTGGTTCTTCCAGGGATAGCATGCAATGTATGGACATTACTGTTACCTAGACCTGAATGTCTATGACCTCTGGAATAATATGCCTGGTCTGGGAATATATCATGGTTATGGTCCTTTATGAAACTACTCACAATCCACCTTCCATCTTGCCTTCTCTTAACATGCATGCCAGCTTTGCAGTCTGTTTTTGACCATGATCGGTTAACTCTAATTCTGCCTCTTTTCTTCTTGACAGGAATGGTTGTTGCAATATGTGCACCTGGAACAGGTTCTGGAGTCTCCAATCCACCAGACTCTGGGTCATTTCCATATCTAGTACATACAAATTTTGCATCAATAAACTTTCCAGATATTCTTGAACGACGGCTAGCTTTTATTATAGTAGAAAAGCCTACAGATTTGGCATACTGTTTGTAGAATGAAAATGCTTCCTCTTTTGATTCAAATTCCATTCCATCATGAGCGTAAGCGGTGGGTGTAGCATCTAACACAGCAGTAGCAACATTTCGTCCACCATTTTCCATGTGAAATCCATCAGTGTTAACAGAAATGACACTGGATCTGCCTCTGTCATCACCACTATCCATCATGTTAATTTTCACATTAGGTCTGTTATCTTCCTTGTGATACTGTGAGGAAGGGCGCGGGAAGCATTAATTAATCTTTTCTTAAACGCAAAGTGCAAGAGGGAGACGATCTACATGTTAGAATCCACTTCAAGATGGAGATATACAAATCAAGTACTGAAAGTAAAGTTCACAAATCAATATATATATATATATATATAAAAAATAAAAAAGCTTCACAGTGAGGACAAAAAATTGCAAATCCAACATTTTTCTGAAAATGTAACTCAGAGAACTGTGTAGTAAATTTAATTAATAAATAGATGTAAACAAAATGAAAGGTTGAAAATTTGACAAACATATCAGTAATTTAGTTAGGTATAATTTAAAGAAAAATTGAGAAGCAAATTTCATAATTAATGAAATAATAAAATAAAACAACAAGGAAAACAAACATATAATGCATATTAACTGAAATCAACCTATGCAGTGCTATCAGTGAAGAAGAAGAAGAAGAAGAAGAAGAAGAACTGAAGAACAACAAAGAAAGAGTGGAAATTATATAAAAATATATATATATATATTAAAGAAGGGCAGAGAGTTAAGGAGTTTACCTGATGATTTGATTGATGAGGAAAAAAGGTAAGCAGAGCGAGTGCCGAATGCCGAATGCCGAGTGCCGAGTGCCGAGTAGAGTAGGTAGACAACTACATAGTCGTCCTCCGTTCCGTCCTGCTCCTGCCTGCTGCTTCCCCAATTTTATGAGCCCAAAGATAAGGAAAACGGGACAAATATCCAAAAACTTCAATCCAAGGCCCATCAAATCAACAAACAATATATCCAAACTTTCCTTTTCTAAAATTCTTTATTATATAATTTATCCAAAAAGACATATTGGGCTAGCGGGCTTTGGCTAACATTTTTTAGATTCTTTTAACTTTGCATTATATATAGTTCGTTTTTTATACACTTGTATAAATTTCATACACTTATAGTGAATTTTATATTGATATCTCATAAAAAATTAACTATTAACCCCTAACCCTAACCACTAACTCTTACAATCTAACTTTAACACGTAATATAGTATGATGCACTAACAATATATAATTTTATACACTGTCAATGCATCCAATATTAATTAAAAAAAAATAATTATGAGGCATGCACATGACTCCGCGGTCCCCGTCAAAATGTTGACCTCTATATCCATCCCACTTTCAATAGTTTTTTTTTTTTTAATATATAGATAGATAGATGTATTCATGTCTTGGGAAGCATTATAATTAATTAAGTACGTAATAATAAACCATGATTAGCCTAACAAAGCAAGAGAAAACGCCCACACCCACATGTTTATAAGCAAGCAAGCAAGAATTGTTTTGTGTGAAAGGGAAACAACTAGATCAATTCACTTGAAACCGCGTGGAAACTGACACAACAAAATAAAATACTTACTATAAAACAACGTTAATTGAATATTAATAATTTGTTTATTTATTTATTTATTTAATTTAAACCCCGCCCTCAACAAAGGATAATTACAACTTTAGGTCCTATTATTAGTATTAATTAATTTATATGCATGGTTGCAAAGGGCATGTTCTATATATGCACATCACATGCATGAGCAGAGACACTAAAAATGAAAGAAAGAAAGATGAAGTGTATTATAGGATTTGTATTTTATGCATTGTCAATGTATAAATTTATACACTGACAGTAAATCCTACATTGACATCTTATTAAAAAATTAACTACTAACTCTAATCACTAACTCTTAACTCAACATGTGTCATCGTAAGATATACTGTTAATATGTAGATCTATATACTGACAGTGCATCAAATATAAATCTTTATATATATATATATATATATATATATATATATATATATATATATATTGAAAGAATTAATCTTGAGAGTAGCTGCATGCATATATGCAGCAGGGCGACCAAATTTTTTAAAACCTAAGATCTTGGTCTCACTTTGACCAGATAAAGAATCCACTTTGGAAACAAAGATAAGCTCTCATCAATGTTTGAATTGTTGATTGATAGTTGATACATATATATTCTATTAATATAGCCTAGGGACTAGGACTATAGGAGCTAGCTAGGTAATCTTTTTTCGTGTTATAACATATGTACATATAATTTTAATAATTGTGAAAGCAAGAAATTTACAAGTTCAAGGTGATCAGTAAATTAAATTTTCAAAAGATTTGGTGTGATCAGATATATATTTTACCAAAAAGCTACGAAAAAATTTAAGTTTTTGGGCGTTAATGGATGGTATGTATGTACCGGACAGGTTCTTAAAAAAATCATGAATATCAAATATTCTTTCTTTTCTTTTCTTTTTTTTTTTCTTTGATATATATATATATATATATAGCCACCATGTGAATATTTATCCGGCCTCGGCCATGGCAGTAGTCTTTGTTGAGTTTGAGTTGTGCCTTGTGTCTGTCTTCATCACACAGTACTATCTTCTTCTTTTTCTTTTTCTTCTTCAAGTTCAAGACATTGGTATATATATTTAAGAAATTAAAATGGGTTATCCATCCTTCCACCCATTATCAATATTATCATTATACCATATACTTAAGTACTCTTTCCTTCTCAATCACATAAGCATAAATAATTAAACTCATTTGTTTGGATTAATTCTCAAATGAAGTAACTAACATAAGTACGTAATTATCAAATTTATTCGAGATTGCATTCTGATCATTTTTTTATATATCCTTTGAGAAAATTATTAGAAAGAAAAAGGTGTTAGATAAATATATATATATATATATTATCTATGAATTAGAAGACTATATATTGCTTAAGTTTTTTTGCAGATATATAATAAGTTAACAAAAGTGCACATAATCGTTCGAAATTAATTAAGTACGCTTTAGTATAAAGATAAAGATGAATGGAGCTTATATATATGTTGTACTGAAAAGGAAAAAGAAAAAGAGATCGATCAATGATACTGCTAGTGCCATATAAAATATGAATATGAAGTAGCTAGGGACTTGGGAGTAGAAAGCAATATTTATTTTGCTTTTCTCAATAACAGAGGATGTAAGTCAGGATTGGACCCACATTAATATATAATATAACAAATGGGTGAATTTCAAGTCATCTCATATGATATGATTTGACTCAAATTTATAAATTTTGTGGTCTGACTATTAATAGTTTATATATAAAAAAAATACAAAGCAGTGGTATACTATTTCTGTACTGCCTATCTTCATATATATATATATATATATATATATATATATATATCATATGCAGGCATCTTGAATCTTGATCTTGTTAATTAGCTTACCAACAATATGCCAGCCTTCCTTCCACAGGAATTTAATTTAAGATTTCCTAGCTAGCCTCTTGTTTGTTCCCATCGAAGTAACTGGCTGATCACTGCCCTTCCTTTGCCTTCATCCGACCTTAATTAATAAACTAAGCTAACTAAGCTAGCTGTTGTGGTGCAACCTACAATCTCAATCTTCCTTAATTGTTGGACTTCATTAGATTCTAGTCTCACCAATATACTCATTACTATCTCTGTCTGTCTGAGACTCAGTTCTCAAATAGAAATTCAAGGAGTGAAAACACACAGTAAGGAACTGAAGTGATGGAATCGAAACGAAATCATGAGAACACACAACACGTGCTTTTTGTTTGTGTTTGTGTACAACAACTACAGGGCTTTCCTTTCTGCTAGTTCACAAATGAAAAAAGTAAAGCAACCTAATTTCCAACTCAAAAATTTCATCTTAGATCTCTTTAACTCTTTTTTAACTCCTTGTGCTCACACACGTCACGTGGATGATGAAATATCAAAGTGTATGTAATTGTAAAGTAAAACAGCCAATATTCACATTTCTCTCCTTTCGTTTTGGCTTTTGCATGAAAATCTACGTTAAAAATTAAGTCTTCCATTTTAATAAGCAAAAAACACAAACCCACCAAGCCCCCACCTCCACTCTCTCCATAGGAGCGTGATTGCACTTCGCCACGCCACTCCTCTCCTCTCTCTCTCTCTCTCTCTCTCTCTCTATATATATATATATATATATATATGTGTGTGTGTGTGTTTCAGAACCTATATCCACTCCACATGATCCCCGTTCCTCTCACTCTCACCTCCTCTAGCTTGTTTCTTTCATTTTAGCACTTCCTCGCAAAATCCGCAATTCCCTCCTACTCCTAACTCCTAATTAGACAGAAAGAGAAAGAGAAACAATAGCACAAATGTGGCTTCTTTGGTTGCCAAAAAAAAGGTGCACCACCAAAAGCGGCAACGATAGAGGTGCAGCCGCGAGCACCGCCACCAACAGAGCCACGACTGCAGGTAGAACCTCGGTGGGCAAAAATGGGACGCCAAGTTGCTGTTGTGCATGTCTAGCAAGGATTTTGAGGAAGGTGAAGAAACATAGCAAAGAGATGGTACGGTGTGCAGGAGCAAGTAGGCAAAAAAGTTCATTCCAGTGCCGGTATGACCCATTGAGCTATTCTCTCAACTTTGATAGTAGCGCAGTAGATGATGAAGATTACTATCAGTTCTATGCATTCTCTTCAAGGTTTGTAGCAAACCCAAGAAGACCAGCTTCCTCAACCCACATGCTGCCTCCTGCTCCTGCTGCTTCTCATACTCACTCTACCTATTTTGCTTCTCCTTAATTTTCTTTGCTTTCATCACTATTGTTATTGTTATTGTTATTTTAATGTCTATGATCATCAAACAAAAGAGGAGGATTACGAAAAACTGTAATTTGTATCTTATGTTAGTTTCAATGGGCTGGCAGGCAGCAAAGGTAATAATACTACACTACTATAAATGTATACGTTTATGGAGGAATGCGGTATGAAATATCTTTAGTTTAAAGTTTAAACTCAAAACTGGAAAACAATGGAGCTGACCTCTCCTTGCTTTGCTTAATTGGCTCGCATTAATTTTGCCCAACTAATTTGATGATAGACAAGGAAGAGGAGGAGCTAGCTGGTTGTTTGTATGGAGTCAGTATATAGATGATCTAATCTAAACAACTCTCGTAGTTAAATGTTTGTTAAAAGTAATCAGATGACGAAGTTGTTTTATTTTGTTGGATTGGTTTCAAATGGACAGGTACTAATTAAGATTCCATTTCATTTCATTTCATTTCAGATAATAGTCAGAATAGAAACATTTGAAAATTTTTGTCCCCTCAAGAATGCAGGCAGTTAAATGGTGGTAGACACTAACAAATATGAAGCATATTTTTAAACATGACACAGAGAAACAAAGAATGGTTTCCTTGTGGAAATGTGGGCATATCCATGTGCAGTGCAGGGCAGGGCAGCTACCATCTCCCAGTAAATTATTGAGAATGCTGAATAAATGGTTACTAATTTCTTATGGGAGACAAATTTCCACATTTGACGATCAGCTTATTCTTTATTCACCAATGCATTAAACAATGAAATCCAGAATTTGAATTTGATAAATGTAATCCCACAAATTATCGATTCCAACCAGCACAGTATTTTTTTTTTTCCATGCTTTAGCCTACCTGCGCTCAAGTCAAGTCACTTCAACTGCAATATCATATTGTCACAGTGCAAGCAAAAGATATGTGCTCAGTCATATGCACAATTCGAATTTCGAATTAAACAACACTATTCTACCGATATAAAGACCAAGCCAGACTGCTTCCCAATCCAAAGGCCTAACTCAAGAAAGAAAGAAAGAAAAAAAAAGTCACTCCACAAGATAATATTGAAATATTACACAGACAAAATGGGATCAACCCCAACTTTACTATGATTGGTAAAATGAAAATATATATATATCATAACCCAAAACACTAGAAAGGAAAAACAATTTGCAACCAAACCTAGGAAAATGGGTTTGTCTAAAAAGGAAGATATCTTGCAATTTCTAATCAACCTGTACCAGAACATACTAGGAGAAACCATCTTTGCCTCGGAGAAAATTAGTAATATATGGGGGCATTATTGCATAGGTTTTACTTCTCCGCCGCAGCAAAAATTAACTAAATCATGTGTTATATACCCAATGACCCATGATCCATGCCTACACCAATCATTACTTTAATGCCACAATATAAACTCCAATTATTTTCACATTCAGGAGGTTATATTTTACAATTATGAAACAGAAATTGGCACAGCTCAGATAGTTTGAAAATAATATAGGTGACAGAAGCTTACTGCAACATGAAAGAAACTTTCCTCCAAATTCTATCACCTGGTTAGATCTGCTGAATGAACCTCTTTATGCAGATGAAATTTTCATTGCTCTGCAAATAATAACGAGCTCTCAAACTGCAGGCAAGACGACAAAAGAAGCAATTGCAAGCAGATAGCACTTTATATTTCATTTCCTCTTACAGAAACTTTACACTAGAGATGTCCTAAATGATCCTATATACGCTAGTTAATCACTCACTGCATCACACCTACAAAAATTCGAGCACATCGAAAGAATAATTGTTTTTCACTGTTTACTCCTGTATAACAGCTATGGTTCATGGTCACTCACAGGATGATCTGACACAGTGCCTTCTGATGATATTTCCTCTACATCAGGCCGTTGAGGCTGAGAAGGATCAGAATGAGTCTTGCTAGAATCTCCACTATCAGGCTCATCTTGTCTCTCCTCCAGAGTATGATCTTGTACATCAATGGGAGGGTTCTGTTTAGCCTTCCCTTTGTCAGACAAACCTTGTAAATCTGGATGCCCAACTTCATTAACAGATTTTGGCAATGGAAGCTTGCTATCGAGTACGGTAGAACTTGTCATGCCAGAAGTCAAAGACAAGTGCAGGCCTGGAGCAACACAAGATGCTACCAGTTGAAGCACTTCAGGGGAGGGGGATAATCCCATGCTTGATTTCTTTGGTGGAATTAGATATGCTGATGAAGATGAGGGATTCATCATACTTAAATTAAGAGGAGGCAGGTTGAGATCAGATTCAATCCAAGGAAGCCCCGCACTTCTAGTTACTGATTGTGGAAGCAGTTGAAATGGTGGGGCCAATGGAATTGAGCATGTTGGAGGGAGGCTACTACTTCCAGCTGTGTCTGATAGGACCTGCCTGGACATATGCGACTTCCACTTCTTTTTCTTCTTTAGACCACGTCTCGGATCCTTCGGTTGAGAAAGAGGGGGCCCTGGTACCACAAATGGGGGAATGGTTGGCTTATCTTCTCCATACAGTACACGAACTGACTGAGCAATTGCTGACACAGTGGGTGGTAGATCAGGATCTGGTGGTTTGGCAGGAGCAGTAACAGCTTCCCGAAGCCAGTGAGGTAACTTGTTCTTTGACGAACTATTTCCAACTACTTCTTTTGCCTTTGAATGCGAAAGATTCAGCCCTTTACTTGGATCAGGTAGAAATCTGGAGCTGACAGATTCACCACTTCCCCCGTTATTGTGGGAGTCACGTAAAATATGTAGCGATCTATCAAGAAGCCTAGGCAACTTCCCATACTTCATTGAACCATAATCGTCCTCCTTCCTGTGTAAATCAATGCTACTGGAGCAATTCATACTTGAATCCAAGTTGCTGGCTCCAAAAGAATTGAGAAGAAAAGGTCTATCAGTAGGTACATTTGAAGATGGGCCTGGCCTATCAGAGGGCCCAGCAATTGACTCTCCAGAAAAGTTTGCACGAAATTTGTCAGGATTCCATGTTGGAATAGGAGGAAAATGATCATTTTGCAAACCAAGTTGCTGCGGTGGCTCAAAGTGAGGCAGGCTGGAAGCTAGATCACCGAAACCCAATTTCATATCTGTCAGGTGATTTTGAAATTTTGATGGTGCAACAAATCTACAACCCTGCAATGCCCGTGTCATCATTTCATCAGGAATGCTTGGAAACAAGGAAGAAGTTTTGGTAGTTTTTGTTGGCTTGGTGTATTTTGGAATTGGAAAAGCTGGCCCATCCAAAAATTTTAGTTGTTCCTCCTCCCACCTAGCTGCCAAATCTTCTGAAGTTTTATACTTTGAAAATTTTAACCTGGGGTCTCTAAGCATGGTATCCCAATTCCCTCGTCCATGTCTACGAACACCAATCCAGAGAAAATCAAGTTCATCCTCTGACCAGCCCTCTACCTTTGATTTCTTTTTATACAAATTCCCAGATCCAGATCCAGTTCTCATCATAATATTTTCAAGCACCCTCCTATGGTTTTCAGGAAAAGAAGAAATGGATGGCAACTGACCCAAACCCAATGTTGGAGGGATGTCCCTCTCTTGTTGATTATACCTAGGCACATCCTGTGGAGGGAACTTCAAATTGGGCAGCAATGCCATTGTTGGAAGGTCTTGCATGGACTCATTTACAGCATCCAGCCTACCCCCTAAGGATAAGCTAGGCAATAGATCATGATGTGACATGGTCATGCTTTTGGTAGGAAGGGGGAATCGGGGCAGCATTTTCTCATCAAAAGGTAAATTAGGCACTGACATCTTTTCCTGAAAATCAGAAAAACTAGCACCAGAACTTTCTAATTGATCAGAAACTTTTCCTTGTGGAACAGCAGGAGGATACTGCAAATAAACAAGCTTGCCATCACTATTTATATGGACCAGAAGGTTATGTATTTGACAACTAAAAAAACAAAATGGAGAGAAAGAGAGAGTTACCGGGCTAAATGGGAGCCAACTATCTTGGTTTCCATTTTTAAGACGTTGTAAAACTTCTGGTGATGTATCTTGCAATTTAAATTTGTCCAGGGTAGTGTCCTGACCTTGTGCTTCTTTCTCGGTTGAAAGTCCAGTAGTCGGAGCTAAACTGAAGGGAAACTCTGGTCCAGTTCCTGGCCTGCTCTGCCTGCCATTTGATCTCGAGAAGTTTCTATGATACGACTCTAACTGATTAGTATTGGGGGCACAAAGCCCAAGAATTGGCAACAAGTTGTTGGTTGATAGTGAGTTGGTAAAGCTTGTGCCCTGATGATTGTTACTTGGAAGGATTATGTCAGGAGAAGACTGATGAAGAGGATTAATAGAAAGATCCAATTGGCCGCTTATTTTATGTTTTGACAGACTTCCAAGCCTTAAATTCGAATCAGCCTTGCTCTTTGGTTCATCTGATGATTGAGCAAGTATGTTATCCTCCAAGTCAATTACTGAACACTTTTCTTTATCTGGCTGTTGAACTGATTGATTAACATGATCCCCATCTCTGTCATTCATGGAAGGACACTGAGCTACTGACCCAAGTCCAGGAAATCCCTCACTCATACGCAGCTCTTCAATTGCATTCCTCCTAGCAAGCCGTTCTTTTTGTCGAGCACGTAGTTTGGTACTGTCCAAAAAGAATTACAAAGTAAATTAATGCATCTATGATGTCAAATACTTAAGAATCTATCCTACTAATTTACTTGAGAAAGTTTAACCCAAATTGAATCTCAGAAAGTAAAAGATTGAGTGTAGAATGACTGCCAAATCATTGAAAGAGTTCCCATATGGAGAGCATGTATATTCATCTGCTAATGTACAACAGTTTAAGCCCAAAAAATTCATTATAGAGATTCATTACCTGATTTAACAATCCAACAGCTAACCATGCATTCGAATTATTGCCAGCAAAGTAATTTTGAAAAATACTATTTGGCTGGCATCTCAACAGAAAATTAAACAAGTAAAATTCTCGGAAAGAATCAACTTACTACTTCAATTTAAGAGCTCGTCCCGCTGGTGTATATTCCCGCTCTGGCTCTGCTTCTGGTTCCCTTTCTTCTTCACCACCGCTCTGCTTTTTAACAGAATCACAAGTTGCAAACACCATGAATAAGCAGTACAAGAACTAATGTAGCTTACTTACAAGTTACAAGCTACTAAGCAAACATGTGCATGTGGAAAAATGCAAGTACGTCCATATGCTTTGTAAAAGTTTTACATATTATTAAGGAGAAATGAGAAAAGCCAGTTTTACATACATTCTAATGAAGAAAGCAAAGTGAACTACCTCACTCATTATTTCATTGGGATGCGGAGCATATGCTTCTCTATATGAGACGGCTTTCCTCTGTCGCTTCCCTCTACCAAGGGCTGCTTCCTCCTCGCTTTGATATTTCTCCCACCTGTTACCCAGTAAATCAAGCAAGAAAGTTTTAACACAAGGACTCCAAAAATAAATTCAACTGCCAAAGTGGGAACTCAAGTTTATGACATTCATTATGATGACTAGTTTTGTTCTTTACTTCCTCGAACAAAAGTTCAATGTTCAATTGAATTTAATGTTCGAATAATTTCAACTAGATTTAGTTATATTCTTATTTCCTATAACAAAAGTTCATTTGAATTTAATCTTCAAATCATGCATGAAACATTTAAACTAGATTCAATACTTTTGGATATACTATCTGAATAATATATCACTATAATTTATTCAAAAGTAGATACATCATATGCAAATTAAATGGCTAATGGCTGGACTGCTTCAAATTTAGCACACAAGATTTTCACAGATTCGAATTAAATGCATTGATTGTTTTCCAAGAAATGCATTTAAAATTATGAGGAGGTGTAAGAGTTGCTATTCTCACATCGAACATAAGTTGATATCTACTCATTATTCTATTTTCACCACTCATTCTGCAGAATAGCATTTATTATTTTTGAACAGCACCACCACAACAATTCATTTATCATGCAAGTTTTGTTTCATTCAAATACAATGGCCAGTTCTGATTGTGGACCATGTAATAGCTACTAATATCATCTCACATAGAAGCTTCACTGGACTCGAAGAATCACAACTATCTACACAGCTAAAAACCAAGATAGTAGGACAAAGAGCAGGAAATATGAAAGATCATAACTTCATTTTCCAAAAACAAATTTCGTGGCAAAATTTACAGATCTCCAGGTGCAATGCTGTCAAGATTTACTAGCACCAATAATACCAAAGAAACAACCAAGAACTACTAAAAGAACTCAATATATAATTGGAAATTTCAATTGCCCAAAACCTGAAATCCCAATTCTCAGTATCTCAATAATAAAAAAGCTCAATAATCCAAAACTACTAGAAACTGAAAACAACAGAGGTATTTAATTTATACCCTACTTCCTAACACCTAACATAAATAAAAATGACAAATATAACCGTAAATTCCCCAATAATTCCTTAGATACTAAAAATTATGATTGAACAAAAAATATATAATTAAAAGCAATAAAACTAGTCTCTTTAAGTTTAATCCATCTATAAGCAAGTTCTTGTACAGCATCAAGCAGTCTAAACCTGCCATTGGCCCACCTCCAGGTCAGTGCAGGCAATGAGAGCCATCTCTACTGACTTAACATTTTGGGACAAAAGCAAAGGGTTGCATCTTATGTAGCTCAGTGATTTAACAACAATGTCATTCTTGTAATTGAAAGAACAAGAGAAAAAGGAGATTTTCCCTGGTGGAATGGAATGCTTGGAGATCCTCATAACTTCAACAAACTCAAATTCCTTGCTGTTGACCTCATTCCATGACACTAGTCAGTGCATAAATTTAATCATATTCTTAACTATTCTAATGGATTTTTCAAGTGCATCAAAAACTTAGATCTTCCGGTGCATTAAAACGTAAGGAATCTTTAGTTCAACAAAAAAAATTTAACAAAGAAGAAATGGAGGGGAAAAGAAAAAGGATCTTCACCTCACACGCAAAAGTTTGTCCCATTCATTATCTTCAGTACCATTTAACATATTATCTTCTTTCTTCTCAGAATTCTGCATAGAAATATCATCAGCAACAGCTGGGGGTGATTCACCTCCCCCTTGTTCATCTGTTGCTTCATCATTCCATTCCACGGACTGCACATGAAGAAAATGACAAAATGTCCAATAATAACAAACAACATGATTCTGCTTTCTTTGAAATTAGAATTGAGTACAAATGATAAAAACAGGAAAGGTCATAAGATAAAAGATGAAAGACTCTTGAGGAAAATGTTAACAACTTACAACAACAAGAATTTTTGAAGAACAATAAAGTCTCATCAGCAGCTAATTGTAAGACCCCACAAATGAGGGGAAAATATAGATGAATTATGAAATAGTAACGCATTGAATAAGCTATCAATTTTAAAATAAAATTAAAAAAATCTCACATAAGCATGAATTCTCTGGGAAACAAAGTTTAAAAGATAAAAAGATGCAGTAATCTCTACAACTGGCTCTAATAGTTGGCAATAACATGCAAACTTTTATGCATAAAATGCTTATAAAATGTATACAATCAATTTAACAACCTAAAGCTACAAGGAGGCTATAATACAGCCAAAGCAGTTCTAAATATTTATAATTAGTTACAATTTGCAACAACTAAGGGAAAGGCCCAGGAAGTCCTAGTTTGACCAACTAAACCTAGTATTTTAAGTAGGACACTTTTATTTCAAACAGTAAACACAGAAGCAATAAAACAGTAGCTCCAATGGTTTTATGAAACAAATGCATCAGTTTGTATCAGTCCCATGCAAAAAAAGCATTAGAATATGTCACTGAATATGCTAACCGATGTATGTATGTTAAAAACCATGCAATTCAACATGATATGAGTATAATACCTCACCTTTACTGAGCCAAGCATATCAGTCTCCAAATCCCCCTCAAAATCGGTTGATGCAGACTGAAGGTTCGACCGATCAAGCAATTTTAAAATTGCATTTTCATCCCACACAATCTTGTTGCTGCCATCTGTACATTTGTCCTGGTACACATCTCCCAGACCACCACCCCTCTTCCGGTGCTTATGTTCTATATCCATTAACACATCTTCTTTGTTGCTATTACCTTCACCTGAATCTTTCCCGCTAGAAGAATCATTGAAGAGTTCTTCTGTTCCCCATCGCAGAATGTCTTCCACTTCCTTTTGAGATCCAGACTTGTTGACAAACAGCTGATCAAGCATTAGTTTCTTTTTAGCAAGCTGCAAGATGCGCTCTTCTACACTGGCACGAACTACAAGCCTGTATACTAAAAGTCTGTTTGATTGTCCAATTCGATGTGCCCGATTCATAGCTTGGATGTCAGCATGTGGGTTGAAATCAGAATCGTAAATTATAACAGTGTCAGCTGTTGCCAAATTGATACCAAGGCCACAAGAACGTGTTGATAACAAGAAGACAAATCGACTTTTATCTTGGTTGAACCTTGCTATCGCTGTTTGACGATCAGCAACTGAAACAGAGCCATCAACTCTCTCATATGTTTTAGGGCCAAATTCTATGGTTAAATAATCCTCAAGGATATCAAGAAGCTTAGTCATTTGTGAAAAAATAAGAACTCTATGGCCTTCTCTATATAAGACTTTAAGCATGGAATGCAAAAGAGTCAACTTGGCTGAAGCTTTTATACGCATTTCATGAAGAAACTCCACTGATCCAGACTCAGGCTCAGTACCTGGTATGAGATATGGATGATTACAAACCTTTCTCAATTGCATCACAATGTTTAACATCGACTGCTGTGCAACCCCTTTCCCAATATTCCGTAATATCTGGTAGTTCTTAGTTAGCATTGCACGGTAGTATTCAGCTTGAATGGATGACAGCTCAACAGGCACCATTCTTTCAGTTTTAGGGGGAATATTTTGCATTGCGTCCCTTTTAAGCCTTCGAAGCATATGGGGAGCAACGAGTTTCTTCAATTCCTCCACCTTTTCCGCAGTTGTAAGATCATTAAACTTCTCCTCAAATGAAGATAAAGAAGGGAAGGAAGCTGGCTGCAAGAAATTAAGCAAGTTATACATCTCACCAATGTTATTCTGGAGTGGGGTTCCAGTCAACAGAACACGATGTTGGAAAGAGAATGAGTTGAGCAAGCTAAACAGCTTACTTCCTGAATTTTTCAAACGATGACCCTCATCTACCACAAGAACTTCCCAAGGAACACCACGCAAATGAGAGGAGTCCGCAAGAATCATTTCATAAGTAGTTAAAAGAACATTAAATTTGTAAGAAGCTGTTCGCTTATTCAATTCATTTGGATCAGTAGCATGCCATTCACACTGGCGAATGATGGCTCTTGCTTTTGCACAACCATGATACTCCACAACATTTAAACCAGGAGCCCATAATGAAAACTCAGCAAGCCAGTTAGGCATAGTAGAAAGTGGAACCAGCACTAAACAAGGCAGAGTAGCTTTAAACTCAAAATAAAGTGACGAAATAAAAGCGGCAGCAGATATAGTTTTGCCAAGCCCCATCTCATCAGCAAGTATAACATTTTTTGATTTATGCCAGCATTTACGCAACCAATTGAGTGCTTCAAGCTGATGGGGAAATAGTGAGCCTCCCTTCAGTTCTTCAGGTTGCTCTGCCAAAGTAACAATATCATGTTGTCGATCCCCCTTTCCCCTAGATTCATCCTTAGCAGCATCTTTTTCCAATGTTTGGCATTCAAACTGATCAAACAGATCAATCAGATGAGAAGATTGTTGAACAACAGGTTCATCTGATCTTTCCCAAGTGCATTCATCATATGGAAGACCGGTCCACTTCACAAAAGCTTCCCTCATACCATCATTTGAAACACGGAGAGAAATAACTCGCTGAGGCTTCTTCCACTTTTCATCACAGATATTTATCACAGTTGTCCCATACTTGGCCTTGTAATTTTCCAGTTTTCTCTTTGCCAGAACTTTCAACTGGGATTCAGAAATCCAACTATTATGAATATGGGACTTCCCCACCCATTTAACAAAATATTCATAAGACACTGTCTCCCCATTAGAACATGCAGACTCAGTCACAGCTGGCTCCTGAACATTATTTTCACCATTGCTACTTATTTTCATTTCTACATCCATCTCTTTTGTTGTTGCGGGTGTTTCACAAACTTTTGGAACTTCAGTGGTACCATGACTTCTCACACTAACATCAGCATCCACCTCTTCTACTACCATTTTTTCATATCTTTTTCCTAAATCTTCAGTTATTGCAGATTCATCTTGATCCTTACCATTTATGATTGCACAACCTGAATCCTTGGCATCTTTGCTCAATAAGTCCATGGAATTCCCTCCCTTGCATTTTTTAGTAGCAGACCTTCTATATACATGTATTTTATCCACTCTGACATCATTCTTTGTGCATTCTTCTTTATCAGAACTTTTCAAAGTATTAGGACAACCCTCAACAAGATTTTCAGCAGCTGCTATATCTGAATCAATATCACAAACAGAATTCTCCTCTGAAAGTCTGTTTTGATTTTCTATGATTAGCAAATCATCAGAACGCACATCTTCTGAAAGTGCTACAGATGCATGATGCAAAATAGTAGCATTATCACCTTTAACCCGACAGCCTAGAACTCGATCAACCTGCGAAGCAGATATGCGGGTAAAAATGCCATTCATTGACCACAAAAGTAAAGAGTCTATATTTAAGGCAGAAACAATGATCTTTTGATACAACCATGTAAAATAAGTCGACTTACCTGCTGAAGTTCAGCAGGAACATTGTCTTCACATCTCAATGAGGCATCCACAGTCCCTTTATCTGACTCATCTGACAGGTTTGTTGTGTCCTCAGGAAACTTCTGATGAAGAAAATAGCAAGTATTTAAACATTAACAGAAAGGATTCTAAGAGTAGTCACAATGATGATGAGATCGGCAATGAAAAAATTGACATATGAAGACAACAATGATATTTTTGTATGAAATCATATATTGGTGCGTTAACTTCAGGAAGTCACACTTAAATGTCCAACATAAACAGAGAGTTATAACTTGTTTTGGCAAAAAACCAAGTTCATACTCATCCAGATCCAACGAACAGTAAGAAAGAAAATCCAACCAAAGTTGTAAATCTAAATTTATGCATGAATAGGGAAATTATAATATCAGACAGCAGTGTTTAAGGACATTTATTGCTCTGAGGTAGACCAAAAAAACTTTAACACAAATGTAAAATCATCAGACAACTTCTACTACACATTCTAATCAGAATATATGGAACATGTTAAGTTTAGAAGCCAAATAAAAGATGAAGAAAGACAATATGTACATAAAAAATAGCTTATATTAAACTCTAAAATAGCACAAATAATGCAGGAAGCAAATCATCTAACTCTACAGTATAAAATCTTAAAATCAACATTTGATAATTGAAAAAATAAGCTACCCATCTTAAATTTGAATTTGTATGCCACACGGGAACATACCCAGGGGGGGAGGCTCTCAACTAAAAAAATAATAAACTTTTCCAATTTGCATTCATATAGAATAATGAATCCAAGCAATGCAGGAGAACAACTGGACACATGTAGCATATTAAAGAAAGTAGTGCAAACTTGAAAGGGGAGAATCTCAGCCAAGGAGACTCTTAATTGATAAAGATGAAAAAATATAAACAAATGCATGTGCCAAGCACCTTTTTGGAATCGAAAATTACAAACCCTAGGCCTCTTATATGAGTTCTACTCTGATTTCTAGGTATATATGCAGATTGCTCCAACATAAAAGACAAAGCAATTTATTCTCCAGCTATTATCTCCCAAAAGAATACTTCTGAGAACTCTATTTTTCACCAACATTTGCACCGGATCACATACGCAAGAGTTCAGCTTCGAAAAGAAGGGGAAAATGGAACAAATTCGTCAAATTACAAAAATTTCTAGAAGATTAAAATATTAATATATCTACAAAGCCTCATTTAAAGATAACTATTATTGTTTCCACATCATTCACACAAAAACCCACCTGAGCATATCAAATAAAATAACCTCCAACCATCTAGTAGAACAATAATAATCTATAAGATTATAACATACCTCATCTTTTTTCTGAGTATGAAAATTCTTGCTTCCATCATCATCCTTTGACAAAGATGCAGAAACCCCATGATTAACTGGTTTCTGTTTCTGATGTGTTTTACTAGTTCCAGGACCGATATTATTTGCTTTGGACCTTTTTTTCTTGGAAGTACTAACAGTATACTTTCCCTTATCTCTCTTACGCTTCTTTTGACTTGCCACATTATTGACTTTCAGCTTTCTTTTTTTATCTTTCCTTGTGGCTACACCAAATGCAAGAACAATTTTGTTTCTGGGAGACTCATTATCACAAGACAATTCATTCTTCCCTTCAGATGCTTCATCATTTTGTTCAGAATCTGTGCTTTTAGAATGACAAAAAACCTCATTAGCAGGAGGAGTTAACTTCCTTTCTGCAGATGAATCTGATGGAGATGCATCAGGCTTCTTTGTGCTTTTAGAATGACACAAAACCTCATTAGCAGGAGGAGTTAACTTCCTTTCTGCAGCTGAATCTGATGGAGATGCATCAGGCTGCTTTGTGCTTTTAAAATGACACAAAACCTCATTAGCAGGAGGAGTTAACTTCCTTTCTGCAGATGAATCTGATGGAGATGCATCAGGCTTCTTTGTGCTTTTAGAGTGACATAAAACCTCATTAGCAGGAGGAGTTAACTTCCTTTCTGCAGATGAATCTGCTGGAGATGCATCAGGCTTCTTTCCATCATCAACATTCACACACGATGAACCGCCTTCCTCAGCACCACCAAGGGATGAACCACCTTCCTCAGCACCACCAAGGGATGTACAACTTGGCTTAGAGATACAAGGTACATCTATATGCGATGTTTCCGGTTCCTTGTTCAAAGTATCAACTTCTTGAGCTAAATAAGATTTTCCTTTGCTAGAGGAGGATCTTTTCTTTGCAATAATGGACGTTCCAAAAATTCGGGACACTTTTTCAGTAGCAGGTGACTTTATTCCAGTTTGGGCTTTTGTCTTGATAATTTTTGATCTTGCTCGTTTTGAAATTGAATCCAGATGGGTAATGGGCTTGAGTGGATTGGTTTTCTTACAGCACTTTGGGCATTGCCACTTTCCCATTGGAATGCGCTACAATGATGAATAACACCGTAAAGCAAAGCCAAAAAAAAGTGGTATAGAGGAGTCAAACAATAATAGCTAATACAGCCACAAAACAAAGAAGAGAATCATCTCAAGTCAGCTGTGATATCATACCTTAAGAGGTGGATCAAGGCATTGAAGATGATAGGTCCTGGGACAACTATCACAACACAACAAGTTGCCACCAAGATCACAAATCACACATTCATAGTAATACTGGAGACAGAAATTGCAAAGAACAGATGTCAGAAGCAGTTTACAAATGCCTAAAAAACACAGTCAAGACACAAGATTGCAAATGGATGTATATTCCATTGGGTTTTGTTTGATATTATAATGATGTTGCTTGAGTTTCCAACAGAAAACTTGTATACGCGTTTCTCAATCAAAATAAAGTGAGAGATAGACGAGTAAATCAATGAAATGCTTTTGAAAACACAATCTTTAGTCATGGTCAAAAAGTACTCGAGGTCACATGAATTTCATGCATACAAGAAGAGGACTAAGCATATCACAGTGAAAAAGAAAATGATGAAAACCCAATTCCACCAATAGCTCCTATTCTGAGCATATTAACTCTTAACTTGGGTGAAAAGTGATGAATAGCGGCATGCATGATTCAATATTTCACTTCTGGCATGTGGATTATGATAGTTGATAAACACCTAGCTAAAGTCACAACACTTAATCAATCAAATCTTAAGTAAAATTTAAACATATTGACAATAACATTATCCAGAAATAAAAAAAGGAAATCAGGAGATTGTGTAGCATATCGGCCATCCAAAAATATAACTAACACTCATATCATGTAAGAAAAATAAAACCACATTGCAATGAGGGAAATAAATAAATAATGGAACAAGAACAAAAGACAACATACCCCATCATTTCCTTTCTTTTTAGATGACAACTGATCAGAGCTTATTTCGCCTTTCAGCCTACGTTTAGCTGAAGTATTCCTTGGAGATTCTGACGCTACTAAGTTCTCTTCTTTACCATTAGATAGCGATGGTCCACATGGAAGCTTTCTTCGTTTGCGCTTCAAGACCCAGTTTCGGTTAATCATTTTACTATTTGATGAACTGGTATCCTTCATCATTTTTTAATCATGGGTCTTACAATGCGGACATGAACAACAGAAAGCATGCCATTAGTCACTGCCAGAGCAATGAAGCTTCAAACCTGCAATCTTAGCCGCTACAAAGACTCAAGGTATAATTCCTACATTTTCAGCAATATAGCTCGTTATTAGAAAGAAAAGCAACTAACAACAACAATGGTTTTATTAGGCCAAAGAAGGTTGAGCACGCACATAGACACATTGAAAGCATTTCAGGAAAGAACAGAAAGCTTTGTTTACTTTTTAAAAAAAGGAAAGAAAAAGGGGGGGGGTCATATTTAACTTATTAAAACATAAACTCATGAGATTGAATTTGTCACTGATTCCTATTTCAAAACAAGGTCTCAAACTCGACATTGGATTAGCAATTGTCATTGGCAACCAACTTCAAGTTGCTGCTAATCAACATCTAAGTTCACATTATTCTAGGTGTTTACATTTGGTTTCTAAATGTCAAAGTTGATGCACCAAGATCAACAAATTAATTAAACTAGAGTCCCCAGTATTAGGCCAAAGCAAACCAATAAGGTTTTGCTCAAAAGTGAACACAATAGTCAAACCAAAGTCGAACTCCATATTCTACATAAAGCAGAAGCAGCAATGTAGTTTCATGATAAGTTAGGAGCAGTATTAAAGCAAGTTTAATCCAGGCATTATCCTTGGGATAAAAATGAAGAAAATAAAACAGGAAACAGCATTGATGTGGTTTGACACATTCCTACTCCATTCAATCAGCAACAGGACCGAATGCAAGCCTAAATCCCAGTGGTAAATTAAAACAGCTTTGGGAAATGCAACAACTAAGAGCTAGTTTTTAGTCTATTCTAGGAATGAAACAAGCATCTAAACCAAACAATTGATCATCTGCTATGAAAATTAACACAAAAAGGACCAAATTTGAACAATCAGTTTCAAAAACTCAATCGATGCATAGCACATTCAGCTTACATTGAACCCAAAACCCCATTTCAACAAAACTCACCTTAATCGACAAGCTCACTCACAGAAACCCATTTCCCAAATCACTCAAAAACCACCAAATTTCAATCGAATTATGAACACAAGCAACCCAACATGAAACAGCATAGTACATTCAACAAAACATCAGAATAAACAAAATAGACAGCTCAAAGTACCTAAATTAGAAAACCCAAACCAAAAAAAGGAAATAAACAGTACCAGAGAGGAAAAGAAGCTTACCAATCTTCCTCGTGGATCAAAGAATCAAACCCAAGTGGAATAATATGAAGACTAACAGATTGAGAGATGAATGAATATAGACAGATAGAGAAGGAGAGAGAGAGGGTATTAGGGTAAAGCAAGCAAAGAAAAGGGAGAGAGGGGAGAAATACGAGAAGAAAAATGAATAAATAAAGAGATAATTGAAAATAAAATTAAACACCGAAAGGACAACAAAAAACAAAAAGAGATAAAGAAATAGAGTGTTTTGTAGAGAGAGAAAGGTTGGGGTTTTATAGAGAGAGAAAGAGAGCATACCATATGGATTCGCCGGGGTTACCACTCTGACATGGCAGCGCATGAGAGAGAGAGAAAGGGAAAGCTAGCTCCGCTCTCTCTCTTTCTTTCGCTCCATCTCTCTCCTATCTAACCAATGATGCCATGTCACGTGGCTTTACCAGACGCCACCCCCATTTTTGTTTTTGTTTTTTTTACTTTGGTTCTATTTTAATAATTTTAATTTCCTTTCTCTTCTGTTCTGTTCTGCTCTGCACTAGCCAAGGAGAAACTTGCTTTCCTTTCTCTTCTCTCCTCTCCTCTCCTCTCCTCTCCTGATAATCGCCACCATCCATTGCTTAGCTTTTGCTTTGCTTGGATTTGATGGAACCAACCCTCTTATTATACTCTCTGTCACTTTCTTATTATGCCTTCCTTCTTTGTTTAACTTTAATCCTTTGCAGCCTTTTTCACTTTACTCTTTTTCTTTCCATAACCTTTGATTTCGTTATAATTAGTTTAACTTCATTTTAATCGATAACTAACGATAAAAACCAACATCAAAATATGTTCATTATTTATTTATAAATTAAATAATAACTTATAATCTATATTCCATTCTAACCACACAAAAGCGTGACATAGAATATAACTTAACATGACATGTTAAAAGAATGAAATTAAATCGAGTATTTTTGTTTTATTATTATAAATTTATGAATGGAAATTTTTCCTAATGGAGAAAATCTGGCATTGGATTTAGTAAATACGGTACATAAGCATAAATATTTATACATAATTTGGCAATTATTGTGGTATTCTATTTGGTATTAGTAGGTGCAAAAATACAAGAAAAGTTATTAAATTTGTGATCCTAAATAGTTGATGCAAACTGATGGAAAATAAGCGTTTAGTATCTTGAATAAATAGTTGCTTCCCTTCTCTTCCCACTCCTTTCACATCATTATTTATCAAACGAACAAGTTAATAAGAAATTTGTTGATGTTTAAATTTGTCCTAATTTTTGTTTCACAATTGACAGGAGAATTTGTTAAAAAAAAAAAAAAGTTAATTGGTGACAATCGATTGGAAGATTTGAAAAATAAAAATAGTTAGGTTGGTATTTTGACATGCACTCCAACTTTAAATTAATTTTTATTTAATAAGTTGAAAAAATATAAATAAATAAATGTAGCGTGTAAAAAAAAAAAAATTCTTTAATTTTATAAAAACTTTTAGTTTTATATACAAAATATATAAATTATGTGAATACTAAAATACTCTTAAAATAAATTATGGGCATAACAGAATTAGTAAATGTGTGTTTGCATCATGACATAACACATTTCTAGAGTAATAAATGTTTTTTATTATTTATTTGTTTCATAACGATTAACAAAATTTGGTACTGCCATTTAGATTTGTCAATTGCATAGGTGGATTGATTTCAATTCAAAATTTGAAATTTTAAGGTTCGAATCATTTCAAGTTCATATCATTTTAGGTTTGAGTCATTTTGGATTTAGGTTATTCGGGTTTGACACTCGAGTTGTACTAGTTCGGTCATTTTAGATTCGTATCATTCGAGTTTGACACTCGAGTTATTCGAATTCAGATCATTCAGGTTCAATTTTTTATTTTAAAATCAAATCAAATTTAAATAAATTACTTAATCGAGTCATATTTAATTATAATTTTATTAAAATATAGAAAATAAGTAATAAATAATATTTAAAAATAAAAGTAAATATTATAATTTTAATTAAAAAATAAATATCTATCTAACCCGATTTTTTTTTTTTTGATTCGAGCATAATCTGATAAATTTTCAAACTTAAGTAATTTTTTTTACTTAAAAGAGTATTATTGTATACTTGAAATTGTTGTCCATAAGCTGCCATAACAAACCTCGACAAGTGAGAGTAGGTTACTTATCTAGCTTTATGGTTAACTTAATTCATTTACATATTTATAAATGTGTTATTATAATGCAATGTACAAATAATTATAATACAATACGCATATCAATTACTTATTTTATGTACTTTTAAAAAATCACATGATAAAACTTAAGAAATTATATATTTAAAATAAAAACAACATAGTTACCCTAAAAATAACATGTATATCGATAAAAGATTACATAATTTGATCTAAATTACATGATAAAATAGTATTATAACATAACATACAAATTATTATGATAAAATATACGTATTATTATTAATAATCTGTTTTATGTACTTTATTCTAAAGTACATAAGAATTGGTTATATTTTTAAAATAAAAACAATACATTTATTTGAAATAATATGTATAACTATAAAAAACGTCATGAGATTATCATAAGTTTATACATGATAATCAAGATATATAATTTATTTTAAATCTTATTATAAAATTATCATAATTGATATAATATTTTATTATTTTTTAAGAGATTATTATATATTTAAAAGACTATTTTAATTTTTAAACAATTAATTTAAGAAGATTATTATGATAATAATATAACAAACTTACTTATAAAAAAATAGAATAAACTTTATATTTATTCGATTCAACAATTTGATTTAAAATAAGAATATTAAAATTGATTTATAATCCATTGATTAAAATTTTAATTTATAATACCCTAACACTATATAAAATAATACAAAATTTTTTTTCATCAAATTTTCTCCACGATCATTGACAGCACGATGCATACTTTATTATATTAAAAAATAATAATAATTGTAACTTATAAAATTAAAATAAATGAATGATTGATGTAATAATTATTATTTTTATTAAATTAGTATTTTTAAAATAAATTTAAATTTAATATTTAAGTTTGAATTATTTTGAATTAATTATTTGAGTGATTTCAAATTTAAATTATTTTAAATTTGAATTAATTTAGAATAATTTAAATTTAAATTATTTTCGATTTTAAATTGGATCGATTTGAGAACTTTTGTTATCTTGACCATGGAAGCCAAGCCACTGAAATTAGCCCATAAAGCAAAGCTTGAAAGGCACGTGCCTTCCATTCCTTGTCCAATGTCCAATTGTCCATCCCTCACACTCACACTACTTGGGAGAAGAACACGCACATTGACTGCTCCGTGCTCTCTACGCGCTCTTTCCATGCGTCGTTGGAGAGCAACCCTCAATAAAATTCCGACGATTTTAAGAAAAAAAAATAAAAATCTGGCAAATTTTTAAAAAGAGAAAATTAAATACTTTACTCAGAAGAAATTACTTTAAGAAGTTTTTTACAATAATATCTATCTACATTCTACATTGAAAAAGAAAAAGAAAATAGAAATCGTAGACGTAGAAACAGAACGCCTCTCCCTATCCTATTTTGGACTGAAAAAATATAATATAAAAAAATGAGCGAATTTGTAGAGAGACAAAGTCAATAATCTTCTGCTTTGCTGCTCAAAAGTTCACTCCTCTTTGCCTTCTTTTCCCTTTTTTTTTTCTGGTAAAAATACTATTTTTCTTTTTCTTTGCTTGTTTTAATTAATTAGTGTTATGTTAAAATTATGATTGTAACCTTTAATCTGCTTATGGGTTTCGTTCCGCTTCTAATTTCAATTTCAATTTCGGTTTTGTTATATTTATGCTGAATTTTGGGTTCTATTTGTACCGACGTTTAGTGTTCATATCTCTCTTATTTTTTCAGTGCGTTTGATCAGTGTTTTGGAGTGATCGGGATTAGATTTTGAGCTCCAATTTTTTTTTTTTAATTTTACATACTTTTTTCTTATGGGTTTGATTAGGCTGCGTACTCTTACTGCACTGCGATTATAACTATTTAATTTCCATGTTACCATTTCGGTCTTATTGCTAATTTGTTTTATCACGGATTTAAGTAAATCGGTATTCAAATTGGATTGGTTTTGGTTTGGGATCACGCTTTGTGGGATTGATTTAAGCACTTCTCGGGTATGTTTGTTGGTGTGCACTCCATTACCTTTTGCATGTTTATTTTGGAATTTGGAGCGTTATTGAGAATTCATGTTTAGGCGTCTAGATTTGATGGGATGCATTATATATACTGCTTTGTATCTTCACTTCTTTGTGTAACTTTGGTCCAAAAAACCCCAAAGGTATCATTCAAAGAAATGTATATTGCAGCTTCAAATCTTTTTTCTAGTTGCATTAAAGCTTTACTGGAATGGGTTGATAGACAAGAGAACAAAAGAAACAAAAATAAACTTTACGAAATTTTCTTATTTGGTTGTATTGTACCTTGAATTTACGGTGTTTATGCTAAATATATGGTATGATTTGAGTACCAGAATTACTCTCTCCCCAAAAGTGAGCCTGATAATTATTCTGCTAATAGTTTTCATTTCCCGTCTAGTGGAAAACCCTTTTCACTCTGCTTAGCCCTACCTCCCTCTAGGGGTATTTTTATCTTGACAAATATTGGTGCTGTTTACAGGCGGTAGATTTGCACTTAATTTTCTTTATTTACATGAATATAAGAATGCATTGGTTGATTGACCATTGCTTTGAGGTTATTGTGAATTGTTTTTACAGTTTCTTTCTTTTAATGAACATAACTAGCTGGTATTTTTTACCGTAGACAATGTCGTCATCAATACTTTTATCTCGTGTAATGGAAATAGGAGAGCTATTTATTTTGTTTAAAATGGTGGAAGTTTTTTTTTATTCTTTGGAGGATATCGATTTTCTAAAGATTGCATTGAGTTGGGTGCTCATCTCTCAATAACTAATTTTAATTAATGGTGAATGCCTGTACAATCTTTCAGGTTCCGGTTAAGGTCTTTGGAAAGCTTTGCTGTTGGCTTTGGCAGAATGCATGTGCTGATATTGCAATGATGTGATAATCATGGCATATTGCCTTGGTTTATTTTCCTGGAAATTTTTATCTAAATGGAGAGAAATCTAGGAAAAGGCATAATGGATCAACAGAAGAACTATGAACAAGTTCAATACAATAATATGGAAGCTAGAAATGAGACTCTCGGGTCTGCAAACCAAAGATTTTTCCATGATCCGTCTAGTAATATTAATAGTAACATCCGACCTCCTGATTATAATATGTCGATGGGAGCTAGACCAGTGTTGAATTACTCCATTCAGACAGGTGAGGAGTTTGCTCTGGAATTTATGCGGGAAAGGGTAAATCCCAGGCAGCATTTTATTCAGAATGCTTACAGCGATCCTAACAGTGGAACTGTCTATATGGATCTAAAGGGCATTTTTGGAATTTCTCATACAGGTTCTGAAAGTGGCTCTGATATCTCCATGCTTAACACTGTAGAAAAAACCCGTCCCCAGGAGTTTGAGGGAAAGACCCCTTCCGTACATGAAGACAAAAGCTATTATGATTCCATGCGTTCAGTACCTCTATCCTCTTCGAGAAATGACATTAGTCAGGGACATCAAGGTTATGCGTCTTCAAGTGCTTCTCTCAGCTCATCAACTAAGGTGAAGTTCCTCTGCAGCTTTGGTGGTAAAACTTTACCACGTCCCAGTGATGGGAAACTTAGATATGTTGGGGGGGAAACACGTATTATCCGATTAAGCAGGGATATTTCCTGGCAAGAGCTTGTTCAAAAAACCTTAGCAATTTACAACCAAGCCCATACAATAAAGTATCAGTTGCCTGGGGAGGATCTTGATGCATTGATCTCTGTATCTTGTGATGAGGATCTGCAAAACATGATGGAGGAATGTAATGTGCTAGAAGCTGGAGGATCACAGAAACCCAGGATATTTCTTTTCTCCAGTATTGATCCGGAAGATGCTCAGTATGGATTGGGAAGCATAGAGGGTTCTGAGATACAATATGTTGTTGCCGTGAATGGCATGGACCTAGGATCAAGAAAAAACTCAATTGCGGTGAGTGCGTCAGAGAACAATTTGGATGAGTTACTTGCTTTCAATGTTGCAAGGGAGGCTGATCGGACTGTGACCGAAGCAGCTGCCACTACCGCTTCTTTGACAGCTAATGCACCTTCACCAACAGTCCAATCTTCTTATGCACCTTCACAAACAGTCCTATCTTCTCATGCGCCTTCACCAACCCTCCAATCTTCTAGCACTTATGAATCTAATTCACAGCCATACTCAGAACAAAAAGTGCGTCATGGAGAAGCTAGCCAGCAGCTGTCATCCATTCCCCAGGTAGATGGGAAGAGTAATGTTCCTTTGTCTGCTCCATTGCAATATGGTTATGGTTCCCAACTCTCTAACTATGTGACGCCTGGAGAAAATTTAGTCTCAATGCCATTCCAAGGGCATGTGACTCCCCAGACAGGTTTGGCTGACGAGAAGATGTATATGGGCTTTCAAGTGCAAGATCCAGAAGTATCTATAAAAGAGGTGAAACTAAAAAGAGATAGCTCAGCCCCAAAAATAACTGAACGTGAAAAAGTTCGATCCCTAGACAAAGCTGCCCCAACAAAGGAGCCAAAAATGAAAAGAGATACATCTCTCCCAAAGATCAATGAATCTGAAAAAATTAGGATGACAGAGAAAGAGTATACTATCCATTCAAATGCATATGAAAGTTCTGTTCCAACTCATATTTCTAAAGAGGAAGCTTCAGTTATCGTCTCAATGCCAGACATTGGCTCACCATTGTTGCCCGCAAAAAATTTAAAAAAGACCCAGGAAGCTGTGCAGAATTTGGTGTCCCCTGAAGCTGTAATTGAAGGGGGAAAGAACATTGAAGATGACCACTTTTACACATCCGGTGGGCCCTTTACATCTGGAAGTGGTGGTTCTGAGGCTGATACAAATGACTTTAGCCACCTTGAGCCATCTGTGATTCCTCAACGAGTTTTTCATTCAGAGAGAATCCCCAGGGAGCAGGCAGAAATGAACCGTTTATCAAAGTCAGATGATTCTTTTGGGTCTCAGTTTCTAATTACTCAAGCACATTCTGATTCTTCCCAACCAATTGCAGAATCAGTTGACAAGATACATGATGGGAATTTGGCTCCCCAAGCTGATCAATCTGTCACTTCTGCAAATCCACTGTCTAAAAATCCTCAGACTGTTATGGATGGGCTTGCACAATTTGAAAAGTACAAAGAATTTACCAATAAAATCAGCTCGAATATTCATGAGGAGGGGCTTGAGTCAACTAAGCAGAAATCTGAATTGAAACAAGTCATAGTTAAGAGTGGTGCTGATGAAAAAACAGCTGGGTTAAATCATCCCACAGCAAGTCAAGGAACTTCTGTTAAGCACTTTGAAGATCCTTCTTTGAAGCCATCAGATTTTGAACGAATTGAGAAGGATGAAAGCAAGAACACTGGAAATCATAGTAAGGGTCATGAACAACCTTTGGTGTGGGCAGAGAACCCAGTTAGAGCAACTTCCAATGTACTGCCTGCTGCTTCCGACAGCACCTCAGAGCATGGAGACATACTTATTGATATTAATGATCGGTTTCCTCGTGATCTTTTGTCTGATATATTCTCAAAAGTAAGAATGTCCCAGAATGTCTATGGTATCAATCCATTCCCTGGTGAAGGAGCTGGATTGAGCTTAAACACGGAGAATCATGAACCTAAGCATTGGTCATACTTCCGTAATTTGGCTCAAGATGAGTTTGTTAGAAAGGATGTTTCCCTCATGGATCAGGACCATCTGGGTTTCTCATCTCCGCCTACAAATATTGAAGGTGGGGCTCCAATTGATTACAGCTATCCACCTTTGAGTTATGCTGGTGCAGTTGCCTTAGGTCATATTAAGCCAGACATCAATTTTGGTGAGGACATCAGGCAGGAGTCAACTACTGTTACTGCTGCTAACAACTTGGATTCAGGTTCAGATTACAAGAAGTCTCCGCTCAAGGGTGATGAAAGTGGACGAAATGGGCCAAAACTCAAAGTACCTGAATTAGAGTGTGAGGTACTAGTGCCCAGTTGATTTTGATTAATATCCCTTAGCTTGTGAAGATACTGCTTACTGCTTGCATTTGTCCCTGTTTTCTAATTTTTCTGTATTTTCAATGATGGGAAATTGGATATTCAGAATTCTGGTTTACCTCTTGTGAATCTTTCCCTTGGAGAATTTGATATCAGTACATTGCAGGTATTTCTTGCATCCTCTGTTATATACAGATATCTCCATACAGAAAGAGTTGATGAATGTTCATTTGCCTTTTCATTTTCTAAAATTTCCAACTGTAATGAAGCTTAGCCAGATTTTATTCATATATGTTTATGCTTAAGTCTTCAATACAAGGTTTTGTTCAGTCAGTAGCATTACTATCCAACCAGGGTCAGCCATCACTACAATTTTCTGGAACCTCATTGCCAATGGCACCAATGCAGCTGCTAATGATTGCTCCATAGATGTTAAACACTGATTATAGGCATATCTTTTACGATAAAAAACATCTTTATTACCTTACCTAAGCTAGCATGCTACCAATTACATCACCTCAGACAGTCTTCATCACTGTGATATCTACTTCTATTACCTCCTCATCTCAATTTATGCTGGTGAATTTAATAGAAATTTAGTGAAAACATTTATTCACCATGCTGTTAGATTGAATTATTCTGGATTTTTTTGCCTCTTATCCCAAGATAGTTCAACTGATGTAGTCACTATTTTTTAACTCCATGTTGGTTAATTTCATCAAATGTCATGGCAGATCATTAAAAATGAAGATTTGGAAGAGCTAAGGGAGCTGGGTTCTGGTACATTTGGGACTGTCTACCATGGAAAATGGAGGGGAACAGATGTTGCCATCAAGCGGATAAAAAAGAGCTGTTTCACTGGTCGTTCATCCGAGCAAGAAAGATTGGTGAGTTTTCCATCCAAGATATTTGATGATCAAGCATACAGAGAGTCAGATGGACTTGTAAATCTTGCAGTCCGAAACCTGGAGTTGTTAGCTGACATGTGATTTTCCAGAATATTAATGACCAGCAAGGGTGGATTTTCTAAATTCCTGATTTCAGTGATGTGTTTATGCTAGCCTGGATGGTTCCCTTCTTCGGTGCATTAGTTTGCCAGTTGTTTCTTGGCATTTTGTTCATCGTCAATGGAGATTGATACTTTTTATACTTCATCTCATGCCAATAATAACAATCAGCACTAAATATTTTTCAGACTGTGGAGTTCTGGCGTGAAGCTGACATTCTTTCAAAGCTTCACCACCCCAATGTTGTGGCATTCTATGGCGTGGTGCAAGATGGACCTGGAGGAACACTAGCCACTGTCGCAGAATACATGGTGAATGGCTCTCTTAGACATGTTTTGCTTAGCAAAGACAGGTAGTATTTTTATTTATAGTTATTCCTAGAATGTACTACTTTAATCTCTCCCGAGAATTTCCTCCTGTTTTATTTGTTTATTCACTTTATAAGTTTTTTTTAACTGTCCAGGCAACTTGATCGTCGTAAGCGGCTCATTATTGCCATGGATGCAGCATTTGGGATGGAATATTTACATTCAAAGAACATTGTGCATTTTGATTTAAAATGTGACAACTTGCTTGTCAACTTGAAAGACCCTGTACGGCCAATTTGCAAGGTAAATTTGCGTGGTTTTTTTTATATATATAAAATTGTAAATTTATGGTGTATATGGCCGATCCAATTACCCATCTCTTTGTTCCTCTTTGGTAGGTAAATATTGATTTCCAAGTCAAACCAACTTTTAAATAAAGATGATGTTGTCTGTGCAGGTTGGGGACTTTGGGTTGTCAAAGATAAAAAGGAATACCTTGGTTACTGGTGGTGTGAGGGGAACTCTTCCATGGATGGCCCCAGAGCTGTTGAATGGCAGCAGTAGTAAGGTTTCTGAAAAGGTAAGACAACTATTGCAGCTTGCGTGAAGTTTGTTTAGATCATAGTTTCTATCTAGCTTTACAGCAGTCCTGCATATGCTGGAACAAATTTATTATGCTTAATAGAAGGGGTTTCCTCTTGGTGGTTCTGTTTCTCACATTATTTTGGAAGGTTTTTAAGCAAGTTATCTACTCTTCATTGTCTATATAGTGAAGCGAAACTTACTGGCTCAAGTTGTGTGTTTTTCATTGTCCATGTAATTAAATGGGATGTTAGGACTTGTTGGCTCTGAACTTTTTTCATACCTAATACCTTTTTTATTTTGTCAATCTCAATCTCCAAAAATTTGTTTGTGCATTTTTATTTTTATGAAAGTACAAGATAGCTCCATGGCTCAGCCTCAGATCTAGGTTTCTTCTGAAAAAAACCGACCTCCATGACCACCTAAGCAAAAGCACATGCATGCAAGTATTGCTTACCTGGGTTTTTTGATTTACAGGTTGATGTGTTCTCATTTGGCATTGTCCTATGGGAGATTCTTACTGGTGAGGAACCTTATGCTAATATGCATTATGGTGCAATAATAGGTGTGAAATCTCTCACTTGTCTTTCTTTTATGCTACATGTGCTTTTACTTTGCGAGACGGCCAGTGCGCTGGACTGCTAGTCTCATTTCTTTGCCATTGTTTTCTTGATATTGTTGCTTGTCTGAATTTTCTATTTTTCATAATATTTCTTGTCTGTTAAATTCAAATATTTCTCATCCATGTACTATTGTCTGGTGTCAGTCTGTAAACTAATTACGGACGGTTTATTTGAACACATGCTCCTGTCCGTCCATGGTGAATTGAATATGTTGATGTGGTAGTGTGTAATTTGATTACCTCATTTCCATGCAGGAGGCATTGTTAGCAACACATTGAGGCCACTTGTACCAAGCTACTGTGACCATGAATGGAAGTTACTAATGGAGCAGTGTTGGGCTCCGGATCCCGTGGTTCGACCATCATTCACAGAGATTGCTAGACGCTTACGTATCATGTCCTCTGCATGCCAGACAAAACCTCACGGTCATCAGCCACAGAACCAAGTATCTAAGTGATGCCTCTCAATGATTCCCTCATCAATGACATATGATACTTTATTTTCTTTTACTCCATAAATATTTGCGTGTATTATATGAGTAAGGGAGGAGGAGCTCCCGTCGAAGGGGTGAGATAACACAATCATCTCAATGGTGAGATATGATTGTGTTTTGTAAGACTCAACAAATTTGTTCATATGTAAAGCTATTAATTATTTTGTGTCAATACTCAATAGTGGATACAAAACCTTG
The DNA here is from genome assembly GCA_030761205.1 of Fremontodendron californicum. Lineage (NCBI taxonomy): Eukaryota > Viridiplantae > Streptophyta > Magnoliopsida > Malvales > Malvaceae > Fremontodendron > Fremontodendron californicum. Next base: position 43,319,249 of record JAULJL010000002.1, on the reverse strand, counting down.
TTTGTGACTAAAGTTAATGCAAAGTGTTTTTGGTTGGTCAGTGTAGCGAACTCAGCTGGCCTATCTCTCTTTCTTCTCATACAATTGAGACTCGGGAGAGCCCCCCATCCCCAAAAACCTATAGCAACTACAATTATTTTATTTGCACTATGAATCATGTTGCTTGTCTCAACTCTCAATAGATAGATATCATGCATTCATATTTTGATAAGGTCCCTGCAAAGCATATATATTGCTCAGTACTCCATATATGTTCCTTCCAGTTATTTACTAACACAAAGCATATATATTGCATCTTTTTAATGCTTAAAGGAGAAATTGTGAATAATATGGAACAAATTTGGACGTTGTTGATGGAGGACAATGGCGCTAAGCAAACTCGTTGAAAGAGAAGCGAGGAGATAAGGTCTAGGCTAGGGTTGCACCAACTGTCTATTCTATAATGATGGATGGATTATGGATGTTTTGGCCGCTCAACCCATTCTATTCTGGTTGGCTATAATAAGTTATTATGAATCCATGTTTAAATATCTTAATTAGTATATAAGAATTTGCTTTTATTAATTATTAGCTAGCTTCTAAACAACCCATGAAATATGAATATATATATATATATATATATGATAATAACTTAATTTTTTTCCCCTCTCTCTTTTGCAAATGTATAGACCAAATGCTTCAGTGATGGTTTCTGCTCCCATCTCTGCCAACGGAGAAACCGGATTAATTAAAGCTTATTCAGTTCGTAGTATTGATGCTGCTTCCCATAAATATCCCTCCATAAGATAAATTTTTTTTTATTTTTGCAGGCGTCGCCCCCTTTGTTTTTTTTTTTGGGTGGACTCCATTTTTTTTTGGGTTACTGAAGGTAAAGAGAAAAAAAAAAAAAAAAGAGGGTAAAAAGAGAAGAGAAAAATATGTCTCTTCATTTTTTTTTAAAGTATTATAAATTTATATAAATTTGTACATATTAATAATTCGTTTTATGTATATTTTTAAACGTTCATGTATCCATATCGTGTTTGTGTTATTTTTCGTGTTGTATTTTAATTATTTCTCCTATATTTTGTTCGTAATGTGTTCGTGTCCGTTTTATCTTTCTTTTTTTTTTTTTTGTTTTTCAAAGTATTATAAATTTGTGTGTTCGTGTTATTTTTTTTGTGTTTAAAAGTTTATAAATTTATATAAATTTATACATATTAATAATTCATTTTATATATTTTTTTAAACGTTCGCGTATCCGTATTGTGTTTGTGTTATTTTTCGTATTGTGTTATAATTATTTTTTTTATATTGTGTTCGTGATGTGTTCGTGTCCGTTTTTTTTTTTTTTTTTTCAAAGTATTATAAATTTGTGTGTTCGTGTTATTTTTTTTGTGTTTAAAGTATTATAAATTTATATAAATTTTTACACGTTAATAATTCGTTTTATATATATTTAACGTTCGCGTATCCGTATTGTGTTTGTGTTATTTTTCGTGTTGTATTTTAATTTTATTTTTATTTTTATATTGATGTGTAATTATTTCTAGTTATCGTGTACTACTTACTTAGCAATGAAGCGATGTGCATTTATAACCATATATATATATATATATATATATATATATATATTGATGTGTAATTATTTCTAGTTATCGTGTACTAATTACTTAGCAATGAAGCGATGTGCATTTATAACCGAGGATTACTTAATTTGTGATCTTAAAGAACTTTTTTAAACCTTAATTAATTAATACTTTATATATACATATAGATATAGATACATAGCAGAATAGTTTAATACTCAGAATACAAAAGGGAGTTGGATATATAATATATAGGATAATTACAGAATAGCAAACTTAAAATAATGAAGTAGAGAAATTAAGCAAACGAGTAACCCAACACCATATATAGAAGACAAGAGAAACTAGCACAGGAACTGGAAGTTTATATTTTTTGTTCATGCGCATCACTTGGTGCTATGCCCCTTCATCCTTATTCCTTCTCCCTACCAACTATTTGACTGCCAATGGAGATTAAGAAAAAATAAAATGAAAAAACAGCTTGTCAAGTGAGGAAAAGAGAAAAAAAAATCAAGTACCAACTATATATATATATATATAGGTTTCTTTAATTAAACATGAAATTATTTATCATCTTTACTTTTTCCAACAATATAAAGCATATCACATGATGCTTGTTTCCTCCATCACTCCAGTCCTTTCCTTTTTCCTTTTGTGGTTACTGTCCTTTTTTTTTTTTTTTTTTTTTGTTGATCTTTGTTGATGAAATTGAGGAGTAAATTAATAATATTGTTGTTGAGCTAGGCTGACGATGCAAATTAATTATAGATAGATTTTATTAATAAGTGTCTTAAAGACATTTTGTAAAATTATTATATATAATAATATTTTTATTCAATATGTTGAAAATAATAAATAAAATTATAATTTAAAGAGGTTGGGGAAATAAAAGAAGTTACCGAAGCAAGTGTGTAAGATTAGCTGCGGTAGCAAAGTCATCCTCTTCCCTGGCCTTCAATATCCTGAACATGAGAGCTAATTTAACCTGAGTTATAGCACTCTGTTGGATCATCATCTTTGTTTCTTTCTTCAGCTGCTCACACTCGGATTCAATTGCTTCAAATTTTTCCCCAACTTGTCTTTGCCCTTCTCGAATATTCTTCTGTTCCTCGCCGATCTCCTCCATTTCCGTTTTCAACCCCTTCAACCTTTCTTGCATCTTCTTTTTCTGTTCCAACATATAAATATATATATAATTATCAATTAAACAGTTTAAATTTTATGTTAACCAATATGAACAACAATTGCTAATCAATTCTTTTTTATATTAAAAAATAAAAATAAAAATAAAATAAAATGGTCTTCAAACATTAATAACAAAGGAACAAAATCAAGAACCCTAAAACGATTGATATTCTATTGGTGCATGGAAATTGCATATATAGGAACGAGAATCGGATCAAGCACAAATTTTCTTTCTAAGAAGAAAAAAGAAATTGCAAGAAGATGGAAGAAATTCATTACAGTTTTCTTTTGCAATTTCAAGCGTTTGTTGGTGATTCTTATGTTGTGAAGACGACTACGCATACAAAAGGGAGCCATCTTGAATGCCCTCTGCCCTGAATTATTGAATTGATATAAGATGATTGTTTGCAATCAACGTTGCTTTGAATATAATCCATCTTTGCAAGAATTCTAGCCTATTTTATAAGTTATCTTTATCTTTAGTTTGTTGAGATTGAAACGAATTCTTAGACGCAAGTCATAGATAAAAATCGCGCGATGTCCTTCATAATATTTTAATTGTCGCAAGTGTTTCGTGCAATGCTGATAGGTCTTAATTTCTTTCTTCTTTTGACATTTTTTTTAACTTTTTTATGGAACAAAATAATATGTTTTAAATTTAGAAAAAGTAAAAACTTCACAAACAAGGATAGTATCATTTCCTCTTTTAATAAGTTACTGTAATTGTTAGTGCCATTAATTTCTTAGAATTAATTCCAACCCTCTATTTTAAGTGCCATTCAATGATAAATAAAGCAAGGGTTTTGCTAACAAGTGTTTTTAGGATATTCTTTAAAGTTAATTAATATGTTATTTATAGTAATAACATTGTATTAAATGCAAAAGTTAACAACTTTATTCATCATTTTCAATGCATTGATTGAAGATATTACTATATTTAGTAACCTTAAAATTTGCCCTTAGAGCACTCATTAGCAAAATCCATAAAGCAAAAAAGAATGCATTTTTTTTAACTTTCTAAGATGCTTGTGGTTGATAGTGCAAAGAAACTAATGAGAAATATTTATCTAAACTAGAATTTACCCCGCGATGCCGCAAAAATTAAATGTTAAATATATGATAACAATATTTTTAAAAATAAAAATTAATAATTAAATAAAAAATTAATATTTTATAAAATAGCAAAAGAGAACTGTCATAAAAATTTAAAATTCTAAACAATTTATAAAGTCAGCTTAAAAGATAAATTTAAGTGATAAATTTTTTTTCCTAAATCGAATCATAATAACAAACTATGTAAAATATAAAATGAACTGAGACACGACACGAACACAATATAAGAAAAATAATTAAAACACAACACGAAAAATAACATAAACTCGATAAGAATACACGAACATGTAAAAATATACATAAAATGAATTATTAACGTGTAAAAATTTATATAAATTTATAATACTTTGAAAACACACAAAAAAATAACACGAATACGGCAGGAACATACAAAATTTTCACTAAATTGAATCACAATGACAAACTATGTAAAATATTAGATGAATTGAAACACGACACGAACATAACATAGGAAAAATAATTAAAACACAACACGAAAAATAACATGAACACGAACACAAAGATGAAAAAATAATTAAAACACAACACGAAAAATAATATGAATACGATACGAATATACGAACGTGTAAAAATGTACATAAAACGAATTATTAACGTGTAAAAATGTATATAAATTTATAATACTTTAAAAAAAAAAAAAGGACACGAACACGTCACGAACACAACATAGGAAAAATAATTAAAACACAACACGAAAAATAACACAAACACAATACGGATACGTGAACGTTTAAAATATACATAAAACGAATTATTAACGTGCAAAAATTTATAATATTTTAAACACAAAAAATTAATATGAACACACAAATTTACATATAGCTTGTCTATAGAAACTCCCTATTTGAGGTCTTAGCTATAGGTCGCACTCTTGATGGGTTCATCACCATATACACATGGTTCATATGACATCCACATTTAATTTAATTTGCTTGCTTGCTATTTGGAAGTTGGAACAAAACGAAGGTAATTTCACTAATAAGGATTAAATTCTCATGCATATATATATATATATATATATATATATATATATATATATATATATATATATAAGGATTAAGGGGAGAACTGTGAGTTCCTAAGAACTGAAGTTGTATTTTTTTTTTTTTTTGGGTTCAAAGTGGAAAATAGGCTGAGTCTAAATTAAATGGTAAAGTATTAGAGTATATAACAGGTGGAGTTATTGATGAAAAGTAGTTAGTGATGGTTTAGATTTTAGATTAATCACATATATAATTCTCAGCAGGAATTGGTGTATTGTGAACGTAGTACGTAGTAGAATCGATCGAGGCTCGAGGGCATGCAAAGTGTTCGATCGCCAGGACATAATTAAGAACTAATTGCATGGCATCGGCATGGCTTTGATTTTAAAGTCATAAGACTTTGACTTAATTTGTAGTCAACATGCTTTCAAATATAAACCCTTGGTCGCTCCTTCTCTTCTCAAGTCTTAAACTTTTATCAAATTTTGTAATTAATAAATCATAACAATGTAATCAGTATTGAATGAAGCATATATATATATATATATATATTTATTTACAGTTTTGTAATGGAGAACAAGAATGAGAGGAAAGGAGATCAACAAATTAATGAGATATTATTGTAATATAGTTATGAAAAATAACAATTGTTTGTAATTACGGTAGTAGAGAAAATAAGAATTTGCATTTAATACATTGTCAGTATATAATTTTATACATTGACAGTGAATCTTATAGTGATATTTCATTAAAAATTAAACCCTAAACCTAAACTTTAAATTATAAACTTAACTTTTAACATGTAGCATTATTTGGTGCATTGTCAATATATAAAACTATATATTGACAATACATCAAATATAAATCCAAAAAATAATTAAGCTTTAATAATATTGAGAAAAATGATAGATCTCATCTGGCGGTTTGGTTGCTACCACAAAATAATGAGAGTAGGGACGAGGCGATGGCATGGTTGACAGACAGGCTTGAGGCAAAGAATTCTGAATTAATATTGTTAGAGACAATCTTACAATATAACTACATGGGTGCGCTGTAGAGCACCCATATAGTTAGTTTGCCACATGTAAACTATAGTGTTGATATGTGGATTTTTATTTATTGTTTTTACTATTTTATGTTTAAACATTAAAATATAAAAAGGTAAAGAATCTTTAAAAAAAAAAAAAAACAATTATAAAATGATATATAATACACATGAAGATTTTTTTTTTTTTTTTCTTGTTAATTTTCTCCCGTAGAGACAGAGTATTGGTCCACCCGTCAATGATGAAACGCACGAACCTTTAAAAGGACGGCAGATCGAAATCGAATGGACCATGACACCGTGTTAAACAAGGTTTACCCAAGGCGACAAGCAGACGTAACGCATTGTAGCATATTCACCTTATGGACGCGCGAGCGCGACTCTTGTGCGTTATCGATAGATGTCGCGCGATCATGGACTCTTGTGCGCTTATCGATCGATATGGGCATATCGCGCGATCATGAATTGGCGATAGCTCCATAACGCGCGCGATCATGAATAGGCTCGGGGCCCAGATTATAAAAATTGCAGAAAACCTATATTATCTGGTAACCTATAAAAATCGCAGGAGGATCAGGAAACCTTATGCTGTTCTATTTCTTTGGCTTGGAAGGACGAAACCTTTGTCTCTGAAACTATGGCCCCATTCTCGTTGCGTGACCGTCTTCGGGCTGCAGCGCTAAGCGGGAAACGTTTCAAATCGAAGGCTAAGCATGTAATAATAATCTTCTCTGTTACTCCTGCTATATTTTTTGTTATAGTATTACTTTCATTCGTAGGGTTTTAGGTTTAATTCATATATATTTTTGATCAGGTAAGGAATGGAATGAAGGACATGCATCAAAGATTCAAGAGATTGAAGTCAGGAATGGAGGTAATAAGCGAGGAACAAAAGAGCATCAGGGAAGGGCAAAGACAAGTTAAAGAAAAATTTGAAGCAATTGAATTCGAGTGTGAGGAATTGAAGAGAGAAACTAGATTCATAATCCAGCAAAGTGCCAGAACTCAGGTTAAACTGACTCTCATGTTCGGCATACTGAAAGCAAGGGAAACCGGCGACTTTAGTACCGCTGCCAGTCTCACTAAAATGCTCCGGTTGGTTTTATAATTAATCAATACTGCCCTGCCGATACTATTACTATTATATAGACTACTTCTTGAATCAGGCTAGTTCTAGTATTTTTTTTTTCTTCTCAATGTTGCTTTATTCTTTATGGCTATTGGAGTATTTTATCATATAGGGGATCGATGATTGTACAAATATCCTTGGATATTCATATCTTCTTTCCTGATTAATTATAAGGTTACAAAAGAAAAGCTATTTACAATAAAGTTGTTTGAAACATGACTAATTCATTGATGATTTGCTAGTTTAATTTCATCAACTCTTGATTCTATACTTTGATAGTCAAACAGACAATTAGGCTTAATCTATATAGCTAGTTTATATCTATATTGGTTCTTTTCAAATCAGTCAGTTGTCTCGCAGAACTAGAGAGAAACTAGAAGAAAAACAGAAGCGGGTAAAATATTATGAAACAAGTAGCTCATTTAATTCTTCTTTTTTGTTTGGTTGTCTTTCTAAAGATGACATTGAAAGAGATCATTTTCTAGTACAGAAATAAAAGAAAATCTCTTCTGTTCCTTGCATAACTTCCCAGCTTCACTCCATTTTGTTCCCCTTAGTGCCCTTAATTATATACAGGGTTTGTGCAACATGAAGACACACTACTAGATTCACTTGGAAACAGTACTCTTGATGCATTTAGCATAGCAGTGAACTGCCTTTAACTAGTATCATCTGATTTATTATTATTATGATGTTTCTGGGTGCAAGTGATAATAGTCTTGAAGCTTGACAAACTTTTTTTTTTCCTGATGCAGTGAAATAGTAGACAGAGAGAAGGAGGAAAGGGAAGCTGACAGTTGAATTGCAAGGATAGCCTTCCTGATCATCTACTGATCTGCTGCTCCAAATATTAATTAAGGAATAAAATTGTGTTTGACAATATTTATGTGCTTACTGTCTTTCAGCATTGCCATTTATTATTAGCTGCTACTACTACCTACGTTTACAATCTACTTTGTTCCATGTTTGGTATGTCAACTTTCAGCTTATCAAACTCCTTTCTAATATTGTGTTCGTATTTTTCTGCGTCTGACGTACTCATAGTAGTGGCAAATTTGTGCTTCCTGGTTTGCTTAGTCCATGTACAACGCTCTCATTTTCGTTTGTAATTAGCAACCAGCAAGTACATAATTATAATTTAAAATTAGTTAAATATGTACATCTGTTTATCCACTTTCCTCCCACCTGTATCATGCACTTCTTCGCCTTCCTTTTGCCACGACCAAAAAATGGGGGAAATAGGAAAGATTGATATATATGAACCCAAAGTTTAAGTGGTCTGTTGTGTAAGATGATTTTTTCTCAAGAGATACATAAGGCTTTTCACTGGAGAAATGTCCTGGCTGAGGGAGGTCTCGACATAATAATAATGCTCCAACCGTACGTGTAAGATCACATAATTGCACTATCAATCATAGTGGTTGTCTGGTTGATCAAACCTTGGGTATAAATCTTGCAAGCTATGACATACTACATTGCAGGATATGGTCAGCTATTTGGGATATAATTTGTTTAACTAAGGGAAAGAATGTATATTACACACTGAGGTGCAAACGAGATTCAGATACTTAATTTGAAGCTCAACTGCTTATAAATATATAAAGTGCTAAATACAAGAAAACTTCTCAACCTTCCTTTTATAATTGGCTAACAACGGCTGGTTATATATCAAATTATCTATCAATTGTCACGGAAGGGATTATATCATCTTCATAAAAAGTTCCAAAAGTATCATTTTCCCAAGACTTTAAACCTAACACAGCAAGCCATTAACTAATGATATGAATAATAAAAACTAACCTCATCCATGCATCATTGCAAGACTACTTCAGAGTTTAGAAAACACCATGGTGGGAAATGCATAGTTGTTAATATAACCATCAAAAAGACTTTTCCAAGTGAACATACGTGGAAACTTTAGATCAACCTTACAAAAGATAAATACATCCATGCCATGTCAACTAATAAAGGGATTCTGCAATCTGGTTTTCCCAATGTCCACCTCCTCAAAGTTTACAAGAGATTTTAAAAATCACAAAATTTCCAACACATCTTTATCTCACTAAAGAAGTAGAAAGTTCAGAACGCTGTTAATGACAACTAACATGCACCATTCATTCAGAAACCATATTCTATCCATCCACAACCAATAGAAACCAGATGAAAAGGAAAGAATAACTGCTTAATTTCCAGAAAAGGAATTGGGTAGGATCTACAATATTTATCATAAGGCCAGACCAGACCAACCATAAGTGACATATTTAAACATTCAACAAATCAAAGAAATATAAAACTATGGGAATTGAAACACAGGCTTAGAATCGCTTGTCTTGACCGTCTTGAGAAGCCCACGATATACAAAGACAATAATTCCAAGCATTCCTTTCAAAAGGATGGCTGACAGCACACACGACAACTAATTAGGAAGCCACAAGTACTACACTTAATGAAGCTTTTGGAGATGTTTATATTTCTCTGTTCTGAGCATATTGGACTTCCTCATATAGGAGGGCCTAGAACCCAAAACAACTCGTGTTTACCTCTCTCTGTAGAGAAAATTATACATTTTCAATGAAAATAAATAACTACAATTGAAATAGAGAATGCAGAACCAAATTACAAAAGGGTCACTGTAAGTAATCAAAAGGGCTGTCAAAGGCTCAAAGCTACAAGATGACCAATGACTATGAAAATTCAAAATGTCTCTATGCTGTTGGGCAGCTAAACACAAACTACCTATCAGGTTTACACGACAGTAATCTCTTGCTCCCATCAATAGCTTCCAATTTGCTTAAACAAATTACAAATAAAGGAAGTTAGGAAGCAACTGCTCATTACATGATCCTCAGGGAATCCTAGAATTAATTTGGACCAATTCCTGGAATAGATCAACAGTTTTATGAATATAGGCAATTCAACACTAAGTATCAACTCTAAAAAACACAGGAGAAAGAACAATAGGATCATTCAGTTACCGTCAAATTTGCAGTCTAATATACAAGTTTATCATTCAACAGCTCATGCTTAACAGTTATGAAAACATAAAAAAAGAAATGAAAGACAGTTGCATACTAAAAGTTTTATTGCAAAAGAATAAAAGGGAGGGAGGAGGGGGAACAAATATGTGAAGAGCCCTAAACAGTTTAGGATCCTACATACCCATTTGAAAGATATTTCCTCTCTACGTCATTTCACAAAATACAGTTTTTCCTTGTCCAATCAATCATCCAAGTTCTCCATTTGAATGCTGCTCTTGAGAGGCACATACTCCCCAAGATACCCACCAAGATGATCATGCAATGCACTCTTATCGATTCCCTGATGATGATAACTCTTACAGACATAGTAAAATACACTCTGCACCAACAAGCCCACAAGATTCACAATCACCAAAATTCCAACCAAAAATCCCCCCACCACAATTCTCCCAAAAACGCCATAACTTTCTCCTCCATGTACCACCACCGTTCCGAAAATGCCCCCAATCACAGCGCAAATTGCCAAATATCCAAAAACCAAAATGAAAGCCATCTTCACCCTCCCTTTCAACAACTCATAGCTCTTCTTCATTGCTGCAAGCCCGTAAATCGGTTCAAGCACCGACACTACACTGGCCAAATGCCATAGCGCCGTGATGTAAAAATGAACACCCAAAAAGAGCACCAAAATCACTATAAATGCCAATAAAGATAAAAGGGCATTCTGGACATCAACGGCAATGACAAAAATGACCAAGAAAGCAATCAACAAGGCATTGTAAACAAACATCAAGAGAGAAATCCATGCGAAAGTTATAAAAAGGCGCTTAAAAACCTTGGGTATGGCTGAGATCGTCGAAGAGAAAGAGACTGGCTTTGATGTGTAGAGAGATGCGACTGTAAAGACGACTGCAGCTGTTGATAGAAGAGAGAAGGCAAAGAGGAAGATGAGGTAAAAGAATTGGAAGGTCAAGAGGAGGACCCACTCATGACGGGTTTGGGCAGGGTCGGCTAATGGATGTGATTCGAGTTGAGTTAAGATTGGGTGGGTGAAAAGCGAGTGAGCTAAAATGGCAAAACAGAGAGGAAAAATGAGAGCTAAGGTTATGAGATAGAAGGTTGTTGGGGATCTTTTTGGGATCGAAATTGATTCTCTGAAGATATCTGGTAAGGACAAGAACTGAAGCTCTTCCGGGGCTAGATCCATGATGTTTTTAAGCGTATAATTAGGAAATGAAAAGTTGGGAATGCAAGAATTTCAGGCAATTGAAAGAGGGTTGGAGATTTGGGGTGAGCTGAAGAAGAAAGTGTGCAGAATTATTGCAGATCTTTGGAGAGAAAGAAGAAGAGAAAAAGGAAAGTTTGTACAATACAATATCAGGTGGCAAAATGAGGGTAGTTTAGATATTTAAGACAAGCTTCTTTTTTTTCTACTGTCTTATGTATGATATTACGTATGATAATGCCGCTGGTATTTTACAATTTGAGACGAAAATATACTAATTTGTTTTTTATATAAAAATAAAAATTTATATTTAGTATCCAATAACCCTCCTTGCTTTATTAGAAATAATAAGATTCTTTTTTGAATAAATGCTTGGTAAGAAATTATTAACATAATATTAAATTTGTGCTTTGACCAAGAAAAAAGATTGTATTAATTGTGATGACTTCATGCTTACTTAATTAGATTAGATTAGATAAGATGGCAACTCATCTTTCTAAATTATATTATTATTATTATTTAAAATTATGATCAAACGACGACTTTAAATTTTCATTTTGATTTTTATAAACGTTTAATTTTATTCTTAAGAAAGAAATTTAATTGCTACGTCAAACAATAAAATAATTCGATCAATCGACATAAGATTTAAAATAAACAAAATTTTTAGATGAAGATAGAGCTTAATTTTCATAAGTTGTCAAGACTTAGATTGATATTATCTGATTAAACATTTTTTAACCTCATCATCTTCATTATGATAATCTCTTTTATATGCTCGATAATTTTTATCTTAATGGATTGAATTTGTTTGAAGCATCTATTATTCTTCTTTCTTTTTTTCCTCTCCTAACATAATAATTTTGAACATTATTATGAAATCTCGATATTTGAAATTAAAATCACGTGTTGTAATTTTGTGTGATAAAAAAAATCACGTACCATTCATTAATTTTGATTTTAGTTAATAGTATGATTGAAATATTGTCATATTGCAACCATTCGAATAACAAACTTTTTTTTTTGGTTTCGAACAAACTTTGATTCTATAATATCGTCGAACTTTCTTGTACTTTTTTTCGTTGAAAAATTAGGGAAAAAGAAAAGATAAAAGGAAAAAAAAAAGAAGAAGAAAGTTTTAGCATATTACTAATTTAAAAGATTTGAACCTTAGTCTCAAATTGTCTAGCATTTTTTTTACCGAAATGAAATAAGACTTGAAACCTTTACTTTATGTCTTGTAACTTTAAATTAGAGTAGAAAAGGCAAATATATGACCGGATAATTCAAAATTTTGCATTTTTATTGGCTAAAAAAAAGAAACAATAAAATTGGGCTGCAGAGAGTGGGCTGGACAACCCAAAATTGGTCCAAATAGAATAATGATGGGTCTACAGAAACGCTGATATTATAATGGGCGAACTATGAATAAGTTCCCCTATCTATGGGTTCTCAGCGAATCGATCTCCCGAGTCGAAAGTGAAAAAGATACACACAGGTAACCTCCTTCTCAGATCTGTAAACGCCGCGACCTCAATCGTTAATTTAGAGTATGAAATCTCCAGATCTTAATTTTGTTTCTTCGATTTCATTGCCTTCTACTATGTTTCGAATATTTAAAAATGGTGAAGGCTGTATTCAGTCGTGCTGTTGTTTTTTTCTTCCCGGCGATTCGCCTAATTTTGTTTTCGTACCATTCTCTCATTTTCTTGGCTGCCAAATGCTGCAATTGGATTATTGATATTTGCATTTATATGCATGTTGCTTTATAGATCTGAGGTGGCCGATCTATTTGCTGACTAGATCTTCTGATTCGCTTTTGATTTTTGTTTTCAGATTTATTGTACGTTTTAGATCTTTTTAATTCGTTTCCTCTTTCTTTACTTTATCTTGATTCCCGATGTTAATTTTTGATCGTTTTTTATCCTAACTTGATTTTCATTGTCTACTAGGTTCTCTGATAAAAGCTTCAATTTGATATTGTCTGAGTAGTTTGCTTCTCGAAAATCCAAGATGGTATAGATCTCGTCCCTTATTTTCATTTTCAGTCGTTCTTTTTAGTTGAATTGTAGCTTTGAATAGATCCTCTGTTAAGTTGTTTTATATTGTATATGCATCAATTGAATTGTGTAACGGTTTTGGAGAAATTGAAGATGAATACTGAACGGTTCATTACAACTTACAAGGTTCAGGTTCTGTTTTCGGCAATGATACGATAGTTGCTTTTTCGCAACATGGCCATCTATTAACTTGACCTGTACTGCCATCACGATTGTTATTTGGATTCTCTGTTCTGTTTCTTATTTAAGTTTTCTCCAGCATTTCCTGGTCAGCGCTGGTGTTAGTTTTGTTGCTGTTTATTTCTGTTTTCTTGTAATGCATCCTTCTAAATTTGTTTTTTCCCCCTTATTAAAGGTAACATGTATGGCTAGAAGTGCTTTTATATGGCATGCTTCTGATTTGACCTTTTATTTTTGAGATTTAGGTTGTACTTGCTGCTTCTGTTGTAAGCAAGTCTGGCAAAGGTGAGTTTCATGCTTGCTCGTTATAGTTGTTTTTCTTGTGTCATGATAATTAAATTGTTGAAGTGCAAAATTTGGTTGTCTCACTGACATTATTTTTCCTCTTATTTCAGTGCTTGTCTCCAGGCAGTTTGTGGACATGACTCGCATAAGAATTGAAGGTCTTCTTGCAGCTTTTCCTAAGTTGGTGGGCACGGGAAAGCAACACACATATATTGAGACTGAGAATGTGCGTTATGTTTATCAACCGATAGAAGCTCTTTATTTGCTTCTTGTAACCAACAAACAGAGCAACATTCTTGAAGATTTGGAGACTCTGAGACTGCTCTCCAAGTTGGTATGCTTCATCTGCTCTTTGATTTCTTTTTTATCTTTTTAAATTGAACATAATAAATTACATAAAAGTAAGACGTTTGGTTCTTTATTTCTTTGATCTACCTTTTCAGTAGTTGGAAGTTGACTTTTTTTTCTGTAGTTGAATAGACACCAGTGCAAATATAATCTCAATTTCCTTTATCTGTATGTGTTTTCAGCTGTTCATTCCTTGTCACTTTTCTATCTCATGAAGTTTTGCTGCTACTTGAGGCATTTTCAATTTTTAGCCTTTGTAATATCTTTGTCTCAGCTAAGTAGAACAGGGTACTTACTTGATTCCTTAATTTTTTTTTTTTCTAGGTACCTGAATATTGTTACTCTCTAGATGAGGAGGGTATTGGCAAGACTGCTTTTGAATTGATCTTTGCTTTCGATGAAGTCATCTGTCTTGGGCACACGGAAAATGTGACGATTGCACAGGTTAAGCAATACTGTGAGATGGAGAGTCATGAAGAGAAGTTGCACAAGCTGGTATTGCAGAGCAAGATTAATGAAACTAAGGATGTCATGAAGCGTAAAGCTAGTGAGATTGACAAGAGCAAGGTATATTTTTTGCAATGTTCTTGGCCCTTGTACTAATCAATCTCTACTGATATATACTCTATTGATTCCTTTTGTGTATTCTGCAGATTGATAAGAATAGAGGTGATAAAGGAGGGTTCATGTCAATGGGCTCTGGAAGAATTGAAACTAGCTTTAGTGATATGAGCATTTCTAGCAGCGGAAGTGGCTTTGGAAGTGGTTCTGGGTTTGGATTAACCACTGATGTTGATTCCTTCTCTACCAAGCCTAAAGGTTGGTCACATAATATGCCACCAAATGCCTTGGATTTTGATTTGTTTGCATATTTTTAACAAATTGATTATACTTGCTTCACTTTTAGTCCATAAGAAATCCAAGATGTTTCTCACTTCTCTGGACATGTTTCATATCAAATGTGTTTCAGAACATTTTCTGACCACATGCTCATATTGTTAGGCCGCCAACCGTCATCTGCAACTGCTCCCCCTAAAGGTCTTGGCATGCAGCTTGGTAAATCACAAAAAACAAACCAGTTCCTGGAATCCCTGAAAGCAGAAGGTGAACTGATAGTTGAAGATGTGCAGCCAAAGGCTGGCCACTCCAGAGTGGCTGCACCTCCACCTACTGATCCCATCACTTTGACTGCTGAGGAGAAACTCAATGTCACACTGAAAAGAGATGGTGGAATGAGTAACTTTGATGTTCAAGGGACTTTGTCACTTCAAATTCTTAATCAGGAAGATGGACTCATCCAAGTTCAGGTAACAGTTTGGTTTTTACTGGTGTGAGAATTCATATGCATTTTTCAAAGATTTTGACTTCAAAAATTATGCTTTGACGTTGGTGAATTAGCATGAAGTTTTGTTCGGTTGAAATCTTGGTGATAGGTGGTTGCCCATTTGGCACCAAAAATTAGTATGTTTTCCTCATTGAAGAATGTGCTTTTTTAGAGACAAGAAAGCAGGTCTTTCCAATCTACTATTTTCCACATTTTTGTAGGCCAATATCTTTTGTTGGGTCATGGGATGTGATTTAAACTATTCACATTAATCATGACAGAATACTAATTTCTCGTATTTGCTTCCTTTTTTGTTATGTTGTCTCTCACCTGGCCATTACATCTCAAATCCCTGGGTACAATGACCTTAATGCATACTGGTATTATTTGCCATTGAAAGACATGCCAGTTCATCCTTTCACTCAGTCACATAACGATAATCATGTCTTCAAAGTGCAATATATATTTCTTCCAGTGCCTTTACGGTGTTGAGTTGACCATTTTCCTTGCATGCTTGGTTTTCAAATTGAGTCTTTGTCACAATACCTTTGCAGCATTGAAATACCAAATTTCGTGCTTTATTTTCAGATTGAAACTGGGGGTAATCCTGGCATTCTTTTCAAGACGCATCCCAACATGAACAAGGAGTTGTTTGCCAATGAGAACATTCTAGGGTTGAAGGACCCTAATAGGCCTTTCCCCTCTGGTCCAGTTGGGGATGCAGCTGGTGTTGGTCTTTTGAAGTGGAGAATGCAAAGTGCAGATGAGTCAATGGTGCCATTGACCAGTGGGTCTCAAATCTAATGCTGCTTATTCTTGTTATGTAATTGCTACTGTATATTTTGATGGTTAATGAGTTTTTTTGGTGTGTTGCAGTCAACTGCTGGCCTTCGGTTTCTGGAAATGAAACTTATGTCAGCATTGAATATGAAGCTTCAGCCATGTTTGATCTGCGAAATGTCGTGATTTCTGTACCTCTCCCAGCTCTTCGGGAGGCACCAAATGTCAGGCAGGTTGATGGTGAATGGAGGTAAATTGAAATCATTTCAAAATTTTACTGTAGATGGAAGCAAAATTGTCAATTTTTAGCCCCATTTGATTAATAAACTGAATTAAACTCAACCAAGCCTTAATCCGGAACTCCTTGGTTATATCTTCATAAGATGTTACTAACAAACTTTGGGCGTAAGTGAAAATACTATGATGTTGTGTAATATAAAATGTTAAAAGTTGGAAACAGTGTTTATGTGCAGTATATTATTTACATTATCTTGTTTGTCTTGCAGGTATGACTCCAGAAATTCCATCTTAGAATGGTCCATACTTCTCATTGATAACTCTAACCGCAGGTCAGTACATTGGTTAACACTGCAAAACTTCTTGTGTTAGATATTTTTAAGTATTTATTTCTTCTGACATATTGGCAGTGGATCGATGGAGTTTGTTGTGCCTCCGGCAGATTCATCAGTGTTTTTCCCCATTTCTGTCCGTTTTTCAGCCACTAGTACATACAGTGACCTGAAGGTTCGATATGCAATTTTATTTACTTTTGGGTTTTTTAACTTGTGATATTGTGGTTGGATGATATTTGTGGAGGCTTCCAGTGCCTCATGCCTGTGTCAGCTAAATTGCACGGTTAAAACTCTGTAATTAATTCAATCTCAATTTAAGTGCAAAAAACGATCTTCCTTGACCTTGTCAAATAAATGTCCCAGATTGACTTATTGGAGAGAATTTTATTGGTGTAGGTTGTCAACATGATTCCCCTGAGAGGTGGAGCTCCTCCGAAGTTCTCCCAGAGGACAACTTTGATTACAGAGAATTATCAAGTTGTGTGAATGATATACTCCAAGTGTAATAATAGGTCGTGAGTTTCTCCTGCACTGTTGTAAGCAAGTTCAATGATTCAAACAGCTGCTCCATTTTGCATCTTTATAAAAGTTTTGGGATTTGCAATTTTATTGTTCTAAATTCTTTTTCATGTTACAGTATAGCATGTATGGGCACCTTTGCCACTAACGACTGGTCTACTATTTTTCGTCATTATATGTTTGTTGGTTTCTTCAGATTCATCAGTAGTTTTATTAGGCTTTATAATCAAGTAGTTTGTTAGATATCCTTGCCCATTCTATAACTATTACATTCCTTCCTCCTCCTCTTCCCCTTTTCTTTTCCTCAAACAAATAACATTCGATTCAAATGAGATGTAAAGAAATTTTGTGATTGTGGTTAAACTAGTTCAAGATTCCGGAAATAACTCTCGTGAAACCGTATTCATGTAATCAGAATTCTTTAAGTAATTCACCATATCCATATATTTTGCTCTTCGTCAATCTTTCACACAAATTTCAGTTTTTTAAAAGATATAGAATAGAACAGAACAGAAGTTATTCTTTGCTTCGTCGCTCGAATTGCCTGTCTTGCTAGTTTTTATTCCTTCATCCCATTTCAGCTCTTTACCCATAAAAATGAAAACAAAATGGGAAGGGAGATTTATATAAACTTAAAATTGTTAATCAGAGGTAAACAAAAAGTAAAGATAATGTTGGTAGCATGAATTGAGGCAATTGCCGATCAACTTAAACACATGAGAAAAATCTGACCTCTCATTGAAGCCACAAAATTGAGATCTACTATTATGAAAATTGGAAATTGAGTCTTTAGAGACTTATAGGGAATTTTTGAATTTTATTAAAGGATTTTGTTGTCTTATTTTGTCACCTTTTATGGTTATTTTTTATTTTTCATAAAATTTTTTTAGGAATTTAAAGGGTATTTCTTTAAATGTCCAAAACTTTTTTATCCTATTTTATTTTTTATTTAGAGCAAAAGTCTCTTTTTAGGGTAAAAAATTAATAAATATATATTCCAAAAAAATATTTTTTTCTTAGGTCGATTTAGGATTCATATCCGATCCGCTTGGGAAAAAAAATTATTTTATTAATTATTTTTTATTTTAATTTAAAATGATGTATTTAAAAGGGTTAGTTCGCAAGTTGACTCGCGAGACGATTTAAGATCCGTACTCGATCCGCTCGAGGAAAAAGTTAAAAATGAAATCTATTTACTAATTATTTTATTTTTATTTTAAATAATGAATTTAGAGTGGTTGATCCACACGTTAACTCACGGGTTGATTTACGCATCCGACCCATTTTGAGAAAAAGTTTTAAAAAATTATTTTATTAATTATTTTTATTTTAATTTAAAATGGTGTATTTAAAGGGTAGGTCCGCACGTTGACTCGCTGGTCGATTAGGATCCGTGACCCGACCCACTCGAGAAAAAATAAATAAATAAATAAATTTTATTAATTATTTTTATTTTTATTTTTATTTTAAATGATGTATTTAAAAGGGTTAGTCTGACTCGCGGTAGATTTAAGATTCGTATCTAACTCGTTTGGGGAAAAAAAGTTTAAAAAAAGGGGAAAAAAAAGATCTTGCTGCTAACCTTATGAGAAAATCGATCATACGAGAGAATAAAATACAAACCACAATTTTACTTTTTTATTTTTCATTTATTAATTTTTACGTCCTATAAATAAAAATATACAATATACAATAAAATCTAAATATTTTTCAAAAATACATAAAAATAATATTTGAAAATGCATTTGTATTATATAATTTATAAATAAAAATTATCTTAAATTTAATTTTTATAATTAAAAAATAATTATATTAATATTATTATAATTTTAAAACATAATATTTAAATAAATATAAAATATAAACTAAAATTAAAATTAAAATTTTATTATTAATTAATTAAAATAATTATAAAATAAGCGAAAATTTTTTATAGTACAATACAAATGTCAGTCACTCCGGTTCCAGTTCCAGTCCTTCTCCTTCCTTTTCAATATCTCAATGTTGTTTATTAAAAGCACCTCCTGTATTTGTATTTCTTTCTTTTAGTCACCCATCCCATTCCCATTTAAGAATATATATTTAAGAAGATCATAAACTACAAAATAAAAGTAGTGTTTAGAAGAAATTATTCAAAGGCAGACTATACTATATACTATGATCAATAAATTAATTATAGTGATACAAGAAAATGTAAGTTAAGACTTTGAATTAATTATAGTTATGTGTCCAAATTAATTTGTGTACAGCTTAATATTATGTTTAAAAAGTTAAGTCTTAAATTAAATTAAATTAATTTCACGTTTTCTACAAAGTGACAGATATGAAGACCGTTGTCATTGTCATTATTTAATTTCAATTTCAACAATAATGTTTTATCACCCAAATTATTTTATTTAATTTTAATACAAATAAAATAACTAATCTTCTATATCAAACCAAACGATCATCCCAATAAAAACTTACTGTAATTAAATAAATATTAATCTGATTTCCAATGCAATTTATAAAATCAGCTATAGCTTTAGTTACATTCACTCACTCACCACTTTTCTTTTTTCTTTTTCACTAATCTTCTCTTCTCTTCTTCTCTGTTCAATCTTGGCGTGGTTCAACATTTCAACTTAACCAAGACAAAGAGTAAAGATAGCTGAGGTCTGGCCAGCCACTCATGGCATCCCCAAGTCTAAAAGCCCAACCCAAGGCTTTAAGGATGAAAACTAGAAAACCAACATCCTCTTCTTCTTCTTCTTCTTCTCCTCACTCCACAACATTCTCTTCCTTTATTTTCCAATATGCCCCGAAAATCCTCTCTTTTCAAACATACCCTTTTCGCTACCGTCTTCTTCCTCCTCGCCATCTACGCCTTATTCACCACTTCCTTCCACTCCCCTCTCCCTACCTCCGACCCTTCTTCTTCAGACGACGACCTCGACATTTCTTCCCGGGAAAACCTCAATTTTCCCCTCCAACAGATGGACGGCTCCGATTTTGCCAACAAAGTCAAAATTTTTATGTATGATCTCCCTCACTAGTTCACCTACGGCCTCATCCAACAGCATGGCCTCGCGCGTGGCGGATCCCCCGTTGCTGACGTCACCACCCTCAACTACCCTGGTCACCAGCACATGCACGAGTGGTTCCTCTTCTCCGACCTGGCCCGACCCCAATCGGACCGCCTTGGGTCCCCTATCATTAAAGTCACTGACCCGGAGGAAGCCCATCTTTTCTACGTTCCTGTCTTTTCTTCTTTGAGCTTAATTGTAAACGCGGGTCGCCCTCCGGGTTCGGGGTCGGGTTACAGCGATGAGAAAATGCAGGAAGAACTGGTGGAGTGGCTCAGGGGGCAGGAGTATTGGAAGAGGAATAACGGATGGGATCACGTCATAATTGCGGGGGATCCAAATGCGCTTTATCGGGTCGTGGATCGGGTCAAGAATGCTGTTTTATTAGTTGCGGATTTTGGGCGGTTGAGGCCGGATCAAGGGTCTTTGGTGAAGGATGTAATAATTCCTTATTCGCATCGGATCAGCGCTTACACGGGATATTTTGGGGTGAAAGAGAGGAAAACCTTGCTCTTTTTCATGGGGAATCGATATAGAAAAGAGGTAATCAATAGTTCATTACAATAATTTTTTAAATTTATGTTTTTGTTGAGCAGGTTATGATTTTTGTTTCCATGTTAAAGTTTAGGGTTAGAATTGAATGTTTTAGTTTGTTGGGTTACAGTACTTGGGTTAAGATGTGCTGAGATCAATTCGAGATTTAGATTAGGAAATCAAGGGGAAGAGGGAAAAAAAAAAACAGTTTTGAAGTTATTAACCCTGGTATATAGTATATAAAAGCTACTGCAAATAAGTCTATTTTTGCCCTAAAATCTGATTGAGACTCATCTTCAACTACTGGTTTCACCGCTATCCTAAAATTGGGGCTTTTGCCATCTATTTAGACCTCATGCTCATCACCCACAACTGATTTATTTGTCATAATTTGCATTGTTGCCTTAACCAAAAGTTTCTATTTTGGCTCTGAATGATTTTGTATCCAATCCAGAGCTGCCCTGTTGAATGCAAAGTTTTTCCCTATTTATTGGCTAAATGCCTGCTCTTGACTTATTTATTAAGAATTATACTACAGCTCCTCATAGATGCAGATATTGGTTTGAAATCACATACTATACCGAAGCAGATCTCACATGAAGGACTAGCATACCGTGATATGTTGGTAGTAACACTTGCAGGATAGTCATTTTAGGTGGTTCTTGTTTCATTGCTGAGAAAAGTACCTGCAGAGAAAATAATTGAATATCAGAAAGCAATGAAAGAGGTTTGTACTATTTTCATTTCCTTTGCTTTTTTATCATTCTCATTAAATTACTCCACTAATGAGAAGTAATAACATTGATTTTCATGTATAAAATCGACAACCAAAACTCTAATCCAACTACATCTGTTCAATATATATATATATATATATATATGTGTGTGTGTGTGTGTGTGCACATTTTACCTCTTGTTTTCTGTTTAGCTAATAAAATTGCTTAGGAACCTTGTGTTTACCTTCCAGTCAATTGCATATGCCAAATATGGAAATCTGTGTTCTCATTCATCATTAAATAGTTCAGTAATCTCAAAATCACAATTTTAATTAATCTAAATGTGTGTTACCTGAGTTATGTTCTGAAATTAAATTTTGTGGATTCATTCAGGTGAAGCGGTACTACGACTATAGTCATCCAAATGGAACAGTTAATGAAATATGGCGGCAAGTCACACAAAAGCTACCTCTTATAAAACTTATGATTAATCATGACAAGCGGCTTGTGAAGAAGAAGGACTTGAGTGAACCGAATTGCTCTTGTCTTTGTTCAAACCAGACAGGAATTATCAGCTCCTTATGATAACATCTTTGTTTGGTGATATCCTTCAAGTTCATCTGTCAAACGGCTGTCTCTGATGAATATCAGTGACAAGATAACACTACTGGCTTTGACACTGGCAGGTTTGAGGAATAATTTATTATGATACCCTTTTTGCCTTTTGGGTGAGTTTTTCTCCCACTTGCCTCTATAGAAGGTTTTCTTGCATACGTAATTTACATTATGGGTAACTGAATTTAGTATCAATTTTCATGTAAGTTACAAACTTTTAATTTCATTAAATTACATCACTGAACTTCTATTATTAATAAATTAGGTCATTTATGTTAATTTCGTTGAATAATTCTAACGAAAAAGCTGGTCCAACATGCATATATTTTTTAAGTCTTATCAAAGATAATGCATGACTGGTATTTTAAGTAAAAAAAAATTCACGTTGAGTCTGCTTTTTCGTTAGAAATACTTAATGAAATTAGTATAAGTGATCTAATTTATTAATAATAAAAGTTAATTTGATGAAATTAAAGGTTTGTGATTTATATGAAATTTGATGCTAAGTTCAGTGACCCAGAATGTAAATTACCGTACGTTGTTGTATAGGAATAATTGTTAATTGATTTGTACATGGTAGAAATAAAAATATTAGTGATGCTTCATTCTTTCTTTTACTTCTTCTTGCAATCTTTTGATTTTAAAATCAAATGAAGCCAGTTGAATGAAAGTTTTCATTATACTCTGTATTGAAAGACTCCCAATCGCTAAAAGGCTTTTGTACTCGCACAGTAACCTCTTTAGCTTTTTGTTCAGGGCCTAATCTAACCCGATTACAAGTTTACAACCAATGGAGCGGGGAGCCAAAGGCAAGCGCTCCTCCAACTGATCTTATGGAAATGGAAGTACTAATCTCACATAAATAATGTAAAAGGCAAAATTTCTCATCTCTTCAAGCTTTTAGATTCAAAGTACATTAGGCCATTTCAAACCTTAGAAATGAGGATATAAAAGAAGAGTAGAAGAACCATGCCTGCTGTAAATCTGCAATGTTTTGTTAAGTGAAGGAAGAATTGGATTACCCTTTGAATGCCAGGAAATGATTTGAACGCTAGGCCCACAGACTTTTTCTTGAGACTTGGGCCAGAAATTCCGAGGCCCTCTTTGCCTTGGATTTATGGGTTTCTGGTAGTATGTACTAAATGTATTCATATAGCCTGTTGGACCTCGTTTGGAATTCAGATGTCCAAAATCTGGAATTTTATTCCTCCTTTATTTTTGGATTCTACCTTTAGACACTCTAGTTAATGTTTTAGAACATTGTTTTATATAATAATCTTAAAAAGTGTTTAGCAAAACACATAGTAAATTAACAATAAGTACACTTATAATAATAAATATTTATTACTGAATCTTATAAAATATAAATTATGGAAATAAATTCAATGAATGTAAGTTATTAATTATTGGTTCAAAAAGTATCGAAAGATGTAAACATGAAAATTACGACTGCTTTTAATTTTGATTTTTTTGATTATTTAATTTACATGTAAATCTAGTAATTCGTGTATGCATATTATATCTCATATTTTTTTCTCATGTCATTCATATAAATATAAAGACAACACAAAATATTAAATATGTCAATTCTAAATATGAATACGATGTACGTATTAAATATATCATATTAACGTGTTAATTGTGTTTAAACATGTTATCTAATAACTTTGTTTATTAAATGTGTTGTGTTCATTTCGTGTTTTTCTATTGTGTCCAAAATTACTAAGTTTATAAAAAAGGGAGCAGTGTAATAAAAGCTGTGAAGTAAATTTACATATACATTTTGCCAAAATTTGTGTGAGCTAAACCTAATTTTATGACCTAGTTCATAATAATTGACAAGAGGCAGATAATTTAGCATTGCAATTCCTTCTTGATATTTGACCATCATCTTACTTGTATGATATCGGACCAGACCTTGAAACCGCAAACCTTGGCAGCGGACTGGGACCTGTGCTTCCTGAACCCGATCCTTCAGGGTACTTGACTTTACGGCTTGAACTGTAATCCAAAGGCCCAGACCGGCGAACGTTTCTATGTTTGTTTTCAACTCCCCGTAGACTACTTCCACTTTCAGCATCATAAAGGTGCTCTTGGCTGTGCGATGACGATCCTTTAAAGTAACCTGAATCATTAGCACTATACTGAGGAGTCGAATCCCCACGGGGTTGCCTCATTATAGGGGATGCTGCATGTGCCAATGATACGGCAGGTGAATGGCGTGGTGAAGCACTTAATAATGCTACTGTCATTAATGGAGAGTTCGCATAGTACTGGCTATATATTGAACGGAGAATAGCATAAGGAACGTGGGTCTCCAGAGAGCTTCTTGGAAGGTATGGTGAAATGTCACAGAGTTGGTCAATAAAAATAAGCTTGGCAACCAGATGAGATCTGCACATTATCAAAGAACAAATATCAACACTTTGCATTAGTATTATAACAACAGGAAATATGCAGACAGATGAGATATGTCAATATTGGCTCCTCATGGTTTTTTTTCAAGTCCCAAATGTAATAATATATAGCTTATAAAATTTATCAAATAAAAAGATACTCAATAGCTCAACTCAACTCCACTATGTTGACATGTTAAAAAGCTTATTAATATCCATCAAGATGATGTGAAATTAACATGAGATTAGATAATATTTTAACACATGCTAAGAGGAATTGAAGCAGATTTCAGAAGCATCAGTATGCCCTTGTGCTTCAGCTATTGTAAGGATAGGGCTCGAGTGAAAGTTATACAATTAAAGGAAAAAAAAGGGGCGAAGGGACTGCATAGACATCAGAGTATCATTTACCTGTTAGCTTCGTTCCATGAATCTAGTACAATTCCTGCCGAGAATTTAACAAATAGCTGCATTGCTGATTTTATACTAGCTTCTGCTGACACACGCATATCAGGATCCAAACTGTCAGCGTTACCAACATGACCGTTTGAGAGCAACTGTCTCTGGTGATGTTCACGTGCCAATCTAACATATTCACTTCCAGCTATAACAGCACTAATGCACCTGCCAAGTTAAGACCAAATAATTAGCACTCCAGTCAAACATCATATTTCAACCCCCTCTCTTTACAACAATCAATACAGAAGCAAAGCTTGAGAGGTAACCGATAGTCTAATAGAAAGTTGTCTCCTGAATGGCTTCATCAAGAAGCCACAATTTTGACAAAAACAACCAAAGCTGGTATGCAGGTCAGGACGTATTACACGCAAAATAAATGTAGCACCTACATGAGGCTCATCAACCCTCTCATTTTAAAATTCTAAGAGATATTTTGAACTATTAAATGATAAACCAACCACTCAATATTTGTTGGATTAGACGTACTAGCTACAAGGCATTCAGTTTGTAATGTAAATGATAAACCAACCACTCAATATTTGTTGGATTAGACGTACTAGCTACAAGGCATTCAGTTTGTAATGTAACATCCCACGGTCTTTAGAACTCATAGTCAACCCAAAAGTTTTTTTTTTTTTTTAAATAAGAGAAAATCAGAAAGTATACCCACCTTGCCAAACAATGAATATTGTTGTTGAAACCCCCTGTGTCAACATTGAAGCCAGTCGTGTTCCAGATATTTGATGTCATGAAAGTGGCAAATAAATAAGGCAAAAAGCTCCAGGACCCATCATTTGCACCTCCAACTTCTTCCAGAATTGATCTAACCCACTCAGAGTCATGATCACCAGCAAGAGCAACACTGTTTGCTACCCCCCTCATTCTTCTGATTTCCCTCTTTTCAGGTATTTCTTCAGGTATGTGCTTAACTACCCCAGCAAGCAATGAATAAATTAAGGGTGCACCTTCTTCGAGCACAGCTCCAGAAGCTTCAGCTAAAAGTTTATCAAAAGCCAATGCCTGTCCTGCCTCGATACAAAAACCAATTATTGTGTCCAAATCCACAATTTGCTTCAAACAAGCTTCTCTTTCTATTCTGTCACCAGAATGCATGCTGCCAGCAACTGCTTCTAACAACTCACGATTTGACCGTAATGATGTGTCTATGCAATTCAACAGGGCAGCAGTGTGTTCTTTCATCATTCTATCTAGTCTGTCAACTCCGTAACCACCAAAAATACGAACAAATGCCTGCAATTCTCCAAGATCAGTGACTGACTCAGCAAAATATCCACCAACTGGCCTCGTGCTTTTGAAGCATTTGTGAATGGGTGTAAACAGAATTCCAGCACCGGACATATCCTTTACAATGTTTTCTATGTACCAGTTGCAGACAACTTCAGTGGCTGATCCAGTATGTTGCTCTGCTGGTCTGTCAAATAAATGCAGAGAAGAAACTGGTCCAGAGAAGGTCTCCGAGAGTAAAACTTCTCGGATTCCTTGTGTTAGATCCATGCTAATGTGCTGTTCCGCTAGATGGACTATATTCATGTGTCTGCGGATCAGTGATTCTAGAATAGAAGGCCTTTGAAGATCATTATCAGTTTTCAGTACTACAAGTAATCTCCTTCTGAAGTTCCCAAGGATGCATTCCCTCATGTACTGCACATATGATGAGAATATTATAATTAAAACACATGAATATCTAATGGCCTGCTTGGAATATTTGACCACAGATGACCACACCACATCAAGAATTGCTTTCAACTAATATGTTAAATAGTGGCTTAAAAAAAACCACCTAATAAGTTAAACACCAATTTACCAAGCAAGTTAGCAGAATATAAATAGCCAACTTGGAACCTATCAGTGGAATTCTAAATGAAATGGAAACATATTCTAGGAAACAACAGGCCAGGATCACATCTAAAGACTGCTACATAAAAGGGCCAGAGGCAGATTAAGCCTGACTCACCTCCCTCAGAACAAAGACATGGTTCAGAACACATATAGGCTCCATATCATTCAAAACTGAACACAAATTGGTCAACCTCTGCATTGCAGCCTCCAACCTAGGACAAAACAAAAGTTATGACACTATTAACTTATTGATTCAGATGATCTAAGCAAAAGAAAGAAAAGTTCAGGCAAGCGCCTTACATTTTGATTGAATTGTTATTCTCTGGATAACTTTCATGGCCTGGCAAAGGATAAGCAACTGCTCCTTTTGGGGATTTTGCTGAAGGAATTGAAACTCTGGATGCATTATTCAAATAAAATGCTGCTTGCTCTGGAAGAAGCTGAGATTACTCGAAAAGTTAGGTTTATAAAATGTTATTCATCTTCAAGTAGTTTACACTGGAACAAGAATTAAATACCAACCTGCATCTCCAAAGCCCCAAATCCACCTTCAGAATCAAGGATGTTAATTAGACCTTCCAATCCTCCCATGATTGATTCAATGAGAGACTCAACATATAGGACTGCATCTCGCCCAATTTTTGTCACCTGATTATTATGGTAAATATAAAGCAGACATCAACTTTCCCACTGTAACGTTTCCTTCTAATGAGAGGAAAAAACAAAGAGATACTAGAGATTAAGCATTAATACTCTCCAAACAATATGGGGTCATCAGTCATAACTTGTCAGAATGGTAAGTACACCAATGCGTAGAGTTTGTGTAATCACTTGAACAACAGGGGATAAAGACTATGAAATGTGGGGAAAGGTGGGGGTATTTCATGCTGCTGGTTTAATTAAATCATTACCTCCTCTGGAACAATTGGAGATGCACACTCTGGAAAACTACTAGCAACACCAAGCCATGCACAGCAATGCTGTGGACGCCCCTCTGGTCCAAACATTGTGTTTCTAAAGACCTATTACAACAGGTATACAGAAGTCAGTATTGCATGCAAGATATTTCAAAAGAAGAACGGGAAAAGAGTTTCAAAGCGTACTGCTGTAAGGTGCTGGTGGTAGAAATATAGCTTTTTGAGACTACCATGCTTTGATAATTGAGACTCTAGTTCATCAACACATCTGCATTGAAACAGATCCGTATATTTTATCAGCATTTTTACTTAACAAAAGAAAACTGTAGGAGTTTGTTTAGCAGGTGTTAGATTGATAGGCATTTAATTTCCAAATCAGACAAAATGGTGAGTGGTGACTTTGAACATAAGAAATGTTTTGGAAGGAATAAGAAAACTGGACATGCAGGTTTATCTTGAACTCTATCAATTGCACCATTCATGAAGACCTTCAAATATGAATTATTGGAGATAAGATACATTATATGTAAAAACTTTCCTTCGTAACAGCTGCAATATGCTGGAGTATCATCATTCTCAACATCTTTTAACACATGCCACACCAGCTATGCAAAACCAAAATAATGTTCCCAATATGCAAAACACGCATGAAATAGTACTGTATAATTCCACTTCTCAAAGTAAAATTGTTCTCTAAAAATGAAATGAAAATTTATTTTCTCATATCACAAAACATATTGATTGCAGTTAATGTATTTGGGTGAGTAATCAAATATAGGCTAAGCCTCAGTAATCATGTGAATCAAAGTCAGCGCACCTGGACCAATTGTATGCTGCATTTCCTTCTGATAGTAACCCTTCCTTTCCGGTGGAGACAGTAGCTTTCTCCAAATGTCTTATGTTTATAGATGATCGAGCAGATGTAACAATCATCAATATAGACAACCAATCTTTACGGAAGTCCTGGTTAAGAATCACATATGATTTTAGATTAGGCAAACAATCATAAACAAGCTACTTCTGGATGCATTTTGGTAATGGTAAAGTATAACAGCAGCATAAAGAATACTTCAAAAAAAACTTTAATAAAAAGGATGAAAAAGTTCTCAAGCACATGTACGTCAAAGGTATTTATATGACAGAGAATAATAAGTTCAATGTCCAAGATTCCTCACAATCAGAGAGGAACCAGTATAAGAGAACATCTTTTGTAAACTTTTCAAAATTAATGCAGTAAAACATGGAGCACATATTTGTGGACCAAGCATATGCATTAGAATCATAACACAAATATAATATATGTATATATATATATAAAAACTATTGTTCGTGGCTTCATATGTCATTAACTATGAACAAAAGGCTATGCAACTAAAGAGACATCGTCAGCTAATACTAGCTTCACAGGCAGTAGATATTACACCAAACTCAGCTATTGCTATTATTATTTAGTATAGATTTATGCTTCATTCTTGAAAGGGAAAAAAATGGTTTTATAGGTTTCTTACAGATAGGTCACATGTGATTGCAGAAATATTTTCACCCAGTGGCTTGGGTATATTTTCAAGGTGCTGGACAATATACTGAAAGAGTGTTTTCAAGGTTGCATCAAGATCAAGAGCCACCATTCCAGGAGTTCCCAGCAAAAACCGGATTCTACCAGCACAGGAAGAGAGATATGATAATGCATAACCCCGAATTGCTGCATTGAAAGATTTAAAATCTTTAATGCAGTTCACTTATGTGTGAAGTTTTTCTTGCAGTAATAAAACAGCATAGTGTAATATCAGCAGTGAAAAGCATGTGATTAACATTATAGCAGTGACTAGAAATAGAGATAATGTATAACTGCATCATTAGCCATGGCATCAGTGTTTACAGACTATATTTGGAAGATTTTATCCCAGTAACAGGGAGACCTGCTTTGGCCTAGATTTTTGCTTACTAAGTTTTTTATTTGAAAGAGATTTATTTTGATGAGGAAATGAAAAACGGATGTTTCTTGCTTAACAAAAAGCAGATGCACTGGAAGCTTTTAGTGACAATTAGCCTCCTTGATGGATTTATGATGCCATGGAGTAGTCTGCGGCCTTCTTTTCCATGTTCCCACTTTTTGAGGGAATGTTTTTGCATTCTCTCCTTAAAAGATGCCTTTACCATACTTCTGCCGTTGACACAAGAAATGCCAACATCTTGAAAGTTACACATTCACATCGACACAAACTCAGAAATCTATTTATATTTGTCTATCTATAACATGCATCTTCTAGATGAAAAGTAAACTTCATTTATTCAACTTTATGAAATAGTTTGTTTACATCAACAAAGAGACTACCTGCAATATACTTGCGCACTAGACAGCATAAATGGTCCATTCCATCCAACAAGAACCCAATAGTTGGATCATTTGGATCCTGCAATGACATCATTTCTGTCCAAGTTAAGCACCTGATTATGTTATCTTAATCAAAAAGATAGATTTAGTGATAACATAATTCAATTTAGTCATTCATTCAAAAGAAGCAGGAAAAAAATCAATAAAAGACCATCAACATCAAATATTAAGACAAGCAAAACCAAGGACAAGAAAAGGACACAAACTAGAATGCCAAAATATAGGAAAAGGTTTATTGATATAAGGACCAAATACTTTACTTACTATGTCAACTGGAACAATTCGAGCACCTTTTGATTTTGATGATGCAATTCCTACATGTTGAAAATACCAGATAACCTCACATTGAGCCAATGCCAAGGCAGAAAAAACCATCTGTGAGGAAGCAGAAAATTATTAGACAAAACATCAAGAAAAATAATAATTCTCTCTCTATAATTTATACGAGTAAATTTGTTAGCTTTAGGCCAATAAAGTTAAGATGGTTGTGAGAGTAATGTATTAGATATCCTCTTTTATGAAGTATATAAATTAAAACAATACCAATAAAAGTTGCAAGGCATGTTGCCCACTGATGAAACACTTTGGATAATGGATGTTAACAGCGTTACTATCCCAACCAGTCAGAAATTGAGATACAAGAAACATTATTTTCATCCCAGAGCTTATTTGAAAGGAGAACAATTTAAGTATACGCAAATGAAGAAGGCTTTAGAAGACAATAAGCACACTAGGAGAAAACTTTAAATAGGAAGAGTTCTTAAAAGAGTCTGGTACCAATCATACCTGAATGTTTGGAGCCAATAAACTTGGTTGATCAGTGAAAAAGAGCACCATCCTACCAATTTCTTGCTTTAGTAGTATTCTCCTCTCCTGGTGTATAGCATCACATGATATCAATGCTTGCTCGTGTACTTCACTGAAATCATAAACCAATTTACCATTTAATATTAAAGCTAAAGATGACATCTAGATCAGAAAACACAGGAAACAACAGCTTTAAAAAACTATAATCTTATAAAATATTTATTAAAATCATAAAGACAAAGAAAGATTGAAAGTTTTCATGTCTTGAAATTCTTTGAATAGCTTTTGTTATATGGATTAACACAATTCACGGTCTTCTCAGTGAACATATATATATATATATATATATATAGGTTTATATATTGGATTTTACGCCAAGTCTTCTGTACTTCTCTGTTTTTTTTTTCTTGATTCATATTAGTCATCATGTCCAATGATTTGCACCAATAGTTAGAACTATGAACTTTAATCTAAAACAACATGATTGGACACAGACACCTTTCTATTCCCATCCCCTCTATAGCTGTATGTTTCCTCTCTTCTTCCACCGCCACTGTATATTAACTTTATGTGAACTTGCAATGTGATTTTAAACATGGCATTACCATAAAGTTGATTTTCGGTTTCCCTAAGAACTTGATCTTCAACCAAGTACACATTTACATGACATTCCTAAGAACTTGACTTTTGTGTCACTCTCACTTCCAGATTCCAGAGGGCTGCTATAATGGTATATAGCAAGACCCATTAGTCATAGTTGCACATAAATTCAATGACCATTGAACAAAATTCTCCGGCATATTATACATACTGAAGGTTAGAACATGCCAATTAAACAAATATAGCTACAAAATGATGGTGTCACTGAGAATAAAGGAAAACCATCAAAATTATAAGTTCTCCATCTGCAGTTTCTAATCACAGCTCATAAAAATAAAATGAGAATATAGTTCAGATCCTGGCACTAATCATACCCTATCATTTTCTCGACTTGTTTGGCCACACTATATTCCAAATCTGCTTCTTTTTGTTTCGTCCGCCCCGATTTTGCCATCTTCTTTGACTCCAGTATCCGAGGCAACACATATAACTGATAATCCTCATGCAATAATACATACTGCATGCCGAAAATTACAAGAAGGGTCGACCATTAAAAATGAGAAAAAATAGTTTCAACATCAGAAAGTAAAACTTACCTCATCCCTAAATAATGTAAGAACTAAATTTTCCTTCAGTACAACCTGAAAGCCATTAGGGAAAAATAAGCAAACGGAAGGACAGAAGAGACAATAACGAAATAAAAATAGGTGCTTAGAAAAATGAAAAAAGTCACAAATAATGACAACCAATCACTTTCCAGCAGAATAATCCAGAACTCAAAAGGAGTGCAAATAGTTTACTAAGATTTCAAGAACTCTAAATTCAGCCTTCTCAGCTGTATGATAGGCATAACTTATTTGCTAGTATATGCCCAGAAAAATTATATTCAACTAATAATTACTTAAAGAAAGAAGCCAAAATACATGAGTCATAATACAGGTGTCCAGAGAACCCCAGGTGGCTGCCCTTATACTACTTGCATAAGGAAAAATACTACTGTTATTTGGTTTAATGAAGAGAGGTAGAGATAAACCAATGATTAAAGCGGTTGAGGTACCATTGTTTGGGAAATAGTTTGGTTTATTTCACTGAACACATTGTTAATCCTGTATGTAGATAAAGGCTTTTATAAGATTTTGGTATGAAAAAAAAAAAAAATTTAAAAAAGGATCATTTGTATCAATATTTGCTATTTTGCCCATTGGCATATATACCAATCAGAACTACAGAATTGTTAACACATCAAGAGAAGAAACAACCAAAATAATTATCAAGGAGTTACCAGAGCAATATCAATGCTAGTGACACGAAGCAGCTCATCAGGACAAACTAGATATCCAAGTAATACCCACTCCCTGTAAGCAGTAACATTTGCCAGATCTTGGGCTCTCTGCAGTATAGAAAATGATGTCAGAAATGCAGTTGCAATAAACATTGTATTTGATAGGAAAAAGAAAGTTTAAAATTGCTAAAGTGATATAGAACAGAAATTATCTAGAAAGTACAAACATCTTAAAGTATCTTAAAATCTTTCCAAGTAACAGTATTTACCATTGGATGAGCAGAATTTGTAAGAATGTCTGGATATCGAGGATGATATGGACTTAAAAATCCCTCGTTTCGCAGCTTCCTTGTGTCTGTGGATAGGAAAATTATAGGACCCACAGCCTCTAAAACCTGGAAATACAGATTGGAAAAATCAGTCTAACTATCTCCAACATAAACACATGCAACTCTTGGAATTAAAGCTCTTGGAAAGATAAGGTTCTGGAACAATCATTCAACATTTAAGTGATAAGAACCACCACACCACATAAAACTAGACAAAAGCATTCAAACTAGTGGGATTTATATATGTAGTAGAACTTTACAAAAGGATAATCCTACATTAGAAATTTGTCCCTAATTACAACTTACGAGCACCATTTCAGGCATTGTTAATATTTCTTTGTTCCTTTTAAGAGCAGTTACAAACATTTACATCAAATATAATCCTCGCTACATGGAGATGGTGAACTAATCCACAATCTTAAAAAAAGGAGAAGTGATCTTTTCTTCCAGAATTTTCATAAGATGGTTGACTAAACCTTTCATCATTTCCAAAAGAAAAAGAATAGCAGCCATTTGAAGGAAATAGATTGGAATTTGATAAGAGACAATTCAATATAGTTGGTGACAAGAGTACAAGGGAGGAGGAGATTTCCTCATTACATCATTTACATGGGCAAGGGTTACTTTTAGAAAACCAGGCTAGCAGCTAATATATTTGAAAACTTGAAGAAAATTGCTGGCTAAAAGACAAGGATACTACAAAGCATATACTTGGACAAGATGGAGCAGAAACATAACAGACAATGATTAACTTGTTATATATCAAAAATAAATGTAAAAGAAAACGAGGATCATTATAAAAATCATGTTCATTAGATAAAGCATGAAAATGACCTCTCCAATACGTGGGCTCACAAAATTGAGATCTTCTTGTAATCCTTTCAATGGCGGATCATAAGAGTCTATGTATTGAATCAACCTGAAATTCAGAGACAGAAAATTAACCATATTACTTGCAAATATGCAAGAATAAGAATCATATGGCAATTTACTTTTAAAGAAGATTCAAGTAAAAGCAGTATCAACCATATTATAAGAATGACTTCTTAGCATAAAAGAGGGGAGGAACTTTGGTTTATCCTAAAGAAGATAATTTTTCCCTCATAATAAATATCATGTGCTAAACAAACTAATTAACTAACCAGCATTAAGGCATAATACTAACTCAATAGTAAAATTTTAAACTCATGTCGTTTATACAGAATTTTCTTCAAGCTCCAGTCTTCTGATCACAGCAGCAATATAGATAAAAACAACTGTATATTTTTATATCAAAACTAACAATAAAGTAATACCCTTCAAGTTTCCTAAAAAAAAGGTAATATCCCTCAAGCATTTAAATATATACTGGCCAGAAATCAATTAAATGTATTGCAACATACTTAGAATCAAACTGCAAGATTAAAAGGTAGTGTGTGAGTTCATACCGATGATAAAAATCACAGTCCCGGTCGTTTCTTGACATAGCATGCAAAAGATTATAAACTTGCAGCATCATTTTCCTTGGTAACTGTTATTAAGGCATCAAGTCCATAAGCGAACTGGCAACACTTTTTTTCATACAAATACTTGTTCAAGAAAACAGCTATAAGTTCTTAAGTAAGTAATATTGATTCTCTCTCACACACACAAACTCATGCACACTTGCTTGTGCGCAAAAGGAGAAATATAATGCATGGTAGAATTACCTTCTCAGAAAAAAGATTGACACGAATAAAGGAACAGAAGAGATCCATAAATGCATGTAGTATAAGCGAATTTTGATGAGGCTGCAAAAAGACTGTACCACGTTAAAAGTGTTATAGTGCAGAAAACTAGTCACCTAGACAGCAAAAATTTCAAGATTTTTTATGCAAATCAAGAAGGATACAACAAAAAACCTATCAGCAGGACCTAGTTAGATTAGATACATTTTGGGCCTCACATCACTTTCTTTCACACCTCCCATACAGTCAAACACCAAAACGCAGGTGGACCAAGTCGGTGTTTTTAAAAAGCAACATAAAACTTGCAACATAGAAGAGTGAGTTCACACTTACCAACAAGGTGATAACGGTACTACTCAGGTCCAATATGAGTCTCAAAGCTTGTTCTCGAAATGCCATCAAATCAAGGAGTAGCTAATCCACGGAAAACAGATCAATCACAATTACAAGGATTCGACAAAGGACAATTTTCATAATCTAATTATACATAAGAAAGAAACCTAACAATATATTTGAAGACCAATAAAGTCAATTTATCCAGCCTATATAACTAATAAGATGCCAGCAAGGCACTATGTAACTTAAATTATGTAGTGACACATACAGCACATGACTATGAAGCTAAATCCTAAAATTTAAAGTCTTAAACTAGGAAGGAATGAAATTTTGATAGGTCTTAAATCCCTTTTTGATAATATAAAAGTAGGAATATGTTTTTGCAGGGCAACTAACCCCTCACCTGAACCCATGGTTCCAAACCCTGCAAATGAACTTCTGCACTATCACTCAAAGCATCCAAAGCAGCCTTATCAACCTGCACCAATATTTATCAAGACAATAGAACAGTCTGATACTCACCAATAGCAAAAGCCACCAAACTTCCGTGCATAGCAACATGTAAAATTCAATTCTTACACGCTCAAGTTGCAGTTTGCTGAAGTGCTCTGGGAACTTTTTCGAGAGCAATATACAAATCCTTGGATGGTTGGGAAAAACACCCGCTTTCCAAAATGCTTCTGGAAATGCATGACCTATAGGATCCGGGTAGTCCAAGATTTGGTTTAATCTATAAATTTTGGCCATAAGGCCGTCTGCAACTTCAATCAGTTGCCCTACCCACTGCATGTTCAAGCCCCTATGTGATCCAACACCCGAACTGGGGACCTGTCCATCAGAATTCATGTACCTAGAGCTCCTAGATGTGAAAGGAGAAGTCGTGTCAGGACCCAAGTACTCAGTCCACCTTGATGGACCCTCCCATTCCCTCGATCTCCCAGACCTAGGTGATAAGGATGAATCTTGGGAAGAATAATGTTGCCGCGATTTCGCCATGAATGAGTCAATTCACTCAAAGTATCTGCAAATGGAAGTTCGAATTAGGACCATAATTATATATAGTCCCACAAACTGCACTGTAAAGAGTTGTTTTTCTGTTCCCTTTTCAGCTCACTCAATTCAAAGAGGAAGAATCCAATGCCTTAATTCAGTCAGAAAGTTAGAAAAGAGAAAAGAAAAATACAGTATTTAATCTTCCAATTTACCTAATTACCCATTTTGTGAAACGTTTGCATGTAGTATCAACTTTCACTTTACTTACTAAAAATATGCTTAACGAAGAAAATAAAGTAAAAATACAAATATTTCAAACTCAAAGTAAAAACCGAATAATTTTAGCTTTCGTGGAGTAGTGCAATCTTAAAACAAAACTAACTAAAAAAATCCAACAATGAAAAACAAAAAAAAGAAAATATCCAAAATTAGAAACTTAAAAACATAAAAGTAAAAGTGTGTGAGTTGAAAGGATTTATACCACAGCTCAGCTTTACCACATTCTGTGAAGAACCAGACACAGAGACAGAAAGCAACAAAGAAACAATTGTCGTTAAGAATTTCAAGAAAGAGAAAAGAAAAGGAGAAAAAAAAAAAAAGTAAGGTTCGGATTTAGAAGTTAGGTTTGCAAAAGAGAGGGTTTCTTTCTTGGTCTTTAAAGAGCATCGGCTCCAGATCTGAAAGAGAAAAAGGGAGGGGGAGAATAGCAGAGCTGGAATTCTTGAATCGTGAAGGCTAAACCAAGTGACGGTTTATTTATAAATAAAGGAAATTATTTTCCCAATTAGTTTAGATATTTTTATCTTTTTTAATAATAATGACACTGCCTGTCCGATACCTCGGGTACCATTAGTCACTAGAAGATTAATCATGACAGACTGTGAGCCACTTTTGGAGAAGGTGACAGCAAGGGTTAGAGGATGGGCAACAAAATTCTTGTCTTATGCTGGAAGGCTTCAGCTTATCCAATCAGTTCTGTTTCACCTGCAGAACTTCTGGTGCAGACATTTTGTTCTGCCCAAGCAGTGCATAAGGAAGTTGATGCAGCTATGCTCAAACTTCTTATGGAAAGGGAAGGAAGGCCAAGCTAAGGGAGCTAAAGCAGTGCATAAGGAAGTTGATGCAGCTATGCTCAAACTTCTTATGGAAAGGGAAGGAAGGCCAAGCTAAGAGAGCTAAAGTTAGCTGGAAGTCTATTTGTCTGCCAAAATCAGAAGGGGGACTTGGTGTAAAGGACACTGTCACTTGGAATCAGGCATGTATTCTAAGGAATTTTTGGGCTGTACTGATTGAAGCAGGCTCTCTATGGATAGCCTGGATCAAGACTTATGTATTGAAGGATAGAGATCCATGGCACATCTCTATCCAGAGTGGGAGCAGTTGGAATTGGAGGAAGATCATGCAATTGAGAGAGGTGGCTGCCAGAATAGTTCTCACAACTGCTGATGGAAGCTGTAAATGGCCTTTCCCTGAGGGAAAGTACCAAGTGTCAGCAGTATGGAACAAGATCACACCTTCAGCTGGGAAAGTGGCTTGGTATAAGTTGGTATGGTGTAAATTTAATATTCCTAGGCATTCTATGCTCTCCTGGATGGCAATCCTAAATAGATTGGACACAAAAGATAGGCTTATCTCCTGGGGAATGGCAGTGGATGATAAATGTTTGCTGTGCAAACAAGAGAGGGAAACCAGGGATCATCTATTGTTCACTTGCTCCTACTCGAAACAGATATGGCAGAGAGTGATGGTACTTTGTGGATTAAAAAGGCAGGTTGCATGTTGGAATGTAGAGTTTCAATGGGCCTCTGTCAACCTCAGAGGTAAAACTCTAATCACAACAATATTGAGGCTTGCTTGGAACGCAGTTATCTACCTAGTTTGGAAGGAAAGAAACAATCGTTTGTTCAACTCAACTGAGCAAAAGGAGGAGCACCTCACTGAGCAAGTGAGAGACATGATCTCGACCAGGTTAAGTGATCTTAGGAAGATTAAAAGAGATTCAGTTAATACGTTTTTATGTAATTCTTGGAGGTTAAATGCAGACATGTTTGTTTAATGGCATTGGTTTTCTGATTTGTTTAGCAAGGCTAAGCTAGCTTTGTAACATGTAGCAGCACTGCTGCTTTCTTGGATAAATGAAAATCTACTTATCCAAAAAAAAAAGAAAATAACGCGTACATCGAAATAGTTTGAGAACGAAATTTACCGTTACACATGACGTGGCGGTCTTCTGTTTGACTTTGTCGAGAAACATCTTTATTCTTTAGTACTAATGTTAATGTATTTACATTTGTACACAAATTTGGAGCTGAAGTCACCACTACCTCTAAACAATAGTGGTCCATCACTATCACCAACCTACATGCTCATGCTCATGCTTGGCTTAATAATTTTCTTGTAAAAAAAATTAATAAATGGCAGACAGATTCTAGTAAAAATAAAATTTTTTTTTTTCAATATTATATTTAGACATGATAATATTAAATATGACATGAAAAAAAAATTAAAATACGATACGAAAAAATACGAACACAACACGAATACACGAATATATCAAAATCTATATAATATAAATTATTAACACGTCAAAATTTATACAAATATAAAACACCTTAAATTTGACTATGACATGAAAAAATACACGAACACAACATGAATACATGAATTATTAAATCTAATTACATTTTGTTGGAACAGTAAATATATATATATATGAAGAGGATAAAATTATATGCAAATTAATGAAAATTAATGATTAAAAATACTTTTGCAATGGTGGTGGCATGGCAATGACCATGCATCCATGAGTACTTGATTAAATCCCAAGCATATTATTATTAGTATTAGTGGAGCACATGAATTGGTAGGTCCTCTTTCTTTCTCTGTCAAAAAAAATATATAAATATATACATATGTAAGAAATAATAATATTTTTTGACTATCTTTTATCATTATAAATTAAAATATAAGAATAGAAGGATTAGGTGATTTTTGTTTTGGGTTATGAGGAGAAGTGGAGGACATACTTGGCTTGGACATTAAGCCACCAATCCATCATTATTTTTTCTTTTTTACTGTTATAATATGAATGAATGAGTGTAAGAATGGATAATTAACTTATCAAATTTGATCCATCACCATTATTAATGAATCCATCAATTTTTTTTTCTTCTTCATCAAATCAATCATGCTAATCCAAAATACTTATTTCGTTTTTGTGTTAGCAACCAAAAAAAAAAAAAAAGAAAAAAGTTGGAAAACCAACCAAAAGAAATTGAGCAGTTAGGACTTTTATGAATAATATTTATTTTGGTTTATTGAAGCAAGCAAAATGTCAAAAAAGGATTTAATTTTTAATTGTTAGGATTGCATCCTTAATTAGAATGTTCATGGCAGTGGTTATGTGATAAAGAAGACCACTATCAATTTTTTTATCTTTTTTAAAAGAAGAAGAAAAGAACTAGTCTAATCTAGTCGTTTCAAATCAATGAATCATAGGACTTTTGATTCACTGATTTACCAATAGATTTTTCTTATTGAACCCCAAAATTAGATTTATTATATTCAATTTTATTTGTCTGTTTTCTAGGAGTGGTTAGTCTTGACTCTTGAACCATGAAAAGAAGGATGCTATCTATCTAAACTGAAAAGGGGAAATGGGATCTGTTCTCTGCCTCTGCTCACATTGTAAAGTAGTGGAAAAAAAAAAAAAGAAAAGAAAGTCTTATGAAGAGTTCACCAAATGGTAGGTACAATGTTCTTTTACCAACGATATGGTAGTTTGTTATGTAACATCCCATTAATCTTCTTGCCTTGGTATTCATGATGTCACTCAAACTCATTATTGGCGTCATAAATGGGAACAAAAAAAATTAAAAGGAAAAATTTTGATGGAGGAGAAGGTGCAGCCATTCAAAGATTTGTAGAGCCAATAATAAATCATATGATTTCGGACATCCAACTTTATGTAATAGCTTAGCTTGTTGATGAGTTTATCATAACATTAGTAGTGGTACTGATGAGGGTCCGGTTCCCTTCTATTACTTTTTCAATCTATTATTTTTTAGTACATTTTAATCACCATTCACAAGTGAGATTTTCACAATTAATGAGTGGATCTTACACATGTCAATGGTAATAATAAATGTACTGAAAAATAATGGATAAAAAAATAATGGACTATTGATGAAACTAGTTTTGGGCAAATGGTAGCAATAAATGATAACCAAGTTGATTACTACATCAGGGCCAATCTTGTCTATAGCTTCAGCAATCAAGTTCCCAATAAATTCATCATTAGCAGCAGTAGCAGAGATTGAAGCCACAGCTATGAAAAGAAGGAAGAGTTCCAAATTATCAAAAAAAGTTTCTTCCAAAAATATGATATAATTTGTTGAGAAAATCCACATGAAACATAAATAACAACCTTTTATATCATTCCTCCTTTTCACCGGAAAACTTTTCTTCTTCAGGGCCTTGACCAATTCTTTCACAGTCTTATCCATTCCCCTCCTCAGAGAAACAGGATTAGCCTCCAAAAGAAACTGCCAATAAATCCAAACTTGATCATGGCTCGAGCTAAAATGATTGCAGTGGTAGTACCATCACCAGCCAAATCATTCATTTTTACTTGCAACCTGCATTGAGGCACATAAAACTTACATATATCTGATTGTTTATTTCCCAAAATAGACCATACAAGCTTAAGGAGAAAGATCTAGCAAACCATGAATGACCTCTTGTATCAGCATTGCTCCTTCATTCTCAATTGCATCAGAAAGCTCTATAGTCCGAGCAATGGTGACACAATCATTAACTACTTTAAGTGTCTTAAACTCAAAAATAACAACATTGCATCCTGCATGATTCATCTAAAATAAATTAGCAACTCATACAAAGTAAGCAGTATCGCCATATTAATGAACACTGAAATTTTACATCCAATAAGTCAAAAAAATCATCTCTTCATTTGGTTGTGAATCATAAGGTAGTGTAAAGTATACATTTTTTTTTTGTCATATGTTCCAAGGGTCATAAAGGTTTAATGCTAAAGGGAGCATTAATGGCACCTGCATGTAAGTTTTAGGTGCCTAAGCCTATAGGACATATCAGAGAAGTCCTCACGTCGACATTTGATTTAAAACAAGTTAACAAGTCAATAAGAAATATTTACGCAAACAAAAGTAACTGAGCATTACAAAAAAAAAAAACGTAAAAGATTTAATCTTTAAGCGCCCTTTAACCCGATCATTCCCTCTGATAATGTAATTATTATAACTCCCAAGCCAAGATCCTTGTAATCCTATTTTAAATTCTCTGCTCATCCAAAGCAACTATAATTCCAAAGAAATTGAAAAGAAAGAAGAGCATCCAATTGAAGAAAAGGGAAAAAGAACAGACATAATTAGAGAGAGAGAGAGGGACTTACAGTTACAGAGAAGAAAGCAATTTGAGGGATTAGTGAAAGTGAGGATGAGACAGACATATATCACTTCAGCTTTGAAGAATGTTTCGTGGGTCTTCGAGGTTTCAGATTTTTATTTCGACAGTCTTGACTCTTGAGTTGAGAGGCTTTTAAAAGGGTTTAATTTAAGTAAAGGCGAAAGCGATTCACAAATATTCCTTGGCCAGAATTTTCTGATAGTTTGCGGAAACTAATTGGAAAAGCATAGGAATAATATTATCTTTCCCCTCATAAGCCTATTATCATGGCATAATTTAAAACTTTAGAAAAGTTAAATTCTAGTGGACCTTAAGTCTTCTAACTTTGCTTAATTGGTAGTTAATTGGATACGATAAGCTCTACCCTTTCTCAAAAAAAAAAAGATAAAGAAGGATTAGAGCCGGTGCCATGGCAA
Source organism: Fremontodendron californicum (assembly GCA_030761205.1). NCBI lineage: Eukaryota > Viridiplantae > Streptophyta > Magnoliopsida > Malvales > Malvaceae > Fremontodendron > Fremontodendron californicum. Next base: position 43,277,066 of record JAULJL010000002.1, on the reverse strand, counting down.
CATTTTGATTTTTGAACGCAAATATGAAAGGCCTCAACCATTTCACCATCATCCTGGCTGGTTATTGGATGCAAGTAAACAACATCAATTCGCTTATATTTTGTTTTTTTACCTCAACCTGAATCATTCTTGAATTATTAATGCTGCATTGTTTTGAAATGCTGCTTACCAGCATCATTTCCATTACGAAAACCCAAATTTGCCACAACAGTGATAGTTAAAATCACTTCCAAACCCTAAATCATTATTTCCTTGATCTTAGCTTAAGAAAACATGACACCAAATAAAAAATCCAAAATAAGGGGTCTGATAGAAACAGAAACATCAAGAAGGAAGCTACATTTCTCAACCAGTCGGCTTCTCGGATATAGCTGTTATTTCTCTCTGCGTAGCATCCCTCTCAGCAGAATGCCTCGAGTCGAGATCCAACATGGCCAGCGCATCTGGTCAATGCTTTGAATCTTCTTCCTCACAGAACTTGGAGTATTCTTCTGAGTCCATCAAGTTTTTCAACTCCCCGGCATCATTCATCTCAACCTTTATAATCCATCCATTCTCATATGGACTCGAGTTAGCCTAAATTGTGACCAACAAAGATTGTAGACATAAGCAAAAGCGAATACTATATTACTAAAAGACATTTAAAACATCCAAATTATCCTTTATGACTGTAGCTCATTCTGGGAAAGACATGCAGACACATAGAGGAGGACACTTCACACTTTGAAAAGCAAAAACCCAGTTCAGAAGGCACAATTAGTATAATTGAATTCAAAAAACCAGATTTTTTTGAAAGGAATGGTCTACAATAGGATAAAAGTGCTAACCAAAGCAGGAGAGTTGCTGAGCTCTTCATTAACTTCAACCACTTTTCCTGAAACAGGAGAATTAACATCACTAGTAGCCTTGACACTTTCAACTGCTCCAAAACTCTCACCCTGCTTTACAGCAGCTCCCACTTCAGGTAATTCAACATACACAACATCACCTAAATGATCTTGAGCATGATCGGTTATACCAATTGTGGCAGCGTTACCATTAACCTTCACCCATTCATGAGAATCAGCATATTTCAGATCCTTTAAAACTGCAGGAATAGAAGAGAGTTATTAGCTGCAGTAACACAAACAACAAGATATAACAAGGGAAAAAATAGATAAAGTAGCAGCAAACTCTAGACACAAATAAAACCGCAAATTATAGCCGATTATGGGATCAAAAGAATCGAATATCCTTTTCATACAAATGCATCATAGGTAGTAGAGCACCTACAATAAATATCACAATAATATTCATCATGTACTTTAACAAAATTTCTCCATGAAGGTATTTTGCTCTAAGGTGCTTTCTTATCCCTTTTAAGGAACAAGGAACAATTCTTCCATAGAGAGAAAAGTTTGAAGTTATATCATGGTGCACACAGTCACACACTGCTAAGGCATTTTAATTCCAGATGTAAAGCTCAACAGTACAGATACGTCACCGCTGAACTCTAAAATTAAGAAGTTCATTCTAAGATAACAGATAACATGCCCACCACAGGTTAAGGACAACATACCAAGAATCTGAAAAGTTTAGATTCCTTTCAGTTTCTACTAATTTCTATTTCAAATTTTCATATATTTAACAATATATATCAGTAGGCAAACATCCGAGAATATCACTTGACTCTGTTTAACAACAGACTGCACCTAATGGCTATGGGAGTGCATAGCATGATGAATCATAATGAATGTGAGGAATTAATAAACAATATATACATATTTTACTTCCCATTAATCAGTTGCACTACTAAATTGGTGCTATCCCCTAAATCCATTTGGCAAGCTATACCAACCCTCATTCTCAGTTATATTTGTTCAGATAGACCGACAGCTGATATTAAGAAATGAGGACTGCAAGGAGGGAGGTGTTATTAGAAATAGTGCACAAAAGATGCATGTACAGTTTCAGTTGGTTTGCACTGCTATTTCATGGTTTCTTGACAATTGTTTTTCATCTCCAAATAAAGGAACAATCAGGCCAAACTCTAACGTCATTAATTTCATGAGCAACACAACCACATTGCTTCAACCACCTGCACCAATACTTGCCAGTTGCAACTATCCCCTGCCTCAACCACACCGATTGCATCACCACCAAGATTACCATCACTCCTAATGTTCTAGTGTCAAGTATGAAACATGTTTCTAAATCTACAAATGCTGTATAGAAAGAAAAAAAAAGATGAAAAGCTTTAGGCTCCTTTCTTAATCTTTAAGATGTTTTGTAAAATCAAAATTGAAAGAGAAGTTTAATGGCTCTAACTGAACGACTGCAGAGGGTTGATCAGAAACGAAATTCCAGATTACGGAAATTTGGGACACGTATATCTAAAATAAAACAGAAATCCAAAAACTCTAACGCTATGCATTAGCATAAAAAAACAACCCAGTCACATAAATAAATATATTTTTTTCTTTCTAAAAGGTAAAATCTTGGATCAATCACAAAAAAAGAGATCCCGATTTCAATCAACATCCAAAACCATTTTTTGGATATCAGTGTCCCCATGATCATTTAACAAACATAAGAAACCATGAAAACAATACAAAGAAGAGAGACAAGGAAGTTAGTAGGACAATGGGTTACCAGTGGAAAACCCTCTATGGAAGACCGAGATCCTGAGGTAAGAAGCAGCCCTTGAAGCCCACAACATTCTTGAAGCCATTTCTAATGTAAATCTCGACAACCCCCAACACTAGTAGAGTTGTAGTCTTATACTTCAATACAAACTGCGAACTGCTTCCTCCCGGTGGGTGCAACGCAAGTATGCAACTCGTAGAGTTAAGAGTTTTGTTTATATTTTTGGTGGGGTTGGTGAGTGTACCTTCTTTTTGTCTACTAGTAATAATAAATAATAATAATAATAATAATAATTTTTATTTTCTGCTGGTTAAGGCGTGATTATTGTAACTTTTATTTATTTATTTATTTGAGAAATGAAAGTTAGCCAATAAATACGGAACAGTGGCGGAAATTTGGAAACAAACAAAAGGGGCATAAATAATGTCTCATAGATGGTAGTGGGTCAATGTGTCAACAAACCCACTTGTTAAGGAAAAGGAGGGAGGTTGGTGAGAGTGAGATTGAGATTTGAGAACTGGCTAGTATTGCTCACCAATCAGGTTGTTATTCATTTATATCCTGATTTGAATTAGATTGAATATAAGATCAAATTTTGATAATTCCAGATGATCATAATCTTTCACTCTTTTAATTAAACAATCCAACTATTTTCTTTTGTCGCTTTGTGCCATTTGTATCAATTTTATATCCTTACATATATATTCTCTTTTTTTATCCTTTACATTTAAAAAAAAAAAAAACATTAGTTGAAAGAAGATTATATCAATATAGGGTCAAAAGTTCACAAGTTTCATAAAGAATTAATAGTAATATTTACAGATCCCCACCAAATGAGACTGTTGATAAAACTCGAATCCTAATACTTGTCAAAACACTAATGAATACTTAACAAATTGAATCAACCAACGTTCTCAAAGATACATTTTCTATATTTCAAAAAGAAAGAAAAAAAATACATTTTCTGCTTATATTTAACCCACCAATATTCCTTCCTCTTATTTTCTACGCCAGGGAGTGGAAATCTATCCATTGTCCATACATCATTGGGTTGGATCAAGCCCAAATGGACTGTGAGTCAAACACTAAGACTAGGCTATGGACTATGGAGCCTGAGAGACGGATTCAATGCGGTCATCTAAATCCAACTGCACAATGATTGTAGCTTGGCTACTGTTTTTTACATCAAAGAACAGTTTTTCTTTTTCAGCATAACTTCCAAACGAGATTGATAAAAATAAGAGTGGTCACATATAATTCTTATTGCCTTAAGAGTTCAGATGAATATAATCTCAGAAAATCACACAAGATCTACTGGAGAATGACATAACAATGTTTTAACACACAAAAAAGAAATTGACAATTTGTCTCATTTGTTAGCTTACTTGGAAATGTACTCCAACTTTGAAGACACATGCTAGAACTGCCAAATCCTCAATGTACTTGGATGACATTTTGGGTTCTCCTAAAAAAATGATTAAATTCCAAGCAAGATAAAAAAATAAAAATAGTAACGATTATATATAAACAGCAACATGTCCTGACACTTCTACCAATCACAAAAAACTTTTCTTTCCTTTGTAACAGCAGCATTTCAAGATGCATTCCACATATTAAACTTTGTGAATATCAATTTAACGATTTTATAGCAAAATCAACCTGCATGGACCCATAAAAACTTCCCAACTTAATTTGCTTCTCAAATTTTACTTACTTTTTGATCAGTATACTGTATATAAGGATAACTAAAAACCATAGTTCCTTTTTCAGAATAATAATGCAGGCCAACAACTGACCAAACAAAACCCTACAATCATTTAACAAAAGAGACCTTAAATCCATTTTCTTCCTTCATTGGTTGCTTGAAAAAGGTCCCATCAAATCAAGCATCAATTTCCATTTATCCATTCTCTGGAATCACCCTTCTCTTCCTGGAAAACAAGGCAAGGAAACGAAAATAATCATCCAGCAATCGAAAACTTATAACATAGGCATTTTCTCTTGACATTCAAGCTACAGGCAACAACAAACCCCACTCAACTATGACAATCTAACTGACAAGCAAAATGGAGAAAAGAAGAAAATTGGGAGATTGAGTCTTTCACATCACTAAATAAACAACACAAATTACTAGCATAAATGAAGCTGCCTAGCTATTAATTGTCTTAAGTCTCAACATGTTCTTGATTTAGCTAGTGCCTTAAACACAAGAAAGTTGAGTAAGTGATGATATGGAGTCTTTTGCTGATCACGAAGGCAAGTTCATGATGAAGTGAGTGTAGCTTGTAAAAAGTATAGATTAAATTAGATTGCTATGAAAGTAGGATTACCATAACCTTAGTACAAAGAATGTAGCCATCTGAAAACTTTCAGATTTATTCATAAAAACCCAAAATTTCAAACTGATTTCTTTGGCTGTTCCTATATGTCCTACTTCTACAGTACTTATATCATGAAATTCAGACACACTGAACACTTGCTTTCAACATTCAAGCCCCTACCATTACAGTCTAATGAAAACGGGAGAAACTTGGTAAATGTAATGTCCTCATTTCTAAAAAAAATAAAAAATAATTGTCATTTGTCCCTAATGCTCCTCAAATTCAACCCCAACCAAAAGCAACAGCATTTCATTACTAAGGAATTAAAAAAAAAAAAAACAAACAAGACAGTTAAGAATGATAAGGAGGTAAAGTCTTACCGAAATGGGAGGTTGTTTTGGGTGGCAAATATTTAGTTTTTTCCCTTCTTTTTTGCAGGTTCGGTTTTGGTTCTCAAATGTTTTCTTTTCCGAGTCAAAGCAAACTCTCCAAACTTATGACCAACTTTGCTTTCAAGTAATCTTGCAGCGAACAAAGTTTTTTCCATTGTAAATCCGTACAGTTTGATCAACGAATTAAGGCAAAATAGTAGATCTACGTGACCAAAATTTCCGGTTGGCTAAAAGATGTTTGTTCTTCTTCTTCATTCTTTGTGGAATCAAAGTTAAGCTATTTTTCAGAGAAGAAGAAGAAATCGATCGGAAGCTAAAAGCCTGGCGGAGACCAAATAATTTCCCAATCATTTTCCTATCCTCTCTTCCCTTCCCTTGGATTGTCTACTACCCAACTATCTTCCTACTGAGTTTTCCAGAGAATTGAAGGGGTTTGGAGCTTTGGAGCTTTGGGCGTTGGACGTACCGAAAACAACAAAGAAACAACTTGGAAGGCCCAAAAACCAACTCAATTATAGCCCATATCAAGCATAAATGGGCTGTGACTCGAGCACTTAGGCTGCGATATGGGCCTTGGATTGTTGTCCAAACCCAATTGCAAAATTCAGTTTTTCTTTCTTTTTTTTTGTTTGAAAAAAATCAAAGCTGTTTAACTTGCATAGTAGAAGTGTACTTTCATATTAAAAAAATAATTAAAAAAAGTATTGGTGTAAAAGGGATAGGTGACTTAATTTAATTTGTATTTATAACTTATTAAAACCCTTAATATTGTGATTGAAGATGAAACATTCAAGTTTATGTACAAAACAAGGCACTTTTATTCATTTTTAATGCATGGAACATGCATTAATGACCAACCGAATTAATTGTTGGAACATGTCCTCATGTCACACACATATATATATATATATATATATATAGCTTTCTTTTTAGAATAAAAATTAATCTTCCACTTGCCTCCTAATACTATAGCAACTAGCAAGCTAAGGAACCTTTTTTTTTTAACTCCATCGATCACTTCTTCCTTTGAGTAGGCCAATACACTATACACTAGTTGGCGAACTTAGGCTTAATTCCAATGGGCGGCCTCAGATTACAACTAATTCCTAGGTCCTTATAGCCCAGCCAGCTACCTTGGTTTGCCTTGCTTAATTAGAAGAAGTCATGAAGCTAGTTAATCTTAATTAGCATGAGCTTGCAAAATGCTGGCAATATTACTGACCAGCTAATATATATATATATATATATATATATATATAGGCTCCTACGTAAGCAATGGACATTATAACTTTGCACCGCACAATTGTCTTTCCATGTTCTAATGGGCATTAATTATGTCACTTAATTTGGGATTAATTAATTACTTCTTGATGCTTCCAAGAGGGAGGTCAAATAGTGCATGAAGAGTGGATCAAGCTGTTAGGTTTGACAATTTCAAATGGAAGAGGTTAATGAGAGGCCCTTCAAATTTTTAGTGAGCCACGGCCACTACTCTTGCTGGTCAAGCTGTTAGGTTTCTCTATCTTGTCGGGCTTTAATGAGGAAACCTAGCTAACAATGTCAATGAAATTGAAAGTAAAAGTAAAAGTAAAAGCTTTATAAATCTAATCTATTAGCATCATTAATTATTTCTTATTGGAACAATCGGGGGTTGAAAACCCTCGGCTTAATTTGCCCCGATGGTTTACGCTTTACCACTACTCCCCTAGCCTAGAGGTAGAAATAGAATTCCTAATTAAGAAAATTGCTCATCAATATATATATATATATATACGCAAGTAATTCTTGTCGATCAATATAGATTGTTAGTTGAAAAATATTCTTAATACTCAATTCTTTTTTTTTTTTTAATTGTTGGAATTTGGGTAACTTATTACCATACATATAATGCAATTAATAGATTTATTTTTCAGAAGAGAAGTTTTTTTTTTTTTTTGATTTACCAGGTCTCGAACCTTGCTCAAGCAGATTAAATGTCAAGCACTTAATCTTCTAGGACAAGAGGAGAGCCAGTTTCAGAAGAGAAGTTAAAATAATAAAGCAAAGCAAATTGTAGTAGTTTACTCATAATATGCACATTGCCGTCGACACGAAATATGCATTGAAGATTGATCAGCCATTGAGTAATTGCAAAGAAATGCTTAGATTTCCATACAACTCAAATTAAGAAACAAAAAAAAAAAAAAATAATTAAATAGCCATTGCCAATTTAAAGCTGGAAAATCATAACTTTGAACGTACCTTGTTATTTGTTAGTGAGAGGGAGAGGGAGATTGGAATTGGAACCTCTGCTGGTTGCCTCCAAAGCACCACGTATCATTTCTATAATTTTCTATCTTGATTCTGTGCCAATAATTATAAAGCAGCTAGCTCCAGGAAATTAGCAGAAGCCTCATACCTCCCAGTAGACAAAGTTGGTTTAATTTCAATTTCAATGGGCAGCCTTGCATCTATCAATGAACTAGGGAGCAATTCTACCAACAACGTTAACCCCCTAGATCCTGAGGAATTCAGAAGGCAAGGTCACATGATCATAGATTTCCTAGCTGATTATTACCAAAACATTGAGAAATACCCAGTTCTCAGTCAAGTTCAACCAGGCTACCTTCGAAAACTCTTGCCAATGTCCGCCCCATATGTTGCAGAACCCGTGGAAGCAATCCTTCAAGATGTTCAGCAACATATTATCCCTGGGATAACACACTGGCAAAGTCCAAACTATTTTGCATATTTTCCTTCAAGTGGTAGCATTGCTGGCTTCCTCGGAGAAATGCTTAGCACCGGTTTCAATGTGGTGGGATTCAACTGGATCTCATCACCGGCTGCGACGGAGCTAGAATCCATTGTCATGGATTGGCTTGGACAAATGCTTGAGCTTCCTCAGACTTTCCTTTTCTCCGGAAATGGAGGGGGTGTCATACAGGGAACTACTTGTGAGGCCATGTTGTGTACACTAACAGCTGCAAGAGATCAAATGTTGACCAAATATGGGAGGGACAACATTGGGAAATTAGTTGTCTATGGCTCGGACCAAACACATAGTGCTCTAGCAAAGGCAGCTAAAATTGTCGGTATTGACCCTAAAAATTTACGGGCCATCAAGACAAAAAAATCAACCTCATTTGGTCTGTCACCAGAATCATTACGACTTATAATAAGCTCAGATGCAAAAGCTGGACTAATCCCACTATATCTCTGTGCCACAATCGGGACAACATCAACCACTGCTGTTGATCCATTAAGGCCGCTGTGCGATGTGGCCAAAGAATATGGAGTGTGGGTTCATGTTGATGCTGCTTATGCAGGAAGTGCCTGTATTTGCCCTGAGTTTCGACATTATATCAATGGCGTAGAAGGTGCAAATTCTTTTAGTCTTAATGCTCATAAATGGTTCTTCACCACTTTGGATTGTTGTTGTATTTGGTTGAAGGATCCAAGTAGTCTTATAAAATCACTCTCAACAAATCCGGAATACCTGCGAAATAAAGCTAGCGATTCAAAACAAGTCGTGGACTACAAAGATTGGCAGATAACTCTTAGCAGAAGGTTTCGAGCTTTGAAACTTTGGCTTGTGCTGAGAAGTTACGGTGTGGCCAATCTTAGAAACTTTCTAAGAAGCCACGTTAAAATGGCAAAACGTTTCGAAGAGCTTGTGGCTAGCGACAGTAGGTTCGAAGTAGTAGTACCCAGGTATTTCGCTATGGTCTGTTTTAGGGTTTTGCCATCAGCATTATTGTGTAAAAAAACCCAGAATGAATATTACCATAAAGATGATGATGTGGATCAGACGCATGCAAACGAGTTTAACCGAAAATTATTAGAGTCAATGAACGCATCAGGGCGCATATACATGACTCATGCTCAGGTTGATGGAATTTATATGATAAGATTTGCTATTGGCGCCACTCTTACAGAGGATAAACATGTTATTATGGCTTGGAAGGTGGTGCGAGAGATGGTGGATACCATGCTCAGCACTCAGTCTATATGTTGATCCCTGTAGTACCATATCTATATAATCTTGCCAGAAATTGATCTTGTCTTTCTGCAGTAAGACTTTTTATTTTTATTGTTATTTCTCTTTGTTTTCCTTGTACGATGAAATAAAGTTCATGGTCTAGTTCTGGTTGTAAGTGCATTGAAATTTGAATCAGAACAATTTGTTGGCTTTCATATAGAAATATCAAGTGTGGTCGGAAATTTCCCACTTTATTTTTCCTTCTTATAATTTATATGTATGTATGACTATTTCATGTGGATTAAGCTTTACAAACAAACTAGTGAAAATTCGCGCTTCGCCGCGGGCTGTAAAGTTTTTTAATTTATTTATTTTGTTTTGGTATATTTTAGCATTTCAGAAAAAATAATAAGTATTAAAATTAATAAATCATTTAATTACTTTCATAGATAAATATTCATTTTTATGTTTCTTCCTTACAAAATTAATTATAACACCTTTAAGTTTTTTTTTTTTAAAAAAAGTTCGTATAGTGCTCTTTTGATAATCATTTACACATATTTGAAATTTGCTATTTTTAGAAGTTATTTCTAACATCTAAGCTCAAAAGAAGTAAACAAAAAGTTAATTCACAGCATATATATATATATATAGTTAATCACCATTTTTCTTTCTTCCAAAAAAAAAAAGCCATACATGATACAAAGACTACCAACATAACATATAAAACACACACACACACATATATATATATATTAATAGCTCCCAAAAAAAATGATGAATCATATTATTTTTACTGATACGATAGTTCATTAGATACCAAAGAGGGTAACATTCTCGTCATCCTCGGCAGCAAAATTCAGCCAAGAACATCAAACTTCAAAGTATCACGTAAAAAGTTAATACACAGCTCCGCAGCTCTTTCGAATGATTCAACCAAGTTTACAGCAAAATTACCATAGATTCTAGAGGGGTAATTATAAATATATATCTCGACATATCCCCTTATAAGATTATCTCCATACTGTTCCACATAAAAAATCGGTTTAGGGATACTGAGCTTTTTTTGCATCAATTTGGCGCAACCCAAACAGCTGACAGTATTCACGTTATCCATCCTGTAAAGAATCGTTAAGAAAACCAGGAAAAAAAGTTAGGCTCGGTATTGTAGTTTTCATATAAAAATAGTAAGAGAACGACTACATAAGTGGATACCAAAAAAAGCTAGGCAAAAAGAATAAAAGAAACATTGAGGATAAGTACTTTCGAATGTTGGTTGCAGTAAAACTGTATTAAATAATATATAAACATTATTACTGTGCATTAATAAATAACATAAACAACTATGTTTTTTTCAGATCATAGGCATTTAAACAACATAATCGTGAATTAATTTTAAGACAAGGTTCAATAGTTTCTTTAAATACACATTACATTTTCCAATCACACTTCTAGTAAATTATGCTATAATCTTTTTTTTATATAAAAACTATACCTTTAAAAAATTAGCCTAGCTAAAATCTTATTTTCCCCAATAACGGTTACATTTTCATTACATGATAATGTAGATGGCCCAAATCAATTTCAGTTAAAAAAATAATAAATTTTTTTTTAAACGAACAATTTTTTCCCTAAAGAAACATTTACCCTGCACGTGAATGATAAAAATAAATTTTAAGAGTTTTTCTCCGAAATAAAACACAATTTCCTAACCGGATATTATATTAAATAATATCGACACTTTTTTACACCACAAGAGCTTTTAAAAAGATTAGTTTCTACGAAATTTTACCCAACCAAATAAAAGGCACATCAACATTTAATGGTATGGGAGATAACAGAAATCAACTTAAATGATTAACATGAAAAGATATTTGTTTTTTTAAAACACTGAAAATATATGAGTACATAATCAATAATTAATAACAAAACCGGCTGAAAAAAGAATAAATTAAATAATAAGTTTCACGAGGAAAAATTGTTTAATGCAATTAAAAAAACAAAACCAAAACAGATAAATAATTACACAACCAATTTTCAAGCAAAACTAATCGACATTAATATCATACTAAAACTATTAAGAAGATTACAGCACCAGAAAGTAGCAGATCAAGAAAACAAAAAAAATGAATCGACATCATCAAGGCCCGCCATGATAGATGGATGTACAGTGGGTTGATCATGAGGAGCTTGCTTTGAAAATGCGACCCTCTCTTCTAGCAAAGAACATCGGGCCATTATATCCCTGTAACGTTTCTCCAACACACTATAATTAAATTCCAATGAACAAAGTCTATACATAAGTGTATCTCTTGCACAACAAGCTTGACCGAGGAGCCATTTAAAAGTTTCACGCTCGGGGAAATTGACATCAACAATGTCAAAACCCTTTTGTAACATCAAAGCCTTAATCCCAGCAGCAGCAGCTTCCTGGCCTGAGGAAAGTTTCTTTGTAGCAAAACCATCCCAAAACCGGTCAATTGATGGGACTTCAACAGAGCCAAAATTGATATCAACAAAAGCTCTAAAACGCTTTCCAGACTTTTCGTACCCATAAAAAATGGGGGAGGGGCCATATTCAATTTCCTAAGGAGGTACCTAAGGAGCTCTTTGTACGATATCTCAACGGGGCGCATGATTATACGACTAAAGTTCGACAAAATTAAAAAAATAAATAACAAAAAACTAAAAAATATAACAACTGTGCTCCATTAAAAAACAATGAATAAATCAAGTTGTAAGAAAGTAAATAATAAAATAGATCAGCATTAACGACATAATAATAAGGCCCCATTAAAGAGAAATAACACGAAAAGAAGAAAAACAGATAAAACAGGACAAAAGAAAAAGCTGGTCATTTAAGCAAAGAATACGACTCATGGACTGGGACAGCAATAGAATATGTTTAGAGTACGAATATTACCCCACAAAACAAAGACAACGAAATAGCTGCTAGTCGCCGGAGCTGTTTGCCTGCATTAAGTCAAACATAAAAATAAAAAAACACGAGAAACAAATAACCATTCATCAAACTTCAACACCCAAATGACAAAAGGAATAAATAACTATTAACGAAAAAGATACATGGCATCAGCATTCCATAAAGAACGAAGGCGGAAAAAGGGTAGAGAAAAGAAAAGTTGTTTTTTTTGCTAACCTCTCTATTGCTGTAAATCTAACCAATGTAACAAGACGAGTTGTTTTGGTATGAAGCTCGACTACTAACAAGCATGTTGCAGATGATCTGCAAGGAATGGGCTATTTATAGATTTTTTGGATGTGGGTGAATAAATGGGACTAAAGCTAGGAGGATGAAGGAGGTGAAGAAAGGGCAATGTGCGTATTTGTTGATGTAGACGGAGGAGAGACTTTGAGGAAGAGGGAAAAGTGAATAGAGAAAATTTAAAATAAATTAAATCAACAAAATTTAATTTAATTAATTTAATTAAATTAAATGAAGGGAACATTGGAGAAGTTGAAGAAAGAAGCATGATTATTTCCACAAACGCAAGAAACCACCGGACAAAACGAGGTGGTAGTCCAGTTGGCAAAGAGGGCAGAAAACACCATTCGGATCGCTGGACAAAAAAAATGATATGGTAAAAGATTTGAACGCGTAAGAATTTAATGAGGACTGAGTTGTAAATCCCATTACTATGCATAGACACTAAACGCGTAAAAGGAAAAAAAAAAAAAAAACAGAAGCAAGAGAGGAATAGTGTCAAATCGCAAAGGGTTAATTTGGTTTTTTGGAATATAATAAGGCAATAACGGGTGTAGATGCAAAATGTGATGTATAAAACATTTAATGTGCTTATAACCATTAATGGTTGGAGTGAGTAATTGGGTTAAAGCAGAGAAGACAATGGAAATTAAATGCAGGAGACGCAAATCATTTATTATAGTTGAGATAGTTGGTTAACGCGTAAACAGAAAAACTTGTAAAAAAAATACGAAAGCGTTAAAAAAGGCGCCGTTTAGCATAAGCGAATGCGCTAAAAGGTGAAGGGCAATAAATAGTGAAAAAACAGGTATCCATTCGGGTTCATTAGTTAGCACATGTTTGCAGTTAATGCTTAAAACATTTATTATGGCGTGTTGCTTTAATGGAGACGCGCAAGAAATATTTATTCTTGCAGAGTTACTGCATTAATGGAGCAGAGTTACTTTAATGCAAGGAGTTACCTGTAATAGGCAAACAATAAATGCTCTGTAATGCGCAAACAATAAAGGGTAATTTTAAAAAACATGCTGTCAATAACTAAATTATTGTTAAATGATATAATGGATAAAAATTATTTAAAAAAGAGAAATGAACAATTAGAAATTATTATAAAGGATATTGTAAAGACAAAATTACCCTTAATAAAAAAATTATTTTTCTCGTCTCCTCTATTAAGAAAATATTATTTTTTAAAAATTTTAATTAAAAATAAATTTTAAACATAAAATATTAAAAGATTTATTTTTTTTAGATTCGAAAAAATAAAGGAAAAATAATTTTAGAAAAAAAAATGTTATTTTTTAAAAAGTTTAATTTAAAAAGTAAATAAAAAATTTTAAATGTAAAAAAGTTTTTTTATAAATAAAAACAATTATTTTCAAAAAACTTTATTTTTTTATTAAAAAATAAATTAAAAAATAAGAGGAAAATGAATGAGAAAGTTGTTTTATAAAGGTAATTTTGTCTTTACAAATTCCTTTGTAATAATTTTTTATTTTTTATTTCTCTTTCTAAAATGATTTTTACTCATTATATCATTTAACAATAATTTGATTATTGACAGCATGTTTTTCAAATTTATCCAGCAATAAATGCACATAGACACAAAACGCGTAAAAGAAAAAAAAAACACAGAAGCAAGAGAGGAATAGAGTGAGATCGCAAAGGGCTAATTCGGTTTTTTGGAATATAATAAGGCAATAACGCGTGTAGATGCAAAAAGTGATGTATAAAACATTTAATGATAAAGCATTTAATGTGCTCATAACCATTAATGGTTGGAGTTGAGTAATTGGGTTAAAGCAGAGAAGACAATGGAAATTAAATGCAGGAGACTCAAATCATTTATTCTAGTTGAGATAGTTGGTTAACGCGTAAACAGAAAAATTGTAAAAAATTACGAAAGCGTTAAAGACGGCGCCGTTTAGCATAAGCAAATGCGCCGAAAGGCAATAAATAGTGAAAAAGCAGGTGTCCAGTCGGGTTCATTAGTTAACACCTGTTTGCAGTTAATGCTTAAAACATTTATTATAGCTTGTTGCTTTAATGGAGACGCGCAAGAAACATTTATTCTTGCAGAGTTACTGTATTAATGGAGTAGAGCTACGCAAACAATCAAGGGTAATTTTGAAAAACATGCTGTCAATAACTAAATTATTGTTAAATGGTATAATGGATAAAAATTATTTAAAAAAGAGAAATGAAAAATTAGAAATTATTATAAAGGATATTGTAAAGACAAAATTACCCTTAACAAAAAAAATTATTTTTCCTGTCTCCTTTATTAAGAAAATATTATTTTTTAAAAAATTTAATACAAAATAAATTTAAAACAAAAAATATTTAAAGATTTATTTTTTTAAATTAAAAAAATAAAGGAAAAATAATTTTAGAAAAAAAATGTTATTTTTAAAAAAAATTTAATTTAAAAAAGTAAATAAAAAATTTAAAATGTTAAAAAGTATTTTTTTAAATAAAAAAATCATTTTCAAAAACTTTATTTTTTTATTAAAAAATAAATTAAAAATAAGAGGAAAAAAAGGAGAAAGTTGTTTTATAAAGGTAATTTTGTCTTTACAAATTCCTTTTTAATAATTTTTTATTTTTTATTTCTCTTTCTAAAATAATTTTTACTCATTATACCATTTAACAATAATTTAATTATTGACAACATATTTTTCAAATTTATTCAACAATAAATGTGCACAAATAATCACAAAACATGAAATGAAAACGACGTCATATCACGGAAACGAGTGCTCCTAAAAGTTGCAAATAATGAATCGTTGTCAATCTATTTCTAGTTATAAATGTAAGGAATGCATTGAAAACGACTTGCTACGAAAGTTCAGCAGCCTTGGCCAATGGTTGATTAGCAATCAGCAAAAGTAATCCTCTTTCTTTCAGTTGGAAAAGGGCAAAAAACTACAAAAGCAAATATGAAAGAAAACAGAGCTTTAGCATGTGGAATAGCCTCTTCTAAGTTCTAACGCCTAGTTTGCTACTATAACTTTTATTTCGTTACTCTTCTGCAAAAAAAAAATTAATAATTTTGACTTCTGATTTTTTTTTTTTTTGGTAAGTCATCAACTAACTGCATCTGTCAGTTCAGTTATCATACAAACAAAGATTCAACAAATTGAAATTCTACATAACTTCCATTGAATGTATGATAGCAAGTTCTCAATGTTCCAAGTGACACTGGCACCAATGATAGTAAAATTCTTGATTCCAAAGCAAACCCCAAGTGAACTGATAACAAAAAATGAAAAACATAAAGACTAGTCAAGATCGGACTAATTCTTCATAAATTGGGTTTTGGCCTCCTACTGAAGCATTGCTGCTTCACCTTGCAGCCAGTTCGATCACAAACAACTATCCTCAGCAACATCAACAATATCCATTTTCTTACCACATTTGAGATGAGGATCATAGATTCATAGTCCACAATGTTGATTCATGACTTGGTACCTCCAATAGCAAAATGCCATCTTTAGTTTGCCATCTCAATCTAGGGAAGTTCTGGAGACAAGTTTTCAACCAGCCATCTTTAGCTTGCCATCTCAATCTAGGGAAGTTCAGGAGACAAGTTTTCAACCAGCCATCTTTAGCTTGCCATCTCAAATCTTTCTAGGGTTCTGAGGATTACATAACCAAAGAAAACCATGATCAGCCCAATTACATGGTAATACAATAGGAAACGAGAGGCTTCATATAAAGTAAACGATTCAAATATACACTTTGGTAAGGGGCAAAATAAATAAATAATTTACCCGGCCATTTTTGTTGCCTGTGAACATCAAAAAGATCACCATTCCCAGCATACCTCCTTTTCTAGAAGAATATGAACAAAAGAAAGAAAAACCATTAAGGCCCATGTTATACGCCACATCGCCACCGCATAATTGATATTTTTAACAGACAAGATCAAAAAATCAATATACATTACACCCTGCATAAATCATAAGAGAGGAATAGCTTACAAACCATGTCTAGTGGTTTCTTCAAATGCTCAGGACCAGAATCAAGATGATTAATTTTACTTTTTTTTTTATCACTACTTATGTCCTTTTGATGATGCTTATGCTTTTGATATTTATCTTTCTCTTTACCCTTGTCTTTTTGCTTTATACGCTTCCTCTTCTTGTCTTTGGACTCAGCTCTTGACATAGACAACATTGTAGGGATCCCTTTCTCTGCCTGTTATATATTAGATCAAGGTACATAGACATCTATATTAAAAGATTTCAAATTTTCAGCACACTGCAGCACATGTGGCTTGCTAGATCACATGACACAACCTATATTACAAGCACCTAAGTCTCCAAGTTACAATTTAAGGCAAAAAAAAGAGAAAGTGCCGGGGGAAGAAAAACACAAGTATGATTTTAAAAATAGAGAAACATTAATAGCCAAATGATTACCAAAGGCAGGTCAACATGAGCAATTTCTCTCATTTGGAAGGTTTCCCCAAGTAAACCCAAGTTAAAAGGACATATGCGTAGATTTCTCCGTCCCGAATCAGAGGCATTTTGGAAAAGCTGATCCAACTCCATCCCTTTGCCTTTCCTGATTTCCGTGTCTCCGACCACATTTGGAACATAGTTTGTCTCTGATATTGACAAAGGCAGTGACCTCTTGCAAAAGAATTCATGGTGCGGCCAGAGTTTGAATTGGTTTATGAGATCAACAGCACCACCAAGTTCCTTAGGTCCTGTTATTGTATAAAGGGCCTCGGCCAAACAAAAATGTACTCAAACCAATGTAATGATCCAATTGCATCATAAAATTTAAAACACAGAAAATACAGGGACAAAAATGAGCCCGCAACAGAATTTTAAGGGAGAATGTCTATTAACTTATTAAGTCATCCTAAATTTCTAATACTACAAGACAAAAAGAGGGAAATCCCAATCCATGATAATTTTGCTTCATTTTGTCTCACAAAATTTAAACCCCAAAAAATACATACTTCCTAACTTCTGAAAATATATAAAACACGATTGCTAATGACTTCGAAACTAATCAAAAATTATCCTAAAGAAGACAAGAAACCAAAATACTAATAGTAGTATTTTATATGTTTGAGTAAATGCTTTCTCAAGAATTCTCTCAAGGGTTTCATTTGATGAAGCTCAAAATTACTGTATCACTGTATTTAAACCCCACGAGATAATCTTCACATCGTGAAGCTCTGATAAAGCAGTGAATCAAATCAATAACATGAAGTTATAAATGAGTAAATATATTCATCATCAACATTCACCTAAATACAAAAAAGAAAAAGAAAAATCCCTTGAATCAGTAACTTTTAATCCCAAATTATTACTTAAAAAGAAAAGAAGAATACCGCTTCCAAACTTCTTGCTTTCAAGATCCATAACATTAATCACAAATTTGCAATCAGCCCTTCTTCATCCGCGACGGCGAGACCAAAAAAGAAAAGTGACAAGAGGAAATTGAACGGTGGAGATTCGCGGCGATTGTGTAGCGGATTCTTTATGAGCTTCCCTTTTGTTTCCTTAGCGGGCGCTGAAAGAGAAAGTATTCGTATTGATGGACATTGAACCGCAGTCGGCTCCCTAAACCTAATCTCGTTGGATTATATACGGCGAGGATGAAATGAAATTGCAAGTGCCAAGTCCAGAAAGTTTAGTCCAAAGTGGATCATTGGTTTATGGGCCACGTATCTGAAACCTAACCAAGTCCCGTGGGCCGTAGCCTACCGGGCTAGATGGCGCCATGGTCATCATGAATCCAACAATCTACTATAATGTGAACTTTTTGGGTGAAATTTCCATCTACAATGCTTTTGGCTACAAATATTTATTGATTCAAAAAACTAAACTTAAACTACCATTGCTTCAATTGCATACAGAAAAAGAAATAAATTTTGTTTATTATAAGTTTAACACAGACAAATGGCATGTACTATTCTTTTTAAAATTGGGGTTTTATACAAGTAAATGTTCAAATTATGCTCTCTAGTAAATAAAACTAAACAAAAATACGTATACTTAGAATTAGAATTAGATAACTACAAAATTTGTGAAAAGACACGTATGGCTCACATTCAGTTTACATAGGTTGCATTGTTGCATATGCAACGACCTATCTCTCAAGTCTCAATTTATGGGTACGGGACGTTAAGATCTACAGCTTCGATTGACCGCTTTGGCACAGCTAGAGGGTTTTTTTAAGACAGCTCCGTAGGGACTGGGGAGGGGCTGGTTACGAAATGTCAATTCCGGCTGACAGGGCAGCACAAACAGTGGTCGAACAAAGTAGTGTTGTGCGGAACTAAATCGAGATTACTAAAACCGAAAAAAACACACAAAAGAAACACAGATATTTTACGTGGTTCAGCAAGTGTGCTTACATTCACGGGAGGAGGAGCTTGAAGCTTTGTATTAATGGAGATGGAGTACAAACATATACAGAATTCAAGGTGCTATGCTAGCACTGAACTCACAACTCAACAATACCAGAAAACTCTAATAGACTTAGAGAATTTGCTTAACTCTTAAACTCTCACTCACACATTTTTCTCTCTCACTCTACATGGCCTTTTATAGGCACCATCCATGGTGTGAACACATAGTTAGTGGCAAACAAAGTAGCCACCATCCACCAACTATTATGGTGGGAACACATAGCTAGTGGCAAACAAAGTAGCCACCATCCACCAACTATCATGGTGGGAGCCCCCATGGTTGGTGGCTATGGTGGAAGCTTCCTTGGTTGGTGGTAAGCCACCTTTGGTGACTTTGAGCCAATATTCAACAATCTCCACCTTGGCGAGAATCCACAGAGAGAATTCACTGATCAGAGCTTCCTCCATTCCTCCTTCAGATGCTTTAAACTCGAGAGACATTGATCAAGTCCAAACAATGTTGAAACTTGATCCCAGAAACTATTTTGGTTAGCATATCTGCGGGATTATCTGCAGTCCCGATCTTCTGTAGTAGAATGTTTCCTTCATCTACTATTTCTCGGATAAAGTGGTAGCGAACATCAATATGCTTGGTCCGACTGTGATTAACTTGGTTCTTAGCTAGGCAAATGGCACTCTGACTATCGCAGAAAACATCTACCTTTTCCTGTGCTATCCCGAAATCATCAATCAATCCTTGAAGCCAAATTGCTTCCTTGAAAGCTTCCGTTACAGCCATGTACTCTGCTTCTGTTGTAGACAGAGCTATCGTTGACTGTAAAGTTGATCTCCAACTTACTGGTCCTCCTGTTATGGTGAACACATAACCAGTAGTTGAACGACGCTTATCAAGATCTCCAGCATAGTCTGAATCCACATATCCGACAAGATGCTTGCCAATAGTTTTACTTCTCTCGAATTTTAAGCCTGTTTCCACAGTACCATGAATGTACCGTAGAATCCATTTCACAGCTTGCCAATGGCCTTTACCAGGATTATGCATGTACCGGCTTACCATACTGACAGCATGTGAAATATCAGGTCTCGTATACACCATTGCATACATTAGGGCACCTACTGCATTGGCATATGGAACATGATCCATCTGTCTCTTCTCACCATCTGTACTTGGTGACATCAATGCACTGAGTTTGAAATGTGCCGCCAAAGGAGTACTTACAGATTTGGTCTTATCATTAATGCCAAATCTCTGAAGTACTTTGCTCAGATACTGAGCCTGGGTTAATTTGATCACACCATTTTTTCTATCTCTGCTGATTTCCATCCCAAGAATTTTCTTGGCTTCTCCAAGATCCTTCATCTCGAACTCTGAGCTCAGTTGAGCCTTCAGCCTGTCGATCTCCACCTTGCTTATAGATGCGATTAGCATATCATCAACATATAAAAGCAAGTAGATAAATGATTCATTTTGGAGTTTCCGGAAATAAACACAGTGATCAAATTGACTGCGTGTGTACTTCTGATCCAACATAAAGGTGTCAAACCGCTTGTACCACTGTCGCGGTGACTGCTTCAGACCGTATAGAGACCTGTTCAACTTACATGCCCAATCTTCACGACCGGGGACTCTAAAACCATCTGGTTGAGTCATATAAATTTCCTCCTCTAAGGAACCATGGAGGAATGTAGTTTTTACATCAAGTTGAACTAACTCTAGGTCATACTGTGCTACTAAAGCCAATAATATCCGAATAGATGCATGCTTAACAACAAGTGAAAATACCTCATTGTAGTCTATTCCTTCTTTTTGAGCGTAACCTTTGGCTACCAGTCTGGCTTTGTATCTGATGCTGTCTTTGCCAGTAGCACCATCCTTTTTGGCAAAGACCCATTTGCACCCAATTGTTCTTTTGAGTGTTGGAAGTGGAACCAACTTCCAAGTCTGATTCTGATGAAGTGATGTCATCTCTTCATCCATCGCCTCCTTCCACTGGGCATGCTCTGGGCTGTTTACAGCTTCTTTGTAATTGATCGGGACATCATCATCAATTACTGGAAGGGCGAATGCCACCATGTCTGTGTACCGAGCAGGTTTCCGAATATGTCTTTTCGGTCTGCTGGTGGCAATAGATTCAGGTTGCTGAAAGATTTCCGGTGATGACTCCTCCACTTCAGTTAAGGTGTCATCAGATTCTGGTTCAGATTCATCGAAATTTTGACCAGCATCTTCAGATTCAAACTCCACCTGCTTTAGAGAATCATGGTTCTCATTCTCTGGAGTTGACAGTTTCAGCATTACAGATTCGTCAAAGGTAACATCTCGGCTTACGATGACTTTCTTTGACTCAGGGTTCCACAGTCGGAATGCCTTTACTCCTTCACTAAAGCCCAAGAAGACAGCTTTCTTGGCTCTAGGATCCAGTTTTGATTCACTTACGTGAAAATATGCTGGGCATCCGAAAATACGAAGCCGATCATAATCAGTGGCAGAATCTCCGGATCATTTTCAATAAAAAATGGAATTATTTTTAAATTGGGAATTAACTCGAAATACTAAATTTAAAACCAACTTTTACCGAGACTTGAGATAACACACGATTAATAAGGTACCGATTTATACGGGCGTTGTGGGGGTGCTAATCCTTCCCCACACGTAACCGACTCCCGAACCTGCTTCTTTGATTTCTCTGGTTTAAAACGCAGACTTGAAATTGGTTTTTAAAATGTTTTAATTAATTTTTAAAATATTTTATAAAACCGGTTTTAATAGGTGGCCGATCACACCTAGCTAAAAAAGATTGGTGGCGACTCCATGTCTTTTTTAAGGTCATTTTCAAAACCTTCATTTTTAGAGGAATTAAGTCGACTTTTCCTCGGGTTTTTTTTAATGTCACGCTTAACGAATAATAAAGTCTTGCGATGAGACTTCGTTATTTTTTTTTAGGCTGCGACAGCTTGGCGACTCCACTGGGGACTATTAGAGAGTCAGGCCTAGAAATAGTCGTGTGTTATCAAAGTCTCAGTTTTGGTTGGTTTAATTGGTATTTAATTTTAATTCCCACATTTTTCTAATAAAGAGAATTTTGAAAATAATAAAATGTTTTTAAAAATGTTCATTCTCATGTGCATGCATTTTATTATTGTTCTCTAGTTATTTAGGTTGTATATTATAATTGCTTGTTGGTTAATGCGTTACACTATTCTTGAATGTTTTAATTGTTAGGACATTTAGAATAAGGTTTGTAGAATAGGTGGTGACAGGTTTGTTTTGTTTCTCCACACACACTACACGTGCATTTGCATAACATGAATCCTCTACCCGGGTTCCGTCCTTTTAAGTGGAAGTAAAGTAACTAAGCCTTCGTGATTGATCCTCCGTATGGGCTAGTGAAACACTTTCGGAGTATAAAGTACCTAATGCCTTCGTGATAATCCTCCGTACGGGCATAGGAAAATATACTCTAACGAATTGAACCCGCTTTTATCGGGGTGCCTTACTAGCCTTCACTGGCGACAGTGAGGAACAATTCGGGGCCTTAGAACCGATTCACCCTCATATAGTGAACCTAGGCGAAGCCATCCCGAATTTCCGTTAGATATACCGAAAATAGGAACACATGGAGGGACATTTCTAAACTTTTTGTTACCTGTTTTACACTCCGAATAAGTGTGGTAGATCGGGCAACGATGTACGTACATCGCCCGTAATAAATGTGATACTCCGCCTCGAAGGCATCGTGATGCCTAAATAAGCAGATATTGCTGGGGCAGATGTTCATTAGCTGTTTTTTTTAAAAAAAAAATCCTTTTTCAAGCATTTTTGCATGTGGCACATTTCATGCATGTGTAAATAAAGCATGTACATTTTTGGTTGTATTGTTGATCTCATTCTTTGCAATAAACAGTTGGTAATTGAATTTGATGATTTCATAAAACCGGTAGTGTCACATGAACATTTGCATATTGTACCATAGTAAGATCCACCCTGAAATTCTTTTGAAAATGATGTGATTGGTTTATCAAAAAAAAAATCAAAAAAAAAAAAAAAAATTGGAGGCAAATCCTGCATAATGAGATTTTTGAATAGTCCCACCAATTTCGTGTAATCATTGATTTCTTTGTATATACCTTTGTGTTAATTCATTTATTTTTGCATGTATCATTTTGACATCATATTATAGTCATAGCATGCATGGTCATTCATTGTAAGATACGTTTATGACATGCACAGTCATTATCTGTATATACCTGGCATTAGATTGCATCCATAGCATACATAGTCATCATAATTTCTCTGTATATGTTCATGCATTAATCATCAGTTTATTCATGCACATAGGAATAGAGCATGTACATTCATAATTGTATTCCTAATCTCATGACATTTTCATTTGCATGAAAGGGATTCGAGATATGAGGAATGAATCGGAGGAACGATTGGGTGCTTTGGAACGCAATCAAGAGGAATATGGACATGAAATCCGAAAGGTGAAGGAACAACTTGCCAAATTGCTGAAAATGGTTGAGGATATGGGTAACAGTAAAGGTGAACTTTCTCAGGGCTTCGCATCATCTTCGGATCAACCAAAACCATTAGGCCCAGAACACATAATCCTTGCTGGATCCTGCGCTTGTCAATGCCACAAAGGTTGCAATCCTGATGAAATTATGGACAAAATCGTGAAAATGATTAAACCTGAGAGCCTGATACCAAAGATAGAAACCTTGGATCCTGTACCATACCTGCAAACTGTTCGAGGTCCAAGCCAGTATCCCCACCCTACCATGGTCCAATTGTCCATTGGGATGACCACTACGGGATTCCTGAATCCCATTCCATCACCAACAACTACCAGTTCATACTATTTCCCTCATCAACCACCTTATCCAGCATCTGGGATAGGAACCTCGAGCTATGTACAACCTCCAAAGGCCCCGTATCCGAATCCATACCCTCACCATGCTGTTCCGCCACATCTCCATGTAAACACTCCGGTTCGGACCTTAGTGCCACCACCAAGTGCCCCAACTCCTAGGCCATGTGTAACTAAGAAACGACCCCAGGATAAGACCCAAATGCCTTTTGATCCCATTCCAATCAGCTACCAAGAGCTCCTCCCTATACTGATCCAAAATCACATGGTTGCCTGTGTCCCATTGAAACCCCTGTTACCACCATATCCAAGGTGGTATAATCCAAATGCAAAATGTGATTATCATTGTGGAATTGTTGGCCATAACATTGAAGACTGTATGGCATTCAAAAAGAAAGTGCAAACTCTTATAAATGCCAAGTGGTTGGATCCCACGACACTGATTGATAGAGGACTGGGAAAGCGTCATTAGGATTGGGAGATTTACATCATTGAGGTGGAAAGACTTCGGTCTTATATGATGTAATAGGATTTCACTTTTTTAGTAGCCGGCTCTTATAGCCTTAGGATGTTAGGAAGAATAAAGTGCTTGTAAGGACAGTCTTAACCACTGTTCAAATTTTGTAAAACATGGTTTATACCATTGTGAATGTTGATGTGGGAATGAATTGATTATGTTTCAAATTTATGAAAGGTTAATGATTAAGTTCCTCCGATTCTTATTTCCTCCTTGATATCTCCCCCTTTGCATTTTGCATCCCATCAATTATTTGTCAGGTTGCATTCATGCATTCATAATCAGCATGATTTTTCTGTATATATCTATGCATTAATTTGCTTATTACATACATCATGATTAGCATTAGGTCACATTCATGACACACATGGTTAGTATGATTTTCTTTGTATATACTCTGTATCAATCATTCATTGTTCGCATGTATCATAATTGACACCATGTTGCATTCATAGAACAAATGAACATTCATTGGGAAATATGCTAAAATGCACATGATCAGTCATTGCATATATCCATGTGTTGATTTGTTTATTCTTTGTTTGCAACATGTTGGCATTGTGATTGCATTTATTACATATATGGTCAGCATGTTTCCATTATACATGTCCATACATCATATTGTTTAGGCTTCACATGCATCAAATTGCATTCATGGCTCATTCATCATGACATACATTTGGGGGAAATAGAATAGAAGTTGGCTTGGCTTTAGGAGTCTTTGAAAGAATTTCCATTTCAAATCAGAAGAAGTACTGTGTACACTTTTAATACAAGCTGGTGCTATGGAGGATGAACATGTTGCCCGACTGGAAAAAATGGAAAGGGAACGAGAACAGCTAGCAAAGTCTCAAGCAGAATCTAAGGGTCAGATGACTAAATTGATGGAGCTGATGTCTGCCGTAATCAAGGGAAAAGGATACCCAGATGAGGTTAGAGGTATAAAAGGGCCAAGATGAGGTCGCAATAAGTGATGCCCAGAACACTGTTAACCCCGTCAATATCCTAAACTCAGATGATCCAGCTGAACAGGCAAAGTTGAAAAGGGTTGCAGTAAATGAGGTTGAGTTGGCAGATTCCCAAGGGAAATATCAGTTGTTAGATGAAAGGCTCCGGGCAGTAGAAAATGCAGACGTATTAGGGAGTGTGGAGGCGAAAGAACGATGCTTGGTCTTCGATTTAGTCATTCTTCCTAAGTTCAAGATCCCTGACTTTGTGAAATATGACGGGACGACTGATCCATCAGCCCACATCACTATGTTCTGCCGGAAGATGACAAGTCATATAGATAATGATAAGCTTTTGATTCACTGCTTTCAAGATAGCCTCAGCGGATCCGCAATTAGGTGGTATAGTCAGTTGAGCAAGGATCAGATTCACTCTTGGAATGACCTGGCTAGGGTTTTTCTAAACCAGTACAAGCATATGACTGACACGGCGCCTGACCGTCTCACCTTGCAAAATATGAAGAAAAGAGCTACTAAGAGCTTCAAAGAATATGTACAACGGTGGATGAGCCTGGCCGTCCAAGTACAACGGCCCTTAACTCAGAAGGAAACCACTGTCTTTTTTGTGAATACACTGCAGGCCCCGTACTATGATATACTTGTTGGCAACATCACAAATAATTTTTCAGACATGGTAATTTCAGGGGAGATGATTGAGAATGCTATCAAGGATGGGAAAATTGAAGGAGAAAGAACATCCAATACCAAGAACAAGGGGGCATCTGAAAAGAAAAAAGAAGATACCCAAGTCGTGGAAGACTTTGCCCCACCTCCCCAATTCTCCTCATATCAGCCATTTTACTCTACCCTGAATAATGTCTCTCATGGTTTTTATCCCTACCAACCAATGACTGCAAATACACCAGAATTTACATCTGTCTATCAATCGAACACCCTTGGGGATAATCGAAAGGGGCATAAAAAGCGAAAAAGAAATCCGGTTGACCCGATTCCTATGACATACAGTAAGATACTACCTCAACTCATCCAGAATCACCTTGTGACACCCATGCAAATAGCGCCTCTGAAGCCCCCTTATCCGAGCTGGTATGATGCTAATGAGTGTTGTGGGTACCATTCTGGCAATCAAGGTCACTCAACAGAGAACTGCCCCGCTTTGAAGTACAAGGTCAGAGATCTCATCAAGGCTGGTTCGATAAGTTTTGAAGATGGGGAAGTCAAGTGTCATAAGAAACATTGTGCATGATCATATTAGGTTTTTGACACATGTAGTTCTATACACTGTGATGAGGAAAGCACTTGTCCCATGTTAATTAAATGAATTTTGTATTTTAAATGCTTTGTGTTTGTTGTGTTTCAACAATAACTTGAATTTGCAAAAACAAGCATTAAGGAATTTTTAGTGATGGATAGTCTCAAGAAGATTGATGATCAGTGTTAGAACTGACCCAACACCATCCCCCTTTTTTTTGGGCTTCTTTATACCTAAACCTTGAATCAAGAACACTTGAAAGACCTAATGCTTCAAGGAAAAATGAATGAAAAAAAAAGAAGCATTGGCATTGCAAAATAAGCAAGGATGTAAATCCTAGTCTAGGCTATGAACAAAGGAACGAACTTTTTCAAATTTTTCGAATTCCTTGAAAATCAAACAAATGAGACATTCTTTCAAGAATCCAGATTTTGATAATTTGGTGTGTGTCAAGATTGTGCTAAAACCATTCATGACCTTTCCCAATGACCACAAAACACTAATTGCCTAGACATCACTTCATGATTGACACCCTGGGCCACAATGATTAAACTAGATTATCCCCTGTCCTAGAGAAAACCTGTTTTTGGGTCATATTTTCCTTGTCTCTTCAAAGAACTCAGATTGGAAACTCAGCCTTTTCAAAACAGACCTAGACTTGCAGTGTTCCTCGTTGATACAAATTCGCATGGTTAATCAAATTGGGGCATCATATGTGGAAATGATGGATACATAGTGAAGAAGGATGGGCTAATGCATGAATCATTGGGGGCATGCGACGAAAAAAAAACAAAAAAAAAAACAAAAAAAACAAAAAAAAAATTTGCGATATCATTCATATGAGAATTCGGATGATTCCAAAGTGCAAAATGAAATTCTGAATATCTATTTCCCCTGGGGATTGCTTTTCAATGTGAATATTTGTGCTTGACATGAGAAATGACCATCTTTCATATCCCTTTCACAAAAAAAAAAAAATTATCCATAGTCACCCCTTTTGAGCCAAAAGAATTCTTTCTTCTTTGAACCCTGATCAAGGATTACCCTCTACACTAGGGGGCAAATGCGAGGAAAGATCTTTTCAAAGATCATTGAGAAATGAGTGATAGCTCAAGGACAGACACAAAGCAAATGGATCCCCGAATAAATACGGGCTCACTCTGTCAAAGAAAAAAGAAGAGAAAAAGATGGTGAAATGAAAGCCAAGAAAAACAAAAGAAAAACACAATGAAAAAGAAAATGTGTGTGAAAGACATGGCAAATTGAAAGCCAAGAGCAAGGAAGAAAAAGAACAAAGTCAAAAGGAAAGAAATGTCCAAGAAGGGACAAATGCTTCAAAGAGAATCCTACTCAAGAAATGATCCTTGATCTGATTACCCTCAAACACATATTTTGGGCCTATTTATCCTTTCTTTCTGAACCCTGAGCCATGGCCTACATTATATGCTTTAAAAGTCCATTTTGATCAAGCATGAATATTTAATCTGAAAGGTTTTTCCTCAGATTTTATCCCATTTCATCGAATTGTCATTTCACTAAGGAAGAATTTATAATTCTCAAGTGTATGGTAGAACAAAAACAACAAAAACAAAAAAAAGAAAAACAAAAAAAAAAAAAGAAAAATTGAAAAGAATGGGACTTTAGGGCGAAAACCCAAAAATGGGCGGTCTAGAGTAGAATGGAAATTTTCGATGCCATCTATGATAGTGCCGATACCCCAAAAGAAAAGATCTTATTAAAGGAGTGGTCATCAAGGAACATCTAGGAATTCTTGAACCCCCAAATTGCCAACTCTCATTCAAAGGATTGTCTTCAAAAATTGAGACTTTTTTTCTCCAAGATTAAACTTTCCGGTTTAAACATCCCGGCCAATCTTGACGCTTGTCAAAAAGCCTTGATATGGAAACTAAAAGAATGTTGAATTTGCTTGGTTCTCAATGAATTCATGATTTATAAAACCTGTTCCATTTGTGAGCCTAGAAGGGACATACATTTTGTTGTGAAGTTTTCCTGTAAAAACCAAAATCTTGTTGTATCAAGCCTTGTCAATTCAAATTGAAAAACCCAAATTAATACTTAGGAAATTTTCTAACAGTGATCATCAGTCATCAAAAGATTTGTACATTATACACTGTGGAGTTAAAATTTTTGGCTTAGAAGTTTTCCTTAGATAAGCAAAATTGTTTTTCAAAAAGGGAAAATAAAAATATTTTTGAAATACCCATTTTTGATGTTGACATGAGACAAGGGTTTTTCTAACCCAAAGGTATAGAACTGCCAGGATAGGTCTTGACTTCCATATATGAGAAGAAGAAATCGAACTCAGTTCAGATCTCTATTGATGAAAGTTTGAAAACTTTTGGGGCAAAGAGAATAGCCAAAATGAATTGAAGATATACTCTGATTTGAAGAGGAAAAATGAATTTGAAAGGCTAAGCCAAAATCTAGAAAAACAACCGGGGGCATTTACATCACTCATGAGCACTCATCTCTTTATCGAGCTTTTGCATCTGCACAGTGTCGGCAAGCATTTGCATCATTCATGGGTATTTGCATTGGCATTATTCCATAAGCATCTGCATCTTACCTTTACATTTACATTCTTCATGGAATTCGCATTTGTGTCATCTCAAGCAATTGCATCATTTCTAGAATCATTGCATTTTCATTATTGTGTGGTAATTGTAGTTACACCATTCATAAACCAGTTACAAGAACACAATTAGTAGGGGCATCTGCATCATGAAACATGGGCATCAATCCAGGCCATTTGCATTTGCACTAAGAAATATTTTACATTTGCACCTTGAAGCATGAGCACCTTGTTAAAAGACATGTGCATCTGCATCATTTCTCAAAGATTCTGGTGGGGATATCCAGAATTTTACAGTTTTTAAAAGTGAACAAGTCTTCGGTTGTAATAGCTGAAGCCTCTGGTGGAAATATCCAGGGTTTTATAATTTTGAAAAATGAGAAATTTTCTTCTGGAGGAGTTATCCAGAATTTTACAATGAGCAAATCTTTGGTGGTGATAGCCAAAGCTTCTGGTGGGGATATCCAGAATTTTACAGTTTTAAAAGTGAACAAGTCTTCAGTGGTGATAGCTGAAGCCTCTGGTGGAGATATCCAGGGTTTTATAATTTTGAAAAATGAGAAATTTTATTCTGAAGGAGTTACCCAGAATTTTACAATGAGCAAGTCTTTGGTGGTGATAGCCAAAGCTTCTGGTGGGGATATCCAGAATTTTACAGTTTTAAAAGTGAACAAGTCTTCGGTGGTGATAGCTGAAGCCTCTGGTGGAGATATCCAGGGTTTTATAATTTTGAAAAATGAGAAATTTTATTCTGAAGGAGTTACCCAGAATTTTACAATGAGCAAGTCTTTGGTGGTGATAGCCAAAGCTTCTGGTGGTGATATCCAGAATTTTGCAGTTTTAAAAGTGAATAAGTCTTCGGTGGTGATAGTTGAAGCCTCTGGTGGAGATATCCAGGGTTTTATAATTTTGAAACATGAGAAATCTTCTTCTAGATGGGTTATCTAGAATTTTATATTGAGCAAGCCTTTGGTGGTGATAGCCAAAGCTTCTGGTGGGGATATCCAGAATTTTACAGTTTTAAAAATGAAGAAGTCTTCGGTGGTGATAGCTGAAGCCTCTGGTGCAGATATCCAGGGTTTTATAATTTTGAAAAATGAGAAATCTTCTTTTGAAGGAGTTATCCAGAATTTTTTTCAACATGTGCATCTACATCAAGAAGCATTTGCATCAATCTAAGTTAGTTAAATCTGCATCAAGAAAGTTTGCATCAAATCAAGTCATTTACATTTGCATCAAAGACATTTGCACCAATCTAAGTCATTTGCATCTACATCAAGAAGCGTTTGCATCAACAAAAGACATTTGCATTTGCATCATGAAGCATTTGCATCATCTCTTAAAAGCTTTCAGGTATAATCGATTTCGTTTCCTTAAGGCGAGTCGAGCCCCGAAATCATCGTCGAGGTACTTTTTTTATTTATGAACAAGTCTTCGGTGGTGATAGCTGAAGCCTCTGGTGGAGATATCCAGAGTTTTTTTTAAAATCCTTTGAAAAGGTTAAAAGTCTTTGGTGGTGATAGCTGAAGCCTCTGTTGGAGATATCCAGAGTTTTTTTTTAAAGTCCTTTGAAAAGGTAGAAAGTCTTCGGTGGTGATAGCTGAAGCTTCTGGAGATGATACCCAGAATTTTACAGTTTTAAAAATGAGCAAGACTTCGGTGGTGATAGCTGAAGCCTCTGGTGG
Organism: Fremontodendron californicum; assembly: GCA_030761205.1. Lineage (NCBI taxonomy): Eukaryota > Viridiplantae > Streptophyta > Magnoliopsida > Malvales > Malvaceae > Fremontodendron > Fremontodendron californicum. The sequence continues at coordinate 43,246,264 of JAULJL010000002.1, read as the reverse complement.
AGATATCCAGAGTTTTAAAATCCTTTGAAAAGATAGAAAGTCTTCGGTGGTGATAGCTGAAGCTTCTGGAGGTGATACCCAGAATTTTTACATTTAAAAAAAAAAAGAGCAAGACTTTGGTGGTGATAGCCGAAGCTTCTGGAGGAGATATCCAGAATTTTAAACACAGCTGAGAACAAGACAGGTTAAGGCCCCGAGACCATCGTCGAGGTCATTTCCTTTCTTGCAAATCGAATTCGTTTCCTTAAGACGAATCGAGCCTTGTTTAGGCAGGGAATTCAATTTAAGGACAAATCTTCAATTTACTGTTTTCAAAAAAAAAATTGAAAAAAAAATGAAAAAAGAGAAAAAATGAAAAAAATAGAAAATGAAAAAAGAAAATAAAAAATAAAAAATAAAAAATGCAAAAATGAATGAAGAAATGAATGAAGAAATGAAAAATGAAAACCCATTTCCTTTCCTTCACATGTGATTTCACTGACCGTACAAAATTAGTGTTGGTTTATCTTTGCCTAATTCCTGATTCTCAGCAATAGCCAAAGAGGGGCAGCTGTAGACACCTAATTTTGTCCGGGCCACTAAACAGGTATGTTTTCTTCCCATATTGATGTTTCCAAGTATAAAAAGACTGTTTTCATCCTGCAGGTGGTACTCTGAGATTTAGTTTAAGAGGGCGAGCACAAAAAGTCAAACTTGAAAAAAAGTCAACCCCGAAAAAAAAGTCAACCCCGAAAAAGTCAACCCCAAAAAGTCAACTATTGAAAAAGTCAACCCACTTTCAAAATCAAGATTTTAAGTTCAATTGAAAAATGGCGAAGGAATTTTGATAATCCGAGTTCTACATTGAAAGATATGGAGTTCGGAAGTTGGGATTTGGAGATTCAGTAGAAAGAAAACCCTAATCCGAGAAATTTGGGGAAAAGTGCTTAAACGATCAAACTGGTCGAAATTGAAGGTTCCAAATGGAAGATAAGCACTGACTACGGGTAATGGAGAAGTCACTTGCAAGAAAAACCGAAAGAAAAGTCAATCCGGGAGAAAACCGAGAATTAGGGTTTTAGTGGATTTCGGTGAAATCGGGAAGAATCACAGAAATGGCCCGACTTGGTAAGACCAAAGCCCCCAATGGATGAGGAATGATTAAAAAGGATGGCCCAAGGCTCAGATTGAAGAAAATCTGAAAATCGGACTTGTTTTGAGCAAAACCGGGTTTCGGAGGTTAAAGGGCAAAATTGGAAAATTTTGGGAAAAATAGCAAATGGACTCCGAAAATTATGGAAAATTTGTCAATCTCATTCTTAAATCATTTGAAAGAGATTGGTAAAAGAAAATCTTGATTCCGAGTTCGTTTGCAAAATGGCCAAATCCCGGGCTTCTTATGCAGTAATTCAAAAAGATAAATCCCGGAAAAATAGCAAATGGACTCCAAAAATTCTGAAATTTGGCAAATCTCATTTTTAAATTATTTGGAAGAGATTGGCGAAAGAAAATCTTGATTCCGAGTTCGTTTGCAAAATGGCTAAATCCCGAGCTTCCTATGCAGTAATTCAAGCCGATAAATCCCGAAAAAATACCAAATGAGCTCCAAAAATTACGAAAACTTCCAGATCACACTTTTTAATTATTTTGAAGAGATTGGTGAAGAAAAATCTTGATTTGGAGCTCGTTTAAAAAATGGTAAAAAGTAGGGGCATAAAAGGACATTTTGGAAAAAAAAATCCAAATAAATAGCAAACGGACTCGGATAATTTTGAAAACTTCCAGAACTCAATATTTTATTATTTTGGAAGTATTAAAAAAAGAAAAATTGAATTTGGAGCCCGTTTGATATTTATTTTGCATCCGGGGGGGGCAAAATGGTCATTTCACCCAAGCAACCGAAAAGGGCTTTTTGGGCCCTTCAAAAAATCAGAGTTGGGCTGGAAAAAAGATGTCAACATTTTTCTTGGACAGCTGTAATTTGAGAGGGCTGAGATGCTAATCTAAGGGTGGTAATTTCATGACTTTTCATCTTGAATTATTGGCCATTTGATGGAAATTAGGTTACACAAAAATGACAACATCTTGGAGTCCATATAAGCATCATTTTCTGCCAGCCCTAGAGGGGGAGGCAGATTTTGTTTTTTCTTTTCCATTTTGGTTGATTTCTCTTAGTTTTTCTTAGTTTTTTATCTTCTTGGTTGAGAGCAAAAAAAGAAAAGTTTAGAAAAAAAGGAAAGTTTGAAGAGAAAAGCTTGAAATATTAGCTTCTTGAGGTTGCTCTTGAGCACCAACTCTTGTACTTTCATTTTCTATTCTTATTTTTTGCTATTTTAATCTCTACTTGGTGAGTTTTCATTTTAAAATAATGTTTCTTGTTTTTCCTTCATTTCCTTTCTTAAGTATATTTTTTTTTTACATTTTGTTTTTACAATAAACTCACCATGGCCAAATGGCCTACATTATTTATTTTAAGTTGTTGTTTTTTATTCATTTTACCATATTGTTTATGCTATTTTATTTATTTTTGATGTTTTAAATATTATGTTATTTCATGTTCTTAAGTTATATTTAATTTGGTTGCTTTGTTTATTGCCATTTATGTCTTAGATATCATGTTTTTGCATTTTTAATTTTCTGTTTTTATGTTGTTTAAATTTGAGCATGTTTTAGATTTAGTATATTAGGTGTTTGTGAAAATGCTTGTGTGATTTTTGTGTTATGACTTAGTTTTTCATGCTAGCATACCAAGTGTTTGTGAAAATGCCATGCTTGTTGAAGCTTGGGGCCATTTGGCTACTCCATGTGTTTTGCATTGTGTGTTGTATTTTTGTCATGCTAGTTGTTAGGTTTTTGCATTTGCATGATATTTGGTTGGATTTTTGAATTAAGCATGCCTTGTGTTTGTGAAAATGCCATGCATGTCTTAGGTCTAGGTTACATTAAATGCCATGCAAGTTCATGTTAGGTCTAGGCCATATTATTTGTGTCATGCATTTTCCTTACATTTAGGTTTAGATCCATGCATTTCATGCATTATGTTTGTTGCATTGTTTCATGCATTTCATGTTCATGCCACTTGAATAATGACTTGAGCCAATTAATGGTTCAAGATCATGCTCTCTTGAGCACACTTGTGGAAAATTAAGTTTGTCAAATTGATTACTCTACCTTTGTGATTTTTTTTATTTAGCCAATTTTTATCTAACTTTCAAAGAGTCCTAGCTACTGCTTTCAAGTCATTTTATGAGTTTCAAATATTTTTACTTTGGTTTTTAAATGATTTTATCAAAAGCAAAAATGTGTTGGCAAAGCAGTTTTTTTCTCCTCCAAAAACTCGTACATCTATGATTTTTCTGGGAATTCATCTTTGATCATAAAATTAAGCCGATTTGTTTTCATGTAGTTTTACATGTCCTGAGTCTCCAGTATTTTTTTTAGAATTTTTTGAAGTTTTAAAAATTGGGTAAAAAATTGTGGATTAAAACTGGACAGTGGAGTCAGAATTGAATTTAAAGAAAAACAAAGCAGTTTTTTTTCTCCTCCAAAAACTCGTACATCTATGATTTTTATGGGAATTCATATTTGATCAGAAAATTAAGCTGATTTGTTTTCGTGTAGTTTTACATGTCCTGAGTCTCCAGTATTTTTTTTAGAATTTTTGGAATTTTTGAAAATAGGATAAAAAATCGTGGATTAAAACTGGACAGTGGAGTCAGAATTGAATTTAAAGAAAAACAAAGCAGTTTTTTCTCCTCCAAAAACTCGTACATCTCTGGTTTTTCTGGGAATTCATATTTGATCAAAAAATTAAGCCGATTTTTTCTCGTATAGTTTTATATGTCCTGAGTCTCCAGTATTTTTTTTAGAATTTTTGGAATTTTTAAAAATAGGGTAAAAAATCATGGATTAAAACTGGACAGTGGAGTCAGAATTGAATTTAAAGAAAAACCAATTTTCTGTTTTGGTTAATTTACTTAGAGTGGGCTGATTAGGAGGGTTAGCTACTGACTTAGGATGATTTCTAAGCCCTTTTAAACTCTAAAAATGGTTTTTCAAGTCCCGGGTTAAGGGTAGTCAAGTCCGGATTTTTTAAACTTAGGAAATTAGAGCCATTTAAATAAAAATTAGCCCAGTTTTTATTGTTAATTCAAGCTTTTCAAAATTGTTTTCAAACAATCACAAAGTATTTTGGTTTTAGAATGTTTAATTTGACATATTTTCCTAAGGTAGCCGGATATCTTTTTAGATATACGGATTTCCTTAATTAAAGGAAAAAATACATTTCATGCATTGCATTTTTATTTTTATGCATATTATATGATAGCATTATTTTATTCCATGTCATTTAAATTATATGCGATATCATTCATGTTTGCCATGTCATTTAGGTTGCATTATGTTATTTAGATTTTGCTATGTCATTTTATTTATGTCATGCATATACATATTCATTTATTTTAAATGTTTTCAAAAAGATAATGGTTTTCAATAAAAAAATATAAAGATATTCCCGAGTTAAAATAATTCATGAGTTCTCTACCGGGTTTGCTGGAGGGAATATCATCAATTATCATTAATAAAGGAATATCTTTCTTTCAAAAAAGAGAATGATTCGGAAAGTTTTCCAAAACTAATAAAAATTTCTATATTTTGCCACGTTTGTTGGGGAATATAGGAACATTTTGAATTTATAAATTCCGGATCATTTTCAATAAAAAATGGAATTATTTTTAAATTGGGAATTAACTCGAAATACTAAATTTAAAACCAACTTTTACCGAGACTTGAGATAACACACGATTAATAAGGTACCGATTTATACGGGCGTTGTGGGGGTGCTAATCATTCCCCACACGTAACCGACTCCCGAACCTGCTTTTTTGATTTCTCTGGTTTAAAACGCAGACTTGAAATTGGTTTTTAAAATGTTTTAATTAATTTTTAAAATATTTTATAAAACCGGTTTTAATAGGTGGCCGATCACACCTAGCTAAAAAAGATTGGTGGCGACTCCATGTCTTTTTTAAGGTCATTTTCAAAACCTTCATTTTTAGAGGAATTAAGTCGACTTTTCCTCGAGTTTTTTTTAATGTCACGCTTAACGAATAATAAAGTCTTGCGATGAGACTTCGTTATTTTTTTTTAGGCTGCGACATGGAGTAAATCTTGCACTTCCTCTTTAACAAATTAATGAACAACAGGTATGCCGTATGCGGTTATGTGTACCATTTAGACTTATGAAGAGCAAATTTAACTTGGTTTTTAACAAAAGGAAGAAAGAAAGAAAAAAACCCCACCAGTACCGAAGTTACAACAAATTTTGAGGATGGCGTTATTCGGATGTTCTATGAATTATAGTATCAAATAAATCAATGACTGAATGGATCATGTCCTGTCCTCTACTTGAGATTGACTATTCTGCATGTGTGATAAGGCGAACGATTGATTAAGTAAGTTGTCAGTTCCTAACTAGTACGAAATTTCCTTTTTTCTTCAGTGGAAAATGTGAACCTTGGAGCATAATAACAGCGTGGATGGCTTGTAATTCTTTTTTTTTTTTTGGTGAATAAAATGAAGCACAACATATATTTGACCATTTTGGCCATGGTGTTCATTTCCCTTGAATTTGTGGTTGAACTTGTAAATATATATGTATTTCATGACAAAGTTTGGGGTCTCAGTCAGGCTCACTCCTCCTATATTGAACCTCTTTCTGGTTTCCTATCTGTAAAATCCAAATGGTAAAATTGTAAATCCTACAAATACGAATAATTCTCATGTAATTAAGCTTGTAATTTATCCAAATAAAGTATGAGGAAATTAACCTTCTACAACATGTATATAAAGTTCAATTATAACTGGAACAAGGAAGCCAAAAAAACTCAGACAGGTGGGGCTGAAAGGCAGAATAGTGTAAGGGCATGCAATTCATAACAATTATAAGGATGGGACAAGTGATCTTACACAGACCATGTATCTTGCTGTACTCCTCTAATTTGTTGTGAATGTTTTTGCTCTGCCATGCTTCTTTTTTGTCTCAGTGGAGCACCCCAAGATGTAACCCGCCCGTCTAAGTGTGTAGTTTTAGAAATCAAAGAAACACACCCAAATATAAATATAAATATATATATATATATCTATCTTTGGACATTGAAGAGCAAGAGATAAAATTTTAATCATTAATCTTCTCACGGAAAAATCTGCCTGACTGCCTCCTATCTCCTCCATTAATTGTTGTAAAGGAAAAACACAAGAAAAATCAAAGATAGATTAATAAAAGGTAGTTGTTAAGACATAATTATCTCAACCGTGACAGAACTAGAAAGATAAAACCACAATCAGCAAAACTACCACACTTTTCCATTCATGGGATAAACTTGCAAGATCAGCATCTTAATTAAAGTCATCACCTGATGATGATTCAAAAACTCTGTTTTATAGGTCATATCTAATCTAACTCCTTGCTTAGCCTTTTTTTTTTTTCTTTTTCTTTTTATCTCTTCCAATGAAAACGAAACTAAACTAACTTGAACCTAAAGTTCCTAGCTTCCTACTCCTCCATTTGAAAATTACGTAAACTTACTTAATGATAACACACAAAGCTTTTATTTTGAAAACGATTCAATGAATTATTATTATATTTGAGTTATTGTTTAGAATTGAAACCTATTATTTAATTATTTGTCATAATTAATTCCTTCTTTTAATTTCACCTAATGAAATTTTGCACAAATGTTGTTGATGTATATCTAATTTGTCAGAGATTACAAAACTTTTTTAAATTTACAATTTTAATATCTTGAAAATTAAAATAAAGATCCGTATCTCTCATAATGTAATGTATTTATATATTTATGAACGCATTGAATATTGTCTTTTTTTTTTTTTTTTTTTGTGTGGCTATGAGTTCGGACCATAAATTTCTATATATGTCTTTGACTTTGACATATGATGAAATATCACAAAATAGAAAAAATGGCAACTATTGCTTGAACTGTCGGCAACTATTGCTTAGCTGTTAATGCAATCCGCTGACAGTTCACACGTGGTAGACTTCCCATTGGTCAAAACAGCTTCCTGTCATTTTTCTCATGTCTTTGAAGCAAAACCTTAAAACATTACGCAGCGCATATAAAACCCACACCCTACCATGTTATTCGCTGTTTACTGTCGGCAAAGGAAACTAGACTCATCCAGTTCAATATGCCTTGAAGATATTTTTCCTTCTCTTTCCCGAGAAAATTAGCAACAAAATTTGTCATTTAAGAAAATTTTATGGGAAAAGTTTTTTGTGCGACACGAAGATGATGAAGAGAAAGTCCAATGTGTATGGTAAAATGAGTGAAAGCTCAAGCAAAACGACGTCGTCAAATTCCACATCCATAGAAGAAGAAATTGAGTGGGAAACGAGACCCGGAGGGATGCTGGTGCAAAAAAGAATCCAGAACGCCGGCGTTTCAGCCCCTGATATTCGCTTACGTGTTGCTTACGGGGCGGTGCGTTACGAGATCTCCGTGAACTCTCAAGCGACATTCGGTAACATAAGCGGATCTACTTAATTACTTACAATTTTCTTCCACGGATTTTCGTTTTCTTTTACTTTCTCTAATTGATGGTTGTTCACTTGTTTGTTTGGTTGGTGAGAAAGTGGGGAGAAAATTATGGCAATGGGGAATGTTGGTAGTCAGTTTTTATTGAGTTTAGTGGCTGTTTTTAACTATTACGTGGGGGTTGCATTGCATGGTTGTTTAAGATCCCTTATTCTTTTACCGTTATTCACTACTTCAACATTAAACACTTACTAATATTCTAACCCCTAGAAAATAAATACAATGTCATAAATTTGGAGAGTAAACTCTTTTTTTTTTTTTTTGCTAAGATTTTATTTTTCTTAATTTCCCATTGATAAGTCAACCCACTAATTATGCTTTTTCTTCTTTCTTTTCTTTCCTTGGAAATGAGGGTAGAAAAAGAAAATAATATGAAAATTACGTTTTCGAGCTTTTAAAAGGTTATTTTATTCATTGGTTGCACTTGCCACATGGTTCATTGGTTCATGGATCATGGCCACAGAAAAATATAAGGGTAAATATGAAAAACATGTCTTAAATAAATAAATAATTGTTAAATAATTTAATAAATAAAAATTATTTAAAAAAAATGAATAATTAAAAATTATTATAAAGGATATTATAAAGATAAAATTACTTTTAATGAAAAATTTTAATTTTCCTTTCTCTTCCATTAAGAAAATATTATTTTTTAAAAATTTTAATTAAAAATAAATTTAAAAAATAAAATATTTAAATATTTATTTTTTAAAATTAAAAAAAATAAAGAAAAATTAATTTTAGAAAAATTAATTTTACTTTTTTAAATTTTTTAATTAAAAAAGTAAATAAAAAAATTTAAATTTTATTTTTAGAAAATTTTATTTTTTTATTAAAAAATAAATTAAAAAATAAGAGAAAAATAGAAGAGGAAATTTTTTTTATCAAAGATAATTTTATCTTTACAATATTCTTTGTAACAAATTTTAATTATTTATTTCTTTTTTTCAATTAACTTTTATTTATTAAATCATTTAACAATTATTTGTTTATTGAAAGCATGTTTTTCATATTTACCCAAAAGATTATATGCCTCCATGTTCTCACCTACTCTCACGGTGGGACTTGATTCCTGTTTTATTTTTAAAATTTTAGTTAAAGAGAACGATTTAATTATTATGAACTCTATTTTTACTTTATTTGATAAAATTTAATTAATTAAAAATTATATACAAAATTATTATCTTAAAAATTCTATCATAATGATTGTAAATTCGATATAATTAAAATTATTTTTATAATCTTTAAATTTTAATTTCAAATGATACTTTAAAAATGTACTCAAAAAAGTATTTATTTTCATTTTTCAAAAAGAATTATTTTCATGATTATATATATATATATATTATTTTTTGAATAAGTAAATTATTTTATTTATTCAAAGAAGCAGAAATTCCTGCTACTATTCTGTACAATTTGCAAAGCAATAACAATCAATCACTATGCAGTTTCATCTATAGTCTATACCCCATTTGTCTAATATTGTGCTATTTACATTATTACTTCTATTTCCTCGCTTTCCTATTAATCTATCCCTTACCGTGCCCATAATTTGGTTGTATAGATCCTGTGTTGGCTTTTCCTGTGCTCCATGGATCTTTTTATTATTTTCTTGCCATAATAGATGCATGCATTTCATGTCAACCTCAAGATGATAGACAACAATGCTTTTTTCTTATTATTATAGATATAGATGGATTATAAATTAAAATATAGTAGCTTTATTTCACAAATCATTATTAGCTTGTTGTAAGAAAAAGTTACGTAATTTTTATTTGTTAATTATTTAGTAGTAATTTCTAAGAATGACGTGGGGTTGGCGGTGGAGAAACAGGGGAGGTGAAGAAGAGTCTAACAGCAGAAACAGGGTTACAAGCGAGTGAGCAGAGAGTGATATTCAAAGGGAAAGAGAGAGAAAACGGTGAGTATTTGGACATGTGCGGAGTCAAAGACCGATCAAAAGTCATACTGATGGAGGACCCAGCAAGCATAGAGCGAAGGTTCATCGAGATGCGCAGAAACGCCAAGATCCAAAGCGCACATCGCGCCATCAACGACGTCTCCATGGAACTTGATAAGCTGGCGGACCAAGTAAGCAATATTTTGCTCATTTCATTTTATCTCCTTAATTTCATAATGATCCTATCAATTATCATATGGCATGCTCATTTCATTTAAATCTTCTGCTTTTGGTCTTAGGTTTCTGCAATCGAAAAATCAATCTCCAATGGAGTTAAGGTACCGGAGGTTCAAATCACAACACTAATTGAGATGCTCATGAGACAAGCAATCAAGCTAGACAATATTGCTGCCGAGGAAGATGCTTTTGCCCAGAAAATTTTGCAGGTACCTGAAAATTCGATTCTTCTTTCTATCAAACGATAAATTTCAGCTAGCTCGTTCACTTGGTAGAAACACTGAGTTGTCATCCTTGGGGTCTACCCTTTCACTTCACTCTTTATGATTTACGGTCATCATAAATGAAAACCTGCAATTGTCTCCTCGTTGAAAATGTAAATCAAACTAAGTTATGGCTTCGTTTTACAGGGCAAGAGAGTTCAGAAATGTGTTGAAACCCTTGACACGTTGAAGATATCAAATGCCAGAGTAAAGCCTGTTATTGTCACTACCAAATGGGAGAAATTTGATCCTTCACCGGACATGGCGCTATGGGAAAATTTTGATTGATCCAATGATCCTTACTTTACTGTCCAATCCATTTTCATTCTTTGTCCACCCCGATATCTTAGCTCAAGATAGACATAAGCGAGATATCTACTTGTACGTACAGCCCTTCTTTGTCATATGTTTTGCCAATAAGCATTTGCGAGGATTATTATTAGATAATGAAGCTTGGTTCGAACCCTGTGTATTGTTATTACTTTAGTAAATTTGCGAGCAACTGTTTTTTTTTTTTTATATCAAATATCAAAAACATTTGAGATAAAATTTAAAATGTCCACTCCAATGGGTAATAAGAATCTAGAAATCTTGATGATTGATAATTTCTATCAAAGCAAGCATGAATCTACAACTTTGTTTTAACTTTTAAGTTAAGGACCTAATTTCGGATTTTGAATGACACGAGGAGAGCTGCCTAATCGAAGAAAGCCCACATGAGAGCTTTATGCGAGTTCCAGTATCCAGCCAGACCCAGTAACCGCATACTAAGTCCAGAAACAAGACTGATAAGACAAACATGAACAAATGCTGTCAAAGCACCCAAGGAATCAACAGTTAGTCCTTTGCTTCTTGTCTTTAGCACATCCTCCTTCGCAAACCTCATGTTTCTACTCCACAACGCCACCCAGCTCATCTTGCCCACACAATCCAGCATCTTTCATGGTCAAGAAATGCATTTCACTCTTACAAAACTGTGCTTCTTCTGAACTGAAACTCAGACAAATCCACGCTTTCTCTCTCAGGCATGGGATCCCACTCAACGACCCTGATATTTGCAAACACCTTATTTACAACCTTGTTTCCCTCTCAAGTCCCATGTCATATCCTCACAACATCTTTGCTTGTATTCAGAGCTCCAATATATTCATTTGGAATACCATGATTAGAGGCTATGCTGAGAGTGAAACCCCAAAGCCAGCCCTTGAATTATACCGCCAGATGCAGGCGTCTTGTATCGAACCTGATACCCACACTTACCCTTTTCTTTTAAAAGCCGTTGCTAAGTTGGCGGATGTAAGAGTCGGGGAAAATGTACATTCCACAGTTATAAGAAATGGGTTTGACTCGTTAGTCTTTGTTCAGAATTCTTTGCTTCACATGTATGCTGCTTGTGGACTCGTTGATAGTGCGTATAAGGTGTTTGAATTAATGCCGAAGAGAGATGTTGTGGCTTGGAATTCTGTGATTAATGGTTTCGCTCTCAACGGGAAACCTAACGAGGCTTTGACTCTCTTTAGGGAAATGGGGTTGGAGGGTGTGGAGCCTGATGGGTTTACTGTGGTTAGCTTGTTATCTGCTTGTGCTGAGCTTGGTGCTTTGGCATTGGGTAGGAGAGTTCACGTGTATACGGTGAAGGTTGGTTTGACTGAGAATTTGCATGTTAATAATGCGTTTTTAGATCTTTATGCAAAGTGTGGTATCATTAGAGAGGCAAGGAAAGTATTTGCTCAGATGAAGGAAAGGAATGCAGTTTCTTGGAGTTCTTTGATTGTTGGATTGGCTGTCAATGGTTTTGGTAAGGAAGCACTTCAGCTTTTCAAGGAGATGGGAAGAGAGGGATTGGTGCCTAGTGAAGTTACTTTCGTTGGAGTTCTCTATGCTTGTAGTCATTGTGGGATGGTTGATGAAGGTTTCAATTATTTTATGAGGATGAAAGAGGAATATGGGATTTTGCCCAGGATAGAACATTATGGTTGCATGGTTGATTTGTTATGTAGGGCTGGCTTGGTAAAGGAGGCATATCAATATATCCGAAACATGCCGTTGCAGCCTAATGCTGTTATATGGAGGACATTGTTAGGAGCATGCACAATACATGGCCATTTGACTTTAGGAGAGTATGCAAGAGCTCAAGTATTAAAGCTAGAACCTGGATGTAGTGGTGACTATGTACTCCTCTCTAACCTCTATGCATCAGAGCAACGCTGGTCTGATGTGCACATGTTGAGGAGAAAAATGCTTAGGGAAGGAGTGAAGAAAGTACCAGGTTACAGCCTTGTAGAGTTGGGCAATCATGTGTACGAATTTGTCATGGGTGATAGATCTCATCCTCAAAGTGAGGAAATTTATGCAATGCTAGCAGAAATGACAAAGAGGTTAAAATTGGAAGGTTATGCTCCCCATACAGCGAATGTGCTAGCGGATATAGAGGAAGAAGAAAAGGAGAATGCTCTGTCTTACCATAGTGAGAAGATTGCGATTGCTTTCTTGCTACTTAAGACAGCACCAGGGACCCCGATTAGGGTGGTGAAGAACCTGAGAGTTTGTGCAGATTGTCATTTGGCAATTAAGCTTATATCAAAAGTTTTTGAACGAGAGATTATTGTGAGGGATCGAAGTCGGTTTCACCATTTTAGAGATGGTTCTTGTTCTTGTAGGGGTTACTGGTAAATTGTTGGATACTCATATTTGAGTTGATTCTATTCAAATTCTAATAAACAATGAATACTATTCAAGTACAGAGATGAAGATGAATATTCAAACTTGAAATGCAGAGTTTGATCACTTGCACTGCCCTCACTCTGTAGACCGTACATGAAAACCCCAGACACAATAATCTCGAAATGGATTAGATTTTTGTTTTGTTTTCTTGGTTTGTTACTTGGTATCATCTTATTATAAGTAAGCAACCCAGCGGTGTGAAGATATTCTATTTAATTGTCGAATTTATCTTTATAGTTCAATTGTCACCTTACTCTAACCACTATTGCATTTATTTTTTCAGAGTTTTCAAACTTCTAGCTTACATAGTTGATGAATTAACTTGATCAAATTCTGATGCGATTCATGCTTGGTTAGGGCCGGTTAATGCCATGTCTGAAATGGACTTTGTATTAAATTTATATTGGGCATCATTTTTTGCGTTTGGGCCTTTGGGAAATGAGCCACCCATTAGACAAGATAGCCCAATGGCTGTTGGGGCATCGGCTCTTGGCAAAACCATGTAAACAGCACCTTTCTAGCCTACTGAGCGTGGCCTTGAAATGGGACACACAAGAAGAAGGCCTGCTGCCGCGAACGTTCTTTCGGCTTGGTTGCTCACTTTAAAATAACAGCAATTCTCCGGCCCAAGTTAATAAATAAAGAAAGAAAAATAAGAGACTTGAAAAAAAATGTAAAAACGAAAAAGAATTCAGAAATAGAGCCCGGGCGCCAACGGTGAGAAATCTTTGGCGGGTTAAAATTCGAATTTGAGATTTTGAGGTTTGCGCTTTCTTCTAAGACAATCTTCCGCCATTCATATATTTCCATTCGTCTTCCTTCCATCGCTTATTCTCTCTCTCGATCTCAAGAAGAAAGGAAAATTCTTTTCCCTGAAGACCCAAAAATGGGGGATCCAAGTCACCTGGAGAAAATGGGCAGGGAGCTGAAGTGCCCAATTTGGTATTATTCTCATCAGCCAAACAAACCCTTAATCCCCTTTCGTTTTTCTTTTAATTGTTTTTCTTAATTTTTATTTTATTTTTAATTTAAATTATGATGCAGCTTGAGTCTGTTGAACTCTGCGGTTGCACTTACATGCAACCATGTCTTCTGCAAGTAAGTTATATAGCCTTTTAATTCCTTTCACATCTTTTTTTTTTTTTTTTTGGTTTTAAGCTTCATGGAATAAATTGAAATCCCTGATATCGAAAATTTTGTGGATCGTTACAGTGCCTGTATAATGAAATCAATGAAGTCAGGTTCCAATTGTCCAGTTTGTAAAGTACCCTACCGGCGTCGAGGTATGCTTCATTCTTGATTTTCAGTCTTTAGATTATGTATGTCTGAAATTGTTCTTAGTCAGTGAGTTTAATACGTCTATCTGTTTGAATGATAATTGAGGCCAGCAATATTACTCTGTTTGGTTGTTCATTTTATGTTCTTTGCTACTATATCAACAATACTGTTTCAATTGGTATTACATTTTAGTCATTTGCTTATATTGAACAAGTATGAGTATTTATTTTTGCTTTAATTTCTTCAAACAAAAAGCAAATAGCAAATACTTATAATCAGGCTTCAGTTGCTAGGTTGTCACACTTTCCAACTCAATTTCTTTACGTTTCTGTTGTAGAGGTTCGTCCGACTCCTCACATGGATAACTTGGTTAGCATTTATAAAAGCATGGAAGTTGCTTCAGGTTTCAATATTTTTGTCACTCAGAATCCGCCTCTGGACAAATCAGCAGGTAATATAGGCAGACATTCATTTAAAAGACAATATATCATAAGATTTATAATTTTTTCTTGATAAGGCACAATAATAGACAGGAATATGTTTTAACCTTATACATAGTTTGAAAGTTTCCAGATATCTTCCTTTTTTTTTTTTGGTATTACAGATGATGAAAAGCGAGTTGAAAGTGATCTCAATTGTAGTGAAAGAGTGGATACTCAGGGAGCAAACCAAAGAAGAGGATCAAGGGTGGCTAAATCAACAGAAAATTCTGATCCCATTCCTGTGAAGCCTTCTTTTCCAACCAACAAAAGGGTTCAGGTGCCACAGTATCCGCTTTCGGAAACACCTATGCTGTCTGCAAAACTTGGAAGTGGATTGGTTGAAAGCACCGAGGATGAATCTAAAAGGAGTTCAGATATTCCAAAGGAGAACTACATTCTTAGAGAAAGGGGAGAACCAATACTTTCACCCTTTTTCTGGTTGAGGGAGGAAAATGTAGAGAGGCCAAGTCAGCTTACTGATGGGGATCAATGTGTGTATATAACACCACCTGAAGTTCCTTCTTTCAGTGATATGAAGGATTCTGATGATGAAGGCTTTTCTAAAGTAAGTGTTCATTTGCTTATGCCAGTTAAGTACATTTCCTAAAATTATCTATAGAAGTGTCCAAAAAATTTTGCATTTAATAATAACATAAAAGTCTTATTTTTATTTATAAACTAGGTTTAATTTACGCCAGAATTACATTTTACTTAGCTGCCTCAGCTCTCCAACATTTTAATGACAACTGAACTTTGCAACAGATATGATCTTGTAATGGCCTGAAATTATTCTCTTATGTCTTCATAAATTCATGTAGGAGGAGGTCCATGGAAACACTGATCATGTGAATCTTTTTGATAGCGAAATGTTTGAATGGACGCAGAGAGCTTGTTCTCCAGAACTTCTTTCAAGTCCTGTTAAAATGCAGGTAATAATAATCTCTTTTAAACCCCACCTAAAAAGCTATTCTGGCGTTCTTTTTCTTTTCTGGGCAATTTTTCATTAGGTTTGGTCATTCTGATTTACTATTATTTCAAACAAATGCAGCTCGCTGACACTGATGAACCAGCATTACAGGGTGCAAATGGAGTCCAGCCCTGTATTGATAATGGCACATGCATGACAACTAGACATGGTACTTCAGAAGAGATGCTGCCTAATATAACATCTTCCAGAACCAAGACTGTTAACAATAAGATCAGGAGTCATAAATCCAGAGAAATGGGTAGGAAACATAGAAAGGCTGCCACAAAGAAGATTGCTGACAGAACTAGCAGTCATGTTTCCAGAGATCATGTTGATCCGGGAAAAGGATCTGAAGATTTTAATCAAAACCGAGCAGCTGACTGTAGTAGAAGTTCATATTTGCGTAAGACTAGGAAAAATAGTAAGGGGGCTGGTTTGGATCACCATGAAACTGAACCAATAATAACATGTGTTTCTGCTGCCTTGGAAAATGCAGAAACTCCTAATCAGGATGACACAAATATGGTTAAGAAGTTGCCTGCCAGAGTCGGTAAGGGAAAATGTGGTGATGAATATGAGAATTTGAGGAAGGTAAAAAGTAGCAGGAGGATCACTGCCCAGTGCCAAAAGAAATCTTGTTCAAAGTCAAAGAAACAAAAACCAAGTTTGGCTAAGGTTGATATCCCTGAAGAAGTTTCAACCGTTCACAATCAGACAAATGAAAAGATGATTCTACAGAAGTCCTCACTTCCTATTCCCATAGCTTATGACAATGGTGCCAAACAGTTGAGTGAAGGATCAATTAAACGTGCTAGAGAAGTAAAGTTTGCTATGAGTTTGAAAAGCGAAAAAAACTCAAGTTGTAAGAAAAAGATGAAAGTTTCCTTTAGTGGTGACGCAAAAAATTGGTTGGCTGAAGACCAACAGCAGCGAAATAGTAATATTTCTCCAGAGCGACTAAGCGAAAAGGTTCAAGGGAGTCCCACTGTAGGAATTTCAGATGGTTCAACAGTAAAGAAGCTGACTCTAGCAAATGTAGTGGTCATGCGCAAATGTGAGACTGTTACAAATAGAACACAATGTGCTTTCTGTCTTTCTACGGAAGACTCTGAGGTTAGAACTTTAGTATTTCCTCCCAACTACGATATGACTAAAACAACCTATCTTTTCTATCAATTTGCCCAAGCTTATTTGCTAAACAAAATTGCAGGCTTCAGGAGAGATGGTTCATTACTATGATGGCAGGTCTGTTCCTCTAGATTACAATGGTGGCTCTAAGGTCATACATTCACACAAGAACTGCACTGAATGGTAAAAAGAATTTGTACTCAATAAACTGTATTTCAATTTGGACTCTTTGAATTTACAATTTCGGCATTGTTGATGTAGTATAACTTGAAAATTTTTGCAGGGCCCCTAATGTTTATTTTGAAAATGATAAGGCAATCAACCTTGAAGCTGAATTATCCAGAAGTCGTAAAATAAAATGCTCCTGTTGTGGACTCAAAGGTGCAGCGTTGGGCTGTTATGAAAAGAGTTGCCGCAAGAGTTTTCATGTTCCTTGTGCAAAATTAGTCTCACAATGCCGGTGGGATACTGTAAGTATTATGCAGATTGAGCAGCTTTCTATACTTGATATGATTTTTTTTTTTTTTTTTTTGAAAAGTTATCGGTGTTTCTTGTTAATGTATTTATTTATTTTGGATCTCTTCAATAGGAGAACTTTGTAATGTTATGCCCTCTCCATGCGTCTTCTAAGTTGCCTAATGAAAAGTCAGAATCTCAAGGAAGCAGAAAAAGACTTGTTTTAAGAGGGTATGCAGAACTTTCATTCAGTTTATTCTAGTTTCCTCATGAACTTACTCCACCGGTTCATGCTCATGAAAATTTCATTAAATCCTTGCTTCTTACTCTTGTTTCATTTCCAGACATTCGCCAATTCACCACAATGAAGTTCCTATAAACGATGGCGTCAGTGTGCAGAAGAAATGGAATCCTTGTGAATCATACAACAAATTGATTCTCTGTTGCTCAGCTTTGACAGTTGAAGAGAAGGTAAGTGATTGTTGTATTTGTGCTTTTTATTTTTTTCTTTGACAGAGAAATTCCTTGACATTTTGTCTAAATTTCTTGAACCACAGGAAATCATATCTGAATTTGAGAAATTATCTGGCGTTACAGTGTTGAAGAGATGGGATTCCATTGTCACCCATATCATTGCATCCACAGATGAAAATGGAGCATGCAAAAGAACCCTTAAAATTTTAATGGGTATCTTGGAGGGGAAGTGGATACTGAATATTAATTGTTAGTACTTTTTACAGCATAAAGTAAATATAATTGCTTGAGTTTTAGAGTTTAAGGTTTTTATGAGCCTAAGTGCCTATTCTGTGATATATGTGCTATTATGAATGTCCCTATTATAACCGCAGCTTGTATTCTGAATTTCTATTTGTGTAGGGATCAAAGCTTGCATTAAAGCCATGAAACCTGTTGATGAGTTACAATATGAAATTACTATTGATGTTCATGGAATAAGGGATGGTCCACGACTTGGAAGGCTGAGACTCCAGAACAAGGTCGGTTCCTCTTGGTCCCGGCCTTTCAAATAATTATATTTTTGAAACCTAGAAAGTAGTTGTTACGATGCACATGATCTGTTCTTAAATATTATTATTTTAATTCTTCATGGGCCATGCTTCTTCCGATCCTATTCGTTGCTGGGAAACTTTTCAGTGTCGTCTACCAAAAACCAAAAATTCATGTGATATTTTGACTCTATTTCTAAAAGATAAGATATAGGGCAGGCTTCTCGAAAGAATCCTGAAAATGATGCTTGCATATTTATGTTCACACTGAACTTACCTGCTTATTTGATTTTGATTCTGACGATTTTTCTTTATTGACAACAAAATCTTTGCAGCAACCAAAGCTTTTTGATGGGTCTAAGTTCTATATGACCGGAGATTTTGAACCTTCTTATAAGGGATATCTACAAGATCTTGTAATTGCTGCAGGAGGTACCATTCTGCATAGAAAACCCATTTCAGGTGATCCGGAAGCCCCATTATCTGGTTTCCCTGTATCTTCAACCTTCATAACTTACAGCGTCGAGTTGCCTGATAAGTGTGATCCCAGCAAGAAGCATATGATTTTAAGCCGCAGGCAATCAGATGCGGAAGCTCTGGCAAGTTCAACCGGAGCCAAAGCAGTAAGCAATTCGTGGGTTTTGAACTCAATTTCTGCGTGCAAATTGCAAAGTCTTGGTGAATAATGATATAGAACGTTTCTTTCCTTTTTAAATGTATAAACAGTTCTGTAGTTGTGCTGTACATGTCTAATATGGCCTCTACTAGTAATAGGTTTTATGCATAGCTTTGGCAGCTGGTATGAATCATTGTGGCTTGCAAATTAATTTCTTATTAAAATGTCACTATCCATCTGTTGAGCACCAACAGTATACTCTTGTAATGTGCTAGCAGATAAAGAAGTGGAATTGTTTTCTGTGCATCCATGATAATGAATTTTCTTAGCTATTTTGCCAGGAAAATCAGAACTGTTCCTATCAGCATATGGCAGTATAAAATTATGCAAATCTGTAAATCACAATATGTATAGCAAATCAGCAAAAAGTTAGAATTTAATGATTGTTCATGGAGAAAATGTAAAGATTAGGATGAATTTGCTTTGAAAATTGAATGTATGATCAATGATTGATTGAACTCAATTGGTGTCACATAAATCTGTCATAGGATTAAGAGAATCAAATTGTTTCTACAAAGAGCTTACAAAAGCAACTTGAAGTATATGTTTGTAGAACTCTTTTGGTTCCAAGATGAGATAGGAAAAGAACATAATTTGGGATTATGCAACTATTGAGATTGTCGACTCAAAGCTAGAAAAAAGAAAACTGAACTAAGTCAATGTAATCTTGAACTAGCACATCTGCCAAAACTTCTCAATTCTCATGCTGGACTAGAAGACATACCCGTACAAGCACTGATCTCAGTTTCCGGTGCTTTTCTTTTGCTTTTGCTTTGAAATCTTCATGTTGAGACACTGAAACGTACACTCCAATGCTGAAATTTCCTTTTCGATATCTTCTGATTCATGTAATTCTTCTATTATTGCCAACCGCTGCTTGAGTCCATGTATTTGTCCGAGCCCAGCTTCTACTTCAACCCCGATTTCCTCCATTGTTGTTTGAATACCTATATTTTCCTCTTTCGCATCTTTATATTTTCTCTTTAAGGATCTATACCCATCAAGGGACTTCAAAAGTTGCTCCGAAAGAGCCTTGTTTCGGTCTTGAAGGGCAGCGTTGACCACCCCCACTTGACTCTCTCCACCATACTTCTTATCTCTGTGCTCTTTAGCACAAGCTTGTACTTTACCCAATAATGTCTCGTTTTGTGCTTTAAGGTCATTGATGAGTTCCTCCATTCCATTCAATTCTTGAACCTTTCTAGAAAGTTCTGAGGCCATAATTTTCTTCTCCATTCCCAAGCTAGAACACATTGCTTCAAGGCTCTTCGTTGCTGCGCTGCTTGCATGCAACTCTCTCCTCAACTTTTCTTTCTCATCAATTACAACATCAGCAGGCTTTTTGTCCCTTGGGGCACGGTGTGGCCTGAGATCTGTGTTGCACCGCCTAAACTCCTTTAAACTTTTGGCAACAGGTGGAGAATATTGTTGGATCCGCGTTTTAACATCGTCTAGGATGGTAATCATGCCGGCAACCCTTTGCGTTCCTCGATCATCATGCTCTCCATTGCTGGCGTGGCTTTGTTCGTGGATTAATTTCAGAAGCAGCTTTACATTTGCAGCAATTCCTAATTCAGGAAAATTAAAGAAAATTCAGCATATACATCAAAATGGAATGATAAAGATGGATATATTAATCGATTGTTAAAGAGATATATATATATATATATGTATATACCTTGGAAAGTAACGTCTGGATCAGTTGGCGTTCCACCATGGGAAGAACGTGCTAATTCAGGAGATGAAAATGCAGTACCGCCACGTTTGATCATCTCGAAATTGGAAGAGAAAAACTGGGTCTGGGTTGGATCTTTTATTAGATTTACTACCACTAAATTGAAGAATAATTAATAAGAAGAAGGAAGGGGAGGGTCAGGGCCGGCCGGAGTTGGTTTAATTATGAGTATTTGTATGTTAAAGTTGAGGGATCCAAAAAAGAGAGACTGCTTTTGCACTCTCTCCTTTTCTTCTTCTCCCACCGTTCTGACTTTTCCTTAGTTTATTGATGATCCTGGATCCTCCTTCCTGCCTCTGTCTCTACTTTTATTCTATCATATGAATTTCTTCTTTGGTGGAAGCGAAGCGAAGCGAAGCGAAGCTAAGTGTGGGAATGGTTGTAAATTTTGCGTAATTAGTGCTCATGCTTTTGACCTTTTCATTTCATTGTCCGTTGGGTTTGCTTTGACTTCCCTTACACCTTTCTAAAAGGGGCTCTTAACTTTTCTTCTTTTCTTTTCTTTTTTAATGATATAATATAAAATAAATAAAAATTATTGGAGTTTTTAAATTTCATAAATCATATACATACATTTTGAGTATATTATATAATTAAAAATATTGACATGTTACAATCTTGTAGTAAAAGACAATTTTTTGTAACGTCATATTGCTCAATATAAAGTAACATTAAATTAGATGATTGATATAGGGGAAATAAAATTCAGAATACACATGGACTTATGTTTTAAATATTGTTTAGGTCATTATTTTGTTGGTTTCTTAACCATAAAGTTAGGTTAGGTTCTTTTATTTATTTTGAGAGAGAAAGAGATGAAGAAGTCTTGGATTTGATTTAGCATTGCATGGGAAGCGGAATAAGGGCAAAGCATGGAGTTGGCAGGGTCAGCTTAGGATCCACATGCTTTTGATTGATGCATGGGAAGAGGGTTGCTCATTAATTGTCTTGTCCCCTATCTTCTCCCTGTCTAAATTTTATATGTACTTTCTTTTTTTTCTTTTTTTTTTAGGGTAAAAATTAAGTTTTTATACTAAAAAATGTTTCTAATCATAAGAATAAGATGCATAAACTTATTGATTGGCTGCTTGTGTTAAGACCCAAATTGTAGTTTGGGAGAGTTGAAACAAATAAACAACAACAATTTATCCAAAGCAAGTGATCAGATCAGGTCGGTAGTAGAATAATAATAATAATAAAAGAAAATTATTTTAAAAATATATATATGTTGGACTCCATTGTCACTTTGTTAAACTATATATATATATATATATATATATATATATATATATATATATGAATTGAAGTTCATTTTTTTGGTTTAGAAGTTCATTAAATAATTAATTTAGCGGCATTTTTCCAAGGTTAAGGGCATCAATGAGTTGAAAAGCTAGTTTAAAAGAAAGATTTGGATACTTGAGCTGTAGCAAGTAGCAACCCCAGGTATGGATTACTTACTTATCCAAAAAAAAAAAAAAAAACCCCAGGTATGGATTCCAAGAAATTAACTGATGATGATAATTTTGATGAGCTTTTAGAGACTGCCATCAACACTAATTACCAACTCAATTACAACCTAGAAGCTTAGATGCCGAAATCATATCGGTCATGAATGAGCCACGATGTGGGGGTGGCAGATAACATGAATGGCAAACCTCGAATGAAGTCAGAGAAAAAACAAAACAAAACCATCCCAGAGGGTCTAGCTCTTTCCACATGCAGTATCTCGATCGTTATGCATTCTGTAATGGAGAACCCAAATGGCCACCTTCCAAGACCCAAACTCACCTATGCTTCGGCATCCAGCAGGAACTCCCTGTTGCACAGGCTTTTTCGACGTTGGCCTCAGTAGCAAAGTTCACGTTCAGCGAGGTTCTACACTATGATTGATAATGCTGATTTGAATATCAGTTTTCAGACGGGTGATCATGGAGATGGGATAATATTAAAGTTACCCTTATAAGTAAACCATTCTTAACTTGTTTTACTCTACATTCTTATCTCTCTTCTTCTGCTAATATTGAACTTTTTAGCCAATCCCTTAGCGCGTCTTAATAATTTATACCATAACCGTTCCTTTTTTTTTTTAAAGCTCCTTCTCATTAGTTTCTATATAAATCAAGGTTTCTTAAGTTAAAAATTAATTTGATTTCCCTGGACCCAAACAAAGAAGTATTGGCTGGCCCAAAAATACTTATAATATTAAACCAAAACTAAAAAAAAAAAAAAAAAAAAAAGAGAGAGTGATGCTAAAGCCCTAATGTTGACTAATTATTGGAGAGTTGGAGCTATTGGGTCCAAAACAATGACGAAGCTGCACCTCACAAAGGCTCACCTGATCAGCCCAATGACTTATAGTGATGGATTGGTCTCACGAAAAAAACATTTTGAAGGCAATGGCTTTACCGTAGGCCCAGCTCATTATGAAAAGTTGGGCTCGTTTCATTTTTAGACTGGCACGTTTGGCCCAGCCTATCTCTGAATCCACTGCTTATTATGATAACAAAAAAAATACAAATAAAAATTACTCTTCAATTGCAATTTCCAAAGTATTTTAAATGGATCAATTTATTAACCAATGAATTTTATTCTCTTGCATATAGAAAACGCATAATTATTTCAGACATAATGGTGTTCCTTGAAAGATTTATGAGTTTGTGACCTCTGAAATGGATGCCATATTTTGTCGGAATTGTTCTTTTCATCAAATATGCTGTTAGTTTTAAATAATAAATGTACTTTGAATTAAAACATTAATATATATATATATATATAGTTGGAGAAAATGCTACAAAAATTAAAATATCATATGAAAAGAGTAATAAAATAAAAGCATTAATTAATTAATGTACCAAAGACGAGAGTGAGGTTCCCATCAAGATCACCAACTTTAGGTTGCCCTCTCTTTGTTCCCCTTCCCCGGTTGGTTAGCTTAGTAATTAAGCGGTAAGCCCATGTGGTGTGCCCTTAAATTTTCTGTCTATTCTTTCCTTTGTTCTTTCATTTTATTCCCATCCCATTGCTTTCAATTCAACTCAATCGTATTTATATTTTTTATATGCTAATAATGAGTTTCATCCTTAATTAATTATAATCATCTTTTAGACAAAAATCAAAGATAGTTCTTAAATTATTTTTAATCGTGAAAATTAATCACATATATTACAATTGATTTGAAAGTTCATAATAATATATTGTTATAGAAGATTATACTTATGATATACTGTGTCGGTTTATTTTCAACCCTCAAGATTTGTTCATTGATGACTTTTTTTTCTTTCTTTCTCTCAGCCTCTTAATTAATAATAATCAATCTGTGAAATGAAATTGAAATCAGACTTTTGTTTTATCATTATTTTGTTTTGGGAAAATATGAAAAACATGCAGTGCACAGTATAATTATTGTCAAATGGTGTAATGAATAAAAGTTATTTAAAAAAGAGAAATGAATAATTAAAAATTATTATAAAGGATATTGTAAAGACAAAATTATCCTTCATGAAAAAACTTACTTTTCCTTTTTCTTTTATTAAGGAAATATTATTTTTTAAAAATTTTAATTGAAAATAAATTTAAAAAATAAAATATTTAAATATATATTTTTTTTTAAATTTAAAAAAATTTTAAAAAATAAATAAAAATTAATTTTAGGCATATTATTTTTATTTTTTAAAATTTTTTAATTAAAAAAAGTAAATAAAAAATTTAAAAATTTATTTTTTAAAATTAAAAAGTTTTTATTTTCAGAATATTTATTTTTTAATTAAAAAATAAATTAAAAAATAAAAGAAAAAGAGAGGAGAAAGTTTTTTTATCAAGGATAATTTTGTCTTTACAATATCTTTTTTAAAAATTTCTATTATTCATTTTTCTTTTTCAAATAACTTTTATTCATTACACCATTTCACAATAATTCTACTGTGCATTGCATGTGTTTCATATTTTCCCTTTTGTTTTTCTTTCTGAATGATCATCACATGGGAATTATTATAATTTAATAAAAAACTAATATTTCTACATTCAAGTACTATACCTTTCATGTCATTGACGTGACAAATTGAGTTGTTTTACATTTCTTTTTTAACAATTATATTGATTGGACACTTTTTTGAAGCCAGCCATGGGAGATGGGACATACCCTGCTCAGACAGTAGCTTGGATTCTCAGAAGAGAGCTTTATTTAGCTAGTTATTGAGCTCCCTTTATCACCCTTGATATGGGGAGACTTTAATTTGGAGATTAATTGTTAATCAGAATAAATTAAAGTGCGACTATCTTTTTATTTTTATTTTTATTTTTATGATATATAGTATAATATGATTATTTTGGGTATTCAACCACTTCATCAATTTTTTATCTATATATTTTTTATAATTTGCTATTATTTTACGAAAACTATAAGCATTGATTTAAAACTTACCTCCAAAAGGAGAATGTGGAGAGAATGAAAAAAAGATCTCATGTTTATAAAACAACTGTGCTTCTACCTCAATCAAAGTTTCATGTTAAATTAAGAAATGTATAACTCATCATATATATTATATAGTATAAAACTATACTTTAAACTTTGATATTTAAGCATATATAGTTGTATTATTCAATGAAATAAATTACCCTCCTAGAGTATATATCGAGTTTTGCTAAAGCATTTCAAGAAATAATACATGTGACAAATTAAGTTTTGGTTCCTTTTAAAGTTTACAAGTAGTGATGGATGGATATTGCTAAAATTGTCATTGCAAAATCACATGAATAAATGTGCTTGACCCAGACTAGCTAATTATAAAAATTCTTCAACGTGACACAGAATCTAGCAGTTATATATATATATATATATATATATATATATATATATGTATGTTCAAACCACTAATTATTGTAACTAAAAAATATCAAGCAGACATAGAAGCAAATGAGAACAGCCCAAGGGAGACATCAGCCTTTGTTTTGCATATTTTTATCATACCAAGAAAGAGAAACTTGGATTCCCCCCACCATTTTTCTTTCTTTTCTATTTTTGTGTTGTTCTTGTTCTTCATACGTTAAATATATATATATATATATGTTTTAAAACCTTTCGTTTTGTACTAAATTAATAATATTATCATAAATCGAATCCCATATTAAAAAATAAAAAGAAGAAAGAGCGTTAGTGACTACTTTATTTCATTCATGTTGAAAAGGAGTTTGTTTTGTTCTGAGTGAACATAATTTGTCCGATTGTCGGCCTTTCGAAACAACAGGAATATAATAGTGGTGTAAGAGTCTAAAATTTAACTTCTCACATCTAACATTAACTACGTACAGTAATTTTAAATATAATAGAATATATTGTATAAAAATAATATAATAAACACAACACGTTTAAATACGATTAATATGATACGTTTAATATATGATTTTGACAAATTTATAATTTTTATTTTGATTATAACTTTATATTACATGATTGACACAAAAACAAAAACAAAAAACACACACACACAATATAACACGCTTATATAAATTATCAAATCTATATTTACATCTAAAGTACAATATTGAAATTGAATATAAACACATATAATGTAATGACAACACATGCCCTCTTTTAACAAACATGAAATTATTTTAATTATTGATATGTATGATAAATTTAATTAAGGATGAAAGAGGACATCAGTTAGAGTTTGTTAATTACTCTATATATTGTTATTATTTCACTGTGTACTTTTTTTTCACATTGTTGTCTTATTCCCAAGAAAATGGATTCCGCTTTAAATTTTTATAGCATTTTGGTACAGTAATAAGCAAGAAGATAGGGAACAAACATAGTTGAAAATTGAATTTAGATTAGAAAAAAGATCCCTAGTACAAATACTTCCCCAAAAAACTAATATTAACAGATTCTTTAATAATACAGTCAAGTGGGCAGCACATTTCACAACATTTCATGCCAAATCCTCTTGTAATCTCAGTGATATAACATTGAGTTTAAGGTTAATATTTATAGGTAGTCTTCAATTATTGTTGACAACTTGGTTATTAATCCTATGAATGAAGAACAGAGAGAGGGGCTTGAGAAAATTCCAAACTAAATCAAAAGAAACAAGTTAGAGACCGAGTTAAAAATAATTTAAGTTTGGCCCCCACAAAATCTGTTTAGTGAGATTTACCAATTTTGAGCTACTGATTTACATGTGATCTCGGATGCTTGATTTCCAAAAATCTTTGGTTGTAGAGTTTCGGGCCCTTCTTCAGCATCAAATCAACCTTAATTATAGACCATTTTGTCTACCTCACCAATTCTATAATTATTGGTTTCTCTGTTTGTTTATAATCATGAGTATAATTATATGACATGATTGGTGCTTTAGCATATGATCTACTCTGCCTCAAATCTATTAATAGCACATTGTTTTTGGTTTTTCAATCTGAAACCAGATTGCCATGCCTGCCAGCCACCAGAGTATCACTTAGCCCATTATTCACAGTTTTTCCCAGCTTTAGATTTAAATTAACTTGGACCCCTTCTTGCGAATTGCCATGCCATTGTCAGTGACGTTAATTTCTGACTTTATATTCGAATTGCAACTTCTTATATAAGCTTATATATATATTTGTAGACATGTCATGCATGATGCCTTTGATAAGTATTATTTTATTTACATATATATCGATTTCTTCTTCTATGGAGATCAATTAAATAAAATGTGATCTATTAGTTTAGTTTATGTGATAAATCAATTTTTTTTTTCCATATTGAGACCAGAAGCAGACTCCCATGAATGACGGTGTTTAGCTTAGCTTCAAGTTTTGAAGAAATCTCATCTGATGCTACGTACTCTCATGGACAGGCACAGCAGCTCCACTTGTTGCACTTTATGCTGGCCTTTTCCAAGGCACCCAATTTTGAATTCCTAATTTCTAAATGTATTCAGGGGCCCGTTTTTGCATCAATTTCAAAATTTTGCTATCTACCAGTACTCCAAAGTTATTAAAAGTATGAGTCTAGCATATAAAATAAAACAGAAATCATGTTAGGCTTTCAGGGACTTGTTCTTTTCAATGGGACCCGGAAGTCCAATCAACGGTTGGGACCCCTTGATCAGTTCACCCTAACTGTTTAGTTTTTTAATTTTTAAAGCATATCACTTCCGATGTACAATTATTATTATATATATATATATAATTAATCAATCATAATTTTAATTTAAACTTATAAAAGGTAAATCATTACATAATTTTTTGTTGTAATTTGAACAATCGGAGATTTGTAGGTGAAAAAGTTCCTGCTCTCAATCTTGCTTTATTTGGCCACGTGGATTTTAATATCAGTCATTAACCTGTCATGCTTCCTGTTTGTTATACTGTTTTCTTCAATTAATTGTTAAAGAAGATATTCCTAACTTCTCAAAACATTAGTTTTTATTGCAATTTGCTTATACATTATCAGACGCCCAGTTGTGGCCAGATAGGGTTTGCTTTCAGTTTCAGGTAAATATTTCGTTTCATGCATGAAAAAGAAACACACAATAGAGAAATCGAAAAAGAAAAAAAAAAGGTCATATTAATAATTGAAACAGTGATATAAACATGCCATGAAAAGATATAGTATACTATTAAGGAGTAAAAACATGGCATATCCATTCAATTCTTGAACCTTTCTAGAAAGTTCTGAGGCCATAATTTTCTTCAACATCTTCCATATCCATTGTCCAAACTCTCCTCTTTTTTTTTTTTTTTTTTTTCTTTGCTGAATCATTGTTCAACCCTTTACACAAAGACTTTAATGCTTGTTACTAGAAATTTAATTCACCGAAAAAAATAAAATATATAAAGTGTTATATTTACTGTCATAACGTGTCAAATACGAATTCAGCATGCTAGACGCAAATCAATGGAGTCGCCACTAATCATCTAATCTAGGTGTGATTAGTCACCTTTATGAATCTATCCTATTTAAAGTAATCCTAGCTTGACTAAGGCACCTTAAAAAGAATAGGTTCTGGTCTACTTATCAGAACTAGGTTCGGGAGTACGGTTACGTGTGAGGAAGGATTAGCACCCTCACAACGCCTATCTAAGAGATAGTACCTAATTAGTCTTGTGATACTTAAAAAGTCTTAATTAACTGGTCTTCTCTATCATATTTTCATTTTAATTATTAAAGCTAAAAATCTCGGAGATTATTTTTTAGGTCTTCCTTCCATTCATTCTGGAGAAATTACTAAAAAATGTTTCCTCACCTCGAGAGTATTCAAAAGAAACCATTCGTTCTATTGAAGAGGCTCCGTCGTCGGAAAAGTCAGAATTATTTAATCAAATTATTTCTCTTAAATTAATCTTCCAAAATTAACCACATTTTATTAATGTTTGTTTTGAAAAATAAATTCTGATTTTTAATATCGAAAATCATCTCTTAAAATATTCTTCCATTCATTCTGGAGAATTTTTAAAAGAATTTTTCTCACCTAGAAATTTCTTAAAAGTCATCCATTCGCAACTTTCTTGAATTTCATCATCGAAAAAAATCTTAATTTATTCATCAATTTAAAATTAAGCATTTATTATGGAAAATCAATTTAGAAAAATGTTGAAAATTAATTATTCTTAAAAAAAAATAAATTTTTGATTTTTGTTGGTATTGAAATTAATCTCTTAAAATATCATTCCATTCATTCTGGAGAATTTTTAAGAGAAATTTCTCACCTAGAAATTTCTCAGAAATTAACCATTCGTAATTTCTTTGAATTTCATCATTGGAAAAATCTCAATTTATTATTTAATTTAATTAATTCTCAATAAAAAAAAACTTAATTAGCAAAAATGAAAATTCTAACTAACTCAATTACGATTATCAATAGACAAATAATCATAGATAGATAATCAATATATATACAATAATTTACAAAAAAAAAATGAAATCAAGTAAATCAAATTAGTCCTAAAGAATATCCCTGCAACAATCAAATTAACTAACATTAGTCCAAAATTCAATGAGTTAATAATAGATAAGAATAAATTAACATGCAATAAGAAAAAATAATAATATCAAAAACAAAATATCAAATAAGATATCAAATACTAAAATGATATATAAAAAATATAAATAAACAAAAAAATAATACAATAATAGAAAGAAATAATAAGTAAATAAGTAAAACTAAAACTAATGATAAATAATCAAATAAGTAAATAAAAATACCATACAATGATTGAGCCGTACAAACTCAAGCTTTCAACATCTCGTTGCCGAATGGGGGAAGCACCTTTTCATCATATTCATGACCAAAGCATTAATAGATTTCAAGAGGCTTGTTCAGCTCACTGTGGATTAAAATCTTTTGGAGCCATGGGATCAAAAAGTGAGTTTGTTCTTCTGTTTGTTTTATCAAAAGCACCTCCTAAACCGTAAAGAAAGAATCACAACTCTTTTGGCCACTGTGTATCGTGTATATGGACACGTCGAGGACTGTGGTAACGAAGCCAAGACCTAAGGCGGCACGTGCAAGATTGGCTAAGAACAGACAGCGGCTTGGTTGCTTCTCAGTTTGGAGTTTGAAATTTCTCTTTGATGTGCCTTTGCTGGGGTTCTTTAATCGAGAATGTTGAAGCGCGAAAGTTTTGCTGAAGGCGCGGCTTCCGGTTTATGCTCTTTGAAGTATGAGTTACTGACTTCTCTTCTTGTTATTCCGTCCTCTGAAATTCTCCCCCTCAATGCTGAAAACTAGATCTCTTTATATAGGAGAAGATCACCCAGAATCCTAGTATAATTTAATTTGGAATTCTTATCCTAATCAAAGTGTTATTTTAACCCAAACAAAACTCTTTTAATATTATCTCAAAAAATCTGAAAATTCAATCTTAATCCTATAGAATTTAGGTTTAAACAAAATTTAATTCCTTTTTTCTTTTTTTTTCCATTTTTTTTTTGTTTTTTGTTCATTTTTTATTAATTCCGAAAATACAAGTAAAAATCAAAATTAAAAGTTAAAATTAAAACTACCCGGACAAAAACGGGTGTCTACAGTTGCCCCTCTTTGTGCATTCCCTGAGAAACAGGGGATGTGCAAAGACGTAGACACCCTACTAAGTCTCATGTACTTAAAGAAAATCCTATCGTAGAAAAGCTCCTCTAAGCGAGGCGTAAACTTTAAATAAACTCTTCGTAAAAACATACTCCTCCACCGAGGCATCAACTTTAAATGAAAATACTCCTCCACCGAGGCTTCAACTTTTAAAACTCCTCCACCGAGGCTTCAACTTTAAATGAAAATACTCCTCCACCGAGGCTTCAACTTTAAAAGAAAATACTCCTCCATCGAGGCTTCAACTTTAAATAAAAACTCCTCCACCGAGGCTTCAACTTTAAATAAAAACTCCTCCACCGAGGCTTCAACTTTAAAAGAAAATACTCTTCCACCGAGGCTTCAACTTTAAATAAAAACTCCTCCACCGAGGCTTCAACTTTAAAAGAAAATACTCCTCCACCGAGGCTTCAACTTTAAATAAAAATCTGAGGAAAAACTCTTCAACTTAAACATTCATACTTGATCAAAATGGACTTTTCAAGCTTGTAATGTAGGTCAAGGTTTGGGGTTATAAAAAAAAGATAATCAGGCCCAAAAATGTGTTTAAAGGTTATTAAACCAAGGATCATTTCTTCATCTCAAAATGTCTCATATCTTTCTTCGAAGGTAATCAAACCATGGATAATTTCTCTTGAGGATTTCACCATTTCTACTTCTCATCAAACCATGGATCATTTCTCTTCATGAGGATTTCATCTTGCGAACCCTTTTTTTTTTGTTTTTTTCTCTTCCTTTTTTTTCATTTTTCTTTTTCTTTCTTTTTTTCCTTTTTTTTCTCTCTTTTTTTTCTGTTTTTTTTTTTGCTTTTTTTTTTTTTTTTTTTTTACAGACTTTCCTATCATAAAGTGAGTTTGAAAATTTGAAACTCAATCCATTTCAATATTTGCCCCCCTGACATAAAGCATTCATGGTGTAGAAATATGATCCAAACGTATGACCTTCCATAAAAAGATAATTCTTCACACTTGCCCCCCGATGTGGAGGGTGATCCTTGGTCAAGGTTCATTCAAAAAACAAGAATCCAATAGGCTCAAAGGGGGTAGCAAAGGATAATTTCTCATTTTGTGAAAGGAATACGAAAGATGGCCATTTCTCATTTCCAGTATGAATATTTCCATTGAAGAGCAAACCCCAGGTGGAGTAGATAATAAGAATTGCCATTAAAATCATTTGAATATCTCATATGCATGATATCACTATTTTTTTCCTTTTTTTTTTTTTTTTTGCAACTCATGCATCCTCTCAACGTGCCTATCCAAATAAAGGCCCAACCCAACAATTCTCCTTATTCCGGTTTTCTCTGAGTGTCCATGCAATTTCATTCGATCATAAAGAAAAACAAAGTTTGCACAAGTCGGTAATGGCGTGCAAAAACAACAGGTATTCGGCTCTTTGGTAATCCTACCCCAAGATATGACAAAGGATAACTGGGTGAAAATGGATGTTACTCAAATCAAAGCATTCAAGGATACTGAAAAAATATGGCTTTTAAGGTAATTTCCCCCCAATATATGAGTAAAGGACACTATTCAGGAAAAGAAAAGTTCGGGCATGGTTGAGAAACTTAGAAGTGATGTGTTTAAAGCTCTTAGATAGCCTTGACATTTATCAAATTACCAAAATCTAGATTCTTTCAAGAGAGTGCCTTATGAATTGGTTCTAAAAAAAAAATATTTTGCAAATCAAATGATCATTTCATTGCTCATTGTTTAGACGAAGATCATTAACCTTTTGGGATTCATTTCTTGGTCAAAAGAAATGTGAGGTTCACGACACTTCAAATTTAGGCATCAAAGAAATCAAGCTTTTATGTGGTCTGATTTGAAAATAGACAAAGGAATGGATTGCCAAGCTCAATAATCACCATTTTATTCAAGATCAAAACATTTTCCAAAATAAATCATGCAATCATAAACAATTTCCAACAAAACTATCAAACACCTAATCAATGTTAAAAATGCCATGCCTAGGAAAAAATGAAAACATCACAAATTTGAAATTATTCAGACGAAGTATTTGAGGTGACATTCCCCATATTCAAACTCCAGATCTCCATTGTTCCAAAACTTCCAAAGTCAAGGTACCACCATTAATGAGATCTTCAACCTTTTCTTTCAACTGCCTGCATTTTTCCGTTGAATGCCCAATTGCTCCTATATGATAATCGCACTTGCTGTTAGGATCATAATTCTTTGCTGATGGATTTGGAATTGTCTTTAAAGGCACAGGAGTAAGGTACTGGTTTTTTATCAACAAAGGCAAAAGATCAGGAATTGGGATCGGAATTTTCTCATGACTGTTTCTTGGTCTTCTTTGGGGAATAGGCCTAGCTGCAGGTGTAGATGGACCAATCATGAAAGTAGGTGGTTGTGAGTAAAAGTTTGGCCGAAAAGTCGGTTGTGGTGCAACATTATTTACAATGGGATAATAAGGTTGGTATATGGGATATGGATGGTATGGGGGAAGATCTCTTGTTTGTTGTCCTCCATAAGTTACAGCTTTAACATCTTCTTCTTTCTTCTTAGATGCCTCATTCTTTGCATCGGATGTCTCTCTAGCTTCAAGCTTCCCACTCTTTATAGCATTCTCAATTATCTCCCCGGAGATTACCATGTCGGCAAAATTCTTGGTGGCATTCCCAATCATCCTTTCATAGTATGGTGCTTTAAGGGTACTAACAAACAAGACTGTAGTTTCTTTTTCAATGAGAGGTGGTTGAACTTCGGCAGCAATATCCCTCCATCTCTGAGCATACTCTTTGAAGCTTTCAGTAGCTTTCTTATCCATATTCTGTAAGGTTAAACAGTCTGGGGCCATGTCAACAATGTGCTTGTACTGATTAATGAATGTCTTTGCTAATTCCTTCCAAGTACGGACGCGGTTTTTGTCTAGCTGAACATACCATCTGGCAGCAGAACCTGTAAGACTGTCCTGGAAGACATGGATGAGCAACTTATCATCTTTCGCATAAACAGCCATCTTCCGGCAAAACATGGTGATATGAGATATGGGGCACTTGGACCCATCAAACTTCTCGAAATCAGGATTCTTGAACTTGGGCGGGATAACCACATCTGGAACCAAACAAAGCCCTTCAGCATCCATAGAACCATAGAAATCCAAACCCTCAACAGCCCTGAGTCTTTCTTCAATCAATTTCATCTTACGATAGTCTATCTCTTCAACTTCTTTCAGCCTTTCTTGATCATCTAAATCTAGAACTCGGACATGATCTGTCTTTGCCCCTAGGGCTGGAATGTTATATCCTGGATAGTTAAATCCTCCTACGAATGGTGCTTGTAGTTAAGGCACTTGTTGAGGTATTTGAACTTGAGATTCGAGACCTGGTGGATACGAAGATTCACCCACATTCTGATTCTTTCCCTTAGAGCCGGATTCATCTGTCTTATCTTTCCCTTTTAGACTCTTCATCATTTTCAACAACGAGTTTAATTGCTCTCTAATCTCACCCTGGGTTTTTTCTATTTTGTTCGTCCTAGCAACCTGTTGCTCTGCCATTGCTTTAACTCGTGAACGAATTCTAGAAGTCTGTTCCTCTGTCATTGCTTTAACCCATGAACGAATGTTGTAGGAATTCCCCAAGATCTTTGATTGCTTGAGCTATCCTTGAACCCTTTATTACCACAATTTAAAATTTAAAACTCAAATGCTTTCATGAAATGCACATGTATGATGCAAATAAATAAAAGAATGACTTTAATGACAACATCAAAAATATTCACAAAGTTTAACAGGAACATTATGAAAAAAATGTACATGATAAGTGCATGAGCTTTACGAAAATATACATGGTGAATGCATAGCATTATGAAAAATGTACATGATGAATGCATAAGCATTATGCAAAATGTACATGGTGAATGCATGATGCGAATGCAATGAGAAAGAGAAGGAAAGAAAGAAAACAAGAAGGTAGATATCATATCAGCAAAGCTTATGGAAAGATAAAAATACAACAACATGCGTAAGCAATACATTATCATGGTGAGCATATAAGCAAAACAAATGTGTCAGATAAACAAGCATCATGTTAATGAAAAAGTATAGAGTAAGAAGTGTCCCTTCATGTGTCCTAAGTTTAGGTTCTCCTCTATATAAGATTGGACATGGCTCTATCTTAAAGTTTGGTCACTTAAGTGTTGTTTATATGCTGGGTTTAGGTACTTGACCAAGCTAGAAAGGTCCCCAAATTGCTCCTTAACATCATCCATGTAGGATGAGTAAGGCACCCCATTCCTCACCCATTACAGGCTCCAACCGGAAGGGTTCAATTCGGGTGAGAGTATTTTCCAGAGTTATGGCGGAGATTTATCATCTCTCAAAGACTTTGGTACTTTACACTCTGAAGGTGTTTCGCTAGCCGTTGCGGAGGTTTTCACCTCTCGAGGCGTAGGTACTTTACCCCCTCTTAAAAGGGACGAGTCCGGGTATAGGACTTTATGATATGCAATGTGTCGTGTGTGCGAAGGGACATTCAAACCTTGCTTTACCCATAAATGTACAATGAAACAAAAGTCGTTAGTACAAATAACAAAAATCAAAATAAACAAATAAATAAACAAATAGATACTTAAAAATTAAACACTTAAAGACCAATATTTCAAACCTAAAGTATCACAAGACTAATCTATGGCTTGACTCTCGAGTGTCCCCAGTGGAGTCGCCAAACTGTCATAACGTGCCAAATACGAATTCAGCATGCTAGACGCAAATCAATGGAGTCGCCACTAATCATCTAATCTAGGTGTGATTAGTCACCTTTATGAATCTATCCTATTTAAAGTAATCCTAGCTTGACTAAGGCACCTTAAAAAGAATAGGTTCTGGTCTACTTATCAGAACTAGGTTCGGGAGTACGGTTACGTGTGAGGAAGGATTAGCACCCTCACAACGCCTATCTAAGAGATAGTACCTAATTAGTCTTGTGATACTTAAAAAGTCTTAATTAACTGGTCTTCTCTATCATATTTTCATTTTAATTATTAAAGTTAAAAATCTCGGAGATTATTTTTTAGGTCTTCCTTCCATTCATTCTGGAAAAATTACTAAAAAATGTTTCCTCACCTCGAGAGTATTCAAAAGAAACCATTCGTTCTATTGAAGAGGCTCCGTCGTCGGAAAAGTCAGAATTATTTAATCAAATTATTTCTCTTAAATTAATCTTCCAAAATTAACCACATTTTATTAATGTTTGTTTTGAAAAATAAATTCTGATTTTTAATATCGAAAATCATCTCTTAAAATATTCTTCCATTCATTCTGGAGAATTTTTAAAAGAATTTTTCTCACCTAGAAATTTCTTAAAAGTCATCCATTCGCAACTTTCTTGAATTTCATCATCGGAAAAAATCTTAATTTATTCATCAATTTAAAATTAAGCATTTATTATGGAAAATCAATTTAGAAAAATGTTGAAAATTAATTATTCTTAAAAAAAAATAAATTTTTGATTTTTGTTGGTATTGAAATTAATCTCTTAAAATATCCTTCCATTCATTCTGGAGAATTTTTAAGAGAAATTTCTCACCTAGAAATTTCTCAGAAATTAACCATTCGTAATTTCTTTGAATTTCATCATTGGAAAAATCTCAATTTATTATTTAATTTAATTAATTCTCAATAAAAAAAAACTTAATTAGCAAAAATGAAAATTCTAACTAACTCAATTACGATTATCAATAGACAAATAATCATAGATAGATAATCAATATATATACAATAATTTACAAAAAAAAATGAAATCAAGTAAATCAAATTAGTCCTAAAGAATATCCCTGCAACAATCAAATTAACTAACATTAGTCCAAAATTCAATGAGTTAATAATAGATAAGAATAAATTAACATGCAATAAGAAAAAATAATAATATCAAAAACAAAATATCAAATAAGATATCAAATACTAAAATGATATATAAAAAATATAAATAAACAAAAAAATAATACAATAATAGAAAGAAATAATAAGTAAATAAGTAAAACTAAAACTAATGATAAATAATCAAATAAGTAAATAAAAATACCATACAATGATTGAGCCGTACAAACTCAAGCTTTCAACATCTCGTTGCCGAATGGGGGAAGCACCTTTTCATCATATTCATGACCAAAGCATTAATAGATTTCAAGAGGCTTGTTCAGCTCACTGTGGATTAAAATCTTTTGGAGCCATGGGATCAAAAAGTGAGTTTGTTCTTCTGTTTGTTTTATCAAAAGCACCTCCTAAACCGTAAAGAAAGAATCACAACTCTTTTGGCCACTGTGTATCGTGTATATGGACACGTCGAGGACTGTGGTAACGAAGCCAAGACCTAAGGCGGCACGTGCAAGATTGGCTAAGAACAGACAGCGGCTTGGTTGCTTCTCAGTTTGGAGTTTGAAATTTCTCTTTGATGTGCCTTTGCTGGGGTTCTTTAATCGAGAATGTTGAAGCGCGAAAGTTTTGCTGAAGGCGCGGCTTTCGATTTATGCTCTTTGAAGTATGAGTTACTGACTTCTCTTCTTGTTATTCCGTCCTCTGAAATTCTCCCCCTCAATGCTGAAAACTAGATCTCTTTATATAGGAGAAGATCACCCAGAATCCTAGTATAATTTAATTTGGAATTCTTATCCTAATCAAAGTGTTATTTTAATCCAAACAAAACTCTTTTAATATTATCTCAAAAAATCTGAAAATTCAATCTTAATCCTATAGAATTTAGGTTTAAACAAAATTTAATTCCTTTTTTCTTTTTTTTTCCATTTTTTTTTTGTTTTTTGTTCATTTTTTATTAATTCCGAAAATACAAGTAAAAATCAAAATTAAAAGTTAAAATTAAAACTACCCGGACAAAAACGGGTGTCTACAGTTGCCCCTCTTTGTGCATTCCCTGAGAAACAGGGGATGTGCAAAGACGTAGACACCCTACTAAGTCTCATGTACTTAAAGAAAATCCTATCGTAGAAAAGCTCCTCTAAGCGAGGCGTAAACTTTAAATAAACTCTTCGTAAAAACATACTCCTCCACCGAGGCATCAACTTTAAATGAAAATACTCCTCCACCGAGGCTTCAACTTTAAATAAAACTCCTCCACCGAGGCTTCAACTTTAAATGAAAATACTCCTCCACCGAGGCTTCAACTTTAAAAGAAAATACTCCTCCATCGAGGCTTCAACTTTAAATAAAAACTCCTCCACCGAGGCTTCAACTTTAAAAAAAAACTCCTCCACCGAGGCTTCAACTTTAAAAGAAAATACTCCTCCACCGAGGCTTCAACTTTAAATAAAAACTCCTCCACCGAGGCTTCAACTTTAAAAGAAAATACTCCTCCACCGAGGCTTCAACTTTAAATAAAAACTCCTCTACCGAGGCTTCAACTTTAAATGAAAATACTCCTCCACCGAGGCTTCAACTTTAAATAAAAACTCCTCCACCGAGGCTTCAACTTTAAATAAAAACTCCTCTATCGAGGCTTCAACTTTAAATAAAAAACTAAATAAATTTGAAAAATTCTCAAATGTGAATGTAGACTTCAAAAATCTTACCTTGAGTCCCGAAAACAAAATCGCTAACCTCACAAATTAGCATCCCAAACCCATGTCCAAATCATACTGAGTACCTGAAATAAACTTTCTTGTGTGCAAATAAATGCAATGCAATACATGAATGCCATGAATGTCGATGCATATCGTGCAAATGGGTGTCATGAATGCTCTATAAATCAACTCCCTGAATTTCTTGATAAAAGGTTCTCAAGCTCATCATTCATCTCTATTTGCACTTGGCTTCAAACTGATAGAACGAATCTTATTGTCTCTTTCAGTTTTCAACCTAACGATTTCTCTTCTCAATCCAAAGGATTCGCATCCAAAATAAAGATTCCCACTAAGTTAAAGGATTCTCACTCAAAATAAAGATTCTCACTAAGCTAAAGGATTCTCACTTAGCTAAGGATTCACACTAAATCATTCTCGTCTTTGATAAAATCTCATCTTAAAAATATTAATTACTACCAAAGTCTAAACTCATCTCTTCAACCAAGGTGCAAAATCTAAAAGACCAAAATTTTCATCTCAACTGAGGTCCAAGAATTTTCCTTAAAAAAAAAATTTGATTTCAAAATTCAAAAGTCTAACTTAAAATCTTTCTTACATGTTAAATACATGCCATGAATGTCATGAATGTTGAGTGTAATGCAATGCATGAAAATCATCATATCTCTCCAATCGTGGTAACAAAATGGTTCTCAGAGGTTTGGAAAAGATGCCTAAAGGCTTTGAAAAATTAAACGGTGGTTTTGAAAAGATACTCGGAGGATTTGAAAAGATACCCAGAGGATTTGAAAAGATACCCGGAGGATTTGAAAAGATACCCGGAGGATTTGAAAAGATACCCGGAGGATTTGAAAAGATACCCGAAGGATTTGAAAAGATACCCGGAGGATTTAAAAAAGATACCCGGAGGATTTGAAAAGATACCCGGAGATTTTGAAAAGATACACGGAGGATTTGAAAAGATACCCGGAGGATTTGAAAAGATTCCCGGAGGTTTTGAAAAGATACCCGGAGGTTTTGAAAAGATACCCGGAGGATTTGAAAAGATACCCGGAGGATTTAAAAAAGATACCCGGAGGATTTGAAAAGATACTCGGAGATTTTGAAAAGAAACCCGGAGGATTTGAAAAAGATACCCGGAGGATTTGAAAAGATACCCGGAGGTTTTGAAAAGATACCCGGAGGATTTGAAAAGATACCCGGAGGATTTAAAAAAGATACCCCTTTTATGCTTTCCTCAACTGAATGCTCAAAACTCTTACCTTGAAAAGAACCATCCTAAAAAAAAAAAATAATAATAATTTCAAATTTCAAAAGCTAAAATCTTTCTTATATGTTAAATCCATGCGATGAATGACATGAATGCCATGAAATGTAATTATATAAAGTAAATGTCATGTGATGGAATGCAAACTAATATCATGAATCTTTAACTATGACAAAAGGATACTCAAACTCATCGTGTCATCATCTTTTAATCTTCCAAACGCTGACTTAGAACCAGGCTGACCTCCACTAATTCCATCAGTTGATCACAAGGCTTTAAACAGATACATTTCCAAACTTTTATTGTTCTCATTTCATTCTC
Organism: Fremontodendron californicum; assembly: GCA_030761205.1. Classification (NCBI taxonomy): domain Eukaryota; kingdom Viridiplantae; phylum Streptophyta; class Magnoliopsida; order Malvales; family Malvaceae; genus Fremontodendron; species Fremontodendron californicum. Next base: position 43,206,608 of record JAULJL010000002.1, on the reverse strand, counting down.
ATTTCATCCCAGAATCTCATCTTTAAGCATATTCAAATTCCAAGCGCAAAGTCTTCAATGCCGATGCTGCAAAAGAGCCTACCCTGCCATTTACCAACTCAATAGATTCCATTTCTCAAAACCATTTTCTCATCATGGTAAAAAGCCTTCTCATTCTTTGCCCCAGAAATGTCACTCTTATTAAACTGGTTCAGAACTCAAATATGCATCCTTTAAACCTGAATGTTCTCATGTTGCATTTTTTGAAAATTCTTTGAAAAGAAAGAATTTGTCCAAAAAAAACTTTTCTCATTTTCAAATCATGCCCCAATGGTAAATCAAAATTGCCCCCAGAAACATCACTATTTTTCATGTTCAAAAATCCCCATTTACTAAACAAAAATGAAACTTTAGATCTTAAAAAAATTGGTAATTATTGCAAGAATGGACAAGGCGAATCACAATTTGGCTCATTGACTATTTCAATTTGTCAAGGTTTTGGTTATCAAAGGGAAGTTTCTTCACATCAATGTTTCTTCATCTAAACTCACAATGAATTTCCTTCAACAATCAAGTTTTCACAAAAAGTTTTATTTTGAAGACACAATCCATTTTGGCACTCTTTCTAAGTTTATGGATAAATAACAATTCAACAAATGTCAAGACTATCTACGATGGGTTCAAAATTTGGACAAGAAAGGAAAAAGATTTCCAATTTCGGGTAAAGTCATCCAAATGATGTTGACCTAATTAAGTTTCTCAAAAAGTGTTCGGTGTTTCTTGATGGGTTCAAAATACCATTTCTTTTGTACTTCTTGTTAGGCCTTGGCATAGTTACGCAGAGTTGCTTTCAATTTTTTTTTGCTTGCTCTAGACTGCCCGTTTTTGGGTTTTCACCCTAGAGCTTCATTCTTTTTTTTTTTTTTTGCTCTACCATGCATTTGAGAATCCAAATTTCTTCAATGACAATTCAAAAGGATGAGATAAAATCTGAGGAAAAACTCTTCAACTTAAACATTCATACTTGATCAAAATGGACTTTTCAAGCTTGTAATGTAGGTCAAGGTTTGGGGTTATAAAAAAAAGATAATCAGGCCCAAAAATGTGTTTAAAGGTTATTAAACCAAGGATCATTTCTTCATCTCAAAATGTCTCATATCTTTCTTCGAAGGTAATCAAACCATGGATAATTTCTCTTGAGGATTTCACCATTTCTACTTCTCATCAAACCATGGATCATTTCTCTTCATGAGGATTTCATCTTGCGAACCCTTTTTTTTTTGTTTTTTTCTCTTCCTTTTTTTTCATTTTTCTTTTTCTTTCTTTTTTTCCTTTTTTTTTCTCTCTTTTTTTTCTGTTTTTTTTTTGCTTTTTTTTTTTTTTACAGTCTTTCCTATCATAAAGTGAGTTTGAAAATTTGAAACTCAATCCATTTCAATATTTGCCCCCCTGACATAAAGCATTCATGGTGTAGAAATATGATCCAAACGTATGACCTTCCATAAAAAGATAATTCTTCACACTTGCCCCCCGATGTGGAGGGTGATCCTTGGTCAAGGTTCATTCAAAAAACAAGAATCCAATAGGCTCAAAGGGGGTAGCAAAGGATAATTTCTCATTTTGTGAAAGGAATACGAAAGATGGCCATTTCTCATTTCCAGTATGAATATTTCCATTGAAGAGCAAACCACAGGTGGAGTAGATAATAAGAATTGCCATTAAAATCATTTGAATATCTCATATGCATGATATCACTATTTTTTTCCTTTTTTTTTTTTTTGCAACTCATGCATCCTCTCAACGTGCCTATCCAAATAAAGGCCCAACCCAACAATTCTCCTTATTCCGGTTTTCTCTGAGTGTCCATGCAATTTCATTCGATCATAAAGAAAAACAAAGTTTGCACAAGTCGGTAATGGCGTGCAAAAACAACAGGTATTCGGCTCTTTGGTAATCCTACCCCAAGATATGACAAAGGATAACTGGGTGAAAATGGATGTTACTCAAATCAAAGCATTCAAGGATACTGAAAAAATATGGCTTTTAAGGTAATTTCCCCCCAATATATGAGTAAAGGACACTATTCAGGAAAAGAAAAGTTCGGGCATGGTTGAGAAACTTAGAAGTGATGTGTTTAAAGCTCTTAGATAGCCTTGACATTTATCAAATTACCAAAATCTAGATTCTTTCAAGAGAGTGCCTTATGAATTGGTTCTAAAAAAAAAAATATTTTGCAAATCAAATGATCATTTCATTGCTCATTGTTTAGACGAAGATCATTAACCTTTTGGGATTCATTTCTTGGTCAAAAGAAATGTGAGGTTCACGACACTTCAAATTTAGGCATCAAAGAAATCAAGCTTTTATGTGGTCTGATTTGAAAATAGACAAAGGAATGGATTGCCAAGCTCAATAATCACCATTTTATTCAAGATCAAAACATTTTCCAAAATAAATCATGCAATCATAAACAATTTCCAACAAAACTATCAAACACCTAATCAATGTTAAAAATGCCATGCCTAGGAAAAAATGAAAACATCACAAATTTGAAATTATTCAGACGAAGTATTTGAGGTGACATTCCCCATATTCAAACTCCAGATCTCCATTGTTCCAAAACTTCCAAAGTCAAGGTACCACCATTAATGAGATCTTCAACCTTTTCTTTCAACTGCCTGCATTTTTCCGTTGAATGCCCAATTGCTCCTATATGATAATCGCACTTGCTGTTAGGATCATAATTCTTTGCTGATGGATTTGGAATTGTCTTTAAAGGCACAGGAGTAAGGTACTGGTTTTTTATCAACAAAGGCAAAAGATCAGGAATTGGGATCGGAATTTTCTCATGACTGTTTCTTGGTCTTCTTTGGGGAATAGGCCTAGCTGCAGGTGTAGATGGACCAATCATGAAAGTAGGTGGTTGTGAGTAAAAGTTTGGCCGAAAAGTCGGTTGTGGTGCAACATTATTTACAATGGGATAATAAGGTTGGTATATGGGATATGGATGGTATGGGGGAAGATCTCTTGTTTGTTGTCCTCCATAAGTCACAGCTTTAACATCTTCTTCTTTCTTCTTAGATGCCTCATTCTTTGCATCGGATGTCTCTCTAGCTTCAAGCTTCCCACTCTTTATAGCATTCTCAATTATCTCCCCGGAGATTACCATGTCGGCAAAATTCTTGGTGGCATTCCCAATCATCCTTTCATAGTATGGTGCTTTAAGGGTACTAACAAACAAGACTGTAGTTTCTTTTTCAATGAGAGGTGGTTGAACTTCGGCAGCAATATCCCTCCATCTCTGAGCATACTCTTTGAAGCTTTCAGTAGCTTTCTTATCCATATTCTGTAAGGTTAAACGGTCTGGGGCCATGTCAACAATGTGCTTGTACTGATTAATGAATGTCTTTGCTAATTCCTTCCAAGTACGGACGCGGTTTTTGTCTAGCTGAACATACCATCTGGCAGCAGAACCTGTAAGACTGTCCTGGAAGACATGGATGAGCAACTTATCATCTTTCGCATAAACAGCCATCTTCCGGCAAAACATGGTGATATGAGATATGGGGCACTTGGACCCATCAAACTTCTCGAAATCAGGAGTCTTGAACTTGGGCGGGATAACCACATCTGGAACCAAACAAAGCCCTTCAGCATCCATAGAACCATAGAAATCCAAACCCTCAACAGCCCTGAGTCTTTCTTCAATCAATTTCATCTTACGAGAGTCTATCTCTTCAACTTCTTTCAGCCTTTCTTGATCATCTAAATCTAGAACTCGGACATGATCTGTCTTTGCCCCTGGGGCTGGAATGTTATATCCTGGATAGTTAAATCCTCCTACGAATGGTGCTTGTAGCGAAGGCACTTGTTGAGGTATTTGAACTTGAGATTCGAGACCTGGTGGATACGAAGATTCACCCACATTCTGATTCTTTCCCTTAGAGCCGGATTCATCTGTCTTATCTTTCCCTTTTAGACTCTTCATCATTTTCAACAACGAGTTTAATTGCTCTCTAATCTCACCCTGGGTTTTTTCTATTTTGTTCGTCCTAGCAACCTGTTGCTCTGCCATTGCTTTAACTCGTGAACGAATTCTAGAAGTCTGTTCCTCTGTCATTGCTTTAACCCATGAACGAATGTTGTAGGAATTCCCCAAGATCTTTGATTGCTTGAGCTATCCTTGAACCCTTTATTACCACAATTTAAAATTTAAAACTCAAATGCTTTCATGAAATGCACATGTATGATGCAAATAAATAAAAGAATGACTTTAATGACAACATCAAAAATATTCACAAAGTTTAACAGGAACATTATGAAAAAAATGTACATGATAAGTGCATGAGCTTTACGAAAATATACATGGTGAATGCATAGCATTATGAAAAATGTACATGATGAATGCATAAGCATTATGCAAAATGTACATGGTGAATGCATGATGCGAATGCAATGAGAAAGAGAAGGAAAGAAAGAAAACAAGAAGGTAGATATCATATCAGCAAAGCTTATGGAAAGATAAAAATACAACAACATGCGTAAGCAATACATTATCATGGTGAGCATATAAGCAAAACAAATGTGTCAGATAAACAAGCATCATGTTAATGAAAAAGTATAGGGTAAGAAGTGTCCCTTCATGTGTCCTAAGTTTAGGTTCTCCTCTATATAAGGTTGGACATGGCTCTATCTTAAAGTTTGGTCACTTAAGTGTTGTTTATATGCTGGGTTTAGGTACTTGACCAAGCTAGAAAGGTCCCCAAATTGCTCCTTAACATCATCCATGTAGGATGAGTAAGGCACCCCATTCCTCACCCATTACAGGCTCCAACCGGAAGGGTTCAATTCGGGTGAGAGTATTTTCCAGAGTTATGGCGGAGATTTATCATCTCTCAAAGACTTTGGTACTTTACACTCTGAAGGTGTTTCGCTAGCCGTTGCGGAGGTTTTCACCTCTCGAGGCGTAGGTACTTTACCCCCTCTTAAAAGGGACGAGTCCGGGTATAGGACTTTATGATATGCAATGTGTCGTGTGTGCGAAGGGACATTCAAACCTTGCTTTACCCATAAATGTACAATGAAACAAAAGTCGTTAGTACAAATAACAAAAATCAAAATAAACAAATAAATAAACAAATAGATACTTAAAAATTAAACACTTAAAGACCAATATTTCAAACCTAAAGTATCACAAGACTAATCTATGGCTTGACTCTCGAGTGTCCCCAGTGGAGTCGCCAAACTGTCATAACGTGCCAAATACGAATTCAGCATGCTAGACGCAAATCAATGGAGTCGCCACTAATCATCTAATCTAGGTGTGATTAGTCACCTTTATGAATCTATCCTATTTAAAGTAATCCTAGCTTGACTAAGGCACCTTAAAAAGAATAGGTTCTGGTCTACTTATCAGAACTAGGTTCGGGAGTACGGTTACGTGTGAGGAAGGATTAGCACCCTCACAACGCCTATCTAAGATATAGTACCTAATTAGTCTTGTGATACTTAAAAAGTCTTAATTAACTGGTCTTCTCTATCATATTTTCATTTTAATTATTAAAGTTAAAAATCTCGGAGATTATTTTTTAGGTCTTCCTTCCATTCATTCTGGAAAAATTACTAAAAAATGTTTCCTCACCTCGAGAGTATTCAAAAGAAACCATTCGTTCTATTGAAGAGGCTCCGTCGTCGGAAAAGTCAGAATTATTTAATCAAATTATTTCTCTTAAATTAATCTTCCAAAATTAACCACATTTTATTAATGTTTGTTTTGAAAAATAAATTCTGATTTTTAATATCGAAAATCATCTCTTAAAATATTCTTCCATTCATTCTGGAGAATTTTTAAAAGAATTTTTCTCACCTAGAAATTTCTTAAAAGTCATCCATTCGCAACTTTCTTGAATTTCATCATCGGAAAAAATCTTAATTTATTCATCAATTTAAAATTAAGCATTTATTATGGAAAATCAATTTAGAAAAATGTTGAAAATTAATTATTCTTAAAAAAAAATAAATTTTTGATTTTTGTTGGTATTGAAATTAATCTCTTAAAATATCCTTCCATTCATTCTGGAGAATTTTTAAGAGAAATTTCTCACCTAGAAATTTCTCAGAAATTAACCATTCGTAATTTCTTTGAATTTCATCATTGGAAAAATCTCAATTTATTATTTAATTTAATTAATTCTCAATAAAAAAAACTTAATTAGCAAAAATGAAAATTCTAACTAACTCAATTACGATTATCAATAGACAAATAATCATAGATAGATAATCAATATATATACAATAATTTACAAAAAAAAATGAAATCAAGTAAATCAAATTAGTCCTAAAGAATATCCCTGCAACAATCAAATTAACTAACATTAGTCCAAAATTCAATGAGTTAATAATAGATAAGAATAAATTAACATGCAATAAGAAAAAATAATAATATCAAAAACAAAATATCAAATAAGATATCAAATACTAAAATGATATATAAAAAATATAAATAAACAAAAAAATAATACAATAATAGAAAGAAATAATAAGTAAATAAGTAAAACTAAAACTAATGATAAATAATCAAATAAGTAAATAAAAATACCATACAATGATTGAGCCGTACAAACTCAAGCTTTCAACATCTCGTTGCCGAATGGGGGAAGCACCTTTTCATCATATTCATGACCAAAGCATTAATAGATTTCAAGAGGCTTGTTCAGCTCACTGTGGATTAAAATCTTTTGGAGCCATGGGATCAAAAAGTGAGTTTGTTCTTCTGTTTGTTTTATCAAAAGCACCTCCTAAACCGTAAAGAAAGAATCACAACTCTTTTGGCCACTGTGTATCGTGTATATGGACACGTCGAGGACTGTGGTAACGAAGCCAAGACCTAAGGCGGCACGTGCAAGATTGGCTAAGAACAGACAGCGGCTTGGTTGCTTCTCAGTTTGGAGTTTGAAATTTCTCTTTGATGTGCCTTTGCTGGGGTTCTTTAATCGAGAATGTTGAAGCGCGAAAGTTTTGCTGAAGGCGAGGCTTCCGGTTTATGCTCTTTGAAGTATGAGTTACTGACTTCTCTTCTTGTTATTCCGTCCTCTGAAATTCTCCCCCTCAATGCTGAAAACTAGATCTCTTTATATAGGAGAAGATCACCCAGAATCCTAGTATAATTTAATTTGGAATTCTTATCCTAATCAAAGTGTTATTTTAACCCAAACAAAACTCTTTTAATATTATCTCAAAAAATCTGAAAATTCAATCTTAATCCTATAGAATTTAGGTTTAAACAAAATTTAATTCCTTTTTTCTTTTTTTTCCATTTTTTTTCCATTTTTTGTTCATTTTTTGTTAATTCCGAAAATACAAGTAAAAATCAAAATTAAAAGTTAAAATTAAAACTACCCGGACAAAAATGGGTGTCTACAGTTGTCCCTCTTTGTGCATTCCCTGAGAAACAGGGGATGTGCAAAGACGTAGACACCCTACTAAGTCTCATGTACTTAAAGAAAATCCTATCGTAGAAAAGCTCCTCTAAGCGAGGCGTAAACTTTAAATAAACTCTCCGTAAAAACATACTCCTCCACCGAGGCATCAACTTTAAATGAAAATACTCCTCCACCGAGGCTTCAACTTTAAATAAAACTCCTCCACCGAGGCTTCAACTTTAAATGAAAATACTCCTCCACCGAGGCTTCAACTTTAAAAGAAAATACTCCTCCATCGAGGCTTCAACTTTAAATAAAAACTCCTCCACCGAGGCTTCAACTTTAAATAAAAACTCCTCCACCGAGGCTTCAACTTTAAAAGAAAATACTCCTCCACCGAGGCTTCAACTTTAAATAAAAACTCCTCCACCGAGGCTTCAACTTTAAAAGAAAATACTCCTCCACCGAGGCTTCAACTTTAAATAAAAACTCCTCTACCGAGGCTTCAACTTTAAATGAAAATACTCCTCCACCGAGGCTTCAACTTTAAATAAAAACTCCTCCACCGAGGCTTCAACTTTAAATAAAAACTCCTCTATCGAGGCTTCAACTTTAAATAAAAAACTAAATAAATTTGAAAAATTCTCAAATGTGAATGTAGACTTCAAAAATCTTACCTTGAGTCCCGAAAACAAAATCGCTAACCTCACAAATTAGCATCCCAAACCCATGTCCAAATCATACTGAGTACCTGAAATAAACTTTCTTGTGTGCAAATAAATGCAATGCAATACATGAATGCCATGAATGTCGATGCATATCGTGCAAATGGGTGTCATGAATGCTCTATAAATCAACTCCCTGAATTTCTTGATAAAAGGTTCTCAAGCTCATCATTCATCTCTATTTGCACTTGGCTTCAAACTGATAGAACGAATCTTATTGTCTCTTTCAGTTTTCAACCTAACGATTTCTCTTCTCAATCCAAAGGATTCGCATCCAAAATAAAGATTCCCACTAAGTTAAAGGATTCTCACTCAAAATAAAGATTCTCACTAAGCTAAAGGATTCTCACTTAGCTAAGGATTCACACTAAATCATTCTCGTCTTTGATAAAATCTCATCTTAAAAATATTAATTACTACCAAAGTCTAAACTCATCTCTTCAACCAAGGTGCAAAATCTAAAAGACCAAAATTTTCATCTCAACTAAGGTCCAAGAATTTTCCTTAAAAAAAAAAATTTGATTTCAAAATTCAAAAGTCTAACTTAAAATCTTTCTTACATGTTAAATACATGCCATGAATGTCATGAATGTTGAGTGTAATGCAATGCATGAAAATCATCATATCTCTCCAATCGTGGTAACAAAATGGTTCTCAGAGGTTTGGAAAAGATGCCTAAAGGCTTTGAAAAATTAAACGGTGGTTTTGAAAAGATACCCGGAGGATTTGAAAAGATACCCGGAGGATTTGAAAAGATACCCGGAGGATTTGAAAAGATACCCGGAGGATTTGAAAAGATACCCGGAGGATTTGAAAAGATACCCGAAGGATTTGAAAAGATACCCGGAGGATTTAAAAAAGATACCCGGAGGATTTGAAAAGATACCCGGAGATTTTGAAAAGATACCCGGAGGATTTGAAAAGATACCCGGAGGATTTGAAAAGATACCCGGAGGTTTTGAAAAGATACCCGGAGGATTTGAAAAGATACCCGGAGGATTTAAAAAAGATACCCGGAGGATTTGAAAAGATACTCGGAGATTTTGAAAAGAAACCCGGAGGATTTGAAAAAGATACCCGGAGGATTTGAAAAGATACCCGGAGGTTTTGAAAAGATACCCGGAGGATTTGAAAAGATACCCGGAGGATTTAAAAAAGATACCCCTTTTATGCTTTCCTCAACTGAATGCTCAAAACTCTTACCTTGAAAAGAACCATCCTAAAAATAAATAAAAAAATTAATTTCAAATTTCAAAAGCTAAAATCTTTCTTATATGTTAAATCCATGCGATGAATGACATGAATGCCATGAAATGTAATTATATAAAGTAAATGTCATGTGATGGAATGCAAACTAATATCATGAATCTTTAACTATGACAAAAGGATACTCAAACTCATCGTGTCATCATCTTTTAATCTTCCAAACGCTGACTTAGAACCAGGCTGACCTCCACTAATTCCATCAGTTGATCACAAGGCTTTAAACTAAATATATTTCCAAACTTTTATTGTTCTCATTTCATTCTCATTTCATCCCAGAATCTCATCTTTAAGCATATTCAAATTCCAAGCGCAAAGTCTTCAATGCCGATGCTGCAAAAGAGCCTACCCTGCCATTTACCAACTCAATAGATTCCATTTCTCAAAACCATTTTCTCATCATGGTAAAAAGCCTTCTCATTCTTTGCCCCAGAAATGTCACTCTTATTAAACTGGTTCAGAACTCAAATATGCATCCTTTAAACCTGAATGTTCTCATGTTGCATTTTTTGAAAATTCTTTGAAAAGAAAGAATTTGTCCAAAAAAAACTTTTCTCATTTTCAAATCATGCCCCAATGGTAAATCAAAATTCCCCCAGAAACATCACTATTTTTCATGTTCAAAAATCCCCATTTACTAAACAAAAATGAAACTTTAGATCTTAAAAAAATTGGTAATTACTGCAAGAATGGACAAGGCGAATCACAATTTGGCTCATTGACTATTTCAATTTGTCAAGGTTTTGGTTATCAAAGGGAAGTTTCTTCACATCAATGTTTCTTCATCTAAACTCACAATGAATTTCCTTCAACAATCAAGTTTTCACAAAAAGTTTTATTTTGAAGACACAATCCATTTTGGCACTCTTTCTAAGTTTATGGATAAATAACAATTCAACAAATGTCAAGACTATCTACGATGGGTTCAAAATTTGGACAAGAAAGGAAAAGGATTTCCAATTTCGGGTAAAGTCATCCAAATGATGTTGACCTAATTAAGTTTCTCAAAAAGTGTTCGGTGTTTCTTGATGGGTTCAAAATACCATTTCTTTTGTACTTCTTGTTAGGCCTTGGCATAGTTACGCAGAGTTGCTTTCAATTTTTTTTTGCTTGCTCTAGACTGCCCGTTTTTGGGTTTTCACCCTAGAGCTTCATTCTTTTTTTTTTTTTTTTTGCTCTACCATGCATTTGAGAATCCAAATTTCTTCAATGACAATTCAAAAGGATGAGATAAAATCTGAGGAAAAACTCTTCAACTTAAACATTCATACTTGATCAAAATGGACTTTTCAAGCTTGTAATGTAGGTCAAGGTTTGGGGTTATAAAAAAAAGATAATCAGGCCCAAAAATGTGTTTAAAGGTTATTAAACCAAGGATCATTTCTTCATCTCAAAATGTCTCATATCTTTCTTCGAAGGTAATCAAACCATGGATCATTTCTCTTGAGGATTTCACCATTTCTACTTCTCATCAAACCATGGATCATTTCTCTTCATGAGGATTTCATCTTGCGAACCCTATTTTTTTTGTTTTTTTCTCTTCCTTTTTTTTCATTTTTCTTTTTCTTTCTTTTTTTCCTTTTTTTTTCTCTCATTTTTTTCTGTTTTTTTTTTTTTTTACAGACTTTCCTATCATAAAGTGAGTTTGAAAATTTGAAACTCAATCCATTTCAATATTTGCCTCCCTGACATAAAGCATTCATGGTGTAGAAATATGATCCAAACGTATGACCTTCCATAAAAAGATAATTCTTCACACTTGCCCCCCGATGTGGAGGGTGATCCTTGGTCAAGGTTCATTCAAAAAACAAGAATCCAATAGGCTCAAAGGGGGTAGCAAAGGATAATTTCTCATTTTGTGAAAGGAATACGAAAGATGGCCATTTCTCATTTCCAGTATGAATATTTCCATTGAAGAGCAAACCCCAGGTGGAGTAGATAATAAGAATTGCCATTAAAATCATTTGAATATCTCATATGCATGATATCACTATTTTTTTCCTTTTTTTTTTTTTTTTTGCAACTCATGCATCCTCTCAACGTGCCTATCCAAATAAAGGCCCAACCCAACAATTCTCTTTATTCCGGTTTTCTCTGAGTGTCCATGCAATTTCATTCGATCATAAAGAAAAACAAAGTTTGCACAAGTCGGTAATGGCGTGCAAAAACAACAGGTATTCGGCTCTTTGGTAATCCTACCCCAAGATATGACAAAGGATAACTGGGTGAAAATGGATGTTACTCAAATCAATGCATTCAAGGATACTGAAAAAATATGGCTTTTAAGGTAATTTCCCCCCAATATATGAGTAAAGGACACTATTCAGGAAAAGAAAAGTTCGGGCATGGTTGAGAAACTTAGAAGTGATGTGTTTAAAGCTCTTAGATAGCTTTGACATTTATCAAATTACCAAAAAATCTGAAAATTCAATCTTAATCCTATAGAATTTAGGTTTAAACAAAATTTAATTCCTTTTTTCTTTTTTTTTTCCATTTTTTTTTGTTTTTTGTTCATTTTTTATTAATTCCGAAAATACAAGTAAAAATCAAAATTAAAAGTTAAAATTAAAACTACCCGGACAAAAACGGATGTCTACATTTACAACTGACATTAATTCAAGTTTCATAATTTTCATCTACTCATATAGTAATAATTTGATATTCAAAGTCAAAAGATGAATAAAGTGTACATAGTTCCACAGTGATTTTTTAAAAGATGTTAGAATGGACTATTCACAAAGAAGATACTAAAAGTTTGAATATTAATTGATTTTATTAGAGATTAAAACATTGCTCAATATTACACAATGAAAAGCGTGGTCTTATCTTCTTTTTCTTCTTTTTCACTTTATTTGTAATAATCTTATATGGTACGGATTTTGAAGTACATTTTAGGGTTCCCTTGCCTTAACTTTGATATTAAAAGATCATTGCAACAAAAAAAAAAAAAAAACAAGGGTTTATGTTACTCCTAAAATAGAACTAATAATTTTAAAGACATAATATAAAAAATATAATTAAAATACGAAATCATATAAAAAATAATATAAATATGACATGAATATATCAAAATTTATATAACATATAATATTTTAAATACGATTATGATATGCAAAAATAATATAAACACAATATAAACAAATGAATTACCAAATCTATTCTAAAATATAAAAATAAAAAAAGTTTTTATTTTATACCAAATTACAGTACATGATAAGGTCGAGTTTACTCAAAAAAAAAAAAAAAAAAATAGACATTCTGAACTCCATTTTCTGCTTATTGATATATTGAATAAAAATCGGTCTAATTAATTAAATTTGCTGGCTGGCAGCAAATCTTTGTCATAAAAGTGGGGGAAGAAGGTTTTGTTTTCAGTAAAAGTAAGCAATGAAGGATGATTATGTTAAAACCCGAATTAAGGTTGACTAAGTAAAGAATTATTTGATTTTGGTGCAGTTTGGGCAATGCAGGGAAAGCTTCAGCGAAGCTGCCAAAAGGCCCAAAACAGACTAAACAGTGATTCTAAAGCAAAGTAGTGAAAGAAAGAAAAAAGATGCTACTAGTATAGCATGGGTTAATGGAGTGTATATTAAAATTTATCATTATATTTTATATTGATTGATATCTATTATTATATTTTTAAAATTAAAATAAATTTGTTATTATATTTTTATTTGATTGAAATTTATTATTAAATTTTAATTTTTTTAATTTAATTTTACCACTCAATTTTAATTTTGAAATAATTAAATTGAGTGGTAAATTTTGAAATTTATTTGATTGAAACTTTTATTATCATTCTTTATTAATCTATTAAATCCTAATTATTAAAATAAAAGATTTGAAATAATTTTTTTATTAAATTTTAACTTAAAATCATCCAATAAAGTTGAGTATCAATATTCAATCAAAAATAAAAATCTAGTGACAAATTTAATTAAACAAAAGTAGAGTGACAAAATTCAATATATAATTAAAATATAATGATAAATTTATATTTAATCTTAAAAATACAATTATAAATATCAATTTAAATAAAATATAATGATAAATTTTAATATTTACTTATAATATAATCTATAATATAATGATAAATTTACCTCTTAACACAGTATATAATATAATGTTAGTAAAACGAAACCTCTGCCACGTGACCAACAGCCGCCCGTGCCGGTAACCAAACGTCATCAAAAGCCGAAGTCTACCACATAGGTAAACAGCAAGAAAAATACTTTCTACACCCTCACGTGTAAACACCCCCTTTTTTTTTAACCGAGTCCGTGGTTAAAAGTTAAAACCCGAACCCACATTAACCGCAATTTACTGCCTCCCTAATCACTTCCGTACATTAACTAGCATAAATACCCCCAACTACCCTCTCACTTCTATTTTATTCTCTCTCTCTCTCTCTACGCTAACCAAACTACCATAAGAAACCAAAGAAAGGCCAAAACCCTTTTTCATTTTGCTTATATCTGTCTGAGAAATTAGCTCTGTGTACGGACTGGCTATTGCTCAGAAACCCTAATTTTCAGGTCAAGGCCTCATAAAGTCTGCTCTGCTTCAAAATGTGAATTCAAAGCCTTTTTCTGAATCACCCTTTAATGCCCCTCCCTGCTTCACTTGATGCAATACTCATTTCTTCTATGTCTTTTTTTTTTTTTTTTTTTCCTTTTTTGTTTGCACACAATTTTTTACTCCTTGCCTCTGGCACCCTCTCTCTCCCTTCAAACTTCAAACTCACTGTTTCTTACTCTTGACTCTTCTCTTCGGCTCCTTTACAGGTATATGATTCCATTTTTTATATCCTCGTCAATCATCTTCTAGAAAGAAGATCAAAGTTCATTGCTTTCATCCACTGTCTTAATTTCTGTTATCTGATTCCAGTTCCTTCCACTTTTTTGACTTCATCTTGTTCAAAGATTTTTTTTCCTTCTCTCTTACAAGAGAGAAACAAGTGAGCAAATCAGGTTGAGAAACAAAAAATGTTTGAGTACAAACGTAAGTCAGAAAGTGAGTTAAGTTCAGATACAAGGAATTCATCAAGTCAAAGTTCAATGAGTAGTAAAAGTTGTAGCAGCTTTAGTCGTCTCTCTTTTGAGCTCCTCCCAACATCTCGGTCGTCCCCAGAGAACCTTTCTCTGAAACCCCACCGATCATCCGACTTCGCTTACTCCGCTATCCGATCCGCCACCTTCGCCCGCAAAACCGGCCTCACATTCCGTGATTTCCGACTCCTTCGCCGCATCGGCTCCGGGGATATCGGAACAGTCTATCTCTGCCGGCTGGCCAACGTGGATGATAAATGTTATTATGCGATGAAGGTGGTGGATAAGGAAGCGTTGGCGATGAAGAAAAAAGTGCAACGTGCTGAAATGGAGAAGAAGATCTTGAAGATGCTGGATCATCCGTTTTTGCCTACTTTGTACGCTGAGTTTGAAGCTTCTCATTTCTCATGCATAGTTATGGAGTACTGTTCAGGAGGTGACTTGCATTCTCTTAGACATAAGCAACCTCACAAACGCTTCTCTTTGAGCTCGGCAAGGTACTATTTTTTCCCCTTTTTTTACTTCCATAGCTGACAGGTTTTTGAAGTTGTGCAACATTGATTTTATACTGATCTTTGTTGCATGCTTTAATCTGGTTGTTTTGTTTTGTTTTCTTGTGTTGCCAACGCATAGCCTGACTTGTTCTTATCTTTGTCTGTATCAACTCTGCAGAGACTCCTTCAATAATCAAACCTTATCTCTCTCTTATTTCTTCATTTGATATATTTTTCGGTTGCTCTAAATTTTATAAGTAATTTTTTTTTTTATAGTAATAGGTTTCATTAATGGTGGACTAAGGATTTAGGAGTGCTAGGAATCACTTTCTGTTTCCCTTATTCTTCCTCGACAGCTGAGATATTTCACTCAATTACATCTAACTTTAGCTGCAAATTCCCCTTATTTAATATTATTTTCCATTATTAGAATTACGGAATCACTTATTCTGGTAATTTTCCGGATCCAGTTACTTGCATGGCAAGTAACGTTAAAAAATTGATGCTTTTCATCATTTCTTTTTACCCTGTTTGGTTGCTGAGAATTTTCAAATGTTAAAACTTTTCTATTCACTGTTTGCACACATTTCTAACATTAGAAAAAAAACAAGCTCTATATTTATTTTTTTACTTTTTCCAGGTTTTATGCAGCTGAGGTTCTGGTAGCTCTAGAGTACCTTCACATGCTGGGCATTATTTACCGAGACCTAAAACCGGAAAACGTTTTAGTAAGATCAGATGGTCACATCATGCTCTCAGATTTCGATCTTTCACTTTGCTCAGACGCGATCCCAGCCGTTGAATCACCATCACCATCATCGTCTCCGGATCCCACGTCCCCACAAAACCAGCCCTGCACTCGTCTACACCCAACACTTATCTCCCGCCTCTTCCACAGGCTCTTCCGGTCAAAGAAGATCGAAACGCTCACCCCCAGCAAACTCTTCTTCGTGGCAGAGCCCGTCACCGCCCGATCGCGCTCCTTCGTTGGGACCCATGAGTACGTTTCTCCCGAGGTGGCCTCAGGTGGATCACACGGTAACGCCGTTGACTGGTGGTCCCTCGGGATCTTCATCTACGAGATGATCTACGGGCGTACACCTTTTGCGGCTCCATCGAACGAGCTTACGCTGCGCAACATTGTGAAAAGGCCACTCACTTTCCCAACCCACTCGCCTTCATCCCTTCTTGAGCACCACGCGCGAGACCTCATCTCCGGGTTGTTAAACAAGGACCCCAACAGTCGGTTGGGATCCAAACGCGGAGCTGCCGACGTCAAATCGCACCATTTTCTTAAAGGACTCAATTTCGCGCTTATAAGGTCGCTTACGCCGCCGGAGATTCCGGGGTTAAGACTGCAATCAACGACGTCGTATTACCATCCGAAGAGCGAGGAACAATCAACCGCGTTTGATTACTTTTGAGAAGCTCAGAGGCGACGTTTGCGTCACGTGTTCAATCGGCTCTGCCAGATTTTATCACTGGCGAGTGACAGATGTGTAAAATAGAGCAGTCTCTCTTTCTTTCTCTTTTTTTTTTTTTTTTTTTTTTTCTTTATGGGTTTTTACTTTTGTTTGGGTTGACTTTGTATGGAAGATATGCATAACTAATTACGTAAATATATGATGAGAAGATGTCAAACAAAAAATGAAAAAAGAAAGGAATGAATGAATTATGAAAAAAGAAAGGAATGAATGAATTTTGTTTGGGTTGATTAGGAATTTTTTTTATTATTAATACAAAGTCTATGCATCGTATAATTATTATTTTAATTCTATACGAAAAAAATGGACCGGGGATAGAAAAGATAGAAAATACTTTATAATAATAATAATTTAAATGGTCGATTAGTATGGAAAATCAATAATAAATCATTTAAATTTGTGCTAATGATTGTTATCTCTTGATTATTAAAAATAAAAAAAGCAAATTTATCCATCTTCAGGGGCTGGACAATATCAGTAGGAAAAAATAATAAAATGAATTACGCCAAATAAATCTCATGGTTCAGTTTAAAAGAATAATATTAGCTCATCAAAATCCCATTATGCTAAGAAAGAATATTCTTATATTTATATCGGTTTATAATAGTGAATTAAATTTAATGGTTTTTGTGAAAGAAAATGAAATGAGATTAATGTACAAAAAAACAGTAGTAGCTTATTAATATTTATGATTACTAACCATATTATTAAATAGAAATTACTTATATTAATTTATGATTAATGTTATTATTATTATGTAGGTAAAGAAAGATAAGGTAAGAAGGGTGGGGGGCATGTTTGAACATGTTCTGCAAAATCAGTGTGATGAGTGAACATTCCCAAAGTTACCAAACTATTT
The DNA here is from genome assembly GCA_030761205.1 of Fremontodendron californicum. Lineage (NCBI taxonomy): Eukaryota > Viridiplantae > Streptophyta > Magnoliopsida > Malvales > Malvaceae > Fremontodendron > Fremontodendron californicum. The sequence continues at coordinate 43,189,335 of JAULJL010000002.1, read as the reverse complement.
GAAATTGCGTAAAGAAGGATTGTCTTGTCTTGTCTGCCACAACACAATACTACAAGACAAAGACAAAGGTATCCCAATTGAATGTAGTATAATAATAATTTATTTATTTTGGTTTGGTTTGGTTTGGTTTGGTTTCATCATGTGAATGTGAATCACTCTCCTGTTAAAAAAATTACAGAAAATTAGCTTACTTAATATAACAATAAAAGTTTTGTTAATGTGCATTTTAAGTACTACTTAATATATTAATTATAATAATAATATTATATTAAATACAAATTTGATAATTTTACTATATATAAAAACTTTAAAAAGTGTATTTAAAGAACTCATTAGCAAATTTTTAATAATAATAATAACAAAAATGGTTTCCAAAATCCAAATTACAAGGAGGGTTTCGTAATCATTTTGGATTTTCAACCACAACCAAGCTTTTACCATTTAGACCATGCTGGAGTAGGTTGATTTTCTGGTCATAACTAAACTTAATAATCTTCCCAAAAATTCAATACTTATTATTTTTAAAAATAATTATTTTTATAGATTTTCCAAACCAATGATTTTAGAGTACTTATTATTTATAAGAATTTTGCTAACAAGTACTTTAAGAGCACTTTTTAAGGTTATTAGATCTAGTAATATCTTTAATCAATGCATTGAAAATGATGAATAAAATTGTTAATTTTTACATTTAATACAATATTATTACTATAAATAATATATTAATTAATTTTAAAAAATATCCTAAAAATACTCGTTATCAAAACTTTATTTATAAAAAATAATTATTTTCAATCAATTATAGTAGTCGTTAAATAATTTGAAGACTTTTCGATGCAATAATGACTGGTAAATACGTATTTACTTGTGAAATTTAAAAATATTTAAAAATGAACTTAATCTAAATTTTAATTGTTTTGTTTAATTTGTTTATTTGAATATAATATGATACATTATAAATTATTTGATCATTATGAAAACTTTTATTTGTAATTACAATCTAATCAAAAGATTTTGATATGAATTTTAGTAGGGGACCCATAAAATATTTTAGTTTATTATGGAAACCTGAAAAGATAACCCCACATCAGAAGGGACCCACTATTATATTCAGAAAGGGACCCACTTAATATGCGCCGCGCAGACAGTGTGGGATAAGAATCATGAGGCAAGCCAATTACGATATAGGATGCCCAAATGCATCAACGGCTCAGATTTCCTCCCGACTCTTCCCTCTTTTTTTAATTTCTCTTTTAATAAAATTCCGATTAGGGTTTTATAAATCATTGGATAATAATAATTTACTTGAAACCCATAGGCATGCCAACCGTAAAAGGCGTGTAAAGGGAAATTGATTTTTTTTGCACATGCCAATGCCGAGGTTGTAGAAAAAGGATCACAATCATTCTGTTCCCACGCGCTCTTAACGCCGTTTATGTCACATCTCCTGCAATTTCTTCTTTCTTTTTCTTTTAATTCATGCCTAAATCTTACTTCGAATTAATTTAACTATAAAATGATCAAATAATTTATTTTCATCAGTATTTACATTAAATATGTTAGTAATAAATAATTTTGTATTATTTTTAGTTTTGAAGAAATAACTAGTTATAATTTATGATTCATATGTTACAATTTTTCATATATATAATTATAATGTAATGAAAATTTTATGATGTTGAAAGATATTTTTGGATAAATTTGAGTCATTTTTGCTGGCCAGTTTTAACTTATCAGAATATTGATGTTGAGAACATAAAGCATATTTATTTTATAGGCGCTTGATTTATTAAATTGTGGGGGAAACTGTTGCTGATGCTGTTAGTATATAAATAAGGATTTTATTAACGAATGCTCTTAGAGTATTTTTTAAGGTTATTAAATATAATAATATTAAAATATGAATAAAATTATTAATTTTTGTATTTAATATAATATTATTATTATAAATAATATATTAATTAATTTTAAAAAATACTTTAAGAATATTCGTTAACAAAACACTATAAATAATTGGGGAAGGGGGGAGAGCTTTGACAACACATGGGGCAGTCCATGTGAGCACCTGGCAACCAGGCAGGCAGCTTTACCGGCTGGCTTAAAAGCGCTGTCTCCCTCCTTGTCTACTAGACCCTAGTTTTTTTTTATATTTTTTATACTAAGAAGAGAAGAAGAGAAGCAGAAGAACAAGACAGTGGATGAGTGAAGAAGAAGAAGCAGCAGCAGCAGAAGAGAAGGAGAAATGTAGGGTGGGGTACTGCTTTTTTTTTTTTTTTTCCCTTAAGAATTAATTTTCTGATAATTGTGGGGTTTTTTTAATTAGTTGTCTTTCCTCAATTGGTAATGGTGATGTAAAGTGAGATTAGGAATTAAAAAGATAATAATAATACTTTTGATGGGTAAGAGAGATTTGGGGATGACTTTGTTTGATAGTTTAGGGCTGATATGTGGATGGGGACCAACTAAAATGATACTCTAATTAAAATATATAGTTTTGACTTTGTTGTTTTAACAGACATAATCAAGATCTGTGTTTCAAGTTTCAACAGATGCTTATCTAAGTACTGTAATTTAATATTTGAGAAAAATTTGTTGGGTTGAGAGCAGCAGAGTGGTTGTTTTTTTTGTAGTAGTGGGCTTGGTGAGAGAGAGACAGAAACAGAAAAAAGAAGATTAATTTTGATTCTACAATTGGAAAGTGCCAGTGCCAGCTGAGTTTGATTTTGAAAAACTAAGTCAGCTTCCTATATTCGGGCGATAGATGTGAACTTTGACACCAAGCTTGAACTCTTCACTTAAGAAAGAAGTAAAACTAGCAGATTTTGAAATTCTAAGGACTGAAATTAATGCTGCAGTACGTAGCAGCAGCAATGATTTAGTAATAAAGTAGTTAAAGATTTGAAGGATCAAAAAGCTTACATTAAATATTCTATGTATTCATTTTATATTATACTATTAACTAACATAACATAACATAGCAAGCAAGCAAATGACTAATTAATTGTATGGCATCAATCATCAGTTTCTTTTTTCTTTATTTATTGATCGGCTCAGGAGTTGTAACTAATACTATTTCATCAGAGATTCGAAAGAAAGAGAATATCGTAAAACTTAATCATACCCCTACTATTACTATATCACCATTAGTAGTATCAGTTAAGTTGTTGAATAAGGGGGGGGGGGGGGGGAACAGGACAATTTGAAGAAAAATTGGAATGCGTGATCTTACTACTTGTGATGTTTACCTACACAAACACATGAGGTGAAGAAGAGCTTGAGAATGTCAATCTAAGTTAAACATCCCTCCCTATCCCCTATTAATATTAATATTAATATGATTCCACCCACAAAGACAAAGGGTCCAATTCCAAATGTGAAGGAATAAGGCAATGGATTGAGAGTGTCAGATTTGCTAGTCAAAGTCAATGGAATTTGAAGGTGATGCTTGGTGTGCGTCAGAATGGGCATCAGTTCCAACACCAAATCAAACTTCAATTTCTTTCTCTTTCTCTCTCTTTTTTCTTTTTAAAAAAAATAATCTTAAAAAATGACTGATGCCCCCTCTCCCCTCCCCTTTCTCTGCTTAATGTGTCAGTTGAAACCGCTAATCTCCACCCTATTGGTTGCTCAGCCTCTGATATAAACGGCGTCGCACGCAACTCTGACAGAATGGTAATAGTAGTAGTAATTGCTACTAACATAATAATGGAAAACGACATTTTCCTATTCATACAGTAAACAGTAGTAGCCTCAAACTCCATTTAACATAACCATTTAACATAACCTAGAAGAAGAAGAAGAAGAAGAAATATTATGTTTTAGTTTTAGTTTTAGAAGGAGGAAAATGTGTGGGGACAGCAAAGGAAACAAGAAAAGTGGTAACGTCACGTGAGGAGAGCATGCAACGTAACTTGTGCCTACTCCTAGTGAGACTATGGGGGCCTAGTCTTAACGTGGCCTGGCCGTGGAATATTGGAACAGTCATTATTCACATAAAATGCCAAGATGCAGCTTCCCTAGCCCTAGCCCTAGCCCTAGCCCTGCCACTTGCTGCTCCTTTTACGTAGTCATTATCTATTATTTATTATCTCTCTCTCACTCTCTCACCACTAGTACTTGTAATAGAACGAATGGAGAAAAGAAAAATTGGACCGTCAAACATTTTCAGAGCTAAGTCTTAAGCTCCCATTGAACGTTGCTGAGACAGAGACGATAGCTCAGTTGGGTCATCATTCATCAGCAATAAAGTAAAGTCATCCTAGTTCTTTCTTTATTCATAATTTTATTCATATTACGTATTTACTATCAATCTATCATAGACAAAAAGTCTGCTGTATGAACCAGAAGGAATTTGAGATCAAACTAATGATGAAGCTTTCCCTTAATTATTCACTAATTACCTCTTTTTTAACAACGGAAAATCAACTTTTATTATACTAATAATCCTTTTAATAGCCGGCCCCCCATCCCCAAAAATTTTGGGTGCGAGATTTAAGTTTTAATAATGTCGAGCATTAAGCCCAAGTAGCCAACTCATGAGACATAAAGGCCAGACCAGAGCCTTCAAATACTTGTATAATTCAATGTGCGAGGGAATATGCAATTTTATTTCATTCATGATCCTTTTAATTATAGCAGCTTTTCATACCTGCAAAGCTCAAAAGGCATGTTCCTTTCTCATGCTAAATATGAAACGCGCAAATTAGATAGAAAGAGTATACCCTTCTTTAGACAAAGGCATGCAATATGAATGCTATGCATTTTGTTTAAAAAGAACCTTTTCACGATGTTTACTTAAATGGGGAAGTGAAAATGCTGCAAAATTCTTTTGAGACCAAAAAGAGGAGAAAAGTATATTTTTATAGGATAAAAGTCTACAGAAGTGAAGTAAGAAACAAAGACAGAGAAAATGTGCAAACATATTATTATTAGGGATAAGGCAGAGTCCGCTTTTATAACCTGGTTTCCTACTCTGGAGTAGTCTCTACTTCATGGACAAACCATTAGTCAAAAAGCAAGTAATCATCATAATCAGAGAAGTCACTGGCCCCTGAGAACTCAAAATAATCATCATAATCATCGGACATTAAATCAATGTCAGAAATTCCAGATGGGTAGTCTTCATCTGATGACCCAACATCACGAACTTTTGCATCAAACTCATAATCATGGGTTGAATCATAAGGACATCGCAAACTTTTTTATGCGTTCAACACATCTTTTCTCCAAGTTCCCTCCCAGAAGAACATTGAAACACTGCCGCAAGTCAAGGGATTCAAGGTGAGGACAACCGTCGAGAATGGTCTCCAAGCCATCATTTGTCAGCTTGTTCCCAAAAAGTTGGAGGTGGCCTAATTTGGGCATAGTTTGTGCAATAGCTAGTGCCTCATCATCAGAGTCTAAGTAGTAGCGTTTGCATCCCTGAACATTGAATTTGAATGATTTCAAGAGAGGGCAACAGCGCCCAATAGTTTCTAGAGCATCTTTTGAAATGGAGCAGTATGAAATTTCAAGCTCTTCTAGAAACGGAATTTTTAAAGCTGCTTCACTTAATCCTTCATCTGAAATATTATAGCAGGATACAAGTCGAAGACGTTTAAGATGACTAGACCTGTGACAAGCATCATTTGAAGAATTAAAGATGGGCAACGGCAGCAGTTGCACACAAATGAATATCCAATTTTAGTACTGTAATATAATGAAAATAAGTGATGTTTGAACTTAGAAATGCAAACTAACAACCATCTTTCTATTGAATGTTCATGTTGAAACATCATTTTGAAATTCTATTTGGGCAATTAATTGCAGTTGGAGCAACGAAAGCGAAAGACCAGGCTATAAACAAACACGAACATTTAAGTCTCCAAGTGAATACTGAAATACCAAATACCAATTGAAAGTTCATTAAGGAAAATATAAGCCATACAAACACCAAAGCAGTGATATGTAATAAGCCATAGTATCCGTTGCTTGATGAAGGATCATATTCTTCAACCAATAATAATCCAACCGTATCATTCCTCTATTCTCCTAGCACCTTGACAATGAAAAAGAAAACCAAAAATAAATAGACTGGGAAAGTTTCATTTACGTCACTGTTCATTGTTACTCAATTGTTTTCTTTGATAATCATACCACATTGACATTTAAATTGGGTACTGTTAAAACTTGAAATATCCAAGTGCATCGGCTTAACTCGTTCCCAAAAATGGAGATGCAGTCATGCAGTATGGGCCTAAATAGGTCTCATTGAAAAGAGAAAAGGCCTTCAGTTAATTGAATTTTTTAATTAAAATAATATAAGACTGAAAATTGCATAAATAAGTCCGACATGGCAGCAAGATTAACAACTTTAAGAACAAAACGGCAATCAAAATCCTAAAATGTTGAAGCAATAACCCTAAATCCATGAAATGTCCAAAAATTTACTGATAATAAACCAAACCTAGCAAATTATAAAACACTCAACAACATTGAAGAAATCAAATTGATGATTGATAATTAGTATAACCAGAAAAAAAAAAAAAAAAAAACTTACCTCTCAGCGATATGAATTAGAAGGTCATCCGTACCAAAGTATTCGAGATTGATATCAATCAAGTGGCCGCAGCTGCGATCGACAGCGTGGACGCACAACTTCTCGAGGTCATAGTCCAAGTCCCATACATCACCCAAATTGTGCATATCAATGGATCTCCACATTAATGGGTCTTTGCAGATCTTTTTCCACTGAGAGCATACGTTTTGGGCGCTGTTCAGGATCTCAATTGCACCCAGCCGAGAAAGAATCGAGGCCGTCACGTCCAAGGGCAGCTCCAGCCAGTTACGGGTTTCGGGTTTGGTGGTCATGGTTCGTTTGGAGGATTATCTTTCATGGAAAAGTGGGAGATTTTGTTGGGGAAAAAAAAAAGAGAAAGAAATGGAAGACTTTTAAAAGGTTCTTGTTTTTCCTCTACCCGTCAAAGTATAAAAAACCGTTAGCATTCCGGTTTTTGATATGTTGGGTCGTGTTCGTGGATATTATAAACCCTACTAAAACAACACAATTTTTTTACCCATTTCATGTTTTTTGGGTCCAAGACGAGAAAAAAACAAACGGAGGTTACTAACAAAAACTTTGAGAGATCATTTGTTTTAACAAGGACATGAATTTGATATATAACTAAGCAAAATCCTTTTCAATAATAATATATATTATTTTGGAGCTCCTTCATTGCTTAATCTATTCATTATATGATAAACTTCAAAAACAGAAGAGATGTGAATAACTGAAAACTTGATAGACATTTACTCTGAACTGGGTCAGCGTCCCAACACAAACATAAAGCTAAACCTTAAAAAGACCGTTTGACAGTATCAAACTGATACGATAAACTTGTCCAGAAACTCGGACAAAGAATATTCCCCTACAAATATAAACTTTAAACAAGGATGAACATGCATAAAAATTTAGCTCCAAAAAAATAGCTTGTCACCAAAAGACTCTCTAGAGTGGAGCGCTCTGCTTCAACCACACATTGTAAATTCAACAGAAGGGTCTGAGTTTCAGCAAAATTATCATCGCTTACCTTCAATCCTTGTCCAAAATCAAAAAGAACTTCCTCCTAGGCCATCCAAAACTCCTTAACCTCAACTTTTTCTCAAGATCCTTCACCTCATCAGTCAGAAGGACTATAATAATCCCAATAAGCCCCAGAATCATAACTCTCTAAATCATAGTTATCGTCACCAAAAGCATAATCATCAAAAGTGAAGCCAGAAGAACCACTGCTTTCTGCAGTGAATTCATAGAATTCATAGTCATGAGTTGAATCATTGGGGAGTCTCAAATTTTTAATCTGTTCAGCGCATCTTTTCCTCATATCCCCTTCCAGATCAACATGGAAACACTTGCGCAGGTCAAGGGATTCAAGGTAAGGGCACCCATCAAGAATGGCCTGCAAGCCTTGATTTGTCAGCTTATTTCCAACGAGCTGCAGGTGGCTTAATCCATGCATGTTTTCGGCAATAGCTAGTGCGTCCTCGTCATACTGATCAGAGGAATATCTGATCTCTTGATTATATTTGAATGTTTTCAGAAGAGGGCAACAACGCCCAACGGCTTCTATGGCATCTTTGCCAGCTTTACCAGAATAAATTTCAAGCTCTTCCAGCAACGGAAAATTTGTAGCTGCTTCACTCAATCCCTCATCTGAAATATCCCAGCAAATTACAAGTCGGAGGCGTCTGAGATTACTTGTTCTGTGAAAAGCATCAAAATAAAACATGATTGTCAAAATCAGCAATCAAACTAATGAATAACCTTGCCACTAGTATAATAAATTAAAGAAAGTGGCATATTACTCACATTTCTCTCATTCATAAAGGGCAAATGTCAATTGATGGAACCAAAGGAATAAAAGTTTCCCTTGTCACCCCGTTATAAAACATTTCAATGAAAAGGAAAAAAAAAAACGAAGCTACACACTTTCCGGTATAATCTGGAGCAAATGCCCACAGCCCCGACAAAACCAGCACACCAATCTCGTACAGAAAGCAATGACAAATAAATGTTAGAATCCCACATCGGTGGGAGAATTGTTAGAGTTCCTCCTTGAAGGCTATATAAAGAGCCTTAAGGAGAAGTATTAAAACCATCCCAAGAATTATCTCTTCCTCTCTTGTATACTTTCTTATATTCTTTGTGAGGTTGTTCTCTCCTAGTATTTAGAGAGAGGTGTTGTAATATTTTCTCATAGTGAAATTCTTCTAGTCTTGCCCCGTGGTTTTTCCCTTTATTCATTGAGGGTTTTCCACGTTAAATTTTGTGTGTTCAGTTCCTATTTTCTCATCTCTTATTTTAGTTGTGAGACACTATTCCGTCACTCTGGTACCTAACAGTGGTATCAGAGCCATTGGTTCGTGGTCCTTATTCCGCTGCAGTGAAAGTGTTGGTTCTTAGTATGCTCTGTGGTTGCAGTATTGTCTGATCTTCCACATCAGAAAAGAATTATTCTTGTTGCTGGAAATAAAGTGTGGTAGTGTGAAAGTGTCTAGGGAAGTTCTGGCTAGGAAAGACTTGGTATTTAAGTGTGTCTATCAGTGACCCACCTCTCTTTCCTGGGAACCTACCTGGTGCACTATTCACGGGCTACGGTCACTGTTCCAGTATACGGTCACTGTTCCAGATACGGTTACTATTCATACGTGTGGTTGTATACTTTTGCAGTAATTGTTAACGTATACTGGATTTGTTCTAGTGTACGACATACGTACAATACTGTTCACGTATACGGTACTATTCACGGTGAAATAGTGTAGCTCGCTTCAGTTCGTGTACAACCATGGCAGCAAAATTCGAGATAGAGAAGTTCAGTGGGAGAAATTTCTCCTTGTGGAAATTGAAGATAAGAGCAATTTTGAGGAAGGATAATTGTCTAGAAGCAATTGAAAGTAGACCCACAGAAATGACTGATGAAAAGTGGAAAGAGAAGGATGACAATGCTGTTGCCAATCTGCACCTAGCAATGGCGGATTCAGTTTTGTCAAGTGTTGCAGAGAAGAAGACTGCAAAGGAGATTTGGGATGTTCTAAACAAATTGTACGAGGTGAAGTCACTTCACACCAGAATATTCTTGAAGAGGAAACTCTACACTCTTCGAATGAGTGAATCCACGTCGGTAACGGATCACATCAACACTCTGAATACGCTATTTGCTCAACTCACAGCATCAGATTTCAAAATAGCGGAAAATGAACGTGCGGAACTTCTACTTCAGAGTTTACCAGATTCGTATGATCAACTCATCATCAACATCACAAATAACAATGTTAGTGACTCTCTTCACTTTGATGATGTTGCCGGTGCTATTCTTGAAGAAGAATCCAGGCGCAAGAATAAGGAGGAAAGGTCAGAAAATTCAAAGCAAGCAGAGGCTTTAACGATGATGAGAGGCAGATCAACAGAACGTGGCTCCAGTGGGAGTCAGAATCATGGTAGATCAAAATCTCGAAGAAGGAAGAATCTTAAATGCTACAATTGTGGCATGAGAGGGCACTCGAAGAAGGAGTGTTGGCATAATAAGAAGGGTGGAGAAAAGAATTCTGAAACATCAACCTCCCAAGGTTGTGTTGCAAGTACCTCAGATGATGGAGAAATCTTGTATAGTGAAGCAGCGACTAGTTCTAAAGGCGGAAAGAAACTCAATGATGTCTGGATAATGGATTCAGGTGCGACATGGCACATGACTCCATACCGAGATTGGTTTTGCACTTATGAACCTATTTCGGAAGGATCTGTGTTCATGGGAAATGATCACGCCTTAGATATTGCTGGAGTCGGTACCGTCAGATTAAAAATGCATGATGGTACTGTTCGCAAAATTCAAGGGGTACGACATGTGAAGGGCTTAAAGAAGAACTTATTGTCAATTGGACAATTGGATGACCTCGGGTGCAAGATCCACACTGAATGTGGAATATTGAAAGTAGTGAAAGGAAACCTTGTGGTGATGAAAGCAGAGAAGATCACAAGCAATCTATACATGCTTTTGGGAGAGACGTTGCAAGAGGCAGATGCATCAGTTGCAGCAGCCAGCCAAGAAGAAACGACGATGATGTGGCATCGCAGATTAGGCCATATGTCAGAGCGAGGCTTGAAAGTCCTTGCAGAACGCAATCTCCTGCCCGGGCTCAAGATGGTCAATTTACCTTTCTGTGAGCACTGTGTGATAAGCAAGCAGCATAGATTGAAGTTTGCTAAAGTAACTACAAGAAGCAAACACATACTGGACTTAATCCATTCTGATGTGTGGGAGTCACCAGAAATATCCCTGGGTGGAGCAAAGTATTTTGTATCATTCATTGATGACTATTCCAGGAGATTATGGGTGTACCCAATCAAGAAGAAGTCAGATGTGTTTCCAGTATTCAAGGAGTTCAAAGCACAAGTAGAGCTTGAAACTGGGAAAAGAATCAAGTGCTTGAGGACAGACAATGGAGGAGAATATGTAGACGGTAACTTTCTAGCATTCTGTAAGAAAGAGGGTATTATGAGACAATTCACGGTTGCACATACGCCTCAACAGAATGGTGTAGCAGAGCGGATGAACAGAACTCTCCTAGATAGAACAAGAGCCATGCTGAGAACAGCGGGATTGGCCAAATTTTTCTGGGCAGAAGCAGTCAAAACCACCTGTTATGTGATAAATCGATCACCATCAACGGCGATTGGTTTGAAGACGCCTATGGAGATGTGGAAAGGAAAGCCAGCTGATTATTCTTCTCTACATGTGTTTGGATGTCCTGTGTACGTGATGTACAACTCCCAAGAAAGAACAAAGCTGGATCCAAAATCCAGAAAATGTATATTCTTGGGTTATGCTGACGGTGTTAAGGGGTATCGCCTGTGGGATCCCACTGCCCGCAAGGTTGTTGTCAGCAGAGATGTAGTTTTTGCAGAAAATGAACTGCAAAGTGAGCAAACAAATGACAACACTTCAAAAGAGACTGCTACAGTGCAGATGGATAGAAATTCTCAAGAAGATGATTCTTCTGAAGCAGAACCAGAGCATGAGGTACCAGAACCAGTTGAGTCCGAGGCTGTAGAAGTTCGACGGTCAACTCGTGAGAGAAGGCCTCCAAATTGGCACACGGAGTATGTTACGGAGAGCAATGTTGCATATTGTCTTTTAACAGAGGATGGAGAGCCATCAACTTTTCATGAAGCTACTAGTAGCCCAGATGCTTCTCTGTGGATGACAGCAATGCAGGAAGAAATTGAAGCTCTTCACAAGAACGAGACATGGGAACTGGTGGAATTACCACGTGGCAGAAAAGCCATTGGTAACAAATGGGTCTACAAGATCAAGCGGGATAGCAATGATCAAGTAGAACGATATCGTGCTAGATTGGTTGTAAAAGGATATGCTCAGAAAGAAGGTATTGACTTCAACGAGATATTTTCTCCAGTTGTCAGACTTACTACTATCAGAGTAGTGTTGGCTATGTGTGCTGCATTTGATTTACATCTTGAACAACTAGATGTAAAGACGGCTTTTCTACATGGAGAGCTTGAAGAAGAAATTTATATGCTCCAACCAGAAGGTTTTGTTGAAACAGGCAAAGAGAACTTGGTTTGCAGGTTGACCAAATCTCTGTACGGTCTAAAGCAGGCGCCCAGATGTTGGTACAAGAGATTTGATTCTTTCATAATTAGCCTTGAATACAACAGACTGAGTTCAGACCATTGTACGTACTACAAGAGGTTTGATGATAATGATTTCATTATTTTGCTGTTGTATGTGGATGACATGTTGGTGGTAGGCCCCAACAAAGATCGAATCCAAGATTTGAAGGCACAGTTGGCTAGGGAGTTCGATATGAAGGACTTGGGACCCGCAAACAAGATTTTAGGGATGCAAATTCACCGAGACAGAAAAGACAGGAAAATTTGGCTTTCTCAAAAGAATTATCTGAGGAAGGTCTTGCGACGCTTCAACATGCAAGACTGTAAGCCAATATCTACCCCACTTCCTGTCAATTGTAAATTATCCTCAGGTATGAGTCCTAGCAATGAAGCAGAGAGGATGGAAATGTCTCGAGTACCGTATGCATCAGCGGTGGGAAGCCTTATGTATGCTATGATATGTACAAGACCAGACATTGCACAAGCAGTGGGAGCGGTCAGTCGATTTATGGCAGATCCTGGTAGAGAGCATTGGAATGTTGTTAAGAGGATCCTTAGATACATTAAAGGAACCTCAGATGTTGCATTATGTTTTGGAGGATCAGAACTTGTTGTCAGGGGTTATGTTGATTCAGATTTTGCAGGTGATCTTAATAAAAGGAAATCCACTACTGGCTATGTGTTCACACTTGCAGGAGGAGCGGTAAGCTGGTTATCTAAGTTACAGACTGTTGTAGCTTTGTCTACTACAGAAGCTGAGTACATGGCAGCTACCCAAGCATGCAAGGAAGCAATATGGATACAAAGGTTAATGGAAGAACTCGGGCACAAGCAGCAGAAAATTATTGTGTATTGTGACAGTCAGAGTGCCTTGCACATTGCAAGGAATCCAGCCTTTCATTCCAGGACAAAGCATATAGGTATACAGTATCACTTTGTTCGAGAAGTAGTAGAAGAAGGAAGTGTGGATATGCAAAAGATTCACACCAAAGACAACCTAGCAGATGTTATGACAAAGCCAATCAACACTGACAAGTTTATTTGGTGTCGATCCTCCTATGGTCTATCAGAAACGTAAGCAACATGGAATGGCAAGACAGAAAGAGTGGTGTGAAGATATGATTGGTTTAATCAAATCTTCAAGTGGGAGAATTGTTAGAATCCCACATCGGTGGGAGAATTGTTAGAGTTCCTCCTTGAAGGCTATATAAAGAGCCTTAAGGAGAAGTATTAAAACCATCCCAAGAATTATCTCTTCCTCTCTTGTATACTTTCTTATATTCTTTGTGAGGTTGTTCTCTCCTAGTATTTAGAGAGAGGTGTTGTAATATTTTCTCATAGTGAAATTCTTCTAGTCTTGCCCCGTGGTTTTTCCCTTTATTCATTGAGGGTTTTCCACGTTAAATTTTGTGTGTTCAGTTCCTATTTTCTCATCTCTTATTTTAGTTGTGAGACACTATTCCGTCACTCTGGTACCTAACAATAAAGACCACCCTCCTTCCAATCAGTAACAATTAATGAGCCACCATCATAAATAAAGACCACCGGTTGACTCTACTAGTATACTATTCATTAACCAAACCAAGTAAATTGAATACACCAAAACATTCAACATTGACCATTTTAATCAGTGATATATGACTATGAGGGCAACAATACTACATTACCTCTGAGCGATATAAGTGAGAAGCTCATCCGTACCAAAATACTCAATATTGATATCGACCAAACCACCACTGCTGCGATCAATAGCGTGCATGCACATTCTCTCGAGATCATAGTACCTACTTGCAGATGGATCCTTGCAGATGTCGATAGATCGCCACATGGATGGATCCTTGCAGATGTTGCGCCATTGGGTACATACTTTTTGAGCGCTCTCAATGATATCTATGGCTCCCAGCCTCAACAGAATCGACGCCGTCACATCGCGAGGGAGCTCCAGCCAGTTTCGGAGACATGGTTCTTTCGAGAACTCGAATTCACCTTCCGATTCCGTTTCGTTTTCAGTTTCGGCTTCGGCGGAATGGGATTCAGTGTTGGTAGACATGGCTTGTTTGGGGATTTTCCGGGGAAGAGTTGGAATTTTAGTTCTTAGGGAAATTATGGGCGTAAGTGGAAGTGAGGAAATCTTAATTGGTTTTTTTTGTTGTTGACGGTTTGTGAATTGTCGGCAAGTAGAGTCAAATACCAAATCTACTAGGGAAAATATAAAAAAATGTGATGCACACTAGTCAAATGGTATAATAAATAAATATTATTTGAAAAAGAGAAATGAATAAATAGAAATTGTTAAAAAAGATATTGTAAACACAAAATTATCCTTGATATTTATTTTTTAATTTAATTTTTAATTAAAAAATAAATATTCTGAAAATAAAAACTTTTTAATTTAAAAAAATAAATTTTTTAATTTTTTATTTACTTTTTTTAATTAAAAAATTTTAAAAAATAAAAATAATATGCCTAAAATTACTTTTTCTTTATTTTTTTTAAATTTTTTTAAATTTTAAAAAATATATATATTTAAATATTTTATTTTTTAAATTTATTTTCAATTAAAATTTTTAAAAAATAATATTTCCTTAATGAAAGAAAAAAGAAAAGTAAATTTTTTCATGAATGATAATTTTATCTTTACAATATTTTTTATAATAATTTTTAATTATTTATTTTTATTTTTCAAATAACTTTTATTCATTACATCATTTGACATTAATTTTACTGTACACTGCATATTTTTTATATTTTCCCTAATTATTTTTAGTCCGAGAGACAAGGAGATATTTTTAAAATATTGAGGGTAGTTTGGTTTTAAAAGCCCTAGGAATAAGGGGTTTTTTTAAAATGGTGAGGCTTAAGGGTTTAGAGTTTTTTTTTTATTATTATTATTATTTTTTATAATTTATTATTTCTAAAAAAATTAATAAATATATATTTTGTTAATTTTTAATTTTTGTTTTCTTGATATTTTAAGAAAAATTATTGTTTAAAAATAATTATAAAAATTAATTTATCATTTTGTATTTTTAAAATTAAATAAAAATATTTATATAACTTATTAATTGTTTTTTGTTTTTATTTTTATTTTATTTTAAAATGATTTATTTAAAGGGATTGATCCGTACGTTGACTCGTGAATCAATTTAGGATTCGTACCTGACCATTCGGGGAAAAAGTTAAAAAAGAAATTTAAATGATGTATTTAAAGAGATTAGTCCGTACGTTGACTTTCGAGTCGATTTAGGATCCGTACCTAAGCTGCTCATAGAAAAAGTTTTAAAAAATTTATTTTATTAATTATTTTATTTTTATTTTAAATGACGAATTTAAAATGGTTGATTCGCATGTTAACTCGCAGGTCGATTTAGGATCCGTACTTGACTCACTCGAGAAAAAATTACAAAAAGAAGAAAAAAAAAAAGAATTTGCTGGTAACTTATGTGAGAAAATCGATCTTACAAGAAAATAAAATACAAATCATAACTTCATTTTCTTATTTTTTATTTTTTATTTTCTATAAATAAAAATATACGGTATACAATAAGATCTAAATAATTTTTAAATATATATATAAATAACATTTGAAAATAAATTTGTATTATGTAATTTATAAAAAAAATATCATAAATTTAATTTTATAATTAAAAAAAATTATTATATTAATATTCTTACAATTTAAAAATAATTTATTTAAATAAATAATTATTATTTAATAAAATACAAATTAAAATTAATTTATTATTATTAATTAATTTTAAAAATTTAAAAATACCCAACGAACGGGGATTTTTATTTTTTTTTAGTTCTTTTTGAATTTTGACTCCATTTATACGAATCACGAATATTTTTAGAGATAGGCAAAAAACCTTTAAACTCTGGGCTTGGTGAGACTTTGGCTCTTGGGCCTTGAAAATACTCTCTGCTTTCCCTTTTGTTAAGCCATTCTTTTGGGTTACAATGCAGTTATATTTGAAGATTGAAGAACTCTAGGTTGCTTTTGGTAATGATAATTTGAAAACTTTATACATATTTACTATGAATGGTCAGCGTATATATAGATTTTATACACTGGCAGTGAATCCTATATTGATATCTCATTAAAAAATTAACCTCTAACCCAACAAGTAATATCGTAAAATTCACTGTCAATATATAACCCTATACTGACAGTGCATAAAATATTAATCCTAAACATAAAACCTAAACCTTAAAAAAGGGGGGGGCAAAGACCATATAACACTATCAAACTGATACGATAAACTTGTCCTGAAATTCAGACAAAGAAAATTCTCCTACAAATACAAACTTAAACAAGGGTGAACAAGCATCAGAAATTAGCTCCAAAAAAATAGCTTGTCACCAAAAGACTCTCTAGAGTGGAGCGCTCTGCTTCAACCACACATTGTAATTTCAACAGAAGGGTCTGAGTTTCAGCAAAATTATCATCGCTTACCTTCAATCCCTGTCCAAAATAAATAAATAAATAAAAACCTTCCCATTCAAAACTCCTTCAACTTTAACTTTTTCTCAAGATCCTTCACCTCATCAGTAGAACCATAATAATCCCAATAAGCCCGTGGATTATTATTGGAACCAGAATCATAACCATAGCAATCGTCAGCAAGACCATAATCATCATAACTGAAGTCAGAAGAAAGATAGTCATAATTAAAATATCTAGAACCATTATTTTCTGCAGTGAATTCATAGTCATGAGTTGATTGATTGGGGAGTCTTAAAGTTTTAATCGGTTTATCACATCTTTTCCCCATACCCCTTCAGGATCAACATGGAAACACTAACGCTGCAGGTCAAGGGATTCAAGGTAAGGGGGCACCCATCAAGAATGGCCGGCAAGCCTTGATTTGTCAGCTTATTTCCAACGAGCTGAAGGTGGCGTAATCCATGCATGTTTTGTGCAATAGCTAGTGCCTCCTCGTCATACGTAAAAGATGAATCTCTAATTCCCTTTTGATCAAATTTGAGTGTTTCCAGAAGAGGGCAACAACGCCCAACAACTTCTACAGCATCTTTGCCTGTACGTACTACCAAAATATATTTCAAGCTCTTCCAGCAATGGAAATTTTAAAGCTGCTTAACTTAATCCCTCATTTGAAATACCCTGCAAATTACCAGTTGTAGGCGCCTGAGATTACTTTGTTCTGTGAAAAGCATCAAAACAAGACGATGGTTGCCATAGTCAGCAGTCAAACTAATCAATAACCTTAAAATAGTATTATAAAGTAAAAGAAGTGATATATTACTAACACTTTTTACTTAAGGGCGCCATGTCAATTGAGGGAACCAAAGAATTAAAAGTTTCCCTTACCAAAACATTGAATAAAAAGGAGGGGAAAAAAAGGAATCTAAACACTTTCTGGCATATTCTCCTAGAGCAAATGCGCACAGCCCCGACACAACCAGCACACCAAACGCATACAAAAAGCAAATGACAAATAAAGATTACTCTCCTCCAAATCATAACTAATGAGCGGAGCCACCAATATAATATTTGTGACGACCTGAAACTCTCTTTGCCATATCCCTATTGGCACAAACAAGGATGCTGCATATATGGCCCAATCATGATTTTTGGGAGATATCCCTATGAAAAAAGAATGCCATTTGGAAATGCTCATGTACTCATTAGCCATTTCTGACTTGTTACCTCTGATTGCCATGCCATTTTGACATAAAAACCTAATGTTGTCTATGAACATCCAACTACGGAGGAGTATATATATATATATATATATATATGACCTAACCTCAAAGTACATTTTATGAATCTAATGCACAGCAAGACACCTCACTGGTTTAGTCAATAGTACATTGAGCATACTTTCCCAAAATTCGTGAAATTGAATAGTGTTAAAAGTTTTCAATTAATCATGAATTTGAAATAATGACCAATGATAACGTAGACATTAGTAAGAAAAATAAGTAAAAGAGAATCCATGACATCTCCACTAATTAACTATTACTGTTCTTTTCATTAAGCAAACCCAGATACACCAAACAATTCAACATTGACCATTTTAATCACTGATATGATTATGAGGGCAATAATACTACATTACCTCTGACTCTGAGTGATATAAGTGAGAAGCTCATCCGTACCAAAAATAACTCAATATCGATATCGACCAAACCACCACAGCTGCGATCAATAGCGTGCATGCACATTTTCTCGAGATCATAGGGCATGGAATGTAAGTCACCACGATTCTACATGTCGATGGATCCTTACAGTCTTGCAGATGTTGCGCCATTGGGTGCATATTTTTTGAGCGCTCTCAATGATCTGTATGGCTCCCAGTCTCAACAGAATCAACGCCGTCACGTCGCGCGGGAGCTCCAACCAATTTCGGAGACATGGCTCGTTCGAGGACTCCGATTCGGCTTCGGTGGACTGAGATTCTGTGTTGGTGGACATGGGCTTTTTGGTGTTTTGGAAAATTTTCGTCGGTTGGTTGTTTTACTTGATAATGTAGGGTCATAGCCTCATCCCCTTTTCCAAGCCCAGATCCATAGTAGCATAAAAATGCGAATAACATCTTAAGTCTGGGCTTTGGGCCTTCAAAAAGCTGTCCGTCCTTTTCCGTCTTGGTTTGTCCCCTCTTTTCTTTTGGTGTACATACAGATACAGTTATATTTGATGATATAATCAAATCAAAAATTAATCATATAATCAAGGAATAAATTTTGCATTGCATCATACCTCAAAAATCATTTATAAAATAAATTAAGCATTAAATAAACAAATCATCATCAAAATTCAAAAAGAAAGTTTAATATTTAAACAAAGAAAAAAGCACCCAAAAAAAAATAAAGACGACTAAACATCGTTTTAACTCCTACAGACAAAAAAAATGAAGTGCCGATTGGTTTGGTTTAGTTAAGCCTCTGCTTCAGCTTCAGCTTCAGCTTCAGCTTTAGCTTTCACTCTTCAAACGATAGGACTTGTTCCGACACATCCAAGAGTTCCTCAACTTCAACTTCTTTGGCCTCATATTCCTCTTCTTCATCACTAGCTTCTCCATCCCTCAACTTCTGCCTCTCCAATTTTTCTTCCTCATGTGCCCGCCCCCATTCACTAATCCACTTCTCCCATCCCTCCTTCAACATCCTTCTCTTCTCACGATCTTGCTCACTCAATAGCATCGATACATCCTGGTCCTCTGCCTCATACTTCTTGCTATACTTCTTCAAGTTCCTCGCAATCTCTTCTTCCTTCTCAGGACTCAAGAAGGATGGTGGCCTTGGGCGCCACAGGAACTGCAAAATACAACATGACAAGAATAAATATATACCAATCAATGAGAGATCATGAACTCGCAAAGGAACGAACATTTGTAATAAATAACCCCAACTCCAAGAAAATGATACACAGCACTCAAGTGCCATCACCAACGAAATTTATCCATCATTTATGCTTTATATTAGGTAGGATAGGATAATTCGTTTACCTGGAAGAAATGATCCTTCGATATCCGGTAAAGTAGCTTGCCACTAAAGGACCATATGTTGAAACCATTTTCCATTTCATGAACTGAGGTCACTGAAGTTGCAACATACCTAACATATACAGAGAGGGCACTTATTATATTAGAAATTTAAGCAAAATATATTTTTTATTAAAAAACAAAAAGCAATTTCTATTACTTTTAATAGTAGAGCATCTTAGTTCAATTAAACACAATACAAAAGGGCATAAATAAGTAAATCCAATATAGATGTCAAATTATCTTTGGTTTACCTTCCAGTGGGATCCCATTCAATATCTGTGGCCATAAAATGTTCAGCAGTCGCCATGGTTTCAAGTTCATCAACATTAAAGAATTCCAGCTGACCATTGAAACCCTTCAATCCAGCAAGTACTATGAAACGGCCACCAGATGACCAGAATAGAGCGTTTGCCTGCTTGCCTTTCACAGTAGTGAGCTTTGAAACTCGGCCCATATTGTGAGCAGTTCGCATTGAGTAAAAGCTAATATCAGGCCTTGGATTATCCCCATGTATAACAGCAAACCTATGACCCTTGGGCTCCCAAGCAAAGGCAATTATCTTGTCATTTTTATTATCAAGCTCCAAAACCTCAATTGGAATGTCCCTTTCTTTGATGCGGAAGAGCTCAAAGCCTGTATATGTGCTTTTCTTTGTTTTTGTATAGCGATCAGCCTTGACAGCAAGGTAGTCACCATTGCTTTGCCAGTACATTTTGCAATCACTAACGCTGAAAAGATTCTTTTGTCTCAACTCCTCTTTACTGGGGATTTGAACTAGACTTACCTGCGAAATACATGCAAGTGTTGACATCAAAAATCTGAACTCATAAAATAATGGAGCCTCTCTAACAGAGCACAAGTGCCTACCCTAGCAGGTTGGTTTCCACCTCCAAGTTCAGGAACAAAAAGTGCAAGAATGGGATCTGTCGGTGACCAACTGAAGTCCACAACATTTTCAACTTTCAAAGATTTCTTGTCAATAAGGCTAAAGGTCTCTGTTTCATAAACAGATATCATATTCTTCCCAAGTTTGGCAAAGTACTTGTCCTCTTTTCCACCTCCCCATCTGGAACATGACCATTTAGTTCATTAGATACAGAGAAGCTCACCAAAATGAGATGAAAGGAGGGGATTGAAAGAAAATATAAAACAAATGATTCATGAAGGATGATCAGAAGAAAGAATCACCTGAAAATAGGCCAAGAAACTCCTGCAACACCAGCAGCTCCTCCAATTGCAAATTCATCTGCATTTCCTTTGAAATCTCTCATCACTTTACCGGTTCTCACGTCAAAAATGTTTATCACAACCATCTAAATACATTAAGCTTATATTAGATATCACATTGGAATAATTGAATAAAATTCAAGTAACAAATGATTGGTTCTAAAACCTCACATTTGCATCTCGAGGATTGCTTGGTTCGTGGCTGCTGTAGGTCACCAAAAATTTCTCACCAGGAGAA
Source organism: Fremontodendron californicum (assembly GCA_030761205.1). Lineage (NCBI taxonomy): Eukaryota > Viridiplantae > Streptophyta > Magnoliopsida > Malvales > Malvaceae > Fremontodendron > Fremontodendron californicum. Next base: position 43,168,193 of record JAULJL010000002.1, on the reverse strand, counting down.
AAATCAATAAGCTTAACCTGCATCAATGTCATTGCAGGTTAAAGATGAGGAAAGCAAAGTTAAGAGAATATATTAACCAAAAGCCTAATTGTAACCTGAGGATGGGCATATCGCATTAGGCGATTAAAGGTAGTAGCACCTCCCCAAACTGCAGCTCCTTGCCTGTGAACTGTTGCCAAGTATGTCCCGAGGGGAGACCACTGCACAAAACTTTCGGTCCAGTACTGTAAACAAAAACAGTTATAATCAATCATAACACATTAACATTTGGATAATAAAAATGACAACCAGCTTACTTACACAACAAGAGCAATGACTTTAAATGAATCAACCAATATTAACCTCTGCCAAAAGACATGGGCATGGATCTCTAACCACCATGCATAAAACACACACGGAATAAAGAGAAAGAGTTTCATTAACTGCAAGCCATGGTATGTGATACAAGAGCATGCTACTTACAGTGCGCTTGTAAACAAGCTCCGTCTTAGACTGCCTTGCATCATTCCATAGAACCTCAGTATCAGTGCCAGCACGAATTACAAATTGATCTCGAGCCTTTTCATCAGTAAGCCACTTTTGAAGATTTTCCTGTAATGACATCAAAGTAATAAATATATAAATATCTAGCACTAGAAAGCATAGAGAGAACACAAGGTTTTGTGTAATAAAAGAATAAGACTTGATTATTTGTGATATAGGGTGGTTAAATAGTACTTAGAAACACATTTCTAATAGCAATAAATTCTACATAATACCACACAAAGAAGAAACTACAATTAACATCACTAAAATCTTAATGCAATACACTGGTATACAAAAAATTCAAATATTCAACACTAAAACTGGCCTCAAAAAAATCAAAACCATCTTTCACATGTTTTAAATGCTTACTAAAGTATTAACCCATTGATACAAACTCCATAATTATTCACGGAGACACATTATAAGCAGCTTACTACCAATGTTTGAATAGACACATAGCATATATGACAACAAGACTAATCAACAATTTTACTCCCTATGTGTATGTATAGTCATAGTAAGGAAAACAGAAATCAAATGCATTTACTACCAAAACGGAGAGAAACTCATTTTAACAATATTACCCCTGGCGTGTAGGGTTTAATCTCAGGAGGAGCCCACTCATCCGGAACCCTCATGTACTTATCAAAATCATCAAACATATTAACAGCAAAAATATGTGCTCTATCCAACTTGTACCCATTTGTCTTCTCCTTAGCAAGCTCAGCTTCCTAGATCCGTAACCAGTCAAAAAAACTAATTCAGATTCTGAAATTTAAAGCCATAAGACCAAAATTATCAAAAAAATCAAAAGCCACAATATCGAACCTGAGGAGTATTATACTCTATGAAACAGTAACCTAGGGTTTTCTTACTCTCAGGATCAATGGGCATCCAAAGACCATCCTCCTTAATCACGCCAATCTGACTATAGATTTTTCTAATCACACCCTCGAGTTTCTCAAACTTTTCACGAGGAACAACCGGGAGATTATCGACGACAATAATGTTTCCGAACCCGGAATCAAATTCCAATTGATCATCATGGTAAACATCCTCGTCATCACTGTCCAAAAGCGAAAATTAGAAGGAAAAAAAATAGTCTAAAATATTCAGAGAGATAGTTGGGTTTAATACCTGACGATGCCACAGTCTTCACCAGGAGGAAGTTGGACGGAATTGAAATCGATACTCATATCGATGCCCATTTGAGCCGCTGTCGACTCTATCTCGTTCATTAGCATTACTTCGGCCGCCATGGTGAGCTGATTCTTGATCTGTTCTTCGCTTTTCGATGGGAGAGAAAAAAGCGTGGTTCGATTAGATTTTGTTGATCTATTTTGGCTTTTTGATTCTGGATGAGACTGGAACTCCAGGTAGCGTTGCGTTTAGTATTTAGGGTTTTAGCCTTTACGGCGGTGGCGATTTCTCTTTTCCCGTTATAATATGAGACCTGAAAGTTTTTAAAGACATAAATACCCTTTTATTTTTACACCGTTTCAGACTTTCAGTTACAGTACTTTAAAAAGTTGGTAAAAAAAAACCGTTTGATATTCATTTTTTCATAATTTATATTAGATTTTTTTTAGATAAGCAAAATTATAGGAGGAGGGGTATCCAGAGAGTCGAACTCGGACCTCTTTATATCAAAGAATTATTGGTTTATTATTTAAATTAAATATTGGGTAAATTTTTTTACTGAATTTTGTAATAAAACATATTTATAGATTTTTTTTATTGGAGATTTCATAAATATTTTACGTAATATAAAAATTAAAAAGAAGGAAATAAAATATTTGATCAAAAGAAGAAACATAAAGCATTAAATAGTAGTATTTTAAGGGTAAATTCCATTATGGCACCTAACCTTTTATTTTAATTTTGAATTTTTTTTATTGTTACATTTGGATCTTAAACTAGTTTATTTTGGTCCTTTCAACATATTTTTTTATTAATAAATGAAAAAATGTTCACATTGCATGTCTAGGAAATGTCGACGTGGCTAGTCACATAAACTACGACATGGATGAAAGACCAAAATAAAATTATTTGAAAAATTTTGAATCTAAATGAAATAATTCAAGATTTAAAGATTAAAATAAAAGGTTAATCCAATTCAGAAAATAATTTGATTTATAAACAGCATCGTTGTGATAAATATCATAATGCAAAATTATTACCGCGAAACATAGATTAGAATCATGAATGAAATTTATTCATATTTTAATCACTTAAATATAAATATTATGTTAGACAATGTTCAAAATGACAAACAATTTTTTTTTTTTTTTTTTTTAATGTGGTTGAAAAATACTTTGTGCTTTTATTGAGCAACATTTGAATTATCTTAACCAAATAAAGTTTTTTTTTTTTGTTGCAAATTTGCTAATGTTAAGAATGAGAAATTAAACATTTTTATTACAACAACATAACAAGATAATCTTGATGTTGAGCATGGACATTCCTTCTGCTTTACTTGTCTAAAGTTTATTTGCCTATTCATTAAGGACTATAAATAATATCAGGGATTAAGACCAAATTTTTATTATAATGTGATTCAATATTAAATTTTATTTGATTTTAATTTTATTAAAATTTATCAATGTACTTATAATTTTATTGTTTTTTGGATTAAAAATAACAAATTAACGAAAATTTGCATCTTATATTAATGAATACTAAAATTTGGTCACTCACTATATGAGTATTTTAAAAAGAAAATTGAGATTATTGGAGTTAAATTGTGATAGTTTTTATAAAAAAATGTAATAATAAAAAAGATAAATGATTTATATATCCTAAATTGTGTTTATTATTATTAAATTTGATTTTTATGTCAAATTTTCAATTGAGTTGGTGTCACGGTGTCATTTGACTCGTGACACCAACTCAATCAATAATTTTATAAATTAACTAGAATTGACAGACTCATTATTTGGGTGGAAAAAAAAAAAGATAATGATTGGAAGAGAATAATATTTAAAAATATGAGAAGGTAATTTTTTTTCCAAACATGTAGTTTACAATGAAAATATGTATATATCCTTAATTAATGAACATGTAGTTATTATTACTTTTTTTTTCTCCGGAATCTAATTAACGGTCGCAAAAAATTGCTTGTCCAAATGAAAATGCAATATTTCCTTATCCAAATGAGAAAAGCCCAATGGAGTAATGCCAAGTCATTAACAAGTATCTAAGTGTATCCAATTCTGGCTTTCTAAAGCCACAAATTTCTCATGTGGCTCCAGTGTAATGTAGGCTAGTTTTATGGACTCTTTTAAACCTAAAATAAAATACAAATAGTGAAATGAAAGAAGTTATCAAACTAGAAACAGAGGGAGAGAACTATTGAACTGCTTCTAATTATCACTCTTTCCCCTTTGAGATTCTTCAATGGCAGCTACTGCAATGACCACCCTCCCCCAGTTCAATGGGCTAAGACCCAAAATTTCTGCAACTCCAGTTAGGAGCCTGGTTAGTGAATTTCTAACTTCTGGTTTTGTAAGTTTTTTTTACTATGAATTTCTCAGTTCATATATAAATCTTCCTAGTTTATGTGGAAAATGCAGGCAGCAGTTCAACCAATGAGGCGCAAGGGAAAGGGTGCTCTAGGTGCTCGCTGTGATTTCATTGGATCTCCCACAAATTTGGTCAGAATTTCATTCCACTTTTTTTTATCTATATTTTTCTAAATTCAACACCATATATTATGAAGCTTGAACTCTCAACATAAAAACAACTATGATTTAAGCATTTGACCAGTAATAGTTGGGGTATTGGACAGATAATGGTGACAACTACAAGCCTGATGCTGTTTGCTGGAAGATTTGGGTTAGCTCCATCAGCAAACAGGAAGGCCACTGCTGGACTGAAGCTTGAAGCAAGGGACTCTGGCTTGCAGACTGGTGACCCAGCTGGTTTTACTCTTGCTGATACTTTGGCTTGTGGCAGTGTTGGTCACATTATTGGTGTTGGGATCGTTCTTGGACTTAAGAACACTGGTGCTCTGTAAAAAAATTTAAGCATTTGTGTTGATAGATACTTAATTTCTATCGTTTTTTAGTTGAACCAAATATGCTTTCTTTGTAGTTTGTACTAATTTTCTTATTCCCTATTCCCCAACACCGCTGGTCTTCTCTCTCTTCCTAAATAATAAAGGCAGCCACAGCAATTTAAAGAAGCAAATGAATCTCCATAATGGGTCATGTTGACCGCTAAGAAAATTGAAAGGATGCCAATGCCGTGCAAGAAAAATGAAGAGGAGATTACATATGGGCTTCCAATTAATATAAATGTAATCTTACATTTTTCACTCAGGAAAATAATTTGGCCTTATGAGACTGTAAACTTTTAGCATTGAAACATGATTCTTGTTTTTGTACCCAAAACTGAAAAGAAAATGATGCTTTGATCTTTTTTTTTTTGGATAAGTGATGCTTTGATCTTTACTAAAGAGTAAAGCGTAAAGATGTAAAAATCAGCCCAACACTCTGATTGAATGGCAATTGGAACCGCAAATATTGGTCTCATGGGCCGACTGGTTATGGGTCACTCGAAGCTTTCGGCCCTGCGTTTTTGGGACATTGATTTATGTTAAAGTTGCAACCAAATGTCCTAACTAACGACACATTAAAATTAAAATTTCAGTAGGCTTGTAAAACTATTATTATTTTCCACATCCTTATTTGTTTAAGTCAAGCTTTTCTGTTTTCTCCAAAAAATTAAGTATTTTATTAGTAATTTAATTATTGTTTTAACAATTCTAATCTATAACAATTAAAAAACCATAGCGGTTGAAATTGCAAAAAAAATGTATTTTATGTTTTCGAAAACAATTAAATTGTATGACGTAGAAGAAGGAAAAAAAAATAGGGAAAATATGAAAAACATGCATTGCACAGTAGAATTATTGTGAAATGGTATAATGAATAAAAATTATTTGAAAAAGAGAAATGAATAATTAGAAATTGTTAAAAAGATATTGTAAAGACAAAATTATTCTTGATAAAAAAACTTTCTCCTCTCTTTTTATTTTATTTTATAATTTACTTTTTAATTAAAAAATAAATATTCTGAAAATAAAAACTTTTTAATTTTAAAAAATAAATTTTTAAATTTTTTATTTACTTTTTTTAATTAAAAAATTTTAAAAAATAAAAATAATATGCCTAAAATTAATTTTTCTTTATTTTTTTAAATTTTTTTAAATTTTAAAAAAAATATATATTTAAATATTTTATTTTTTAAATTTATTTTTAATTAAAATTTTTAAAAAATAATATTTCCTTAATGAAAGAAAAAGAAAAAGTAAGTTTTTTCATGAAAGATAATTTGGTATTTAGAATATCTTTTATAATAATTTTTAATTATTTATTTCTCTTTTTCAAATAACTTTTATTCATTATACCATTTCACAATAATTTTACTGTGCATTGCATGTTTTTTATATTTTCCCAAAAAATACTACTACTACGTAAAGAAGCCAAGCCATGTCGTGTTACCTAAATACCCTTTACACGTGTGTGCTGAGCCCCTAAGCTCCAACACCAGCATTACTGCAGCAACCAAGCGAAGCCTCCACACACACACCAGAACCAGAAGGCAGAAAAGCTAAGCTTCGCAACCCCTCCGGAAAAGGCAAAAAAAAAAAAAAAAAACCCAGCTGCGATACACTTACCCTTAGGGCTTCGCCCTTTCGGCAGAGATCTGAAGGGAAAAAAATGAGTATATGGAACTACGCCGTTACGGCTCACAAGCCTACGAACGTTACCCACTCTTGCGTCGGCAACTTCACCAGTCCTCAAGAGCTTAATCTCATCATTGCGTACGTATTTTTTCCAATTCGATTACTATGTCTTTCCCTTAATTTTTACTTTTCGAAGGATTTTTTTTTCTCCATTTTTCGATAATACAAGAGCTAGGGCTTTAATACAGTTGAGCAATTTCTTTCTTCTTCTTTTATAATAATTAATGATGAGGAATTTAATCCTGTTACTTGAAGTACTCGTTCAATTAATTTTTCTTTTGCTTGCAGGAAATGTACTCGTATCGAAATCCATTTGCTTACTCCTCAGGGATTACAGGTGTCTAGCTTAATTTCTGTTTAAAAAAAAAAAAAAAATTATTATTACGGTTGAAGATGGAATATAATATGAAAATTAGTGGATTTTTCTATTTCTTTCCATCTTGAAATTAGAAATGTTTCTTATATCTTGCCTTGTTAGAAAAAGTAAAAGATTAAGAATTGCAATTTTCATGTTGCAGCCTATATTAGATGTGCCAATATATGGAAGAATTGCGACGCTTGAACTTTTCCGTCCACATGTGAGTAAATATCTTTATTATTATGAACATTCTTTCAGAGCCGACGTAATAACTTGTGATTTAATAATATATGTTATGCGTTTTCTGACAGGGTGAAGCACAGGATTTTCTATTTATTGCAACAGAACGATACAAATTCTGTGTTCTTCAATGGGATGCTGAGACATCCGAGCTTATTACAAGGTTTAAACAAGAATATATGTATACATATTACTTATTCATTTTCATATGGTTGTTTTGCTCATCCATCAGCTTGTCAGACTTGATGTCTGCATACTTTGTATTGTAGCACTCATTCCGACTTGAACAATCAGTTTTAGTGTCAAGCTCACATTGGTTTCTCCTGTGGAAACTTGATTTTTGAAAATATGAACCTTATTGGTTTGTTTGTTCGATTAGTTATGAATGTTTCTCTATTAATATCTGTCTCTTGCTGGCGATTTTCCTTTCTGATATTTCGATAAGATACTTTTTTTGTTTGTTTACATTTTCCCTAAATTTCGGCACAATTTCTCTTGTTGCTGCTATTTGCTAACTGCATCGCATCTGTTTGTTGAAGTTAGACAAAAGTCATGTGTACTTTGTATAAAGCTGTGGGGGAATTTTATATCGTCTTTCTGCAGTGTGATTCTGGTTAAATTACTATATTTGTTAAAAAAAAAGAACAACAGGGGGAACAGAAACAGTGTCCTACACTTTTCTTGCATTGATTGTGCTTTCTGGTTGTTCTAAACTTCAAAATCTTGGGTAAGGGTTCTTTTATTGATGCAATTTGGGCCATGTAAGAATTTGTGGGGTGTGTTTCTGATTTTCTTTGAGCAAACATTCTTGGAGCTAAGATCATATATGCTATTACCTGCAGAGCAATGGGGGATGTTTCAGACCGTATTGGTCGACCCACAGACAATGGACAGGTAACTATTGTTCATTGCAAACTGATACTTGTTGTGGGCTATGTTGCTCCGACTCTTCATTGTTCTTGAAGTACCCGTATCCGGCACCCGTGTCCAACGCATATCCAGACATGGGTATGGGGATATGATCCTCCAATGGCAATGACCCTCCAAATACATGGAAATCTTAGAAAAAATTGAACATAGCCGTGTCGGACACATACCCGTGTCCAACTCTCACACCCGAGTCCGAGTAACATAGGTTGTGGGTACAAGTGTTTCTAAACAATCAAAGTTGTTTATCTTATTTTTCATTGGACTCTCCAGCAAAAAATCATTGGTTCCTTCCCCTTCTTTGCATTTTCTGCAGATTGGCATAATAGATCCTGATTGTAGGTTAATTGGACTCCATCTATATGATGGGTTGTTTAAGGTATGCACACTGGATGCTGCAAATTCCAACCTCAAGCCTATATAATTTGCTGTTCACTATTCACATTTCCAGAAAACGTTGTACATCATATTTTGTTGTTGTCTCAGGTTATTCCTTTCGATAATAAAGGGCAACTCAAAGAAGCATTTAATATAAGGTATTCTTCTTCTTTTTCTTTTCTCCAGTCATTCTGATCAAACAAGATTCCTTTTGAATAATTGAAGAGATTGGTTGTGATCCTGAGTTCCTAACCAAGAGTGAATAATAGATTCTGGATGAACCATGTTACGGTTATCCCTTTAAATTTAATTTTTCTTACATACTGCTTCAATTTTGCTGCAATAAACTGTTTTTCATTATTAATTACGGCTATAGTTGTGGCCTATTTTTCAGTATATATCTGGTTGTTTCTTTATACTGCCCTTTTCTCTGCTGTCAATAAATCTTTTAACTAATCAAAACAAAGTTATTGTGTTCAGTTAAATGAGCATTAGATACTGCTTTAATGCAGTGTCCTTGATATTACATCCTTATGGTTGCCCTCTATTTTTCAGGCTTGAGGAACTTCAAGTTTTGGATATCAAGTTTCTCTATGGTTGCTCAAAGCCTACAATTGTAGTTCTATACCAGGTCTCAATTTTCTTTGTAAATGCATATGTTAATTCTGGACTTGTGGATTCTCTTTCTCTCCCCCTCTGTTAATTTTTTTCTAAGTTTAGGCATAAAATTTTTAAACTTTATTGATGTAGCCTTGAGCTAAAGACTTTTGGAAGTAATCTAAACTTAGTTAAAAATCCTAAATGAAATAGTGGTTTTTGCATGCCATTAAGCTCCAGTCTGTAGGATAGTGTCATTGAGCTGTATTTGTTGGTAATGATCTAGTTCTCTTGCATTGTATTAAGCTTTATTTCTAAATACACTGAGTTGTTTGTGTTGCCTTTTATTTTATGCTCTTTCTTACAGGATAATAAAGATGCACGTCATGTCAAAACATATGAGGTCGCTCTAAAGGAGAAGGACTTTGTTGAGGGACCATGGTCCCAAAACAATCTTGACAATGGAGCTGATTTGCTCATACCTGTACCCCCACCTCTCTGTGGTGTCCTTATTATTGGGGAAGAAACGATTGTCTATTGCAGTGCCAATGCATTCAAAGCAATCCCAACCAGACCTGTAGGTCACTTATCAATTACTGTTAAGTTTTTACAAGTTCTCTAAGGATTGTCGGTAGTAATTCCTTGTGGATTTGACACTTTCTTGCTGATATTTGATGTGCACTTCTAGTCAATTACAAAAGCATATGGAAGAGTGGATTCTGATGGCTCTAGGTATTTGCTTGGCGATCATGCTGGTCTTCTTCACCTGCTTGTCATAACCCATGAGAAAGAAAAGTGAGTAAGCTTTTATTATTCTTTTGAAATGTTTCTTGTTGAACAGTTGGAGAAATTTTTTTGATTAAAAAACATATCAAAACTTGGTTTAGGTTCTAGAGGCAGTGTGCATTAGTGAGGCCTTCTTAAGATTATATCATTCATGTGCATCTTGCAGGGTTACTGGACTCAAGATCGAACTCTTGGGAGAAACTTCTATTGCATCTACAATATCATATCTTGATAACGCATTTGTCTATATTGGCTCAAGTTTTGGAGATTCACAGGTATGGTAGACATGAATATATTCTATGCTCTGTGCGCTATTACCATTATAACCTGATTCAAAACTATTACTAAGGTAAGTTTTGAGCGAACCATTATAACCTGATTCAAAATATTAGTAAAATAAGTTTTGAGGGGTAAATGAGGGATCACAAGTTGATAATTACATGGAATACACTAGTCTGAAATCTGAAGGATTCAAAAAGTAAGGATTTTAGGGGGTTATGATAGTCATGTTCACCTCCAAACCCTCTCTCCCCTCCCTTACAGAAAACTCCCGAACAGAATAGAGAGAGAAAACTCTTCACACTCTTTTAATCTACTATTCTACTCCCCTCATCCTTTAAAGTAGTATTTCCTCTCAAGTGAAGAACACTTTCCAATGACCCTAAGGATGTTTCAATGATGTTAGCTCCGTATGGTTCAGCTGTAAGTGAAGTGGGATATATGATCATATACTTGTATTTAAATATTTAATGACAAGGCTGCTTGATCCATGCTTTTCAGCTCCCATCATTATAATATCAGTTGTCATGATGTGTTGACATTTTGTTATGGTGTACCAATGCAGCTGATAAAGTTAAATCTACAACCTGATGCAAAAGGTTCATATGTAGAAGTTTTGGAAAGGTACGTAAATTTGGGGCCTATTGTTGACTTTTGTGTGGTTGACCTTGAGAGGCAAGGGCAGGGTCAAGTTGTAACTTGCTCTGGAGCTTATAAAGATGGTTCTCTTCGCATAGTTCGAAATGGAATAGGAATCAATGAACAGGTCTTTTTTTGTTTTACAGAATTTCTTTACTCTTAATCAAGTTTACCATTTTATACTTGCATAAGCTCACATGTAGATGTATTTATGCATGTTAGGCTTCGGTAGAACTTCAAGGTATCAAAGGAATGTGGTCATTGAGATCCTCTACAGATGATCCATTTGACACCTTTCTGGTTGTTAGTTTTATCAGTGAGACACGTATTTTGGCAATGAATCTTGAGGATGAGTTGGAAGAAACAGAGATTGAGGGATTTAATTCTCAAGTGCAAACTTTGTTCTGCCATGATGCTGTTTACAATCAACTTGTACAGGTGAGGATTCTTTGCCATCAAATTGGCAGCACTGAGCAATTAGCATGAGCATACAGTAGGTGGAGTTTATTTGTCTAATGTTATTGTTTTTATTTAATCCAGTATTAACATCTAATAATCTAGCTTTTATTTTAGTTTTACTTCTTATGCGAATAGAGTTTTATGAGATGATCACTAGCTCATATTACTTGCCCTGTTGATACTGATAGTAAGAGCAAGCGAGATGTTTATGAAAAATACATAATTTATGTACTTCGTGCTCGACTGATGAGCATCATGGCAGGTCACTTCAAGCTCTGTAAGGCTTGTGAGTTCAATATCTAGAGAGCTACGGAATGAGTGGAATGCTCCATCTGGGTATTCGGTCAATGTTGCCACTGCCAATGCTACCCAGGTACTTTTTCCTATCTTGTTGTTTAATGTTGAGATTGGCAGTTTAGTTTGTATGTAGGTGTCGGACCATTATCTTTTATAATCTAATGATAAATAATTGTCCTTTTTTAGATGGTTTTTGCAATGGAATTTTTAGGCGTGATGTAAATCTTCTCATGCCTTTCTTAACAAATACCTGTTGTATAAGGGACTTCCTGTGTAAGTATTTGCGTTTTTTGTATTACAGGTTTTAGTAGCAACAGGGGGTGGCCATTTGGTTTATTTGGAAATTGGTGATGGCACATTGACAGAAGTAAAACATGCGCAGTTGGAGTATGAAATCTCATGTCTTGACATTAACCCCATTGGTGAGAGCTCTAACTCCAGTCAGCTGGCTGCAGTTGGAATGTGGACAGATATAAGTGTGAGGATATTTTCACTCCCACACCTGAATCTCATCACAAAGGAGCAATTGGGAGGAGAGATTATTCCTCGTTCTGTTCTTCTTTGCTCCTTTGAAGGGGTACGAGTTTATTTGATATTTCTTCAGCTTTAATCTTATCTTGCTGATATATTTTGCTTCTCTTTTTATATGTTTTAAAGGATACGAGTTTATTTGATATTTCTTCAGTTTTAATCTTATCTTGCTGATATATTTTGCTTCTCTTCTGATATGTGTGATATTGCCAAGTGTTATAATGTTGACCTAGCTACAAAGGAATACATTGATTATTCATATCAAACTGGTCTAGTAAGAGCTCTGCAGTTAACACCCTGTTTGGCATTTATGTTTCTGTGTTCCTGATGCCAAAGATTGTAGTTTACTATTTTTCTCATACTAATGTTTAAAAGTCTGTTTGTCCCTTTTGCAGATCTCTTACTTGTTGTGTGCCCTTGGAGATGGTCATCTTCTCAATTTTCAATTAAACATGAGTAATGGCGAGTTAACAGATAGGAAAAAGGTTTCTCTTGGGACCCAACCCATAACACTTCGTACTTTCTCCTCCAAGAATACCACCCATGTATTTGCTGCATCAGATAGGCCAACTGTCATTTATAGTAGTAACAAGAAACTGCTCTACAGCAATGTCAATCTGAAGGAAGTCAGTCATATGTGTCCTTTTAACTCTGCTGCTTTTCCAGACAGGTATGCTTCCCTTATTCTCTTTCTTAGAATCGCTTTTTAACTTGAAAGGAAAAAATTTCTCACTCTTTATATTGGTTCATATGAAGTTCTGTATTTCTTTAGACCACGTTATGTTAACCCTTAATTAACAAGGTCTAAACTTGGATGCAAAATTATGCTTTGCCGCTGTGCATATGACAAAGACTAAACTCGACTAACATTATTACATTGATCTGAAACGTTGATTCTCAGAAGTGGCTAAATTTACATTGTTTGATCATATGCATAATTGCTCAGTAATGAGGTAAACTTGTCCGTGGATCATGTGTGTAGCCTTCTTATTCATAAATCACATGTAATATCTTCTGTTTCTGCCATTCATTGATACTTAAGCCTCAGTCTGAATGAACCTGCCTGCATTAGATTCCAATGTTTAAGGTCAACTTCTGTAGTATTAGGGCTCTAATGACCGGTTATCAGCATTGATTGGTTAGGAAGTTTGGTGCTGGCAAATTGAATTTTTGCTATTTAGGGCCTTTCTTATAGACAGACTTGGATTAAGAGTACTTATTACTGTCTCTTTTCACCAGCCTCGCGATTGCAAAAGAAGGTGAACTTACTATTGGCACTATTGATGATATTCAGAAGCTTCACATCCGCTCTATCCCACTTGGGGAGTATGCACGTCGCATCTGCCATCAAGAACAGTCTCGTACCTTTGCAATATGTAGTTTGAAAAACCAGTCTAGTGCTGACGAATCTGAAATGCATTTGATCCGCCTGTTAGATGATCAAACCTTTGAGTTTATCTCAACTTACCCTCTTGATACTTTTGAGTATGGTTGCTCCATACTTAGCTGTTCGTTCTCAGATGACGCCAATGTATATTACTGTGTAGGGACTGCATATGTTTTGCCAGAAGAAAGTGAGCCAACTAAGGTGTCATTTCATTCTTGTTTTCTACTCTTTTTTTGTATTGGTATTAAATCAAAAGCTTTCATGTGAATGAAAAAATTCCAATTTTTCACTTTCTTCACAGGGCCGTATATTGGTTTTTGTTGTTGAAGATGGGAAGTTACAGCTTATTGCCGAAAAGGAAACTAAGGGGGCGGTTTACTCTCTAAATGCTTTCAATGGCAAACTACTGGCTGCTATTAATCAAAAAATCCAGCTATACAAGTGGATGCTTCGGGAGGATGGCACCCGGGAATTACAATCTGAATGTGGACATCATGGCCACATACTTGCCCTCTATGTACAAACTCGTGGAGATTTCATTGTTGTTGGTGATTTAATGAAATCAATTTCCTTGTTAATCTACAAGGTAAGTAATTGGGCTTCACTTGCATTCTTCAATCTTATCATGCTTATTTTCTGTTTGTGGACATTTCTTGGCTTCATTGCCAGTGATTTAGATTCCAAGAACCCAAAATGGGCATGTTTTCTATATAGACACTTCTGTTCTTACTAATTGGCGTATGATTCCCTCTTTGATTTCAGCACGAGGAAGGTGCAATTGAGGAACGAGCTCGTGACTATAATGCAAACTGGATGTCAGCTGTTGAGATTCTTGATGATGACATATATCTTGGTGCTGAAAACAACTTCAACTTGTTCACAGTTAGGAAGAATAGTGAAGGGGCCACTGATGAGGAACGGGGCCGTCTTGAGGCGGTTGGTGAGTACCACCTTGGAGAATTTGTGAATCGGTTCCGTCATGGTTCCCTCGTTATGCGGTTGCCAGATTCCGATGTGGGCCAGATTCCAACCGTTATATTTGGCACCATTAACGGTGTTATTGGTGTCATTGCTTCACTTCCTAATGAGCAGTATGCCTTTTTGGAGAAGCTCCAATCGAACTTGAGAAAGGTAATAAAGGGTGTTGGAGGGTTGAGCCATGAACAATGGAGATCATTCAACAATGAGAAGAAAACTGTAGAAGCCAAAAACTTTTTGGACGGTGATTTGATTGAATCATTCCTTGATCTGAGCCGTGGTAAGATGGATGAGATTTCCAAAGCAATGGGTGTTTCAGTGGAGGAGCTTTCCAAGAGAGTTGAGGAACTAACAAGGTTGCATTGATATGTTGTTTACGTTTACCTTTGCTGTTCCATTTAATTTTTTATTATTCTTTGTTTGGCCTTATTTTTTAAACTTTATAGACTATTATTGTCTGTCATGTGTAAGAGAAGATTTGCATTTTCTATGAAAACTGAGATGCAATTTGTATTATAATTTTATCCCCTCGTGTTTCCTATGACATTTCATTTACCCTTTGATGACATTCCTACATTGCTATTGATTTCTTGGTTCTTCCTGACTGAGATTTGGAATTTCCTTCATTGGAGCAGTTCATGGAGCACTATTTTGAACGGAGAAACTGCACCTTCCCAACAGTTTTAAGATTTGACTCGAAATCGTGTTCTGAAAACTCAAGTCAAGCACCTCCATTCATAAATTCTTTATATGCAAATGCAATCATCTTAATATCAACGTTATACTTGCTTTTTGCCTACCTTTTGGGGGGGGGGGGGGGGGGGTTTATCCTGTAATACGATTTCAGTCCATTTTAAGTCAAGATCCATAATTGCAATGAATCATCAAATTGAAAATGTCGGATGTTGTTTTCTTTTCTGAGAGCGGTTGAAATCATAACTAAAAAGTGGTAAACAATGGTTTAGAAATTCATCTTTAAGAATTCAAACTTTTTGCAGTT
Source organism: Fremontodendron californicum (assembly GCA_030761205.1). NCBI lineage: Eukaryota > Viridiplantae > Streptophyta > Magnoliopsida > Malvales > Malvaceae > Fremontodendron > Fremontodendron californicum. The sequence goes on along the minus strand of JAULJL010000002.1, from coordinate 43,153,063 downwards.
CCTGAATTCCAAGATACTTTCTTTTCCTAAAATAAGTACTGCAGCATTAGAGAACGAAAGTAGAAGTTCTGGATCATACATGCGACTGGTGACATACGCGTTGGGAAGTATAAATAACAATTACAACAACATCAACATTGAAGATTCAAAAATGAAGCCCTCAAGCTCCTGCTGCTTCAGGAGACTTGGTCTGTCGCTGCAACTCTTCATCAGCATTTCTCAGGAATTGGTCCCAACCACTCCCACTGCTGGTATCCAAGTAATCATATGGAACCGCTGTCTTCAAACCTGGCCGAACACCACATTGGCTCTCTACAATTCTAAACTCCAAATCATCTCCTTCCACTGATTTTTGCTCCAATTCCTCCCAAATGAACAGCAGAGGCAGGGTAAATGCAAACCAAGGATTGAAATCCAACACCTTGACGCGCTCATCTTTGGTAACATAAACATCAAATGTGTAATCTTCTGATTCAAATTTGAGCCTCATATTGTCATTAAAGAATTCTTCAATCAACACTTCAAGATCATTTTTCTTCTCACAAAGAACAGGATAAAATGTAGTGACCTCTCGCTGTGAAATTCCAACAAGCTGTTGACCCCGTACAAAGCAACGGAATTCCATTTCGGGTCGTAAAGATGGGTACCACTTTCGAAGGGCAAGGAAGAAATTCGGGGGTCTTGACATGGTTTTGTCACTGCATGAATCATATGCATGACATAGATCGTGGATTAAGGAGTCAGATGACCTAAGCAAGAGAGCAATCTCGCTGAATGTAGTGCAACGGAGAGTCCCAGATGTGCTTATCCATGCAGAGTCCTTTGGTGCACTCCAATTCAACTTAGGAAAGACTGCACCACCTAGGGTTTCAACTGATTCCTTAATCTTCAACTCAAGTTCAGGGAAAGAAGGGGGCACCGAAGGTTCTGCTTCATCTCCAGATCCTTCTGATACTTGATAATCTTCTTCCTCTTCTGGATTATGAATTCTATTCGGTAAGGCATCCTCATTTGAGATCGAAACAGGAAGGAGGAAAGGTCCCGAATCATCAAGCAGATACTGGACAAAAGATTCAGGAAGCTCATGAATGAGGGTCCTGATTGAAACTGATTTAAATTTTGGGTACCATTCCTGAATCTGGCATCGGTTTACTTCTTCTTCCTTCATAGCTGCAATGATGAAGAAGCAACTGAAGATTTTTTCAGATTCGCTATCAGGTATCAAAAAGCCAATTCACATTATCAAAATTCAGTACCAATATCAATGAATTTATAAACTTTTCCCCTCTAACACTATTCTCAAACAACAGGGGAAGAGTTACAAATGAGGAAACCATGTCCGTAATAAAGGGTTTTACAATATATTACCAATTGATAATTCATGAAATCACAAAATAGAACGATAAAAAAAGGTCTCCAAAAACCACCAAAGGAACATAACCTTTGAGATGAGAAAAAAACTGAAAATTAAGTAAAAATTTTACAAGTAAAAAAGATCCAATACCGCAAAGAACAACGATACCTGGCAGTGACAAATCAATTACATAATAAAGTTCAATAGATAGAGTTCTCTTTTCAGCCAATTATTGTGCTAAACATCAATTAATTAAATGACAAAAGAACTAACCTCCTTTTAAGGTTTGCCGGCGACGGCAGCAAAAATGGATGCAGGAGCGATAGAAGAAGGAAAAGTGAAATAGAAAATCTTGGAAAATAAAAAGAAAAAGAGGAAAGTGATTGGGCTTTCCAAAAGTTTAAAATCCAAAAAAGAAAGTAAGTATTCAGTATTACTCAATACTCCTGGGCTGGGCAATCGAGTCAAAATAAATTAAACAGGCTGAATTGAGCCCATGTATTTGGGTTTCAAATTCAATTTAAAAGGAAAATTTGCTCTTGTTTTTTTCTTTAATTTTTTTAGACATTATATCATGCGAAAAAGTCAGATTTTGGAGAAAGGGGAGTGGAGGAGACCTTGCTGAAATTAGAAGGTCTTTCTTATCCAAGATGGATTGATATCTATCTCTTATCAAAAATCATGTTTTACATTTTTTTTTTATGTCATTAATAAACCATTAGGGAAAATTTATGTAAATCACATTCTTTCTTAATTTTTGATAGTTGTTGAATCAAATGAGAATGGTCGGTCTGTCAGTTTATGTATATTGGGCTATTTACCTTTACCTCTTTTAAGGTAGATGTGTTGTTTTCTCTATTGTACTGTACATGTTTTGTCCCATGAGACCTGAAAAGGAAAAGTTTCTTTCAATCTTTTACTCAAACTCAACCTATCCTAAAACAATGGCCATTGATCAAGCAAAGCAAACCCATGATTTTGGATTTTGTTATCATTCTCTATCAAGAATTCAGAATCAATGGGTGATTGATATAACTTTTTGAAATGCAAACAATGCATATATAGCCATATAAACAAAATAAAGACTTACAAATTTGCAGGTGTAGTGGTAACTGTGACTTGTGAGGACTTGTTTTGGTGATAAACAAAGACAAAGACAAGTAGGGGCAGAATCTTTTGATTCTCACCAAGAAGAAAAGGAACAAAAGTTCCCATCAAGATTAGGTCCTACTCCTACCCTTAGCTTACTCCTTACACATATATAAAAAAGCACTAATAATGGACAAAAAAATATTTGTAGCAGCTGGTGTTGTCTCTCTCATTAGCACATCCATCCAATCCCCTTTAGCTTTAAGGCTTCAACTACAAATTTATATATCTGTTTGTGTTTGTGTTGCTGAAGCTGAAGCTGAAGCTGACTGACTGTGTAATTTAATTCTGGGTATGTATGGGTATTATTATTATGACTTGATTCATTCCATGCACTTGCAAATCTAGATATTTGATTTTTGGAGAGCCAATTAATATTTTAGTAGATTTTAATTTTTTTTATAAAATATATCTTATTATATTAATATAAATATATGCAACTAATATTATACTAACAAAAAAAAATAAGCTTTTAAAATTATAAATTTTATCGATTCATAAATAAATGTATCAAAAAACATAATACATCAAATAAATAATCTTACTTAAAATTGTGAACAACTTTCTTTAAAAAAAAATATAAATATATCAATCGTTAAATAATATATTTTTTATAAAGACAAGAAAAATAAAATATTCTATTAAAATAATAATGTTGAAAGTTTAAGTTTAAAAGTTAAGGTATTTTTATAATATTTTATAAAGTGATTTTAATCTGTTTTTTGTGTTCATAAAAAATTGCATGATTACAGGAAAAAAAATTTAGGATAAAAGTAAAAATAAAAAATTATATGAAAAAATTGTAATCAAAAATATGTTTGGTACTTGATTGAAGACTTAAGCTGTCTTTGAATTCCATTGCGACTAAGGCGGGATGGGATCCAAGGTAAATTTGTGGGAGAAAATTCTCCCACCGACTGCACCTCTACTGATCACCTCCAGTGGAGGTGCTCCATTGGATTGGAGCTCTAGTCTAAACTGAAGCTCCATGAGTCCAGTCCATAGACCATAGTAGAGGAGGAAAATTTCATTTTTACCTTCTCCATTGTTTTTTAAAATTTTAAAAATATTTATTTTTAATTTTAGATTTTTAATTTATTTTTTAACATAAATATATTTTTAAATTTTTTTAATTATTATTTAACATAAATATAATTTTAATATATATTTTATTATTTAATATAAATATAATTTTAATTATTTTAAATTATTTATTATATATATATATATTTTAATCTAATGCCATTTATTATTTTTTTTTTCTACTATAATTCACCTCACCATCAGCACTGCGTTTAAATCCAAACACATATCTCATCACTGATTTTAATCTTACCGTAACAGTATTTAATCTCATCACCATAATTGTTTTTAATCTTAGAAAATCAATTTAGCTTTTGAGTAAATTGACATAATTATGATTTAACCTTTGTGACAAACTTTTTAATTTTAAAGATTTGTGAGTTATAATTAGTTAATACACTAAATAGATAAATAATAATATGATTTTAATCATATTAAATTATAATGCATAAAATTAAATAAATAAAACACACAAATATACAAAATTAATAATTTTAATTTAAAAAATTTATTTAATATATATACTAAACAAAATTTAAAAATTTTGGAGGGCAAGGCCGCCGCTGGCTCCTTTAAGGAGCCGCCCCTGATTCCATGGTTAAACTCCAACTCCAGCTCTAACCTTTTCAAGAATAAATGAAAATCCAAATTTGAACATTTATTTCATTACCTTTACCTTTACCTTTAACACTTAGACGACACTACGACCAAACCAACATAATGAAAAGACAAGAATATCCTTCTACCTCACTCATCCCCATGTCCTCGATCGTCCAACCTCCCCCCAATGTTTTGGACTTTCTGTTCTGCTTCATAAATTATTGCTAAAAACAATTACGCAAAATTTTCTTGATCAATTAAATATTTTATATTTATATAAAATTTAAAATATTAATAATTTATAATATTTATGTATTTATATCATATTTTTATTATTTTTTATATTATATTTATATTATATTTATAATTATTTTTTTATATCATATAATTTTATCGTATTCAATATTATCAAATCTTTTCTTATTTTTCCCTTTCCTTGACCTTCGTATAAAAAAATAAAAAATAAGAATAACTTCGTAAGCGGTGACGCAGATATCCTCGTCGCCAGAAACTAATTTTATTTCCTTTAAAAAAAATACTCCTCAATCCTAATATATACATTTTATTTAAGACTTACTCTAACGAGTAACGACGTTGTTTATTCAAGTGACAGCGAATCCAATTCTCTTCTCAACTCCAACTGAAAAAGAGAGCGGAAAAAGAACCCAAAAAAAAAAGGGGTAAGAACATAAGAATCTGTCCGTAAAACTTGAAAGCTTTTTTTGTTGGAAAACGAAAATGACTTTTTGTTCACTTTACAAATACTACCAGACATTGATGTCCTTTTTGTTATATCTCTATTTTTGATCAAACAAACTTGTGTTCTTTTTCTAACCCTTCTTTTAACTAAAACCCTGAATTACATGGTTTTTTTTTTTCGCTCTTCTTCATATGAATTTCTTTAATTTTTGATTATTTTTTAATCATTTTGTTTTGGGTTTTTCTATTTTCTTTATTTGAAGCTCTTTTTGTGTGTTTTGGCCACATTTTTCACAGCTTTGGGTTTTATCCGAAATGTTTTTTTAAACATTTTTATCGATAGGAACGAAGAAGATTTGTTTCTACTTGTTGATGAGCACTTGTTTAGTTTGGCTACTGAGAAGCACGGTAAAAGGAAGAAGACTTTAATGTTTCATTGTCAACTCCACATTGAAGTTTAACATAGAGCAAACAAGAAGGAAGAGGAATACGCTTTTCGCTTTATATTTTGATTGTATGTATTTAAGGCTAAATTTACTTTAAATTTGTTACAGGCAAAGCGATCAGTAATATATAGGAGGTTGGAGGATTTTGTACTTTTAAGTGAAGAGAATTGTGTAAAGCAGCAACAAGAAAACAATGGCTTTTGAGCCATTGGTTTGGTTCTGTAGACCAGTAGCTGATGGAGTATGGAAAAGGGCAGTGTCTAATGCCTTTGGTGCATACACACCCTGTGCAACTGATTCTCTGGTCATCACCATATCTCATCTGGTGTTATTGTGTCTTTGTGTTTATCGGATATGGCTGATCAAGAAAGATTTCAAAGCTCAGCGGTTCTGTCTGAGGTCCAAATATTATAATTACATGCTGGGTCTGTTGGCTGCTTATGCTACTGCTGAGCCTTTGTTCAGGTTAATCATGGGGATTTCAGTTTTAAATTTGGATGGGCAGCCTGGTATTGCTCCATTTGAGGTAGATTTTTCAAGGCTTATGTTGCCTAATCTTTTATTTATTTGTTTTATAGGCTTTGATGATATTTTGGATGTGTCTATATTTTGTTGTACATTACTCTTTGGATGAGTAGTTTGAATTTGTTATGAATTAGCTTCAACTTTTGTATGAAATTGGGTTATATTTTTGTGTAAGTGCTTTCATTCCCTTTGGAGGATGGAATAAAATTACAGTCATTGAGCTGCATTTTATGAGCTTGAATACCTGCATCTCTCTTCCCATAAGATAGGGAGGAAATTCCACAAAGTAGGGTGGCAAACATGCTTTAATCTATTCTGTATATCCTTACTCGAACTAGTATTAAACACATTGATGGCAGTGGATTGTTGTTTATACTTTATAGCATAGTTTTTTCTACAGCTGGCTGCTCTATCTCACTATCAGTTTTTTTTGTTGGAGATGCATTCAATAATTGAATTCTTGTGGTGGATTAAGATGTTTTCTTTATCTGAATACTGCTATATGGCTTGTGGCAATTGGCATTACAATGTTCTGTGTTATATATGTACATTCTGGAAGAAGAAGGATGTGCTCTGGTCCGAATTGTTCCATTGACTATTTACATGAATATTTCTAGATTCTAATGCTACTCTTTCTTCTTCTTGGGACTAGCCCTCTTGAGACTGTTATTCAGGAATATTACTGCCCTCGATGGAAGTATATTATCTCTAAAGGATTTAGGATTCTGGGATGGAAAACTCATTGTTAACACTGGTTTTATAGATTCCAGGATTCTTAACTCTTAAGAGTACGATTGTCTATTTATTCTAAGGTGAAGAGGTTATCTTCAAGGACTTGGACTTGATTTTGTCAATTAAAACTTCTTTAGTTAATCCATGTCGTAATTTCTTCTGGGTCTCACTTTGCCTGAATCAGGATTAGTTTAAGAGTGCTTGGGCAGTTTATCTGTTACCATATTTAGTTTAGTCCTGTAGACTAATGCAAATCATATCTGAAGCTTTTTATTTTCATTATTTCTGCAGATTGTTTCTTTGATCGTGGAAGCTCTCACATGGTGCTCTCTTTTTGTCATGATTGGTGTGGAAACTAAAGTCTATGTTCGTGAATTTCGATGGTTTGTCAGATTTGGCCTCATTTATACTTTGGTAGGGGATACAGTGATGCTCAATCTCATTCTTTCAGTAAGGGAGTTTTACAATAGGTATGTTTCTCTTGGTTGCTTAATCTGGCTTTGTGTTGGATTAAGATGACCTCTTAATATCTTGAAACTGTTCTTCCTCTTTCGCTCAACTACTGTGTTGAAATTTGCATATTTGTTCAATAAATACATTTCTGTTATATTTGTGCAGCCCCATCCTGTATCTCTACTTGAGTGAGGTCCTAGTTCAGGTCTGTCATCTTACATTTCTTTTCTATCCTCAAACGGCTACTTTTAGGGACAGTGATGAGTTTGCCTCAAAGGCCTGAGGACAACAATTACATGCAATTATTACACTGGATCAATTTTAATTATTTGTTTCCCTTTCTGATTACACTCCTAAAGATGGACTGATTTTCTGGTTTAGGCTTTGTTCGGGATACTCTTGCTGGTGTATGTTCCTGATTTGGATCCTTATCCTGGTTATACCCCAATGCGGACTGAATTTGTGGATGATGCTGAATATGAAGAACTTCCTGGAGGAGAGCAAATATGTCCTGAGAGGCATGTTAATATCTTTTCCAGTATGTATATCTGTCTGTGCTTATCTTTGATGCCTACTATTGAGCCCCTAAATTAACATTATATGTTGGTTAAAGATATAGATCCTTATTCTAAAAAATGAGAATAGTGTAAATTGTATGCTGCCATGGTTGGTCTATATATGACAGTTCAGCCAGTATTGCACGCTCATGATGAGTAATTTTAACTTTTGATTTATGATGACTTCACTTGTTTAATTGAAATGAAAATTCTACATGCTCATTGCTTTCTAACTATGAAGTTACTGTGATGAAAAAATGGATATAAGGATGATCATTCTAGCAACCCTTTCCCATTTCTTTCCTTCTTAGCCCTAATCATGTCATGGTGCAAATGATACCCGTAGGTCTCTCTTGAGGATCAATGAATAAAATTTGTATTTGTAATTTGTTTCTGATTCTCTTTTGTTCATTTCCCTTTTGCTAGAAATAATTTTTTCATGGATGAGTCCCCTTATGAAGCAAGGCTATAAAAGACCTATCACGGAGAAGGATGTCTGGAAGTTAGATACTTGGGATCGGACTGAAACACTAAACAGCAAGTATGTGCTGGCTTTCTAATTATATTTGGATTCTTGAATATTTTGTGCATCGCAATGATGTATGATATCTGTTTCTGATATTGTAGGTTTCAGAAATGTTGGGCTAAGGAATCAGGAAGGCCCAAACCTTGGCTCTTAAGAGCATTGAATAGTAGCCTTGGGGGAAGGTAGTGAAATATAGCCTTAATTATGTCTCTTTTCATATTTGGTTATGTGACTCAAGTTAGTATGTGCCTTTCTTTTTGATAGTATTGCACTAGCTATTTTGAAGGGGGAAAAAAAAAGTAATTAGATAAATAGCAGTGAAAATGGTAGTAACATTGTTTTTAGTGGAGGTTGACATATATCGTTTAAGGAAACCATCAAAATCCAAAGGTAGTTCAATTTTGAGCTCTAGTCCTTTAGCATGTATATGGATGAGAATGATATTTATCTAGTGAACTAGTTAATACTATATATTGTATGGTGAAAGTTTGTCACTATCTTCAATTTTATCTAATTCTTCCCCTTCTTTGTTTGTAGGTTTTGGTGGGGAGGCTTCTGGAAGGTAATGAACTCATCTTAAAATGTTGCACTCGATATTTGGAAAATTAATTTGGTTCTCAGTTCTCACAGAGCTCTAATTTATAACATCTTTAATGCTACTGCAAATTGTTTAGCAACCTGTTTCAAGATATTTCTGGATTTATTTATTGTGTTCTGATGCCTTTTATTCATGGAACTTTTACTGTAAGTTATAAATTTTCTGGAGAATTTCAGATAAACCCAATGCATGTGCTATGCATGTCTTGAAAGCGTTGGCTTCGATCCTTCAAGCATTTTCTGCATGTACATGAACATCAGAGAGGCTTGTCTATTTCCAAGGCCTGGTCATTTTGTTTCATAGCACCCTTACTTCAAATGTAAACCTAATTGTTTTACCTTAGAATAATGTGAAACAATCTGTTCAACTCTTCCCTATTTCACGTTTTCCACCATTTGACCATGAGGCTTGGCCCAATGGTCATATACTCCATTGTAAATTGGGGTAGTGACCTGCAGGCTGTGTAAAGCCCAGTCCTGCCTATCAGGCAGGGGATTTATCCCCTCCAAAGAAATTGCATAGGAAAATAATGGCCTTATATTATAGAACTTTTGATGGCTTTGGAGGTTGTTTTTCTATATTTTAGACATGTCATTTTTTTAAAACCTTCATTTTCTAATGGTATGAGAAGTTTCTCAATTGACTATTGCTATTTTGTGTTTTGTGCAATTGACTTACCCCTTTTATTTTCTCCATTAAACTTGCTGCCTTGTTCTTTAAATCTGTAGATTGGCAACGATCTTTCTCAATTTGTGGGGCCGCTTATTTTGAATCGCCTGTTACAGGTTTGCTACTTGTGTCTATGCTTTCTTCTGTGTTTGTCTGTGATCAAGTTCTTTTTAGTGTTTGCCTGTTTGGAATTCCTTTAATGAGTCATAGCTCTCCTTAACCTCTAAAGCCATAATTTTTGAAAAATCAGTGTATGAAAGTCTTTTGTTCATTTTGCATATATACACTTCATGATTGTAATATTCTCTTATGTTTTTTAGTAGGTATTCTGATTTGCTCTTCTAAATTTGGCAGTATTTTTATATTTATATTATGTTCTCATGGTAATATTCTTGCTTGACTCATTCTAAGTATGTTAAAAGTTAAGTAAATTATGATGGAGAGCCCATGTCATTCAGGCACAGTGGGGAAAAAATCCATCACTAAAAGATCTATGGTTTTCTCTTGCTATTGGCCAACTAACACACACTCCAAAGCCATATCTGTAGTTGATTCGTACATATCAAGTTTAGATATGAGAACTCTGCGCAATGGTTTTGAATCTTTGTAGTTATCTAGTTTTTGGTTGTCTTTTTTCTTTATCACCAAGTATATTCGCTTATTTGTGTAATGAACTTCATGCAGTCCATGCAACAAGGTGATCCAGCTTGGATCGGTTACATCTATGCCTTCTCAATTTTTGTTGGAGTGGTATGAATTTAATCCTTTGTTTTCATTGGAGGTTCTGGTTGCTTTCTTTATGAGAATGTTCATTTTATATGATTGTTTGAAACTTGATCCAGGCCCTTGGGGTGTTATGTGAAGCTCAATATTTTCAGAATGTCATGCGTGTTGGATTTCGGCTGAGGTCTACTTTGGTAAAGTTGTGTTTAATCTTGGAAACAATTTATTTCATTCAGTTTTGCTTGTCTTTTGGAGTAGCAAAATGCTTATTTATTTCTTTTCCTTTTATTTTCTTCATTTATGGGAGATGTTGAAGGGCTGGCTGAGAGAGCCTTTTGTCTTATTGATAATGACCTTAAATTCTAGTACTTCTGAATGTTTCATTATCTAGGTTATTTTGGCTTGGTTTTAGCTTTCTAATTTGGAATTTGTCTTTTCTGGAAGATTTGTTTGGCGGCTCCAGCTTAGCTAATTTATTATCTGGCTGGTGAAATTATCTGCTCCTTGTTTTCATTCACATTGGTTTCTTCTGTTGCCAGAATTTTGCTTGTCATTTTGCCATCGAAAAATTTAGCCTGGCCTTGAGAGGCCCTATCTTGGTTTGAACCCAATGAATGAGTATTAAAGATCATCATAGACATCATTCCGAGCTTTGTCTATTTGCAACTTAGCTAAGAAGTATTGGTTTTGGGTCATAAGACTTAAATTGTTGCTAGCAGGGTAAATCTCATTTGATACCTTTGAATTGCGTGTCAGTTGTTCATTTGTTATAATTGAAGGTTGTTCGACTGTTGTATTGGTTTTTATGTACCTGTTGCATTTTGTTTCATAATTCTGAATGCATGTTAAGTTATTGATTAGTTAGCATCACTAGTTATAGATCATATGACTTAAATTATTGTTACAAGTGTAAATCTTATTGAGGCCTTTGATTTACTTTGGTGGAATTGTAGGTTGTGACAACTACTAGCTTTTGCTTTTTATTCAACTATCATCTTGTCTTGTAATGTATTAGATGACTCGTCTGTATAAGAGCCTTGTATGAAAACTGTGTTCTGTTTGTTATAGAAATGTTACTATTGCTTTGCTTCAGCATTATATTTTCCTGAAGATACTCTTATCTTCTGTAGATTGCTGCAGTGTTCCGCAAATCTCTTAGGCTTACTCACGAGGGGCGCAAGAAGTTTGCTTCTGGCAAAATAACCAACTTGATGACAACCGATGCTGAAGCACTTCAGGCATGATCTTTTAGTACTAGATCTTTTTGTGCATATAGCATTTTTTTATGGCTGATATCGCTGAAACTAGTTTGACTTTCTTGATGTGGAATGGGAATCTTCGCAGTCTACTATTTCTTCTAAGCATGTATTCTACTAGCTGTTAGAAGTGCACTGTCCTCTTTATTTATTGTTTTGTTTTGGTTTTTCCTTCTCTCCTATTTATCCGAATGATGTCCTGAAGCTGGTAATAAATAAATGTTAAAAGTTGTTGATCTTCTAATAGTTTTCCTTTTTTTAAGTTATATCTCTTGACATTGGATCTTTCCTTTTTCAAAGTTTACAATGAGTTTCCTTTTAGAGCCTGGTTGTTATTTATGATTGGGGGGGGGGGGGGGGGGGGGGGGGGCGAAACTCTGGTTGTGAAAACAAATCAGTGCATTTTTTTTCCAGCTCTTTCTAATGAATTATTTATCCTTTTCTTTTGGCAGCAAATATGTCAATCACTTCACACTTTGTGGTCAGCTCCATTTCGTATTATTTTTGCAATGGTCCTTCTTTATCAGCAGTTGGGTGTTGCTTCACTTCTTGGTGCATTAATGCTAATCCTTATGTTCCCCGTGCAAGTATGTGATTTTGCTCTCTTACTTTCTCATCTTCTTTCTTTAAGATAAATTATTAATTTCGTAGTGGATGTTGCACTTTTTATTGCTTGAATTAAGAGGGTTATATGATGTTAAACTTATAATGCATTACTTAGTAGTCCTGTATTTTATTGGCCTTGTTTTCTGTATTCTATCTTACTCTCTTTTTTTCCTTTTGCAAACAGACAGTAGTTATAAGCAGAATGCAAAAATGGTCAAAGGAGGGCTTACAACGTACAGATAAGAGAATAGGCCTCATGAATGAAATATTGGCTGCAATGGACACTGTAAAGTATGATTTGTTTCTGGAAAAACTGTTTCATTTTCCTTTCATGGGCTTTTATACAGCTTTTGAGTACAATATTAGGTTGGTTAGCTACGATTTTGACTTATGCTGGAAATGTCTCAGATGTTATGCTTGGGAGAACAGTTTCCAGTCTAAAGTCAAAAGTGTTCGGAATGACGAGTTGTCATGGTTCCGCAAAGCATCCCTGCTTGGAGCGGTAGTCCCCTGATCTATGCTCCTAATTCTCTGTGTTTCTTTCTGTTTGTGGAAGTCTTAATTTGACAATTCTATAAATATGTCGGCTCTAACTTTTTTGAAGCATTTAGAAGAAAAATGATAGTCTCATTGCTAATTTAATTACCATAATACATGCTATTGGCTTGTTTTCATGCTATTGCTTTACAATTTATATGACTGTTGGCGTTTGAGACAAATGAGTTGTTTTAAATGATTGTTTCAGAAAGAAAAAGATGCTAGCATCCGAAATAATGTCTTTTTATATTATTATTCTTGCATGTATGGGATTGGTTATCACTTTCTTTTGGAATTGTCTAATAAAATATTTACTAATCAGAAGAAAAACAAATATAGTAGAACTTTTTTGCTTATTCAAGAGAGAGTTAAAGGTTACAAACTAGGTTTCTTGGCTTCTAATATGTGAGTGAGTTCTGCATGATGAATGCTTTTCATGGGTAATCAATTTGACTAATTGTGATCTAGTGGTAGATGTTGTTATGGATATAGGTTTATTGCATAGGATCATTCCAACAGCTCCTTTTCTATTCGTCTTATTCTATCTCTTGTTTTGCAGTGTAATTTCTTTATACTGAATAGCATTCCGGTTGTGGTGACTGTTGTTTCATTTGGCTTGTTTACTTTTTTCGGAGGCGACTTGACACCTGCAAGGGCATTCACATCTCTTTCTCTCTTTGCGGTGCTTCGTTTCCCGTTATTCATGCTTCCCAATATTATTACCCAGGTGATCTTCTTTGCCTCTTTCAGGTATCCATGCTAGTCCATTTAGTGCGGTGGCATTTTAACTGCATTTTCAGGAGTAAATACTAGATAGGACATGTTTGTGATTCTCTGATTTTTGACGGACTTATTTTCGTTACCTGGCTCTGTTACTTTACATGGGTGGTATATTCCTATTGTACATAGAAAGGGGTAATGTACCAAAACTAGTGGTGTGTTTTTCTTGGTTTCTAATGCTGTAGTTTGACAGGTGGTAAATGCAAATGTATCACTAAAACGTCTGGAGGAGCTGTTCTTGACTGAAGAGAGAGTTCTTTTACCAAATCCTCCTCTTGATCCTGAACTACCAGCTATCCAAATAAAAGATGGCTTTTTTTCATGGGATTCAAAGGTCTAGTTTTTAATATCACTTTAAATCTTCCTTTTAGTCTGTATTTTGCATGACTGTATACAACATATATGTTTAAGTTGTTGTATAGTTGATTTTTATTCTGTAATCTTAATATGACAAGCACATTAAGCAACATAAATTCATGAACCTTAAATATGTTTGTTGAAAAGTTCATCTTTTATTAGTTGACCTTGGTTCTGTTTGTACTATCCTACAGAGGCAAAAGTTTTACACTGTATGTTGCATTGTGTCATTTTTATTTTTCATGTAAAACTTTGTTAGATGAAAGTTTTACCGTCTTTTTTATGTCCTTGAGGACATTGCAAAGGATTAAGTGTGCTCTTTCATTTATTTTTACCTTATAAAATCTTGTTTTTCTTTCAGGCAGAGAGGCCCACATTGTCTAATATTAATTTAGATATACCAGTTGGTAGCCTGGTAGCAGTAGTTGGTAGTACCGGTGAAGGAAAGACCTCGCTTATATCTGCGATGCTTGGGGAGCTTCCTCCAATATCTGATGCTAGTGTTGTTATCAGAGGAGCAGTTGCTTATGTTCCTCAAGTTTCATGGATTTTCAATGCAACTGTAAGTTTTGGCTTGCTTACCTCTTGTCTTTATGCTTGCTTCCGCATGTTTCTTGCTTGCTATCTCACTTGTTTAGTTATTGCCAAACAGTCCCAATACATATTGTTGAATTTTTTGGAAATAAGCAATATGAGTATATTTAATCTCCACCTAGATGATTATGATGGCTTGTCTAGTGACCTTAAGATTTGATAGCTTAACATGCTGAAAAGTCTATACCCTCCAAACTTTGGACGTTTAATTGCTGTCACGTTAGTTATTGATCTTTGGAGATTATACCTGTAGGTCCGTGATAACATATTATTTGGATCTCCTTTCGAATCAGCAAGATATGAGAAGGCAATAGATATTACTGCATTGCAGCATGACCTTGAGCTATTGCCTGTAAGTGTTTCACAAAGTTGTAACTTGATGTAGTGAACGGGCAGAAGTCTCTTATCTATCCAACAATTTTTAATCTCATAGTTTGGCTATCTTTTATGTTAGGGTGGTGATCTTACTGAGATTGGTGAAAGAGGTGTTAATATTAGTGGTGGGCAGAAGCAAAGGGTTTCCATGGCTAGGGCTGTGTATTCCAATTCAGATGTGTACATTTTTGATGACCCCTTGAGTGCTCTTGATGCACACGTGGCTCGACAGGTAACTGGTTCAAACTAGCATTTTTGTTGTTTCTTTTTGCTCCTTACTTTGCACTTCTGTTTTTGCTGAGCAGAATTATATTTATCACCATGCAAAGAAAACCTGGTCTTTATTGATTTTACTCAGGATATTGCCCTAGATAGAGCACAATGTCATAAAAGAATCCATGTGGCTTAGTCCCTTCTTGTTATTGCATGTTTAATTCCCTTGGTCCCTTTTTTTTAGTTATAACTTTTTTGAAGGTTCTAAAGATCAGAATCTAAACCTTATCCCCTAATATCAACATGATGTTCAACTTGGCACCGAGTAGGATGAACTATACTATCCTATCAAATTAGGAAACAATTCACGCATGTTGCATACATGCCCACATAAAATATGATTGTCTATGTATATAAATTTTCAAAACTTGATTTATAAGAGTTAATGCATTACATATTTTTATCTAATGTTTTTCTTTACTTTTTAAATTTCATATCCCATCTATTATTCCTTTTTAATTTTTTTTAATATTTCTCACTTGTTACAGCCTTTATTTGTATTCAGAAATTTGATAATGTTAGTATGCTTTCTATTCTGGTCTGAATCATGTTCAGGTTTTTGATAAATGCGTAAAGGGAGAATTGAGAGGCAAAACAAGAGTTCTTGTCACGAACCAGCTGCACTTCCTTTCACAAGTTGATAGAATTGTCCTGGTTCATGAAGGAATGGTAAAAGAGGAAGGAACTTTTGAGGACCTCTCTAATAATGGTGTCCTGTTCCAAAAGCTAATGGAGAATGCCGGAAAAATGGAAGAGTATGCGGAGGAAAATGAGAACAGCGATACAGTTGATCCGAAGGCCTCTAAACCTGTTGCTAATGGGGTAGCGAATGACATGCCCAAAAGTGCAAGCCAAGCAAATAAAACAAAAGAAGGCAAATCTGTTCTCATTAAGCAGGAAGAAAGGGAAACAGGAGTTGTTAGTTGGAAAGTTTTAATTAGGTAGAATATGTTGATTTTGACTCCTCTTCTCCAAATTGCATTGTTGCATGTATATAATGCTAGTACCATATCTTTAGTTTCGCCAATTCTATGAAAACTAGCTCCTCAACTCTACCTAAGTGGACTGATAGATGTAGGCATGTCGCTAATGAGAAAAGTATGGTGTTCTTTGAACTAGAAGTTTCCCAGTATTCAAGATTAAACATCCCTTAAGCTTTTCAATCCCTAACTTTTCACCCCTTCTTTTATGCTTAGAACGGAGGTGACAACATATTCTCCTATTGATGGCTCTCATCTAAATGGACCCTCAATACAACAAAATTAAAAGGTTCATCTGGTCTATCTGACTGAAGTACACTTAAAACAATGACATCTGTCTTCTACTAATAGTTTTGGTTCTCTGCTTTGTTAGTGAGGATTGACTGAGCACATTTATGGTTTTGTTATGTTAACTAAATGTGGTTTAGGTGATTGGCAATCCTGTGTGATTAGGAAGGGAGGGAGGGGATTTTTAACAATCTCTGCTGTGGTTTATGCTGTATCTCTCTCCTTTCTTGCCAGGTACAAGAATGCATTGGGAGGTTTTTGGGTGGTAATTGTGCTCTTTACGTGTTACATCTTAACAGAAGTTTTACGAGTTTCAAGCAGCACATGGCTGAGTTCTTGGACAGATCAAAGTACTACGAAGATGCATGGACCTGGTTATTACAATTTGATCTATTCACTTCTATCATTTGGTCAGGTATGAGTTTGTTTGATGCTAATTGGTTTTAAGTTTGAGTGCATAAGTTCCCCTTACACATCTTTCAGAAATTTTATTTATTTACATTAGAAGAGAATATTCTCCTGAAGAGTTAGGAAGTTTTCTTTTCTTACTATTCCAATAAATAATAGTATTTTTTATTGTCAGAAAAATCATCACCACATTTTAGTGAATCATTTTACTGGTTTCATAGCGCTCATATTTATATTTGTTTTCTTCATCATGTGGTTTCAGGTCATTGTGACATTGGTAAATTCATATTGGTTAGTTATATCAAGTCTTTATGCGGCCAGAAGGTTGCATGATGCCATGCTTACTTCCATACTTAGAGCTCCAATGGTCTTCTTCCACACCAACCCACTTGGACGAATTATTAATAGGTTTGCAAAGGATTTAGGTGACATTGACCGAAATGTTGCTCCATTCGTCAATATGTTTTTGGGACAAGTGTCGCAGCTCCTTTCTACTTTTGTCTTGATAGGTATTGTGAGCACTATGTCTTTGTGGGCCATAATGCCACTTTTGGTTTTGTTTTATGCTGCTTATTTATACTACCAGGTAAATGAACTTTGACCTCATCTTTTATTTATTGATCTTTTCTGACCCTGAAAGATATGTTTCTCATGTAATCATTGTTTTGTTTGATTCCACAGAGCACAGCGCGTGAAGTGAAGCGCTTAGATTCTATAACTAGATCACCTGTATATGCACAATTTGGTGAAGCGTTGAATGGTCTGTCAACTATTCGTGCATATAAAGCTTATGATCGCATGGCTGACATAAATGGAAAATCCATGGACAATAATATTAGGTTCACTCTTGTGAACATGAGCTCAAACCGTTGGCTTGCAATCCGTTTGGAAACTTTGGGAGGGCTCATGATTTGGTTTACTGCAACCTTTGCTGTCATGCAGAATGGAAGGGCGGAGAACCAGCAGGCATATGCATCTACTATGGGTCTACTTCTTAGTTATGCTTTAAACATTACAAGTTTATTGACCGGTGTACTCAGGCTTGCCAGTTTGGCTGAAAATAGTTTAAATGCAGTGGAGCGTGTTGGCACATATATCGAGTTGCCTTCAGAGGCTCCACTTATTATTGAGAGTAACCGTCCCCCTCCTGGTTGGCCTTCATCTGGATCCATCAAGTTTGAGGATGTTGTCCTTCGTTACAGACCTGAACTTCCTCCAGTCCTGCATGGGTTGTGTTTTACAATTTCTCCTAGCGACAAGGTAGGCATAGTTGGAAGGACAGGGGCTGGAAAATCAAGCATGTTAAATGCTTTGTTTCGAATTGTAGAGCTGGAAAGAGGAAGGATCTTGATTGATGGTTGTGATATTGCAAAGTTTGGACTGATGGACCTACGTAAAGTACTTGGCATTATACCGCAATCACCAGTTCTTTTCTCTGGTGTGCCCCATCAACAATCTAAATTATTATTTCAATAATAGCTTAGTTTGAAATTTTCTGTGCTTCTCCCATGATTTGACTTAAATCTTTTTTTTTCTTTTACTATCGTTTTATACATATACTTTCCCCTAATATCTGTTAACTTCTAAAGTGGAGCTAATCTAACGGATGCCATTTTGTAGACTTACTTTTCTTCTTTTTACTAGATTGTCCATCAGTCTGTATCTTCTGCATCTTATGTCACCTTTCTTATTTTGTTCCAATTAAAATATATAGTATTTATGACCATTTTGTTTTTATTTTGGCCAGGAACTGTGAGATTTAATCTTGATCCCTTCAATGAACACAATGATGCTGACCTTTGGGAGGCTTTAGAGAGAGCACACCTGAAAGATGTCATTCGGAGGAACTCTCTTGGTCTGGATGCTGAGGTATTTATGAAAAGATTTCTAATGGAAATCTCTTTGACAGTTTGCTAATAAATTTCTTCCAGTGTTCGGAAAACAGAAATGATCAGTTGGTGATTTATTTTGAAGTGTTTATAGATGCTGAAATCAGTATATGGTTCTTCGTTGACAACTATGGAAGTCTTATCTTGTGTTTTGTCCAGGTTTCAGAGGCAGGGGAAAATTTTAGTGTTGGGCAAAGGCAATTGCTAAGTCTTGCTCGTGCATTATTGAGGAGATCAAAGATACTTGTTCTTGATGAAGCAACTGCAGCTGTCGATGTCAGAACTGATGCTCTTATTCAGAAAACTATTCGGGAAGAATTCAAATCATGTACCATGCTTATCATTGCTCACCGACTCAATACGATAATTGACTGTGATCGTATTCTTCTGCTTGATTCTGGCAGGGTATATACACAATTCTAAAAAGCTTGTTTAATTCACTTGAAAGATTTCTTAGCTATATCATTCGTTTTTTTCCATTCCATGCCAGGTTTTGGAATATGATACGCCAGAGGAACTATTGTCAAATGAAGAAAGTGGTTTCTCCAAGATGGTTCAAAGTACTGGGGCTGCTAATGCTCAATACTTGCATAGTTTAGCACTTGGAGGGGAAGGAGAGGAGAGGTTGGGCAGAGAAGAGAATAGGGAGTTGGATAGACAGAGGAAATGGCTGGCATCTTCTCGTTGGGCTGCCGCTGCCCAGTTTGCACTTGCTGTTAGCCTGACATCATCGCAGAATGAGCTTACTGGCTTGGAAATGGAAGATGAAAGTAGTATCCTCAAGAAAACAAGGGATGCTGTGATAACTCTTCAGGGAGTTCTGGAAGGGAAGTATGACAAAACAATTGAAGAGTCGCTGAATCAATACCAGATGTCTAAAGATGGATGGTGGTCGGCACTTTACAAAATGATTGAAGGTACACAACTCAACACAACTAATATGTGCCATATATTGCTGCTTTACATGGACGACCCTTTACATCATTTTGGTTTGTTCTTTTAATCATCTTATAAATTTTATGTTTGTGTTCATCCAGGTCTTGCTATAATGAGCAGATTGGCAAGGAGCAAGCTTCATCAATCATCGGATTATGGTTTCCAAGACAGATCAATTGATTGGGATCAAATCGAAATGTAGAGTGCAGTCTCTCTCCTGTCTCGAACAATAGCTCTGATAGCCCTTCTTACGACTGTCCATGCATGACTGGATATTTTTGTAGTATATAGCATTTGAAATTCTCCAATGTTTCCTGCAACCTTGAATCTTTGTAAGATAACCCAACCTTTTTGTAATTTTATCTTGCTCACAAGGTTTTGTACCCGTAACTTTTGAGACTTTAAGAATTGTTATAAGATATACATGGTTTTCCTTCTCTTTTTTTTTTTTTATTTATTATTATTATAACGGAAGAAAAAAATGGTGTGAAAAAAATATTGCAAAGGGAAAAAAGTGTTAAAAAGAAACGAAATAAAAAAAAAGTGTTGACATTATATTATGGTGTATCAATGCAGCTGATAAAGTTAAATCTACAACCTGATGCAAAAGGTTCATAAGTAGAAGTTTTTGAAAGGTACGTCAATTTGGGGCCTATCGTTGACTTTTGTATGGTTGACCTTGAGAGGCAAGGGCAGGGTCAACTTGCTCTAGAGCTTATAAAGATGGTTCTCTTCGCATAGTTCGAAATGGAATAGGAATCAATGAAAAGGTCTGTTTTTTGTTTTACAGAATTTCTTTACGCTTAATCAAGTTTACCATTTTATACTTGCATAAGCTCACATGTTGATGCATTTATGCATGTTAGGCATCGGTAGAACTTCAAGGTATCAAAGGAACGTGGTCATTGAGCTCCTCTACGGATGATCCATTTGACACCTTTCTGGTTAGTTTTATCAATGAATCTTGAGGATATGAGTTGGAAGAAACAGAGATTGAGAGATTTAATTCTCAAGTGCAGACTTTGTTCTGCCATGATGCTGTTTACAATCAACTTGTACAGGTGAGGGTTTTTTGCCATCAAATTGGCGGCACTGAGTATTGAGCATGAGCATACAGTAGGTGAAGTTTATTTGTCTAATGTTATTGTTTTTATTTAAGCCAGTATTAGCATCTATATATAATCTAGCTTTTATTTTAGTTTTACTTGTTATACGGATAGAGTTTTATGAGATGATCACTAGCTTATATTATTTTCCCTGTTGATAGTACTTCATGCTTGTGAAAAATACATATTATATGTACTTCATGCTTGACTGATGAGCATTTGGTTTATTTGGAAATTGGTGATGGCACATTGACAGAAGTAAAGCATGCGCAGTTGGAGTATGAAATCTCATGTCTTGACATTAACCCCATTGGTGAGAGCTCTAACTCCAGTCAGCTGGCTGCAGTTGGAATGTGGACAGATAATAAGTGTGAGGATATTTTCACTCCCGCACCTGAATCTCATCACAAAGGAGCAATTGGGAGGAGATATTATTCCGCTCCTTCTGTTCTTCTTTGCTAGCTCCTTTGAAGGGGTACGAGTTTATTTGATATTTCTTCAGCTTTAATCTTATCTTGCTGATATATTTTGCTTCTCTTTTTATATGTTTTAAAAGGGTACGAGTTTATTGGATATTTCTTCAGTTCTAATCTTATCTAATTCATCCCCCTCTTTGTTTTTAGGTCTTGGTGGGGAGGCTTCTGGAAGGTAATGAAACTCAACCTATCCTAAAGAATGAACATTGACCAAGCAAAGCAAACCCATGATTTTGGATTTTGTTATCATTCTCTATCAAGAATTCAGAATCAATGAGTGATTGATATCCCTTTTTTGAAATGCAAGCTATGCATATATAGCCATATAAACAAAATAAACACTTACAATTTAGATAATGCAGGTGTGGTAATTGTGACTTGTGAGAGGGGAGTTTTGGTAATAACCAAAGACAAAGACAAATATGCCAGAATCTTTTGATTCCCATCAAGATTAGGTCCTACCCTTAACTTACTCCTTACACATGTATAAAAAGCACTAATAATGGACAAAAAAATCTTTGTAGCAGCTGGTGTTGACTCTCTCATTAGCATGAACAGAGGAGGAGCAGAGAAGATGCCCTTTTATTCTTGTATATTCACTAGTCATTACTATTATCTGCCTTTTTCCAGGTCCTTGTATTTATTCTACTCTATTAGTATAATATAGTAATACTCCATATATGCATTAAAACAGCCGTCTTCCTTCCACCATTTATTTTCTTCTTCTAAATTCATAAATGGATTATTTATTGTGCTTAGGGAAATGTTAAAGAGTACTTCGATCTCTTGAATGTTGAATCCATGCATGCATTGCAATGCTTACTACTAGTAGTACTATTTAAGGGTCAAAACTTTAAAGCACAGATGCATGGAGATGGAGGCTCTTAATTTTTTGTTATTGATGAAACATAAAAAGACAAACTGAATCTCACTGCACAAATATATATAGTCCTTTAGCTTTAAGGCTTCAACTACAAAAGTCTGAACCCTACAGAAATTTATATCTCTGTTTCTGTTTCTGTTTCTGTTTGTGTTGCTGAAGCTGAGTGACTGTGTAATTTAAGTCTGGGTATGTATGGGTATTATTATTATGACTTGATCCAGCTCTAGCCTTTTTCAAGCATAAATCTTCATAAGAAAATCCAATTGCAAATTTGAACATTTATTTGATTATTCATTAACCAATAACCACCAATATATATAAAACCAACTTGTCTTGAATTGACCCCCTTGCCTTTTAGACTTGGACGACACTTCGACCAAACTAGAGGTGCTCATAGGTCAAGCCGGACGGGGTCGGGTTTAAGTATGGTATCAACATTATATATACTTGTTCAAGCTCGGTCAGGCCCGACCCAAAATATGAGTTTCAAATTTTGTCCAAACCCACCTATATTTGTAAATGGATAGTCCAAGCTCACCCATATTATTTTTTTTCTAAAAAAATTTAAACAAATACTTTTTTATTATTTAAATTTTAGTAATTTTATCAGTTTCTCTTTTATTAAGTTTTAAAACATGAATAACTTAACATATTTTTAAATGTTTATACTATAACATTATATATATTTATTTTTTATATGATAAAAAATACATAATATATAATATATAAAATATAAAATATATTATATTATATAAATAAAAAACGGGCCGAACCGGGTCGGACTCGGAACTTGATTATTGGAACCAAAGTCCGGCCCATTTTCTAAATGGGTCTCATATTTTTGTCCAAACTTATATTTTAGGCCTAATATTTTTATCAAAATCCTTCAAAATATGGGCGGACCTTCGGGCTTGAACAAATAACCCGACCCTTAAGCAGGATTAGACCAAACCAACCAAACACACATTATGAAAAGACATGAATATCCTTCCACCTCAAGTCCA
Source organism: Fremontodendron californicum (assembly GCA_030761205.1). Taxonomy (NCBI): domain Eukaryota; kingdom Viridiplantae; phylum Streptophyta; class Magnoliopsida; order Malvales; family Malvaceae; genus Fremontodendron; species Fremontodendron californicum. The sequence continues at coordinate 43,130,201 of JAULJL010000002.1, read as the reverse complement.
ATCGTCCAAAACGCAAAGTTTTGGACTTTCTAACCACCAATATATAAAACTATAAATGCAACTTGTCTTGAATTGACCTAACCCCCTTATCTTTTAGACTTGGACGACACTTCGACCAAACCCACGTTATGAAAAGACATGAATATCCTTCCACCTCACCCATCCCTCCAAAACCCCAAAGCTCTGGACTTTCTATTCAGGTTAATAAATTATTGCTAACAATAATTACGCAAAATTTCCCCTTCCCTTAGCCAGTTAGCTTTCATTCTATCATCGTACTAATAAAAATAACTTCGTAAGCGGAGACGTAGATCTCCTCGTCGCCAGAAACTCTTTTTTTTTTCCTTAATAAAAATACTAAAATTCTCAACATTGACTTTATGAGTGAAAATATATTTAAAGAAAAATAAATAATCTTTTAAATGGGTAATTTTTGTAAAATATTAGATAAAAATTTGGTAATTTTTTTAAATGAGTAATTTTTAAAAGATTAGATGATTTTCTCAAAAGTAAATAAATAAATTTTTTATTAAAAATATTATACAAAATATTAAAATATATAATTTTATAATTTTATTTGATTATTTTATAATTGAGTTAGTGTCATTTGATTCGTGACATCAATTCAATCATTTCTGTCACTCTTTTTATAATAATATATAGATAGATAGATTTCTGAATACTAATATTTAAAGAGAGTGGATAAAAAAAAAAGAAAAAATTGTAATAGTATAGATAGATAGATGGGCAAATTTGAAAAATATATCATTAACAATATAATAATTGTTAAATGATCTAATGAGTAAAAATTATTTAAAAAATAAAAATTAAAAAATTAAAAATTGTTAGGAAAGAAATTGTAAAGATAAAATTGCCGTTAATGGTAAGTAATAGATAAAATTACCATTAACAAGAAAATATTATTTTTTTACTTTTTAAAAGTTCTAATTAAAAAAGTAAAATATTTAAATATATATTTTTTTTTAATTTAAAAAAATAAAAAATTTAATTTCTGAAATATTATTATTTTTTTAATTTTTTAATCAAAATTGTAAATTAAAAAAATTTATTTTTTAAAATTTTAAAATATTATTTTCAAAAAATTAATGTTTTCAAATTAAAAAATAAATTAAAAATAAAAAGAAAAAAGGAAGAGAATTTTTTTTCATCCAGGTAAATTTGTTTTTATAATCTTTTTAATAAATTTTAATTTTTTAATTTTTTTTTAAAAATAATTTTTAATTATTTAATAATTATTGTATTATTGATTGTAAGTTTTTCAAATTTGTCATAGATAGATTCCTAAATACTAATATTTAAAGAGAGCGGAAAAAGAAAAATAAAAAAAAAAGGTAAGAGCATGAGAATCTGTCCCTAAAACTTGTAAGCTTTTTTTGTTGGAAAACGAAAATGATTTTTTGTTCACTTTAGAAATACTACCAGACATTGATGTCCTTTTTGTTCTGTCTCTCTTTTTGATCCAACAAACTTGTGTTCTTTATTTTTTAACCCTTCTTTTAACTAAAACCCTGAATTACAGGTTTTTATTCCCGCTCTTATTCATATGGATTTCTTCAAATTTTGATTATTTTTTAATCAATTTGTTTTGGGTTTTTTCTATTTTCTTTATTTGAAGTTCTTTTTGTGTGTTTTGGCCACATTTTTTACAGCTTTGGGTTTTATCCGAAATGTTTTTTCATTCATTTTTATCGATAGAAACGAAGAAGATTTGTTTCTAGTTCTACTCGTTGTTGGGCACTTGTGTTGTTTGGCTACTGAGAAACACGGTAAAAGGAAGAAGACTTTAATATTTCAATGTCAACTTCACTTCGAAGTTTAACATAGAGCAAACAAAAAGGAAGAGGAATACTCTTTACGCTTTATATTTTGACTGTCTGTATTTAAGGCTAAACTTACTTTAAGTTTAATGCAGGCAAAGCGATGAGTAATATATAAGAGGGTGGAGGATTTTGTACTTTTAAGTGAAGAGAATTGTGTAAAACAGCAACAAGAAAACAATGGCTTTTGAGCCATTGGTTTGGTTCTGTAGACCAGTGGCTGATGGAGTATGGAAAAGGGCAGTGTCTAATGCCTTTGGTGCATACACACCCTGTGCAACTGATTCTGTGGTCATCACCATATCTCATCTGGTGTTATTGTGTCTTTGTGTTTATCGGATATGGCTGATCAAGAAAGATTTCAAAGCTCAGCGGTTCTGTCTGAGGTCCAAATATTATAATTATATGCTGGGTCTGTTGGCTACTTATGCTACTGCTGAGCCTTTGTTCAGGTTGATCATGGGGATTTCAGTTTTAAATTTGGATGGACAGCCTGGTCTTGCTCCATTTGAGGCAGGTTTTTCAACCTTATGTTGCCTAATCTTTTATTTATTTGTTTGATAGGCTTTGATGATATTCTGGATGTGTCTATATTTTGTTGTACATTACTCTTTGAATGGGTAGTTCGAATTTGATATGAATTAGCTTCAACTTTTGTATGAAATTGGGTTATATTTTTGTGTAAGTGCTTTCATTCCCATTGGAGGATGGAATAAAATGACAATCATTGAGCTGCATTTTATGAGCTTGAATACCTGCAATCTCTCTTCCCATAAGACAGGGAGGAAATTCCACAAAGTAGGGTGGCAAACATGCTTTAATCTATTCTGTATATCCTTACTCGAACTAGTATTAAACACATTGATGGCAGTGGATTGTTGTTTATACTTTATAGCATAGTTTCTTCTACAGCTGGTTGCTCTATCTCACTATCAGTTTTCCTTGTTGGAGATGCATTCAGTAATTGAACTCTTGTGGTGGATTAAGATGTTTTCTGTATCTGAATACTGCTATATGGCTTGTGGCAATTGGCATTACAATGTTCTATGTTATATATGTACATTCTGGAAGAAGAAGGATGTGCTCTGGTCCGAATTGTTCCATTGACTATTTATAGATTCTAATGCTTTCTTTCTTCTTCTTGGGACTAGCCCTCTTCAGACTGTTATTTCAGGAATATTACTGCCCTCGATGGGAGTATATTATCTCTAAAGATTTAGGATTCTGGGATGGAAAATTCATTGTTAAAACTGGCTTTATAGATTCCAGGATTCTTAACTCTTAAGAGCATGATTGTCTATTCATTCTAAGTTGAAGAAGTTATCTTCAAGGACTTGAACTTGATTTTGTGAATTAAAACTTCTTTAATTTATACATGTCGTAATTTCTTCTGGGTCTCACTTTGCCTGAATCATGATTAGTTTAAGAATGCCTGGGCAGTTTATCTTTTACCATATTTAATTTAGTTCTGTAGGCTAATGCAAATCATATCTGAAGCTTTTTATTTTCATTCTTTGTGCAGATTGTTTCTTTGATCGTGGAAGCTCTCACATGGTGCTCTATTTTGGTCATGATTGGTGTAGAAACTAAAGTCTATATTCGTGAATTTCGATGGTTTGTCAGATTTGGCCTCATTTATACTTTGGTAGGGGATACAGTGATGCTCAATCTCATTCTTTCACTAAGGGAGTTTTACAATAGGTATGTTTCTCTTGGTTGCTTAATCTGGCTTTCTGTTGGATTAAGATGACCTCTTAATGTCTTGAAACTGTTCTTCCTCTTTCGCTCAACTACTGTGTTTAAATTTGCATATTTGTTCAATAAATACAGTTTGCCAAGACTCACATTTGTGTTATACTTGTGCAGCCCCATCCTGTATCTCTACTTGAGTGAGGTCCTAGTTCAGGTGTGTCATCTTATATTTCTTTTCTATCCTCAAAAGGCTACTTTTAGGGACAGTGATGAGTTTGCCTCAAAGGCCTGAGGACAATAATTACATGCAATTATTACATTGGATCAATTTTAATTATTTGTTTCACTTTCTGATTACACTCCTAAAGATGGACTGATTTTCTGGTTTAGGCTTTGTTCGGGATACTCTTGCTGGTGTATGTTCCTGATTTGGATCCTTATCCTGGTTATACCCCAATGCGGACTGAATTTGTGGATGATGCTGAATATGATGAACTTCCTGGAGGAGAGCAAATATGTCCTGAGAGGCATGTTAATATCTTTTCCAGTATGTATATCTTTCTGTACTTATCTTTGATGCCTATTATTGAGCCCTAAATTAACATTAAATGTTGATTAAGATATATCTAAAAAAATGAGAATATTGTAAATTGTATGCTGCCATGGTTGGTCTATATATGACAGTTATGCCAGTATTGCATGCTCATGATGAGTAATTTTAACTTTTGATTTATGATGACTTCACTTGTTTAATTGAAATGAAAATTCTACGTGCTCATTGCTTTCTAACTATGAAGTTACTGTGATGGAAAAATGGATATAAGGATGATCATTCTAGCAACCCTTTCCCATTTCTTTCCTTCTTAGCCCTAATCATGTCATGGTGCAAATGATACCCTTAGGTCTCTCTTGAGGATCAATGAATAAAATTTGTATTTGTAATTTGTTTCTGATTCTCTTTTGTTCATTTCCCTTTTGCTAGAAATAATTTTTTCATGGATGAGTCCCCTCATGAAGCAAGGCTATAAAAGACCTATCACAGAGAAGGATGTCTGGAAGTTAGATACTTGGGATCGGACTGAAACACTAAACAGCAAGTATGTGCTGGCTTTCTAATTATATTTGGATTCTTGAATATTTTATGCATCGCAATGATGTATGATATCTGTTTCTGACTTTGTAGGTTTCAGAATTGTTGGGCTAAGGAATCACGAAGGCCCAAACCTTGGCTTTTAAGAGCATTGAATAGTAGCCTTGGGGGAAGGTAGTGAAATATAGCCTTAATTATGTCTCTTTTCATATTTGGTTATGCGACTTAAGTTAGTATGTGCCTTTCTTTTTGATAGCATTGCACTAGCTAGCAGTGAAAATGGTAGTAACATTGTTTTTAGTGGAGGTTGACATATATCGTTCAAGGAAACCATCAAAATCCAAAGGTAGTTTAATTTTGGGCTCTAGTCCTTTAGCATGTATATGGATGAGAATGATATTTATCTAGTGAACTAGTTAATACTATATATTGTATGGTGAAAAGTTTGTCACTATCTTCAATTTTATCCAATTCTTCCCCTTCTTTGTTTTTAGGTTTTGGTGGGGAGGCTTCTGGAAGGTAATGAACTCTCTTAAAATGTTGCACTCGATATTTGGAAAATTAATTTGGTTCTCACAGAGCTTTAATTTTTAACATCTTTAATGCTACTGCAAATTGTTTAGCAACCTGTTTCTAGAAATTTCTGGATTTATTTATTGTGTTCTGATGCCTTTTATTCATGGAACTTTTACTGTAAGTTATAAATTTTCTGGAGAATTTCGGATAAGCCCAATGCATGTGCTAGGCATGTCTTGAAAGCGTTGGCTTTGATCCTTCAAGCATTTTCTGCATGTACATGAACATCAGAGAGGCTTGTCTATTTCCAAGGATGGTCATTTTGTTTCATAGCACCCTTACTACAAATGTAAACCCAATTGTTTTACCTTAGAATAATGTGAAACAATCTGTTCAAATCTTCCGGATTTCACGTTTTCCACCATTTGACCATGAGGCTTGGCCCAATGGTCATATACTCCATTGTAAGTTGGGGTAGTGACCTGCAGGCTCTGTAAAGCCCAGTCCTGCCTATTAGAGGGTTTATCCCCTCCAAAGAAATTGCGTAGGAAAATAATGGCCTTATATTATAGAACTTTTGATGGCTTTGGAAGGTTGTTTTTCTCTATTTTAAAAATGTCATTTTTTTAAAACCTCTTCATTTTCTAATGATATGAGAAGTTTCTCAATTGACTATTGCTATTTTGTGTTTTGTGCAATTGGCTTACCCCTTTTACTTTCTTCATTAAACTTGCTGCCTTGTTCTTTAAATCTGTAGATTGGCAACGATCTTTCTCAATTTGTGGGGCCGCTTATATTGAACCGCCTGTTACAGGTTTGCTACTTGTATCTATGCTTTCTTCCGTATTTGTCTGTGATCAAGTTCTTTTTAGTGTTTGGAATTCCTTTAATGAGTCAAAGCTCTCCTTAACCTCTAATACCATGATTTAAAAAAAAATCAGTGTATGAAAGTCTTTTGTTCATTTTGCATATCCCTGTTGTAGATATACACTTCATGATTGTAATATTCTATTATGTCTTTTAGTGGGTATTCTATTTGCTCTTATAAATTTGGCAGTATTTTTATATTTATATTATGTACTCATGGTAATATTCTTGCATGACTCATTATAAGTATGTTAAAAAGTTAAGTAAATTATGATGGAGAGCCCATGTTATTCAGGCACAGTGGAAAAAAAAATCCATCACTAAAAGATCTATGGTTTGCTCTTGCTATTGGCCAACTAACACACACTCCAAAGCAATATCTGTAGCTGAATCGTACATATCAAGTTTAGATATGAGAACTCTGCGCAATGGTCCTGAATCTTTGTAGTTATCTAGTTTTTTATTGTCTTTTTTCTTTATCACCAAGTATATTCACTTATTTGTTTAATGAACTTCATGCAGTCCATGCAACAAGGTGATTCGGCTTGGATTGGTTACATCTATGCCTTCTCAATTTTTGTTGGAGTGGTATGAATTTAATCCTTTGTTTTCATTGGAGGTTTTGGATGATTTCTTTATGAGAATGTACATTTTATTTGATTGTTTGAAACTTGATCCAGGCCCTTGGGGTGTTATGTGAAGCTCAATATTTTCAGAATGTCATGCGTGTTGCATTTCGGATGAGGTCCACTTTGGTAAACTTGTGTTAATCTTGGAAACAACTTATTTCATTCAGTTTTGCTTGTCTTTTGGAGTATCAAAAAACTTATTTATTACTTTTCCTTTTATTTTCTTCATGTGTGGGAGATGTTGAAGGGCTGGCTGAGAGAGCCTTTTGTCTTATTGATAATGACCTTACATTCTCAGTACTTCTGAATGTTTCATTATCTAGGTTATTTTGGCTTGGTTTTAGCTTTCTAATTTGGAATTTGTCTTTTCTGGAAGATTTGTCTGGCGGGTCCAGCTTAGCTAATTTATTATCAGGCTGGTGAAATTATCTGCTCCTTGTTTACATTCACATTGGTTTCTTCTGTTGTCAGAATTTTGCTTTTCATTTTGCCGTCGAAAAATTTAGCCTGGCCTTGAAAGGCTTTATCTTGGTTTTAACCCAATGAATGAGTATTAATGATCATCATAGACTTCATTCCGAGCTTTGTCTATTTGCAACTTAGCTAAGAAGTATTGGTTTTGGGTCTGTAGAGGGTTCTTTGGAAGAGAGGAAGCGTTTGCAAACAAGTGAAACGGGATGTGCCGGGAGACGGCCAAGAGGAAGATTGGAGCAGACCCGAAGTATTGAGTGTAGCGGTAAGTGGTGGTAAGTAAGGTGTAAGGAGTAAGGGAATGGCAGAGCAAGGCTGAGTATGGTGGAGATCAAGGTTGAGGAGATAATTGTGGAGAGAACTTTAGTGAGAAAGTTTGCCAAAATGCCAAAAGTCCTCCAAATTAGTTGTGGAAGCTCTTATTTATAGGTATCAAGAGAGAGGAGTTACATATCATAAGCATTAATTAGTAATAATGATAGAAATTTTCAGTTACTAAGGTATTAATGCTTTGTTTGATGGGAGTTTAGATTGTTTTTGGTAATAGTGAATAGTGAACAAGAGTCCATTATTTGTTCTGAAGGAAAAGGAGAAGCAGTCATACTTCAGGGAAAGGTTAAGATGATACCTCTTAATTATCTCCATATCTGATCCACCACGCCAAGCTCTCCAGAACATCCCAATAGTGAAATTAACCCAAGAACCCTGCCATATTATGAGGTTATTTCCACTGCTTCTGCTTCGGTGAAGTAGTATCAGGTAGAACGTCTTTTGTAGGATAATCTATGATGGAGGTGTCTTTTCCATGAAAGTGTTGTTCTGTGAATGAACTGTTCCATGAAGGGGATGTTCTAAACATTAGCTATTCTGATCAAGAGTTGTTTCGAAAATGAGCTGTTCTGATCAAGAGTTGTTCTGAACAGAAGCTGTTCTGAATAGGAGCTGTTCTGAACACGAGTTTTGCAGGAAAAAAACTTTCAGTGAAGCGACATTGTTACTTGTTTTGGATTACCTTTGCTATAGTACGTTAAAGTGCAATTTCCTGTAAATCAACTTTATTTTTCTCTGAGAAGAGATAATATATTAGTAGCCAAAATCAAGTATTTACAGGGTCATAAGACTTAAATTGTTGCTAGCAGGGTAAATCTTATTTGATACCTTTGAATTGCATGTCAGTTGTTCATTTATTAATATCGAAGGTTGTTAGACTGTTGCTATTGGTTTTTATGCACATATTGCATTTTGTTTCATAATTCTGAATGCATGTTAAGTTATTGATTAGTTAGCATCACTAGTTATGGATCATATGACTTAAATTATTGTTACAAGTGTAAATCTTATTGAGGCCTTTGATTTACTTTGGTGGAATTGTAGGTTGTGAGCACTACTAGCTTTTGCTTTTTATTCAACTATCATTTTGTTTTGTAATGTATTAGATGGCTCGTCTGTATAGGAGGCTTGTATGAAAACTGTGTTCTGTTTGTTGTAGAAATGTTACTCTTTCTTTGCTTCAGCATTATATTTTCCTGAAGATACTCTTATCTTCTGTAGATTGCTGCTGTGTTCCGCAAATCTCTTAGGCTTACTCACGAGGGGCGCAAGAAGTTTGCTTCTGGCAAATTAACCAACTTGATGACAACCGATGCTGAAGCACTTCAGGCATGATCTTTTATTACTAGATTTTTTATGGCTGATATAGCTGAAACTAGTTTGACTTTCTTGATGTGGAATGGGAATCTGTGCAGTCTACTGTTTCTTCTAAGCATGTATTTTACCAGCTGCTAGAAGTGCACTGTCCTCTTTATTTTTATTTTTTTTCGTTTTGGTTTTTCCTTCTCTCCTATTTATCCGAATAATGTCCTGAAGCTGTTAATAAATGTTAAAAGTGGTTGATCTTCTAAGCATGTACTATACTAGTTTTCCTTGTTTTAAGTTATATCTCTTGACATTGGATCTTTCCTTTTTCAAAGTTTACAATGAGTTTCCTTTTAGAGCCTGGCTGTTATTTATGGGAGGAAAAAAAGGCGAAACTCTGGTTGTGAAAACAAATCATTGCATTTTAGTTTTGTTTTTTCTCAGCTCTTTCTAATGAATTATTTATCCTTTTCTTTTGGCAGCAAATATGTCAATCACTTCACACTTTATGGTCAGCTCCATTTCGTATTATTTTTGCAATGGTCCTTCTTTATCAGCAGTTGGGTGTTGCTTCACTTCTTGGTGCATTAATGCTAGTCCTTATGTTCCCCGTGCAAGTATGTGATTTTGCTCTCTTACTTTCTCATCTTCTTTCTTTAAGATAAATTATTAACTTCGTAGTGGATGTTGCAGTTTTTATTCCTTGAATTAAGAGCGTTATATGATGTTAAACTTATAATTTATTACTTGTCCTGCATTTTATTGGCCTTGTTTTCTGTATTCTATCTTTCTCTCCTTTTGCAAACAGACAGTAGTTATAAGCAGAATGCGAAAATTGTCAAAGGAGGGCTTACAACGTAAAGATAAGAGAATAGGCCTCATGAATGAAATATTGGCTGCAATGGACACTGTAAAGTATGATTTGTTTCTGGAAAAACTGTTTCATTTTCCTTTCATAGGCTTTTATACAGCTTTTGAGTACAATATTAGGTAGGTTAGTTACGATTTTGACTTATGCTGGAAATGTCTCAGATGTTATGCTTGGGAGAACAGTGTCCAGTCTAAAGTCCAAAGTGTCCGGAATGACGAGTTGTCATGGTTCCGCAAAGCATCCCTGCTTGGAGCGGTAGTCCCCTGATCTATGCTCCTAATTCTCTCTGTTTCTTTCTGTTTGTGGAGGTCTTAATTTGACTATCATATAAATATGCCGGCTTTAACTTTTTTGAAGCATTTAGAAGAAAAATGTTAGTCTCGTTGCTAATTTAATTACCATAATACATGCTAATGGCTTGTTTTCATTCTATTGCTTTTACAAATTTTTATATGACTGTTGGCGTTTGAGACAAATGAGTTGTTTTAAATGATTGTTTCAGAAAGAAAAAGATGCTAGCATCTGAAACAATGTCTTTTTCTTTATTATTATTCTTGCATGCATGGGATTGGTTATCACTTTCTTTTGGAATTATCTAATAAAATATTTACTAATCAGAAGAAAAACAAATATAGTAAAACTTTTGGGTTATTCAAGAGAGAGTTAAAGGTTACAAACTAGGTTTCTTGGCTTCTAATATGTGAGTAAGTTCTGCATGATGATTGCTTTTCATGGGTAATCAATTTGACTAATTGTGATCTAGTTGTAGATGTTGTTATGGATATTGGTGTATTGCATAGGATCATTCCAACAGCTCCTTTTCTATTGGTCCTATTCTATCTCTTGTTTTGCAGTGTAATGTCTTTATACTGAATAGCATTCCGGTTGTGGTGACTGTTGTTTCATTTGGCTTGTTTACTTTGCTCGGAGGCGACTTGACACCTGCAAGGGCATTCACATCTCTTTCTCTCTTTGCGGTGCTTCGTTTCCCCTTATTCATGCTTCCCAATATTATTACCCAGGTGATCTTCTTTGCCTCTTTCAGGTATCCATGCTAGTCCATTTAGTGCGGTGGCATTTTAGCTGCATTTTCAATAGTAGATAGGACATGTTTGATTCTCTGCCTTTTGAATGACTTATTTTCTTTATCTGGCTCTGTTACTTTACATGGGTGGTATATTCCTATGGTACATAGAAAGGGGTAATGTACCAAAACTAGTGGTGTGTTTTTCTTGGTTTCTAATGCTGTAGTTTGACAGGTGGTAAATGCAAATGTATCACTAAAACGTCTGGAGGAGTTGTTCTTGACTGAAGAGAGAGTTCTTCTACCAAATCCTCCTTTTGATCCTAAACTACCAGCTATCCAAATAAAAGATGGTTTTTTTTCATGGGATTCAAAGGTCTAGTTTTTAATTTTATCACTTTAAATCTTCCTTTTAGTCTGTATTTTGCATGAATGTATACAACATATATGTTTAAGTTGTATAGTTGATTTTTATTCTGTAATCTTAATATGATAATCACATTAAGCAAAATAAATTCATGAACCTTAAATATTGTTGTTGAAAAGTTTATCTTTTATAAGTTGATTTCTTCCACTTAGTTGACCTTGGTTCTGTTTGTACTATCCTACAGAGGCAAAAGTTTTCAACTGTCTGTTGCGTTGTGTCATTTTCTTTTTTCATGTAAAAATTTGTTAGATGAAAGTTTTACCATCTTTTTTATGTCCTTGATGACATTGCAACGGATTAAGTGTGCTCTTTTATTTATTTTTTACCTTATAAAATATTGTTTTTGTTTCAGTCAGAGAGGCCCACATTGTCTAATATTAATATAGATATACCAGTTGGTAGCCTGGTCGCAGTAGTTGGTAGCACCGGTGAAGGAAAGACCTCGCTTATATCTGCGATGCTTGGGGAGCTTCCTCCAATGTCTGATGCTAGTGTTGTTATCAGAGGAACAGTTGCTTATGTTCCTCAAGTTTCATGGATTTTCAATGCAACTGTAAGTTTTGGCTTGCTTACCTCTTGTCTTTATGCTTGCTTCCGCATGTTTCTTGCTTGCTATCTCACTTGTTTTGTTATTGCCAAACAGTCCCGATACATATTGTTGAATTTTTTGGAAATAAGCAATGAGTATATTTAATCTCCACCTAGATGATTAAGATGGCTTGTCTAGTGACCTTAAGATTTGGTAGCTTAACATGGTGAAAAGTCTATACCCTCCAAACTTTGGAGGTTTAATTGCTGTCACGTTAGTTATTGATCTTTGGAGATTATACTTGCAGGTACGTGATAACATATTGTTTGGATCTCCTTTCGAATCAGCAAGATATGAGAAGGCAATAGATATTACTGCATTGCAGCATGACCTTGAGCTATTGCCTGTAAGTGTTTCACAAAGTTGTAACATGATGTAGTGAACGGGCAGAAGTCTCTTATCTAGCCAACAGTTTTTGATCTCATAGTTTGTCTATCTTTTATGTTAGGGTGGTGATCTTACTGAGATTGGTGAAAGAGGTGTTAATATTAGTGGTGGGCAGAAGCAAAGGGTTTCCATGGCTAGGGCTGTGTATTCCAATTCAGATGTGTACATTTTTGATGACCCCTTGAGTGCTCTTGATGCACACGTGGCTCGACAGGTAACTGGTTCAAAGTAGCATTTTTGTTGTTTCTTTTTGCTCCTTACTTTGCACTTCTGTTTTTGCTGAGCAGAATTATGTTTATCACCATGCAAAGAAAACCTGGTCTTTATTGATTTTACTCAGGATATTGCCCTAGATAGAGCACAATGTCATAAAAGAATTGAAGAAAGAATAACAGTAAAGGAAAGGCTGGAAAAAAACTGAAAGAATGGAGAATTGTGTTTTTCTCTACTGCTTAGTTGTGATTTGTGAATGTACATCAGTATTTATATTCAAACTACTCAAGACTTATTGCCATAATCAGCTGAGATTCTAATCTCCTAAAAACTAGGGAAGAATATTTACAAATAGGAAACTTACCTAAATTAATGGAATTTGGTATTAATACCCGAAATCCTAGAGATCTTACTCAACTAATATTTTTGGAAAATCCTAGAGATCTTTGTCAACTGATATCTCCGGATTTCCACAAGAATCCATGTGGCTTAGTCCCTTGTTGTTATTGCATGTTTATTTCCCTTGGTTCTTTTTTTTAATCATAACTTTTTGAAGGTTGTAAAGATCAGGATCTAAACCTTATCCCTAATATCAACATGATGTTCAAATTGGCACCGAGTAGGATGAACTACACTATCCTATCAAATTAGGAAAAAAATCCACGCATGTCGCATCCATGCCCACATTAAATCTGATTGTCTATGTATATAATTTTCAAAACTTGATTTATAAGAGTTAATGTGCATTACATATTTTTTATCCTTTTTTTTTTTTAATTTTTAAATTTCATATCCCATCTATTCCTTTTTAAATTTTTTTAATATTTCTCACTTGTTACAGCCTTTATTTGTATTCAGAAATTTGATAATGTTACTATTTTCTATTCTGGTCTGAATCATGTTCAGGTTTTTGATAAATGCATAAAGGGAGAATTGAGAGGCAAAACAAGAGTTCTTGTCACGAACCAGCTGCACTTCCTTTCACAAGTTGATAGAATTATCCTGGTTCATGAAGGAATGGTAAAAGAGGAAGGAACTTTTGAGGACCTCTCTAATAATGATGTGCTGTTCCAAAAGCTAATGGAGAATGCAGGAAAAGTGGAAGAGTATGTGGAGGAAAATGAGAACAGCGATACCGTTGATCTGAAGGCATCTAAACCTGTTGCTAATGGGGTAGCAAATGACATGCCCAAAAGTGCAAGCCAAGCAAATAAAGCAAAAGAAGGCAAATCTGTTCTCATTAAGCAGGAAGAAAGGGAAACCGGAGTTGTTAGTTGGAAAGTTTTAATGAGGTAGAATATGTTGATTTTCACTCCTCTACTCCAAATTGCATTGTTGCATGTATAATGCTAGTACCATATCTTTAGTTTCGCCAATTCTTTGATAACTAGCTCCTCTACTCTACCTAAGTGGACTGATAGATGTAGCTAATGAGAAATATATGGTGTTCTTTGAACCACAAGTTTCCCAGTATTCAAGATGTAAACATCCCTCAAGCTTCTCAATCACTAACTTTTCACCCCTTCTTTTATGCTTAGAACGGAGCTGACAACATTTTCTCCTATTGATGGCTTTCATCTAAATGGACCCTCGGTACAACTAAATTAAAATATTCATTTGGTCTATCTGACTGAAGTACACTTAAAACAATGACATCTGTCTTCTACTAATAGTTTTGGTTCTCTGCTTTGTTAGTGAGGATTGACTGAGCACATTTATGGTTTTGTTATGTTAACTAAATGTGGTTTAGGTGATTGGCAAGCCATCCGTCATGTGTGATTAGGAAGGGAGGGAGCGGATTTTCAACAATATCTGCTGTTATTTATGCTGAAGTCTTTTTTAAAATTAATAAAAAAAAAAAGCTCAATGATGTTGTATCTTTCTCTTTTCTTGCCAGGTTCAAGAATGCATTGGGAGGTTTTTGGGTGGTAATGGTGCTCTTTACGTGTTACATCCTAACAGAAGTTTTACGAGTTTCAAGCAGCACATGGCTGAGTTATTGGACAGATCTAAGTACTACGAAGACACATGGACCTGGTTATTACAATTTGATCTATTCACTTCTGTCATTTGGTCAGGTATGAGTTTGTTTGATGCTAATTGGTTTCAAGTTTGAGTGCATAAGTTCCTCTTGCACATCTTTCAGAAATTTTATTTATTTACATTAGAAGAGAATATGCTCCTGAAAAGTTTTATTTATTTATATTTTTTATTGTCAGAAAAATCATCACCACATTTTAGTGAATCGTTTTACTGGTTTCATAGCGCTCATATTTTATATTTGTTTTCTTCCTAATGCGGTTTCAGGTCATGGTGGCATTGGTAAATTCATATTGGTTAGTTATATCAAGTCTTTATGCGGCCAGAAGGTTGCATGATGCCATGCTTACTTCCATACTTAGAGCTCCAATGGTCTTCTTCCACACCAACCCACTTGGACGAATTATTAATAGGTTCGCAAAGGATTTAGGTGACATTGACCGAAATGTTGCTCCATCAGTCAATATGTTTTTGAGACAAGTGTCGCAGCTCCTTTCTACTTTTGTCTTGATAAGTATTGTGAGCACTATTTCTATGTGGGCCATAATGCCACTTTTGGTTTTGTTTTATGCTGCTTATTTATACTACCAGGTAAATGAACTTTGACCTCATTTTTTATTTATTGATTTATTGATATTTCTTTTCTAACCCTGAAAGATATGTTTCTCATGTAATCATTATTTTGTTTGATTCCACAGAGCACAGCGCGTGAAGTGAAGCGCTTAGATTCTATAACTAGATCACCTGTATATGCACAATTTGGTGAAGCGTTGAATGGTCTGTCAACTATTCGTGCATATAAAGCTTATGATCGCATGGCTGACATAAATGGAAAATCCATGGACAATAATATTAGGTTCACTCTTGTGAACATGAGCTCAAACCGTTGGCTTACAATCCGTTTGGAAACTTTGGGAGGGCTCATGATTTGGTTTACTGCAACCTTTGCTGTCATGCAGAATGGAAGGGCGGAGAACCAGCAGGCATATGCATCTACTATGGGTCTACTTCTTAGTTATGCTTTAAACATTACAAGTTTATTGGCCGGTGTACTCAGGCTTGCCAGTTTGGCTGAAAATAGTTTAAATGCAGTGGAGCGTGTTGGCACATATATAGAGTTGCCTTCAGAGGCTCCACTTATTATTGAGAGTAACCGTCCCCCTCCTGGTTGGCCATCATCTGGATCCATCAAGTTTGAGGATGTTGTCCTTCGTTACAGACCTGAACTTCCTTCAATCCTTCATGGGTTGTCTTTTACAATTTCTCCTAGCGACAAGGTAGGCATAGTTGGAAGGACAGGGGCTGGAAAATCAAGCATGTTAAATGCTTTGTTTCGAATTGTAGAGCTGGAAAGAGGAAGGATCTTGATTGATGGCTGTGATATTGCAAAGTTTGGACTGATGGACCTACGTAAAGTTCTTGGCATTATACTGCAATCACCAGTTCTTTTCTCTGGTATGCCCCATCAACAATCTAAATTATTATTTTGATAATAGCTTAGTGTGAAATTTTCTGTGCTTCTCCCATGATTTGACTTAAATCTTTTTTTCTCTTTTTACTAGCGTTATATACATATACTTTCCCCTAATATCTGTTAACTTCTAAAGTGGAGCTAATCTGACGGATGCCATTTTTGTAGACGTACTTTTCTTCTTTTTACTAGATTGTCCATTAGTATGTAGCTTCTGCATCTTATGTCACCTTTCTTATTTTGTTCCAATTTAATATATAATATTTATGACCATTTTGTTTTTGTTTTGGCCAGGAACTGTGAGATTTAATCTTGATCCCTTCAATGAACACAATGATGCTTACCTTTGGGAGGCTTTAGAGAGAGCACACCTGAAAGATGTCATTCGGAGGAACTCTCTTGGTCTGGACGCTGAGGTATTTATGAAAAGATATCTAATGGGAATTTCTTTGACAGTTTGCTAATCAATTTCTTCCAGCGTTCGGAAAACAGAAATGATCAGTTGGTGATTTTTTTTTTAAGTGTTCATAGATGCTGAAATCAGTATATGGTTCTTGGTTGACAACTATGGAACTCTTTATCTTGTGTTTTGTCCAGGTTTCAGAGGCAGGGGAAAATTTTAGTGTTGGGCAAAGGCAATTGCTAAGTCTTGCTCGTGCATTATTGAGGAGATCAAAGATACTTGTTCTTGATGAAGCAACTGCGGCTGTCGATGTCAGAACTGATGCTCTTATTCAGAAAACTATTCGGGAAGAATTCAAATCTTGTACCATGCTTATCATTGCTCACCGACTCAATACGATAATGGACTGTGATCGTATTCTTCTGCTCGATTCTGGCAGGGTATATACACATTAGTTTGTTCTCTTTCTCCTGTTTGGCTTTTGGTTGGTGTATCAATGTTAAATATCCATTCCATGCCAGGTTATGGAATATGATACGCCGGAGAAACTGTTGTCAAATGAAGAAAGTGCTTTCTCCAAGATGGTTCAGAGTACTGGGGCTGCAAATGCTCAATACTTGCGTAGTTTAGCACTTGGAGGGGAAGGGAATAGGAGGGAGTTGGATAGACAGAGGAAATGGGTGGCATCTTCTCGTTGGGCTGCCGCTGCCCAGTTTGCACTTGCTATTAGCCTGAGATCATCGCAGAATGAGCTTACTGGCTTGGAAATGGAAGATGAAAGTAGTATCCTCAAGAAAACAAGGGATGCTGTGATAACTCTTCAGGGAGTTCTGGAAGGGAAGCATGACAAAACAATTGAAGAGTCGCTGAATCAGTACCAGATGTCTAAAGATGGATGGTGGTCGGCACTTTATAAAATGGTTCAAGGTACACAACACAAGTAATATGTGCCATATATAATATATTGCTGCTTTACATGGACGATCCCGTAATCTTACATCATTTTGGTTTGTTCTTTTAATCATCTTATAAATTTTATGTTTGTGTTCTTCCAGGTCTTGCTATAATGAACAGATTGGCAAGGAGCAGGGTTCATGAATCATCGGATTATGGTTTCCAAGACAGATCAATTGACTGGGATCAAATCGAAATGTAGAGTGCAGTCTCTCTCCTCTCTCGAACAATAGGTTGACTGGATATTTTTGTAGTATATAGCATTTGAAATTCTCCAATGTTTCCAGCAACCATGAATCTTTGTAAGATAACCCTGTACACACAAATTTTGCGTCAAAAATATGACAAAGTAAAATTTGCAGTCAAATAAGAATTTTATTAATCAAACTTTGAGGTTACAATCTCTGAATATTCTTAAAGAAAGAAATCCTTTGATTCTTTTCTTCAGTAAAACTTTGATCCAAGGGTCTTCACGACTTGATCTTGAATCGGTAAGATCTGCTTCAAGGGTCTTCTAGACTTGGTCTTGAAAAACAAGAATTATCTCCTTTCCTTCGATGAACAAGATCGGAGAGCAGCTTCTTAGAGAATTCTCAAGAACAAGCACCGCATTCTTAGAATTTCTCTAATTTCTTCTTAAGAATTTTGAGAGGATTTGGCTCTTCAAAATCTTCTTCTCTTCAGGCTTTCTGAATTGTGAATTTGTGTTAAGAGGAGGTCTCTATTTATAGTGGTAGCTAGCCAGGTGAAAGAGAGTTTTAAAAGAACTCATCCTCCTTATTTATCTCTTAATTAATTTAATTAAATTAGAGATAAAGCTTCATTATTTATCCCTTAATTAATTAATTAAATTAGAGATAAAATATTTATTTTTTATCACTTAATTAATTAATTAAATTAGAGGTAAAATATTTATTTATCTCTTAATTAATTAATTAAATTAGAGATAAAATATTTATTATTCTTTTTATCACTTAATTAATTAATTAAATTAAAGATAAAATATTTATTTATCTCTTAATTAATTAATTAAATTAGAGATAAAATATTTATTTTTATCACTTAATTAATTAATTAAATTAGAGATAAAATATCTATTTATCTCTTAATTAATTAATTAAATTAGAGATAAAATATTTATTTATCTCTTAATTAATTTAATTTAATTAGAGATAAAACTTTATTATTTATCTCTTAATTAATTTAATTTAATTAGAGATAAAAATTTATTATTTATCTCTTAATTAATTTAATTAAATTAGAGGTAAAATAATTATGACACATGGGTGAAATTTGATTGGATAACCCATGAATCCTTGCAATTTGATTGGTCAAACCATGTGTACATATTTAATTAATTATAAAATAATTAATTATAATATGATATTATCAATTTCACATGGTAATGTATAATTTAATTGAAAATTTCTTAATTACAAGAAATTTCAATTAACACGTGGCAATTTGTAATTGGTTACAAATTTTCTCCTTCTACAAACCCTACTTTTTGTAATTTTATCTTGCTCACAAAGTTTTATACCCATAACTTTTTAGACTTTAAGAATTATAAGATATAATTGGTTTTCCTTCTCTTTTTTTTTTTTTTTTTATTATAGCGGAAGAAAAAAAATGGTGTGAAAAATATATTGCAAAGCTGAAAGTGTTAAAAAGAAACGAAATAAAAAAGGTTCAAATTTTCAAAAAATTTTAATTCGTAGTTTTTTTCTTTATTGATATATATATATATATATTTACAATTTTTTAAAAAGGAAATTTTCTTTTACATTTTTATTTTTATTCACTTTTTAATAAACAGAGATTTTAAGTAAGACTCGCAAAAATTGATCTTTGTTTTATATTCACCATGATGAGCGTATCAATACTTATCTATATAAAATAATCATTAACAGATCCAATGAATGACATGCGGTGAGTTATTTACTGATCGGGTGATATTTTTAATCTTTAAGAATTATTTTTATTTTTAAAAACATTTGATTTTTTAAAGTTTTTATTAAATAAAAAAAAAAAAAAGAAAGAGAAAAAGAAGAAGCTAGAGAAATTTAGAGATTATTTTTATTCCTAAAAACATTTAATTTTTTAATGTTTTAATTCAATAAAAAAAATGTCTAACTGTCTAAGGTCAAATATTCTTTAACACTTGACACCTAACAGAAAGAGAAGTAACATTTCCACCAAAGTCAGTATCCTAATAAATAACAAAACCAACCTTGTAATAATTCAGTGAAGTGGAAAAACTACATTCTATCGGAATTTTCCGATTTCTTGATAAAATTTCTAAGTTATTTTGCAGTATGAACTATGAAATGATACGATGCCACGTTGAAAATTAAAATTAAACAAGCTAGTATAATCAAAACTTCAGTAATTAAAAATATTTATCATTCTCTAGAATGACTTTCTCTCCCTCAGTTCAGCTCAGATACGAGTATTGACAATTTCCGTCACAAAACATTTCATACAATTCAATCAAATTTAGTTTGTTGAGTTCTCTGATGCATCATTACAAGGAATTTCTGGCCGAGTGTGGCCATGAATGGCCTCAAAGGCCTCAACGGAAGCTTTCGAGAATCCCATTAATGCCTGAAATACATTGGGAAGGCTAGTTTTTAGATTGTTTAAAGTCATGTTCTTGCTTACTTGGACTGAGTTTAGATGTTTGCCCTTCTCCATATCAACTCGCTTCTTTAAGGCTTCAGTTTTGGCACGCTTCAATGATAAAGGATGTTTGGGGCTCAGAGTAGAGTTTACATCTAAAGTTGCTACACTTCCCTCCACCTTTTTCTCCATCTCAGTCAATGAAATTAACTCCTTTTGCAACCTTTTCTCAAGCTTATCAGATTTTTTTTGCTGGTTGTGTTCCTCAGCCTGCTGTTGGATTATAGACTGGATGGCCAACAAAAAGCTCTTAATGGCCTCTGAAGCCACCTGCAAGCACAGCGTAGTAATAAGAGATAACTCCACTAATACTTGTATAAAGATCATGGCAAAGTTTACCTTATCAGGTAATTTTTCAAAACCGAGCTGCCATTCTTCACAGAGCCTACGAACTGCAGATGAGCAACGATTCTGCTGGTTGTCGTTGAGAAGGCAATCAGTAAGTTGGATCCACCTGCAGAGTGTTGTTACATACTCTTGCTGAGATTTTATGAGCTTACAGAAGCTGTAATACCAGAAAGAAACCTCAGTTTCAAGCTGAGCTGTAGCCTGACGATGGGATTCAGTAGTGAGGTCCATGCTTAAATTATCAGTGAGATGATTCAACTGCTTTGAAATATGGCTCTGAACTTGATGAGATTTGTACATCATTTTCCACATCTCCATCAGCCTGTAATTGGGAAGATTACACAGTTTGAGCAAATTCAATCTTAATACACTACATAAATATAAACCATGATTCAATCTTCCCATCAAAAACTAACGAAGGCTTATTGATAATTTCACTTGGAAACTGAAACAGGATAAGGAATTTAAGTTGGAATTATAGTTAAGAAGGTTTCACCATACACTTCTTATGGTTTTTTCTTGAATTAATGGATAATCGACACCTTTCGAAAGTTCCTCCAAAAATAAGGGTTAGGAAGAAATCAAATCATTTTAAATTATTTTGGATAATGAGGAACCTATTGACAGCCAATTATAAACCTCATTGCATCAGAATTGTGAGGTTTTTGGAGTATCCAAAAAATTATTTCTTATTCTTCATTCAGGTATCACCAAATCGTTTAAAAAAATTTAAATATGTAGCATAGCGACCAAATTTTACCCTGAAGTTAATGCGACCAGCTGTGGGTAAAGCTCCTCATCAATGAGATCCAATATAGATGAACAGGCTGTACTTATTGAATGTTGCAGGCGTCTTATGTCATTCTCCAGATTCTCAACGCTTGATCGGATTTTCTCAGTCTTGGTCCAGTCTTGGTTTTCATCTTGTTTTTGCAGCAACATCAATTTCCTTTCAAGCTCCAATTTGGTAATTTCTTCCTCCTACAAACGTCATTATACATGAGAATACAAAGGCTTATACAGAATCAAATATGGAAATAAAAACCGAGGCAAAGCATATATAGTCGTAAAAATAGTCATCAGACACACTACCAATGTAGGCATTGAAAAAATTCTGATATCGCCACCAAAACCATATACTTAACACAGAAAGGAATAGGGAGAACTCAAGGTGACAAAATTTTTATGGAGAAACCACAATCAAATAGCATATTCTAATTATTCAAGTATTAGTGCAATGACAAGGCTAAGTATCACTCTTACCTTTACTTCCTTGTAAAGCTTCTGCTCTGCCACATATAGTTTATCAAGAGTAATGCAATGAGCTCCAGGCTTGCATGGTTCGCTAGATCCACACTGAACAGCATCTCTTGCAAACTGAAGGGACTTAGAAGACCAGCTCCATGACAATGCACTAAAAACCTTTGCAGAATTGCTCCTTTTCCCTGTTAGTATGGACATGTTAAGAAATAGTGAGCATTGAGCACAATGCAGCTACCAGATATCGGCTATTTGATGCTCAAATCACTTACTACAAGATCAAACAATAATTACCAAAGTAAACAATTCATTAGAATTTACTGTAAGGCCTGAACCGGGATTCATATTGCTAAGACAGAAAAAAAGCACAGAAAACATGAAGGCAAATCTAGCTCCACCTTCGGTTAACGTTCAAAGGTAAATGAGCAAATAGCAAGTGATAAAAAGTTGAAGCTCTTATGTGCTTGCTAAAGTAGTCAATTGCATTAGATAGAACTTCCTATCCAAGTTTTTACCATCAAAAGTCAAGCAGCAAATAAACATAGGAAAAATATACACATAAATAACGAATTGTTGGAAGGTTTGCTTACTTTTGTTTTCATTGAGTTTCCATGGAAGAGAATTGTCCCCTATGTTGATGTCTGTAAAAACAGCTATTTCCTTCCCACCAGCTGATGCTTTCAAAAAATAGTCATCTAACTCCTTCATAATTCCCTCCAACGTCTTCTTGTTCTTCCATACTACCGTGGCCACATCTGTAGAGTCTTTATTATACCAGCTCATCATTGATGAGTTATCATCAACAATTTCCTCAGGCTGAGGCCTCTGATCAAGGAGAGGACTCATTGCTCCTGGATCTTCATCCTCAAACTCCATCTTACTCTCTGCCCAATTTCCCAGCTCAACTGGTTCTATTGTTTCAGACTGTTTTGGATGATGGAGAGGTGAAGTAGACTCAAAAAGGTCCCAATAATTCCATGATGAGCTTGCAGGTGGTGGGGTAGAACAATCATCCTGATTAATCTCTATGCTTTCTTCTAGGGCAGCTTCTCCCTTACCATTGTCACCAGCCTTTCTTGAATCAGGACTAAAAGAAGGTGGCGGTGGAGGAGGAGGAGGAGGAGGCAATGGGGAAGGTGGAGAGGGAGGCAATGTCAGGCCATAAGAGGTATTTTCAAGTTCCAACGAGTCCGACTCAGTAAACTGTCGAAGAGTTACACCTGTATTCTTCAATGCCCTCAAGTATGCCAACTGGGCATCAGCAAATTCTCCTCTACATCCCACCAATTGTTTCATAAGCTTCTTCCGCTCCTTACAAACCTGCACCCTCCCTTCTTTATCGATCTTTGAAGCAACACAGCCCATTTTTTCAATCAGGGATCATAAAAGTATCTACTTTCTCTACTTTAACCTGCAAAACAAAAAAGCAAACTATTTGTCTACACTCTACACCATAAGTGCTGCTTATAATGTTGAAAAAGAAAAGTAAGATCCAAGCAAATTTCTAAGGTTAATCAAACATTCTGGATCCATTAAGCTGAAATGATCACAATGATAGAAAGAAGAAAACACAACTCAAAGCTCTCTAAAAACCAAATTTGCAATTCTCATACATATGCATTCCTTTCCTGAAAATTCAAAGACCTCAAATATAACAGAAACCATGGCAAAGAGATCAGTCAATCTCAAAGATTTCTACAACTCACAAATTACTCAGGAAGGAGTGCTTTCTCCGCTAAATTACGAGTTCCCTAGGCTAAAATGATTCATAATCACAATTTGTTGCTTCTGCAGGATCTTCATACCTTACTTATAATGGTGATTAAAGGCCTCATAGAAGAGAAAAGAAAAAGACTAGCAAAAAGAATAATGAACCAGTTTTTCGGTATGCTATCATATCATCCACCTACCCATAAAGTAGAAATAGGTTCAAATGGATGCCCTTTGACTTTATGATTCTAACAAGGTTTCTCAGCCAAAGTGATTATCTTTATAACCAAATATCAAAACTTCAAACCCAAAAATTCTTACACTATATGCATTTCAACGACCGCTGATTCAGATCTTCAGGCAAGACAAAAAGAACACCATAACAAATGCACCCAGCTTCAAAAATCTTCATAGCTCAAACTAAAGCTGCAATAAAATAACAACATATTTTAAGACCAAAAAGAAAAGGGTATTAATGAAATACTTTTGGGTAATATTTAAAAGGAAAAAAAAAAAAAAAAAAGAGGAAGAAGAAACGACAAGAAAACAATGTGACTGTAATAGAAACTGCCAGAGACAGAGACTTGCTTATTATTATTTATTTTTTTGGTTGGAAAACTAAAACAGTAAAAACAAAAGGAACCAATATACCTTATTACTGAAACAAGGATCTATTGGTTCTGGATTTGGAAACGTCAAAACTCAAAACAGAAGGAAAATGAGAGCAATGCTTTCAAAAGAGTTCAAACTTCAAAGGTGATAAAACTTGTTAAAACTTAAAAAGATAAAACACCCCCAGCAAAAAGAAACTTGAAAGATCTTTTCTTTGCTTAGCTTTTCAAAGAGAAAAGAAAAAGAAAAAGAAAAGAAAAGAAAAGAAAAGAAAGAAAGATGGGTGAGAAGCGAGCAGTGAGCTCGACTCCCAAAGACAGAGCCCACTAGCATGAGAGAAGCATCCAAAGGAGGCGAGAGCTGGCGCATTTTAGCAAACAAGTCTCAACCTTTAATTAAAACAGAAGCCCTCTCTTCCACGCTAGCATGAGTGTTTATGATGAATTGATGACTAATACGTTTGAAAAAGGTCCACGACAGTCGCTGACTGTGCATTTTAGCGTGTTGGGCAGCTGCGTAAGTTAGCCTGATACTGCTGTACATTTTAGCATTAAAGACCCTAAGACATTAGTCCATTTGGTTTGGCAAAAAATATAAAACAAATGTTTAGGAACCATTTTTACATTTAAATGAAAAAATTATTACAAAAATTAAAATAAATATCTCAAAGAAATCGTTTACAACATAAAATCCTTTAATATCAACAATTCTTTTACTTTACTTGTCTAGAAAAAACTAAGATTGGTGAGATGATGATGTAATCATTAATTAATGCCAGTAAATTTTATCCACGAACATAAATTTGTAAACATTTTAAATATATTTTGATTTATCATTGACCATTTTTTTTTAAACCTTTTAAGCCTTTTTTTTCCATAAAAAAAGAAGAAGATTGGGTTCAATTCTATTGCTCTTTATTGTACTAAGGATCAAAACCCTTTTTTTTTTGTTCAATAAAACCTTTTTTTTAAAATTATAAGCAACTTTGACATAGTAATTGACTATTTATTTGTACCATGTTTCTTGTCTTTTTTCTTCTTTTACTTTCTCTGTAAGCATATGCCACGTCTGAAAAAAAAAAAAAAAAGTGTGTATTTTAGTTAGAGGGTAGTTTGTTTGTTAAGTTGAAGTGGTACTGAAATTCTTATCTCAAACATACAAAAGGAAATCCAACTTCTAAACTAAAGGCCCAAACCAAGCAGCTTTTAAGTAAGTGTTCATTTATAAAAGAAAAAGCTAGCAGATGTTTTTTGTAAAAACCCTTTTATTGAGTAATGATAATGATTTGTGTCCTGACTTCCTGAGTTTTTAGTTCCTTTCGGCTGTTGCCTTTTCTCATGTCCCCCACTTGGCCTTTCCTTCTCAGTTCTCCCCTTTCTTTTTTGTTCTGGATATCATCACATTTGACATAAACCCAATTTCATTTCCAAAATCAAAGTGAAATTAATAAACTTTTTTTTAAAAATAATAATAATAAAGAATAAAAAAAATGAGTAAAAGATAGAAATCATCAAAGTCTTATCTTCTCCATTTACAAATAAAGACTTGGGATGGGTGAGATAGAATCTTAATTTGCCGTTGGGCTTGGTTCTATGTTTTTGGTCTAGACTTAAATTTGGGCCAGAAGAGTCTAACACGTTCTTTGAACTTATCTGACTTAACTCAATCCAACCCGAATGAGTTAACAATGACAAAGTTAAAATTAAATTTTAATCCAAAACTATGGACAACTTTTTTATTAGAAGATTTATTTTTCAAACTCACCGTGGTCATAATTAATTTAATCATTAATTTTAAAAAAATCAAAATTTAAATAGAAAGCTCATTAATCTAATTAAACTTTATTATAACTACATTTGATGCTCAATTTTTATTATACTTATTTTATTAAAATTTATTATAATATATATATTTGTTTTTGGCCAAAATTCTTATATAAAGTTTATTAATTATATTTATAATTTTTATATATATAATTACATACGTGTGTATCGCAACTTAAAACTAGTATATTTTGTTTTCGTATCTAAAAAAAAAGGAAATATTACTCCTAATTCAAGGGAAGGAAGTTTCCTCTTCGCTCTCCATTCAGAGACGTTTCTCTATCGTTTCTCAAATCTCTGTTTCTTCAGGGAAAAAAAAAAAAGAAAAGAAAATAAAAAAAAGTCTCGATCCCCGTCTATATATACTTAACTAGCTTTTTTAAACCCATAAGATGCACGAAATTTTTTATTATATTTTTATAATTTAATTTTTTTTTTCTTTAAATTCATTTTAATTTTAAAATTATCTTTATAAAATGTATATTTTAATTGATCTACTATATATAATTATACATTCATAAAATTAGTATAATTAATTTATTATATATTAATTTATTTATTTGATTTATAAAATTAAAAAAAATTATTAAATATAAAAAACAGAAGCGATAACTATATATAACACAGTAATAAAAATTAAAATGCAGAAAAAATAGCATTCTAATAAAGAATTATGGTTAAATTGAAAAGGATATTTGAAAATATAAAATTTGATTCATAAATATCAATATCCAAAACTATTGCTTAACTTTCCAAATCTTAATTTATTAATATTCATAAATGTCAATGTTTTAATGGATTGTATGTTGCCGTAGTACTTTTTTACATTAAATTAATTTTGTATAAGATTTTTTTTAAATTTAAAAAGTATATAATTTAAAGTGAAGCAAAAAAAAGTTACTAGAGTGCAGTGGAACAATGTTTTAATGGGTTGTTTTGTTCATTTTTAAATTTTGTATCAGAATACAAACAATGCTGAACGAAAGGTGCAGTGGAACTTCAAGTAAGAGTCTTCAAGGTTCCTAGGATTGTACTTACTAGAGTTAAATTTGGTTAAAGTTGCTTGGATTCTGAAGTTTTACATGATAAAAGGATGAGGTACTATTTCTGGAGGACTAGTTTCGACAAACATCTTGTCTCTTGATTGTGTTCAATTCCTGTTGTTGATCCTACAGATATAGCACCAATAAGCACACATTCACCGAATTGTATTTAAACTTGGTTGATAATGGAGGTCTGGAGGAAAACAGATCCTAAGCATAATTGGTTGCCAAACTGCTGGTCCAAAAGGGGAAAACAAGTTCATCCCTCTCCCTCCACCTTTCTAACTATCCAGCCCCTACTATAAGTTTTGATATGTGTTAACCACTTACTTTTCTCAAAGCTGATGAAACGGATGTTTTTTTTTTTTTTTTCATGGAGTTTCTAACTCCTTTTTGTTTATATGTTTCTTCAGTGCATTGGTCGGTCTCTTTTTCCCAGCTGTAACTGGAATCATGGCAGGTTCAAACCGATCAGCCTCACTTAAAGACACTCAGCGTTCGATCCCCATCGGGACATTGGCAGCCACACTTGTCACCTTGGGGTAAGCTGCCAGAAAATGTATCTTGCCATCCGAAACTTGCTGACTTTGCCAACTGCATGAAGAAGAAAGGCCGTGGAATGTCCATATTTGTCAATATACTAGATGGGGACCATCATGAACGTGCTGAAGATACCAAGGCTGCCTGTAAACAACTTGAGACCTACATTAACTACAAGAACTGTGAAGGTGTTGCGGAAATAGTCGTAGCTCCCAATATGACTGAAGGCTTCCGTGGAATTGTGCAGACCATGGGTCTTGGCAACCTCAAGCCCAATATTGTAGTGATGCGGTACCCAGAAATATGGCGTCGTGAGAACCTAAAAGAAATCCCAGCCAGATTTGTTGGTATAATTAACGACTGTATTATTGCAAATAAGGCAGTTGTCATTGTTAAGGGCCTTGATGAATGGCCCAATGAGAGTATCAAAGGCAATATGGTACCATTGATTTGTATTGGATTGTTAGAGATGGCGGTCTCATACTTCTTCTGTCACAGCTTCTTCTTACAAAAGAGAGCTTTGAGAGCTGTAAGATTCAGGTCTTCTGCATAGCAGAGGTGGATTCAGATGCAGAGGGCCTCAAGGCTGATGTGAAGTAGTTTCTTTACGATATTCGGATGCAAGCTGAAGTGATTGTTATAACTATTAAGTGGTGGGATGTGCAACCAGAGGGTGGATCTCAACAAGATGAGTCATTTGGAGGCATTTAGTGCTGCTCAGCAACGAGTAGCTAGTTACTTGGCAGAAATAAAGGCAGCAGCAAAGAAAGAAGGGACCCATTTGATAGCTGATGGAAAGCCTGTAATTGTGGATGAGCAACAGGCGGAGAACTCTGAAGCTGAATTCAACAATATTAAGATATTCTAGAATGGCTGCAGTTGTGCTTGTAAGCTTACCGCCACCTCCTGTCAGCCACCCAGCTTACTGCTACATAGAATATATGGATTTGTTGGTAGAAAATTTGCCCACACTTTTGATGGTAAGAGGATATCGTAGAGATGTTGTAACTCTATTCACATAGTTTACCCGAAGATTGAATCGTCACTGTAATTGTGTTACTGTTCATATAGATATAGGTTTTTTTCCCCTTTATTTCATGTTGTCAAAGTGTTACATTCATTCTTTTCAGCCATTCTGATCAATGGCATTTTGTTATTTCACTTACTAGGTTTTTGTTTTCTTTAAAAAGGAAAAAAAGAAAAATTCCCGAAGTTATCCTTTCGGGTTGAGCCCTGAGTGAGCTTTAATTTCTTCTGGTCTGGCCTCTGGATCGACTGATATATCATTTGTTAGGGATTCAAATTCAGCCAAAAAAACATGTGTATTAAATGACAGAATGTCCTTATAAATTAATTTTAGAAAATTAATATAAAAAATTTGGAAAAGAAGATAAGAAGTGAGAGGAGAATTGGGGAATCCAGCATGCCGCAATATTCATTCCCATTTTCCAAGTAGGGATGTTTGTGAAATGGAAAAGTAATCATAATGCAGTTTTCCGACTTGATTTGCCTATTCACAACACTTATCTCCATTTGTTTACAATACATAATAATTGTTCACATAACAAACCTGGCTTTTCCTTCAGCTATTTGACTACTAGTTTTTTTCTAGGAATTAAATAAGAGATTGACTATTAAAATTTTATTTTAACTTAAAAATTAAAAAAATGTAAGTATATTCCATGATACCAAATACCTCCTAAATTTTCCATTAGTATTGTATGCAGTATTGAACTATATAATCATGTTGAAATTTAAAATTTAGTGAATGATATGATTTGTTTTTCATTGATTTTTTAACAATTTATAATTAATTTATACATCAACTAATCAATCTACATTCTTTCTTTCATTCTTTAGCATTTTAGAAAATTTCCTACTATTTCTTGAAAGCATTAAAAATCGCATGATTAAGAAAAAATGAATTGTTGTGAATGTTGGGCCAAAGGGTGGCGGATTCGCTCTCTAAAGACGAAATACTTGATCGTTTCTAATTTTTTTAGATTCAAATAATGTCACGTAATCAAATTTAAAAAAAAAATTATTTATTATCAAAATTATTAATGAATTACTGATATTATTTAATTATTATATATAATGTGTAATAAATAGTTTTTTAAAAAAAAAAAATTTGATTTTAAGGAAGTCCAGCTGTTACGGCCAGAGATGGAACGTTTAAAATCAGAACAATTACAAAGATTGGCGTCTAAATAGTAAATACACATAGAGGTAGAGCCCTACAGCCAACCGCACAAGTCGTCGACAAACTGGGTGTTGTAACGCCAAAATCGCTCTTTTAAGTCCAAATCTCCACTAGTATTTCCGCAAAGTAGTAGAGATCCCATTAATTCCCTGCCATACAAAAAGAAAAGTTTGTTTCCCAACTCACCGTCTTCGACAAAGTAGTTGATTGCCAGGTGTGTCATTTGACTTTCAAATTTAACCGGAAACAACCTGTGGCGCCTAACTCTCTCTCTCTTCACTCTTCACCTAATAAAAACCCTCAGCTGCTCTCACAAATTTACCGCCTTCAAATTAAAAAGAATTAGCTCTTCCTTCCTTTCTTCTTCTCCTCACACTGCCATCGGCGGCAACCGGAAAAAATCTCGCGCCGTCGGATAGATTCTAGTTTACACCGAGGTTATTCTCCGTCTAGATCGTTGTTGAATTAACATTTTGTTTTGTTGTTTAAAATACATATATATATATATATATGTTAACGTGGAAATTATTGATAGTTATGCGGATTACTTTCATAAATTATTTATTTAATTATTCTTATTGTGGATGCGTAATTAAAATATATTTCGTCTCAGTAACTTTTGCTGGACTACGACTCTTAGCTTTGCCCTTTATTTAAACATCTAAAGTATTTTTCTCTATCTTCTGAGTTTTGTCTTCAAAAACTAAATGCAGACTCTCCTTCTCTGTTTCTTTGTCTATCATTCGCTTAAAACATCCTGTTTCATTGAGGTTTACTGTTTTTTTTTTTTTTTTTTCCATTTCTGTTTGGATTTTGAAGAAAAGTGAGAAATTTGATTACAAGTATTGATTTTTATTTTATTTATTTTTTGTTGTGGAAAATAGGATGGCAGTGGACGGTGCAGTCGGAGATGAGGGTATCAGGAGAAGATTATGTTCATGCACAAAGGAGGATTTTCTCCCTGAGGAGTCGTTTAAGAGCTGGGACAATTATGTCAAAGCGCTCAAGGAAACTCCGAGCAGGTTCATGGACCGGGTGCTCGCCCGATCACTTGATACAACGGAGATCCACGAAGTCAAGGCTCGGAGCAACCATGAGATGAAGAAAAGCCTCTCCTGGTGGGACCTCATTTGGTTCGGTATCGGTGCCGTCATCGGCGCCGGCATCTTCGTTCTAACTGGAATCCAAGCCAAAGAAGTAGCAGGCCCCGCTGTGGTTTTATCTTACGTGGTGTCCGGTGTCTCCGCCATGCTTTCCGTGTTTTGCTACACTGAGTTCGCTGTTGAAATTCCTGTTGCAGGTAAATACTAATACTGAAATTATTTATCTATACTATTATCTCTATTACAAAGTAATGTTTGGATTTATATCTTTCTTTTATCAATACATGATATTTAAAATTCCGATATTTTTTTAATTCAATTTTGATTTGATTTTTTAAATAAATCATTCAGGTTTTATTTTAATCTTGGATTTGAAGAATCTTACTTAACCAGTAAAATAAAAAAAATAAAAAACAATTGTTGTAAAGAATCTGGCTGAATATTCAATATCCCATGAAATTCTGTTGACTTTTGACTTATATATGGGAAAAGGCCGTTTGGCAT
Source organism: Fremontodendron californicum (assembly GCA_030761205.1). Taxonomy (NCBI): domain Eukaryota; kingdom Viridiplantae; phylum Streptophyta; class Magnoliopsida; order Malvales; family Malvaceae; genus Fremontodendron; species Fremontodendron californicum. Next base: position 43,099,259 of record JAULJL010000002.1, on the reverse strand, counting down.
AACGGAATGGGACCCAGATAGTATATGGAAAGTCACCTTAGCAACAATTAATTCATTTTTGACCCGTTAATGGAAATGCACATGACTTTGCAAATATGTGGTAATATTTCAAAATTTTATGTTTCAGGTGGCTCGTTCGCCTACCTTAGAGTGGAGTTGGGTGACTTCATGGCCTTCATTGCTGCTGGTAACATTCTCCTGGAGTATATTATTGGAGGTGCTGCGGTGGCTCGGGCATGGACTTCCTACTTTGCCACTCTCTGCAATCACAAACCTGATGATTTCCGCATCATAATCAGCAGCATGCCCGAGGACTATGGCCATCTTGATCCTATTGCCGTTCTTGTTGTGTGCGTCATCTGCGTCCTTGCTGTTCTTAGCACCAAGGGCTCATCACGCTTCAATTACGTTGCTTCCATCATTCATCTTATCGTTATTCTCTTCATAATCATTACTGGCTTTACAAAAGCGGACATCAGAAACTACAGCGACTTCGCTCCCTTTGGTATTCGTGGTGTTTTCAAGTCTTCCGCTGTGCTTTTCTTTGCATATGTTGGTTTTGATGCTGTTTCAACAATGGCCGAAGAGACTAAAAACCCTGCTCGTGATATCCCTGTTGGTCTTGTTGGCTCCATGGCAATAACAACGGTTGCATATTGTTTGCTTGCTGTCGCATTGTGCCTAATGCAACCATACGCGCAGATTGATAAGAATGCCCCATTTTCAGTAGCGTTTGAAGCTGCAGGGATGTCATGGGCTAAGTACATTGTCGCTGCTGGCGCATTGAAAGGAATGACAACTGTTTTGCTCGTCAATGCCGTTGGTCAAGCACGATATCTCACACATATTGCACGAACCCACATGATGCCACAATGGCTAGCACAAGTCAATCCAAAAACTGGGACGCCAGTTAATGCTACCATTTTCATGCTTACTGCAACAGCAATCATCGGCTTCTTTACAGATCTTGGCATTCTTGCCGACCTTCTATCTATATCAACATTATTCATCTTCATGCTTGTGGCTCTTGCTCTTCTTGTTCGCCGTTATTATGTCAGTGGTGAGACAACTACAACAGACCGTATCAAACTAATCGTTTTCATTGTTCTTATTCTTGGGTCTTCAATCGCAACAGCTATTAATTGGGCTGTAGAGAGTGGTTGGGTGGCTTATTTGATTACATTGCCACTTTGGGGCTTATCTACTTTTGGACTCAGTTATTTTGTTCCGCAAGCTAGGAATCCAAAACTATGGGGCGTACCATATGTTCCATGGTTGCCATCGGCTTCCATTTTCATTAACTTGTTCCTGTTGGGCTCAATAGATGTTGCATCCTTTATAAGGTTTGGTATATGGACTGTGGTGCTGTTGATGTACTATTTCTTCTTCGGATTACATGCATCTTATGATACGGCAAAAGAAGCAGGAGAAATTAAGAATATTGGAGATGGCTTGAAGAAAGCTGAAGAAGGTACTACTACTACTACTACTGTCTCTTCAGAGGCCAAGTAATCTCTGCCTTGGAACTTATAATAGGTATCATTGTTGTGAATTGTGGTCGTTGATCAGATCTAATTTGATTGTCTAGTTTTTGGAATTTCCCATTCGAGGATCAGAAAAAAAAAAAAAAAAAAAAAAAAAAAATAGGGTTTGTTTATATAGGAAGTACAAAAATTCTCCTTTGTGAATATCTTTGATGAAGGTTGTGTCATTTTGTGTCCTCGAAGAAAATAAAATTTCAAAAACTAGTTTGAACTTCCAAGAATGCTTTAATCTACCTGCAGCTTGTATCTGTTATCATTTCTCTATATCAAATGTTTATTGGTTGATTAGGGCTTACTCTTTATTTCCCAACAAAAATCTTCATATTTGATGCCTCTATATATACCTATTTTTCTCACACTTCTCTTATTGAAAAAGTTAAAAAATTTGTTTTGTCGGCTGCTCTTTTGAAAAGGAAAATGACAGCCCCACACACTTTTGGATATTTATCTATGCGGACTCCAATCCATTTAATGAACAGGAGAGATCAATCTATACTTAAAGAAGATGACACATGTATTATAGTCATAATAAAAGGTTGAGATTTATTAGTGATTTAACTTGAAAATTATTTATCAATTAATTGGTCAATTTTTTTATTGAGATAAATGCCAAAAGTTTTAGTAGTAAATTCAAAGAATTGATTCATTTTGCAATAAAAATTAATATTATTTTTTTTTTCATTAATGAAAACTGCTTGCAAGAGATTACATATATTTTTATCAACAAATTTTTTTTTTTTCATTTTGCAACAGTTTATTAATATATGTAAAAAGTTTATATGTATGGACTGATTTCTCCGATTCATTTAATGGATTTGAGAGGAGCCGAGTCCTGTCTATGCAAATGAGCAGCCTTGCAATTTACATTTCTTTAATCTAAAATTTTGTAAAGTTACGTTTGGGAATTTGATTTTCAAACAATATATTTGGATTTCAAAAATAGTGTAAGTGTATAGTAAAACACATGTAAATGTAACATTCATAATTATTTTTCAAATTCATAAATTTGTTGGATGCTTATGTAGTGGTGAATTTGAAATACCTATAGATATTTGTGAATTTGAAATTCATACTTTTATACCTTTGAAATATATAATCATGTTAAATTTTAATTAATGTATACATTTCATTATCATAATTTATATAACAAATGAAATCCAAATCAAAATTCTCAAACTCATATTTTTAAACATAGCATAAGAGATTTTCTTGTGTAAAGTTTCGTAAATGTGATTGGAATTTTAATATCTTTTAACATTATTTATACCAGTATTAAAAATCCTAAGTTGATAAGAAATTTCTTACAAGTAGTTAGTTTCTGTTTCTAGTCTCACTCCTTTTTGAAAAATATTGCGGTTTGGAATGGAATTCTGCTGACAAATAGGTCGTCGACGTTGAATTAAATATTATCATCATATGAATTATGACCCACCATTAATGTTGGGAATCCTATTTTCCAAACTCTATGAATTGGCAGTCTTTTTCAATTAATGAAATTTATTAAGTTTGGACTGATCTCTATGTCTAAATGGGTAATCAATACCCATTTCTTTTTTATAGGTTTCAAAGGGAAAGTGGCTTTATATACGTGTATATATATATATATATATATATTCTGTTTTACCTTAATTGGAAATTAACTAATTTTGGACTGACCAGTCTATTTACTAAAATCGTATAAATAATTAAGAGTTTGAATATCATTTCAAAATTTGAAATATGATGCTAAAATTACGTTAACAAAATCTAATATCTTATAAAATAATATGAAATGAATCCTCATCAATTGAAAGGGGATTTCTTTGTATTCAATATATTATATCTTATAAAATAAAATGAAAGTTATCCCTCAATTGATTGAGAGGATAATTGCTTGTCACATGTTGTATTTATATTATTTTTATCTTATAATCGTATTCAGAGTATTATATATATATATATATATATATAAATTTTGACACGTTATAAATAATTCGTATTATATAGATTTTGACACATTCGTATATTCGTGTCGTGTTAGTGTTATTTTTTCGTGTAGTATTGTGGTTTAGTTATGTTTTCGTGTTCGTGTCGTGTCCGAAATTGCCAAGTTTAATTGGCACTATTCAAATAACTTCCAATTTTGTGTCATGTTATTTGTGTGTGTTGTGTTTTAGTTTTTTTCTCGTATGTAAATTTTGACACGTTCTTCTATTTGTGTCGTGTTCATATTATTTTTAATGTCGTGTAGTATTTTAATTATTTTTTCTATATTATGTTTGTGTCGTGTTACCATATTATATCTGAAATTATCAGGTCCAATTGATACTATTCAAATAATTTTAATTGTGTGTCGTGTTGTATAATGATTGAAAGCTATTATTTGTTTAGATTAAATTTGATAATTTTAAATATCTATATCTTATTTTATAAGTTATTCTCAAATAAAATATTTTACATAATTTATCATAATGATTCAATTTAAACTCTAAATTCATATATATTTTTTTATAATAGTATTCAATTTATGATTCAACACTAGTCATATATATATATATATATTATCTCCCCATTAGTCTAAGCAAGTTGAATTAACAAATATTTTTAACTCAAACTATATATTCTTTAGGCTTTAAAACTTAAATCCTTGGGTTGCAGGGTCGCTACCTAATGAAACAGTATACTACCTATATATATATATATATATATATATATATATATATATATATATCTCAAACAGATATATAGGATCAAGGTAGCATATATAGGAAATTCTCATTTCGAAAGGGCTCTCTCTCTCTCTCTCTCTCTCTCTCTCTCTATATATATATATATATATATATATATATATATATATTTAGCCTTCACCATTTTTTTACAGATGGAGTAACCTGTAATCCTATTGTATATTTAAAGCCTCCAAATAGCTGTTTTGCATCTGTTTGTGCTCATCTTCAAGCTTATCAAGGTATGATTTCTTTCTCTCTCTCTCTTTTTTTCTTGCTCTCTTAGCTCAGTCTCAAGCACACACAAAATCATGCTTTCTTTTCTTACAAACAAAGAATTTTTTGTTTTATCTGCTGTACAAAGAAAAACCCAAACGAATCTCTATTCAGATGATGACCCTAACACTAACAAATCTGTCAAGGAAGAAAAAAAATATTAGCGGACCGGGCTTAAGTGCATGCAATCTGCTTTCTGCCTTCCCATTTCCCTCTCTTCTTCTTTATGAGCTTTCTTGGTTATAGGACTTAATTAAGTTACAGTAAATATGCATTTATCAAAAAATTACAATTGATTGTGGAGAAGTTCTTTGGTATATTTTACATCATAGATTGATGAGATCTATAGAAAATGTTACAAACTCAAAATCCATTGAAAAAAACCCCAAAAAAAAAAAAAAAAAGTCATGAAGGCTTCAGTTTTATCCAACTGTCAAAACCCAATTGCTCTTTAATTTAGGCTGACATAGATGGAAAAAATCCTAACAGATGTAAATTCTAATTTGTTATACCTTAAGAGCCCACAAATATTTGTCAATAAATCCTAAATATATTTGTCAATAAATCAAAATTTTCATATTTAAAAAAAATTAAGTCTTTGGTTATATATGCATAATCTAAATAACATTTCATAGTTTTGAATAATTTATTAGATATTGAACCTAGCCTTGCCTTGTATTTGGGGTCTAGGTGAGCTAGACCCGAAACCAACCCCAAGTTGTAAAGTCTCTTGAGCCTTGAGGCAGCAAATGGGCCTAGTACAAAAATACCCATTCTTACAACAATGATACATTTTACATGGTCTTTGATAACTAAATCCATTAATTAGTCATTTTAAATCCTCAAACTGATACATTTTTACTATTTCAGAGTACTAATATATATGGCGACTGAAAGTGATGTTGCTGGCAATGATAATGGGCTTAAGAAGAGGGGATGTGGTTGCACCAAACAATATTTCTTACCAGAAGAGTCATTTCAGAGTTGGACAAGCTATGTCAATGCATTGTCTAACACAAAATCTAGGCTTAAAGACCGTTTACTTGCACGTTCCATGGACCACGTAGAGCTACATGAAATACGTGGTCGTAGCCAGCACGAAATGAAGAAAACTCTGAATTGGTGGGACATGATTTGGTTTGGCATTGGAGGTGTAATGGGTTCTGGAATATTTGTCCTCACTGGTGAAGCTGCTAAGAATCATTCTGGTCCTGCTGTTGTGGTTTCTTATCTTATTTCAGGTTTAACTGCACTGCTCTCAGTTTTGTGCTACATTGAATTCTCTGTTGAATTGCCTGTTGCCGGAGGCTCATTTACATATCTTAGAGTTGAGCTTGGTGATTTCATTGCTTATATTGCTGCTGGAAACATTCTTTTTGAGTATGTCATAGCTGGTGCTAGTGTGGCAAGGTCTTGGACTTCGTATCTCGCCACTTTGTTCAACCATGATCCCAACAGTTTCCGCTTTCATGTTTTATCTTTTTCTGAAGACTACAGCCATTTAGACCCTATTGCAATTGTTGTTTCACTACTCGTTTGCATTGCAGCATGTAAGAGCACCAAAGGGTCGTCAAGGTTCAATTCCATTGCCACCATTATCCATCTAATAGTTTTGCTTTTCATTCTCATTGCTGGTTTAACCAAGGCTAACCCCAACAATTTTTCAACGTTTGCCCCAAATGGAATCCGAGGTATTTTGAAAGCTTCCTCTATTCTATTCTTTGCTTATGTGGGGTTTGATGGAGTGGCAACCCTTGCAGAAGAGGTTAAAACCCCGGGTCGAGATATACCAATCGGCTTAATAGGCTCCATGTTGGTTATCATAGTGGTATATTGCCTTCTCTCAGCAACATTGAGCTTGATGCAACCATACTACCAAATTGATGTGAATGCACCATTTACTTTGGCATTCCAAGCCGTAGGCCTGAAATGGGCTAACTATATTGTTGCATTAGGTGCATTGAAGGGGATGACCACGGTTTTGCTAGCCAACTTACTCGGCCAAGCTCGCTATTTCACACACATAGGGCGCACTCATATGGCACCACCATTCCTAGCAACCATAAACGACAAGACAGGAACACCAGTTAATGCTACAATCGTCATGACTATCTTAAATTCCATTATGGGATTCTTCACAAGCCTTGAGGTGCTGGCAAACCTTCTTTCCTTAGCAACATTGTTTATTTTCTCAATGGTTTCATTGGCGCTTTTAGTTAGACGTTACTATGTCCGAGGTGAGACAAGCAGCTCTGACAGAAACAAGCTGATTGGATTCTTGGTGTTGATCATAGGATCCTCAATTGCTACTGCGGTATATTGGGCACTAGGAGATAATGGATGGATCGGCTATGCAGTGACTGTCCCGATTTGGTTCTTGGCAACGCTTGGGCTAAAAGTGGCGGTGAAGGAAGCAAAGAAACCAAAGTTGTGGGGGGTGCCATTAGTACCTTGGATACCATCAGCTTCTATTGCCATTAATGTGTTTATCATGGCTTCAATAGACGGGGCTTCATTTGGGAGATTCGGAATCTGGACATTGCTCTTGTTGGTCTATTATGTTTTCATTGCACTACATGCTTCGTATGATGCAGCTAAGGAGACTGAAATATCAGCTACCGCAACAAGCCTTGAGGTAATTGGAGCATGACAAGTCAACCATTGAAATAGAGGTTTCGGGAGAAGTAGAGTAGAGATATATATATATATATATATATATATATATATATATATATATATATATTGCTCTCATTTATTTATTTTCATTCTTGTAACTTCAAGGTCAATTAGATTAATGCCAACTTGTTTTGGATCACATTACAAAATTCCAAGGGTTTATAATGTTTATTTTTTTTATCACATTTTATTCTCAATGGAACAAAAACTATATGAACTCATTTCCCACACTCATTTTTCGGACAAATAATCTTTCCCTTGTATGAACTAAATATTTATTTATTTGCAAGAAAAATAATTAATGACTTTTTGAGATCCCACAAGTTGAGAGTTTTTTTAATTTCGTTAAACCGTGGCATTTTGAAAGCTTCTTCTATTCTCTTCTTTGCTTATGTGGGGTTTGATGGAGTGACAACCCTCGGAGAGGAGACGAAAAACCCTGCTCGAGATATACCTATTGGGCTAATAGGCTCGATGTTGGTTATTATAACGGTGTACTGCCTGCTCGCAGCAACATTGTGCTTGATGCAACCATATTACCAGCTCGACCGACGTGAATGCACCATCTACTATAGCATTTCAAGCTGTTGGCATGAAATGGGCTAACTACATTGTCGCATTCGGTGCGTTGAAAGGCATGACAACGGTCTAGTTAGCCGACGTGATCGCCCAAGCTCGCTATTTCAGACACATAGGGCGCAGTGCACTCATATGGCACCACAATTCCTTGCAGCCATCAATGAAAGGACAGGAACACCGGTGAATTAATGCCGCAATCTTCATGACTATCTTAAATCGCATTGCGGGATATTCTTCACAAGCCTAGAAGTGCTCGCAAACATTCTTAACTACATTATTTATTTTCTCTAATAAGACGATACTAATAGGATCCTTGGTTCTTGGCAAGGTTGGGGCTACAACTGGTGGTGAAGGAAGCCTAAGCTGTGAACAGTCCTTGCCAAACAGAGCTCTTTTGCTCTACTTTTTTATTTCTCGACTTTTGGAGGCATATCGCAATTCCATTAGCATATCCAACTGAATCAATCATCGATCGGATGGAATCGTTTTCCAAGCAATCTTGTTGGAAGAGGTTTTAGAGAACCTAAATGAGTGTTTTTTCGTACTGTATCATGCTTTTCGTTGTCTCTTCAACAAGTTAAAACTTTGATCCTTCCACGAATTGGCCTTTCATGCCAACTACTTTTCCTATACATTAAAAGCTTAAGAAAACATGATCAAAATAAGACAAACTATAAGCTTGGCAATAGATTAGAATATTATCATTTCAAATAATGATATACACACAAGTGAAACACCAGCTCCCCCATTGTTTTGAAAACTGAACACTGAACAATATTGCTTACATGCAAAAACAATAAAGATGGCAATGACACCAATAAAACCTTTGGTGAGAGAAAGCACACAGACCTAAAAAACCTACAGTCGATTGCTGCTTTTTGATGCGTTTATATTTTCTTACCAAATTTATGTCTCTATCTTAAGGAGAGAATTGAGAGACGTACTATTAAATCGCTGAGCAAGACCACGGATCACAAGAACAATAACATCCCGGAGGTATCGTGAATGCACCATGAGGTCTACTTCATTCTCGCTGTCCACCACAATCCTAAGTCGACGCTGATCATTACGAAAAAGCTCCACCTGCCACAACTTGGACCCTTTAGATTTTAAGAAAAATAAAGAACTCGTAGAAGAATGACATAATGCTCAAAGCTTTCTAAGCTGAAGCAAATAAAATTGTCTAAAATTGCAGCATCCCTAGTTTAACAGCCCCGGAATCTTTCTGCTACCCTTCAATTGGCCATTCAGGTACCAAGAGGGGGCTATAGTCCTAATTATTGTTTTAGTGATAAATTCTTGAGTCTTGATGAGCAATCATTCATCATTAAAAGCTTTTTTTTTTTCAGTTTATAAAAAAGAAAAAGTTTTTTTTTTTTTTTTTTTTTAAGAAATGTTGGAGGTCCTTGAATAGAGTTATCAATTCATTTGATCCTATAATCTAATGGACCAACTAAAGGAGACCAGCTGTGGATTGCATTGTCCAACAGACATAAAATTAGCTCTGTCAAGAAACAAACTTACATGAAAAGGAGGAGCATAGGTTCCACGTATTTCAGTAGTAGGAAAAGAAGTCTTTGAACCTGGCTTCACAACCTTGATTCGTTTTCTATTAATTTCCAGGATTCTTCTCTCAAGACACCCTTCTCCTGGAACCTGCAATATAATAATGATAAAAATAGATAATTTTTTTTTTTCTTTCCGAAATAGAATAACCATATAAAGAATGAAAAGAGAGAATATGAAATAAGAACCTTTTTTGGGTTGCGGTCCTTGTCACATAATACCTGTTTCAGAGATTGAAGCAGTAAGTCTAGGAAATTGAAAAATATAAACAAACTTTGCCAGTCCATCTGTCAAGTATCAAGTCACATTGTCTTAAATTTTTTTCACTAGGATTAAGTCTCTGGTATATTTCTACTCAATTCCCTATTTTTGGCTCCTTTATTTGGTTTGTAGTACTTAACAAACTTTTCTAAACTAACATAACATCTATTTGAAAAAATAAAATAAAAGTATCTGTTTGGAGCTTCACAAAATTTTATAGTAAGCAATGTCCTAAACTATTCTTGTGACTTTTGAAGTTGAATGAGTAAGGTAGATTGCATACCTATATCTTCATACTTCATAGTAACAAAAATAGAAAGATGCATCAATACCACAATATGAGTAGATTAAGTAACAGAGAAAACTCATATGGTGAAAAGAAATACACATCACTTGAAAACAAGGAATATAATCTCACCTCAAACTTTACAGATCCAAGATCAAGCTTCTGTTTCACTTCTTTATAAACATCAGGCTCTGCAATTTAGACAATGCGCAAATAAACAAAAGCATAGACACATAAAAAACATTAAAGTTGAAGAACAATATGTACAACAGTTCAAAGCACCTTCACCACTTCAGGTTGACCTTTTGTTGTGGAACGATATACACATCTAATTACTAAGAATGGAAGTCTGAAAATTATCTAACACCAGGTAAACCCATGCTCAACCAAACCACATGAGGTGAATTTCCCAAGTAGAATGCAATAAAAACTTCCATGAATTAAAAAAAAGGTTACCATTCAACGTGTTAACTTAAACTGAAAAGAAATTCACAAAAACCTTTAAACACATCTTTCAACTATTTGTACAAAATATCTTGCACAAAATAATATAGAATTATGCTTTAAAAACATTTTTCAATAAAATAGAAACTATGAGCGGCAGAAATCTCAGACTAAATCTAGGTTTCTATTTGACTGAATGCTATCTACAACATCACAGAAAAGTTGTTCATTTGATGTCGTTTCGAAGTTTGAACATCATGGTTTACTCTCTTTTTTTTTTTTTAGGGGGGGGGGGGAGCACGTTTACAATATTAATACCATAATACCAGTATAGGTTATTGGTTGAAAAAAGAGTAGAAGGTGAGCTTCAGAATTACCAACTGCAATTGGCTCAGTTGATGCAGAAATAGGTTGCCCCTCAATGCCATCCTCTCTTACTGGTGTATAAATAGCAACCAACCTGTACCCCACATCATCAACATTAGCTTCATACATCCTCCCTGTTTCACCTGCAGGATCAGTCAATCTTTCAGAACAAATATAAAATGATTGGAACCTGGAAATTATGCATCTCATAAGAGAAGTTTAATATCTTAAGAAAGGGAATCTTAAAGCTGTCATCACATAGCCAGGCAGTAAATTCAATCTTTTTTTTCCTCTTCTGCAACTTCCTACAAAACAAAGTCAAAGATAGCTCTTTGAACAACGATCAGGTACCCCTCACTGTACCCTGATCAGTCAATCTTTTGAACAAATATATAAAAGAATTGGAACCTGGACATTATGCTTTAAAATTTTCAGTTAATAAAACAGATTCCCTATAATCTTATAAGAGAACTTTAATATTTTAAGAAAGGAATCTTAAAGCTGTCAGCACATAGCCAGGCAGTAAATTCAATCTTTTTTTCTCTTCTGCAACTTCCTACAAAATAAAGTCTACAATCAGGATACGGCCCCCACTCACTATGCTTATATGACACTGAAGAATTTCTGTGCTTTTACCAAACGTCACTTGCCAAGACGCAAGCCAATCAGCTGTCTGTTCAGGTAATATAGCAGGAAGCATACTGTTAGCAAGCTAACATAAATTTTCCACTTTCTCACTGCTGTAATGTCACTGGACCCATTTCATTCAGAAAATAAAAATAGAGGCTCAAGAATGTAACCCCAGAACAGTTCGTATTATGCTTCATAAACTAACATCAAATTTAAAAACTAGTGCAGGTTGATTTGATAATGTTCCCCCATATTTCTGATATTAACCCTAATTTAAAAGGTTATCATAAGTCTGCTTCAAAAATAAAAGTTTCTTACTAAGAAATTAGATTCTCAACTTTTGACCAGAAATAAGGGCAAAAATAGATTCTTGCTGGCATCCAATGATTGGAAATTCAACCAACCAATTATGTCAATATGTAAAATCCTTAGCAGACCCAAGGATTTTGCATACCTGGTATGGAGATAAGATCAGGACTGCCAACCATTGACCTAAGCCACTGAATTTTACTTTTTCCTTCTTTTCCTCCAGAATAAGTGCCACGTACAGCATATAAATTGGTGTGAAAGCCCCTCCCTTCAATCTCTAGCTTATCAATTCTAGGAATCCCTGAAGATAAAGAGACCTTCAGTATCAAATGAAAGAACAGATGAAAAGAATAAATCAATAAATGATTCTTAATATAAAAAACAATAGCACTAATAATTCTTATATACAATGCTATTTGATATCTTCAATCTTTATTAACTTATTCCAGTAACTTCCTCCTCCCTCCACTGAGGTAAGCACCTGTTTTACACCCTAAAGATTGTGCAATATGAGTTCCTTTGGAATGAATACAGTGAGTGAATGTGAAAAGCAAATAACCTGGCAATATAGGAGCAGTCTCAGCATATGCTGGCTCACTCGACCTTCCAAACACATCCGTCACAATACATTCACATTTTAGGCATCTACCAATGTCCTCAAAGCGAACTTTGAAAGAGCAGGAGCGTTGTGAAGGTAAAGGCTCAAAGGATTTTCTATCTCCTGTTTCTGATGAAAAGAACCTGCAGGATCCCTTATGTTACATTTAAAACAAAATGAAATAACAATTGTGGATATGAGAAAACGAAAAAATTTTACTGCCTTGTTCATGTTCAAAGCTTTTTAATACTTCAAATTGATTCCCTTCATAATTCAGCTTCATGTTAAAAAAATTCACAACAACAATAGGATTAGGGGGCTTTAGTGATTGCTTTAGAATCTTAACAAGATCATGTATGATGTGGAAAATACCATTGGTAGCGCACATCTTTCTTGTACTTGCTCCAAACACATTGTTGGATTTCACTTTTTGGAATCACTTCAACAGCAGTTAGTACATCACCTTCTATTGCCTTTCCAGTAAGAGCAAGCATATCTACCACTGGAAGCTCTGAAGGGCAGGAATTTTTCAAATTCAAATTCAAATCAAAATAATGTTTTTCAAGTTGCAAAAAATAAATAAATATGTTGTACTTAGAATCAATTAGGATGTGTTTAAGAGCTAGGGGAGGAGGTGGAGGATTGGATAGAAATTCTATGCTCGACTGGTAAATACTCTCCTCTCATATACCAAAAAAGTGCTAGTACCCATTGGTTGCTTATATGAACATCAATAACTTAGTTAAATGAAACGAGTAGCACAACTTGTCAAGTTCAGGCCTCAGTAAACAAGGCTTGAATCATAACTTAGATAACTGAAGCTGAAATATACAAGGGCAATAAGGACAGCAGAACTAGACAAGATGGGACAGGAGATACAGGTAGAAGAGAATATATAACAAACAAATGATGAAATTCCAAAAATCTTCTCAACGAGATGGGAATTCCAAATTCCAACATTCTTTGCCCTCTAAAGAAATCTCTAAATCAAATAATGCTTCCCTTCCCAAGAAACAACGGCAAATGTTTCACTTACCAGGGAAAACAATTTCAGTTGGTTCAGACAGCCTAAGTTCTCCAACAACTGAATCTGAACGAACTGGTGTGTACCTGAGAGAAGCATTTAACAGCTTAAAATGAATAAGTACAGCTACAATTTAAGCTATAAGGCTTCTAAGGAGGATTGGAGATCAAATTTCTGAGGGTTAAAAAAACAAAAGCAGTAACTTTTTTAAGTTAAACATGGCACGATTTATCAGATTTCAGGAAAAATATTTGGTAACGACAACATAATTAATACTTTTTTTTAGAAAATATCTAGCCTCCCAGTAAAAGGAGTATAATGGAACACTTACCCGAACAACAAACGGCTGTTGTAATCTGCATCAGTGACCTCATAGGTTTTAGAGTTAGCCCCATTGATGAGAATGATTGTTCCATCATTAGTTTCTCTGTACCAACTAAAGAGACTTGATCCCTCATATCCACCAGAATATTCTCCCTCCCCAGAATATATCCCTGAAGCCAACTTCTCCACACGAACACTAGAAACTACTGGAGGTGCTGCAATATTATTCACATTTAATGCGTTAAACGAAAAAAGATTCAAATGAAATAACAAATATAGCATTCACATAATATGAACGCTCAAAACCATTCAAGCTCAACAAAAAGTTTAGAACCATGAATATCATCATGGATACCAGAAGGAAAAAAAAAAAGGTCTACTATGATAAGATAATGCTTAGTAAAGACTTTGGTTGGCAGGTGCGTGTTATTCACTATGGAACAAAAATATATGAAGCATAAATGAAGAATCACAGATATACCTGGGATAACTGATGAGTTGGAAATTGCAACTAATGGCTTTCCAGATTTTCCGTCAACACGAGTGGGTAGCCAATGTAATGCTAAATAAGCACCCACATCTTCAAGCGATGGAGTATACATGCTGCCAAAGTAGCAGATATTAATAAATGTTCATTTTACACATACAGAAGGAATTCAGAAATCCTGGAACTTATTGCATCATATTAAAACTTACAATGTTTGACCACACATAACATCTTTAGAAGAACTAGATATATCTGTCAATGCCAACCCATTTAGCTTGGTCTTTGTTCTGTACCAAGTATACTCTCCAACACCTTCCTGTCCACCAAAATATGTTTTCTGCGGAACGACCTCCTGATTCTCATGGCAATCAGGAATGACAAGGTCCAAACCTATTGGATCCGCTGATACAAGAAAATTTTGGGCATGGTAAGGGGTATAAGCATGGTATCAAGTGTCCAAATTAAAAAGTAAACAAACAAAACCAATAATGAGCTGTACAACTCACCAGGAGAAATCTCATCAGATATTATGCTCCTAGGATTCCCTTTGACTCCATCTTTGCGCATGGGAGTGTAAACAAGTTCAATACTTCTTCCCACATCATCAAGAGTTAAATCCAGAAACTCTGGGAAGATATGCAAGAATTTCAGCCTTGCACCTCCAAATGGCTATCTAGAAATTTTTGATTAACATTCAATAACAAAACTCACCATCAGTACTTAGTTTCTCCTTGATCCCGTTGTTTTTCACTCTAAACCATTCATGGAAACAATCTCCCCTATCCCTGAATCACGAACAAGGATTTCAGTTCAACGATGTCTGTTTACTACAAGTAGGATACAAGAATCAGCCCTCATCAAAGATGATGGCATTTCACCAAGAGTCTCACCCTCCAATATATGAAGCAATGAAGCTCAAACGCTGTCCCTCCATCATTGATCCAAGAAACTCCAGAGACTGACAAGTAGGGGGACCTGCATTTCAAATTTAATTTCCAGATTACACCTATTTCCATTAGTAATGATTGAAATCTTGGTAACCCAATAGGTAAACAAAGCAATGAATAAAAACAGCAAAAAAACTTTTTAGAGAAGTCTCAGAAAGTTAACTCTATACCAGCTACTATAGGTCCAATTTGTTCAGAAAGAACAATGGGACCACGAGCCCAATCACTTCTCACAGGCTCACATGAGACCGAAATAAAGAAGCCAATATCATCAACTGACAGCATATATGATGAGGCACTAGCACCCTTAATCTCACATTGCGAACCATCTGAACTAGTCTGCAGATATACATTCTTGATTAATAAGTCACAAAAGAGCAAATAAAATTCTACAATGGAACTACATCAAAGAAGTATTCAAATAAAATTTCATCTATTTCAGCTTAGAATACCAATTATATATTTCATGTGCGTAAGAAGAATACCAATAGCAATTTTTCATGCATACTGCATATGAGTAAGAAGATAGAAAGTTTACAGAAAAAGTCAGATAATTACCCGAAACCAGCGAAAAACGGAATCTCCCTCTTCACCACCCCAGTACTTTTTCTCAATACTTAAAATAGTTCCTTCAACAGCATTTCCAACCATCTGCAGAGCAAGCAATCTTGGGCTTCCTGATCATCAAGAAGCACAGAACAAGAACTAAATCCAGTTATTCCAAATTTAACAACCATTAATGCACCAAAACAAAATTCTCCTTTAGAAGCGGAACAAGACAAGAATAAAGGGCTTAGTTGACTGGAAAACAATGACAGCTCCATTATTAAATTGCAAAAAGAAAAAATAAACTGGATATTAGACATGAAAAAAATGTAGACTTAAGTGCATTCCGTATTTGACATGTCACAATGCTGATGGGGAATATGCATTTCCTATGCTCGCCGCCAAAAGCATATTTTAAGAAAAGCATGTTTGATGTTAAAATCACCACATTTTATATAATACAAGTTTCTTTACGCATCCTTTAAACTATATAAGGTTATTTTTGTAGCATAACAGTAAGCTTCCTAAAAATGTACCAAGTTACAGAGAAGTAACTTCTAATGGATTTCAGAAGAAATCAATACATTAAGATGGTAACTACATTCAAACTGCTCATTTTAATCAATATAATACACTCTAGACCATATCGCCGGAAGAAACACGAAGCCATTAAGTAGATGAAACTGGGTAAAATGAAACATCTTATAGTCCTAAATAACAAACTTCTCCTGAGTGTCATTTTCTCCAATTCAACAATTGTTCTCCATTCTCCAATAAAGTAAATGATTACAACTACTTTTTTCCAATTCCACTACAAAAGTTCAATTAGTTAAAATTTAACACGTTGGAGGAAGAAAGGATGAATTAGAATATGATTATACTCTCAACTTTTAAAAAATAAATGCTGAGATAAAAGATAGAATGTTACCAGGACGAACACGTTCCTGTCCCAAGCAAGTTCTTGGCTCACCTACAATCCCATCATCACGCACTGGAATACACTGAAAGGAGATGAATTTACCAATTGCATCTTTGGTTACGCGATATTGAAGGAGCCCTGAAACCTCATGAATCAGAGTACCAGCGTCATTTTCAACCTACAGATTCCAAGAACATATAAGTTAGTAAAAGCAAAACTCATTTATAAAACTTAGCTTAGATGCTTTTAATGCTTGTATCTTTTCTTGATATTTTGGTACTGTTTTTTTTTTTCTTATTAGAGAGGAATCAAATGATTACAGAGTTTCACATGAAACTTAATACATTTAAAAATCAAAACTTAACATTGGGACTAAACTCAACCATTTTGCAAGTTAATAAAAACATATGAGAATCCTAGGTAACAGAAATGTATACCTCATGAAGGTACCAATTGTATATACTTTTTCCTTCATGACCCCCTATATAGCCATATGATGCTGTCAGTACACCACCTTCACTATAATCACCCGTGATAGATAAGAAATTTAAGCTGGGGGGAAGAGCTGTACAGATCAAAGTATATCCACATGTACATCTATCAGATAAGTGAATTGTTAAAACCCAAAAGAAAAAAGGTTGAGATCAAATAATCCAAAGTTAATAGTTAACTAAACCTTCCCGTACTTATTATTCTCTTTTCACTAAAATCCAACATAATAAGTACAGAAACAGGAGGAAAAAAATAACTTACTCTCCACTGCTCTTTCCGATATAACATACATTGGTTCACCAGATTCACCATCAGGACTCATCGGAGTATATTTTGCAACAATATAATAGCCAACCGCTCCTAAAGGTATGCGGAATGCCTAAATAAAGGTCAAAGCTCAATTAAGAGTTTGCATCAAGCATAAATGTCTGAGGCTGAGAGACTACATGTGCAGATGTTTTAATCACCACCAACCTTAGCAACCTTGGACGTGCTCATTGCTTCAAGGTCATTCTCAAGATTAAATGTCGAAGAATTTATCTTAAACCACTGTACTCTGCTTGAACCTTCAGTACCTCCGGTGACAGTACCGGTCACAGTAATCTTACTGTTCTCCTTCAAATCGCCAATTATCTTAACATTTGTTACTTTCGGTGGAGCTGGAAATTTAAAAAATAAGACCTCAAAACAAAAGAAATTAATAACAAGAAAGCAATCATACTGACTAAGAATTAATCCTCATCTATAAGGATGATAAATATTAAATAAGGACTGAAATCTTGATATCATAGCTAACATTTCTCGTTCCAAGTGGTAATGTCATATGCATAAAATAGTAGCGCATAAATGATAAGCACGCTGGGAACATAAGAATAGTTTGCAATCAGTATAAGCAGATAACAACAGCTCACCATACAAATTAAAAATAATTATTTTGGGGTAACATTCAACAAGTCTGATGTCATAGACAAGTGAACTTTCATAAAATATTAGAAAGGAGTAGCACTGCAATTGTCCTTCACAGTAATGATGATAGAGAAGTCAGCCAGAGGTTGCAGCAGGCTCTTATTTTTTTCATAGATTATGCACAATAAAGAGGATAAGAATTCACTCTAAAAGCAACCTAAGAGTTGCCCCTAAAATAAAATTAAACCACTATGAAATCAGTTTACTCAATTACCAAACTTTTTTAATTATGGATCTACTACCAGTTTAATAACAAACAAGGATAAAAACATAAATGAGCATACCTTGCCGCACTGTACCAGAGACTATTGACACAGATTCCCCTTCCTGTCCTGAAAAATGAGAATATTACCATGTTACCATACGATTTACAAGTTGCTTGATGGTAAGAAAGCATGTAAAACTTCAAACAAGGGCGACTTGGACATACCCTCAAAGTTTATAGGTATATATATGAAAGCCAAGCGTCGCCCAACATCTTCTTTGGTCAAAGTATACTCAGATGTACCACTTGTCACTATCAGAAAGTCCCTGTCAACAAATTCCAGTAAAAGAGGTGTGAAGAACTAAACTAAAGTAAGGTAATGTAATATAATGTAAGGTAAGGTAATGTAAGAAAACTGTATGAAAACGAAGTTGGGAATAAGTCTCTAGACAAATTTTATGAAAATAATCCAATCATCAAAATAAGGGAGTGATTAAGAAGTTATCTCCGATTCTCCATACAGCAGAACAGAAAGTATACTCATGCACAAACATAAGAGAGCCCAAGTGAACAATAAAACTGTATGAAAATAAGGCAACATAACAAACTGTACAAAATATGAAGATAGATGGAAATCTTTGGAAACAATTTTGTAAAAGAAATCCAGCCATCAAGATAAATATGTTCATGAAGTTATCCATACACAACAGAAAAAAGAGTCTGCGTGTGTAAGAGGAATGTCCCACAATAAATATAAAGAGAGAGAGAGAGAGAACTAATGAACAACAGTCGGTAAAAGGAATTAGATTAACTTCAACTTTTGAACAACACAAGAGAAGAAGGATTATATCTACTTATGCTCCTAAAGTGTACTAACACAACAGAAAAAAGAGTCTGCGTGTGTAAGAGGAATGTCCCACAATAAATAAAAAGAGAGAGAGAGAGAGAGAGAGAACTAATGAACAACAGTCGGTAAAAGGAATTAGATTACTTCAACTTTTGAACAACACAAGAGAAGGATTATATCTACTTATGCTCCTAAGTACTCATTTTAAAAGTGTACTAACCCAGTCTCCTTATTCTCACGTAACCACTCAAACTTGCTGGGACCCTCTCTTCCTCCAAAGTAATTGCCAACTCCTCTGATGACATTCCCTTCTACAGCATCTCCAATAAGTCGGACATTATTGACGGATGGAGGAGCTGCCAGCATATCATAATCATTTAAAATTGGAATTCGAAAAGAAAAGAAAAGCACAAAAGAAGAGGAACAGTAGGGTATATGCTCCCCATAACATCTAATTAAGTCCTCAACTTAGAATCCCTTTGTTGAACTGTAAAAAGAAAGGAACAGATAAGCAGACTAAACAGAAAATGCAAACCTAATTCTACTCACAAAGATGCCAAGACTTCAAGAAGACATCTATGTCTTTTGAAGAATGCCACAACAAAGTATAATGTGCAGCTTACATGCAAACAATGATGTGAATCAGTTAATAGAAATTCAAACAACTGTTATGGAAATAAGTTATCTGCCAGAGAAAAAGAAAGCATAAATTTTAAAAATGGGATACCACCAAACTTGAATAACATATTTAAGAAACAAAATTAAATTAAATCAAAGCTGGAAGAACAAGATATACATAGATTTTTTCCCACATACCTGCTTTTACAAAATCGGTATACTTATATTGAGGCTCCCCTTTGGCACCTTCTTCTGTTACTGGCGTATACATAAAGACCAAACTGGAGTCAATATCATCTATGGTCAATCGATACTCTTCATCCTCTGCTCCAGCAATTACCACTGGGCTGCTGTTCCATCTTCTCCTTAACCAGCTGAAAGTGTGGACAACAAACAAGTTATCCATAAGGTTTTATTTAAAAGAAACCCACAAGAATGTACATATATCAGTATGGACAAGTCCTAAAACCACTTTAAGAAGCATTCTTACCTAGCAACACCCTTCCCAGGAGTCCCACCGCACCATGCAACCTTAGCATGACCCTTGATTATGTTACCTTCCACCAGTTCCCCATGTACTTCAAGGTTTACAACCTTTGGAATTCCATTCCCTTCACAAGGCAGAGAAGCAAGCTTTAAAAGTGGAGAAGATAAGACAAATTTGTACAAAGTGAAGAAATAAACTGACAGTATGCATGTGCATAGAAATCCACAGACATGCACACATAGGCATATTGCAAAACAAAGAAGCATATTGCGGTTTTGACATGAACCCAATTTCAAAATCATCATCAAGCTGACACGGATTAGAAAGCTAAATGCCATACAAGGAAAACTTAATAACTACAGGACATAGGATATAGGATATACCTCGTGCAACTGGAGACGATATGGAAAAAATTGGAGGATACTCGGTTTGCCCTAAAACTGGAGTACATTCCACTTTCAAAATTTTATCTATGTCTTCATGCTTTGGCCAGTAAACCTAAACCATCACATGATACCATAATATGATTTATCCAAAAAAATAATAATAATAAAGAAAAGATGCCATTATAAGGCGTAAGATAGAAGTATAATCGACCAAAAAAGTTTAAAGCACGAGTAACAATCTAGCAAGAATCAGTTACCTCGCCATTGGCATCAGGAATAGCAGTGAAATTCGAAAGTGTTCTCTCCCCCAAAAACCATTTATACTTTAAGATTATATCTGAATCAATGCTCAGTGTGCTCTCCTGAACAAAAACAATGTGACAGCGACAAGCATCCTCTTCAAAAGGTTTGTCAATGGAGGCTTCTTTAAGCAGATAACCAGGAGGAAAATGATCCTTCCATTGCTCAAACAGGAAGTGAAATGTTGAGTCTGCTGACAAAACCATACATTAAAATACCCAACTTCCACAGGAGACCATGTATGATTTTTACATGCACTTACACCCCACCCCCCCTAGAATAATGAGTTGCATCCAGCAATCTTAAACTCAGCCCATGTGCCACATACGGTTTAAGATCAATTAACGAGCAAAATGTTAAGTACCCAATTAACATAAAATGTTAGGATAACATAAAAAAATTCCAAGGCTCAACTACATTTCGTCTTTGTCCCTATTCTGTTACTGGTGTAACATCACAACAAACATCAAAGAGCATGCTTTGACAAGTACATCTCCTCCCCCTTTTTTACTGCCATTTGTACCTATTGCTGGAATCACATACAATTAGATTCTTAAAATTCATATTCTCCCTGTTTCCACAGAATGACATATATGGACTGAAACTTCTCCTCTCAAAACTACTAAGCATCATATACTCAACGAATTATGTAAATTGTTAACTGTCCTAAAAATGAAATGCAAGCTCAAAACACTATTGAAACTATGGCTATTAGCACTAATTTGCATAGGAAATGGTAAATAAGGAGTTATTAAAAAATGCAAACCTGCAGCATGCTCTGGACGGGAAAACTCCCAACCATCCCTAATGCACAAAGCTGTATGTGCAGGATAACGCTTTGCAAGTGCCAGCTCATCTCGGGAAAGATCTATAAGAATATCCCATATTAATCCCAAAGAGAACATTGAAGCAAACTAACTTATAGATAGTCAAAAACAATGTTTCCCTCTCACTTAGAAAGAGTTAATGCATAGAACAAAAAAAGAAACATTCTTTAGTTTCCTAAACCAATAGATAAATATACCAAAAGTAAAAGTACCTCTATCATTAAATTTCTTCAAGGTAGGCCCAACAAGCAAAATGGAAGCTGCTTCCAGATGAGGCATCTTAAGTATAGGGTTCTCCTCCACTCGCAAATGCTGCACCACAGCACAATTAGAAAACACGTTATGATGTAATATATACCAACTTATATTACAAACTCATGGCACTAACTAACCTCAAGGACAGGAAGATAAGGAAAACCCTTTAGAGTTGATATTCTGTTTTTGCTGGCAGCTAAAACCTGTGCAGGAAAATATGAAAAAAAAATTACATCAACAGTATACAATAATCTGCCAAAATTATATGAAGAATAACCAATAATAAGCAAACAATCAAAATAGGAAATGAACCTGTAGTCGAGGTTGACTTGCCATTGAAAGAGACTTCAACTTGTTTTGAGCAACTGAGAGAAACTAGAGAAAAAAAAGGGGAATAACAAAAGAAAATGTACAAATATTTAGAAGGCTATAATAAAATGTAAATCCTGAAACATGATCTTGAAGATAGAAACTACTTTAAGAGCTCACCTCCAAGTTAGGTAGCTGAGGTAAACTTACAAGTGAAGTGATTTGATTCCCGGCAAGATATAATTGCTACACAAGCAATAAATATGTCAGGACATTGAAGCATGGAGGACACCAACACTCGCTCTCGGCATTCAAGAAAGAAGTATGCAAGAAAGGCAAACCTGTAGGGCTTTGCAATTCACAAGAGGTTCAAATCCAGGCCCTTTAAAATCATTAAAGCTCAAATCAAGAACCTGGACAGAATTTAGTCTAAATCAATTACCAAGTAATTCATAAATATAAATATAATAAATAAGTTCTTACGTGTGTTTTTATACGCGTGAGAGACAAAAATGTATAATTCACAAATTAACAAACCTTCACTCGTGTCAATATCTCAACTCCTTCCAGTGTTGATAAGAGATTGTCTCTGAGATAAACAAACTGTCAATAAAAGAATTAGTAGAAGGAACAATAATAGGAAAATCAGGAAAACTTCTCAAGCAATATTCTAATCTCATCCCATAGTCCTGCCAATATGAACAACAAAATCAGACAGATTTCACTTCAGTTCCTAAGTTCCCTCATCCCTGCCTCAAACTTATTTCTAGGTAAATAATTACAAACACACATGCTTTACAGTTATACAAAGTTGTAGGAATCAAAATTTATCAAAACATTAAATAATAAATTTAGAATCAACCCAAGCTCTCCATCTCTATGTTGAGGAGTTTGCATGTCAGGCCCAACAAATTGAATGGAAAATACCCCAAACAATGGAGCAACACATAGAAGCCATACACTAGCAACCAAAGTGCGAAGTCTCTTAATGGACCTTAAGTATATGGAAGTTCCACAAGGCTTTTACAAGCAAAAAAAAAAGAAGCAAATTGTCTGATATGGTGCAGCATTAAATGACATAAATAAACAAAATTTCCTAATAAAACGGGATGGATTTATATAAGTATGTCAGATAAAAGAATTAGTTTACCTCTAGATTTGGTGACAAGTTCAAGCCACTAGCATTGAGGCTGCGCACTCTATGGCCCCTAAGATCCAATCTCTGATAATGTAATGGAGAAACAAAAAAAAAACTGAATTAATTAGAAGCTTAGCCAGAAGAAATATGGCATTTGATGAGGAGTCATTAAAAAGCCATAGAGAATATTATATACACACATAGATATAAGAGAAAGGGAGGTACATCTACGTAGGTAAATTTACAAAGACAACCAACAAAAACTACGACTTTAATAACAGTATAAATGACTGGCAGATAGCCACTTGGAGAAAATGGGTTAATCAGCTCATCTTATGCATGTCTAGGCTATAGCTAGGGTCTTCCTAGTATGTGCAATGGTCAAGTGTTCATGCATGAGGAAATCAGCAAAAAAGCGATGTCTCAGATACATAGTTGATTCAAAGACAATTTTTTCTTACTACAATCATTCTTACAATGGTCACTTTAAGATAAATTCTATAAAGCAGACAAGGTAGTTCCACAAGCATATCAAGGATAATTTTATGGTATGACACAATCATTTGTGAAGTGTTCATGTTGAAATTAAGCGAAAAAGCAATGTCACTGAAATATATTAGGTTCTTTATTCATATCGTAAATGCCAACACCCTTTAAGATCAAATCCTAAAATGCAGACTGAGTAGGTCCAGAAGCATACCTATGATAACCATGTCTAAATTGAGGAAAGTGTTAACAATATTGATGCATACCATCAGACATTCTGTGATGTAACAAATATTCTTACCACATCATCACCAGCTTTGATTTCCACCTGTGGAAGAACAATGAAACGTGAATCTTTACTTTCTGGGGTCGCTGCTTTCTTCCGCCCAGATAAATTAGAACTCCTATTAAGGGATGACGACAAAGACCCGGCTCTTAAACCACTGGGTACTGTAGGTGATCGTGCAGTTGGAGAAGAAACCTTTGAGATTGTCTTTCTACTTTTGCTACTGGCAGTGCTGTCCAGTGACGAAGAAGTAATCTTTTTCAAAGAAGAAGAGGCTGATAATGCTGGCTTTACAGTGGACTTTCTCACAGTTTTTTGTATACTTGTATCCGATGCAGTTGATGTACTTAAACTTCGACCCACCAGTGACCCTGGAACCGACTTCCTAGTCTCTGAAAGGTTTGCTCGGGATGTGGGTTTAGTTGCCGCTGAAGGCAGTGAACTTCTTTTGAGTTCTGGTAGGGACCGCCTAACTGACTCAGTAGCTGAAGGAGTGGTGGGTTTCTTGCCTGCAATAGTACTAGCATTATTTTGCTGTCTTGCACTAGAGGCTGATGACTTCTCAGGCACGCCCCCTGTGCTGTTTCTTCTTGTCACGGCAACAGAATTGGATGTTCGCAATGAAGAAGATACAGTTGATTTGGCAAAACCTGAACTCAATTCAGATCCATTTCTAGTATCACTTCTCTTTCTAGTTGAATTAGCCGGTGTTGAGACTTTAGTCTCTGCTGCTTCACTAGATTTGCCAGGTTTAGTAACCTTATTCACACTTTCAGCAGGACTTACAAGGAACTGGTGATCCAAATTTAGGGGCTTTACCACCTGATCTTCACCAGGTTGTGCTTCGGGGTCGTCCATTTTAAGCTACAATACTAGTTCTAGCAAATCAGAAACAAATGTGTCATTCAACCCCATGAAAGTACTAATCAACAAACTCAAAACTGAAACTTTCCGACATTGTTGTCTGTTTAAGAAATACCAAATGACAAAAGGAGAAAGAAAGGAACTAAACAGTGAAGCGCTCCTTCCTTAATCTTAATTGAGCCTCCCTAACCAAAATAGCTCTAAATTTCCGTTGCTTCAAAAGCAAAGCAAACCAAATTTTTTTATAAAAAAAAAGTACCAATTTCCTTCTTATATTTCGTTTTCATTGTAATTTGAGAGGTGACTACGCCCCGTTTGGTGACCGACAAAACATGGTTAAAAAAGAAGTATTGACTTTAAACGTCAATAATGTGCACTCACTGTAACCAATGCTTAAGTTAAGGTGTCTCTTTCATTCTTTTAAAACCAAACCGAATACAGAAATAAAATAAAACAAAAATGGGAGCTCTTTTTCCTTCCCACTTCCCTCAATTTTCTTAGCTACCAAACGGATAAGGATGCAACCAAAACCGAAACACAATTACGCCAAAAGATTTCAAAAAAAATAAAACCAAAAATTATATAAAAAAAAATGACTTACAAAGAGCAAGATTCAGAAGATAAGTTTAGGTATGAGAATTATATGAAGAGAAAGATCGTGCTTGGATCTAGCACGCAATGCAGGTTCTTTAGCTAAAATTGAAGTGTTTTTACTCAGATCTAACAGGGAGAGAGTTAAAAAAATTAGAGAAAACTCGAAACGAAGAAAAAAAAAAGCAAAAGGAAAAGGAAAAAGAAAGAGAGATTCTTTAAGGTCTTACCTAAATGCAGAGCAATGTAGATCTGGTGAAGAAAAGTAATATTACTACTAGGTTTCTTCTGGAAATTTGTTAAGAAAGAGAGAATAAGAAAATAAAAAGAGACAAATTTGTTAAGAAAGGCCAAAAAGCAAAGCTGGAAAAGCGTAAAGGAGTTGGAGAAGATGAGCTGAGCTGAGAGAAATAGAAAAAAAAAAAAATGAAAGCTAGAGAGAAAAAGAAAAAGCTTTAGTAGTTGAAAAAACAGTACAGAGAGGAGTGGCTGTGACTGTGTGTGTGCACTTGTTTTATTGTCTTTAAATTATTTCTTGAAAAATGTTTCTAGCGATTAAATAATTGACGACATTTTCTTTTTTCTTTTTTTTTTCGTTTTTGGATAATTGATTGACGACATTTTGAAATGGCGGAAAATACACTTACTGTTTGAAAAAAAATCTAGCGAGTCCACTCAGTCAGAACTCCACACCTGACTCGAACCAACTTTTTTGGATAATATATTCAAAATAATTTTCATTCCCTTTTTTTTTTCTGGGGTGATTTGGGGCAAGTAAATACATGAACGAAAAGGAAAGAACAGAACAAAGGGAAAAATAAAAATGACGCCCTGCCTGCCCTGGTTATATCAACAAAAAAAAAAATACATGAATGGATTATCTCTTTTACCAGACGAACATTCAAAAATTAACTCTTTCCTTTTCAAAAATTTACGTCAGATTATTAAAAAAAAAAAAAAAACAACTTCTTGATAAATTGAAGGGATAAATTTACCGTTTGTTTGAATAAACGTGGAACCGTGGAAGCCATTGTCACAAACTCAAAATTCTGCGAAGATAGAAGGGAATTGGGCTAGTTAGGCCCATAACATAACTTTAACTTCTCGTTGCTTCAAGTCAACTCAACTCGATCTTGGATCTCCTGGATCATGATATTTAATCGACAAATCGAGCCCAAACCCTAAATTCTCGTTTCAAGTTAATGCCAATAGATCTTGGATCTTGATCTGTTGTCTCGTTGAGCCTAATAGGTTTAAAAGAACAAATTGTCTTCGCAATCCTGGATACCTTTTCGGATCAAACATGTAATGTTAAAGGCTTAAGCCCCTAAAAGTTGAAAATAATAGGGAAAATAAATAAAAATTTTGAAAAACTAAAATTTTGTTACTCTCTTGTCCAACAAAATTGAACATACAACAGAACAAAAATAAAGAGAAAAATCAGAAAAAAGGAAAACCTTAATATTGTGGAAACTCAAAACTGAAAAGAAGAAAATTAGATTGAAGCTTTCTTCAAACTTCACGCAAAATCTAACAGTTGATTCAAAAAGTAAATCGTACGATCATTCATCAATCATCGTTCGTGAACGAACAAATATGGAAGCCATTGTTGGAGACGTTTAGAGAAACAAACGCTAGAAAGGGAAAGAGAGAAATGTGAAGAATGGAGTTTACTCTCCTTGCTTCGCTTTCAATTACAAAATTAGGTCAATGGGTTATGGTTTAGGTCTTATATTTATAGAACTACTTAACCGTCATAGCATGTCCAACAATAATTACGTCTTCATTTTATTTGATTTAGATGCTTCTAGCGTAAAATAGATTACAATCTATAACGGATCTATTTCAAACACTCACGACGCATAGGCCAATAGATTAGTTGTTAAAAAAAAAAAACTCTTTTTTTAAGAGAAAATTAAGAAAAATGTTATATATATATATATTTTTTGGATAAATTTAAAAGTATGAATCGCATTTATAACTTGTTTTCTTTAATGTAATGAAAAACAAAATTGACCTATATACATGCAACAACAAAAATACTCCTATATAAATATTATGAATATTATATAAGTGAAAAATGAGTTCGGACCTTAATTGTTGGAGTCAAGACCCAATCTATTTTTTAAAGAACCTCATTTTGTTGCACAGTCTCATATTTCATGCTTAATATTTCTGTCAAAACCCTCACACATATCGAACAAACTTTTGAACTTGGACGAGTAATCCGACCTTTGAACAAATATAACTTTATTATAAAATTTATACCAAATTTAAAATACAAATCTCTATTTTTAAATCCAAAATATCAAACACAGACCCACAAATTTTGCTAAAAGTATACATTGTTTACTTTCTTTATTCATTAATAGGTTGTTTTACTCCATGAAATTGAGTTACATTAGCTTTTTATTCCTTGAGTAGGGTTGAAAATGAAAGTTTCTATGCTTGCAAAATTTCATATTCACTAAAGTTAAAACTCATGAACACTCCAAACTTTTTTGATAGACAAATATAATGTTGAATGGTTTAGTTAAAATGTTACCAATTTAGTACTTTGGGGTAAATTAAACATTTACAAAACCATTTTACTGAACATGAAATTTAATAGTGCAAATTTAACATTGTTGATAAAAAAAAAAAAAAAAAAAGAAGAAAGACGGACTTGCATTGTTTTACACGCTGAGCTGTCCAAGCCCCCAAAACCAGCGCCGAACAATCTTAATCTGAGACAGAATATAACGCATGAGTATCCAAACAAGCCCCAAAAGTTGTCCCCTTCAGGCCTTGACCCCGTTCTCTCTGCGTCTTAGCGCAGCAAAGAACATTCCCCTCGCCAAATTGATCATACGTGGACAAAGAATATAACTTTACAAGAGAGAGAGAAAGAGAGAGATAGATAGATCAACAATGGCGGATTTAGAGAACGAAAAGACACTGAGAAAAATCACCGATGCCTTCAAGGAACTTGCGGCAACTGTAAACTCGCAAACCGCGGATATGGAGGTGGCCCCTTTTGCACGCGCCTGTTCTTTCGTCTCTCCTCTCTTTAGTTGTTTAGGCATCGCCTTCAAGTTCGCAGAAATGGATTACGTCTCTAAGGTACGAATTTTCGACGATTCATTTAATTTAAAATGTTTGATTCAATAAATTTACAAAATTCGAGCAAAAAAAAAAAAGTGTGACCACAACGATTCCCATCTATAATCATTGATTTCGGAAACTTTTTGATTTTGTGGAGTGGTTGGTGATAACAGGTTGATGATCTTGCAAAGGCGTCAAAGTCACTTGCAACGCTAAATGCAATGCTTGATAGGGATATAGAGGGGAATTGTGTGAGGAAAGCTGGGAGTCATACTAGAAACCTTTTGAGGGTGAAGCGTGGGCTTGACATGGTCAGGGTACTCTTTGAACAAATTCTAGCTACAGAGTAAGAACCCCAATGCCTATATTCAATTGAAACTAAATTATCAAGCTGCTGCGTATTTGTTTGTAACTCAATTTGAGTTTTTTGCTAAAATGTGCATTTGCTGTTACAATTTCTGTAAATATTTTAACACAAAAAATATATTTGACACACACTATTATAATCATGAGTTAATACTGGAAAATAGATGGCCTATTCCCTATTGTGCTTGCTTTTTGTCCTTATGGCTTATGATTCAGCTCTGGGCATCAAATCCTTCTTTCCAACACTTTTAAGGTTTAGGTTTCTGTCTAATTCTTTTCTTCCTTAAAGGTATGAGTCATTTTGTTTGCACAAAGATTTTGAGGATTCAAACAAACTTGGTTTGCCAGTGAAATAGCGTCCTTACTATTTGTTATAAGTGTAACCAAAGTCTTAACACATGGCTGGAGTGATTGGTACTCATTACAATGTGAAATGACTTCCAACTCATACCATCTTAAGATGATTTCACAGTTTGGTGTTTGAGAGAAAAAGAGGAAATAAGCCAATGGCAAGCGACCCTCCTCTAGCACACTAAAGTTTGGGGTGTGCTGAGTGAATCAAGTCATATAGATCTATTCTGTGTTCTTCAATTCAGGTGACCTCTGCTCATGTTTTCTTTAGTATTATTGCATCTAACTAATTAGGCACCTGGTTAGTTAGATATCATTGCTCTCTAATGAGCTCCAACGAAATAAGCAATTTATGACAGTCTTTACTATAATCCATGCTACAAAGGTTAGAAACATATCCATTTTCCAATAATTTTCTGTAAGGGCCTCTTTGTTTTGCTGCAGGCTTATATATGTATTTAATATAAATAATTTTTTAGATTTGTTTTTTTTTTCTTTTGAGAGAAATTTTACTAGATCTTTAGACTCACGTCATGTTTACATGTAGTTGAAACCTGAAAGTCAGCTTTAGAATTCTCAGAAGAATGAGAAGAAAATTGTTTGTGCAGTTTCATAAGTATTAAGTTCAGACAAGAGGAGTTGATGCTCCTTTTAATACTAGTTTGCCTAGTACATTAGCTTTGTTATTTAGTAACCTTTATCTTTTACTATGCAGCAAATTAAACTAAAATTTATTCCATTGACTATTGAGACAGCAATATTTCATCAGAAGGTACAAATCAAGCAAGTGATCATTGCAACTTGCTGATATAAGCAGACTGAATTAATTGTGAGGTTGAAATTGTTGAATGAGTTTTTAACACTCATTGATCTTTCCTTGGCAGGGGGAATTCCTTAAGAGACCCAGCTTCCAAGGCCTATACTCAGGTATTTGCACCCC
The DNA here is from genome assembly GCA_030761205.1 of Fremontodendron californicum. NCBI lineage: Eukaryota > Viridiplantae > Streptophyta > Magnoliopsida > Malvales > Malvaceae > Fremontodendron > Fremontodendron californicum. Next base: position 43,068,974 of record JAULJL010000002.1, on the reverse strand, counting down.
ATCATGGGTGGGCAATCAGGAAAGCTGTAGCTGCTGGGATGTATGCCCTTCCTACAAGGGCTCAGCTGTTGAAAAAGCTAAATGAAGATGGTGAGTGCATGTATGGTTTGGCTTTTGCAATCAGATAACTCTCAATAAAGTACTTGATGCAGATGCTGTACTTGGTATTCTTTATCTGTTAGCTTGTGGTAGAAAATGACAAATCCTGTTAGAGTGCATGTGTTTGGTCATTGGTGGCACAAAACTAAAAGCATTGACCTATGTGACCTATGGTAGATTAACCATAAGTGGAATTGGGATTGTGATTGTGTTTCGATGTTTCCTTTTTCTGTACAAAGATTTTTAACAATTTGATAACAGATTAGTAGAAGGATACAGTTCAGCCTCTAGCATAGGGGGTGGTTTGCGAACAACCTGTTTGCTTTAGTATTGGATGACGTTGTGTCCTTGGTCATGTATGAGAAACAATAGTTTGAATTTGGAGGTGAGGAGAATAGGTTGAGTAAAGATCATGCCGTGCGTTTAGATGATTGGATGAGATGACAAGCTTCATCTCGCTGGGCTGATGCTGCACAGTTTGCCCTAGCTGTATTTGTATTGGTTGAAATGTCGCATAGCCTTAACTTTCAAACTGTTAAACATCCAACCTAAAACCATTGGTTATAAGTGTAAGGGCCTAACTTTAATATAAAACCACAGGAAACCTAAGACTCAATAGATGTAGAATCACACCACTTAACACTCCCCTCACGTGTAGCTCACACTTAACACTCCCCTCACGTATAGCTCACAGGGCCTACATGTGGACAATCTCATTAGGGGTCGTCAATCTCACATCGGGTTAGGCAGAAAGAACAACATAACAGAATTTGGGTTTTGATACCATGTGAAGCATCCAACTTAAAACCAATTGGTTATATGTGGAGGGGCCCAACTTTATTATAAAACCACAGAAAACCTAAGACTTAATAGACGTGGGATAACATCACTTAACACAAACCATTAATGTGTTCCTCTTATAAGGAAAGTGGCTTCATAATCTGCTCTGTTCCTGAAATAGGGGGATAATAGAAAAAGAATGTGAGCTTTTGTTTTAAAAGCATTTGACTTGTACTGAAAGAATCTTTCCACATCCTTTTCTTGCAGAGGCGTCAGCAAGGATTCAAATGCAAAACTATGTAGCAACATCTGATCCTGTCATTTTGTACATTGACAAGCTCTTCCTTTCAAGAGAATTGGGTGTAGATTGGTAAAAGATAGACTGAATTGTATTCACTGATATCTATTTATTGTGATAATGTCAATCAAACAAAATAAACCAGCTGTTAAGTTGTGTCCATTATTCCATTTTTTCCTCTTTTGCCTACTTTTCCTTTTTGTCAGAACACTTTCTACTATAATTATACAAATCTTTTCAAACTTTTGTATGGTTGAAATTGAAAACAAACATGATTTTTAGTTGTTAATTTGATATGAATTGGAATTTTCACAGCACTTGTTTATTTGGATTGGATCATATTGCTTGCTGGTTTTGAAAGGTTTTGGTTAAACATTTTGCATTATACTCTTATAAATTTCTAATTTCATAAAATGATGATGATAATTTGATTCCAGATTAGATCTGGTAACTCGTGTATGTTTATCGTGTCCTAAATTTTTTTTTTGGTCAACGTATTAACATAAATACAACATAAATAATTAAATGTATTAAAATTTTAAACACGAATATGATATGCATATTAAATGTATCGAATTGTATTTATTACATTATTTTTATATTTATTAAATATGTAGTATTGATATCGTGTTTCGTATCTAATAAATTTGTCGAGTCTATTCTAGATGTCTGTCCATGAGCTTGGATTTCATCCTATTTTGTGCTCCACTAAAATATTGCACTGCTATTACTAGTATAATTAATTATAATTACTATTCAAAATTCTTTTTTTTTTTTTTCTTTTGTTTTAGAAGATATAATAATATTTTCTAAAAAAATTAATCAAAACCATTTGTAAATGTCTGAGGCTTCCTGAGTGAGGGCATGGAGCCCATTAATTGAGATATAGATTTTTTTTGGAAGCAAAATAGATTTAATTTCATTAGATATGCATTTGAAAAGTGTGCTAATTTCACTAGTAATAGAGTGGTTTTATATTTTAATTCTCTCATAGAAAAAGAAAAACTAACATCTAGTATAATTAAGAAAATTTGAACCAATTATATAAAAAAAAAAGGTTCTGGCACACTATTTTCGTTAATTTTTTTAAAAAAATAATGCATAAAATATATTTTTAAATATTATTTTAATGACTAGTGTTTTACTTTCGCAAGAAAACAAAAAAATGGTTAATATTTCCCGTCTTTTAAAAACTCCCCAGGCAGAGAGGTTCGTAGATCTGGAAATGATTATTAGTAAAGGATTTTAAATTTCCAATTTAAAGTAACCGAGGGTTCGAAAGCCCACCCCTGTTTCTAGTGATTTTTATGTTTTGTTGCTAAATACTATTTCTAGTACTTAAAGAAACCCAGCAACCTTGTAAGTTCTGATTCTAAACTCCTTTCTTTCTCATGATTTCTGACAATAAACCCTAAACCAACCAGAAGAGGGAAAACAAGAAACAATCACAGGCGTCGACTATGGATGACGCCGAAGGAGGTCTCAGCTTCGATTTCGAAGGCGGTCTCGATGCTGGTCCCGCCGCCCCAACCGCCTCCATGCCCGTCGTCAATTCCGATCCTTCTGCCGCCAACAACAACAACAACTCTGTCGCCCCAAACGCTGTCCCCGCTTCGACAAATGATACCGTCGCCGTTGCAGGTGGCGGAGCTGGGCGAAGGAGCTTTCGACAGACTGTATGCCGGCACTGGCTCCGCAGTCTCTGCATGAAGGGCGATGCCTGCGGTTTCCTTCACCAGTATGACAAGTCCCGCATGCCGGTCTGCCGGTTTTTTAGGCTCTTTGGTGAGTGCCGGGAACAAGATTGTGTCTACAAACACACCAACGAGGATATCAAGGAGTGTAACATGTATGTTTTTCTTTTTTTGGCTTAATTATGCTTGCATTATTATTGTTTTCTTTTATATTTGATTTAATTGCTTGCACTATTTTTTATAGGATTTGCGTTTTAGCAGAACACCTAGAAAAAAGCTAAGACAAATTGCTATTTTGTATTGAATGTACCTTTATAAGATGAGCCGTATTGTTCTATGATTGTTATCTTCAGTGAATTTTGTTAATAGCTTATAAAAATTGTGCTTTACATTGGTAAAGCTAACTGGAAAGGATGATGAGTATTTTGTTTTGGAAGTCATTGGACCACCAAATCATTTTTTTCGTTTGCTTGAATTCGCCAAAAAACTTAACTTTGATGCACCTTAAAACACAAACCCTGGAATTTCTTGAATATATTAGTATTAATTCTGTTTTATCATTAGGATGCTTGTTAATATGCAAAATTTCATGGTTGCAGGTACAAGCTAGGTTTTTGTCCTAATGGTTCTGACTGCCGATATAGGCATGCAAAGCTCTCAGGACCTCCACCTTCTGTGGAAGAAGTCCTGCAGAAGATTCAGCAATTAAGTTCTTACAATTATAACAACAAATTTTTTCAACAACGGAATGCTGGCTTTTCCCAACAAACTGAAAAACCTCAGATTCCACAAGGACAAAACAATGTAAACCAAGGAGCTGCTGGAAAACCTTCAACAACAGAATCTGCTAATGTGCAGCAACAGCAGCAAGTTCAACAGCCTCAACAACAGGTCAGCCTGACCCAGATACAAAATGTGCCCAATGGTCAGTCTAACCAGGCAAACAGATCTGCTGTACCTTTGCCTCAAGGAATATGTAGGTGTGTTCAGAGTCCTGAGGTCTTTAATTGGGTTCTGGAAATCATTAATGCTATGTTTGGGAACATGAATTTGAGAATTTGGATTTGGATTTCATTTGCTATATAAATTGTGATAATGAAATGCATATATTAGTTAAAATTCAACATGATTGTATATTTGAAAGGTATAAAAATATGAATTTCAATTTCACAAATACCTATAGGTATTTCAAATTCACCACTACATAGGCATCCAACAAATCCATGAATTTGAAAAATAATCATGAATGTTATATTTACATGTGTTTTACTACACAATTACACTATTTTTGAAATCCAAATCCATTGTTTGAAATCCAAATTCCCAAACGCAAACTAATTGTATTTTATTTTGGACAGAGTTATGAGATGTCCTTCATTCAATAATAATTGCCCAAAGGAATTCGGTCTTCATCTATCAGGTGTAATTAGTTTCATAAAAACCTAAAATAGTTAGTTGTTCTTTTTTCTACACGTTTATTCTGTATTATTCAAATTTGATTATTTGAATGTTTCACTATTCTTTTCTGTTTTGTTTTTCTCCCTTAAGCTCTTGTATTTTTTATTTTGCAGGGGCATCTAAAAATATGTGAATACTAGTTCTATCTAATCTACCTGTAAACTTTTAGCCTAGATAGTACAGTTAAGGGTTGAATAAGTTAACCTTTTTCTTCTGCCTACAAAGAGAAATGAAGTTATTGTAAACTAAACTTGTTGCAGCTTTAGATACAACAAACAATTTTCTTGTGGTGAAAAGGTTTATTCTTTTATGACATATAAGGTTGAGGGGAAAAAAATAACATGTCTTCTCTTTTTTCTTTATTTTAGATTTTGAAGCATTTTTCTACACCTGGACCATCTTGTTTACAAGGATACTCTGGTGTCGGTGTGTTTTTTTTTTCCTATTTTTTGGTGTAGAAGTCTGAAAGAAAATCAGTCACTTTTTTCTATGTGCATGCTTATTTTGCCACATTTGACTATTAAGTTTACAGTTTCCTGTCCTTTCTACTTTAAATGTAATCGTGTGGTCCAGTGAGAGAAATGACAGATTAGAGGATGATAGAAAGAAGAAAGTGATTTACATGAACAATAGAGAAAGTTTCTGATTTTAATTTTCAGTAATTAATTCTAGAGTTGAGAATCAGTACAAGAAGAAGTTATAGTTGCAACCCTGTTGTTAAACTAATTAAAATGCTCAGTGGTATGGTAAGATCCTAATGTTTAAATATATGCTTAAGTTTACCTAAAATTCCTTAAGTAGTGATTGTATTGGTTTTGCATTTGTCTACCTGTAGAATGGGTTGAGAAGTAATATGCCTAAAAATCCTTAAGTTTAAGTTCAGCTTTATAATTGACAATTGTAACAATAATAAGCCATGTCTTGAACTGCTTATTATAATACTTTGATTTAGTGATCGATTACTGTTGTTAACTTTCATCTTAGCTGTATCTATGGCAGTCTTCCGCATTATAACTTGCAGACAGATTCTGTTTGCTGTTCTATTTTTTCTGAATTTTACATTATTTTCAGTGTTAAATTATGTGTCATTTTTATGAATAACTTTGTTATGATTAATTACTTTTAAATATGGCACTAGGTATTATATTGTTAAAAGTTGCAACCGCGAAAATCTGGAACTATCTGTTCAACAAGGATTATGGGCAACTCAAAGAAGCAATGAGGCTAAACTGAATGAAGCTTTTGATTCTGCTGATAATGTGATTTTGATCTTCTCTGTTAACCGTACTCGGCATTTCCAGGTAGTTCAGAAATTGAATATCCTCTATCTATTCAATTTGAGAATAAGTACCTGTGTTATTCTGAAATAACTTGTTACCTATATCTTACTAGGTCTTGCATTACTATCTAGTCAGTCCTCAATTAGGTCTTATGATATTATTATTAGTCCAAAATTTTGCCTTTTCGTCTCTTATGATGTGTTAGGTTACATTGTCTTGGCTTATTAGGGTTGTGCCAAGATGACATCCAAAATTGGTGGATCTGTTGGTGGAGGGAACTGGAAATATGCTCATGGAACTGCACATTATGGACGAAATTTCTCATTAAAATGGTTAAAGGTGCATTTCTCCACCCCTCCTCCTCTCCTTTTAGGACAAAACTTTCTATGAAGATATGTTTTAAGGAACTAAAAAGGTTACAGATATTCCTAGCATGGAGCTTATTTTGATATTTTGTGTTTATTAGATCTATCTTGCTACATTTTGTAGTGGCTGATTAGTTTAATGCCCTCTATTAGATCCATATTTTGATTTTTTTGGGCATGCATAAAGAGTATTCCGTACAAATGTTGTGAGCTTCTGATGACTAACTGCTGTTTTTGATATGCTAGTTATGTGAGCTGTCCTTCCACAAAACTCGCCATTTGAGGAACCCGTACAATGAGAACTTACCAGTAAAGGTATAATTCCAAGCCTTTGAAGGTTAAGCCTTAACATTGATTGAGGATAATTTTACTTAACAATAATTTTGTCAATTAATTAGGTTAATACTCTGGTTTATATGAATTATTTATCTGCTTTTACCATATATCTTTATCTGTAGTAATAGTGTCTGCTATAGGCAATATCTTACCACATGATGCTGTTGTTTTTGGGTTGATTATGTTTCAACCTTATTGCTCTACTTTGTGCACTTGCAGATAAGTAGAGATTGTCAGGAGTTAGAGCCTATTGTTGGTGAGCAGTTGGCCTCCTTGCTTTATCTTGAGCCAGATAGTGAGCTTATGGTATGCTTATTCTATTTTATTTTTCTAATTTCTGAGTTTGAACACGAATAGAAATAGATTTATTAGAATAAGTATGGGAAAAATAAGAAGGAAATAAACAAAAAGAGAGGGAAGCAAATCTTGTGTTCTAGTGCTTGTTTGGATGCTAATTAGTATGATCTCATTTATGCACCAAAATGTGAGACCCTTGTTTGATATAAGTATGGTTAAAGACACAGACAGGTTATTAGCCTCCTAGTAATCATACTATGCAGGTTGCAGTAGTGATAAGGTTGTGTAGACTCTAGGGTTGCATTTGGAAACTTGGATTTCAAAAGATGGATTTGGATTTCAAAAGTAGTGTAAATTGTGTAATAAAACACATGTAAATGTAAGGTTGATGATTATTTTTCAAATCCATAGATTTGTTGGATGCCTATTTAGTGGTGAATTTGAAATATCTATAGCTATTTGTGAATATGAAATTCATGTTTTTATACCTTTCAAATATATAATCATATTGAATCTTTACTAATTTATACATAATGTACACACTTCATTCTCACAATTTATATAGCAAATGAAATCCAAATCCAAATTTTCAAATTCATGTTTCCAAACATAGCATAGAGTGTTTTTGGGGAGTTGAGCAATGATGTTGTGCTTAGACTCAGGAGTAGATTCATGAACAATCTATCTGTTTACTTCATTTTCCGTGGGAAATTGGTTTAGAAACTGACTGACTGAGACACATTTGGATGTCCACAATGAATGAATTTGTATGTTGTATTCAATTTTTTATTCCCATGGGATACAGGCAATTTCACTGGCAGCAGAATCAAAACGAGAAGAAGAGAAAGCAAAGGGAGTCAATTCAGATAATGGAGGAGAGAACCCAGACATTGTTCCATTTGAGGACAACGAAGAAGAGGAAGAGGAAGAAAGTGAGGAGGAGGATGAAAGCTTTGGTGCTACAGCTCAGGGCAGAGGAAGAGGCAGAGGAATCATGTGGCCCCCTCACATGCCATTAGCCCGTGGTGCCAGACCCATGCCTGGGATGCGAGGTTTTCCACCTATGATGATGGGTGGTGATGGCTTTTCTTATGGACCAGTTACACCTGATGGTTTTGGGATGCCAGATCTTTTTGGCGCTCCCCGTCCTTTTGCTCCATATGGGCCAAGGTTTTCAGGAAATTTTACAGGTTCTGGCATGATGTTTCCAGGACGACCTCCACAACCTGGGGCAATGTTTCCAGCTGGTGGAATTGGGATGATGATGGGTCCAGGATGTGCTCCATTTATGGGGGGTATGGCCCCCACAGGAGCAAATCCTGCTCGAGGTCGAGGTGGCCGGCCAGTTGGCATGCCCCCTATGTTTCCCCTACCTCCAGCACCTTCCTCTCAGAATTCTGGCCGGGCTATTAAGAGAGATCAGAGGACACCAACCAATGACAGGTATAGTGCAGGATCAGAGCAGGGTAGAGGTCAGGAAATGGCTGGTCCAAGGGGCGGCGGGTTGGATGATGAGACACAGTATCAACAAGAAGGACAAAAGGGTCACCATGAAGATCAGTTTGCTGCTGGAGGAAACAGCTTCAGAAATGATGACAGTGAAAGTGAGGATGAGGCACCCAGGAGATCAAGGCATGGGAAGGGAAGAAGAAACGAAGAAGCTTAGAAGGAGATGTTGCCACTGCTACGAATAGCCGGAAGTTGTTAGAAACACTGCTAGCAACCACATTCTCTTAACAGTGCTACATGTAGAACCCTCATTTTTAAGCAACTGACTTTGCATATTTGATAAGAAGAAAAGGAGTTGGTAGCAATGAGAAAAAAAAAATGAAGAAGAATAAAAGCAAAAATAAACTAACAAAGAAAAAAACGAAAAAGGGGAGTGAAGATGATGAGCCTTAAATTGAAGTCTCCAAATGTTATGGGTAAAAGATAGAAGATAGAGTATATATATATATATATTTTTTTTTTATTGTGTTATATTTCTAAAAAAGAAGAAAAATAATGTGTCATTTGGATGAAAAAAATACTTCTTTCCCAAAAAGATGAACAATATCCAAATCCAAATATCCAATCGCACACAAAAACAATAAAGTTGAACCTTAGGAGCATACAATACAAAGATGCAACCTTAGAAGCAGGTTGGTTATTATCACACTTATAAACAATTTGGGCTAATCATTTATGGGTTTGGAAAAGCCCATTACAACTATAGACCTTTACCTCTATTAAGATCATGACATAGTACTATCTCAGCCTTTGGTAAAGCCCATTACAACTATAGACCTTGACCTCCATTAAAATCAAGATATTTAGTACTATACTACCATCCCAGCCTTTGAAAACATGATCTATTATATATATAGCCTTTGGTAGTCGAAGTTAGATAGTTTATATTAGTTAAAGACATTCATGGTAAATTTTATTTTATCTTTAGAAGAGTGTCAATTGCATTTATTAAATGTATTAAAACCATTTAAAGTTTCAAAATCATGTCCTATTTTTGGGCTTTGTGCATTTTAATCCAACTATTTCATAACCAAGCCTATATCCCATCTTTACAGTTTTGTCCACTTAGTACAAGTACAACTAAATATAACTTGTACTTCTCTCCATTTAAAAAACTTTCTTTAATTTTTTTTTCCAACTCCAAGTAATTGAGGTCTAAAAAGGCAAGAAAAATATAATTGCAAAACAGTACAATATTTTCCAACAACAAAGCATATTTACATTGTCATTAAATGAATAATGAATAACAACCAAAACCAAGTTTACAAGTATCAATGATTGATTACACATTGAAAGAAAAAAAATCTCAAATCTCTCAAATCCAATAACAAAAAAAGGCTCCTTTAGTTGCTATGGTCTCAACGCATGTTTACTGACCTCAGTTGTCTCTCACAAATTCATAATCTCATAATCCTTCACTTGAAAAAATGACATGGATGTTTGAAGTTACTTGGATATGTCTGAAAGGGCTGATTATTGACAAAATTAGTGAGTGCTTTTGTTAACTGATTATTGGTAAGGATCAACCCAACATTTGTCCTCTTTAACAGCATTTTTCCATCTTTTGCGGAACATTTGCATTTCAATGAAGGACTCTCTTCTCACCTGAAACCATGTTATAATTTATATTTATACAGAATGGTTGCATATAATATATATAAATATATACACTAAAGTATAAAAGAAAATAGAATCCATTAAACAACTTATAAAGCAATTTCTAAGTGGCCTTACTTCTGGTCTATGGGATTCAGATGGTGCCTGCAATTTCAAAGAAGATGAACAGTGTTATAAATCATCAAAAGCTCTTATGTTAAGCAAATTCAGGTTGATAAAACATACCAATGCTTCCGATTTAGAGAAGTGCTCCCTCTGAGTAGAATTTAACTGCATCACCAAGAAGATTATAGACAGTCAGAGATTAACAGTGAATTTGACATGAATATGTCGGGTAAGACTTAAGAGTGTCCTGCTTGATTAAAGTTAAACAACTTTGAATTTCCGAAGTAGAATTTTCATCTTCTAGTCATTAATCATAATATAATGTCTCTAAAGAACCTTGTAGAGTTACTGTCTAGACCTAGGACCCTTCCATTTACATGGGGGTTTGATGAATACTTGCCTCATTTTCAGTCATAACACCAAGTATAGGAAGACCCAAATGAACTATGTACTGAGCATCAACCACACCAACATTTTTCATACGATCGCCCTGAATGAGAGAGTCCAAATATCACTGGAATGCCCATGTGAATCAGAAAAGAATGTTATATTATATGGTTTGAAAAGTTACTTGTGCACAATAACCAAGCTGCATATCGAGGCCCCAAGCATGGATCAAATCATTCTGTAGGAGCAAAGGAATATTACAGAACCAGTTACTATAAAGGTAGATGCAATGCAGACAAGAAAAAGCCAAATTGAGATCTTAAAAGATACTCAAAGCAAGCAGCTTCTATTTGAGTTTTAGGCTAACATTTCCCAAAGTAAGTGTACATGGGATCTTTTTACATGGTCTTTCTTTTTCCTCTAAAAATCATATTAAAGAAGATCAAACAAATGCTGCAATTTTTCCTCTAATATTTGAATGATTTTAGCTAACAGAAATAAATTAGATAAAGAAGAAAACACAGTAACTGGATCTTATTTTGCAGAATGCATTGCCATTATGTTGCGCAATTAAACACGAAGTTCAAAATGTTGTTAGGACACTCGGTTCAATAAAGATGGCCAAAAACAATATGCATTATGTTGTCAAATACTCAGTCATTGTGCAACCAATACGGCTGAGTGAGAAATACTTCGTACCTGGATCATATACCAAGCACAGCGCCAGGCAGCTCTTGAGAATACAGGGGCCATCATTTCCACCCAACTGCAAAACATATTTGATTAACTGCCTAAGAATAACAATAGATCTTCTTTGTGGTCATAGCTTATGTCTCCTTTCTCAAATAATTGAGAAGCAATTACTCAAAAATAAATTAGGTTACACAGTGAGAAAGGTATTGAATTTTAAAGATAGCATCCAAGAGCTGTGAAGTTAGTACTAATTTACCCTATACATGGAGGAGCAGTGCTGTGGTCATCACACCTTCCACTGCCTTTAAACTTGTATATCCTTCTGTTCAAACAAGATGGATTAAAAGTGTCATAACTAGCAAGATTAATAGAATATTATTAAGAAATACAGGAATATACATCGTCCGATCTTCATGCATAATGAGATCATAAGACAGCTTTGTCTGTTAAAAAAGGAAGGTTTTAGCTCTTATTCTGACTGCTTGTCTACCAAAAAGCATAATCTACTCAGCAACCACTGAGACATGTCCATCTAACTGAAGCACCAATACCTTTTGTTTCCAAAACGGCTTATTCTACACAGTGGGAATTTCGAGTTTACAAAGAAATTATTTTGAACCCTAATTACCGGTTGACGGGGTCCTGGTCAGTACAATTCCCCTGCTAAGTTTGTCTTTTTAGTGAAACAGGAGAGTTTTTCCTGAAAGGATTTTCTACTGGTTTACACAACTAACCTGTGCAATCTTGAATTCCTTCTGCGTGCTGTGATTTGATGATGCACCTCAGATTTAACAGGATCAAGTGCTGGTTGTGATATCTCCAGTCCCTCATCTTCAATAATAGACAAATATCTACAAAATGTTTGATGTGTTTTAAGCTCAAAATCTAAATTTCAGTCCTATCAACTGTGTGAAAAATTAGAGTAAAATGAAAAGGGATATATAGTTTCTCAAAATTTCATGTTTGAAACTAATCATTAGAAATAAGGTATATATGTGCGTGTGTAATGGCGTATTTGGAAATGGTTCAGACCAAGGCTAAACTGAGTTTGACATAAACAACTTAAGGAATATAAAATCTTATTCACATAAATGTAGGATTTACTTACTGCCTTGGATAAAAGTTATCTACTCCAAGGTCCTCATCCCACAGGAATATATACTTGTATTCAGCAACTATGTCTGGATGCAAGAAACGTTTGGCAAACCACCTACAACAACATATCTTAGCAGCTGATTAGCATGTATAAGACCTATGCTTGCAGGCGCACACAGCTGTGAACAAGGAAAATAAACATTTCGGAAAAAACAACATCACCATTTTGTTTGATTCACTGCAGATACATGTATGGCATGGTCACTCCATTCCAAATCTCTCCATTCATCCACAATACCGTCATAGTGGAAAAGCATCACAACAAAATCTCTTGCAGGAAACTGCACATTAATGATCATTATTAAGCCTAAGTATAATAAGATAATTGTGAAATAAAAAGGCATTTGAGAAGTTGACTTACCTTTTTAACAATTCGATCCACAATTTCCTTTTGCTTAATTCCAACAGAAATGGCTAACAAGTTTGCAGATGGCTCTGGGTTGCTCTAGAATTGCAGTATAAGAATAAAAGACGATCAAATAAGATCAACCAAGTAGCAGAAGAAAGCGTTGTGTGTGTGTCTTAGTCTAGAAAATTTTCAACACAAAGTATTTCAACAGTACAGGTTTCACAGTGTCACTCCATAAAGGTCTCATTTCCAAGTTTGATGTTTTGACCACAATTCCTTGAGGTAATGCCTCACTTCCAGGAGGCCTGCATTGAATCTATATGGAAAAGAAAAAAGATTTAGAGAAAATCATATATCAGAAAACATTTCAAAAGACTTGATGTGCTATCCTAAAGACAATATTCTTTCCTTAAAGAAGACCAACCTTGCACGTATTGGATTTTGAATTCTGAAGCATATTAATCACTTCCCATCTTGACAATCTCTGCATACATGATTTACAGATAGATAATCGCAATATAAAAATCTTTCAGCCATGGTATTCCAAAAAAAGGCATCCATGAAAAGTTGAGGTCATATTGAACCACAAAGTTTGAAAACAAAATAAAGGTTTGGAAAAATCAAAGCAGAGAACTTAGATGTGTTTGTTCAACAAAGGTTGTCTGATTAGGGCCACATGTCTCTATAGGTCTCCTTTTTGGTGATTCTCAGTTAAATTCAAGTTTTAAACTTCATTTGACATTTGAGAAGTCTTTTGTGTGTGCACATACTATTTTTTTTTTCCAACTGTGGTAAGTTTTTATAGTTTTCCTTTATTTCATCTGACAACAAAGGGTAATATTGTGCTTTCATGCATCAACAAGTGGGAAAAGAGCTTGAATTTCACAACACTGTTGCCAAAAGTTGACAGTGTTAGAAGGATCCAATTTCAGCTTTAACTACTTTTCACACGCCTGGAGCATCACTGAGTATAACATAGTTCCAAATTCAGAGATAAGGAACATTTTCAAAAATCAAAATCCATGAAAGAAATGATTCAATACCCATACCATTCTGCCTCACCAAAAGGAAAAATTACAAAAGCAGAAATACATACATCGTTGTATTCCTTAGCGATAAATCCACTACTAATGAAGTAAGCACCACAAATCAAAGAAGCTACAACAAAGAGACTGCAGAGGCATGACCTACTCTTCGAATCCGACACTGCAGCCTGCAAGGTAATGGAACATTCAAGCAGAAGAAGTTATACTTACATTCCTTATCATGATAAAAGATTAGAATGTCGAATAGAACAGCAAAGAAAGAGGGGAAAAGAAAGGAAGAAAACCAGAAAGAATGTCCTAAGAAAGAAAGAGCAACTATTAAATTTCTTGAGACATTTTAGAAGTGTCTGCCATATAATCACCTAGTCAACATGCATCTTTTAAATTTGTCTAACTAAGAAATTACTGATCAATCACCAAGGATCAAACGTGAAAAAACATAAAAGGGGGACCAACTGAAAATCAGGCAAGTCACAGGTCAAATCATTCAAACATCTACATCAAAAACAATACAATCCAAGTAAAAACTGACAAACTCAAGCTAATATCTTCATTCAAATTAAGATTGTGGTCATTTTTTATAGTTATTATAATAGTAAATAAACAACATAATAAAATATTCAAAATTCAATATCCTTTTTTTTTCCCTCAATCTTCCCTCCAATCAAACTGTGGATTACAAAAATTCACTGAAGATTCTACACCAGACTAAATAAAACTCAATCAAGCAGATGAATTACCAGTTACCACATACTTTTATCACAGCTAAAGCACCAGGAAGGAAAATCAACTAAGAAATTAGAACTTAACTTTGAATTATGAAACAAACCAAATAGGCTTCTCTCATTTATGAAACAAAAGTAACAGTAAGATCAACACGCTGTGAATTCTACTACAGCTCTTTCTTCTCTTAGCAACCAAACAAGAGATAAAGAAAGTAATCATGATGGTTACAATGACTTAAGACTAGTAAATTAATCCTTCCCACCTTTTTTAGGTTCTAATCTCTCAACTTATAATCACAAGTAAAGCAAGAAAATCATCATTCCTCAGGCTCCGCCATCAAGTGCATTAGTTCTTTTTCCCTTTTTCAAAAACCAAAAGACTCTATCAAAGTTCATTGGAAACTGAAACAAAAAAAAACAAAAACAAAAAAAAGCAAAAGCAAAAATAAAGAAGAAAAAAAGCAACATTGAAGCAGAAAATCACAACAACAAAAAAAATTTCCAAACCCATAAATTATTGAAACAAAGACTTTTGAAGAAACTTACACAATTAAAAGACATCATCTTTGCATGAAAAATCCAACACCCCAGATAGAGATAGAGATAGAGAGACGCCCGAACTGAAAAAAAAGTTTTCTTTTTGCTATAATTTACAACATGAGAAAGTCTACAGAAGAAAAAAGAAGAAGCAAAGAATGAAAAGGCTAGAATATGTAAAGAAAGAAGAGGTCAAGTGAGTCTAAAGTGGTCAACTTCTGCAATGCAAGGAGATGATGTCGTAAAGAGAAAGCAAAAGTAAAATTCCTCAGAAATTTTTGAGAGAGGTAGAAGAACAGAGGGAAACGTTTAAAAGCCGGTTTTATGAGTATTTGTTATTATTAAAATTAATTAATGTTTGCTTGGCTGTTGTGTTCTTTTATGATGTTTTGCTGCGTTTCACTTGTCGTCATCAAAGTTTATAAGTTGCAAAGAGACATGCACGCGCCGGTTTTGACGGGAGATTGTAAGAACGTGCGAATAATGGAAAGAAAGTGGTCTGTTCGAGTATCCCAAAAATCACGTACTCGCTGTTGTTTGGATGCCACGTGTCATATATGGTCCATGGTAAATTTTCACTTTTGAGGATATCTTGAAAGAGAATTGTAAGTTTGTAACCTATCAATATTTAAAATTATATGGAGTCATCCAAATATTACGTGAAATTTATATTTATAAATGATGGATTTTATATAATTTTTGCTAACAATATTGTAATAAAAAAAATAGTAGGTGAAATGCTCTTAAAAGAATTATAGTAAACTTGCCACTTGGACCCAACTTATGTTCTTTATCATAAAATAATATTTATTATTTAATAAAATAATGGGTCACCAATTTTTTTTTTTTTTATATTCTTATTATAGCTAAGTTGAATATTTGTTATTTGTTAATACTAAAAAAAGACTAACATGGCAGCATGTCTCAACTTTTTTATTTTTTATTTTTATAATACAGCATGTCTCAACTTGGTATCCCTTAACTTATACTCTTAAGTTTAGTACTAAGGAAATAATAATAATAATAATAATAATAATAATAATAAAAGAATTGCGGAAGAAAGGTTTCTTTCAATTTAAGTTAAATATTTTCTTCTAACATCATCTTATCTGGGATTCTGTGTCATAAGTGGTACCTAACCTTATTTTAAAGTAATAGAAGACATTAAAGCAAGCTTCCTTTTTACATGTCTTTAATTTTAATTATTTTTATCCTCCAAAGTTTTGTATAAAGTTTTCATTTACCCATCATTTTTATGTAGATAAAAAACAGTTGAATAATGGAATCATATTTGATTGGTGTTTTGACTATTTCAAGGAAAAGTATCTTTCATTTCCATTACACCAAGAAAAGAAAGAATAAGTTCAAAAGAAACCCAAAAAAAAAAAAACTTGAAGCATTTAGGAAAGAAGCAGCTCAAAACCCAGGATGAAGAGAAGGATTTGATGTCGGCCTGCAAATGCAGCAATAACTTATAGGAGGAATATTCGAATATTACTTTTTGAGTAAAAAAAATCATGCACTGAACCAATTGACCTAATGCTTGATTAATTATGGGATAAGATTTGTGTTGTAAGTAGAAGAAGTTAATGCAAGCAGTAGCTGTAGGAGGGAAATGGTTGAAGCAAAACATATAATTAATTTTCAATTCCAAGAAAACGAAAGTTTAATTAGTTTGGACAAGCACAAACCTAGTTTTTGATTCTGGGGTTTCTGAGACAGCAATATTTACATTGTTGGCTTGGTTTGATCATTTAAAACAAACTATATATAAACATTCAAAAATCTTTGAAGTTAACAGCAAAAGAAGTTTTTCTCTCTTTTGTGCCTTTGGCATGCATGTTCTGCTCCATAATTGTTTTTTGCTCGAAAATCATAACTTTTGCCATCCTTCAACAACCGATCTGAATAATGCACTTGTTTTGAAGTTAACCCTTTTCTTTCACCAACTCCCAATAGCCTTTGAAAAAAAAAATTATTCATATGTTTTCTCTATCATCAAAGTCCACCTTCACCTACAAATCAACTGAACTTACAGTCTTTTTAACTCATCAAATAGCCTCATTTCCTCGACCACATATCATAATATGTTGGCAACCGCACTGAGCATTTGATTCAGTAATTGATGTATAATCTTTGTTGCAACAATTATGATTCAAATATTTTGATTCTCACAACATAATCTAAGAGAAAAACCAAAACCAAACTGTGTAGTTGCAAATGAAGCTGAAATCAGAAACTAGTTAAAACTTAGAACACACCTGTAGATATTGTTAAAAAAAAGTACTGAATTCACTAAATTTTAATAACAATACAATTATACAAAAGTTATCTTGAGTCAAAGATTGACCCAAGTTTTCCAATTATTGAATAATGATCCCTCACTATACACTAATTACACGGATTAATTAAATCAACATTCTCTTGCAAGTATAGTCGAACATAGCCTGTAAAATACTTCTGGATACTTGATCTTCGGGCAACTTTAGAAGGCGAGCAACTTTGGAGAATCCAGCATGGTGTATGCGTAGGGAATCTGCCTTTACTTCAGGTTTTGGCTCCTGCTTCGGAAGTTTTGGTCTTGATAAGGCCCATTGCATTGCCCATATGGCCAAAGGGCGCATGTAAACTAGAGATCTGTATTGACCATCTATGTTCCAAGCTTCAGGAGTTTGAAATGAGTAACTGTTAACATAATAGCAACACGTGGGTAAGCAAAAGAAGAATATTCAGCCAATAATTATCAATGTGATATTTCAGGAAGTAGATGCACTTGCAGAGGTTCATGGAGAATTTTTTCCTATGCAAGTTATTATTCAAAGGGTAAAAAATCCTTTCCATGGTTTTTGCAGCAAAGCTGGGAATTAAAAGCATTCACCTAATTGATCATCTTTCGCATCCATCTCATTTAGTATCTTTATCTTAGGGTCTCAATGATCAACCAAATGGAGTTCCCTTACATTGTATTAGTGCTTAAAGTACTAACATAGATGTTTGGAGTGGAGTCAAGAAGGTACTTGCCACAGTTTCTGACTGGCTTAGGAGAAAAAGCAAAAAAGAAAGCAAATCCCAGGATGGATCACTTTCTTCTGAGGTCGTAACCATGGGGGAAAAAGATTTAATCTGTGAATTTCATTCAGTTTTAAAACCTTCATTATATATTCGTATGTTACTCAAAACATTAGGGGGCCAATTTTCCAAAAAAAAAAAAAATTATACCAACCATAGAATGAAAGAAGGAAAAGCCATCTTACCCAAGTCCTTCTTCAGACCACACTGCTTCAAAGATTCCACTTGCAGTATGAAACGCCATATCCACCAAATCTTCATGGATCATTGTTGCAGCCACCGCATATGTAACACCGGACCATATTTCTCTTGATTGCATTGATGACATATCAACTCTTCCATCAGGCAGCATCCCATTTACAGCCCCCCGCTTTCCATCTTTCACTTTTAAGACATTGTAATTGTAAACCTTCTCTAATGTGCTTCTTGCTTTGTCTTCATCAACTATTGGCAAAAGACCACATGCCCTTGCATACCTACAAAAATCTTGTAATTTTTTACCACATGACCAAAATAATTTGAAGAGATTTAGCTGGGGGAAAAAGGCACATGCAACAAAATGAACACGCATAAGAGACCAAAGCCTACATAGTTCAATTCCAATTACTTGTGCAAATTGTGAAAATATCCATGCTCAAAATCTAAAGCATTATGGGATAGATGCATGTAAGACAATATCATTTTTTAAAAAAAGTACTGTTTATGTTTTCTAATCAGCAAAAGAAATGGGAGAAATTCCTAAATTCAGAATAAAAAAAATGCTTTTGAAGTGCAAATTAAAAAATTTAAAATTCTAACCAAAAGCGTATTCTAGATTATCTGAAAGTAAATACTGAAACTAGAATATAAGTTACCAGACCATTGTCCAGCCAATTGATCAGCCTGAATAGATGAACTTGTGCGACTGCCACTGTTGTCATAATTGAAGTAAGAACCATTCCACAGTTTCTGATAGACATCTTTTGCCTTTAGAAACTTGTACCAAAAATAATCTTCAGAACCCTTGTCTCCTACTTCGCATGCCAGGGCAGATGCAGCCTGTAAGGCTGCCACCCATAGCCCACCACTATAGGCACTTACACCAGACACAGACCATGTATCATATGTCTGATCAGGGAAGCCTTCATTCTCAATCATCCCATCACCATCCTTGTCAAATTGATCCATATAAGCCATTGCAACATAAACTGAGGGCCAAACAGCTTGCGCAAACTTCTTGTCACCAGTGGCAACGACATCCCTGTAAACTTGGAGAACGAATTTTGGATTCAAGTCTTTCCATCGATCAGTGTTATAAAGGCAATATGCATTTACTTCAAACCATGGGTCATCAATTCCAATATCATGTGGAACAGCTCCAAGAACCTTTCTTGGAACCAATTGTCCATCATGTAAAAGTTTCATTTTACTAGGATCATGCATCATTACCGCAGCTGCAAAGTCCCTCTGGATGCTGAGTTGAAGTTTTGGAAATAACATAATTAGTGCAAAAGACGCATAAAAATGAATGTCATAGGAGTTCCACATGTGATACTCAATTCCTTCAAGGTAAAGGAATTGGCCAATGTTTTCTTCTCCTTCTTCCAGCAAATTTGTTCCAAAAGCAGAATTTGATGTAATTGGAGTATGTATTTGCTCAAGTATAGAAGTCATCCTTCCCAGAATGTCAATGGCAGTATCATTTTGATGGGAAACATCAATACTGCTTTTGAAACCTAACTGTGATCTATCAAGGGAAAACTTCCTTCCTCCAATGCTTACTAAACTATGAACTGGAGATAATCCATCTGCAGAACAGACAAAAAGGGAAAAAATTAGCACAAGTCCTTTATAAGAAATCCAATTTCAACAATTGAGTCAATATCTAGGCACCTGTCCATATTGTTCCCCCTGAATTAAGACAATAGAGCTCATTGAATAAAGTGACCGGGTACCTGTCGAGGGGGTTCAGAAAAATTAGAGCCTGATAGCACAAGCAATTGCATATAATAAGTCTGAGCTAACCATTCAGGAAGCCTCTTGTCTTCGAGTACAGGCCTTTGCCATGCTTCAATCAGTGACTCCCAATGGCTGTGCTCTATGTTTCAGGTTAAAAAAAATGAAATGCAAAATAAGTCCTATAAGCAACTGGTTTGAGAGACTGGTGAACTTAAAATTTGAGGACTAGAATTTCCTTTCCACTAACAATCTTATTTTCTAAAACTTTATAAAAAATTTACTCTTATAAAATTAAAAACCACGATTAACATAGTAAGAACAGAGAATTATTACCAAGAATAGCGTCATGCGCAATATTTGCTGCAGCATCCCCATCGGTTCCATAGAATTTCGTATAACGCCTGTAGATACATACACCTATTCAGCATGCAGATCATCTTTAAAGTAGTCATATTTCTTGCACAAGTATATTTCATCACACACCTGTGATAAGTCTTTCCACCCACAAAGTTTACTTCAGGACAGTCCCATGCCAATGAAAAAGTAACAGTATGTATAGCATCAGATGGAATTGTCAGAGAAGCTGCAATGGCTGCCCCAATAGAGGACCCTGGCTCTGAAGGCACTGACGCTTCAGTGGACTTTAAGTGATCGAAGGAACCATGCTATAAAAAAAAGTTTGAGAAGTCTTTAAGTGAAATGATAATAAAAAGACACTGGGAAGCAAATGGTACTTTTTGCTCTTTGCTTTTTACTTTGGGGAAAAAGCAAGCAGCAAAAAAGCAACCAAAGAGAGCCAAAATATTTTTGCTGGCCCAGTAATTTTGGAACAATGCTCAGTATCTCTTAGACACAAGCCTTGCATTGACAAATATTTAAGCACTGAGTTCTTGTAAGGGCAGCAGCAATGTCAAGAAAAGCTACAATGACTTGGATCACTGCTAAGCAATCACAGCTTCTATGGACTATTTTGGTTAGAGTTCAACTGCTACAACGCAAAACAGGGGGATATATCTGCTGTTAATGTTGTATAATTGTAGATGACTCAAGTCTCCTCAATTACAGTCATCAAAATTTAATTAATGATATGCAAAAGTTAATGGCTGAAGCAGAAATGCAAAGTCAAAGATCATATCGTATGTAGTGGACATGGAAATTAAAGGAAAAAAAAAGTTAAGAGACCTCTTTTATTTCTTGCCACATTTCTTTTGCAGTTATGCCTTGTGAGTTCCCAGATATCAAAAAGCAGGGGCACTCTGAAACCCGAACACCATCAGTCTCCTGTGCTGCAATTGCAAAAGTCACAGGAGGTAGTCCATTTGCGGTCCTGTTCCAGTAAATATATAGTGTTACTTATAGAAAACAAAAGGGTGCAATACGAAGCTATTGAACTGATCAAACCAAGTTGAATTTTTTTTTTTATCTCCCATCTTCACTGATAATCTTACACGTGATGTAAAAGGACGCCATGCATGCCATCCTTCATCCTAGCAAAATCAGTTACTTGATAGGTTAGTATAAACAACCATTATGCTATACAAAGAAATAAGGATATTCCGTTAGAGATAACTTAAATAAACAATTAAAGCTGTAAATTAGTATTTTGAAAATCAGAAACAGACACAGCCACCCACCCACACACACACACACATAAAGGTCAAGCTTAAGGAAGCATGACATTCTTACATTATTTTTGAATTGGAGTGACGACCGGAAAATTCAGAAACTCCTCCCACAGAATTCTGAAAAAAAAACATGCACAAAAATAATGTTGCATGATTGCTAATGGTTAATTAAGTTGAGTGATAAAGACATTAAAAGAAAAATAGTTACTCACAGCCCAAGTGAAAAGCAACGTGACATCTGCGGTCGTCTTTCCAGTATTATATAGCTGAAATATAAAAAATCAACTGATCAATACCAAAGCAAGTAGTGT
The DNA here is from genome assembly GCA_030761205.1 of Fremontodendron californicum. NCBI lineage: Eukaryota > Viridiplantae > Streptophyta > Magnoliopsida > Malvales > Malvaceae > Fremontodendron > Fremontodendron californicum. The sequence continues at coordinate 43,047,301 of JAULJL010000002.1, read as the reverse complement.
TCACCATATCAAAGCAAATTTTTACAAGACCCATTCTCACAGTGAAAGTAAAAGCTGAAACAGGAAAGCTGCTTTCTTTGTAATTATCAGGAATAACAGGTGAAATTTGGCGACAAACAATTTTAAGTTCTGGGTCAGGTTCACCTGCATTTTGAGACAAACGGTGACAACTCTATAAGATGATATATCGAAAAATATGGTCATAAAAATGAAAAAGTTCACCACTTGATAATGTAGATACCTTCATATACTGTCCAAGCCCTTGGGTATAAAGCATGATATGTAGAATTATTACCCTTCAGATTCCAGTCCCAAGAACCAATTCCTGAGACTGCATTTTCTCTGTTCATGCACATGATATTCATAAGATACACCTTTTCGTGTTATAACTCCTAATTATTTTGAATCAAATTCATATGAAAGCAAGAGGTAACGATCTCAAGCAATCATTAACGACGTTCATTTATTAATCACAAGAGACAAAAAGAATATTTGCTTACTTGACCAGCTCAGGACTTGCTGGGCACAGTACACTGGAATACTTTTCACCACTTGAGCGTGAAACAAAAACCTGTAAGAAACATTTACGTTTGATTAAGACAGATTATATTCCTTTTCAGATAAACAATTAAAAGATATTACGGTCATGAATCTTACATATCACTCTCCTAGAATTAAAAAGGTAATGGTAATGACAGTTCAAAAAGAAAAGGGGAGGCGGGAGAATTCTTAATCACACTTCTATCATCTTGCAGTCACTTCTGCTAGAAAGTCATGTTCATCAAACTATTTACAATGTCAGGGACTCATGGATTCAAAGAAGCAATGCATAATATGCTTATTAGGATGATTTCCAGCTTTATAACATGCCTACTTTTGATAGAACATGCATCTAATGTAATTTAATTATAGCTGCTGAGAATAGCAATGATGGAACGCCAGCAGATTTTCTTTATCTATGGATATCCAACTTACAGAAAACTGATTTGCTAAAACTGGTTTCTCTTCACATATTCTAGGGAATAGTTGCCAGCGCTGAAATTCACCTTTATAACTTCTTCCAATGCTTCCGGCACTAAAGGTTGTGGTTGTGAAAGGGAAAAGAAAGGGAGGAAAATATTAAAAGAGTTAGTGACAAGACAGACAATAAAACAGAAAGCGGGTACATCTGAATAATTCAGTGAACATTATGATACTGCCAAAATTTTCTTCACATAATTTTTGCCAAATGCCAAAATCTACCACACACTATATATAAATATGTGCAGCTTAAATAATTTAAATAATTAAACTGTTTTATTTTATTAGTAAATCAATAAATATAGGAATAGTTTGGGCTGACTTTACAGTCCAAATAAACATATAAACCATAAATAAATAAAAGCATTCATTCTTTAATGCTAAGCATTTAAGTAACAGGAAATTAAATTTTTGGGTAAGCAAATGCAGACCTACCCAACACCACCTAGAGGAACACCGTGAGAAGATGTGATATAGTGCTTAGAAAATGGGTCGATAAAAACCCGCTGCAAAAGAAAACATGAAGATGTAATGTCAGAAAATGGACCAGATAAATTAGATCAAACGATAATCTTTACCATTTGTAATGCATGAAGATAGCTAGAAAAGACATTTAAGAAAATTACCCTTCCTTTGGTTGATTGTTCTCTGATCTGCTGCCACAACCGAATACCTATGGGAGCCTATCAAAGCAAAAGAAATGATCCGATGATGTAAATAACAAGAAAAGATATGCATTTTCCATGTACTTTTATCAAATGCACATTACAGGTTAAAACAAGGTCAAAATATTGCAATATTTGCAACTAGAAAATGCTAAATGTGTGTCCAAATCTATCTCCCTATGTACTTCTTATTCAACCATCAAACGTACTTCATGTTGTAAGAAAAACTTTGTTTATATACAATTAAATTCATATTATGTAGTACAAATCTAATTCATCATATCATGGTGCTATGATTTATTGGAAATTGATGGAAGCATTGGCAGTTAGAAATATGAGAAACTAAATTCATGAGCACCATGTCTGACATGGTGTAGCAAATTTTTTTGGCAAATTTCAAGAGCTAAAATTCATTTACAATAAAATTTGTTGATGTACAATTTTATTCAGAGATTATATTGCTCGTACGAATCTCCTTAACAAGCACACTCTCTCAATAAAAGTGTTATACATTTGGGCTTGGCACTAAAAAGGGTGTGTAATTCATATAAACAAATTCCCTATGCCAAGTTTAGGACTTTCTGCGTTCAGCAGCACAGCCTAAACAAAATATGGTACCCTGTCCACAATCATTGTGCCAATCTTCATCTCAGCTTAACTTATTTTCTGTTTAGCCTTTTGAATATGCAGTGTCTCAATGAGCATTATAATGCATTTACTTTTCAAGGAATAAAAGTTAAAACTATGTAATATATACATCAAGAGGTTAATGATTTGTAAAGATTACAGAAACTTTTGTTGTCTAAACATACCATATGAAGTTTCTCTTGAAAAGTTAGAGTGAACATTGAAGGAACACATCCCTCACCATCGAGTTTTCGCTTCCAAGTCAGTGATGCAGGTTTCCCAGGGTCAACCTTCAGCCAAACATGCAAAAGTAGTCAGAGATTCAAAGTGTAGAAATGGAAGTTGGAAGTCTATGTCCTCGAAAAATCATTATCAAACAGTAAATGCACTTCTGAAACATAAAAGCAGTAATGACATCGACTGTCATCAATGATGGATTCATTTGACAGAGTTTTTTTAGTAGACCTATAATGTCATAAGAATAAGCACCCTTCATTTGTATGGTGCACTAAAAATAGTGGTTGAAAACAGGGGAAGCTGAAGGATTGCTTCAACATGAAGAAACCATTAAATTCATCTGACTTTCTGATCTGGTTTTACTACGTCTTACACTTACTTCTCCAATAAGGATCAGATGACTTTAGGTCAACTAGCTGTGACTTTAACAATGATGATAAGAACACAATTTCTTATATCCAGTTAATATCTTAGTATGGAGGCTTCTAACCCAAATGAAATCAAGTCAAACCCTTCAAAGATGAGCAGAAGTAAACTTATAAGTGTCCCAAAATGTAACCAAGAACATAGCTTACCTTATTTATTGAATGATCGGATGCGTCTTTATCTCCTTCATCAAAACCATTACCGATGAGCTTTTTCTCATACATCTTTCCTGAATTAGCAATTAACAAATAAATCAGCTCAATTGCATTCAAACAACTCACAACAATAACATGAAAACAATCAAACCAAAAATTTTCTAAACTTGGCTCTGGTTTTGTATAATTCCACATATAATTTTCCCTTTCTCCATGCTTTTAGCAATTATAAAGAAGTACAAATCTTTCAAAAGAATGAAATAAAAAGTTAGAACTATCATAATTCTCATATATTCATACCTCAGGAAGTATTTATAATTATCGTACCACAACAAAAATGCCGCAATAAGGCATCAAGATACTATTACACTCCGCAAGCAGATCTAGAAAACTTGGAATCTAATCCAATTTCCTTTCTTACCTTTATTTTAATTTTAAACTAAATCGATCAGATTAAGAAACTTAATTTAAGATCCAGAGACTACTAACCCACTAAAACTGAATTTAAGAAACTGAATTCAAGACATTAATACCCCCATGCATACATGCGCACATACATACATTCATGTCCTTCTCCAATTAAAAACAGCCATAAATTAAATCCAAACACCATATATATATATATATATATATATATATATATATATGTGTGTGTGTGCGCGCGCGCGCTTCCAGACATACCAATCTACATATATAAACAAATACATACATACATATAAGTAGTCAAAGGCTAAAATTCAATAGCCGTGAATAACCCATTTCCCTGCAATCATTGATCATCTGCGTGGCCGAGAGAATTTCAAAGATATTCACGATACATAAATCTACTGATATGCATACTAATAAATTACGAATAAGTTTATAATATACCTTATACGTATAAAAGACCAACAACAAAAAAAAAAAAAACTTGATTCAAAAATGAGATAGATGGACAGTGAAGTCTCTAACCTGAGAAGCTTTGGACAGAAACTGAAATGGGTATGGTAAAAGAAACGGATTCGTAGAATGTTGAAAGAAAGATCAAACTCTTGAATCGTCAAATTTAGAGGGACTGGTTTATGGGATTTACTGGAAACATCTATTATCTATTACTTTATTATTACTTACATTAAAAGCAACCCCTAAAAAGACATGAGAGGCAAGAAAAAGAGATTTTGGAGTCATGATAATTAGTCAACTAAGAAGGACATTAATCAATATTTTTAGAGTTAATTATGTTATTTTAATAGCAAATTAAATAATGATATAATCAATACTTTTTAGGGTTAATTAGATCATTTTATTAAATTAATTTATGACTGATTTTTAAATTATTTTAGGTTTATGTAAATTTTAACACGTTCGTTTTTTCGTATCGTATTTGTGCTATTTTTCGTGTAATATTTTTGTTCTTTTTTTTATATGTTCAAAGTATTATAAATTGATATAAATTTATATATGTTAATAATTCGTTTTATGTAGATTTTGACACATTCGTGTATTTGTGTTGTGTTCATGTTATTTTTTGTGTCGTGTCGTATTTTATTATTTTTTTCATGTGTTCGTGTCGTGTTTCAATTCATTCAAATATTTTGCATAGTTTATCATGGTGATTCAATTTAAAAAATTTTGTATGTGTTTATGTCTATCCCAATTCATCTCATATTTTACATAATTTGTCATAATGATTAAACTTAGAGAAGATTGTATGTTCATAACATATTCATATTATTTTATTGTGTGTTTAAAGTATTATAAGTTTATATAAAATTTTTACACGTCAATAATTTATTTTATTTAAATTTTGACACGTTCGTGTATTTGTGTCGTGCTCATGTTATTTTTAGTGTTGTGTTTTAATTATTTTTTTCATATTGTGTTCGTATGGTATAATTATGTTGTGTCCAAAATTGCCAAGTCTAATTAACACTATTCAAATAACTCTCAAATTTGTGTTGCGTGTCATCATATTCGTGTTATTTTTCTGCCATAATCGTATTCAAGGTATTATATATTTATATAAATTTTGACACGTTAATAATTCGTTTTATGTATATTTTAACACGTTCGTGTATTTGTGTCTTGTTTATGTCATTTTTCGTTCGTGTTTTAATTATTTTCTTATATAATATTCATATCATATAATTATGTTACGTCTGAAATTACCGAATATAATTGATCGTATTCAAATAACTCTTAATTTTATATCAGATGTCATATAAAAATAAGATTTTTTTTTTAAAATTATCTTTACTCTTTTTGTTTTTTTATCTTTTAAATTTATTATAAAATATCAATTCAAATCGGATAATATATCGTCAGCATTTTTTAACAGAAGACTTTGATTTTGTGTTTTCGTCCCCCGGCTGGCTTTTCTCATATGTGGACCCCTTAATTTTAATTTATTTTCATTTAACAAACCTTGATTTGTTAGATTTTTGTATAATGACCCATATTATCTAACTAAATTTATTTTTAATAGTAAGTTAATACCAACTATTTTTTTTGGGTCCAAATTGGTTAATTTAAGTAAATTGGATTTTAAAGAAACAATATTTCCTTAATTCTCTTATAAATTACACTTAAATTTTATTTTCTTTAATCTTTTGATATAAAACACTTTTAAATTGTTTTTATTTTCAATAAGCAAATAAGGTAATTCAAGTTAATAGAACGAATAATTTTCTTATGTAATTATTTTTAAGTCCCTTTCTCTATCAACTAACATTCAAAAGGAAATCTATCAACTAACATTCACAATTTTCTTATGTAATTATTTCTAAGATACCGTCCAAAGAGGTAGGCATGATTGAAACAAAGTTGAACCAATTGAGGCCAAAGTGAAGATACGTTAAAATGGATGAAGAAAAAAAAAAATAAAAGAAAATGACATAATCCTGTTTCTATTTGGAAGATGTAGGCCGTATATTCTTGCCAATTGACTATTTTTTGTATTATTATAGGCTTATAATTAATATTATCCAGTGATTAGACATGTCTATGTCAAATATCAGACCAAGTTTAAAGAATTTGTGAATATTTAGGCTTTGACTTGAAATTTTATGTTCAAGTTTGATTTGATTATATAAAAATATTGTCTGCATAAATTTGTTTAAATTTTATATAAAAAGATTGATAAAATATTAGCTTTTTAAAAAAGAAAATTATCGGTTTTCTTTTAAAAAAATTGATCCTCTAAAATGTTTATATAATTAATAATAAACCGAACTAGACTTGGCAAGAAATAGTATATCCAAATCCCTTTTTTTAAATTAATATTTATATCCAAATTCTTTCAAAATACCGAATGAACCTCCGAGCATAAATAACTTGGATCCTAAATAAATCTACTAATGATATTCACTTTTTTTTTTATTTTAATATTTAGAAGTTTCACTCGTTTGCAATTGCTAAAATAAAGAGCATGTACTTTACTTTGTCAAAGTACTAATCAAAATCTACACCAAAAAGTACAATTACATTAATGGAAAACATTGATTCTTCTAAAAAATCTTTCTTTTTGAGAATTAATTCAGTCTTATAAATTCTAAGTCCCTTTAGTACATGAAAGAGAAAGGAGAAAATTAATTATTAATTAATTTTCATTTAAGACCAACTTATTTAGACGTGGACCATTCTAAAGTATCTTTAAAATTGGGATAATAATTTATCCCCCACTTTAAAATTGCCATAACACTAGGGTGTTGTAAACCTATAGATCCAGCCCAGTTAAGTATACCAAATCTCACCATCTGGGCTTAGCCCAAATCTTCTCATTCCTTTGACTAGCCGAATCTCGAGGAGGGTCTTCTAAATATTCAGAACTGATAAAGAAAGTATACCAAATCTTCCATGTACCAAACAAGAAAAAAGCTTACCTAATATTTCAAGATACTTTTAAATATGATTAACATTACACATATAATACGCGTATCGTATGATATTTTGTGTTTAAAATTTTAACATATTTAATAATTTATATTATCTTTATATTTAAATGATACCATAACAATTAATAAGTTAACAGCCACCTAACACTGCAACTGTCAGAGCCTAAATAAATCATCAAAGGCTCATGAAAATTTTCTTGAGATTGGTCTTACACAAAATCTTTGCACTAATTGGCTACAACTCCAAAAACCCAAATTATATTGGAGCCGTAAATGGTTTTTATTTTAAGAATTGCCTAGTCTTTTTCCTGTAAGAAAAATACATCATTGGTCAAAACTCTTCATTTTTTTCCAAAATGGCTGATATAAAGCAGACGCATCAGGCAGTTGATTCCTTCAGATAAGCAATGAGGTCAGCGCGGTCCTGTGGCTTCTTCAATCCAGGGAAAACCATCTTTGTCCCAGGAATATACTGCAAAAGCAAAATTTGCCAGCAAACCATCAATTGTAATAGCAATTCAACAATGAAACTCCATGCTTAAGGAGAAAAAATATAGTAAACTGTGTTACTTTCCTCACAAACCAAGATTCAAATCAGCTATTATGTTAGTATAGATATATCTACTTCATACCTATCTAAACTCAGTCAATTGCACCAAAAGCACAAACCCACCAAAATGCAAACATAGTAATAGCCTATGTTACTCAGATCCGGTGTGAGGGTCGGATACGGGTATGTGTCATGACACGGATATGTTCAAATTTTTCTTAGTTTTTCCATGTATTTGGAGGGTCATATCTCCATACCCATGTCCGAATATGTGTCGGACATGAGTGTCGGACACGGGTACTTCAAGAAAAATAAAGAGTCACAGCAACATAGGTAATAGCTGATGTAATGCAAAATCAGTAATCATGATAAAAATATAGAAAAGATATCTACCTGCAATAAGATGAACTACCCACAAAGCATAGCTATAGCAACAGAAATCAACATTAACAATGACTAGAAGAAATCATTTGTTGCTAAACAATAGCAACAAGGGATGATTTTTTAGAACCCCTTCCTCCTTAGTACATAAATAACATTCTTACCACTTTATATAAATTAAAAAAAAAAAAGCAAATCGTGTACCTATGTTGCTCCAACTCTTTCATTTTTCTTGAAGTACCCCTATCCGATGCATATCCGGACATGGGTATGGGGATATGATCCTCCAATGACCCTCCAAATACATGAAAATCTTAGAAAAAATTAAACATACCCGTGTCGCAAACATACCCATGTCCGACACTTACACCCGAGTCCGAGTAACATAGTCGTGTACTATACACCAGATAAAAACCCTTTGTGCAACTGAATGTCATTTGTCATTTATGAATCAGTAACACACTATTAATCTTATGCTGCCAACAGGTAATTAATATCAACACTTCCATGTTTATCAGTTCCTCATGTTGGTTTGACCATAGTTAGCACACACTGCCCCTACTATCCAACAGAACTAATCTTTCCCATGTTGTTTTGAAACACACAATTAGTTCATAAGACACGTGAATAGGTGAGCTTCTACTATATATGATACCAAATGAAAGTCCATTGTAATATTTGAAAACCATGACACAATCCATGCAATGAACACATAAAGGTCACAGAACTCAAACCCTATACAGTTTTCTTTATACATTGAAAAGTTACAAACTTGCAATAACACGAAGAACTCCCAAAATTGTTCTGAAAAAGAAACAAGACTTGTACATACCTTCTTAGGATTAAGCAAGTAGTCATACAATGTGTTCTCTCCCCAAATCACAGCCATGTTTTTGTTGGCAGCGGAATAGGAGTATCCCGGAGTTGTGCCGGACTGCCTCCCAAAAAGCCCATTCAAATTTGGCCCTGCAAATTTTAAAAAATCTCAACTTATTTTTCCATAAACTTTAAAAAGTAGTAAAAATAAAAACTTAAAATTTTATCAGATAGAAAATTCCGTGTTAATCATCTTGTTTCAATGCAAATCTAAGTAATATAGGAGGAACTTTCACATTTTTTTTTTCAAATTTAAAGCCTCTTTTTAATCAAACCAATAAAAAGAAATACCGGATCAGTTTGCAAATAAGAAATAAAAATTTATTGAATATGAGAACAACAAAGATCAAATAATTCTGACTAAAAAATGTTTAAAAGATATCAACATAAAAAAAAATTAAAAATAAAATAAAATATGGGAGCCTATATAAAAATGACATGAAAGAAAATGCTAAGAACAAATCGATAGATGTAGTAATTAAATAAAAACATAAAATTAAGAACTTAGATCTCACTCGAGACTCGGCATAAAAATAGTAAACCAAATAATTAAAATCAAAGAACAATGAAATCAGATCTGAGAGAGAAAAACCGACCTTGCTTGTGACCAGCGCCTTTATCGACGGTGTGGCACTGGGCGCACTTGGTCTTGAAGATCTTCTCCCCAGCTTTCGCATTTCCAGGCGGTGCTTGCTCGAATGAGGCCATCGCTTTGATTTCGGTTGAGGGTCTTTCCTTTTTAATCAATCAATGGTTTGGTTTGGTTTTGTATTGAAGGTTCAAAGGAGGATGGAGCTTTGCTAGGGTTTTTGGGTACTATAAAAAGTTCAATAAGGAAAATGAAATTAAAATGTAGAAAAAGTTTAATAGGACTACATATTTTAAAGCGAGCATATGAAGCACGCGCCGACGCCACACGTCAAGACAAATCGACAATTGAAACTTGGAATGACCATAATGCCCATCTCTAGACAAATCTTGCTTCTTGGACTATGCATCTATACTTCTATACTATATAATAATAAAACAAAATTAAAAATATTTAAATATTTTATACACATTTTTTTTAAAATTAAAAAAATTATCTACTCTTACAAAAAAATTACATATTTAACTTTTTAAAAAACACCCATAAAATATTTTATTTACTAATATCTTAAAATCACTCTTTAAATTAAAATTATTAAATATAATAATATTTTTATTAATATAATAAATAAAATTATCAATTATTACGTAATAAAATATTATTATTAACATAATAACTAACTTTAAAAATATAATTTTCGTGATTAAAAATATGAGAGCGAGTATCAACAATATCTCGGTACTCGAGAAGTTGTTTGTCACTTTTTCAACGTGTTCAACTTGCCAACTATCGAAGATCGGTCATCGAATTTTCTGGAAGCTGTTTGTTCTTGAACCTTTCTACCATTGCTTTTTTCTTATATATATATATATATATATATATATATATATATATATATTTATTTATTTTATAAATTCATCTCCCTTTGCTGAACCGGCGGCTTTGAAACAGAGCCAATGTAAAAATTGAACTTCGAAATAATGTATAATCCATTCCAAGTGAGAGAGAGATGTCTTCAAATATATTGTTTCACTTTTACCTCATAGAACGAGCATAACTGAAAATTAGCACAATCCATTATCTTTTTAATGAAGCAGGGAAGAACATTGTCCTCGGAAAAGAAAATGAGGCAAGGCTTAAAGGTAAGATTATTCAACACCATCAAAGAATTGCATTGCATGAGAAATCCACAGAAAACAGGCAGAAATTTGTTTATATTATACCATCCAACTATCGATTTCAACATAGCAAAATAAACCTCAATTTTTGAATCATGGATGCAGATAAAAAATGGTTCTAAGAATGTTACAGAATGGGGATTTGGATTATAAATTCCATCAAGCAAAACCATCATATCTAAAATTAGAAAAACAAACCAAGAATAAAACTCCTTATTGAAGCTAAACCCTTTACAACCAGTTTTCTTTACCACAAAATTGATATTCACCACTACTGCTCATCAGTTTCTTGCTTACTTTTAGGGTCCATGAACATGTGTTGGAGGCCGCATTGGCCAGCCCAAAGGAGGAGGCGATCCTGGTGGCGTTACATCTCGGCTAGGAGAGAAGAGGCTCAGTTCCACGAATGCCCCAGTCGACGTCCCATCTTTTTCAAAAGTCCGAAAAGAAATTGATCCACGCATGGTAGAGGCATCAGAGTTCCTCTCAGGGCTAATTACAACACTTCCTTCAAGATGGCTCTGATTAGCGATAAGAGAAACGGCGTCATTCTGATCATCAAGAACAACCCTTCTCCTAGCTTCCAAGTCATGAAGATTCCCCAAGGCTAGACAATCCACAACTGGACAGTACACAAGCATACAAATACAGACCCCAGCACAACATAATAGGGCAAGAAAAGCTGAGAATACAAGAGCTTCAAAAAGAAATTGCTCTGGTTTAGATAAAACAGATAAACCAAGTAAAAGAACCCTTAATGGAAGGAAACTTGAAACCGAGAAAATTAATGTGTATACTCTCTTCTGCAAACCCTTATTGATAACCAATTTCAAAATCCGCCTTCCAAGCCAAAACAAGTAGGCAGTCAAGACGGTGGCAAAAAGCCCAAGAAGAATAGTATTCAGTAAAGGGTAACTGCAAAGAGCAATGCCATCAGAATTTTGTATCGCTGGAGTGGCTGTTGTGAAATATGACGGTAATTCTCTCCTATCCTTGTGTAACTCCGGTCCAATCAAAATAAGAATGAGTTGAAGAACAAACACAGGGAGGCAGTAGAGAAGAACATAGCCTGCAGTTTTCCCATTCCATTTTCTGCTTAGAATTCCTGTGTCCATATTTTGTAAAGGTGCACGAAGAAGAAACACGAGAGTGAGGAAGAGACAAGGTTCTGCAAAACCTAAATTTGAGACAATGTAACATTTGCAGACGTTTTCTTGCCATTTCAAATTGAGTGCATTCAGCACTCTTCCTTCTCGTCTTAGAAAATTTAGCCTTATAATTTCACCAAAACCCCACCAGATGGCGAACAAAATGAATGTGATTCGGATGATCCAAGGACCAGTGAAATAACTGAGCTGAATAAATCCTTGTCTATGAACACGTGAACGCAAGTAAAACGAGTATGCGATGCACACTAAACCAATAAGAATCAACAGAGCGACTAGACAAATTGTCAACACACCGAATGCTTCGGCAGAATATCTCGTCAGGGGCATTACCCGAAACACAGATTCCACGCATGCTCTCTGCCAGCATGGATACAAAGGATCCTCTGATAGTGTACAAGCTACCTTCTGAGAATTATTTCCAGAAGCTATTATTGAATTAATACAGGATGATACTAAGATTAACTACGTGAGAAGAAGAAAAAGCAGGCATTATCAACAGAACTCATGTATCTTCTTTCCAGTCTACCAGATCCATGTATGTCAAGCATTAACTGATTCAAAACTTACAAATTTCACATTTAGACTACTGTTTCAGCCACTAACCTTCAAGCTTTAGCCCAAACTTTAATTATTTGATACAAGAACCTGTGAAACAGGAAAGGGGAATAAATCAACTAATAACCCAAAAAAATATGAATAAAACTCTATAACAAAAGAAGAAAATTTTCTATAGCATGCAGAAGGTATGACAAAATCCACCACCTTCAGCCAAACACTATTTCTCCTATGAAAGGAAGAAAAATGTTCCAGAATTTCCAGTTTTTAGAAATTTATCATAAAAACAAAGTAGAACATTTAGATGGATATGACCACAGAGCATGTCAGTAAGACAGAGCCGCACAATCACCTAATACACAAAACATTCTCATAAAAGAACTTCCCGTTTTAGATGTAAACCCTAATGTAGCCAATTATATAGCAGTCTAATGTGAATAGACATGAATCCTATTAAAATTCATTACTCGGCACATGCAGTACATATGTCAAGTTGCGCTGGTGCAGACTCACTCAAGCTACCATATAAATCAACATTAATGCCATTCTCATTTATAAAAAAAATAGCATTTAGAAAATATCATCATTTATAGTTAGTGAGAAGAAACACGAGTATTCACTGCCATGTGCATCACTATTAATGTCTTAGGTCACTAGGAAAACAAATTCTTACATGTCATCTTAATTAAACATTTGAGACAACAAAGGGAGACACAAGAGATGCCATAAGTTTCCACATCAACAAAAGTAACACTAACACCGAATGTTGACTAGACGAGAATACAAAAATTAGGTAAGATCTTAAACATTTAAGTAAATAATTGCTGTGTAAACAAGACAATTTAAGTTTATACAAGATTAGCAAATCAAAATCAACACTTCAGTTATTTAGAGAATGATATAAAAATCACTTCCTAAAAACCAACTGACCAGAAAGAGTTATATTATAATAGATCACTTATGAAGATATGTTCAATTAAAATATCCAAATTAGTTGTAAGAAAAGAAAAAAAAAGGTCATAAACAACTCCGAAGGCATGATTAACTAATAATACCCAAAATAGCTCCATTTTATCATAAAATAATCCTATTTAACACAATGTCAACTTTATGCTTACACATGCCCTTACCTAGAAAGATGAAAAAATAATGTTAGCGCTACCCATTTGTCACTAGCATACAAAGGACATTATACTCAAAGTGTCAAATTAATGATTTTGAAACTAACACCTCACCTTATACATCTATAAATGTCCCTCCTTATATAAAATTTTCACCAAAATAAGACCTGTAACTTAGTTTCTTATAGTCACAAAGAAAGGTCTAATACCGATTGCATAAAACCTCACTATAAATCTAAACAATTTGCCCAGTTTGCCATACTTTGGGCTTAAACCAGAACACTGCAATCAAAAGGGAAATCTATTTTCTGCAATTAACATTGAAGTATGTAAGTATGATTTCCTCTAATTTTAATAGCATTAACAAGGATAAGTTGCAAAATCTATAAATTTCTTTTCGTTTCTTTACCCTCCGTTTCTCACCAACTACAAATTATAATCTCCAGCTAACCAACAAGCGAACAACAGAAGAGCCTTACTCGAATAGATGGATAATCAAAGCATTTTTGCATATATTATGAACAAAATAAACGAATTAATTTCAAATTTCTAACGTTCATTGTCATCACCAGTGCATACAGTACAATCATTAAGCAAAAATGACATTAAATTTCCTCAAAAAAGTACAAAAACCATTCATTTCAATAATACTACAAAGAAAAAAAATCCAAAAACAAGAACCAAAATGAGGAAAAGTTATATCAGAGAAGAGCTTACAAATAGAAGAATCTTGATCCGGCGAGGTCGGAAGACGAAACGGAGAATCGAAGAAAGCAGATCGAGAAACCCTAAAACTTGTTGTAAAGTAGAAACGAAGATGTAGGAGGAGAGAGAGAGAGAGAGAGAGAGAAAGGGGAGGACGAAGAAGGAGAGAGAAAGGAAGAACGTAGTTAGGGGAATAGCCAATAGGTGAGTGGGACTTTGTTGGTGACAGCCTGTCTCCAGCTGTTTCGTCCGAGCCTCTTGCTTCGGAGTTCCTCAACGCGTTAGGCTCGTGTGTTTCCCGTACCTACGTGGCTTTTACCTAGGCTTTTTTTTTTTTTATTATCCCCTTTCCTTATAAAGAACAGATATTTTATTTTATTCTAAATAAAATGATTTTTCTTAATAATATAAAATTAAAATTTATTTGTAAGAAATGGTAATAAAAGTTTACCATTATGGAAGATATAAATCTATCCAAATCTAATAAAGATTGACATATTTTTTATTATTTTTTTGGAATGTAAATAGAAATTGGGTTTGAAAAAATCAATGATGAAAAAAAGAAAATGTGTACGTAAATTAAATTAACTATTAACATGATAAATTATGAATGTTTAATTTTTTAGATAAAATGAATAATATTTAATTTTGGGTAAAAATTATTTGGTTGATGTATACAATATTGATTTTATGTGGTGCTATACTATAATTATTCTATAGATTTTTTTTTTTTGTAAAGCATGATAATGTTCATATTTTGTGACAAAATTGTCAAAATAATTGAAAAATGATTAACAAATTATCTACTATCAAACCAAAAAAAAAAAACTAAATCAATAAACCCTCTAGACTATTGATGGATGAGAGAGGGCCCAATTCTTTAGCACTTGTTTGTGTGTTTCTACCTGGTTTTATTTCATGTTATTTCAATCTAATACTATTACTAAACTAGTAGTATAACCTATATTATTTTAATTTTTTTAAATACTTGTGTATGATATATGCGTTTAATGTATATTTAAATATAAATACGAGATACGATATTTTAATTATATATCCGATATATATCCGTATTCAATATTAGTTTTCAAATCCAAATAACATAAAGTGTAACCTTTTCTTTTTTTTTTATGTCAAAAATGCTGACTTAACCAAATTTGTTAACTCAGGGTGTTTTATATTATTAGAAAGGGTTTTGCATGCTAACAATTGTAGAGTATATTGACAAAATATTAAAATTTTATTAATTATGATTTAGTTCATGTCAACTTTAAATGAAAAAGTTTTATAATGAAATTTGAAAAATAATCCATCGAAATTTTAAAATGAAGTAAATTCTTAGAACTTTGAAGTGTTGAAACTTGTGCAAATTACTCTAAGTGTGATGTGTGCTTAAAAAAAAAAAAAACCTTGATTAGTTGAAAAATAGACTATGTAACAACTTTAATGTTTTTAATCCTTTTCAATGTCTGCCTTGAGAGCTACATTCCTTCAAACAAAGGTGTGTAGCAAGGAAATTCATTATCTTCCTTACTCAAAACTCAAAAGACAGTAAAAAAGCAATATTGACAAGTATTTTTATATTTTATTATTTTTTGGGTATAAAAAAGTACTTTAAAAAACAAAGATTATATTTAACAAGTGGTATATTCTATTTTTAGAAGAAAAAAAAAAAAATCTATAATCCAAAAATTGTAGTTTGCTATGAAAGTAAAATTGTGAGTGCTTTGAGCTAATGTTATCAAAATAATGGATGTCTCAACATGATGTTTTTCCCATGAATAATGAATTAGTCATGTTTTGAGTTAAACATGTGATTAAGGTATAAATTAATGGTAATGTTAAGACCTTATCTTAGCAAAAAGGAATAAATTTTATTAAAATAAATTATATATAACTTAAAAAGAACTAAAATGATTTCCAAACATGGGGCACTAACTAAGTAACTATCCATTATTAAAATTTACTTTTCAACCGTACACCAAATTTATGTTTGCTTTCAATTTCACATCCTAATGTTGATAAATTCAAATTAAAAAAAAATACATCCTCCGTTATATACTTATATATAAGGATTAGAATGGGCATTGGACAAGTTTTTTAAAATTTAATCCTAGTTCAACTTGAGTTTATTTTTATTATAAAATATATTTAAAATATAAAGAATAAAAATTAATTTTAAAGATCCGACAAGTTGGACTTTGGATAAATAATTTTTGCTGCCATTCAAATTTAATCCAATCCAACGCATGGACAATTATAAAGAGGATATATTGGATAATAATAATTTTTTAATTATACATGTGTTATAAATAAAATTTAATTATCTCATATTTTTGGGTCATGAACTTTGGGCTCTAGGCCGAAAGTGAAGGAGCTAACCTAAAGCCTATTATCTGGCCCTGTTCTTATTGGGCCAAAAATACCAATAGACTTAGCCCAGCTTTTAATCCATTCAGTCACTTCGCTCACTCAGGATATTTCTGATTTCTTCCGGGGACCACAGTCAAACCTCCACGGGGCCTCAGTATATGCCACGTGGCATCACCTCCACTCTCCACCCGTGCGGCGCGTTCAAGCAGAGATCCCCATCTCTCTTTCACTCCTCCTTTTTTCTCTTCTCTGTAAACATTCTTTTTTGTTTTATTTAATTTTCCTCTGTCCCAAACAAAAAAAAAAAAAGCAATTTTTTTTTTTTTTTGGTTTTTCATTTTATCTTTCGGATCGTGTATAAAAACAGGAAACAAAAAAACCTGATTTTGTTGAAGTTGTAAAAAAAAAAAAAAAAGGTTCACATTATGGACACTGTTTTAACCAAAATTATCTTTTTAAGTGCTATTCATAATCCTAGGACTGATACCCAGATCCGTATTTATCTCTCTCTTTGATAAGAACCAATTGTAAACATTCTGCATCTTCTAAAAAAGGTATATTTGTCCAAGTAAATACAAGTGTTTTCAAATTTCAATTACCTGCCAAAAATATTTTTGATTAGTTTTGCTAGGTTTACTTGTAATTTTTATGACACATTCACTGAATTATTACATATTTACCGAAAATAATTGTTATTTTTTCATTGTTGGATAAGTTTATCTGCATTTTTGTTTTAATTGTTTTGGGGGGCAAAGCCACAAAGCTGCCTTTTGGGGTTCCATAATTTGGTTTATAGAATCCTCATATTGATCCGTTTCTCGCTTTTTGAGTTTTTTCTTTGCTTTGGGGATCTGGGTTCTTGTTGATTGTACTATAAGCTTTTTGGTATCTCTCTAATTAGCAATCTATTTGGGATATCCTTTTTGATTTGGGATCTGGGTCTTCCTCATTCACTCGAAAGTTGCATTCCTTCTATCTCATTCAAAATCAAGATTTCCAATATTCAAGAGAGAAAATTAGGACACATTTTGTTGAGGAATCTAGATTGCTGATCCTCGTGGCCTTATTTCTGGGATCGTTGAATCCTATAAAAAGGAGAAAACTACATTGAATGAGGCAGTTTCCTGATTGGAAGACAACAGGGGCTCTAAATTATGGGTTGCCTTTGCTCGAAAGGAACTCGAGCAAATGAATATGTTGAAAATAACCGTGGCAAAAAAGGCAAGGCCCACAAGAACTCAAGAAAAACAACAAAAAAGTTATCTGTTTCCTCTAAGAGGGACAATGTGGTGGTTGAGGCAGATGCCACTGCACGGCTGATCTCAAATCAGCAGCAAAACCACAATGCCGTTTCTGCGCCTGCATCCTCTTCTGATGATGAGGAAAAGAAGTCAGCATTGGCTGTTGTTGAGAGGTCTAAAAGGACCCCATCCCAGCTGCAAAGGCGGCCAACAATGGAGGCCGATGCGAGGAGTGGACAAGGGCAGCCGAGGATGTCCAGGATCATGAGTGCAACTGGTGGCGAGAGAGGTGCACAGGTTGTTGCTGGTTGGCCTTCTTGGCTAGCAGCTGTAGCCGGGGAAGCCATCAATGGGTGGATACCTCGAAAGGCAGACTCATTCGAAAAGTTGGAGAAGGTCTGCACAATAGCTTTATCTTTTATTCCTTACTGTCCATTGAGTGGTTCAGAAATTTGTGTTTTTCTTATGTATATTTTCTTTGAAATTTATAATATATATATAAATAGATACTAATATGCAGTTAAAATGAGCATATGTTTTGTTAATGTGCATTTTGATACAAATTATGGCAACCTGTAAGGGGCTGTAACTCTTTGATTTATTGTTGCAATCTTTTATGTCATAGTCCTTTTCCTCTTTCAATAACTTAGTTAACTGTCCTGCTAATAATGTAGATTGGTCAAGGAACTTACAGCAGTGTGTATAAAGCTCGTGACCTTGAATCAAACAAGATAGTTGCCTTGAAGAAAGTGCGATTTGCTAATATGGATCCTGAAAGTGTTCGTTTCATGGCAAGAGAAATTATTATTTTGCGTAGGCTTGATCACCCTAATGTCATGAAGCTTGAAGGTCTAATTACTTCTAGGGCTTCTGGAAGTTTATACCTTATATTTGAATACATGGAGCATGATCTTGCAGGGCTTGCAGCAACACCTGAGGTTAAGTTCACTGAAGCTCAGGTATATTCATATCTTCAATATTTATTTGATTATATCATTAATGTTGTTCAGATCAGAATAAAATTTGTGATTCCATAATTTTCTGGACTTCAAAAGAGTATATCCTGTGGAAGAACACAATTTTTTTGTCAAAGTTCTAACCTTTCATTATACTGTGTTATTATTTGACAGTAAAGAGTTATATTTAACCCAATTTCATTTTTTTTTGCTCAAATGAAAGACAATGGACTCAGTTGTATTGGGTGTTCAAGTGCTGAATTTTATGTGTCATCTGTGCAGATCAAATGTTATATGCAACAGCTGCTCCGTGGACTTGACCATTGCCATAGTCGTGGTGTTTTGCACCGTGACATCAAGGGCGCAAATCTCTTGATAGACTATAACGGAAACCTCAAGATTGGTGATTTTGGACTGGCAACTCTTTTCCGTCCCAGTCAGAAGCAGCCTCTAACAAGTCGCGTAGTAACCTTATGGTACCGCCCTCCTGAGCTTTTGCTTGGTTCTACAGACTATGGAGTTGCTGTCGACCTGTGGAGTTCTGGTTGCATTCTTGCAGAATTATTTGCTGGAAAGCCTATCATGCCTGGAAGAACTGAGGTACATATTTCAGTTTTTGGGGTATTGACCCATATTTTGAAACTTATTGTGCACGTCAAGCTTCTGATGAAGTTTTTTGTTTCTTATGTTAGAAAAAAGAAACATCCTCCTTATGATGACAGAATTATTACTGCATTCATGCATGCATGTCTACATATATTTATGGTTGTGCGTGTGGATGTTGGTGCACATGCTTAATAAGAATGGAAAAATATAAATGCAAAGAGAAATTTGTGCCCCTTTTTCACATTATGACATTGGTAGGCCTGGATGCCAAAAGTTAATCTTCAAGTCATACTATGCCGCCGATTGACTGTTTTGCTTTAAATTCTGCAGTCATAGCAGCACTCTGCTATCATCTAGGTACAGAATTGTTTAGAACATAAACTATGATCTTATTTAGGGATTTGGCATTTGTGTGAATTTGCTTGTCATCTCATTTCCCACGTATTTAACTGTCGAATTATTTGCTCTTTCTGGAGACATGTATGTGTTTGTGTTGGGTCTGTGTTTACTTTTAGGTGGGTTGGGGGGGTGGGAGGAGGCTTTGCTGGTTTAGCATGTAACCGCAGAACTCATCTAATTTAGTTGATAATTTACTTGGACCATGGGTTAACTGATGTATTGTTACTTTCTTTCTTACTTTCACTGTCATGACATGATTATGCAATCAATGTGTACTCTAGAACTGTCTACAAGTTATTCAGAATTTACCCGTAGAACTGTCCAAAGTGCAGTACACTTGAGTTTTGTAGTTCAATTTGTGGGGTGTGATGATCTTAGCATTTATCATTTGTAGGTGGAACAACTGCATAAAATCTTCAAACTCTGTGGATCACCTTCTGAAGAGTATTGGAAGAGATCAAAATTGCCACATGCAACCATTTTCAAACCTCAACATCCTTATAAACGTTGTGTTCCTGAGACATTCAAGGACTTTCCTGCATCTGCTTTGGTCCTTTTGGAGGTTCTTCTTGCAATAGAACCTGAGCATCGTGGAACTGCTTCTTCAGCACTTCAGAGTGAGGTGAAGTTAATATGGTGTTCCTCTAAGTTGTGCATTTTCATCAAGAACAAAAGCACTTTTAGTCGTTACCTTATTTACATATTCTTCTTTTTGGGATCAATCTTTCTGTTAGTCCAACTGGTTCTGTTTATGTTTTTTCCTTGAGAACAAGTAAAGTTGGTACCTTTCCTTATACAAGCAAGAAGAGAAAGGAACCCTCCTATCTTATTGGCTTGAACTGCATTCTGACATATTACCATTCACAATCTTCATAAGAGTACTCTTTATTGTCATAGTTGGGAATTTCAAATATGCCTATTGGTTAATTTGCTAAGAAGGGAAAGAAACCCTTCCTTATAATAAGCAAGAAGCCTTTCTTTGCATATTAACTGCGTTGAAATGTTATTATTCGCGATCTTTATAACTGTAACCTTTGATATTTAGTTGGGAGTTTCAGATGTCCAGCCTGTTGGTTCATTAGCACACATCAGCTCTTCTTTTTACTTGAGAAATGACATGTTTGCTAAAGTTAACTACGAAATAGTTACTGCACAGCATGTGTCTGGGTCCTGCTAGGTAGTTCATCATTAGAATGTCAACTAGATTGGCTGCTTATGATTATCCTACCTTTTCATCCTTCATACTTATCATCTTAACATTCTTTTTATTTACACTTCCAGTTCTTTACAACAAATCCTCTTCCCTGTGATCCATCTAGTTTGCCCAAGTACCCACCTAGCAAGGAGTTTGATGTCAAGCTTCGAGAAGAGGAATCTAGAAGGTATTTATCTGCTTCTACATTGTATTGAAAAATTTTGATTTCTCATCAATGTTTAAACAACATTTTGTGAAAATTGTCTTGTGGCTAATTAATATTTTTTCTAAATTCTGGTTACATTAGTTCATTATGCTAGCAGCTCTAATAATTTTTTCTTTGTGATTTGCATTTGGTATTATGTGTTGAAAATTGGGAAAATCATGATCCTTTTGGCTCCCATTCTAAACATAAACTTTGATGGCAAATTAAATAACAAGGAAAAAAACGAACGAACTAAAATCTCTCCACTCACCAAAAAGGGATGAAAATTCTCAATTTGACTTAGTTTGTGTTATTGGTTATGTTAAATTGAGCTCTTTCTCTCTCTAAATTTTCCCGAAAAAAGTATAAAAACAACTGTTCTGCCTGTTTGGTAACTGGAAAACCAGGCAAAGAGCAGCTGGTGGGAAAGCACGTGCACATGATGCAGTTAGAAAGGTTTCCAGAGAATCTACAGCTGTTCCTGCCCCAGATTGCAATGCTGAGTTACAGGCATCCATACAGGTACTTTTTAACTTGTAAGATTTTTTTGCTTTTGCATAATATACATGTGTTTATGATAGTATTTAATATGGTGTTTGAACATTTTCCTATGGAAAATCAGCCTTTTAGTCAGGACTGATGGTTATGATGTTGCTTGATACAGAAGCGGCAAGGACAGTTCAATTCTAAAAGTGTCATTGAAGTATACCATCCTGAAGAAGACATGGGTGCTGGCTTCCCTATTGAGCCTCCAAAAGGAACAGCAAGAGTTGTATACTCTCATTCTGGCAAGTCAATGCATCCCAATAACTTTGGATCTTCACGGAATATGAAGGCGAATGAGATTGAGTCTATGAAGGCTTCTGCTCGAGCATTTGGTTCTCCAAGGAAGCCTGAAGAGTTGAGATCTCAGATAACATGTGTCCATCGTGGAGCAGTGGAATTGTCCAGATTTTCTAACTCATTTGCCGTTAGAGGCAGTTCACGGTTTGATATGACCAAAGAGAATAACATAAATTCTCACTGGCCAGAGGAGCGTTTTAATGCCGGATATAACCATCTGGATAATGCTGAGTCCTCTGAAAAGCATGAATGGTCCCATCATTTACTTGATAGGCCAAAGACTTCGAATGTGAAGGATGAACAACCATCTTCCAAGGAGTCAACAGTGGTAAGGAGGGAATTATGGAAATAGAATCAGTTTTATCAATCATGTTTTTTTTGTCCTAGACATCCTATTTCTTTTCCTTTAGACTTTAGTGACAGATTCAATATCCATTCTTGTGACAACTGATTTCTGAATAACCGAAAATTCATCAGTCTCAACTGTCTGGAGTTACATACTAACACTTAATTTTGTGTATGAATCCAGGTTTATGTTCCCAAGAATAACCGAATCCATTATTCGGGACCATTGATGCCTCCTGGAGGAAACCTTGAGGAAATGCTTAAAGAGCATGAGAGACGGATTCAGAGTGCTGTTCGAAGAGCTCGTTTGGACAAGACAAAGGCAAAAAATAACTTTGATGATAACGGACAAACTGAATCGCTACTTTAACAGGTGACAAATTGGAAAGAAGCTTATACCGGTTTTATTTTGATCTCGAAGCTCAGCAGAGTGTCATAATTTAATTATTAGAAAGAATTATTTTCTTTTGGAGGTCTGAAAAGTCTTGCTGCCAATAGAGGTTCAATAATCATGAAATTCCCATGGATTTCAACCCGGCAGCTTAGATGATTTTTCCAGCCGAAGTTCTAACCCAAAAAAAAAACAAAACCCATTGGACGACTGAGCATGTTGAGTGCTATATGGTGATTGCCGTTTAGATTTGCCTTAGGTAGAGGTCTTTGTCCTTGTTCAACTTTCGGAACTATGCTTTGTACAGCTAAAGTAGGTTTCTTATAAAGACTTTGCTAACAAGTGCCGTAAGGATACTCTTTAAGGTTATTATATAGCAATATCTTCATTTAATGTATTGAAAATGATGAAAAAAATTATCAAAAATTATATTTAATATAATGCTTTTTCTATAAATAATATATTAATTAATCTTAAAGAGTGTCTTAAAAGCATTCGTTATCAAACCCTTCTTATAATGCTTTTTCTATAAATAATATATTAATTAATCTTAAAGAGTGTGTTAAAAGCCTTCGTTATCAAACCCTTCTTATAATCAAGTTTACTGCATTCTTTATAAAGCCCAAATTATCAGCTCGAATTTACTGAACCTTACAGGCTAACGTTATATTCAAACTCACATCCTTACAGAGCATATCTATCTCCATTTTTTTTCTTCCTCTTTTCGCACTATTTCTCAGTTTGTCAGTCAATCATTTCTAAATATTGTGTTTTTGTTTTATCTTTACACAACTGGTACTTAGGATGCAATCCCCTTGCTTTTGTAAAGACATTTGTTCCAAGTTTCTGTCTTGCTCTTGTACAAGAAACAGTTGCATAACACTAACCAATAGTAAAATGAGTTTTTGGACCGAGTTTGGACAAGTATGGAACTGCTATGCTGATCTGTCACAGGTCGAGTTATTGATCTGGTATGAGCTCGATCTTTAATTATAAAAATAATTTTTTAATATTTTAATATATTTTAAATAGTAAAATATGTTTTTAGACCGAGCTTGGACAAACAATTTTTTGTTCGGGTTTGACACATAGACATCTCTGCTGCTATGTCACCTCAGCTAGGCTTTTTAAGTATTTAAGTAAGAGTGGCATATAATCTTTGAGAGAAATAAATAACAACTTACACCAATATGATGCATTATTTGTCTAAATGTAAAGAGTCTTAACAACCAAAATAGAAAATTTAACTTCCACATCTTTTTCAGTCACAACCCATTCAGACAGCAAATTCCGAAAACTAAGGTTTTCCTAATCATCCATTGCTATTGCACCTTAAAAAAATGTTAGAAAGCAACAAATTGGGAAAATTAGAATAAGGAACCATGTCAAATCCATGAAATCTACAACTGCAGAGGCCAAAACAGAAATGAAACCCTAATTTAATGAATCCACCAAACTTGTAGATGTGCCAACCGTAGTGTTGCTTCATCCAAAATCTTTGTAGATCTTTTGTCTTCATCAAGTATCTGATGTTCCTTCACTTCATGTTCAAGCATTAATGAAAACAATATCATATTCATACCATCTTTCACTATCTCCCTTAGCTCACCCAATTTTCTTTTGCAACTCAAGACCTCCAAAATATAACCATAGCTGCATCACCTAAGAACTCAAAGCTCCATCTCTTTTCAGTTTTCACCAATTTTTTAAACCTCAAACAACATCAGAAAGGGGAAAAGGTAAAACCAATTCTTGAGTTTCTCCTACTGTTTTCAAACAATTCAGACAAACATGAGGCCTAAAACCAGTCAAGCCTTCAATCTTAAGGTCCTTCTGCTAGGAGTTTTCCTTGCTTTTCTCCTTCTGTTTGTGTTAAGATCAAGTTTATCATCATCTTCCCAAGAAAATACAGCATCTCCGATCTTACAATCCTCTAATGCCATTAAAGAAAGCAAAAGTACAGCAAACTGCTTGCCAACTTGTGACAAGATACCGCATGCTCTTGCCCAAGCTCTCATTCACTACTCAACTTCAAGTATCACCCCACAGCAAACACTAAAAGAAATCTCAGTCACAGCCAAAATTCTAGAGAAAAAATCACCCTGCAACTTCCTAGTATTTGGCCTAGGCCATGACAGCCTTATGTGGAGTTCACTCAACTACGGTGGACGAACAGTTTTCCTTGAAGAAGATGAGGCCTGGATAGAGCAAATCCGACGCCGGTTTCCCATGCTAGAATCCTACCATGTCACGTATGATAGCAAGGTGAACCAAGCTGAGAATCTCATGGACGTAGGCAAAGGACCTGAATGCACAGCAATTGGTGACCCTAAATACTCAATGTGCCAACTTGCATTGAAAGGTTTACCAAGTGAAATTTATGAGATGAAATGGGAGTTGATTATGGTAGATGCACCGACCGGATACTACGAGGAGGCTCCTGGGAGGATGACTGCTATATACACTGCCGGAATGATGGCAAGGAATAAAGAGAAAGGAGAGATTACTGATGTATTTGTGCATGATGTGAATAGGGTTGTTGAAGATAAATTCTCAATGGCATTTTTATGTCAAGGGTACATGAAAAAGCAAGAAGGAAGACTTAGACACTTCAGAATCCCTAGCCATAAGGATAGCTTGGAAAGGCCTTTTTGCCCAGAGTGATCTTACAATTTAATTTGTTGGCTTTATTTTCCCTTCATCAACTCTTTATTGTTTGATGCTGTTTCATGGGGAATTATCCTTATTGTTTGAATCTATTTCAAAGGAAAATAGGAAAGATATGGATAGGGTTCCAAACCAACCAAATTGCTATTATGCATGCTGCAGAAACCTCTCACATTTCTTTGATATGATATAGAACTGCAAAAAGTATAATAAATATCAGTTCTAAATTTTCTAGTTTCTCAGCAGCTTGAGCAATCGAGTCATTAATTTTTTTGGGGTTTTTGTTATATTTTCTTTCAACATTATTTTTACCTTTATATTTTCCTCCCATTTGTCATCTCGAACTCAAACATTGGGAAGGGAGGGAAGCTTTACCATAAACTATACCAAAAAACTACATTTTGGCTATTCAATGGAAGCGTGTGTTTATTCAATGGAAGCGTGTGTTTAACTGTTTATATATAGTAGCGGATCTTGATATTTAATTTTGAGATGGCCAATTAAATTTATATTTTTTATTTTCATTTGAGGTATTTCACGAATTTTTTTAATATAAAATATATATTTAAATAATATAACAATAAAAAAATAAAAAAACTGGTAAAATATATAAATTTTAAAGATTTATAAATTTATAAATCTATTATCAATTTAATTTTCATAAAATCTCAACAAATTAAAGCATCTATTTTTTCATAAGAGACAAATCAATTTATATAGCATTATAACATAAATTAAGAAAGAATTATCTTGAAATTTTGAAAAAACACAAAACATTTAAAATTATTCATGACAAGAATATATGTACATATATATATTTTAAAAAATTCTTAACAACAATTTTAGCTTTTTAAAGACGGTTGAGAAGTGGTTACTCAAATGATTAAGCAAAATAAATTGAAAACAGTTACAAAAATATAGAATAGAACTGAAATATATAAGAGAAGTTATGTTGAGAAAACTAGAAAGTTAATTTGGTTTTTCTTAAGTTTATATGATTGTGACTTAATATTTGTGATAAACTTATTGATTTTAAGTGTTTATACATATGACCGGTGAATTCAATAAATAGATAAACAACAATGTTATTTAACTCATTTTATCAATGCATAAAATTAGGATAAAATTAAAAAATAATAATTTTAATTTGGAGGGACTAATTTAAATATATTTAATATAAATACATATTTATATTAAGGAATTGCAAAAATTTTGGGGGCCAGGGCACCCCTGGCTCCCATGACCACCCGCCATTGTTTATATATATATATATATACCTTGAGCAACAAAATTTTATATAAAATCTAATATTTATAGAGTAAGAGTAAATATAGTGTCAAACATGAAAATAGAACAAATTTGGGAATAGAAGAAAGAAATTTGCAGATTGGAGGTGATCAGCCATTCTTACAGTTTGGTTTCTGAAAGGAAATTCCTTTTTCTTCTAAAAAGAAAAAAACAATTTTAAATATATTTACTACATAACTTAACTACTAAAGAGTAAAGCCTTGTTAAGAAATGATTTTTTAAATATTTTTATCTTATAATATACCCATTCATGTGTCGAGTTATCTATTTGGCTCAACAAATTCGATCAAAATTAAATTGAGTTTGGACTAAATTTTTTATAATTTGAAAATTATATTACTATTTATTTAATAAAAAATATTTTAATTCTAATTTAATTATAATATATAAAAATATATTTTTTAAATAACAGAACAGATTTCGAATCCAATTCGATCTACTTCGTATTTGAAAAAAAAAAATTCGAGTTCAGCAGGAGTCAACCCATGAATACCATACTTTCGTGATTTCCACAAAAGGACGAAAACCAAAGAAATTAAAAAAAAAAAAAAGAAAAAAAAAGAAAAGTGATATGAAGGTTATTTCTGTCATTGCACTTATAATTCAGAAATGTGACAACTTTAATAGAAATGTACATGGGATAGATAGAGCGGTAGCCAAAAAAAAAAAACTTCTCTTTCTGTTCACATAAAAACACAAACTTTCCCTTTCTCTGCCAAACACACAGCAATTCGTCTCAAAAAATTTCCTCTTTTCGATCCTATCATGAGCAACGAATAGTGAGCCCTTCCTTCCTCTTCAATTTTCTCTTTTCATTTCTTAATAATCATCTCTCTTCTTATATTTCTACTCACATTTCTTTTTAAAAAAATAATTATTTTTTTTTCTTCTAGCGATTATCTGTTCAAACTTCTGCTCATCGGCGACTCCTCCGTCGGGAAATCCTGTTTGCTTCTCAGATTCGCTGTAAGTTTATTTTCTCGTGGCCTTTTTTCTTTATTTAAATGTGCTTTTCATTTGTTATTTACTTGTTTTGACATTGTCGGTTTGGTTTTTAGTTATTTTTTTATAGTAAATTAAGAAGAAGAGTGATTAATGAGCTTGATTTTAAGGTTAATCTTAGAATATTAAGGGTTAAGAATTTTAAGTGTTTGTTACTTTAATTTTTCCAGGATGATTCTTATGTGGATAGCTACATCAGTACCATCGGTGTTGATTTCGTGAGTTTCTATTCTCTCTGTTGCACAAACATATATATATTATTTACAATGGAAGTTTATTTCATGTACTAAAAATGTGAAATTTATTTTATTTAATTGTTTATATTTAGAAAATCAGAACTGTGGAGCTCGATGGCAAGACAATCAAGCTGCAAATTGTGAGTATAATATGTTTCTTCAAAGAAAGCAGTGCAAGGCATTTGCTATCAATGTTCGTTTAAGCCTATAATCGTTCTTTGGAAGTTTAATTCTGCTCAAAACTTGTTAGGTTTACGAGCCTCTCTTTTAAAAAATATATATATATTTTTTGGAACTTTTTGGGACTTTATGATTAGATGTGTCATTAAGAAAGCTAGTTGGGCTTGCGAGACTCTTGAGTCGAATTGTTGTTTTCGTAGAAAAATACGCCACAACATAGATTATGTAGTTGGATTATACTATATCTTTCAGCATTTATGGCTACTGTCTAGAAGGGCCACTACTAATGTTTGTCTTTACTTATAGATGGGTTTGTTATAAATGATTGAGAAAAGATAATCCTATTTATGAGTTTACTAGGAAGTGATGGCTTGCATAGCTAAAATAACTTCAGTTTTGATACACCAGAAAAGGAGAGTTTAGTTGTGTCACTGGTGCAGGAATTTTCAGTTGTGGCCAATAGGATGGTGTTTATAGGACAAGTTTCTTTTGTTAATCCATTTTTTTTTTCTGACATTTGACCATGGCTGTCAAGTGTTGTTGTGAGGAAGAGCCATGCATCATTCTCCTCTAAAGTTCTTTCCCCCCTTTTTCACTTGGGTCTCTATTAAAATGTGACATTTTACTCTTCTTTCTTTGTTTAGTGGGATACTGCTGGGCAGGAGCGTTTTCGGACTATTACAAGCAGTTATTACCGAGGAGCTCATGGGATAATAGTAAGAAACTGAACCAGACTGATCTGAGGATCATAAATTTTTATCCAAACTAGACCTTGGCAGTGGGGTTGGGGGGGGGGGGGTTGTTTCAAACAAATTTGATCATCGGTTATCTGTTAATTGATTTCCTTTGTCTTTCTTGCACATATGATAAACATACAGTCAATATTCTGGATGTTGTTTCATCATACAAATTGTGATGTAATTCTCGAGGTGGTGAAAGAGAAGGGGCCTACTTTACTTAACATGCATATTACTGGCTTTCCAAAAGCTGTTTTGAATGTTTTAATCTGGAAATTGTATTTTTGAGTCTGTAATTGTGTTTATTTCCAACGAGGAATGAGAGAGGTATCATAATTATTTTCACACTCTTGCTGGCCTCCCTCCTCCCATTTACTGATTCTTTTTAGTCAGCTAGGTGACATATAAGTCCGGACTTTTCTGTCTGAATGCCCTGGAATTTATTAATATGGCTCTCTCTTAAACTTTCTTGTCACCCTGTTGTTCAAAACATTTCCGAATCTTAGCATATCAAAGAAAACAGATAGAAGATGATGTGGTTATTTCTTCTGAAATGATTGTTAAGGATATCACTTTTTTATTTCATTTTTTGACACTGTTTAAGTGTCTCAGCATCCTTTTGTGTATTGGGATTGCAACAGATCGTCTATGATGTTACTGAGATGGAGAGCTTCAACAATGTCAAGCAGTGGTTGAATGAGATTGACAGATATGCTAATGACAGTGTATGCAAGCTCCTGGTCGGGAACAAATGTGATTTAGTTGAGAACAAGGTTGTTGACACGCAAACAGCAAAGGTGTGTTTTTTTTTATTTTTATTTTTAACTTTTAATGTTTGAGCTTTTATCATCAGTTAATTGTCTTATTTGCCAGGGGTGTTCCTCAAAGGTTTTAACCTCTCTTTGAGATTCCTAGGGGTATTTTTTGTTTTCCTTTTGAAACTTCTTGTGGGATATCGATTGTTAAGATGACAAATTGGCTAGTTTTAACCTCTCTTTGAGATTCCTAGGGTATTTTTTGTTTTCCTTTTGAAACTTCTTGCGGGATATCGATTGTTAAGATGACAAATTGGCTAAACTAATGGAACCTGCAGCTGATGTTGACATAATTTACTGCAGGCATCATAATTTGATTAATTTGCAATTCTGTTTTTCAATGAACTGCAGGCATTTGCTGATGAACTTGGGATTCCCTTCCTGGAGACGAGTGCTAAAGATTCAATTAATGTGGAGCAGGCTTTCTTAACCATGGCTGGCGAAATCAAGAAAAAGTAAAATGAGTTCAACTCTTCCATATGTTCCTTTTTTTCAAATGCTACGATCTATTTACCTATTCACTAATAATTGATTATTGTTTATTAGTAAGATGTCACCATTGTCACCTACCAATAGGTTCTTAATGTACTTCAGAGCATTTAATATAATGCTCTTGCTTTCGATGCATTGGTCTGTCACATTGCTTGCTTATTCTGGAGTTCACCGGTCTAGATTGTCAGAAAAATCATTTTCATTCTTGTCCAAAATCTCCACTTTTTTATTCTTTTCTAATTTTTTTTTATTTTTCATTTTTTTTTTATCATTATGAAGTTTACTTATATGAATTCTTGTCAAAATCTTTGCAGAATGGGTAACCAGCCAGCTGCTAACAAGTCAACCGGAACTGTTCAAATGAAGGGACAGCCAATTGAACAGAAGAACAACTGCTGTGGCTAGTCGACCATGTTATGATTTAACTCTGTTTTTAGATCGTATTTGCATATCATATGAATCTTTTAGAAACTAAAATGTTACCTGCTTGAACCCTCTTCTCTGTGTAAGTGGAAGTTCTGATGCTTGTTCATGTGTATCTTATATTTTCGTGATAGATTAAATTACTTACATTTATCTTTGCCAAAAAAGCTAAATTGAAAAGGAAAAGGGCTCCAGAGTACTGAAGGAGACTGCAATGCCTCCCAAACAATTCTTCAGCGGGAACCATTTACAAACAATGGCTCCTTATTAGTAACTCCTAATATTCTGGTATCACCTACTTTCTCTCATATCCTGATGTTTTAACTTCAACATGGTTGAAATTTTTCTCATGGTTTAGGACTAGGAGCAGGTTTTGCTCACTTCCCAATGGTGTATCTAGCAGATAAACAGGTTCTTGTAACTAGGTTTCTTAGCTACTGAGAGAGCTTGATAATGCTTAAAAATGGTCAAGTTATTGTCCTAATAGTACCCTCTAGATGAAATTCTCAATTCAGCTAACAAATAACTACATATTAAAGATAGTAAGAGTGCCAGCAGTTTCCATAATTTGGGGTTAAGGAGGTTTAAATTATTATCAAGAAAAATAAGATTTCTACGTCGTGTTAAGTTGGAGTAAAAGGTACCCATGCAATTGCAACCATAACAAAATCATCACTAACTTGCAATAATACAAGAACATGAATAGTTCAAATGTTTGTAATTGTAATGATACAAAATAAAGTAATAGTAATAATAAAAAAGAGTCGACAATAAAACCCTCAACTTCAATAGGAGTAAGATGAGAGTAGGAAATACAAATTTAATACAAAAAAAGACGAATTGAAGATTGTAACGAAACAAGATCATGTTCAAGATGATGAGCAGCAAGCTTTTTTCGTGTTGGCCTCTGTTTCTCCAACAACAATGGTCTTCCCTTCTTTAATGCTTGCAGGTGCTGGCTCATCTGAAGAAAGTGATTTCTTACTAATTATGCGGTATATTTCAGAGAGAATGGTTTGGAAAGCCTTCTCAACATTTGTTGCTTCCAGTGCAGATGTTTCAATGAATGAAAGTCCCTCTTTCTCTGCATAGCTTTGACCATCCTCCGTTGCAACTGCTCGGAGATGCTTCAGATCGGTCTTGTTCCCGATCAACATAATCATGATATTAGAATCTGCATGGTCCCTCAGCTCCTTCAGCCATCGGCTCACGTTTTCAAATGTCGTCGGCTTGGTAACATCATAGACCAGAAGAGCTCCAAGGGCACCCCTATAGTAGGCACTGGTTATTGCTCTGTACCGTTCCTGACCAGCAGTGTCCCATATTTGCGCTTTCACAGTCCTCCCCTCAACCTGACAGAAGGTGTATATTAGGCTATGCGGGTGTAAGTGTCGGATACGGATATGTGTCCGACTCGGGTATGTTCAATTTTTTCTAAGTTTTCCCATGTATTTGGAAGGTCATATCCTCATACCCATGTCCGAATATGTGTTGGACACGGGTGTCGGAAACAGGTACTTCAAGAAAAATGAAGAGTCGGAGCAACATAGATATTAGGAACATTTACTTTATAACAACCAGACCCATGAGTGTATTTCTCATAGCTAACATGCAGGAGAAAAGGCAAAGAGACACACGTCGAGGCTTTTTCCAAGGAATGGATATTACCTATCTCAACTCCACATTTTCCTTTCATTTCCACACGAGATAAACAAACAGACTAAAATCTAAACTTATTTATTGTATCTCAGTTCTAAGATGGTAGACCAGCAAGTCGACTGAGCCAAGTAAGATGTATAAGTAACTCAAGTACAACTCAATTTTAAAAGGTTCAGATAAAGAAGATCATTTATCAACTTAAAAAACGACATTTTCAACCTTGTTTTGATCATTACAGCAACTTTAGAACAAACAACAACTTATCATTTTCTCCTTTCACAGCGATTTTCATGAGATACATGAAAAATTACTACTAACTTAATTACGCAAACATCTTGTTCCACCATTCAACATTTTTTAGTATTATAAAGTTCCCTTTTATCATCAATATCAGTAACCAAGAAAACTTGCACACTTTTTCACATCAAAATGTGGATTAGCATAGCCAGTTGTTAGGCCAATAGGCCTTTGGGATTGCTTAAAAAGACCATAATCATCTCCTTAATTTGGGGTGATATCCGAAAGCGGCTAAAATGATGGGATCGCAAGTTTCTTTGTTTCCCCTAAAGAATTGATAGATTGACTAAGAGATAAAGCAACAAAACAAAACATGACTCAAACAGTGGCAAGACTTGCAATCAATGAGAAATATTGCATTTTTATTTACTTTTCTCATAGATTTAACCCAATTCAATCATAAATTCATAATACAAAGAGAACCCATTAAAGATTATCAACCAGAACAATGAGATTTAATCAACTCCATTTTCTTCAGTTAATTTTATTATTATAAAATTGGCTCAATCTAAAATATTATAAATATTCAAGAAAAACAAGAGAAATTCAAACAAAAAGAAAGATTAAACAACGAACAAATCAGATCTACTGCATTGTTAGAACGGAAAATAATTGATCTAAATCTAAACATCTAAAAAAAAAAAACCAAAGTTACACTTCACTAGAGAAATACAAATAATAAATTATCACAAATTAAAAATAAAAAGCACAAAAAAGGGGAGATTTATTACTTGGAGAGTGCGGGTGGCGAATTCGACTCCGATGGTAGATTTAGATTCTAAGCAAAACTCGTTCCGAGTAAATCGGGAAAGCA
The DNA here is from genome assembly GCA_030761205.1 of Fremontodendron californicum. Taxonomy (NCBI): domain Eukaryota; kingdom Viridiplantae; phylum Streptophyta; class Magnoliopsida; order Malvales; family Malvaceae; genus Fremontodendron; species Fremontodendron californicum. Next base: position 43,013,991 of record JAULJL010000002.1, on the reverse strand, counting down.
AGTTAGATTTTCCTACACCAGAATCGCCGATTAATACAACCTTAAACAAGTAATCGTATTCCTCGTCCGGTCTTCTCGCCATTTTTTTAGTTTCTGTTCTTTTTTTTTTTAAGCGTTGGGGATAAAAATAGAAACTGAAAATATCAGGGAAGTCCTTGTCTTTCGAAGGTTAGAAGGAAAGGTCTGTTTGTGAGAAAAAAAATGGACGAATTTTTAAATCAGGAAAACACAGGAAATTTCTCGTTTACGTCTTTGGAATTGGTGTGAATTATACCGCTGATTTTGCGCGTTGATGATTTGGTGGACGATATGACGATAACGCCCTAAACGTTTCTATATATTGGTGCTAACTGTTAGGGGTATAATGAGAAATCCGACTTGATTTTCTCTACTTTTTTTAATAAATAATTATGCATTAGAATAAAAAATTTTAATCCCACCTACTTGCTGTGAAAATTATTATCATGGTTTATTTAATTACTATTACAAAAATCCATACTATAAATATAGGAAGTTTTTGTGCATGAAAGAAGGTGTCTATTTTTTTTTTTTTTAGTGAAAAGACATAAAGAATAAAGAAATGAAGGGAAAATGAAAGAAAGGGAAGGAGAGAGAAAAGAAAAAATAGGTAAGAAAGAAAAAAAAATTATGTTTGGTATTTTTTTTTTTAAATATTAAAAAATTATATAAATTTTTATAAGTTAATAATTCGTTTTATATATATTTTTACAGGTACGTATATTCGTGTCGTATTTATGTTATTTTTCGTATTGTGTTTTAATTATTATTTTACATAAATTGAATCACTATGAAAATTTTCTCAATTCATGACATGTATTGCATAATTTTTCATAATGATTCAATTTAGAGAAAATTTTGTGTATTCGTATTATTTTTTTTTTTTCAAAATATTATAAATTTTTACAATTAATAATTAATTTTACACGTTAATAATTTATATAAAGTATTATAAATTTATATAAATTTTACACGTTAATAATTTATTTTATGTATATTTTTACACGTTCGTGTATTCGTGTCGTGTTAATGTTATTCGTGTTGTGTTTTGTTTTTCCTATGTTTGTTCGTGTCGTGTCTCAATTAATCTCATATTTTATATAGTTTGTTATTATTATGTAAAATTTGAATTGAATTACATTTTAATAAGTATTTTTAAGTTCGAACGAAGTGGACAAACATATGTTATGTATTTAAGTAAGCAATATTCTTTTTTAATTTTTAACATTATCTCATTATTTGCATATTTTCATTATGATATTATTATTGTTAATGTAAAATGAAATTATTCTTTTAGTTAAAAAAACTCAAAATAAAATATAAATATTTTCGTTCGCAGCATTGCGCGGATCTATTTCTAGTTCTATAATAATAAAAAAAAAAAATTGTTAGTGCTTAACATTTAAAAAAATAGGAGTTTTACTTGGTTTTCTTCATTCAAATTAAGTACTAATTTGTTAGGAGTAAAAATAGACTTTAGAATCTTGGATTTAGTTATTGACCCTCCTTTTCAATAATTATGTTATCCGAATTTAAGGTTAATATCGTATATGGATATGTCCGATATAAGCATACTTAATTTTTTCATATATTTAAAGGATTATACCTCTCGTATGTATATCTATCCAAATGTGTTAAACACAGATATTTTAAAAAATATACACATCCAACTGAGTATTAGTTCGGATAGCATGATACTATTGACAGACTTCTTGAAATTACGGATTTGAAAGGGTTTAGGAGCGTAATGTTTTCTTCAAACAAGATCAGGCATCATGCATCACAATTATTCACAAATAAACTTCTCAACACATTTTCACTCTCACCACATTTACAATTTTTTGCTTACATCATTAATATCCATATCTGAACTTTCATAAACAGAAGCATATCAGAAACATAAATAGGAACGACAATATCATTCCTTCAATGTTTAGAGGTCAAAAAACGGCTTGACTGGTGCCGATGGTGTTCGAAGCAGGTGTCCGCACCACGTAGGAATTAAACTTCAAGAAATGGATAATCAGTGTAACCAATGACAGGATCAGAAAGGTACAAGGTGCTCTCATTATATGTATTAAGAGGTGCATTTAGCTCAAACCGCCTCGGCAAATCTGGATTAGCCAAGAACATGCGCCCAAATGCGACCAAATCTGCATAATTATCAGCAATAGCCCTGTTCCCATCTTCTCTATCATATCCCCCAGCAACAATAAAAGTCCCTTTGAAGGCTTTCCTAATTGGAAGAAGGCTATAAGGAGTTTCACACTTGTCATTTATTTTAATTGCCTTCCCTCTTTTCTGAATCATGTGAAGATAAACGATACCAAATTTGTTAAGTGCATTTGCCATGTAAAGGCCTAGTGCTTCAGGGTTTGAATCACCAGCTTCCATGCCTTTGCTGTAAGGTGAAAGTCTCATTCCAACTTTGTCTGCTCCAATTTCATTAACAACAGCTTCAACTACTTCCAGAGCAAAGCGGCACCTATTTTCTAAACTTCCACCATATTGATCGGTTCTATCATTTACTTGATCTTTCATGAACTGCTCGATTAAGTACCCATAGGCACCATGGATCTCAACCCCATCAAATCCTGCAAAACAAAAAGGAAATTTAAGCAAGAAAAAAGGATGTTAGTGCTTACTGAAAGAACGACAATCCTAAGATCTTGAAAAGTTTGTACCATTGAAATTTAAATTGTCTTACCCTCTTGGTATAACTAATGAAACCAATTTAATATTGGTGTTAAATAAAGGGGTCTAGCTATGGTATTTTCAAGCTTCAACACACTGGTTAGCAACCAAAAGTACAAGATATCTTTAGTCCTTGATCATCTACAGCTATTCCATTGTGCTTCTTTCTTGGTTTTCTTTGAACTTTTTCCCTTCTCTTGTATTTTCATTTACAAATAGCATATCTTCTGTCTGGGATAGAGTTGATCTCTCTATTATTTTAGTAATCTTAAAAGTATGGCTGAACTCGAAATTCAAGAGCCAAAAACAAAACCATGTAGTAATACATAGAAGATGAACAACTTTGATGCCAAAAGGTTAAGTGTACTATTGATAGAGTTTCTTGTTTATCGCATTATTTGTATACATTATTGGTAATGGAAACAAAGATCGACCATTGTTCGTATGCTGATCATTAATTTACTTGAGTAAGGTAAAACAGGGTAGTACTCACCTGCCTCAATGGCATTACGTGCAGCGAGCCTAAAATCGTTGACAATGTTAGGAATTTCATCAGTCCTTAGACGACGAGGAGGTGACCAATCTTGTCCATCAAGGCCGGCTGTCAACCCCTTATCAGTGGATGAGATTGGAGCCTCACCATCAGGCTGAAAAGCTGCCTCACAAAGTATAATAGATATTAGGAATGTTTTTTTAGTTTGAACTTTGAAAGAAGTAAAAGATAAACAGGTCCAAATTGTGCTAAAATCTTATACCAACAAACAGCTAATTTATCATGAGCTTTTCTTTTCATGATTGCTCTGTATGCTTGATAATATTCCCCTAAAACATTGCCTACAATGTAAATAAAATGCTCGGACCAAGAAGCTCAACTCAACTTTAAGCATACCATAATTAGATGCACGGCCTGCATGGCAAATTTGGCAAAAGAAGATGGCTCCATTCTCATGAACAGCTTCCACAATGGGTTTCCATGCTTTTACTTGCTCTTTTGTCCAAATTCCAGGTACGTCTGGGTAACTTCAAATAAAAGCTACGCTATTTACAAAAATTAGTTACCTGAAAACCTGCTCATAATGCTTATAAATATAAAGTCTTTTAAATACTTAATTGCTTTCTGATCTTTATATTCAGCAATGACAAACAGTATTTACTTATAAAGGGTGCTTAGGACATGCATGACTGTTTAATCATGGCCATCTATGTGTGATATGCACAACATCCACATGCATGTGTCATCCACAGATGGTCAAGAGTGGATGATTATTATCTATGTTACTCGGACTCGGATATGTGTCCGACACGGGTATGTTTGATTTATTCTAAGTTTTTTTCATTGTATTTGGAGGGTCCTTGGGGTATCATATCCCCATACCCATGTTCGAATATGCGTCGGACACGGATACTTGAAAAAAAATGAAGAGTCGGAGCAACATAGATTACGATAATGTGATTGTCTTTTCCTTTCTGACTATTAATGTTCATCGTTTTATAGATAACATAAGTAAAAGAAATTGGGGACTAACCTTTCCCCTCCCCTGGCCTGTGTCGAATGAAAATTGTGTCATTCTCACTGACAGACTCAACATGTTACCAACTACTAATATCTATGATTCTTGTTGACAGTTTCAAAATGAGAACATTCTCCATGTATAATGTGCATTTTGTGGCATTCTTTTGATTGCAATCAAACATTTTACTAATCAAAACTGAAGTTATATTAAATGAAGGGGAAAAAGTAACTTACCCCTGTGCAGTAGTAGAAACCCCAGTGGCTTCAGCAATGATAAAACCGCCATTGGTTGCACGCTGAGTGTAGTATAAGATAGCATGTGGTTGGGGTATATTGTTGTATGATCTACATCTTGTCAATGGTGCTAAAACTATCCTGCAATCAAAGTATTCAATAGTGAACAAATGATCAACATAAGAATAAGCTTTCCTAAGGGCCAAAATGGCACTAAATTTTCAGCCCAAAATCCCATCTTTTTCACAATTTAAGCATCAAAATATTACTAAATTATACTGCAATGTTGAATTTCCATAACCCAAACAAAAATTTTGCAAAGTCAGCATAAATGAACTCATCTTCTTCACAGAACCAAGAAAGAGAGAGGTCTCAATGAAGTACAAACCTATGTGAGAGATTGAATTTTCCCATCTTAAATGGAGTAAGAAGAGGGATCACTGCTTCCTTGCCTGCCATGGAATTAATATTTCTTTCTTCTTTCTTTTCCTTTTACAGCATTTAACTTCTCAACTGAATTTTTGTTCAATTCCAACAATGCTGCGGGCTTTGACTAAACGCGATAAAAACTTAAACCCGAAAAACAAAAAAGGAAATAGAAAAATTGTTCGCCAAAAGAAAGAGTTTTTGAGAAGATCGAAGAAAAACAAAGATTTGAGGCAATCAGGTTTGAAGCCTACGAAAGAAGTCAAAAGTATTTTCTAGTATATTGTAACTGCCAACTGAATTCTCTGACAAAACCCAAAATTTGACAAGGGAAAAGAAACAAGAAAACGGAACTGATGTCTGGTAGATCGATGAGGCAGACAGACAGGGTTTGAGATTGCCTACAATTGATGCTACGTTGAGGGCGGTTAAGACTCCTGCCACGCCATTCTTTATAAATTATAAAATAAAATGCAAGTTGAGCCTGTGTTAGACCAATATTAATGGGCTTCATAATCATATGGGTAATAATCAATGACCCAAATTGAAAAAACAAAATAATGCATACTTCCATAATCCATAACGATCAGTTATCTGATAATGAAAAATAAAATAAAAAAATTTAAAATTGTTTGGGACAAGAAGTTAATTACTTATTAATATCTATATATATATATATTTTTGTTGAAGTTTATTAATATCTATACTTCTGATTGAATTGTTTGGGACTTTTGGAGAATGACGTTACTCATCAATCATCACTTTCTCCTCCTTCAATTAGCATATCCAAAATTAAGTTCCATGGCAATCGGAAGACAAGTAAAACAACACACCATTTCTTTCCTAGTACATGAAATATCAAATTTCAACCAACTAAGGAGAGGCTTCAAGAAATGGATACTCAGTGTAGCCTAGGACCGGAACAGAAATGTAGAAAGTGCTCCGATTGTACTTATTAACAGGAGCATCCAGCTTAAACTGCCTTGGTAAATCTGGATTAGCCAAGAACAATCGCCCAAATGAAACCAAATCCGTTAATTATCATTGCAAGAAGGCTGTGAGGAGTTTCAAGCTTACCATTCACTTTAATGATCGAGGTTCAATTACGTGAAGATAAAGTATGCCAAATTTGTTAGTTGCGTTTACTATACAAACGCCTAATGCTTCTGGGTCTGAGTCAATGGCCTCCATGGAATTGGAATAAGGTGATAATCTCAGTCCAACCCTGTCTGCTCCTATTTCATTAGCCACAGCGCTTCAACTATTTCAAGTGCAAATTGGACTTTCTTTTCTTGCCTCAATTCTGTTCTTCATAAAGGTTGGAGTACTAATAAACATTTTAGTCAAAACAATCCTTCCATTAGGTAAAATATCCGTCTTTGACAATGACACAATTATTTCAATTTATTAATTAGCTTATACTTCTATACCTTCTTCTCTATTACATTCAAATAGTTTTTTTGGTTAAGAAGAATCTTCAAGGAATGGATAATCGGTGTAGCCAATGACCGGATCCGGAATGTAGAAAGTGTTTCGATTGTACTCATTAAGAAGAGCATTGAGCTCAAATCGCCTTGGCAAATCCGGATTAGCCAAGAACAGCCTCCCAAAGGCAACCAAATCCGAGTAATTATCAGCAATAGCCTTGTTACCATCTTCTCTATTGTACCCTCCGGCAGCAATGAAAGTCCCCTTGAAGGCTTTCTTCATTGGCAGAAGGCTGTGAGATGTTTCATACTTGTCATTCATTTTAATCATCCGTGGCTCAATAACGTGAAGATAAAGAATGCCAAACTTGTTAACTGCATTCGCCATGTAAACGCCTAATGCTTCAGGGTTTGATTCACTGGCCTCCATGTAACTGGCATAAGGTGATAGTCTCATTCCAACCCTGTCGGGTCCTATTTCATTCACCACAGCTTCAACTATTTCGAGGGGAAACCTGCACCTGTTTTCCAAGCTTCCTCCGTATTTATCCCTTCTGTCATTTACTTGGTCTTTCATGAACTGATCAAGTAAGTAACCATTTGCACCATGGATCTCAACCCCATCAAACCCTGCTTAATACAAAACAATTTTATCAAAGTCAATAGTGTTGAACTCTTAGTTACAGTTATATATTTGGGTAGTTCTTACCTGCTTCAATGGCATTTCGGGCAGCCAGCCTGAAGTCATTGACAATGCCGGGGATTTCATCGGTTCTAAGCCGACGAGGAGGTGACCAATCCATCCCATCAAGGCCTGGTGTCACCCCTTTATCAGTACATGAGATTGGAGCTTGACCATTAGGCTGAAAAGCTGCATTACAAAATTATATACAAGGTATAAGAAACTTGGTTTTACTTTGATAAAGTAATTGACTATGAATGCCTAAATGATACAATTCTAAGCATTTTTGTTTAGTGCTTGACCTACATCAGGCATCAGCTCGGGCTAGAATAGTATACTTGTTGAGTTAGATGGATTGCAATTTCCTTCTCGTTTCCTTTAAATTTAAAAGGAAAACAAAATAAAACAAGATAAGACCTCTGCTTCTCACATATCTTCCCCTTTCTCTTGACGTTGATGAATGATGATGACTGGGTAAAAGCTTATATAATTGAATGGGTCAAGCCTAAATGACTTTGGTTGTGGTTAGTGCCTTAGTGGTTACACTTTTGTAGTGCGGTTGAATGCTTTATACTGTGCTTTGGCCCATATAAAAAGTTTCAAAGGCAGCTTAGATTTGATAATATTGGATGCTGACACACGAGAAAAATAATTAAAATATCATACAAATGATAAAACACAACATGACGCGAATATACGAATGTATCAAAATTTATATAATACGAATTATTAACACGTTAAAATTTATATTAATATAAAATATTTTAAATACAATTATAATATAAAAAAATACACGAACATACAAATACACAAATTATTAGATCTATGATTCATGGTCCATGAGGCAGCATCTAAAAGGGGATCTAACCGATGGGCCTGCAAATCCTCAAGAGTCCAATTTATTTATTTATTTTTATATGTATGTGATCAACTTGATAATTCTTGGTTCAAACTTCAAAATATATATATAAGAAATCAATAAAAATTTCATCTAAATTTTGCCTTACAAAAAATGGATCGAAAAATAAATATGGTAGCAATAAATAAGTTGAGCATATATACCATAACTAGAGGCGCGGCCAACATGCCAAATTTGACAAAAGAAGATGCCTCCCTTGTCGTGAACAGCTTCCACAATTGGTTTCCAGGCTTCCACTTGCTCTTTTGTCCAAATTCCAGGCGTTTCTGGGTAACTTCAAATCCAGTATGCAAAGTAATCATCAAGCAATTTTATTTTATTTTTTTAAAAGAAAAAAAAAACTCCTTAATTATTATGCTTAAAATCTCTTTAATATGATTGTTAAAAAAGATGGAAGGAAAAAATTACCCTTGTGCTGTATTGGAAACCCCAGTTGCTTCAGCAATGAGAAATCCACCATTGCTTGAACGCTGAGAGTAGTATAAGATGGCATGTGGTTGTGGCATATTGTTGTAAGATCTATTTCTTGTCAATGGTGCTAATACTACCCTGCAACATTAATTTCAAAGGTTTTAAAAACAACAACAAAATACACTACTAATTCATTCATTGGAGGTATACCCATATTAAATTTAAGCATGAAGTATAAGTCTATTTTGATTCGAAAATTTGAGGTTCGAAGTTCGATTCGTATTTAATTGGATTTTTTTATTTATACTCAAATTCGGCTCGTATTTTATTCGAGTAGTTCAAGCTCGATGACATTATAAATATTAACATAAAACACAATATTTTCATCATATATTTATATACATATTAGAATATATTTAAAAAAAAATAAAAATTTGATTAGATTTACAAATCTTTCCAATCGAGTATTTGAACTCAATTTAATTTGTTATTCGAATAACTCGTTTATGCTCTTGATCTCTCGTATGAAAAAAAAGAAAGAGGAAAAAACCTTCAAAATATCTCTGCAATTGTTGTCTTTGTCAATTAGTAACATTTTATTGACCAAAGCTTTAACCAAATAGGAGAGTGGACCACAATTTTGTGTCCACAAATATTAATATTAGTTTTTTATTTTTTTAATTTTAAAAGACGTTTTAAATCCATAAATAGTAATATTAGTGTTTAAACACTTTGGTAAAAAAGGACGTTCATATTTACTAATGAGCAGCATGTGTTCATAAAAAAAAAAAATCATCCTTCACCTACTACAAATCATTATTTCTTTACCCAATAACTTAAGTTTTTTTTCCCTTCATTCTTCACTCTTAGTTCTAAGTTTTGCAAACTGAAGGATCAATGAAAGAATTAGAGCTGGGGTTAATGCAAGAAAAGAAAGACTAAGAATCAAATACTAAAATTCTTTCACCCAGAATTCCAGATCATCAAAACATGATTTCACAATGAAGATATAGTAAGATCATTAAGACTAAGAATTTCAGCTCATGATTTTCGTTTTCCCACATGGATCTATATATATATATATATGAAAGAAAAGAACCCAAACAAATTAAGACTTAACTCTTGTATTAACAACTACTACACGAAAACAAACCTGTGAGAGAGGTTAAAGTTTCCCATTTTGTAAGGCGTGAGAAGAGGAATGGTGGTGCAATTGGCTGCCATATTTGATATTTCCTTCTCCTTCTTAGTTTTCCTTTATCTTCTTTCTTTTCTCTGCATACAGCAATAACTTTCTATCCAAATTCAAGAACAGCCACAACCTTGCAAGATTACTGAAAGGGCAACTAATAATAGCCAAGTATTAAAGGAAAGAAAGGGAAAAAGGAAAAGAGAAAAGCTGGAAAGGAGAAGGCTTCTGCCTTCTAGCAATTAGCACGTTTATCATGCCATAACTTCAATTTTCACTTTCAAGTGTTTAATACTATTGCAAATATCTGCATTTTTTACAACGGGTCGATTTTGAATATAAAGATAGTTTGGAGTTTGGGTCATTTAGGCTTAATTTGAGGGTCGACCCATAATAGAAGGCAAGTTCACTCTTGTTTTGTGTTGTCAATTATGAATTACATCCACAAACCTTTTTCTTTTTGGAGCCATTTGCTAAGGGTAGATCTGTTCATGAATCGGGTCAGATCGCAGCTCGATTTTTTTTTTTTTTTTAGGCTCTGTCCTGAGTCGGGCTGGGCCGATCAACCCGAATGCATTGTTTATTGTATTAAAATAATATATTTTTATTTTTTTATAATTAAAATTAAATAAAAAAAATATTATTATAATAAAAAAAATACTGTTTGTTCAAACTCGGCCCAATACGGGCCGATGAGCAGGTCTAGCTAAGGGCTATCAATTTATTTTTGGTTTTTTAATTTAAAAAAAATTTTACAACATTATTTTTTCATCAACTAAGCCCTATGGAACTTGCTTAAGAATAAAAACAGAAATCTCATTTAAATATCATGGAATAAGGTTTGACGAGATATTTAATTTTATTATTTACTTTTTATTTATTATTAAAATCAGTAAATTGTATTCCATGAAAGAAAATATTAGTATTTTAAAATGACAAAAAAAAAAACATAAAATACAAATATTTTGATAAATTAATTTGTATTTGAACATTAAAAAAAGAAACAATTGCCACGCAATGACTGCATTAACTATGCAATTTGACACTTTCTTCATGATTTTCATAAAAATTATATTAAAAATTATCTTGATTATAATTAATTGTAAATTTATCATTTAAAGTGGTGACTCATTTTTTTAATTAATAATCTATTCATCGTTTTCGAAAAAAATATGTAAAATCAATATTTTACAAATAATTATGTTTATGAGTTTTTATCATTAATATAATATAAATATATTATATAAAAAAAATCCGAGAAGTGATTTAATAACTAATAATAATATTAAAGTTCATCTTTAATTAATAATAAAATTTGTAATTTTACAAAATAACATTAAAAAAAAAAGCAACAATTCTCATATTTTATTTTTTAAAATTTTATCATATTACTAATCTCGTATATAAAATCTAAAAATTTTATGGACAAATAATTTCTGTCAAAATACATAACAAAAACTAAAGAGGGCTTAGTGAAAGAATTAGGCACGCGCCAGAAAATAATCAACGTCAGCTTACGATATTTGACAATTGACATTACTCGCTTTTAATTAAAACCCTAATTTTCGCACTTTATCTCTCTCAACTCGCTCACTCACCCTGGGAAGAACTTTAGTGCTCAGAGGCTCTTCATCGAGGTAAACTTGACTTTCGCGAAATTTAGTTTCGATATATATAGTTCGATTTCGATTAATCAAAGCTAATTTCATACTTAAACTTGAAATATCTGTTAAAATAATCCAGTTTTCTCTATCGAATTTCCTTTGTTTTGATTGGATTTGCCTTTGTTTTCTGTTTCCAGATCTAAATTCGGGGTGTTAACGTTTTCTCCGTTAAGCCATGGCTCTTGTGAGTTATTTTCTTATTCATTTCTTCTTATTTAGATCACTTTAACTGGTATTCTTTTCGATGCACTTCGTCTATTGTGATATAATTTTGAGGTTTCTTGAGTGAGCTTTAGTTAAACAGAATTTCCGCTTTGTATCTTTCTTAATCGGGTGTACTGGTTTTATCAGTTGGAGTTTTGGGCTTGCTGGTGTCCTAGGTGATTGAGAAATTTAAATCCCTTTGATTGTTGTTTTTGCTACTTGCTTTTTTTGTTAAAAGCAAATAGTAACAATCAAATATCATATTTGATTAAAATTTTGAACAATCGTCTGAAAAGTAATGCCAATTCAAATATCATGATTTCTTATAGAAGTAAAACCGCGCTCTTGTTATATCATTTTGCATTCAGTTTTTAGATGGTACTTGACTCTGGTTCAACTGGCAACAATTGACGACTTGCCTCAAGCATTACCTTTATAGTCATTCAAGTAATTGTTGGACTGAGTTCGTTCTTTGCATTAGGAACCATTTTACTTTCCTCAATAACGCACTTGTCTGACCTATTTTGTAGGTCTTGCACGCAGGGAAGACCAATAAGAATTCATTCAAGACGCTCATTGCTGCAGAGTACAGTGGTATACATGTCAAACTTGCTGACAATTTCGAGACGGGTGTCTCAAATAAAACACCCGAATTTCTCAAGATGAACCCTATTGGGAAGGTACATGTATATGTAATGATGTTGATGTCCAAGGAAATGCTTTTTTATGTATTTGATTTTGATTTTAGTATTTTGAAACGGAAATACATGTGATTTTTCAGGTTCCTGTGTTGGAAACACCTGATGGCCCCATATTTGAAAGCAATGCGATCGCTCGATATGGTTTGAACTCTTTACTCCCTTAACCTTTCACCCTCTGCTCTTTCCTCTCCTTCCCTTTTCTTCCCTTTTCTTGAGGTCTTCTAATGATTCACTTAAAACTCACTGGTCCTTTAATTGTTGCTTTAGTTACTCGCATGAAGGCTGACAATCCTCTATATGGTTCGTCTCTATATGACTGTGTAAGATTTCTCTTTTGTTTTTTGCACTTTGATTAGATTTTTTATGATTTTATTTGGTTACCCTATATAAAGGCTGTTTTTTTTTCTTCTGGGTTTTTTTAGGCCCTTATTGAACAGTGGATTGATTTTGCATCACTGGAAATTGATGCTAATTTGATTTTTTGGTTTAGACCAAGAATGGGGCGTGCTGTGTACCTTCCTCCAGTACGTTTTCTCTCTCATATTTTTATTTTTCATCCCTCATTCTCTGCTTCTCTATCAATCAAAAGTTTGTTGAATATGTTAAGTGAATATTACTCCGTCTTATAATTGGTCCTTTTTTCATTTATTAAAGTGTAAAAATGTTTGTTCAGTGATCAGTGTTAAAAGTTGAAACTTGATTTTATTGTTATGAATTTTCCAAATAGAATAAGTACACCAAATTACCCGCACTAATAGGTTGTGTTTTTCAATTCACTTCGCGTCCTCATATTTAACAGTATTTTTTAATTATTACTTTTTAAGGCAAGCTAAGTCATGCTATAATTACCTATATAGGTGTAAGACATGGATGTTCTTCCATGCCTTGCCCTCAAGTATCTCTAGGCATGAACATTCTTTTGAACGATGAGGCTTTTATCCTCATTCTAGCAGATTAGTCTTTGTTGATAATGAAAAATGATTGCATTGTTCTTCTGATCTTAATGTTATTTCATTTATGGTTTTACCATCCTTAATCCTTTAACTTCTATGGATGACTTTGCATGTAGGCCGAGGAAGCAGCAATTGCTGCATTGAAGAGAGCATTGGGTGCTGTAAACACTCATCTCGCTCGCAACACTTACCTGGTCGGACATTCTGTGACCCTTGCTGACATTGTGATGACAATGAACCTTTTTATGGGTTTCACCCATTTGATGACAAAGAGTTTCACCTCAGAATTCCCTCATGTTGAGAGGTACTTCTGGACAATGGTTAATCAACCAAATTTTAAAAAGATTCTGGGTGAGGTCAAGCAGACAGAATCTGTACTGCCTATTCCATCTAAGAAGCCATCCCAGCCAAAAGAAGCTAAACCAAAGGTCAAGGATGAACCAAAGAAAGAAGCCAAGAAAGAAGTTGAGAAAGAACCTGCAAAGCCCAATGCAGAGGCTACTGAGGTGGAAGAGGCACCAAAGCCAAAAACTAAGAATCCTCTTGATTTGCTGCCTCCAAGTAAGATGATACTGGATGACTGGAAGAGGCTGTACTCTAATACGAAGACAAACTTCCGTGAGGTTGCAATCAAAGGTATCCCTAGTGTTCCTTGTAGATTTGACTTGTTTCCTATGTTATTCGGACTCGGGTGTGAGTGTCGGACACAGGTATGTGTCCTACATGGGTATGTTTGATTTATTCTAAATTTTTCCATGTATTTAGAGTGTCTTTGGGGAATCATATCCTCATACCCATGTCTGAATATGCGTTGGACACAGATACTTCAAAAAAAAAAAAAAAAAAGAGTCGGAGCAACATTGCTTGTTTCCGTATTACTCGTAGCTTGATGATGAATATTAATGTTCATATTACTGTTGCTATAGGATTTTGGGACATGTATGATCCTGAGGGATACTCTCTTTGGTTCTGTGACTACAAATACAATGAGGAGAATACAGTCTCATTTGTGACTCTGAACAAAGTAGGCGGGTTCCTGCAAAGGATGGATTTGGCACGCAAGTATGCATTTGGGAAGATGCTGGTGATAGGCTCTGGGCCGCCATTCAAAGTCAAGGGATTGTGGCTTTTCCGTGGCCAAGAAATCCCCCAATTTGTCCTTGATGAGTGTTACGATATGGAACTGTACGAGTGGAAGAAGGTTGACATCTCGGATGAAGCCCAGAAAGAGCGTGTGAATCAGATGATAGAGGACTTCGAGCCATTTGAGGGAGAGCCGCTTTTGGATGCCAAGTGCTTCAAGTGATTTACATTGCCCCGTTAATAGCCTCTAGATTTCTTAATCTGGTGTTATGGTGTACTTTATGAATGCTTGTTATCATATATTTGTAATTGCAGTCCTTGTTTTCATATCACAGTATATTAATATTATTAAAATTGCAATATTTTTACTGAATCATTAAAAAGTACTATTTATTTATATCTATTATTAAAATGCTAATATAAAATGTGTTATTGAAATAGTAAAAATACTACATATTTTAATTTAAAATTATTAAGAAATAATTTAAATATAAAATATTTACATTATTACAAAATTATTATTAAAATAGTAATATTGTTATATAAAATTATATTTATTATTAAAATAATACAAAATATTATTTATTATTGAAATAGTGATATAATATCATTTATTATTAATAATATTCAAAATAGTGATATTATATTTTAAATACTAAAAGACATTTTGTATATTTTTTGAATTAAAATTAATTAAAATAATTTTTTTTGATATAATAGTATGTCGAATCTGGTCAAGCTAAGTTCAAGCTTAAATAATCATTTACAAGGTCCATTTCAAATTGGATTAAACTCACAAGTCTTCACGAATAACTTAACTTATGGACACACTTTTTTAAAAATTATTTTCCTCTTTTGAAAAGTGAAAGATAATTTTTAAATATTTGGCTTTTTTTTTTTTTTATCAAACAAATTTTTTTATCAAATATATATAAATATAAAAATATTTTCTAAACATTAATTTTTATAAAATAAACAGAGTCTCGGTTTGAATTGCTAATGTTTATTATTACTATGCACCTTAAGAAAATTTCACAAGTATGATAAGTTAAAGCATCAATAATTGTTGGTACTACTTGATAATATTATTATTAGTTTTTGTATATATTTATTTAGTTTAAGGTGAGGAGATGTTTTGCATCTTTATATGAGCTTAGGCAAGATTTTGAAACCCTACCATTAAACTCAGTTAATTTCATAAACACATCAATGAGAACAAAAAAATAAAACAAAAAAGAAGATAGGATAAATTGTAAAGCAAAAAAATCGTCATTATATTATCACTCCAAACTCTTGAGTCTTAAAAAAATTGAAAAAAAAAAGGTAAAAAAAAGAAAAGAAAAGGGGTAATTAGACCTGCTCACGGGTCGGACAGCTCGCTCGACTCAGTAGGTCCGGCCCGTAATAGGCCGAGCCTGGACAGAAATATTTGTAATCCAGACCGGCCCGACCCGAATTACTGTTTACATAATAAAATAATAATATATTTTTTAAATTTAATTATAAAATATATAACAATTAATAAAAAATATAAAAAATATTTTTTAAATATAAATAAACAGTAATTCAAATCCAAATCCAAAACCAATCTGAATCTGTTCAAGGCTGGACCTGGACAAAAAATTTTAAAAAAGTTTGGACCCCTGCCCAGGCCACGAGCCTCTAGGGGTAATTGCCTTGCCTTTGTCCAATTGGCCAATAAAAAGGGTTAGCACGATATTTGGATTTGGATCCGGATCCGGATCCAGATCTGTATCCGAACCGACCCAAAAAGATTCTTAACGGATATGCCCCTCTTCGCACTCTACAAAAACCCTAGTCCCCCTCTAATACTTTCCCCTTTTTCTCACACTCTCTCCTGCTCGCTGCGGCTTCAAGGTTATTTCTCATTCTCTTCCCCCCCTCTTTTTTCACCTTAATATGTTGAATGCACGCATTCTCTTAGAATATTGTTATTGATACTTTTTCATTTTGTTTCCGTTTTTTTTTTTCTATCCAGATCTGAAATCAGAGCGTCCTTGTTTTCAATCAAGCCATGGCTCTGGTGAGGTTTTGTTTTTTTTTTTTTCCTTACGATTTTCGTTTCTTTGGTAATTTAGTTGTAAAACGAATAGAATCGAAAGATTTGGGAGAAGTGATTTCCAGTGGAATTCAAAGTGAAACTTTTTAAAGTAGCATTTTGGATTAAAACGGAAGTAGAAAATAAATTATTTTATATTATTACTCACGTAATTCAATGGAATAGCTAACTGATTTGCTAATATTGTTAACAGTTACAAATGGATTTTAACTGTACTGCTTTCGATTTCAATTGTGAATTAAATTACCCAGCAGATAGAGGAAGAGTCTTACAGCTAGAGTTGTTTTAAGATCGATGGGGAAAGGTTATGGTCTATTAGGTTAAGTGCGTATAGTAGATGGAGATGCTGAGAATTTTCAAGTAGTTTAGAATGTGAAAAATGAAAAACCTTTAAAACAATTATCGGGAAAAAGGTCCTTTTCTGTTCTTTTTATTGGATTAATACTATCTTTTGTAGGGATTGGTTATAGTGTTTGACATTGGAATTAACTTTTTGAACCATCTTTTTGTTCTTAATTAATGTGGTTGTTTGATTTACTTGCAGATATTGCATGCAGGAAAAACAAACAAAAATGCCTCTAAGGCACTCATTGCTGCAGAATACTGTGGTGTGGAGGTCAAATTGGTTGAGAACTTTGAGATGGGTGTCTCAAATAAAACTCCGGAGTTCCTCAAGATGAACCCTCTTGGGAAGGTAACCATACCTATTAATAGTTCACTGAAAAAAATTAAATTTAGAGAACATACATTTATATTTGTAATTGTAACCTTTTTTTAATTCACTGAAAAAATCTGTGACTTTTCTAGGTTCCCGTGTTGGAAACACCTGAGGGTCCTGTATTTGAGAGCAATGCCATTGCTCGTTACGGTTAGAAGACATGCTGACTCCATGTCTTACATTTTCTTCCTCTAATGTTTGTTTACTTATTTGTTATCCTTGCTTTTCTCTGCAGTTGCTCGCACAAAGGCTGACAACCCTCTATATGGTTCTACATTGATAGATTATGTAAGATTCTTTTACTAACATGATCTTGTTGTTCTTTTGGCATCAGTTAAGATTTTTAACCATTGTACTTATTGTTTGTAAATATTTGCTTGATTTTTCTCAGGGTCATGTTGAGCAGTGGATTGATTTTGCATCTATGGAAATTGACGCTAATATTGCAAAATGGTTCTATCCAAGATGGGGTTATGGTGTTTACCTTCCTCCAGTAAGTTCTACTTACCGTAGCTTTAGAGACTCTTTCTTTTCCAGGTTCTTGTGTAATTTTAATTGGGCTTTATTTTCTAAGATTCCCTTTGCCTTTATAAGACAATAGGTCGCAAGTGAAGATGAACTAAGGCAACTAAGTACAAATATTTAAGGAGAGAATAACGAAGGGAAAAAATACAATTGACTACTGGTTTATGATTCTTGTTTTGAAAATTTTCAAGAGGATTACAAAATTAGTATGACAACAACTCTAGTAGGCACTTGATATGATAGTGTTTTCTGTTCATAACTTATTGAAATGAATGGATGGATACAAGCACTAGAAATCTAAGTAATTTTGGTACAAAAGCATGGCCATTGGGTTGGTAAATCAACAAGGCAGGGTTTTTTCATTGTTATTTATTTTGAAGAGGTTAGGCTGTTTGCTCCCCCATTTGTTTGTAATTCAGTTCACTTATGATGACATTTTCCTTTGATTGTTTCTTTTTTGCCCATCTAAGATTAGGCTGGCTTTGTTTTCCTCTTTTTTTCATTTAGGCTGAGGAAGCTGCTATTGCTGCATTGAAGAGAGCCCTTGGCGCTTTAAACACTCACCTTGCGTCTAACACCTATCTGGTTGGACATTCAGTCAGCCTTGCCGACATAATCATGACATGCAACCTCTATTTGGGTTTCTCCCAGATCATGATTAAGAGTTTTACCTCAGAGTTTCCTCATGTTGAGAGGTACTTCTGGACCATGGTTAATCAACCAAATTTCAAGAAGATTCTTGGTGAAGTGAAGCAGGCAGAGTCTGTGCCACCTGTTCCATCAAAGAAGCCTGCTGCCCAGCCAAAAGAAACTAAACCAAAGGCCAAGGATGAACCAAAGAAAGAAGCCAAAAAGGAGGTTGAAAAACAGCCAGCAAAGGCAGAGGCTGCTGAAGAGGAAGAGGCACCAAAGCCCAAACCAAAGAATCCTCTTGATTTGCTGCCTCCCAGTAAGATGATACTGGATGAGTGGAAGAGGCTGTACTCTAACACGAAGACCAACTTCCGGGAGGTTGCAATTAAAGGTATCCCTGTTGTTTTCATTGTAATAATCTCCCTCTTAATGACATTGTTTGGACCGTGACTTCTGATACCTGTCTTGTTTATTACAGGATTCTGGGACATGTTTGATCCTGAGGGATACTCACTCTGGTTCTGTGACTACAAGTACAATGAGGAGAATACAGTCTCATTTGTCACTATGAACAAGATAGGCGGATTCCTGCAGAGAATGGATTTGGCACGCAAGTATGCATTTGGGAAGATGCTGGTGATTGGCTCTGAGCCTCCATACAAAGTGAAGGGATTATGGCTTTTCCGTGGGCAAGAGATTCCTCAATTTGTGGTTGATGAATGCTATGACATGGAACTCTATGAGTGGAAGAAAGTTGACATCTCAGATGAAGCCCAGAAGGAACGGGCGAGTCAAATGATTGAAGACTGTGAGCCTTTCGAGGGAGAGCCTCTTTTGGATGCTAAGTGCTTTAAGTGATAAATTATCTATTCTCTCTTGCTTTGCTTTATGTTCTATGATATTTTCTGCCTGTCAGTTTTTTGGTAGTGTTGTGTGGGTTCACTGTTTCAGAATTTAGATAGACTGCTCTGATGGTAACCATATAACTTTTGTTCGGCTATCTCATTTTTGAGTTCGATTCAGAAATTTCATTACCACCAAGTTTTCTTCTCAGATGTCTGAATATGTGTATTTGGGAATTGCAATTTTTGTTTTACTACTTGTTACCTGTTTTTATTAAAGAAGTTTATCTCGTATCTATTGTTTTTTGGGTTAATTTCATTTGGTTCTGTACTTCAAGAAATTTTCTGCTCCCATTTATATGCTCTTATTCATGTTCCACTTTTGTAATGAGTCGTTGGTTCATTTTTTTTTATGTTATTTTTTTTTTTGTGTTTATTTTTAACTATTTAACGGGTATTACGAAATATAAATACGATTGATTGATTTTTTATCGATAGTTAAATAGGTGAATTTTATGATATTATTTTTTTATTTGCATTTGTATTCATATTTTTTTTTCAAGTAAAATCAATTTTTTTATTAAATAAAAAATTGAATCAAACATTAAAAATGAACAAAACAAAAAAAACAGATGCTCGTTACGATATAACAGCACGGATATAGCAGAAAAATAGGAGTAGAGAATTTGGATTCGTACTTTTATACCTCTATTCCTCTATTTCTAAAATGTAATAGTGTAGTATTTGTACTCTTCTACGTGACAGTTCAATATTCGCCATTCGGGCAAACACCATTAAATTGTGATAATGTGGTTGTCATTCAATTTGACATGTGGCATGATTTGTCACACCATCTTGTTACATGTCAATTTTAAATAAGTGATAATGTGGTTGTCATTCAATTTGACATGTGGCATGATTTGTCACACCATCTCGTTACATGTCAATTTTAAATAATATATTTTTATCCTTTTTCTCTCTTGATTTTTATTTATTTATTATTATTGAATTCAGTCATTATCGCTCGGATTCACTACGAGCGTGCCAAACCAAAAACAAAGAGATCGGATTCGGCACAACAAGCGTGCCGAAAACAACGAGGTGAATCCGATCAAACCTGTTTTCAAGCTGCAAGGCGGCAACTCAATTTCATAATAGTAGGCCGATGTCCTAGTTCAATTCTTACAAAGTGCATAATCAATTAAGTTTACTAAATTTGGAAAATAGTTAGTAATGATTAATTAGTTCTTTTATCGGTAGAAAGCATGAAAAAGTTGCATAAGGATGATTTTGAAAATAAGTAGATATCCTCTTTGCTCAGTCTCTAATCAAACTCTTAATAGTAATTAGTAACCAGCAAATCAGTTTCCTGAATATGTCGTTCGAGAGGTATTACAATGATAGCAAGCAAATCAGTTTCATAATAATCTTTTCCATTCCACTTGCAGTTTTATCAAATAAAAAAAAAAAAAGGTTACATTTATTTCCTGTCGAATTTTATTTGAAGTGAGACAATGCCTAAATTAAAATATTGGAGATATAGGCAAAGGGCGAAAGCCATGGTCCAGACTGGCCTCCCAAACTTTATCCATGCTAAACATGGTTTGACCACACTCATCAACCTTCCATCCTTCCACACCATGAATGATCCCAGCCACCCGCCATGCACTCATCGCTCTTCTTGGCAACCAATTCTGTATCATTTTCATACATATATATCTCTTCAATCATTTAGAGAAAATTAAACACTAAAAACTCGCAAATTAAGTCATATATATATATATATATATATCCAGTTGGCAAAGTCGGAAAAATGTGAAGATTTCTATACTAACCTCGCAAGAATGCAAGTTCTCAAGAGATATAGGAGCCACCATGGCTGGAGTAGTATGGTAGCAGCAATCTTTCCGCACTTCCTTTGGTGGGAATTGTGAGAAAGGAATAAATAATGTCCCTTTTCTTGCTTTCAACTGTTCTTTTGCGCTGAATCCCTCCCCCACCAACCATATCTGCAATTTTGCTTAGCTCTTTACTTTTGTTTTTAGTAATAATTTTACTAACTGATTATCAGTTTTCATCAATCAAATTCTTTTTCTTATTTATTTATAAAAAAAAAAAAAAAAGCAAACCAACTTTACCTTTTGCTCATAGTTATCTGGAAAAAACAAGTTATTTCCAAACTTGTCACTTAATTTCTTGTATTTATCCTCATTTATTGTGGCCACCTGTTCATCATCAAAATTCTACTTGTATTAATATACGATGTTCCATATATAGCAAACTTGATTCTTGAATATTAAGTAATTAATTTGAGCTTCAATTAATGTTAAAGTATACCTGGACACCTTTTTGACATAAAGCAAGGGCTATGGCATAAGAAACTTTGGAAGGCTTGCCCCTGAGGAGTACTTGGCTTGTTCCTTGGGGAATGCTGTTCACCACAACAGCCGCTGCTAAACTGCTTCCATCCACAAGCTTGATTTTGAGGTTAGGATACCTTTGGATATAGAGCTCTCCATTCCCATTAAGCTCTTCTTGCTGCTTAATATTGACATTAATTTGAAGAGATTATGAAATTAAAGTCTCTTTTTGAAATAGACAAAAATATATATAAAGGAGTGATCGATGAAAAGCATAAACTTGCCTGGTTCAGAAGGCCTAAGCTCAGCACCTTAGCTCCCTTCTTATCAGCTTCTAGTATAGCTTCTTCAATCAAGTTATTCACATCTTCTTTGTGCTGCCCCAAAAGGTACTGCATGCAGTGCAAGATCATGTAAATCAAATTGATAAAAAATAACACTAAAAAGATCCCAGCAGCAATTGCATGCAACAAACAACTAGTCAAAACATGTTATTAATTATTACATGCACAGTGTATCTTGGTACCACCCAAGATTGGAGTTTGAGATTGTTGAACCCATTTCTCTCTGAAATAAATGTACGACCATAAATCCAAGTGATGAAGACCGTAGACAAACATGTCACAGGCCACATCGCCATCAAATACCACTGGGAAGTGAAGGGCTTAGAGGCCAAGGAAGCAAAGCCAAGGCACAAATGATAAATGGAGTTTGTCGTGGTTAAATGCGTCAAATATACGATGTCCGGTGATTCTTCCTGCCTTTTCAGTGAAGACTCGTATATGGTATCCAAGGACTTGTCCACAGTACCGTAAATATAATCATAAACAGGCATGAACAACGAGTAATTTGTCCGAAATTGAGTATGATGCAACGAGTGATATCTGCCATATACCAGATATAATTCATCAGTAATATATATTGATCATGCTACAGATATATATATATATATAAACATTTTAATTCAGGTTAATATATAAGCATTTAAGTTTATGGTAATGGCTCAAAAAAATCAGCGGAAAGAAAAGCTACTTACGAGGGGGTGTACATGAAATACTTGAGAGGAGGGAAGATAGAGAAAACCCTATTTGGAACCAGTTCGAAGTTGCAGTGTCCCATGTTGTTCATGAGATCAATGTAAGTTATGTAACCAAATGCCGCTACAAGGGAACCAGTGCCCGTAAATGCCATTGTCAATAAAGGTATTCCAAAGAGCAAGAAGTACACAACTTCCTCTGCAAATGGGTGGATAACCGCTGCAAAAGAAACCGTAATCAATTAATTATTACCATTATTCTTTAAAAGAATGCTAAAAGCCATTAATAAACCATAGCTAGCTAGCTAGCTCACAGGTAATGGGCTCGGTGACGATGGAAGAATGGTGATGGGAATGGTAGCGAGAATAGAGGTAATGGTGGTGCAGCGCCCTGTGAAGCCAATAATAGAGGAATTCCACAGGGCCTATATGAAGTAGAATTGTGATAATAACTCCATCCGATCTCCATATGGGCAAGTAAGATGCTCCTAGAAGTATCATATTCGCCAAGTAGAAAAAAAGTCCAGTTAATATGATCTGGTCATCCCTGCATATTTACCAAGTGCCAAACCATATCCATCAATATATCACGATATTCGATCGAGTGCAATAATATTATAGTAACTAACCAATTGGTTTCTCTGTCAACTTGCTCAAAGTCGATGCCCTTGTCAACGATCCTGTTGTTTCCTTTGGCAGTTCGATAACGAGAATATGAAATCCATATTTGATTGTGAAGGAATCTTGTCAGAAGAAATGGGAATATGAGGAAGTAAAAAATGTCTGCCTCCTTTACTCCTGTAGTCACGAAAGTGTAAGTGCTGTGAACCACCCATGGAGCCAAGATGATATACTACACATCATTCAAACAAATGCGTGTAAGCAGTGATTAGTAAATGACTAAATGTGTATATATATATATATATATATATATATATATAAAATCTAGCTAGTCTAAAAGATAGATCGAAGAGCAATCAACAAAGCTTAATTTCTGCATATATTAGCTTTTGTCAAGCAAATGATCAAGTTTTAAATTAGTTTCATGCAATTCAAATAATAATAATAATAATTGGAGAATTGTAAATTAAGATGGAGAGATTAATTAATTAGGACCTTGAAGTTCCCAAGAGGTTCCCATGGCCAGTTAGTGAGAACTCCAGGTTTTGTAGCCATATTTCTCAGCTTCTATTATTTTAATTTCTTCATTTTCATTGTCTCCACCCCAACACTTTATATACTACTTGGGGGAAATTTAGTACCCTAACTAAGTACAAGTTAATAGTTTGAGAGAGTTAAAGAGTTATTGAGATCATGATTGTACGTTAGGAAGAGTTTTCACATGGTAGGTGGGAAAAAAGTTTTATGTTCAATGAGAAAATTAATTAAGGAAACGAGTTTTCAGAGCTGCTAAAAAAAGTAAAAAACATTAATTGTGAGACTAAAGAAATGTTGAGAAGTAAAATGTCAAAAAATAAGTTTTGAGAAAATAATTTATATTTGTTGTGTTCATAGGTTATACAAAAATCTTATTTATAGGTGATTACATGAATTATATAAGGTAGAAAACAATTATGCCTAAAATTATACCTAAGATTATGGCTAAAATTATGCTAATTTACAAAAGTGTGATATTTTTTACCTATGCCTAAGATTATGCCTAAAATTATGTTAATCTAAAAAAGTGTGATATTCTTTATGTACATAAATGTCTAAGATTATAAATAAATTATGTTAATCTAATGTATTATTCTTTATAAATTGAAACTCCTCCAAGATTTTCTTGTCCCCACATATCAGTCACTATACACTCTCCAAAGTTTTTCAATTAAATAGTATATTAAATTTTTTTTATATGTATTATGTAATTTATGTTTTAGAAAAACAGGGAGAAATTAAGTGCTAAAGTTGAAGAGCTTAAACAGCAAGTCCTTGGCTCAGACGATGAGTGATACAAGATGGATTTGATTTAGGATCCATTTGGATGGGCAGTGGAATTAGCTCCGGAGAGATTAAAAACAACGGTGGCGGTGAAATTAGTTACTGTAACGGTGAGATTGGATACTGTAACGGTGAGATTAAAATCAATGATGGGATATGTGTTTTGATGCAAAAGCAGCAGTGACGGTGATTTTTTTTTTTTTTTTTTTTTTTTTTTTTTTTTTTTTGAATATCAAAAAAAAAAAAAAGATAAATTATTTTTATATATTTTAATATTTAAATTTATATTTAAAATATTATTTTATATATTTATTTAAATATTTTATTTAATTAACTAATTGTTATATAATTTATTTATTATATTAATTGATTAAATAATTTAAAATTTTTTAATTAAAAAATAAACTAAAAAATAAAATAAAGATGATATAATTAATAAAAATAAATAATTTTATAAATTTTATAAATAAAAAATAAAAAACAAATTAAGGGCATTTTAGTAATTAAATTACTCAACCAGGGGTCCAGTTTTTAACTGGACCCTCTCCTCTCCCGTGTTCCTGGAGGGGTAGTGGGTTTAACTGCACCTTGAGGTGCAATCCAAATGCACCCCACGGTGCAAGTTGAAAAAAAAAAAATTGTTCTTGAATCCCACCGCACTGGAGCACCAATGGGATCCAAATGAAGTTTTAATGGGTTTTGTTTGTTACAGGAAAAGATGAAATGGAGTTGAGTATTTTCTCTAATTGATATTTATTAGGCATCTAGTGTACAAATTAGACTTGCTAGTAGGTCGGGTCGGGCTGAGTCACGACTCGATTTTTTTTCTTCTTTCCTTATCCAGGGTCGACCCACGGGCCCGAAATTATTGTTTACCATATATAAAAAAATTATTTTTTAAATATTTTTTATAATTAAATTTTAAAATATATTATTATTTTAATGTGTGAACAGTGATCTGGGTCGGCTTAAACTAGTTTTAGCTATCCATTTACAAATATGGACGGGTTTGGACAAAATTTTAAGCCTATATTTCAACCGAGCTTGAATAAATATATATAGTGTTGATACCACACATAAACCCGATCCGACCCATGAACACCTCGAATAGAAATATATGAATTGTTAGATCTATCGGCAACCAAGTGAAGTGTATTTTATTGTCAAAGGAATAGTGTCCCAAGTTCTATATCGGTTAAACCGAATTAATCCAATTAACCAAAATATAATTATTTGATTAAATTTGAAAGTACGTTCGAATATAATATATATATATATATTTTTTTTTTTGACAAATGTTTTTGGATATATATGAGTTTGTGAAAATTCAAGTGAACAAATTTGGTATTTGACAAGAATATATATATATATATATATATATATATATATATGATTTTCAATTTTAATTGTTAAAGAAATTGAGTTATTAAAAGCTCTTAATATTAATTAAAAGCTTTAATGTGATTGAATTATTGCATTATTTTATATAATTTTTTATCTAGATCCAATAATTCACGTATTTTCATTATAATCGTATTTAAAAAATTATATATTTATATAAATTTTGATAAATTAATAATTTAGGTTTTATATATTTATAAAAAAATTTGAATTGTGTTATATAGATTTTGAAATATTTATGTACTCGTGTCGTGTTCGTATTATTTTTTCGTGTCATGTATTTTTTTTGTCGTATTTTAGTTATTTTTTGTGTCGTGTAATCTTGTATCCAAATTTATCAGATATAATTTTATAAAACTTTTTTTAATATTTAATAAAAATTTATACAGATTCCAAAACGAAGCACATGTCCTAATTTGAATGCTGCCCTAATTTAAATGACTTTTGAAAAGAAACTTCGGTGATCATTAACGAAGTAGGGATTTGATTATTTGGAAAGCCTAGCTAAGTTCATACATCATAGCTTGTAATTAATATTCCCAATTAATTATAAATTAATTTTGTTATAGAATATTATAAAAACACTTTTAAAATTATATATTAAAAATATATATGTTTATCACAATAACTATAAATTATTACATTTAATATAAAAATCTCATTATTAATATTATGTTAACTAATTTTAAACTTTTTAGCAAAATCTACTATAAATTAAACCGATCAAAATTCAAGTGCTAATTAATATTTATTACAAAGGGAAAAGCCAAAAAATATAAATAGAAAAGAGAGACGAAATTCATCCTATTTTTTTATTTATTTTAACATTTCAAATAATCTTATTATGTACTTTTCTTTTATTTGGAAAATTAGTATTACTTAGCTCAAGGTTCAAGCTCTAGTGCTCTATTTGGGCCATGATCGAGGGCTTTATGAAACTCACCGTTTTAGTTGAAAAAAACTTAATACCAGTTCTTGGGTATTCGGCCCATCACTCACTTTCATGTGGCCATGGTTTCAAGTTACTAGCCTATGAATTATGCGAGACCTTTGTCTTAGTTAGTTTGAACACTTAAGCCCAAAACTTATATATATATTTTTTAATTTATTTGCTGAAACATGCTTCTTCAAGATGCATTTATTATAAAATTATTATTTCATATATATATATATATATATATATATATATTTGTGGTAGAAATATTTTTTTCATTCTTGGGATGGACTTTTTTGAAAAACATTATAATAAAATTGGAAGTAAATAGAAGTAATAAATAAAAAAGGATGGAAAAAAAAGGTAAAATTCCAGGCAGAGAGTTCGATTTGATATAATCAAAATATATAAAGGTAACATTGCAAAACAGCATCTTTGTCAAAGACAATTTTGAAAAGGAAAAAAAAATCAAATACGCTTTGTAGGCCGAAAAAGACCGATTCCTCTTTCTCTGCCAAGGGAGAGAGAGAGAGAGAGAGATTGAGAGAATGAATAAAATTTCAAGAAATAGATCGCTTCGTTTTCTACTGTTTTTCGCTTCTGTTTTTCTACACTTCATTTCAGGTTTCCTTTCTAGATCCTTTTTTACTCGATATTTTGTAGTTGTTTTTTTAATGAAGTTTATATATTTTTAATTGAAATATCAAATTATTCTGGTCGGAATTCGAACCATTAATAGAGATACTTGAGAGGAAGTCCAAACCATTAATTGAAATATCAAAATATCATTTTAAATAATACGTTAATTAATTTTAAACTCGTTAGCAAAATCTAGTGTATTAAACCGATCAAAATTCAAGTGCTAAATAATATTTATTACAAAGGAAAAAGTCAAAACAGATATAGGAAAGAAAGACGAAATTCATCTTTTATTTATTTATTTTGATATGTCAAATAATCTTATTATTTACTTTTCTTTTTTTTGGTAAATTACTTAGCTCAAAGTTCAAGCTCTACATGGGCCAAGATCGTGGGCTTTATGAAACTCGCCGATTTTAGTTGAAAAAACTTTATACCAGTACTTGGGTATTCGGCCCTTATTTGGACGTATCATGTTTTGGGCTGTCACAAACTTTCATGCGACCATGGTTATCAAGTTAGCTTGAACACTTAAGCCCAAATCATTTGATTACGTACTTTAAGAAATTTTACAATGTCTACCTTTATACCTCTATTTTACATGGCACGATTCAGTATTCGGGGCAAACCACCATTAACGGATGATAATGTGGTTGTCATTCGATATTTACACGTGACATATTTTGCTATCCATTTTGTTACCTATCTTGTCACACGGATGTCAAATGTCATAATTTTTATCTTTATTTTTTGGATCTAGTCATAAGTAATTGGATTCGGCATAAGCAACTCCAAATAGTTATTAGTAACCAGCAAATCAGTTTCCTGAATATGTCGTTCGAGAGGTATTACAATGATAGCAAGCAAATCAGTTTCATAATAATCTTTTCCATTCCACTTGCAGTTTTATCAAATAATAAAAAAAAAAGGTTACATTTATTTCCTGTCGAATTTTATTTGAAGCGAAACAATGCCTAAATTAAAATATTGCAGATATAGGCAAAGGGCGAAAGCCATGCTCCAGACTGGCCTCCCAAACTTTTATCCATGCTAAACATGGTTTGACCACACTCATCAACCTTCCATCCTTCCACACCATGAATGATCCCAGCCACTCGCCATGCACTCATCGCTCTTCTTGGCAACCAATTCTGTATCATTTTCATACATATATATCTCTTCAATCATTTAGAGAAAATTAAACACTAAAAACTGGCAAATTAAGCCATATATATATCCAGTTGGCAAAGTCGGAAAAATGTGAAGATTTCTATACTAACCTCGCAAGAATGCAAGTTCTCAAGAGATATAGGAGCCACCATGGCTGGAGTAGTATGGTAGCAGCAATCTTTCCGCACTTCCTTTGGTGGGAATGGTGAGAAAGGAATAAATAATGTCCCTTTTCTTGCTTTCAACTGTTCTTTTGCGCTGAATCCCTCCCCCACCAACCATATCTGCAATTTTGCTTAGCTCTTTACTTTTGTTTTTAGTAATAATTTTACTAACTGATTATCAGTTTTCATCAATCAAATTCTTTTTCTTATTTATTTATAAAAAAAATAAAAAAATAAAAAAGCAAACCAACTTTACCTTTTGCTCATAGTTATCTGGAAAAAACAAGTTATTTCCAAACTTGTCACTTAATTTCTTGTATTTATCCTCATTTATTGTGGCCACCTGTTCATCATCAAAATTCTACTTGTATTAATATACGATGTTCCATATATAGCAAACTTGATTCTTGAATATTAAGTAATTAATTTGAGCTTCAATTAATGTTAAATTATACCTGGACACCTTTTTCACATAAAGCAAGGGCTATGGCATAAGAAACTTTGGAAGGCTTGCCCCTGAGGAGTACTAGGCTTGTTCCTTGGGGAATGCTGTTCACCACAACAGCCGCTGCTAAACTGCTTCCATCCACAAGCTTGATTTTGAGGTTAGGATACCTTTGGATATAGAGCTCTCCATTCCCATTAAGCTCTTCTTGCTGCTTAATATTGACATTAATTTGAAGAGATTATGAAATTAAAGTCTCTTTTTCTTTTGAATAACTTTGAAATAGACAAAAATATATATAAAGGAGTGATCGATGAAAAGCATAAACTTGCCTGGTTCAGAAGGCCCAAGCTCAGCACCTTAGCTCCCTTCTTATCAGCTTCTAGTATAGCCTCTTCAATCAAGTTATTCACATCTTCTTTGTGCTGCCCCAAAAGGTACTGCATGCACCATGCAGTGCAAGATCATGTAAATCAAATTGAAAAAATAACACTAAAAAGATCCCAGCAGCAATTGCATGCAACAAACAACTAGTAAAAACATGTTATTAATTATTACATGCACAGTGTATCTTGGTACCACCCAAGATTGGAGTTTGAGATTGTTGAACCCATTCTCTCTGAAATAAATGTACGACCATAAATCCAAGTGATGAAGACCGTAGACAAACATGTCACAGGCCACATCGCCATCAAATACCACTGGGAAGTGAAGGGCTTAGAGGCCAAGGAAGCAAAGCCAAGGCGCAAATGATAAATGGAGTTTGTCGTGGTTAAATGCGTCAAATATACGATGTCCGGTGACTCTTCCTGCCTTTTCAGTGAAGACTCGTATAAGGTATCCGAGGACTTGTCCACAGTATCGTAAATGTAATCATAAATCGGCATGAACAGCGAGTAATTGGTCCGAAACTGAGTATGATGCAACGAGTGATATCTGCCAAATATATATATACCATCATTCATCAGCATTAATAATGCTACAGATTACAGATATTATATATAAAAAATAGGTTAATTCAGGTTAATTATTAAGTAATTAAGTATATGGTAGCTCAGAAAAATCAGCGGAAAGAAAAGCTACTTACGAGGGGGTGTACATGAAATACTTGAGAGGAGGGAAGATAGAGAAAACCCAGTTTGGAACCAGTTCGAAGTTGCAGTGTCCCATGTTGTTCATAAGATCAATGTAAGTTATGTAACCAAATATCGCTACAAGGGAAGCAGTGCCCGTAAATGTCATTGTAAATATAGGTATTACAAAGAGAAAGAAGTATGCAACTTCCTCTGCAAATGGGTGGATAACCGCTGCAAAAGAAACCGTAATCAATTAATTATTACCATTATTCTTTAAAAGAATGCTAAAAGCCATTAATAAACCATAGCTAGCTCACAGGTAATGGGCTCGGTGACGATGGAAGAATGGTGATGGGAATGGTAGCGAGAATAGAGGTAATGGTGGTGCAGCGCCCTGTGAAGCCAATAATAGAGGAATTCCACAGGGCCTATATGGAGTAGAATTGTGATAATAACTCCATCCGATCTCCATATGGGCAAGTAAGATGCTCCTAGAAGTATCATATTCGCCAAGTAGGAAAAAAGTCCAGTTAATATGATCTGGTCATCCCTGCATATTTACCAAGTGCCAAACCATATATCCATCAATATATCACGATATATATTCGACCGACTGCAATATTATAGTAGCTATTAGCTAGAGCTAATTATAGTAACTAACCAATTGGTTTCTCTGTCAACTTGCTCAAAGTCGATGCCCTTGTCAACGATCCTGTTGTTTCCTTTGGCAGTTCGATAACGAGAATATGAAATCCATATTTGATTGTGAAGGAATCTTGACAGAAGAAATGGGAATATGAGGAAGTAGAAAAGGTCTGCCTCCTTTACTCCTTTAGTCACGAAAGAGTAAGTGCTATGAACAACCCATGGAGCCAAGATGATATACTACACACCATGAAAACAAATGCGTGTAAGCAGTGATTAGTAAATGTATATATAATCTACTCTTAAGTCTTAAAAGATAGATCGAAGAACAATCAACAAAGCTTAATTTCTGCATTAATGATCGAGTTTTAAAGTTTCATGCAATTCAAAAAGAATAAAATAATTGGAGAATTGTAATTTAAGATGGAGAGATTAATCAACTAGGACCTTGAAGTTCCCAAGAGGTTCCCATGGCCAGTTAGTGAGAACTCCAGGTTTTGTAGCCATATTTCTCAGCTTCTATATTTTAATTTCTTCATTTGCCCTGTCTCCACCCCCAACACTTTATATACTACTTGGTGGTGGCAATTTAGTACCCTAACTAAGTATAATTAGTTAATAGTTTGAGAGATCAGTTAAAGAGTTATTAGGATCATGATCATTAATTAACACGTTAATTAGGAAGAGTACTTTTCACATGGTAGTTTCCTATTGTAAAATTTGTAATTTGATATGATTTTTAGTTTATATATCATTTATTATTATTAGCTTAATATTCTTTATCTTTTCAACCAGTAAGATAGATACATTTACGTTAATTATTGTGTTAATATTTTTCATTCTATAATCATAATAAAAAAAGTTAAACTATTACAATATTTAATACAAATTGCACATTACTTATTTTACTTTTTTTAAATGTACGTAATCTTATGTTTTTCTTTTGTAATATTAAATAATTCTCTGCATATTTTAATTAGATTATAATTTCTTTGACATTGAAACTTAAATTCTTATTAAATCTTTTACATATGCAACATGATTTATAATAATTGAAATTTGAAAAAAAAAATTATTTTATTATAATTTTTTTATATATTGCTTGTAATTTTAATATTATATATAATATTTAAATCTAATGTTTTCATAATAGAGCTATTCATGGATTGGGTCAGACTAAACTCGAATAGTAAAATATTTTACTTGCCTAGCCCAATCCAGTCCGTATGGCCTTTGATGCCCATTTTTAATATTAAAAAAAAATTATATCTTCTTAAAGATATTTTATGATTAAAATTAAATAAAAATATTTTTTAAATTAAAAAAATAAATTTGAGTCAGACCTAAACTTTAAAAACATATTTGGGCCGGATCATCAAACTAGACGGATAATCCAACTCTTAGACAAATTTATTTCATAACAATTTGATTTTACTTTAAATATTTATTTATATATTTATATTCGATCTCTCTAATAATATTTCTGACTTCGCCTAGATAGTTGAGGAAAAAGTTTATGTTCAAAATCAGAAAATTAATTAAGGAACAAGTTTCTCCTCCAAGATTTTCTATTCCCATCATATGTCAGTATCTTGACACGTCTATCCAATTATAAAATGCACATGGAATCTATCTACTATTAAAATTGAGTCCTAAAAAACTCAATTGATATTTTTTAAAAAGATAAAATATATATTTTTTTATCTTTTAATAAGGACAAAAAAGACTTTTGATTGGTTTCTGAATTTGGGAAATTTGAGGTATCCTTTGGGCAATCCCAACGGTGGATAACGAGAGAATTTGGTAAGGGAGTTCTGGTCGAAATTTGAGGGTCATCAGACGGTGAATGACCGGGGGAGAGAACTTGACAGATTAAGCTTTTAGGTTCTAAATCTAAGGATAACTTTTGATCAAAATAAGCATAAACTAAATGAGTTTGAGTATTTTTTGGATAAAGCAACAGGATCCGACCCAAGTGCAACCCGTATGCAGGAAAAAAGAAAACAGAGAAAAAAAAAAGGGAAAAAGAAAAGAAAAGAAAAAGAGAAAAAATAAAGAAAAGAAAAGAATGAAAAGAATGAAAAGGAATTTTACAAAGGTTGACTTTTCTGAAATTCGTTCGGCGCATCGACTCTCGGATTCTCGACGTTTCCTAGATATGGCTTTCATTTTTGGTTCAACATTCGACATTCATTTTAATAATTTTACTTTTTCATAAATAAATAATAATGTTTTTTAGCGCATAAATGGTTTAATAATAAAAAATATCATTTTAGATTATTTTTGTTAAAAAAAATCTAAAAGAACTTTTTTTTGGAAGAATTAGAATATCGATTGTTCTTCAAAATATTCCGAATAAAAATGATTATTGAGAGATTTCTTTTTCTTAAAAATAGTCATAAGGATATTTTTTATCTTTCTTATACAAAAAAATAAATAATAAAAATTCTTCATAGGAATTTTGATTCAAGTGCATCACATTTATATTAAAAAATTATAAATATTTTTCATTATTCTTTATCATTTTCTCATTAATTTTTTACGGAAAAAAATCAGGATTTAAAATAATTATAAAAATTGATTTATCATTTTGTATATTTTAAATTGAATTTAAATTTTTTTAAGAAAATATAAAGAGATAATAAAAAAAGAAAATTAAAATAATAATGTTAAATCTTTTTCTTTTTTTTCGTTAAGTATTTTTTCAAACAATTATAATTTAAAATAATTTAATAAAATTATTCATATATTTAAAAATATATATAATACCCGCAGCATCGCGCGGGTAAAATTTCTAGTATCCTCCCTTACAGCAAAAAAACTTAATATATTAAATAAAATATGAGAAGAAAAAAAAGTTGTGTAGTCTATTTTGTACCAAAAAAAATAATTAATGAGTTTATATATGGTATGGCCAATTCCTCGCGGCAATCTCTACTTTTGTGAAATTTTAAGTCTAAAATATCATATACTTAATTATCTTGATCTCAATATTTTTCTCATCTCATGAAATTATGGGATCCTAGATATACATGCATGAGACATATAAAAAAAAAAAAAACAATAAAATGGGAAAAAAGTTTTTAATAAGCAGTGTACAATTGTTGACCTGGTTTTGGTTTTGGACATGTCTGTATCTGCCTGGTTTTGGTTTTGGTTTTAATTTAATATTATAAAATATATATTATAGTTTATTCATTAAAATAATTTTAGTATATATGTAATATATATATATATATATATAAAGTACATACATATAATTAGATCTGTTCAAAAGTCGAGTTACCCGTCTAAGCTCGAAGGTTCACTCATATTTGAGAAGGTTTGGACAAAAATATTAGGCCTAAAAAATGGTTTAGGCAAAAAAATTAGACTCGTTTAAAATATGGATCGGGCCTTGGCTCTAACATTAAAGGCCCGAGACTGGCCCGACCCGGACCATTTTCTAATTAAATAATATATTATTTATATTTTATATATATATATTTATGTAATTTATGTTAAATAAAAATTAAATATATATATATATATATAATATTATAATGTAAATATTACAAAAATTTTAAGTTGTTCATATTTAAGAATTTAATAAAAATATATATATAAAATTACTAAAAATTAAATTAAAAAATATATATATTTTAAATAAAAAATTAGAAAAAAATAATATAAGCGGGACTAAACGGGTTTGGGCAATCCATTTACAAATATGGACGAGCTTTGATAAAATTTGAGATTCATATTTCGGGTCGGACCGAACTTGGACAAACAAATAGTGTTATACCATACATGAGCCAAGCCCAGCCCATGGACACCTCTACATATAATATTAATATATATGATTTTAGTATATATATATATATATATATATATATATATATACTAAAAATATAAAAGGGATATATAGAATATTTTAAGAGGATAAAATAGTAAATTTAAAAGGTTGGATGGGGGCAGAGCGGAGCAAGCATTTATAAAAACCGTCCCGCTCCACCCAACCTCCATTTTTCATAAACCTAACAATTTGTGTATCCTTATCGTGTTTGTATATTTTTTCATTGTCATATTGTGTTTAAAATATTTTATATTTATATAAATTTTGAAACGTTAATAATTTATATAGTTTTTGAGATATTCGTGTATTCGTGTCTTGTTCGTATTATTTTTTCATGTCGTATTATATTTTTAATTATTTTTTATATCATATTCGTATCATATAATAATATCGTGTTTAATATTATTAATTTTAATTTTTCAAATAATTTTTTTTTTCTTTCAAAATGGATCAATGCAAAATTGTAGAGCGAACTGAATTTTTGTCATCCCTAGCTATTAACTCTCAGCATATACGACAAAACCATACGGTCCATCATTAAGTCAAAATAAGAGAAGCAGCCATTTACGTATGATCCTGAATCACTTGATAAACAGTAACCTTTAACTTCAACTTTAAGTTAGGAAAATGTTGCTATCAGTGACGATATCTATCGTGCGTGTCGTGCTAGGGTTTCTATGAAAATTAAGGATCACATTTCCCACCATGCAGCTAGATCTAATAATTAGATACGGTAACAATATAATACAAAATATAATATAATATGAATATTAATATATCAAAATTTATATAAATATATATTATATTTTAAATATGATTATAACATAAATATGATACAAATACATAAATTATTAAATCTACTTGCAACCAAAGGAAATATATCTCATTGTCAAAGGAATAATGTCCCAAACTCTATCTCCTTTAAAACCGAATTAATCAAATTAACTAAAATAATTTGATTAAAAAAATTTAATTATTTTAATTATTTGATTAAATTCTTGATTATTCGATTAAATTTGAAAGTACATACGAATACAATATTTTTGTTCTGTTGACAAATGTTTTTGGATATATATTATTAAAGAAATTAATTATTAATGTGGGATAAAATTTAACTTTTTAATAATTATATATAATAAACTTTTAAGAATTATATATATATATATATTTGTTAGTATTTGTAACGAATATGTAACGTCATACAAAGTCAAATGGATAGGTGATGCAAGTCTATTATAATAATCTTTATGTGATAGCGACTAGTGTCGTGCATTATAATAAGGACGAATCCAAAATGTCATTAAAAAAATATATTACCAATAGTGACATGAGATAAAAAAAAAATAGATAATTCGTCACTGATAAAATTTTACAGTAATGACAACAAAAAAATCATCACAACTTAGTAAGGACGTCACAAAAGCATTTCCCACCAAATTTTTTTAATGGTAAATTTTGACGCTAAACATTTAGTGAATTAATCTGATGATGTTTTTTTAAAATCGTCATATAAAATATAACAGCAACACAAAAGTGTGACGATTAATTATTTTAGTCACATTTGATGTATTTTTCGTGACGGTAATTTAAGTATCACTTAGAAATTTCGTCACTAATTAGCAAATTAGTTGTAGTGAAAATTCAAGTGAACAATTTTTGGTATTTGACAAGAATATATATATATATATATTTTTTATGATTTTCAATTTTAATTGTTAATGAAATTGAAGTATTAAAAGCTCTTAATATCAATGAAAAACTTTGATGGGATTGAATTATTGCATTATATATTTATATAACTTTTACCTAGATCCGACAATTAATGTATTTTTATCATAATCGTGTTTAAGGTATTATATATTTATATAAATTTTGGTACATTAATAATTTGTATTATATAGATTTTGACAAGTTCATATATTCGTGTCGCGTTCGTATTATTTTTTTTGTGTCATGTCATATTTTAATTATTTTCTCGTGTCATGTAATTTTATTGTGTTCAAAGTTACAAAATCTAATTTTACCAAACTTTTTTTAATATTTATATATTTAATAAAAAATTATATAGATTCCAAAACGAAGCACAGATGGCTTTCCTAATTTGAATGCTGTCCTAATTTAAATGACTTTTGAAAAGAAACTTACGCATGCCTAGCTAAGTTCATACATCATACCTTTAAATTAGTATTATCAATTAATTATAAATGAATTTTGTTATAGAGTATTCTAAAAACACTTTTAAAATTATCATATTAAGAAATTTATTTTTTATCACAATAACTATAAATTATTGTATTTAAGACAAAAATATTATTATAAATAATATGTTAACTAATTTTAAACTCGTTAGCAAAATCTACTGTAATTAGTAACCAGCAAATCAGTTTCCTGAATATGTCGTTCGAGAGGTATTACAATGATAGCAAGCAAATCAGTTTCATAATAATCTTTTCCATTACACTTGCAGTTTTATCAAATTAAAAAAAAAAAAAAGGTTACATTTATTTCCTGTCGAATTTTATTTGAAGTGAGACAATGCCTAAATTAAAATATTGGAGATATAGGCAAAGGGCGAAAGCCATGGTCCAAACTGGCCTCCCAAACTTTATCCATGCTAAACATGGTTTGACCACACTCATCAACCTTCCATCCTTCCACACCATGAATGATCCCAGCCACCCGCCATGCACTCATCGCTCTTCTTGGCAACCAATTCTGTATCATTTTCATACATATATATCTCTTCAATCATTTAGAGAAAATTAAACACTAAAAACTCGCACATTAAGTCATATATATATATATATATATCCAGTTGGCAAAGTCGGAAAAATGTGAAGATTTCTATACTAACCTCGCAAGAATGCAAGTTCTCAAGAGATATAGGAGCCAACATGGCTGGAGTAGTATGGTAGCAGCAATCTTTCCGCACTTCCTTTGGTGGGAATTGTGAGAAAGGAATAAATAATGTCCCTTTTCTTGCTTTCAACTGTTCTTTTGCGCTGAATCCCTCCCCCACCAACCATATCTGCAATTTTGCTTAGCTCTTTACTTTTGTTTTTACTAATAATTTTACTAACTGATTATCAGTTTTCATCAATCAGATTCTTTTTCTTATTTATTTATAAAAATAAAATAAAAAAAGCAAACCAAATTTACCTTTTGCTCATAGTTATCTGGAAAAACCAAGTTATTTCCAAACTTGTCACTTAAGTTCTTGTATTTATCCTCATATATTGTGGCCACCTGTTCATCATCAAAATTCTACTTGTATTAATATACAATGTTCCATATATAGCAAACTTGATTAATATTGAATATTAACTAATTAATTTGAGCTTGAATTAATGTTAAATTATACCTGGACACCTTTTTGACATAAAGCAAGGGCTATGGCATAAGAAACTTTGGAAGGCTTGCCCCTAAGGAGTATTTGGCTTGTTCCTTGGGGAATGCTGTTCACCACAACTGCCGCTGCTAAACTGCTTCCATCCACAAGCTTGATTTTGAGGTAAGGGTACCTTTGGATATAGAGCTCCCCATTCCCATTAAGCTCTTCTTGCTGCATAATTCACATTAATTTGAAAGGATTATGAAATTAAAGTCTCTTTTTCTTTTGGATAACTTTGAAATAGGCAAAAATGTATATAGGAGTGATCGATGAAAAGCATAAACTTGCCTGGTTCAGAAGGCCTAAGCTCAGCACCTTAGCTCCCCTCTTATCAGCTTCTAGTATAGCTTCTTCAATTAAGTTATTGACATCTTGTTTTTGCTGCCCCGAGAGGTACTGCAGTGCAGGATCATGTAAATCAAATTGATAAAAAATAACACTAAAAAGATCTCAGCAGCAATTGCATGCAACAAACAACTAGTCAAAACATGTTATTAATTATTACATGCATAGTGTATCTTGGAACCACCCAAGATTGGAGTTTGAGATTGTTGAACCCATTTCTCTCTGAAATAAATGTACGACCATAAATCCAAGTGAAGACCATAAAGAAACATGTCCCAGGCCACATCGCCATGAAATACCACTGGGAAGCGAAGGGCTTAGAGGCCAAGGAAGCAAAGCCAAGG
Source organism: Fremontodendron californicum (assembly GCA_030761205.1). Taxonomy (NCBI): domain Eukaryota; kingdom Viridiplantae; phylum Streptophyta; class Magnoliopsida; order Malvales; family Malvaceae; genus Fremontodendron; species Fremontodendron californicum. The sequence goes on along the minus strand of JAULJL010000002.1, from coordinate 42,975,349 downwards.
CGCAAATGATAAATGGAGTTTGTCGTGGTTAAATGCGTCAAATATACGATGTCCGGTGACTCTTCCTGCCTTTTCAGTGAAGACTCGTATAAGGTATCTAAGGACTTGTCCACAGTATCGTAAATGTAATCATAAATCGGCATGAACAGCGAGTAATTGGTCCGAAACTGAGTATGATGCAACGAGTGATATCTGCCATATACCATCATTCATCAGCTTTTATAATGCTACAGATTGCAGATATTATATATAAAAAACAGTTTAATTCAGGTTAATTAATAAGTAATTAAGTATATGGTAGCTCAGAGAAATCAGCGGAAAGAAAGCTACTTACGAGGGGGTGTACATGAAATACTTGAGAGGAGGGAAGATAGAGAAAACCCAGTTTGGAACCAGTTCGAAGTTGCAGTGTCCCATGTTGTTCATGAGATCAATGTAAGTTATGTAACCAAATACCGCTACAAGGGAAGCAGTGCCCGTAAATGCCATTGTCAATAAAGGTATTCCAAAGAGAAAGAAATATGCAACTTCCTCTGCAAATGGGTGGATAACCGCTGCAAAAGAAACCGTAATCAATTAATTATTACCATTATTCTTTTAAAGAATGCTAAATGCCATTAATAAACCATAGCTAGCTCACAGGTAATGGGCTGGGTGACAATGGAAGAATGGTGATGGGAGTGGTAGCGAGAATATAAGTAATGGTGATGCAGCGCCCTGTGAAGCCAATAATAGAGGAACTCCACAGGGCCTATATGGAGTAGAATTGTGATAATAACTCCATCTGAACTCCATATGGGCAAGTAAGAGGCTCCTGGAATTATCATATTCGCTAAGTAGGAAAAAAGTCCAGTTAATATGATCTGGTCATCCCTGCATCATATATACCAAGTGCCAAACCATCCATCAATATATATATATATATATATACATATATATATCAAGATCGATCGAGTGCAATATTATAGTAGCTATTATTTATAGTAATTAACCAATTGGTTTCTCTGTCAACTTGCTCAAAGTCGATGCCCTTATCAACGATCCTGTTGTTTCCTTTGGCAGTTCGATAACGAGAATAAGAAATCCATATTTGATTGTGAAGGAATCTTGTCAGAAGAAATGGGAATATGAGGAAGTAGAAAAGGTCTGCCTCCTTTACTCCTTTAGTCACGAAAGAGTAAGTGCTGTGAACCACCCATGGAGCCAAGATGATATACTACACACCATGAAAACAAATGCGTGTAAGCAGTGATTAGTAAATGTATATAATCTACTCTTAAGTCTTAAAAGATAGATCGAAGAACAATCAAGAAAGCTTAATTTCTGCATTAATGATCGAGTTTTAAAGTTTCATGCAATTCAAAAAGAATAAAATAATTGGAGAATTGTAAATTAAGATGGAGAGATTAATCAACTAGGACCTTGAAGTTCCCAAGAGGTTCCCATGGCCAGTTAGTGAGAACTCCAGGTTTAGTAGCCATATTTCTCAGCTTCTATTATTTTAATTTCTTCATTTTCCCCGTCTCCACCCCCCAACACTTTATATACTACTTGGTGGTGGCAATTTAGTACCCTAACTAATTAAGTTTAAGTTAATAGTTTGAGAGAGTTAAAGAGTTACTAGGATCATGATCTAATGTGTTAATACACATTAATTAATGTGTTAATACACATTAATTAGGAAGAGTACTTTTCACATGGTAGTTGGCAGGGGCGTAGTTATGGGTAGACCTGCTCATGGCCGGGCAGTTCGTCCGGCCCGCAGGCTCGATCCGTGTATTAAGTTGAATCTGGATAAAATATTTTTAATTCGGACCGGCCCAGCTCGAAACAATGTTTTTTAATTAAAATAATATTATTTTATTTAATTTTAATTATAAAAAAATAAAATAAAAATTATTTTTTTAATATTGTGAACAGTAAATTCGGACCTAAACTTTAAAAACATATTTGGACCGGATTATCGAACTAGACGGATAACTCAACTCTTACACAAATTTATTTCATAACAATTTTTTTTTTTTTAAATCTTTATATATCTATTTTACTATATTCGATCCCTCTTAATAATATTCTTAGTTTCGCCTTGGTAGTTGGGGAAAAAGTTTATGTTCAAAATGATAAATTTAGTTAAGGAACAAGTTTCTCCTCCAAAATCTTCTAGTCCCATCATATGTCAGTATCTTGACACACTATCCAATCATAAATGCACATGGCATATTTATATTATTATTAAAGAGAGTCATTGAATTTGTGTTAAAAATTAATCAGACATCAATTTAATTAAAAAAATATATATCAAAAAATTTAAATTAAAAATATAATATTAAATGCAATTAAAGATATTTATGTAATTTATTTTTTTTTAAAACTACTTCACATGTGACATCATCTTTTTTATTTAAAAAAAAAATTACCCAATTTTCTTTAAAAAAACTACTCAAATCTTATATCATTAAATTATTTATTTTAAAATATTATTTAACTCATATTTTTTTTTTCACCCACACTGAGGGTGTACAATATCTAATCCTCCGTTAAAGCAAAAAAAACTTAATATATTAAATAAATATGAGAAAGAAAAAAAGTTGTGTAGTCTGTTTTGTAACCAAACAAATAATTAATGAGTTTAAAATTAAAATAAATATAATTAATAAAATACATCATTTAAAATTAAAATAAATATAATTAAATACATCATTTAAAATTAAAATAAATATAATTAATAAAATAATTTTTTAAAATTTTTTCCCAGGCCAATCGATTACGGATCCTAAATCAATCAGCGAGTCAATGTGCGGACTAACCCTTTTAAATACATTATTCAAAAATAAAATAAAAACTAATTAATAAAATATATATTTTTCGTGCGGATCGGGTATGAATCCTAAACCGACCTGCAAGTAAACATGTTCATGGATCGGGCCAAGTTTAAGGCTTTTTGTGTCTACCCAGGCCCGGCCCAAAATATGAGCAAAATTTGTTGACCAGGCCCGGCCCTAATTACCAAAGAAACCCAGGCCCGGCCCGATCCGCTCAATTTTTTCACGTGTAATTAACGTTTTCTCCGTATCACACATTTTCCTCTCCTTTCACCAAAACGGTTAAAATACTTAAATAGTCATTATATTATAGTCAAAAGTGTATTTTAGTCCTTGTACTATAGAAGTGAGTAATTTAATCCTTGTACATTTGAAATTTGTGTAAAGAAGTAAAATTGGTAACAGTGTTAAAGGCAAACCGTCTAAATGCTGACATGAACATGTGAAATTGACAAAAAATTAACTTGAAAAAAAAAATGATGAAGTGTCAAATTTTTTACTCAAGTGAAATTTTTTAAGAATAAAATTTTTACCCAAATCCCTTCCTTACCCGTGAAAATATGTTTTTTTTTTCAAAGTTATCTATTTTGTCAGTTTCTAAATTTCACCTGAGCAAAAAAAAATGACACATCATCACTTTTTTTTTTAGTCATATATTTTGTCAGTTTCACATGTCCACGTCAGCATTTAGACGATTTTCTATTAACACTATTATCAATTTTATATTTTTATATCAAATTCAAACCTATAAAAATTAAATTATTTATTTTTATAATACAAAAATTAAAATACACTATTGAACAACAAGTTTTTAGATAGTTTAACCCACCAAAACCCAAGATAATATTACGTTTATTTTTCAGACTTTGGACCCACACTAGTGACAAAAAGCCCATGTCTACTCATTTATGTTGGAAAGAGACAAGAAAGTGAAGTGAAAGGATCTTAAAAACTTATGCTTATTTTTTATTGGACGAAAAGATGGGCTTAAAATTTTGAACTATTCGGGTGCTAGCATTAGCATAAATAATATACTATCCGGTCGGATCCAGTCATTTAAAAAATGAATTTAAAATTTGTCCAGGTCCATTTTTAGCCTAACATTTTTGATCAAATTTTCTTAAATATCGGGTGAATTTTCGGATTTGAACGGGTAGCTCGACCTTTAAACAGGTCTACTTGTAAGTCAATATACAGATCAATCTCTTTAAACACATCATTTAAAAATCAAATCAAATAAAAAACTAAAATGATTAATAAAATAAATTTCTTTTTTAATTTTTTCTAAACGGGTCGATTGCGAATCCTAAACCGACTCGCGATTGAACGTATGGGCCAACCCTTTAAATACACCATTTAAAATTAAAATAAAAGTAATTAATAAAATAAATTTCTTATTTTAACTTTTTTTTTTCTCGAGCGGATCGGGTATAGATGCTAAATCGATTCGCGAGTCAATGTGCAGACCAATCCCTTTAAATACATCATTTAAAAAAAAAACTTTAAACTAAAAATAATTAACAAAATAAGTTTCTTTTTTATTTTTTTTCCAATCGGATCGGGTATGGATCTTAAATCGATCCGCAAGTCAACTTGCGGACCAACCCTTTTAAATACATCATTGAAAAATAAATTTAAAATTAAAAACTAAATGTAATTAATAAAATAAAATTTATTTTAATATGTTTTTTCGAATGAGTTTGGTATGAATCATAAATCAATCCGTGAATTATCGTGTAAACCCATTATCTTTATTTTTTGTATTATAAAGTAGGACAAAATTATCTCTAAAATATTTCAAAAATATCCCTCAAGTCCTACGGACTCAAAAATAAATTTTTTTGTATTATATCCTAAGACAAAATTGTAGTTTTTTTTATTCAAATATAGCAAAAAAAAATATCAAAATACCGTTGTTTTCGGATTAATTCCCAAAATTCGCTTTTTTTTTTCTAGCTGGGAAATCGCCATCCCCCATGGCGATTTCCCAGTGTAAAAATTTCAAAATTTGCAAAAAACATCAAGGGAAATCGCCATGGGGGTGGCGATTTCCCTTGGTTAAATTTGCAAAATTTGCAAATTCAATGAGGTGGCGATTTCCCTTCATGTATTTTTTTTTAATAAACAAAATTTAAATTTATTTTTTTATTTGTAAATTTTGTTTTTTAATTTTAAAAATTATAAATTAGAATAAATGTACTTTTATCAATATAACGAGAATAATGTGTTTTAAATTTCTAATATATAAATTTATATGTTTTGCATTTCATGTTATTTATTTTAAATTTGTTCGGAAATTAATTGTTATATTTTATTTTAATTTATATCTTAATGTTGTTATTTAATTTTAATATAATAATCCAAATTATATGATAAGTTATTTTTTTCATTTTAATTTAATTTTCTTTTTTAAATTTTAATAAAAAATAAAATTTTAATCATAAATTAAATTATTATAATTTTAACAAATATCCAGTTTTAAACTGTAACAATCTATACTATTATTAAAAACAATGATTAAATTGATGTCACGAGTTAAACGAATACCAACTCAAAAAAAATAATCAAATTAAAAAAAATTATTTTACGATACCAACTTAAAAATAACTTCTTTATTTAAAAAAGTTACTCGATAAATTTCTTTAAAAAAATTTTTATTTACATTTTACATCATTAAATTATTTTTGATATAAATTAAATTTTGCTTTTTATAATATTACAAAATTATAAAAAATACAATTTTTGATATAAAAATTTAATAAAAAATATAATCTTTTTTTTAAATTTTAATAAGAAATATATTTTTATTTTTTATAAAATTGTAATAATAAATTAAATTACATTTTTAATATATATTTAAAAAAAATAACCAAAACTAAAAAATATTTTAATTTAATTTATAATTTTTAAAATTAAAAAACAAAATTTACAAATTAAAAAATAAATTTAAAATTTGTTTATTAATTTAAAAAAATACATGAAGGGAAATCGCCACCCCCATGGCGATTTCCCTTCATTGAATTTGCAAATTTTGCAAAAAATACTAAGGGAAATCGCCACCCCCCGTGACGATTTCTCTTGGTATATTTTGCAAAATTTGAAATTTTTACACTGGGAAATCGCCATGGGGGATGGCGATTTCCCAGCTAGAAAGAAAAACGGATTTTGGGAATTAATCCGAAATCAACAGTATTTTGGTATTTTTTTTTTTGGCTATATCTGAATAAAAAACCCAAAATTGTCCCTACATTTAAAAAAAAAAAAAAAAACCCTTTTGAGTCTTAAGGTTTCAAAAATAATAATAGAAGAAACTAATTTTTTTTTTTTTATCTTTACTAAAAAATAAAATAGGAAAAAAATATTTTAATTTTTCAAAAAATTTCAACTAAATCTCTGAGGAGTCAGCATATTAATAAAATTGAATATGAATAAAAAATATAAATAAAATTCAAAAGTTAAATAATCAAGGAATTTAGTTTTTACACGTCTTTTCATTCATTCATGGTGCATTAATTTAGACAGAGATGGTACACCTACCGTACGGATGAAGAGACATCTTCTCAATTAATCTATAAACAAGTAATACCTTACTTACATTTTTATTATCAACAAAAATATCATATTTTATCTAAAATGTTTTTTTAACAAAAGAATAAAAACAATAAAATCATAAATTTGTATATAACTTATATTTCTTTGCAGCACCAACAAATTCAAAATGATGAATTACAATCCTACTACCATTATAATTTATATTGTAGTTATATTACTAACATAAAAAACAATTGCATATTAAATGGTTATTATAGCTAAATGCTTAAAATAGTTCTTATATGCTTATATTGAATAGAAAATTAGATATCATAATTAAAAGTTTAAAATAACCTTTGCATATTTATATTAAATTAAAATAGATCTCAAAAATGTATTTAACATTTATACATGTACCCATTTGGTATGGTTTAATTAAACGTATCTTATACGTGCCAAACACGTTCAAAACACAAAAATTGCTATGTTAAAATTCATGTCAACATATCTTATTACGAAATACATTTTCATCAAACCTATATACGATTTTTTCCATATTATTTTTATATCGTATTTAAAATTATTAAATCTAAATTATCAATCATTTTAACAACTTTACTTGAATCAAATAATCCTAACTAATATTAAGCTAAATGCATGCATCCATTAATATCATCCTATAATATAGTATTTTTTATCTTTTACCGTTAGAGAAAGAGAATTAAAATTTTGAAATCTTAATTTGTGCAGCGAAAACATAAAAAATATGACTATACTATAATATTTAATCATATAGTTTAAATTATAAGTGAAAATTTAAGTCTAAAATATCATACTTAATTATCTTGATCTCAATATTTTTTCTCATCTCATGAAATTATGGGATCCTAGATATACATGCATGAAACATATAAAAAAGACAAATAAAATGAAAAAAGATTTTAATAAGCAGTGTACAATTGTTGAGCTGGTTTTGGTTTTGGACATGTCGGTATCTGCCTGCTATTTGACTAGTAGGACGGCAATGAGTGGGACCGAAATTATTTATTCACTTTTGTTTTATGAATTTTACTAACGAATATTTTAAAAATATTTTTAAAATTATTAAATATAATAATATTTTTATTAATATATTAAAAATAATGAATAAAATTATCAATTTTTATATTTAATATAACATTATTATTATAAATAATATATTAATTAATCTTAAAAAATATCTTAAAGACATTCATTAGCAAAACATTCGTCTTCATAAATATCAGTTACATTCATAACTATTTTATGCTATTCCATTCCATCCATTTTTTATTAATTATTTTTATTTTAATACTATAAAAAATATATTATAGATTATTCATTAACATAATTTTAGTATTTATGTAATATACATATATATATATATATATATATAAAGTATATACATATAATAGTAATATATATGATTTTAGTATATATACACTAAAAATATAAAAGGAATATATAGAATATTTTAAGGAGATAAAATAATAATTTTAAAACGTGGGACGAAGAGGAGTAGAGTAAGTATTTATCAAAACCGTCCCACTTCATCTAACCTTCATTTCTATAGACCTAATAATTTGTGTATCCTTATCGTGTTTGTATATTTTATCGTTGTCATAATTGTGTGTTTAAAGTATTTTATATTTATATAAACTTTAAAATGTTAATAATTCATATTATATAGATTTTGAGATATTCGTGTATTTGTGTCGTGTTCGTGTTATTTTTTCGTGTCGTGTTGTGTTTTTAATTATTTTTTTTATATCATGTTTATATCATATAATCGTATCGTGTCTAATATTATTAAATTTAAATTTTCAAAAAAAAAAATTCATTCGAAATGGATTCATACAAAATTTGTGGAGCGAATTGAATTTTGTCATCCCTAATTATTAACTCTCAGCATATTCGACAAAACCATACTGTTCATCATTAAGCCAAACAGCAAGCATTATATGTATATGATCCTTCAACTTTAAGTTAGGAAAATGTTGCTATCGGTGAGGATATGTGTCGTGCGTGCGTCGGCTTCTATGAAAATTAAGAACCACATTTCCCACCCACCATCCAGCAAGATCTAATAATTAGATCCGATAAAAATATAATACAAAAAAATATTAAAATATAATATAAAATATAATACAAATATTAATATATTAAAATTTATAAAACACAAATTATTAACATACTAAAATTTATATAAATATATAAAAAATATTTTAAACATGATTATAATATAAATATATGAATTATTAAATCTAGTTGCAACAAAGTGAAATGTATCTCATTGTCACCATAATCATCTCTTTAAAACTTGTGTCAGGCTAAAGTCGAAGACTTCCGTAAAAATGGGTGGTTTCACTTTAAGTGATTTGGTAGAGTGAAGTAATGGGTGGAAGAAAAAGTTGGGTCTGCAAATACAATGGGGGCTGAAAGGGGGGACTCTGGTTTCTAGTAATTTGGATGGGCCGGGCCGGATTTGAATATTTCTTTGTCAATTCGGGCCGGATTTGATCATAAAATCTTGTTTATATTTCGGATCAGATATGAGCAGACACAAAACATATAAGTATTTTGTTTGAGTCCGGTTCAAACCCGGTCATGAATAGGTCTAAGCTCTATTAGGCCATGGTCGTGGGCCTTATGAAACTCACCGTTTTTAGTTGAAAAAACTTTATACCAGCACTTGGGTAATCGGCCCATATTTGGATGTGTCATGTTTTGGGCTGTCACTCACTTTCATATGGCCATGGTTTTCAAGTTGCTAACCTGTGAATTATGCAAGACCTTTGTCTTAGTTACTTAAGCCCAAAACATAATTTATTTTTTTAAAATTTATTTGCTGAAACATGCTGCTTTAAGATGCATTTATTATATAATTATTATTTTTTCATAATATATATTTGTGGTAGAAATAGTTTTTTTTTTTTTTCATTCTTGGAATGGATTTTTTTGAAAAACATTATAATAAAATTGGAAGTAAATTGAAGTAATAAATAAAAATTAAATAAAAAAGGATGGAAAGAAAAGGTAAAATTCCAGGCAGATAGTTCGATTTGATATAATCAAAACATATAGGGGCAACATTGCAAAAACAGCATATTTTTCAGAGAATTTTGAAAGAAAAAAAAAAAAACCAACTACGCTTTGTAGGCCGAAAAAGACCGATCCCTCTTTCTCTGCCAAGGGAGAGAGAGAGAGAGAGATTGAGAGAATGACTGAAATTTCAAGAAGTAGATCGCTTCGTTTGCTACTGTTTTTCGCTTCTGTTTCTCTACAATTGATTTCAGGTTTCCTTTCTAGATCGCTTTTTACTCGATATTTTTTAGTTGTTTTTTTTTAATGAATTTTATATTTTTTAATTGAAATATCAATTTATTCTGTTCGGAATTCGAATCATTGATTGCATGAAAATCAAGTTTATTTGTATTGTTAATTTGTACAGTTTACTTGTTTATCGAGATAGGACGATTTTATGTATTGATGTCATGCGAATCTCACCTTCATTTTAATTTGAGTAATTCGTGGAATCTCTCAAATTTATCAGTTTTTGGTAACACTTAATATTCTTTGATTGGCTGCTGAGAAAATTAACATCGAACGAACATGAAAATAAAGCATTTTGAATCCATTTTTTTTCCTTTCCTTTTCATTTTCGTGAGGGGGTGTAAAGGATTTTTTTTTTTTTTTTTTTTTCAAATTCTATACCTTTAGTTGTTTTGCTTTTGTGAAATTGCCACTACGAGAAATTTTACGTATTTGATTTTTTACTTCGAAGAATGAATAGATATGTAATATCTCTGATTCCGACTTCCTTTTGTGAATCTCAAACTTTATAAGAAATCTGCTATTTAGCGGTATAGGTAGGCAATTATCATTTATATAGCATGATCAAAATTAAGTTGTGCTTCAAACTCAACCCTCTTAAATCTTAATCCTATTTCCATGAAATTTGTGATGTTTGATTAAATGGAGTCGACATGAAATTATGGTGTCGTGTATAGCTGATCTAGATCCATGTAGTTTTGTTGCATACATCGTAAGGGAGAGGGTTCCATATTCCTTATTATTGGTGTACTTGCTTTTTAGCCTTCATTGAACTTTTTTGCAGCTGAATTTGATTGGAACACTGATTAAGTTGCTGTAACGGACATTAAAGTACAGATTGTTCTTACTGAAACTGTTAAACAGTTTGCTCCAATTTGTTTCCTTTTTTCAGGTTTTTCTGATGACTCTAAAAGTTCGAAAAACAGCTCAAAGACCAAGTCTAATACAAATAGTAATACTGGGACCAAGGTAGTCATCATATTGCTCGGGCTTGTTGCAGTAGGGTTGTTTTCATTTTTCCTTTTCAAGTTGTGGCAAAAAAAGAAACGGGACGAGCAATATGCCCGTCTTTTGAAGTTGTTTGAAGAAGATGATGAGCTCGAGGTTGAACTTGGCCTTCGGGACTGACAGCATCATTGAAAACTGAGCTCATCCTATTTGAGGTGTGTACATAAACTGTTTCTGTGGTCCTAAATTATCTAGATTCAGTTACATCCCTTGTTCTGTTTGTAAGGAGGAATTAATTTTTCATAATCCATGTTTGTATTCTAGTAGTTGAATACAACATAATGGTTGAATGTAAATGAAGAACATTGTAATCATCTACACTGATCTGGAACTTTGAACTTCACTATAATGTGCACTCCCCATGCATGTTAAAGCTTGAAACTCAAGTCTATATCCATATGCATCTGTCAGTTTATCTGCTTTCCAAGTACCTATCCATGCAAGACAGTAGAAATAGACAAGTTGGTGACAGTGGGACTTAATGCCATCATTGCTGAGAAATGTGGACCTTCTGTTTGAGTTGTTTGGCTCTTGATGATCATTAATACTGCTTCATGTTGATTCTATTCATTGATTGTTGTTATCTGGTTTTGCATTTTACCCTCCTTTTATGTTTATTCTTTTAGCTGTTGACACTTAGTTTCTTGGTTTTAATTTGCAGGCTGAAATGGCAACAATGGCCTCTGTTGTTTAGAAAACTCATTTTTCTGATGGTCAAAATGAGGATTTAGGCATATCCTGTGGTGAGGTTAGATAATTTTTCAACCTTAAGTTGTAGTACTTGTAATGATATGTTAAAAATGAAATTTATTATGAATTTAAGTTTTGTGCCTACTTTGATTGGGGATGGCTACCATTTTGTACAAGATGTCTGAAAGGTGTTACTTCACTGTTTGTAAAGAATGATTTTTATATTCATTCACATTTGTAGAGATATTGATATCTTGATCCTATAATGATTGAGTTTCTTGATTATCTGCCTGCTTCGATTTAATGATAAAACAAAAAGTTAAAAAATAGGTAATCTGGCAATTGCTTGCGACTTAAAGTGTGTACCATACAGAAGTTGAAGCTTGAAACTCTTATTCAGAGTTGGTTAACTAAGAGGGAAAACCTATGTTGTTCCGACGTAGATATGATGATATGACCTTTCAAAAACCCTCCAAATACATGAAAAAACTTAGAAAAGCTAAATGTACCCGTGTCGGACACATACCCATATCCGATACACCTGAATTCGAGTAACATCGACACTTACACCCGAATCCGAGTAACATAAGAGAAAAACTATCAAAAAATCTAGGATTAGCAATGGTTGCCTGTAGAGTTTCAAGTTTCTTGGAGAATCAGTTAATCGCCGGCAACTAGGGCAGGTACGAAAAGGCAGGCTGCGATTTGATCCTCAAACGATGCTCTGTTTGTAAGGATGAAGCGCCTGAACTTTGTGAGTTCAATGGTTTATTTTTGCAAGAAAGGATAAGAACCAATGCTTGGTTAGAACAAAGAGATCCATTTATGCGGTATAATCCCATCATTTCATCTCTAGCAAAGATAAATTTCGACCTTGAATTATGATTATACAAACTGTAGTTTATAAAGAACCAATCTTATCATTGATTGACTAGTTATTGTATGTTCCCTGCACGCAGCCTTGAATTCCTGAAATTTCTAAAATATGAACCAAAAGGTAGAATAGAATCAGAATCAGAGTCTGATTCATAGCTCACCAATTCAGCCCCCACGAAACAAATTCCTACAATAATCTGCCGTGTTTTTGCATGAATAGAAGCATGACAAGTACATATAAACCAGTTCAGTTACATGCAGAGACATGCAAAATAAACAAGATAGAGAGAGAATAATACTTATTATTAAGTCAAAATACAATACAATGACTGATTGTATCTCATAATCAAGGGCATGCATATATGTAGAAATATGCATGAAATATTGTAAGATTGTCAGTACAAAGAATCTTCGAGTGCATTTGAGGTTATGAGACCCAGAAGCAGAAAGAACGTGGCTAAAATAATTAGGGAATAAGTTATTGGTAACTAATGAAGCAGAGGAGTCAAACTTTATGGGGAATGGAGAAGGTAACCGAGATGCGAAACCATCATCGCCAAAACTGACAGGAGTTTGACTAGCTCTTCCTGACTCAACCTCCCTCAGTTTTGGTGAAAAAGATCCATCACAAAACCATCAGGATTTCAACTAATCAGATGCAGTGAACCAGCAAGAAACAAAGATTTATCATCAATGAGTAAGGTCATCTTCCTGTCTTGGCCCGTTTCATTCCTGTACTGTTAAAGGGCGACATACTCGGACTCATACTCGGACTCATTCTTGGGCTCTCTTCCCTCAAAGTACCATTTAGCAAAGCCAACTCCCTAAGCTGTTGTTTCTTATAGCTATCCAAGGATTCATCCTGCAGATGGTTGAAAGGGAGGCGTTAGAACAAACAGAAAAGGAAGGGTAACATAAAAAACACAAATTGCTTTTGTTCATACCACAGGCTTCAGAACGTTTTCTAGTATTGCAACAGCACGGTCCAAACGAGAATTTATCATATCCTCGGGAAATTCAGCCTCCACCAACACATGCAGTGGCTCATTAAGGTGTTCATATCCGGCTTTATCTTTCAGTTTCTCTTCCTATAGAAAAGTCAGCAGCCGGTTGTGCGAATTTAAAGGAAGTACAAACGAATAACAAGTGAAGCAAACATCAAAGGAAAACTTGATCTTATATTTAAGTTGAAAACTCAAAATTTCTCTTCAATATGCAGTTCACTAAGCTAGCCATGACCTATCTTTAGACTTTAATTATGTCAGAACTTGCTTATGCATGATTGAATTTAACAAGTTACTTTATTTAGTAAAAGTAATCATTGCACTGATCACAATAGTTACAAGTGCAAAAATTTAAAAGATTAAATAAACATACTGAAGTTTGTTGTAAAGTATGTCAAATGCAAATGGAGACGCACATCATCAGCATAGATAAAACTAGATGAGCAATTTTCACATCGCCTACAATTTAAAATGTCCTTTAGAAGATGGATTGAGAGGAAAAATATGAAAAATAGATGCAATTTGCAAGAGAAAATAGAAAATACTTCCATTATAATCAGAATCTGTACAAATGACTGAGCAAGAAGCAGCTTAAGACTCAACCTGTACAATGCAAAATTACATGCTGGAAATAAAAGAATTCATGATTGACCTTACCATTACAGAATCCTTGACAGAACCCTTGCCTCTTATGTACACCCTACACTCCGACATGGCTTCAACTCTCTTCAAGGAGTTTCCTCGTGGTCCCAAAATTCGGCCAACAAAATTATACTGAAAAGCTTCTGAGTCAGAACTATCATCTTAAAAGGAAGTAAATGAAAACTTACTCAAAATTTTCAAAATAACTTACATTTGGATATTTATCCACAGGTACATCAAGTCTAATAACTCTCTTTACAATTGGTGTTGTAGGGACTCCTGGCAAACCAAGCCAACCCATTGGTGCATCTTGAATTGGAGCAACTCGTTGCAGATGCCTATTTTCCTGAAGCAAGATAATCACATTAAAGAAATTTCATTTTCCTTTCATTTAACATTAATGAGGAGCAAATTATTGATCTTAAGAATAAATCATATTGGGGCAAATAACAAGGCAGTTGAAATTTATTAACCTGGTAAGCAATTACAAACTTTTAAACAAAAGAAAGAAAAAAAAAATCAAAACAACATGGTTTGTATATAACCATTAAACAGCACTACCTCTGTTTGCATTACGGACCATCCCTCCAAATCCATCTGTCTCCCATTGGAATGTTGACCCAATGACCTAAAAGGACTGTCATGCTCAAATCTCTCATGATCCACAAAACTAGGATTAAGACCTGAGACCCTTCTGATCTCTGCAGTGACGTGAGAAAAAACATAAGTGACTCGATATGTTGTCTAAATTACCTTCATCAGTAAAGGTCATCATTTGGGGTTTATGTTTGGCTACATGCTTTAGTAGAACTCTCTAGTGGCATGCCCTCCGGTATGCTTACTTTAAAAGCACATAGATGATAGATTATAGAAGCATCTAGCTTAAGAATACTTCAGCTTGTAATCACTTAAAACCAAATGTTGTCATCTTAGAATTATAATAGGACAATTATAGCTAAGAGGACAGTTAGTACTAGGCTGTTATTTGTCTAGAATTTCAGTTCATTTGTTGACAATCACTATGTTTATTTTCAACAAGAATGGTTTATCCTTGGAAGAAACGAACCAACGGAGCACTGATGATAATGAATCTATAATAACAATCTAGCACATTGAAACGTACATTAATTAGAACGAGAATATAAACGGTAGCTTTAGGCACAAGATTTGACATCCTTGAGAAGTGTATATGTAGCATGTATCAATACAGATAGCTTTATTTTTAGAATGACGTTTATTCAAACAAACAAAAAAAAACAATCTCAACCAGTTTCTAATGATACAAATCACAACTGCTAATGAATCTTATATTGAAGAAAAAGGATAACAGATGATTCAATAACCTTGATTAAGAAGCCTGGTACATAGAGGCAGAACTTGCATAAAAGCTCCCAACTTCTGTTTCTCAGCCAATAATTCAGCTAAATATCTGCCATCGTTACTTACTTGTAAGATAAATTGAAGATAACAATGATACAGTCAGACTATATCTATATAAAATAGAATATATATATATATATATATATATATATATATATATAAAAGCGCATACATACAAATATGTGCATCAACCTGAGGAAAAACATAACCATCAATTAACAAACATAAGCTTTTCCTTAAACCATCAATTATACAGAAAAACTTAAGCTTTTCCTTAAGCCAACTTCGAAAACCCACATCAACCAGAATAAAGAAATCTCAAACTATTAGACTAATAAAAAAGAACCCATCAATAATTAGAGTAAAACTTTCCCAAAAGAAAAAAACAAGAAAATGGGATTGGATTGAATTGAATTGGATTGATTAAAGTAATTTAATATAATTTTTTAAAAAAATCTGACCTTTCACGATCTGTAGGAAGAGAAGAAGGTCTATGAGGAGAAGCAAGGATTCCAGAAGGCGGGTACTGAAAGTAACTCCCCGGTAGGATTCTCTCTCCCATCGTATACTCACCCCTTCTTAAGCCTGCTCCATTCATTCAGCACAGAAAAAAAAAAGTCTTCAAAGTCATCAATCCAGCGGTATATACAGATATATAAAGATAAAGGAAACAACAAAAAAAGACTTGCCTTGATGAAGGGAAAAGTAGATAGAGATAGAGAGAGTGGCAGGTGGAGAAACTAAGGAAATGAGAAAAGGGGCAGAGATGCAAAGACTGCTGCCCCTTTATGTGGAGAAGAGTGTCAATGAGAGATCAAAGCCCTACTCCAAGAGGACTCTTGGATACTTTTTTTTGCTCTATTTATATCTCTCAATTTCTTACCACCCTCCATTTTTATGTTTACTTTTTTTTTTTTTTTTTTTTTTACTTTTTCATACACTTTATTATAATAATATTCAGTTGGAAATATCAAATATTGAATCATTTTATTTATTTATTTATTATGAATTTGTTTTGTTTTTTCTTGTTTTGTTATATAACATGTGAAATAAATTGTTTGGGTTGAATCTCTTTTGTTCAATTGTCTTTGTAAAAAATTATGGTCATTGTAAATATTCAAAATTTTGCAAAATTGGTATATAAAGCAAATTTAATTGGTAACTATTATTTTGAAGCTCAAAGTTATTTTACCTATCAAAATTTTAATTAATCTTATTTTATAATAAGAAAATGAATTGAATTAAAGCTTTGAGCCAATGAATAAAAAATAATCGAAAGTCAAATTGATGTGATCTTCAAGTCATCGATGTAATCGATTGAACCTGATTATTCAATTAAAAAATAAAATAAATATTAAATATGTGATTTTGATATTAAATAAGTATTAAATATGGTAATTAGTTAATAAAAATATGTATTTGTCTTAATGATATGATATTTAATATAGGATTAAGAGGTTAAAGATTTAAATCTCATTACTTACAAAAATAATTTTAATAAAAATAATAAAAAATCAAATTTTTATCGATTTTCAACCAGTTCATTGAATCCTCGATTTTTTTGTATGTGCCCGGTCAAACAAGCTATCGATTTTCAACCAGTTTATTGAATCTTCGATTTTTTTGTATGTGCCCGGTCAGACAAGCTATCGATTTTCTATTAAACCGATCTGATTTTTTCAACACTGTTATATGTAATAATAATTAATCTATAATTGATGAAATGGACTTGAAATGTTGATTATATAAGTCTTCCTAGTGAGACTTATCAAATATGATTACAATTTCATCTATTTAATAAAATTGTAATTTATAATGAAAAAAACTAATATTAAAACCTTACATAAAAGAAAACGAATCCGAATAGATCTACCACATAAATAATTATATCATATACTAATATTTTGACTTCGACAAATAAAGTGGAGTCTAGATTGAGACAATGAATTGTAATATTAAATTAAATCTCATAAAAAATTAATTAATAAGAATAAACTTAAACTAATATTTTAGTTTAGTCTATGCTATACCTACATATAATTTAGTCAAAACGAATGCCGTAAACAAATTGCAATGAGATTGCATACATTTTGATAATATAATATATGATATTTTAAAGGTTCCATTCATTATTTTTTAATTTTGACTATGCAATAAAACAATATAATTGATGCTTAAGAATATGCTTTTATATATCTAAGGATTATGAAGGAAAAAAAAAAAAGGTTTTATTTTATACTATAAAGTTTATTGAATTTTTTTTTTTAATTTCAAAGAAATTTATTTGTCAAGAACTTTTAAAAGGAAATTTTATTTTTAATGGTTTTCTAATATATTTATGTGTAAAAAGCATAAAAGATTAAAATTTTAATTTCTTTCACAAAATTTAACTAAAGAAGAAAATCACTATATATTTTGTATTTATCATATATTTTTAAATAAAAAATCATTTTAGTACCAAAAAATTAATCTCAAATCATTAAAAAAAATTGCCGTGGTGTCGTAGATTTATTCATGAGTCGTGTTTAAATAAATTTTTTAATAATTTGGATCAGTTTAATCTGACTCAAATTATTGTTTACGTAATAAATTTTATTTATTTAAATATTAATATTAATATAAATTTCTTAATATTTAATATTTTTAAAATAATAAAATGAATTTTCACCTAAATTTAAACAAAAAAAATAAAAAGTGCGGATTGCGCACATAGGTATATCTAGTATTAAGATTTATTAGGATTTAGGAGTCTTTAAATTAAAAAGAAATGACGACATAATTAATCGGAATATTATTTATTAATTAGTATAATAAGAAACCTACCATCTCTTAAATTCCTTGTTTTTTTTTTATGTCTTCTAATTTTTTTTCTCTCTCTATTCTCTAACACTCTTTACATGGTGATTTGGGTTTCAATTCGCAAAAATTAGGGCCCCGATGTGCTAATCGATCGATTATCAGCTCCGTTTATAGAAAATGTGATCTCAGAGTGATTCTCGCGCTTTTTTTTGGAACCCAGTTTTTATAAAAGACAGAGGCGGTGAAGTTTATTGAGGGGGATTTTTGTGGTTTGTGATTTTTAGGGTCAGGGTTTTCGAAAGCATGAAGGGGACTTTGGATCGAACCAAGGTGGTTCTCCGCCACTTGCCGCCGGCCATTACGGAGTCCATGCTTGTCGAACAAGTCGATAGTGCTTTTGCTGGCCGTTACAACTGGCTCTCCTTTCGTCCCGGGAAGAGCAGGTTAGTTTTTTTTTTTTTTTTTGAGTTATATTCTTAATTGGACTTTTTTTAGTATTTTATTTATCTTTCTTTTTCGTGTTTCGTGTTTTTGTTAATGGAGTCTCTAACTCTCTCGCTCTCTCTCTCTTTAAATTTGGCAGTTTTTTCCTTTATTCAAGGGTTTGTATGGTTTTTTTTGTTGTTGTTGCATTTACTGTATTATTACTGCTTTTAGCACTAAGAATCTTGTAAATGAATATATGTTTTTTTAATATATATATATATATATATATATATTAGATTTCTTATTTCGAAGTTATGTCATTTTAGGGTTTATTGCTGGTCTCTTGTAAATGGGCATATATCATATTTGGCCTTTCTTTGCTTAATTAAAGACTCAGTTTCAGTCTCCTCTAGTAGGAGCCTGTCCTCATACAGTTCTTCTAGTCCTCTTTGTTGGAGCCTGCCTCTGCTATAAAGTAATGTTATTGGCCCGGAAGTAGGTTTTGCCCATGTTCTAGATCCTTTGGATCAAATATGAATAAATGCTTTAGATACTGTTGAGAGATTAATTCACCCAGTTGGTCTTGCATATATTTCATTTTGTATTTTTTCTTTACTTTTATGTAACCACAGTTGCAGGGTTAGCATACTGCAAAAATATTATCTTATTATAGTTTACTTTTCAAAATTATTTTGCAGTCAGAAGCATCAGTCTTATTCTAGAGCGTACATAGACTTCAAGAGGCCTGAAGACGTTTTGGAGTTTGCAGGGTTCTTTAATGGTCATGTGTTTGTTAATGAGAAGGGTAATTCTTGAACTTTAAATAGATCGATGAAGCATAGCATACCTTTGATATTAGCAATTCTAACTAGTATTAGTTTTTGTTGCATCTGGATAAAATTCCGTTCTCTCTCTAATAGGCTAATGAATCTGATTCTCTATTTTAACTAACAGCTCTGAAATCTTTTAGTTGTTTGGAGATGTTAGAGCACCTTGATTGCCAAAATAGAAAAAGAGATTTTTTGACAGAATCAAGATCTAGTATTTTGACAAGCTTAAGTACCATCTCTTATTTTTTAATTAATCTGTTTTTATCAACCTCTATTCAAATTAGAGGCTTGCTATAAACTGATGCTACACATGGATTTCAAAGTAAAAGATTGATTCTCTTTTTCAGGGGCTCAGTTCAAAACTATTGTCGAGTATGCACCTTCTCAACGTGTTCCAAAGCAGTGGTCTAAAAAGGATAGTCGTGAGGGGACTATATTAAAAGGTAATAAGTTGATTTTCTTTATATATAATTCAAAAAGTGGATTTCATTGAACTTATGTATGGCACTGTTTTCCTGTTCATAAATACAAGTATTTCTTGATGAACATCTAGATCCTGAGTATTTGGAGTTCCTTGAATTTCTGGCGAAGCCGGTTGAGAATCTTCCTAGTGCAGAGATACAATTAGAGAGAAAGGAGGCAGAAAGAGCTGGTTTGTTGCTACAAATCTTATTTACGTCTGCACTTTTAAGTTGTGTGTTGGAATTTTTATTTTATTTTTTTAAAAAGGAAGAAAATTTTAGTAGTGCCATTAAATGAAAAAAAGAAAAATTGGTGTCTCTATTTATTGATATTTTGCTGTCATGCCATTAATGCCTTTTTTTTTTCAGGTGTACCAAAGGATACTCCCATTGTTACACCTTTAATGGATTTTGTTAGACAGAAAAGAGCTGCTAAGGGCGGATCACGGGTAATATGTTGTAATCACAGTAACAGTATAGTTGACAGGAGAATCATGAGCAGTGTTTTGTTTGCTATCATTTCGTGTGTTTTATTATCAAGCTTTAGAGCCAAACAAGTGTTTCTTTGGTTTGTTGGCTATAAAAATGGTTTGAGACAGTAAATACCATGTGAAATCAATCAATGACATCATTACCAATCAGAACTGAATTGCTGAAGAATGATAAAATATTATTTAAGGATTCAATAGTTTCCCCTGCTACCTTTTGGCATATTGATATCTGGACTGAAGTAAGATTTTTGTCTTTCAATTTTTCATTTCCTTGTTTTATTTTATTTATGCATTAAATTTGTTTCTGATTTTCTTTCAGTGCTTCTCTCTGAATTACTTGTGCCAATGGTTCATCATATACAAGTTAAGGATTCTAATAATATTTAATAACAGAGGTCACCGTCTAATGGGAAACTGAGCAGAAGAGCTGGTGGGTCATCTGGTGGAAGTCCAAGTTCAGCATCATCCAAAAGAGGTTCTGAAAAGAGAAGGGGTTCTGCTACAATGGTATGCATATAAGTGGTTAATTTAGCCAAAACTATATAATGTTTTTTGAGTTGACATGTTTCTTTCTTTCTTTCTCTCTTTTTTTTTGCTCTTGTAGTAATGGAGTTGTAATTTGATGGCCAATAAAACTTTAATGTGTGAAATTGTCATGGATGCTTAGCTCTTGAAGTAAAATTATGAACAGTTATGGTGGTCATTAACATATTTGACCACATTGTGCCACAATTGTAAAAGTTTTGGGGAATAAGCTTTCTTTTGATATGTAGTAAAGATGATGACATATAAAATTGGGTATTATACTGATCCGTTTGCTTTTGGATTTTTTTCTTTTTTTTTTAATATTAAATCTAGTTGACCGTGTTTATATTCATGATGGATTTACTGGTGAGATATTGGAAGTTTCTTTAACACTAACACCTCGTTTTCTATGTTGGCAGTATGTTCTAAGGGATAGCTTGAAAAAAGCAAGTGGCAAAGACAAGTCAACTTACATTCTGGTTTCCAGAAGGGATGATCAGCAACTTTCTGATAAGCCTGTTACTTTAGCTTCATCTGTGGGAACTGAAATATCTGAAGAGGAAAGTGGTATGGGTGACAATGCATAAATGCCTAATATAAATCAGTCTAATTTTTCCTTTGTTTAATGAGCTATTATTCTTTATTGGTTCTTATTATTTAGTCGGCATCAATACCGGTCAGAATTTTTTTTTTTTTTTTTTTGTGGTTGCAACTTGCAATTCTCATGTTTCATGTCTCCAGTTTAAAATTTTCATTCTCACTTTTCCAGGAGTTTCTGGAATTACTGATGCTCATAAAAAGAAAGTTCTGCTTCTGAAAGGGAAAGATAAAGAAATTTCTCATGTGAGCCTCTTGTTCCTCTTTTTCTCATGTTCTACCCGGTCTGCTATTCAGTCTTGGTTTTGTTTTAATCTTAATTCTTTGTTCTAATGGAGGCTTGGAATAAATGCATAGGTCAGGGAGAACGGGAAAGTGAGAATTTTAGAGGGGGGTAACTTGTGGGAGAAAGGAACAGGGCTCCTCTCATTCTATACTTGATCTTGTTGCCAATAGATTGTTTTTGCATGGTTTAGATATGTGAGATAATTTGCCATATTGCGTTGTCCCGCAATCGTCAGTCCATAGAGGCAGGATTATAGTTCTCTCTAATTGCCATGTTCTGCAATATTACATTCCTCATGATCATAATTCTTTGCGCAGGTGGCTGGAAGCATGTTACATCAACAGAATGTTTCATCTCCAATTAAAAACATACTTGGTTCTACTCCTACCAAACAGAACTCACGACGTGAAGGCAGAATTATCAGAGGCATACTTTTAAACAAGGATGCTCGTCAAAGTCAGTCTTCTGGGGTCCAGTCAGAGCAGCAGATTCAGACCTCAAATTTGGAAAAGGTCAGACGACCTCCTCGGCATTCACACACTCAGTTGGTTATGAAGGATACAAACAGTGCTTCAGATGATAAGGTTGGGAATTACTTGCATGGTAGTGAGAAGACAGAAAGACGTAGCAGAAACAAAGATAGACCAGATCGCAGTGTATGGACCCTTCGCCGTTCTGATGGATCATATGCAAATGATGAGTCCTTGTCATCATCTGCCTCTCAATCTGCACAGATACCTTTAGATTCTTCAAAAGGTATGGGTATGTTAGATCTCTGGTATTGTTGTTCCTGGGGAATATTATTGTCCTGGTCATTCTCCACAAAATGGGGTTGATTGCTATCATGACACAAATGCAATTGCACACTTGCATATATTTGTATTTTGTGCTCAGTGAACAGCAAGCCAGAATTGCAGAAAACAAAATTTTCCTTTTAAGGAGAATAGCTTTTGATGTTTCTTTTTCTGTATACAATTGGCAGGGGCTTATGGTGATACTAAAGTTGATTTGGCAAATGTTCGGAGTATGCAAGTTAAAACTGCCGGAAGTGGACGTAACAGTTCTTTAGATAATGGTTGATTTTGATTTTGGAAGCTGAACAAACTCTGTGTGTCTGCCATGTATTTGTTTGCAAGTTTCGCATTTCATTAACTTCTTATTTTAAATTTATGCAGGATCCCATAAACATGTTAGTCGTCATGGAGCAGTTGCCGACGGATCATCTATTGGGAGTGATGGTAAACCAGGGAAAAGAGGCAATGCTTCTGGTTATGATTCTTATGAGGTGGTTATAAATGTGCTTGAATATCTGATTTGTTTCTTGTGCCACATTTTTTCTAACCAAGTATTAATGTTTGCTCTCTAAATTTGCAGAGACAAGTCTGGGTACAGAAATCGAGTTCTGGTTCTTAGTGAATTTTAAAATGGTAACTTGGTAAGCATTTGATTATTGTAAACTTTGCTGTTTACCAGTATTCATTTATTTATTGTGATCAGAAATTGTTGGCCAATGCTTTACGAAGCTTAAAAGTTTTATAGTAGTTTAGAGAATATTGCAAAATATTTTTTCATGGAAAGAAAGTATGTAGTTAAATGATTTCAGCCTGTTGGAGTAACTGTATTGGAAATTCAGGGAAAATGGCCAGTTAGATCAGTAGTCAGTCTTTGCTTCTTTGAGCAGAGTTGAAGGTCTAAACCTTTTACCAGGGAATGCCTTGGATATTCACCTTATTAGTTGGGTAGTTGCCAAGTTGACTTAAGACTGAATCTCTATTAAGTCTGTTGCTAACTTGTTTGAACTTGGTCTAATGCCAGCATAAGTATGTTTCTATTATTAGCTTGTGGTTAAATTTTTTGTCAAAGCACAACTTCTTAGGAATGACAAAACCCGATTCGCTCCACGGATTCCGCACCGATCTGCTCCGAATGAGGAGTTTTTTTTTTTTGAAAAGTGGGAGCGGGATAAAGAGGCCAGTTTTAGTAAATGCTTGCTCCGTCCCGCCCCACCTTTTAAAATTATTATTTTACCTTTTAAAATATTCTATATATCCCTTTTATACTTTTAATCTATATATTAGATATATATACTAAAATCATATATATATATACTTTATATATATACTAAAGAATTATATATGCTAAAATTATGTTCATGAATAAATTATAATATATATTTTTATAATATTAAAATAAAAATAATTAAGGAAAAGGTGTGAAAGAAACAGATGGAAAAGTGTGCCTTCAAAAAATAAAAAGAGGTCTTGTCTACTTTAAAAAGTTCTGAAGGTTGTGCTTATTGTTATGGATCCCACATTGGAAAGAGATGGGATGAGTTTTGGGCTTATAAGTAAGGGCCTTCCTTCACCTAATAGATGTCTTTTGGGCTGGATCGTGACAAGTGGTATCAGATTACCCAACTCTTCACTGATGTGGACCCCCCCATGAGAGATACTAGGGTCGATGTAGGCCTAGACCAAGGTGGGTCCCTATCCTCTATAGGTGAAAGAGCCAGTGCAACATGCACAATTGGATGGGGGAGAATGTCAAGAGTTAGGGCTGTAACCGAGCCGAGCCGAGCTCGAATAGTGAGCTGCTCGAGCTCGACTCGAAACTCGCTGCTCGAAACTCGGCTCGAGCTCGACCGAATACCATTTTTTAAGCTCGAGCTCGGCTCGAGATATAATCGAACTATTCGAGCTCGGCTCGATAAAGCTCGTTTACTCAATTTATGTACTCGAGCTCGAGCTCGTTTCATATACAATTTTTTTTACATTTAAATAATAAATTTTTTCTAAAATGATATAATGATAAAAAAAATTTATACAACAACCAAAATTCCCAACCTCACTCTCATTCACAGCCACCCCGCCTTAAAATTCCCAACCAATTCTTTCCTTGCTCTCATCTACCAAAATCAACTCCACCTTCTGCAATTTTTCTTCTGTTCTTTTTGCAAGGCAATTGCATATTTAGGGAAATTGTCAGCAGACAGCCAAAAGATTACTATTTTACTACGGTTAAGGTGAACTAATACAAGAGAAAGCCAAAGCCTTAAAACATTAAATAAATTTTAGAAGAATCAAATGTAATGACAGAACCTAATAGATTACACACCAAAAACATTAAATAAATTTTCTCCAAATAACAATCAAAAAGAAAAAAGATTGAACTTTTATAAGAGAAAGCAAACCTGACAATTAGAAGAAGATCCAAAGATGTTGATGGGAGAGTGAAAGTTGTGAAGGAGAGAATGTGATAGTGAGGACTTGCGGGCTGCGGCAACGGCTAAAGCATGAAAGGATGCTGAAGGAAAAAAATTTAGGGTTATGGGTTTTAAGGGGTATATATATATTGAGGGTAGAATGGTAAATTAATACTAAAATATTAAAAATATGTATTATAAAATAAAAAGCTCGATTAGGCTCGCGAGCCGCTCGAATCGAGTATTGAGATACTCGAACTCGGCTCGCTCGATAGCTCGAGCTGCTCGAGCTCGAGCTCGGCTCGATAATGACCGAATCGAATTCGAGTTTTTTTCGAGCCGAACTCGAGTAGCTTGCAAGCATATGTGTCTCATTTACACCCCTATCAAGAGTCCCACATTGGAAAGAGATGGGATGAGTTTTAGGCTTATAAGTAAGGGTTTTACTAACGAGTGCCCTTAGGGCACTCTTTAAGGTTTTTATTCATCATTTCTAATGCTTTGGATGAAGATATTACTATATATAATAACTTTAAAGAGTGCCCTTAGGGCACTCTTTAGTAAAATCCTATAAGGGTCTTCACCTAATAGACATGTCTTTTGAGCTGGATGTGTGGGCCTGTGACACTATGGTAATGATATGTGGGTTCGATATTGGTAATCATGGTATTCTATATGGTGGTGTTCGGAGGTTGTTAGTAGCAAGCTAATGCATCATTGATGGTGGTGGCAGTGGTCCTGATGGTTATTTTGGTGGTGATGGTGGTGGCAGTGGTCCTGATGGTTATTTTGGTGGTGATGGTGATGGCAAGATAAGCTTTAGACGAGGGTACCAAAAGTGTGGTGGACTTGCTGACAGTGTTCATGATGGCCGTATTACTGATAATGAGCCTAATGGTCATAATTATCCCAAAAAGAAAGAAAAAAAGAGAGCCTAATGGTCATGAAATGATGTGTGTTATTGATTTTATTATGAATGTAACACTGACCACAACTCTCATTTAAGAGTATAAAATCTGCCTGAATTCATTCATCCGAGTAGAATCTCTTTCTCTTTGTTGTGGAATATTTCGGTGTGTTGAATTGAATTGTTATCTTCATAATTGATTCAAATCTGCTACATAACTGATCTCTCAAGTTTCCTTGAGGAGTGGTACATTTTATATTCCATTTTGTCAAATGAAAGATAATTCCAGTGTAGAGTTGTTGGAAAAAGCTTCTAACTCATTGCATGGTCCATACCTCTCTGTTTGAGTCATTCAATGTCAATTTTTTTCCTCTATGGCTTTTGTCAAGGTAAGGTGTTATATTTATTCTCTTCCGTCATTATTTTGCAGCAAATTGCTTAGTCACTTGAATTTCGAGCATGCACTTGCTTTTGCTGGAGGCTGTCTCGTTTTGCTTAACCCATGATCCGGTGTATAATCAATGTTTCAGCAGCAAAGTAGGGAAAGGTTCAGTTGACCTAGAGGTTGCAGATGTCATTGTAATTAATACTTGGTTGAAGAAATCCCGACGTTAATACTTGGTGGATTAACGAAATCTTGATCTTAGTCAAAGATGGCTCATAATAGAAGGAACAGAAAACAAAGAGAAACAAAAGGTAAGAGGTTATCATCTTCATAGTCACACAGCACCACTGTTTCCATTGCTACAGGCCCTTGTAGATTGTTTTTTTCTTCCAGCTGAGGTGCTATGAATATCCTCTGATTCTTGCCATTGACTCGACTGGGTACCGGGATATTCGGATTTTATTGGCCAATTTCCTCCATTAGCTGGAACTGTAAATATAAGTGCAGGGCTATATATACTGCCTGCTTTACCGAGTTATTTGTACGTGTATTGTTGAGCAGTTCACCTTATGTCTAGACTCTACTTACTCTAAAGTTAGCATTTGTCTGAAAGCCCCTAGAACTTTTCAGGGCTTTTATAAAATGGGATTTTGCGAGAGAGGAGGAAAGCTGGGGAACTTTTACGAGTCCGCAGCTTGGTTTATTGGTTTTGAATCTTTCTTGACTGAATACTCTGAATTCTGATTATGATAGGCATTGGAGTGATTTGGAGGAACAGTATTTTGAATGTCGGGGTGGGTGGATGTGGATTTGGTTTTGTTTTGTTTTGTTTTGTTTTGGCTGTCTTATAAGTGTTACTCAAATTGTTGCTTTGAAGTTTCATCATGCCATTTTATCGCAGAACGAGAATTTTTTCATCATTTTGAATAAATATATTGGTAGAAACTTGAAAATTGTACAAGAATTCCTATTTAAAAGAAATTAAGCTTTATGGCAAAAACAAAAGGGAAATTAGCTTACTTTTTAAAAATGATTTTTATAAAAGAAAAAAGTACTTACTGCCTATATATTTGCAGAATATAGATATATTTATTCTGTTTTTATTTATTTATTATACAAAGAGAATACGTTATAGAACAAATCATTCATATATATATATATATTTATTTATATAGGAGTATATTTTTATTGCATATATAGAGGTCAACTTTGTTTTTAATTACATAAAAAACAAGTTATAAAGACAATTCGTTCTTTTAAATTTATCAATAGGCTGAGATTTTCTGGTTCTTAATAAAATAAAAAAAAAAAAAAATTTCTGTATGCATTTTGGTGATATATAATAATTTTATATAAGACATAAGCTTTTGCTTTTAGATGTGGGCTGATGAGAGATCTTATCAAGTTAATCACTGTAAGACATAGCTGGGGAGTTTTTGCTTTCAGATGTGGGCTAATGAGAAACTGGGCTTTCGTAAGTGGCTATACATTAGTCCTGCCCAAAAAAGATCAAGACCCACAAAAAGTATCCAAAGGAAAAAGCTTTGACAGTTTGGACTTTGGAAGATAACGGACTAACGGCTAATCTCAAACATCTGGTATAGGAACTGGAATGACGTGGCTAATTTCTTTAGCAGAAACAGGGAGCTAAGCTACCATGAACGCCTTGTTCTTTCAATTATCTCTCAGTAAACTGTTTCTGATCGCTGCTTTCAAAATTTGTTTCCTCTTTACTACTTTCCATGGAATTGGGTATTCAATTTGCCTTTCCTCTATTCTCAGGTTTCAAATACCCATCGTCCCGAAAAACTGTTTTGGCCCGAAGTTCCAATAACGGTCGTGAGTTTTCTTCCAATGGCTCCAGCTCCATCTCTGTCAAGCCTGCTAAAACTGTCCCAGGTTAACTTTTTCTCTGTCTCTCGCCCTCACATGCACGCTTGCATTATATACCCATTTTCATCTTCTTTTCTTATCCACCAAAGGAAAACTGTTTTATGCATTTAATCATGTTAGACAAGTCGTTGCCATTGGTATAAACTACTATAAATTTTTCGTTTCTTTTATGGAAGTAAACAACTTTATGGCACTGAGCTTTGCTTGATGATTTTCAGGGAAGCCAGAGGCTGATGTTGTTGTGATTGGGAGCGGTATTGGTGGACTGTGTTGCGCGGGCCTTCTTGCTAGATACAACCAGGACGTTCTTGTTTTGGAAAGTCATGATCTGCCTGGTGGTGCTGCCCATTCTTTTGAGATTAAAGGCTATAAATTTGATTCTGGTCCATCTTTATTCTCTGGTTTTCAGTCAAGAGGTCCTCAGGCCAATCCTCTTGCACAGGTCTTTGTAATCTATGATTCATTTTCAAGGTTTTTTCTACATCATGATTTCAGCTTGTGTATAGTGTTAGTCAGTCAGATATAATTTTCCCTATGAACCAAAAAGGGAAAAGAAGCAATTGCTCAGATAATGTCATCATTTCAGACTATGATTTCTCTGGCTGATATAGTTTGGGGACACCCATCCTTTATTTTGATTATATATCTTTGAGTTGCAGGTCCTGGATGCATTGGGTGAGTCAATTCCATGTGCAAAATATGACTCTTGGAGGGTATACATTCCTGAAGGTGAATTCTTATCACGCATAGGCCCAACTGAATTTTTCAAGGTGGTGTGCCATTGTTAGATTTGTTAAAATTTATGCCTTTTTCATATTTTATTATGTATTTTGATATTACTATGCTTTCATATTCGTTTCTCTGTTCTACCTGCATTTCTTAAGAGTAGAAGGCGCATCCAAATGAACTGGTTATGTAGATATTGCCCTCATCTTCATCTTGTTTACTGTTTGAACCTTGAAACACCAATTGTCGATAATAGAAGTTTCGACACTGGTAAAATGACTAAGGCTTCTTTGCTTAGTAGAGTGGATAGAAAATTAGAGGGAGAGAAAAGTGAAAAGATGGAAAACATATTTTTTCTTTTGTATGTTTGGTAAGAAATATAACAAAGTGGGTGAAAAATATATTTTCCTTTTATCTATTGCTCGATAGAGTTTAAAAATGTAAAGAAAGAAAACGAACAGATGTCAAACAAGAGCAAAAGTACATGAACAGATAAACATGCAACAAATGTAAAAATATGCCAGGATGTAATTATCCAGCATGAGCAAGAAGATTACTACATTTAGATATTCAAGGACTCATCCTTCTTATTTGAGTAAGCTGGAAACTTCTGTCAGTGGAATTTTCTCTATGTGATGTTATCACTTGGTACCATAATTATCTTCTTATGTATGATCATCGTATAAGTTTTCTTTGAAAATATTCATGGCATTGTTTCTTGATACATTTTTTGAGAAGCAAATGTAACAAAGGCATCATGCAATGAGGTTATCCTAAGTCCAAAGGACATTATCCTGATTCCTGAGTAAATTTTTTTTTTTTTTTCAGGACCTTGAAAAGTATGCTAGTCAGAATGCCGTGCAAGAGTGGAAAAAACTTCTTGTGAGTACCAATAATTTTACACATTATTGTCAATGTTTGAATTCCGATCAGTTATAGGGAGATGAAATTTTGTTTCTGTTGATTTTTCTTTTTAGAAGCTGACAACCAAGCTTTTAGTTTTTGTCCCTTTCTTCTTAAGGAGGTCTCTTAGATCATAATAGAACTCTCTAAAGAACTGCCTCGAACATATAATTGATACCAAACTCTGTCAGATATTTGGATTGAACCTCAAAACCTGAAGACCTGCACTTCTTTTTCTTTTTAAACCTTAGCAAGTATTTCTCAAATTCAGAATGCAATTTGG
Organism: Fremontodendron californicum; assembly: GCA_030761205.1. Classification (NCBI taxonomy): domain Eukaryota; kingdom Viridiplantae; phylum Streptophyta; class Magnoliopsida; order Malvales; family Malvaceae; genus Fremontodendron; species Fremontodendron californicum. Next base: position 42,945,331 of record JAULJL010000002.1, on the reverse strand, counting down.
CTGCAGGATGCAATACTTCCATTATCTGCCGCTGCAATGGCTTTGCCTCCTTTATCAATCAGAGGAGATTTGGGTGTTCTTTCAACTGCTGCCACTAGATATGCCCCTTCTCTGTTGAAATCATTTGTAGAAATGGGACCGCAGGGAGCTTTTGCTGCTCCTAAGCTTTTACGACCCTTCTCGGAAATCATGGATTCGTTGGAGCTGAAAGAACCTTTTATTAGGAATTGGGTGGACCTTCTAGCTTTCCTGCTTGCAGGGGTGAAATCCAACGGTATACTTTCAGCAGAGATGGTAACTATTAAGGATATTCATGATTTTAGCTTGCTTTTCTAAAGATTTCAAGCTGTCTGCTTTAGCATGCAACCAGTTGCACGGGCAACACATTATATAATAATTGTAACTGTTCAAAACCACCATTTGAATGATGTTTCATGGATGTCCTTGTGAATCTGCTTTACTGAAAAAGAAGTGTTTCTTTTTCATGCTTATATTTTAGGTGAAATGCTATAAATATATATACAGTACTTTTAAACCTGACATTGTCGAGTTTACTTCCAATTTTTTCAGGTTTATATGTTTGCAGAATGGTACAAGCCTGGTTGTACTCTGGAGTATCCTCTTAATGGAAGTGGGGCTATTATTGACGCTCTTGTTCGAGGAATACAAAAGTTTGGAGGACGGATATCTCTAGGAAGTCATGTGGAAAAGATCATTGTTGAGAATGGTAAAGCTACTGGAGTTAAGCTGAAAGGTGGTCAGGTGAATATAGTTTGAACTTAGAGGAAACTAAACTTTAAAATTGACTTAAGCAAACTTTCTCTTCTTGAGATGCTATTGACTGAAAAAAATATGTCTATGCTGCAGTTTATACGTGCTAAAAAGGCTGTTGTCAGCAATGCATCCATGTGGGACACTTTAAATCTGCTACCTAAGGATCAACTTCCAAAGTCATACATGGATAGGATTAAGACAACACAACAATGCGAATCATTCATGCATCTCCATCTAGGCTTTGATGCAGAGGTGCGAAAATATTAGTAACCGGCAACTTAGTTGTCTAATTAGTTAAATGTTTATAGATGTTTGTTAATCCAAAAATTGTGTTTTTCAAACTTATTCCTAACTTATTTATGCACAAATTCAACTCTGCATGACAATTGAAAATTCTGTAATTACTAGGTGTCAGATGGCAAAGTACTGTTTCAACTTTCGGTAAAATGATATATGATAATAAACTGACATATGTTATGTAGAATAGTCGTACAGAATAATTTCTTCCAATTTCTGTAAATCTCATTTTTCCCATGTGTTACTAGGTTTTGAATTTTGTTTTCTTTGTATGTTCTATCTCCATACATCTCATTAACCCTTTTTTTAAGCATCATATATAATGTCCAGGATCTACGCAAGGATTTGGGAATTCATCATATTGTTGTTAATGAATGGGATAGAGGAGTTGATGCTGATCAGAATGTTGTTTTAATTTCTGTTCCAAGTGTACTTAGTCCGAATCTTGCACCACCAGGGAAGCATGTTTTGCATGCTTATACACCAGGAACTGAACCATTTGAATTGTGGGATGGACTCGATCGCAGAAGTGCAGAATACAAAAAGCTTAAAGCTGAACGATCAGAGGTAATTAATTATATGTGCTTTCTAATATTAGTAAGATTATGTTTTAGTACTTCTTTCTGTCAAAACCATAGCTAGAAAACTCAAAGCTCAAAATTAGTGAAAAGCTTGTGCTAATTGTTTTCGATGAACGAAAATGATTAGACTTCTCTCATGAAAAAAGAGTCTGAAATTTGCAAAACCACTTTTTTTTCTTTTCTTCTTTATGATTTCATATTCATTTCCCAATGGTGTTCATTTTTCTATTAATCCCATCCCTTCCTTCAAGAATAAAGTCATTAATAACTTCTTTTTACCCCCCATTGGACCTTATTTGTGGCTCTTCTGCTAATTCACGCCACTTAACAGGATTAAAATCCTTGGCATAATCTCAATCTGTGTTACTTCTCTCAAGTGAGATATTTCTCAAGTAGTTAATGCTTCATAAACCAGGTAATGTGGAGAGCTGTTGAACGTGCACTTGGCTCAGGTTTCAACCGTGAGAAATGTGAGGTGAAGTTGGTTGGAACTCCATTGACACATCAAAGGTTTTTACGAAGGAATAGAGGAACTTATGGACCGGCTATACAAGCCGGTCAAGACTCTTTTCCAGGGCATTCGACACCGATTCCACAACTTTATTGTTGTGGAGATTCTACTTTTCCTGGCATTGGAGTCCCTGCAGTTGCTGCTAGTGGTGCTATTGTTGCCAATTCTTTGGTTTCAGTTGCTCAACACTCCCAACTTCTTGATGCCATTGGAATTTGAATGAAATGGGTGAGTTTTCATCTTATTTTCATATAAAATTATTTCACCATTTTGATTATAGCCTTTGGAAGGCTCAAATTCCATCCTTTCAACCTATTCATTACTGTATTTTACTGTACCTTTACACATGATTGAGCTTCAAAACTGTAGCTACTTTGGTGGAATATTCCAAATTATATATAATTGGAGAAAGAAACCCCACCATTTTTTATTTTTTTTTAATTTACAAGCAAAATCAAAGCCTAAATCATATGTTTCTTGATATTTGAATCTCTTAATTATCACTTATTCAAATGAAGTATATATACAACCAATTTAGAGGCTTTTTCACTCATTTTGATGGTGAACTATTTTGCACTTGGTCCTAAAGAATATGAGTAGAAACCAAGGTTTAATTCAGTTGGTTCATGCAACCATCCTTAAAAGATGGTATTCAGCGGATCTAGATTTGAATCCCAGTATCTGCAACCACTTCCTTTATTCTCAGATTGTGACTTCTTTTGTATTAAAAAGAAAAAAAAGAAAGAAAGAACATGAGTACTTAGTTTGATTATATTGCTTTGAGCATGGAAAATTGATAGCATACATATGGTGGAGGTTGAAATGCAATGCGTGCTTGACATTTCTAGGCATTGCATATACGCCTGCTCCAATGGCTTTTTAGTTGTGTATTCTTGGTCGTTCAATGATGTAACTAGACTTGGACATGAATTGGGAAAGTTCCATTTCATATAGTAAATGGAGCTTATAATAGCAGGCAAGCTGCCTCACTTGGTATTCATAGTAATTTCTTTCTTGTTTTATGCTACAATACTTTTATTGATGATATATATATATATATATATATATATATTTCACGACAACAACTCAATCTTTTGACCCAACGAACATGATCTTCTTAACCACAAGTTAAGTTTATGATTCAAATTCCTTCTTTTTGGGTAATTTACATTCTAAATTACTGAATTTAGCATCAAACTTCATGTAGGTCACAAATTTTTAATTTTATCAAATTATATCATTGAACTTCTATTATTAATAAATTAGGTCATTATGCTAACTCTGTTAAATAATTTTAACGGAAAAGTTGACTCAACATGTGTATATGGTTTATTTTTTACATCTTATCGATATAAATATTCTAGAAAATACGTTATGTATGCATGCTGAGTCAATTTTTTCATTAGAATTACTTAACGGAGTTAGCATAGATGACTTAATTTATTAATAAGAGAAATTTAGTGATGTAATTTGATAAAATTAAAGATTTATAACTTACATAAAAATTGATGCTAAATCCATGTAAATATCCCTTTATTTTCCTTTGAAAAGGACAATTCATGAGGTGGAAGAAATGAATCATGGTTATAGAGACTGTATATATGAATAGGGGAGAACACCTCAACATAGTTGTCCTCTTATTCAAGAAAAAACATTTTCTATTTTTTTGGTCAAAATTTAATTTTTTATATTTAAAATTAAAAATTTAATATTCTATTAACAAATCATAGAATTATATATAAATAAATTTATTCGCTATTCCCTTTCACTTTTTCCACTTGGAAGCATGCAGAGAAAGATTGAAAAAGCTAACATCTTATATGGGTTCCACAGCATGTGGTTATTATATACTTATAATCAACTATGGGTTTTTGTAATTATCCTCTTAAATTTAGGGTACAATAAGTTCCATCCGTCGTACCTAATCCAATACAAATTTTCTATTCTTTTTCATAGTTGGAAATATATAACCATAATTTTTCTTCTAATAAAAAAAATCTAATATATATATAACTTCTTTAATCATTAGTTTCTTTTGTTATATTTATATAAAAATCAATAAAAAATTAACTAAAAAAATCAGCATAAAATTAAATTAAATCTACGTAAGATGAAATTTAAACTTAAAACTAGAAATTCAAGATCTCTTATTTGTCATTGAGATAACGAGATTTACTTTTTCATAATTAATAATAAATCCTTGGCCTTGGAATAAGAAAAATAAAAGAAAAAAAGTTAATTGGGTAAGCAATAATTTGAGAGTTGCATGAGGACTGAGGTGGTGCAATTGGCAATCACAAATGAAAATTGACTTTCCAATTCCATCACCACATACTTGTTACTAACATCAATGATCGTAATCATCAGCTACAATATTTGACGGTCAAGATTTCATGCAATTTTTTGCAATAATTGCATGGAATTCTCAACCCTTGCTTGCCAATTGTCCTCTTTTTAAAACAAAGAATAAAAAAAATAAAAAATTTGTATGATCGCTATAACGAAAATGGTAATCGATATTTATAAATATTAGTTAAGATGTTATATTTAAAAAGTATATATAATTAATATATTTTTTTAATTTAATAAATATAATATATTAAATATAAAAATAATAAATAATAAATAAATAATCATTAATCAATTTCTATAAACATCAATTAAGCCCTTATTATAATATTAACAGTGACAAACAAGTCAACAAATTAAAAAGAGATTAAACAAATGGTATTATTATGATCTGTTATATGGGACCCTCATCATCTTCTCATGCATGGATTTACTGCCACATGTCAAGTGAAGATGCCATGCCTTTAATTTATTGGATGATTGATGATGAAAGATTGAAGAGAATATTATATATATATGAAAAATTATTTTATGTATTGTGGGTGTAGTTTTTAAATTTTATAAATAAGTTAATAAAGTAGTACATGTTTTTTTAAAGTATATTAATAAAAAAATAAAATATGAGGCTGTCATTTAAATTTGCCTACGAAATTAAATTTTTTTACGACTAATATATCAAAATCGATCTATATTTAAATATATAGTTGCTTAATTAAAGCTTGAATGTGAAAAGAGGAAATTAACATAAGAGAAGAATAAAATTGTCTTGGTCATTGTATTGATGATGCTAATTAATTAGCAAAAACCCTAATAAAATAAGGTCCAAGATTCACACTAAACTTGTTTATGGGTCGGATCGGGTCGCGATTCGATTTTTTTTTTTTAAATTTTTACCAGCTCGGCAAGTCTGAATTTACTGTTCATAATATTAAAAAAAATAATAATATTTTTTAATATATTTTTATATATTAAAATTAAAAAAAATAATAATATTATAATTAAAAAAAATATTATTGCGGGCCGAACCGGGCCGGATTAAAAACATCATGTCCAAACCCGATTCAATACGAATCAGATCGGACAAACTGTCCGACCCATTAGCAGGTCTAATTCATAGTCAATTATAGATTTGGCTAAGATTTGCAATAAAAATTTAATAAAAACAAATTTGATGAGCAGAGCATAGCATAGCAGAGCAGCTAGTCAATTATTGAATTAAAAGCCTTTGGCATTTTGGTTGAAGATAATAATTCTCCCCAAAGCCCAATCAACAATATATCAACTATCCATAAAATAAGTATTTTAACTTAAATATTTAGTTTCACCATTATAACTAATATTAAGGAATTTCGAATAAATAGTATGTAAAACTTTTATTAAAAATTAAGAAGATATAATTTTTGCTTGAATATTAGCATATATTCCCCACATATATTATATGCTATGAATTTTCACTAATTTTTTTAAAGATGCATGAACCAAATTATTTATACTTAGCTAGATCATGAACAAAAACAAATTAAAGAATAAAAGAATTTTGATGGGGTGTGTTGGTCTGATCTCCTTCTAGGCCCTAAGTCTCAATCCAATAATTAACTAATATAAATTAATCAGCTGCTCCAATTTGACATTAGAAATTGCACATTTTAATGTGTTGATTATTGGGTGATAATTATTTTAGTAACGAATGTTTTTAAGATATTTATTTAAATTAATTAATATATTATTTATAATAATAATATTAATTAAATATAATTATAAATAAAATTTTTTGATGCATTTAATATCTATAATAATTTTTAAAAATATTTTTAAAACACTCGATAACAAAATAAAAAATAATTTTGATTGGACAGGAAGAAATCCACATAAATTTCAAATCGAATTATTAAAAAATAAATTATCCAAAAAAAAGAATTATTAAAAAATAAAAACTTTATAGTATTTATTTATATATACGGTCACTCTACATTATAATAGTACAGCTTTGATTTTCTTTTATTTTTTTTGGTCTGAAGAGCTTTGAATTTAGAATTTTAGAAAATAATGAAAATAATTGTCAGTTCTTATATTCCAAAAACATCCATAAACTCCAACACTCTCTTTCTCTCCACTCAAAATATAGAGAAAAAATTACAGAAGATATCAGAAATCTAGAAAATAGCAAACTTGATCATTGATCAGATCAGAAACAGTTCACAGTTTCCTGCCTTTCGTTTTTTTTTTTTCTTTAAATCTGATTTGAATTTCGTAATCGAACTCCGAAGATAAAAAAATGCGCTTGATCTGTTTTCAGTTTCGCTCCAAACACTTCCGGGTAAGTATCCGAATCACTATGAACGTGAAACTTTTTTTTTTGGAAGTGAAATAGTTTGGGTTTAATTATTAACAAAAATTGCTGCCTTTTCTTTTTATGGTATTAAAAGGTTTATCTTTTAGGGTTTTTTTCTTCATGAATCTATCACTTTGAGTGCAAAATTAGTGTGGTTTCCGGTGTTTTGATTGGTTAGATTAGGGTTAGATCTGATCAAAGCTTGATTTAAGAATAACAGATAATTTCACGTCATGAATTACTGTAATTTTTTTATAATTAAATTTAGTACTATTTTTATTTTATCCTCGTTATTTCTTTTATTAATAGATCATACTGATAATGTTAGCAAAAAAAAGAAAAAGAAAGAAACATTTTATGGAAACAAATTACAAAGAAATAAGCTTTAATTTAATAGAAAGAAAACTCATTTATTAAGGTAAAGTAATTGACTGAAGATTGATTGAACAAACAATAAATCTAGGGCATGTTTCAGAGAATATGAGATTAGACTTAACTGTCCCTAGGAAACGAATTTATGTAGTTCATCTCACTAGTTTGAACTTGAAGTTAAGCCCTGGAAAGTATAGTTGTCTTAACAGGTTGTTTCTTAACTGAAAATCTCTTCTTCCTTGTTTCCATGTTACATCGCATTTTTTGACACCCACATCCGGAGTAAGGATATTTCTGCCTGCTACATGAAGAATTAATTCTTAACTTTTGATTCCCATATGTTTTCCATATCCCATTTTATCTGTCTCATTGTTATTTACTAGAATGCATAAAAACTTAAATTCATGTCTCCTAGAAGCATATAGTTATTTTTATTTGAGTTTATTCTTGTGATGTTGTTATCTAGGCAACTATTTTCTTGATGCATTTTTTTCTTTGTTCAAATCTTTGATCTTGGCAGTAGGTCATATATGTTATTTTTGCATGGAACCTATGATATTAATCATTCTACATCAATCTTTTTTAATGTTTGTGACTTCTTAATTTTGGGAATCTATTAGGATGATAGGTGCTTGGACGCGATGGGAAGCTGCTCTACTGAGTATTTGGTGGATAGCAAATACTAGTATCTATAAGGATTACCTGGCTGAATTATGGCATCTGCAAGCCTAGGAAATGGAGGAGTAGGTAGTTCTAGGTCTGTCAATGGTTTCAAAAGTTCGTCTAGTTCTGTTGATTGGCTGGGGAAGGAAATGCTTGAAATGAGATTGAGAGACAAGGTGGACCATGACGAAGACCAAGTAAGCAGCTCAATCTATAGTTTTTTTTTTTCCTTTCTTTTTTTGGGGGTTGGGGGGGGGATTGAACTTGTCAAAATTTCTTCTCAAGTGGTTTTACAATGGCAGTCATGCTAATTGAAATTATAGTAGTTTGACTGCTCAAACCTTAAACAGAATTTTACAATCTTTGCAAAATGTTTCTCTACTTGTAGATGATCCTTTATATTTTATCCATGCAGGATAGTGAACCAGATGTAGTTGATGGAGTGGGTGCTGAAACAGGGCATGTGATAAGAACAACCATTGGTGGTCGAAATGGTCAATCAAAGCAGGTTGAAAGAAAATAAATTAGCATGCAAATTTTCCATTTGGGATTCTAATAATTGATGTTTTCATTAACCTGCATCTTTCTCAACATATATCTATTTTTGTTTGGATTGACAGAATGTCAGTTATATTGCTGAGCATGCAGTTGGAACTGGTTCTTTTGGTGTTGTTTTCCAAGTATGTAGTTCTATAATATTCTTGTTCATGAATATGTTCTTGACTTTATTCAAGTAGATTATAATCTTGAAATAAGTTGACTGTTTGCTGCAGGCGAAATGTCGTGAAACTGGAGAAATTGTTGCCATCAAGAAGGTTCTTCAAGACAAGCGCTACAAGAATAGGGAGTTGCAGATTATGCAAATGCTGGACCATCCAAATATTGTTTCCCTTAAGCATTATTTTTTCTCAAAAACAGACAAGGAAGAACTCTACCTCAATCTTGTTCTTGAGTATGTCCCTGAAACTGTTCATCGTACAGCAAGAAGCTACAGCAGGATCAACACGCGAATGCCTTTAATATACGTTAAACTCTATACCTATCAGGTGCATCTCCATTTTATGAAAGCATATCCTTATATGTTATATTGATATATGGATTGATGGAGTTGGAATATATTTCCTTTTCAGTTACCTTGTATTGGGCAATTGAGTAGTCCAGAGTTGTTTCAGAAATGATTTATTGTCTGACTTATTTGTTATTGCTGCTATTTCTTATGGTAATAAAATGAGAAGTCATCCTTCAATTTTAAGTTTAAACTATGCCTTCAGATAAGGTTGGTCAAATATTTCAAATTCACTAGAGATAAACTTGCTTTTCTTTTTCTCTTTCTTCAGTTAAACACTAAAAGGTTTTAATTGATTGGGAAAAGTTGTAGCTAATTGTCTTCTTCTTTTGGATTGCAGATTTGCAGAGCACTTGCCTATATACACAACTGCATTGGTATATGTCACCGTGACATTAAACCTCAGAACTTACTTGTAAGACTCTTCTTCGTAGGAATCAAGTGTTTGTTACAGAATACATGTTTTTCATGTAATAGTGTACACCTTGCATGTAAGTGTATTGTTTGTTATTCTAACTGATCAAGTCTCTTGACCATAGTGACAAAAGCCTGTGATTTACTGGTTACTTTTATCATTGCTAAAGATGTATAGTAGTTATGTTTGAGGATTTATTAGTTTATCATGTTTTTTTGTGTTCTTTATATGAGAAAAAAATGGTAAGCTGGTTAAAAAACTTTATATTTGGAGCCACATTGTCCTACTCGGTTTGGTGAGACTCAACTTCTATGGTTCGTGTCCAGGTGAATCCACATACGCATCAGCTGAAACTTTGTGATTTTGGGAGTGCAAAAGTGCTGGTAAGTTTTCACGCAATAGTAATTGTTGTTGCTGCATCTTGTTTCATCACCTGAGTACGTGGGCATTCCATGTTTCCAGGTGAAGGGAGAACCCAATATTTCTTACATATGCTCGAGATATTATCGTGCTCCTGAACTCATATTTGGTGCTACTGAGTACACAACTGCTATAGATATATGGTCTACTGGTTGTGTGATGGCTGAATTGCTTCTTGGACAGGTAATTTTAGACTAATTTGTTTAATCAGAGTACTGTATAAGTTACTGTTGTCTTCATTGATTGTGTTTCTGAGTTGCTAACATACAATGCAGCCACTGTTCCCTGGTGAAAGCGGGGTCGACCAACTAGTTGAAATCATTAAGGTGATTGCCTCTATCATTTATTATATTTTTTTGGAGTACTTGCTTGCATGATTAATCTATTAGTTAATTTTGACCATTATTGGAAAAATCAGTTGAAGTTTATGATATCTCAACATTAGACCATAGTTTTTGGTAATTATTAGACTTACCTTTGCTTAAACTCAGTTATGTTAAAAATGAAATTAAACGTACTCTTGGGATGCTTTGATAAACACTGTAGATAACTTGACATTTTCTGACAGAAGTTACAAATGAATTTGGCACGTTAACAATTTTATAATATTTTCAATTCTTCCTTTTGATGAATAGAGAGAAAATTCGAACAATTTTTTTTAGGATTTGAGTATGTCAGGTACTGCTGAATACAGTTTGCATCAAAACAATTTGTTTGGTGCTTTATGCTGGCCCTGTCTCCATTGTTTTTGACACAATGTTTGGAAACATATACATTAGAGTTTCCCGAAGGATGTGTTTAATAATGTCTATGATTTTGAATTTGTTGTTTAGGTTTTGGGGACTCCGACGAGGGAGGAGATCAAGTGCATGAACCCGAACTACACTGAATTCAAGTTCCCCCAGATAAAGCCACATCCATGGCACAAGGTACGTGTGTTCTTTTATCTTTTTCATTATTTATGCCCTTATCATAATGTTTCCTATCGAACTCCATAATACATTTTCTTGCAACAGGTTTTCCAAAAGCGTTTACCTCCAGAAGCAGTAGACCTTGTCTGTAGGTTTTTTCAGTACTCTCCCAATTTGCGATGCACTGCTGTAAGTTTATGACATTCATACTTTTGCTGCCTCGAGTAGTAATGGTAAAAATATCATTCAATAATCAGCTTTTTCTTTTCCCCTCGTTTCCGTGTCTGTATCGGCCTGTGGCAATACTACTGCAGTTGGAGGCTTGCATTCACCCGTTCTTTGATGAATTGAGGGACCCAAACACTCGACTTCCCAATGGCCGTCCGCTTCCGCCACTCTTCAATTTTAAGCCTCAAGGTCAGTTTCACTTGGTACTTAAATACTTTTAGTCAGATTATGCCATCAAGATATAGTACACTTATGTTGCTTCGACTCCTCATTTTTCTTGAAGTATTCATTTCCGACATTCGTGTCCGACACATATACGGACATGGGTATGGAGATATGATCCTCTAAAAACTTTCTAAATACATGAAAATCTTAAAAAAAATTGAACATATCCGTGTCGGACACATACTCGTATCCGAGTAACATAGCAGTACACTGTTGCATTTACTCACCGAGAAATCACATTTCTCGCTACATGTATGTGATATCTTGAAATTAATTACTAATGGTACAAAAGAAAAACTCTAATAAGATTTATCTGGTAACTGTTGGTTGAATTAGTTTATCTCTTGATATCTTTTCAACGTGCTGACTTAAACTTAATCTCTCGCTTTCTTGGTCCTTTCCCCCCCCCCCCTTAATCGGCAGAGCTCTCGGGCGTCCCCCCTGAAGTTGTCAAGAAACTTATTCCAGAGCATGCTCGGAAGCAGAATTCATTCATGGCGCTGCACATTTAGCAACCATTCCGAGTTTCTTCTGCTTCTACTAGCCATCCCACGCCATTTTCATTTGTATCAACATATGTAAAAAAAAAAAATCCCGTACCCTTACCCGTGTCTTCTCTTTATCGTTCTAGTAAGAAAAGAGTGTTTGAAAACAAGTCATTAGAACGAAGGAGACCCGAGGCTTTAATTTTGCTGGTGAAGCTGTTTTCTTTTTCCTGTTCATTCTGAAGACAATATATTATAATTACTATTACTTTTTATGTATATTTATTTGTGATCCCTGTTGTGCGGGGTTTTAGTGATATTAAAATCGTGAGAAGGTAAAATTCAGGATTTATTTTAGTTGATTTATGCAGTCATTTTTAAGAGGTTATATTTTTGTAGGTTTGAAATTCGATTTTCAGTATTTATAATTTCTTTCCTATTTTCAGATTGCCATTTTTTACCGAAAAGAAAAAGAATTGTGAGAATGTTTGTATGTTTACCCAGTGTTAGAAAAAATTTCTTGATGGAACTCAGCTTTCTTCTTCAGTCAATTTCTTTTACCCTTTATAATTATACAATAACATCGAAGTTTGTCTTGTGGCATTAGAAATTAATACACAATTCTCTTTCTTTTTTATACCTAAAATCATCATATATATATATATATATATATATATATATATATATGATGATTCAAATGGATGAAGATGATTCGTTGATTGGTCTCCATTTTCTTGATTTATTTTATCCTTCTTAAACAGTAGGAGGGATCCAATTTTCATGCTGGTATTGCGCTTCTGGGGAATTTTGCTGAGGTCAAAATAGCATTGGAATGGTTGGTTCAAGCGACAACAACAGTGAAATTGAAACCGTGAATCTACTTTTCTTTTGTTTGGTCGGAAGAAACCAGTTTCAGACTTCCTGTCGTTTACTATATGGCAACTGCGAAACCGACAACAAGCACATAGTTTGGTCAGCACACCTTTTTATCGGTTCGATATTAAGCTTTGGTCTGCACACATATCAAGTCACGCTTTGGACACTATAAACAAAGTGGATGATGAGGCTTGGAAACTGACTCTGCATCAAATCATCATCCATTCCTATTTCTTACGAACATTTGCTGGTTTTGAGTCTGCTATATCTCTAACTTCCTTGTTGGGTACTTACTAGGTAAGCCTTTCTCTCTCAAATTTCTATTCTTTTTTACCTTTAAAATTTATTAATATAAATTATAGATATTTTAAAAATATTTATTAATCATTTTTTTTTTTGCAAAAATCTATCTACATTTTATTATTATTATAATAATAATAGAATATTTCTTGTGTCATGGTTTTAGATATGATATATTTAATAAATACAAAAATAATATAATATGTTTAAATATGATTAATAAAATATTTTTAATATATGTATAATATTTTTTATTAAAATTTTAATATATTTAATTATTTATATTTATACTATTGACATAAAAATACGGAATATAATATATATATATATATATAATATATATTACCAAATCTACACGATGGTTCTGATTGTTACATTTGATTTTTGGAAAGTTCTCTCTTATATATTTCATAATAAATTAATAAAACTATAAATAGAGAGAAAGAAAGGAATCTAGTTTTTGTATGATGTCCCAAACAATGCCTAATAATATCTTACGTGTCACAAGGTTTAAATAAGCAAAATAGAAAAAAATGAAAAAAGAAAAGGTCCAAAAAAAAACCTTAAACCCTACTGTAAAAACCGCCATGTCTTATTTCTTTCGATATCGAGCCTAACCAATAAATAAATAATCTGTAACGGCTATTCCTTTTGCAGAACTTGGAACAAAAAAGGAAAAGAAGGCATGGCCTTTACAACCCTCAATCTCTCTCCTTCTCTAAAACTTGTTACCAACAACAGCTTCTTCGGTTCTCAATTTTCCAAGTCCTTTTTATCATCAAAATTGTTCCTTGGGAGTTCTTCTTCCTCAGTGGGAACTCTCAGTTTCACCATCAATCATCATAGCTCGTGCCGTCCCCACATCAACGGCTCACGATGGTCCTCTACTGCCTTCAGATGCTTTTCCCAGAAATCAGAGCCCTCCGTTTCGGTTGATGGCCATGGCAGTAACGATGCTTCCGGTATGATAAGAACTACTCTAAAGCACCCCCTTTTTTCCATTCATTTATCTATTTTTTGTATTACCCTTTGGACTATTACCCTTTTGTCCATTTTCTCTAATATTCTTGTTTTTGGTTCATCTTTTTGTTTGTTTTTTAAGGTAACCCAAAAAAAGTTGGGAATTTAAATTATGTTCTTTTTCTGGGGAGTGTCCTGAGACTCGAAGTAAATCCGTAGATAATTGCAGTGGATGAAGCAGTTTGTGAATATGGGGTTTCTATATTATTGAACTACAGCTTCTGGTCTTTTCTTATGTTCTGTTTTGGTGTGATTTTGATGTTGTGTCGCTCACGTTTGAATCATCTAACCAATGGGACTATTGGGAAAGAAAAAAAGTTTTGAAATGAGTAAAATTCCTCTAATTTTTTTTTTTTTTTACGCTACTGCTGCAGAGAGAGTGGTTGTGCTAGTTATTGGTGGAGGGGGAAGAGAGCATGCGCTTTGCTATGCATTGCAGCGGTCGCCTTCTTGCGATGCCGTCTTCTGCGCGCCAGGCAATGCAGGGATTTCCAGCTCAGGGAATGCAACTTGTATTCCTAACCTTGACATTTCTGATAGCTCAGCTGTGATTTCTTTCTGCCGCAAATGGAGTGTTGGTTTGGTTGTTGTTGGACCAGAGGCTCCCCTTGTTTCAGGTCTTGCAAATGATTTGGTAAAGGCTGGAATCCCTACTTTTGGCCCTTCAGCAGAGGCTGCTGCTTTGGAAGGTTCTAAGAACTTCATGAAGAGTATATGTGACAAATATGGGATTCCTACTGCTAAGGTTTGTTCCAGAAGTCATTGTTGCCAAAAAATTTGGTTGCAGCTTTTGTCTCTATTCTTAGCAGAAGCATGTTCTTCTTGCATTGATCTTACATGGTTAGACTTGTTTGCTATTGTATTAATTTCATAAACTTATCACCTCTAATTGGGTTATGTGGGAAAAGAAAAGGGCTTATTAAGCTGAGCAGATCTTATTGATTCTTACGGCATTGTAACGATGTGATTTAAACTTCTGTTGATCCTGTTCTTTACTTATGTTAATGCTTTAAATATTTGGTGCAGTATCAAACATTTTCAGATGCATCAGCTGCAAAGCAATATATTAAAGAGCAAGGAGCACCTATTGTTGTCAAAGCAGATGGACTGGCTGCTGGAAAAGGAGTTATTGTTGCTATGACACTGGAGGAGGCGTATGAAGCCGTCGATTCAATGCTTGTCGAGGGTGTTTTTGGTTCTGCAGGTTGCCGGGTCATTGTTGAGGAATTTCTTGAAGGAGAAGAAGCTTCATTCTTTGCCCTGGTGGATGGAGAGAATGCCATACCGCTGGAATCTGCTCAAGACCATAAACGGATTGGAGAAGGTGATACAGGTCCTAATACTGGTGGGATGGGGGCATACTCTCCTGCACCAGTCTTAACTAAAGAACTTGAATCTGTGGTCATGGAATCCATTATTCTCCCAACTGTGAAGGGCATGTCAATGGAGGGATGCAAATTCGTTGGGGTTTTATTTGCTGGACTAATGATCGAGAAGAAGTCTGGCTTACCTAAACTAATTGAGTACAATGTGCGCTTTGGAGATCCTGAGTGTCAGGTCAGTTATGAGCTATGGGCTGGTTTATATGCATAACTTAGTTTTACAGTTTTAGCTTTTAATATCTTTTAAGCTTCAATGAGGCATTATAAACACTTTGAAACTCGATCTCAATTATATGAGTTTGTGGGTTCACCTAATTTCTAACTGCTTTTCTGCTAAGAAGCCAGTGACTATGCTGCTCCGACTCTTCATTTACGCATATCCGGACATTGAGTCCTCCAAGAAGCCCATAAATACATGGAAATCTTAAAAAAAATTGAACATACCCGTGTTCGACACTCACACCTGAGTCCGAGTAACATAGGCCAGTGAGTTTATTTTTGTTAGAATCTGTCCCGCTTTTGTTACTTTAATCAGAATTTAGTTAGCAGTAAGCTCCTCCATGTAATGCTGGGAGGTTTATTTCTTCAGAGGTTAGTTATGCTATCTGCTTGTCCATATTAGGTCAACAATTTGGTGGTATTATACATAAGTAATTACGTAACCTTGGAATAAAGGAAAAGATATGACGAATAACATAAGACGGGAAAGGCATAAGTATTTGTCCTAATCTGCTATGTTGTTTTATTTGCCCTGCTTCATTTCTCTTCTTTCTTCATATCTTTGCTTGCCCCTTATTGTTTATATTCTAGTTTAATCTTCGAATGATAAATACTGCCATGATATTATTGCCTGTATCCATCCCTTGGGTCAATTTTCAGCAGTCTGATGCTCTTTAGTGGTGCACACTACAAATATCATCAATATCTAGCATCTTAATGATTTCCTTGTAGCAAATCAGATTCCTGACAGTCATCATCAGATAATGTTTATGATATATTCCTTTAGAACCTTATGAACAATACTTTCGAAATGTTTATGATATATTCCTTTAGAACCTTATGAACAATACTTTCGATCCTGTCTCCATGTATTGTTCTTTGATTATCTGCCTTTTTGCATAACTGCTTTGCTTATAAACATTCTTGTTTTTCAACTTTCAGTTGCGGAGTACTTTCTGAGATTAGTTGTATGACTAAGAGCTTCTAACTGATTACGTGAATAATATTTTGGACTTTTTTACATTATAGGTTTCAATTAGTCAAGGTTTGTGTCTTGGAGTTGTTTTGAAGGGCTGAAAATCATATGATAGAAAATAATTAGTAAACGAGGGTAAATATACAAAGATGATTGAAATTTGAAACTATTATAAATGGATTAAGTGTCGAGGAATGACAATTGGTATGTTGTTATAAGGTTTGATAGAGACTGGGTGTCAGCAATTCAATCAAATCTCTAGTTTTGTCAACTGAGTGACTGACCATGTGATGGAAGATCTAAAGGAGGAAGAATTTGATATGGCTCATTAGGTTGCACTTACCTAACATATGATAAACCTAGTCTTAGACTATTATTATCATCAGCTAATTTTTACTTTAATGTGGTACTGTGTTATCTTGATATGGATATGTGTTTGCAACGAGTATGCTAAATTTTTTCATATATTTGGAGGATCATACTCTCATAATCATGTCCGAATATGTGTCGAACACAAGTGTCGGATACGGATAAGGGAAAAATGAAGAGTCCGGGTAACACACATGTAGTATGATCTGCACAATTTTGTTGGTTTGGGGCAGCATACTTGATCTAGATTCTTAAATTATATTGTTGTGGTTTTGCTATAACAGGTTCTGATGGTTCGTTTGGAGTCTGATCTTGCAAAAGTTCTGCTAGCAGCTTGTAGAGGAGAGCTAAAAGGGGTCTCACTGAACTGGTCCTCTGGGTCTGCCATGGTGGTAGTAATGGCAAGCAAGGGTTACCCTGGCTCCTATGAGAAAGGAACTGTGATTAAGAACCTTGAAGAAGCTGAACATGTTGCTCCTTCTGTCAAGATATTCCATGCCGGAACTGCACTTGATTCCGATGGCAATTTCGTCGCTACTGGGGGCCGTGTTCTTGGGATTACTGCTAAGGGCAGAGATCTTGAAGAAGCACAGGATAGAGCTTACCAAGCGGTTGAAGAAATCAACTGGCCGGGAGGATTCTACCGGCAGGATATTGGATGGAGAGCACTTCCCCAAAAGCAATTTGCTAGAAATGCCTAAGATTTAACATTAAAATCCTGTGGACATCTTATAATGTTCGAATGTTTTATAACTGGCCTTTACACTAATTGAAAAATGAAATCACAGAGAGGTAAAAGAACTTACTAGTCGGCCAAAATAATTGTCACCCTGAAAGTTCTACATTTCCTGATAATCCTTTGTCCAGTTTCTTTATATTTTAGAGATATTACATTCAGAGATTTTACACATTATCTACCATAGGACAGTGATAGGAAAGATACATATCTTACAAGCATAAACTTCATTTGAAATGCCTCTTAGAATTCCACATGCCAGCATAGAGTTTTTCTTGAGACTCTTGAGACAAACCTTCTTCTCCAAAGAAAAAAAACATAGAGAGAGAACATAGAAATTCATTCCTTCAACTGTCATTTCTGTAGACATATGTACATAATTTCTTCACAAGATATTATCCATAAATCTTGTTTAGTACTTCAACTTGGCAATTTACATAAACCAAGTTTTTCAACAAAAAAATAAAATGTAAGGGTAAAAGGAAAAGGAAAATCAACACCAGTTATGTATAGAATGATGAAGGCAATAAAAGAACCTTCTATACCGTCTATACCTTTTTGGGTGAACAAATTTTACCTATCCAACCAAAAGAAAAAGGGAAAATTATATACCCATCTTTCAGTTCTTCACTCCGATGATCAGTATATAGTATTTGATTCCATTGCTTTATTCCCACATATGGTTCCTGGGACTCTCTGGCTTATCAAGCCTTCCACTTGTGGGAAGACTATCTCTCCTAGTAAACCCTCCACTTGCATAAGCCAAGCACTCATCGTAGCAGCAACCACACCTACTGTATCCACTCCCCAAATTATGTCCTATTGAATAAACCTGGTTTATTGGAACATGACCGTGCCCCATAGTGCCCATCCCAAAGTCGTGTGGCCCTGGGGACTTTTCAGTCCGAAAATCTTGAGGTGGTCTTGGAGATTGAACGCTGTAGGGCTGTAGTTGCTGCTGGTTTTGATGGTAATGATGATGTGGCTGGTAAACTTGGTGATTGCTATGGTTATTGTTGCTTTGGGGATGAAGGGTGCTGAGGCTGTAAAGGCTAGGAGAACTCCGGACTTTAGGTATGGGGGGTCTATTATGTTGGTATCCATTCAAAACTGATGGCTCCAGTGGCAAAGACAAAGAGTAAGCATCAGGAGAAGCCGATTTAGGGGAAGAA
Organism: Fremontodendron californicum; assembly: GCA_030761205.1. NCBI lineage: Eukaryota > Viridiplantae > Streptophyta > Magnoliopsida > Malvales > Malvaceae > Fremontodendron > Fremontodendron californicum. The sequence continues at coordinate 42,926,652 of JAULJL010000002.1, read as the reverse complement.
CAAGCAGAGATGCTGAAGTTGGGGCGGTTTGGATTGACAGGGGTGAGCCTTCCACTAGTGTTATTTGAACTTGGACGAACTATTATGCCATTAACGGCTTCTATATACCGTTGCTCAATGGCGTAAGGATCAACAGGGTTCATTTGTTTCTCGAGTACGACTGGGCTCGAGGGGAACAAGAAAGCACGTAGTTTTGGAGTTCTTTCACTTTCAAGACGATGATACTCATCAACCATGTGTTTGAGATCCTCATCGGATTTTACAGTTACCAAGGCATCAAGTTCCTCAGGGATAACCTGGTATTTCAGAATCATGTCCCCTTCAACCATAGTGTTCAGCTTCTTCATTAATTCTGTCATGTATATATGGGGAAAATGTCACTTAAAAAAGGGTTTTTAAATTTTGATTTCTTCAGCTTTAATCGATATTTACATATTGCTATAATTCTTTTTCCTTCAAAATATTGCAAACTCCATAATCCTTTTTTTTTTTTTTTTTTTTAAGAAAATAAGATCATAACATGAAGAAAACTAATATGTAGCAAAACTATCAAATAAAAAACCAATTTATCCTTGGGAATAAAACAACTGGTATAAAACTTAATACGGAGGAAACGAGGGCAAACCTGTAAATTTGATATCCCCAGGGACCGCCACCACACGAGTCTCTCCTCCAACGTACTTGAGTTTAGCGTCGCCTGGTCTGGGCAATATTTTCCCGCCATAGCTGCACAGAAACTTCACCCTATTCCTCGGCGATGAAGCCAACCCTTCATCGCCACCAATGGTTTCGCTCGCCGTCATTTGACTCGCCTATACACCGGGTTCAACTCTGGGACTCGTTGTTGCCGCTCAATCTCGTCTCCGAACGCCAAAGCTACGTGTGTTAGCGTTTTCCTCTCCAATCTGCGATTTCTAATGAAAATTAATTTTATAAAAACAAATTAAAATATGATCCAATATATAATACACAATCTCGTTAAAGAAGAAATGACATAAAAAAGAAAGATTAAATTTAATAAAGAAATAAACGCTTATTAATTAATGGAATAAATTACAATCGCAAAACTTCGAGCTTTTGAAATAATCGAAAATTCAGGTTTCTAAAATCTGCGATTGGAATAATTAGATGATTTAAGTTAATATCAGAAGAGAGAAATGTTCCATAATTTCAATATAGAGAACAATCAGGAAATTAATCTTAAAACAAAAAATATATATTTTTAATTAAATAACAATAAATTTATTCGATTCAAAATTATAAAAAGCTTATCGGCTAATAAACCAAAACATCATTAAATCAAAACTTACGGATTCAACTTGAGGCCGCTTCGAGGTACCGATTTATTTAACAATAGTCTCCTTCGAAATCTATTGAAATAAATTGCATTAAATTACATATATAAATAAACAACTTTTGAACGGCGAATATCAGAGAATCTTGTTTACATTTCCAGAAACAAGATATCAGTTTAAGCAAATATTTCTAAAATTAAAATGAAATCAAATTATAATTATAATTAGCAAATATAAAGAAAGAAGTTAAAGAAGCCAATAAAAAGTACTAGTTGTTTGGATGGCGAGAACTGAGTCTGAAATTGAAGCAGAGCAAAACCGAGATCTTTGAGAAAATCTGGAAATTAGAGAAAAATTGAAAACAGAATTCTGTCTTTTTTAGATGAATTTATAACGTAAATTGTGTTTGTTGAACGTATAGAAAATAGTTTGGCGATGAACCGAAAATAGTATAAAATAAAATAAAAAAGAGCATTTTCGGAGAACTTATGCTTACCGCAGATTTTCTCTTTGATAAAATATTATTATTTATTATTATTACTTTAATTAAAATTGTATTTTACTATTTTTCAGCAGAATTTCTGTTCGTATTTCTCTCACCTAAGCAACTTGACTCGCTGATCCCTCCTTATCTGCCGTCTATCAAGGCCGGTTTTCGTTACTTTTATCCGCTGCTATACATGCTTTCAATTACCAACATACCCCTAACTGTAAACCCCGAGTATAAGCGTACTACACGTGTCATCAAGGAAAAGCATCCGTAGTTGCTTGCGTGGCATATTCCGTGACTCGGTTTTGGCATCTTGTTAGGTCCTCCAGTCTAAATCACATCGGTGACGTGGCAGGAAAATGTTGCTTTCGGATGAAGAAGCCGCAATGCGCTGGCACGCCACGCCAATCCAAAAGGTACAAGATAATTGTCTTTTCAATTGATTTGCTTTCTTTTTCTCCAGGGAATATTTGGGATTTAAAATAGATTTAAATTGCTTTTCTTTTAAAAAATTGAGTTAAATAATAAATTTATTATTAAAATAAAATTTTATAATTATCTAAACATGAAATAGATAATGATAGAAGTTAAGTACATTAATTTATAAGTGAGGAAAAAATATGCAACATCATAAGTTTAAAAAAATAAAATTTTATTTTAATAAAAAAGTAAAAAACTTAAATATTTGAAAAAATATATACTTTCTATTATATTATACATTGTTGTTAAATAATTTTATTTACTGAGTTGGTGTTATTTGATTCATACATCAAAATCAATTAAAAATTTTATTATTAGTATAGATATCAATTATTAATTTAGTTGATGAAATTATCAAAAATACTAAATAAAATATTAACAATAAATATAAAATTAGGAAAATATTTATTTTTATTAAATTCTAACAAAATAGTTTTTAAAAACTACCTACTTTTAAAAAAACAACCAATATCTTATAAAATAAAATAAAAAACTATCTATTTGACTTTAAAAAACACCCACAAAATGAATATACCGAATTTTATGTATTCGTTTGTATATGATCTTTAATTGAGGATTAAATTTGTTAATTAATATTGAATTTATTATTATACTTTAATTTTTTTGAATTTTATCATTAATATTTTTAATTTAGTTGATTTTTGAATAACAAGTAATGAAACGAAATATTTCGTAATTGTAAGTAATAAATTTTCATGAATTTTATTATTATTTTTATCTAAAAATCAATAATTGAAAGTATTAATAACAAAACTCAATAAACTAAAGAGATTTCAAATGATAAATATATATTTTGTTTTGAAACTTTAGAGTGCAAATAAAACAAGAGTATCCTATGCTGAAGAGATTTATACCTACAAATAAAGACATTGAAGGTCGATGCCACGAAAATGCTACGAGTTTTGGACTTTATAATAAATTTAATTTTTTTTTAATGTGTCTAAAAAAACTCCACATGCATTTTGATGGTCTTGTTTTGTCTTGTCCATTAGATTTTCAATGACATTTTCTTTTTTCTTTTTTTTTAGAAAAAAGAAATCAATTTTCAATCACTTAGTTAAACCACATATATAATGAGATTAAAAGATTTTTCTCAACAAATTATATACAAATATTCAATATTATTTAACTATAATTTAATTGAAAAATAAAGGAAGATAGATTTTACCTTATCATATCAATATACTCCAATATCAAAAATGAAAGTAATATATCAAAATACAAAGAAAGGATTTTTTAAAAATGCAATAATTAAAGGAGTTTTTTTAAAATAAAAAATAAAAAAGAGCAAAGAGCAAAGCAGATCCAAAGGCTATATAAAATTTTCTAGTAGATAAAAGACGCTACAGTCCAAAAAGTTTCTTCCACGCTTTAAGGATCTTGCCTCTTCCGTTCTTCTTCTTCTTCAAAGATGTTCTAGTCCCAGTTGTGTCCAATTCTTCATCATCGAAGGGTGATGCTAAAGTGACAAACTGGTCATGGATCCTACAGTAGCTTTCAGAAACAGAAGAAGATCTTCTCATTGAGAATGCTCTCTTCACAGCAGCCTGGAGCTGGAGTGCATAAGCTGAAGAAACTGAGCTGTTTCTCGTGAGTTTGGGACCAAACATCTCCCCATTGTTGCCTTCTCGATCATCATCGTCTTCTTGGTCTGATGAATCTTGGGTGTTTGGGTTTGAGTTCTTGATGATGATCTGGTTGATTTCTTGGGGCTTTGGGGTAGGATTAGAAGTGGGTTTGAAGGTTTCAGGGAGATCTGAAGAGTCCTTGGATCTTAAATTTTCATTGCCAAAAACACCTTCGATCTTGGAATAGGAATTCCCATTCATTCTTTCCCCTTTCTTTGGTCCTTTATCCCTTTTTGGTTTTAAAAGGCAGTGGCACTAGAAATGGGAGGGGGGGGGGGGGGTTTAGGGTTTGCTAATGTTTTTGAGAGGTCTGAGCTAGGAGCTAGAAGAGCCTAGCAGTGGTGACAATATATATATATAAAACGAGGATTTTGAAAGTGGGGTCAAATAATTAAATGGATACAAAGTTAGAAAATACCAGACACATGTTATGGATCAGAGAGAGATTCAGAGTACATTTACTGAAGGTAGATTCGGAGTAAATTTAAAGAAATTAAAGGCCCTACACTTTTAATAGTCGCTGCATGTCTTTGACTCAGACAGGCTGGTGAATTTTATATTTATGAAAACGACATAAATATAATATAAAAAATAATATAAAATATCAATATGTCAAATTTTATATAAATATATAATATTTTAAATACAATTATAACATATAAAAATACTATAACACAAGATAAATATAGAAATTACATTTATCTTGTGGTGAAACTGTAAAAATTACATTTGGATTATATAAGTGTTCCCACTGCATAAATTATTATAGATAAATTAACATGCATAAACAAAAGGCTTATGATCTGTTTATTTTATAAATTTATTTATATGTTGAGTTGTTGACTAATTACGCTGTATCTTAGAATGCTCCATCCAGCTCCTCCAATCATGTCTAGTCTTTAGTCAAAAAGGCTTCATCACGGGCCACGTGGTCCCCTCCGTCGGCCTTGGACAAGCTTGGATACTTTAGGATTAAAAAAATTACCCATACTATAAGCTAATGCATGTTTAGGATCAAATCATGAAATCAATGTTTAACTACTATTTAACCCAAACTGGGAAGCTCCCTTAGAAACAAAATCAATACCCAAATACTAGTACTTATTGATGTGAATTTCCAAAATACAAAATTATTTCTTTATTATAGTAATTTTCATTGTAGATATTCACTAATTTTTTACTATAGTAATTCTTAAGAATTAGATGCAGGCATAAGGGATAAAAAAAAGGTCATAAGCAATTGGGCACGTGTTCAGCGGTTCATGCAACGTCATTATATACGTTTTTTTTGTATTTCTTTTTAGTGGAAAAAGTAGCGCAGTAGTAAAGTCAAAAAGAGCTTCTTCTTGGTAAGCCCCAAATGGCTCAATCACTAGGCCCCAGGGTAGGAATATGGAAAATTCTCACTTTAAAAAATGGTGTCTTAGCCTGGAAATTGGATGGAAACTTGATTGCATTGCGTCAACTCACGAGAAATCTTAAAACTAAATTACATACAAAGAAAAGTCAAACTCATGATCATGAACACCAATATTTTTCCTCTTATATTTTTGTCTGGAGACATTTTAATTGAATCTTTGCAGACATTCTGGACTTCAGACAGGTAGGTAAGTGTAGTGTCTTCTAAATTTTCTCTCTTTTATTTTCCTTATTTTGGATTATTATCTGCTAATTAAATTTGGTATGTTTAGATGAAAATGAAGATGAGTATCAAGAACAACCATCTGCTTCATTTCTAAAAGTAGCAGAAAGATTTGGTTAGTTTCAGACTCTTAATTAAAAAAGCAACTAAGTTTTGATAGGTTTTTGGAGACATAAGCTATGTTGTTGGTATTTTATACATGCATGCATACATATACACATCCATGTTCATGCAACAAAGATTTTTGGTTCATTGGAGCAAAGTCCACCTGCCTTGGTAAATTTTTGGAGTCAAAAGATTTTCCTGTAGTCATCCCTTACCCAGATAGGTGAATTGGGAAATATTGAATATATATGGGTTATGTTTTCTTGTAAATCAAATGTTTGGAGAAAGTTTATGTTTTGACTAATGTATTGCATGAATCATGTTTGTGAAAAATGTGCAGTTTTGGGTTAATTTAAGGTTAGAGTGGGTATCCAAATCTATTCATAAAGTTTGGAGTGCGAGTCTTGTTTGGTGAAGAATAGTGATATACTGGGCAATGGCACCCAAGGTTTCAGCTCAGAAGGCAGCTGAGATTGCAATTGGATCAATTGGGCGTGGATATGATCTAGCTCTTGATTTAAGGTTGAAATATTGTATTGGAGATGCAAAGGATTCACCCTTGATTGAGTTTGAAGAAGTTGGGTGTTATGATGTAGCTCTGCCAGGTGGAATTTCTATCCCAAATGTATCCAAGTTGATCAAATGTAATCAAGGCAAGGGCATGAGGACCAGCTCTGATGTTATCTCTTTTCAGCAGGTAAATTTATTTGTTTCAGCTGGTAAATTTGATTTCTTCCAACAGTTAATTGATAAACTTATTGCCCATACTTTGTTTAAATATTTGTTTTCTTCAGTCTTGATAGTTTTCAATTAGGATTAAATTGCTTTATTTGAGTTATCTTCTTTCTGCCTTACTATGTTGTTTCTTATTACCTCAGTTCACTTGTGGTGAATGAAATGCTGTGTCTCTGGTGTGAACATAAACTGGGAAATATGAGACTTCACACCTGTAATATGTATTGCACCTGAAATTAAGATGGTTTGGGTTTGGGATTCAATTCTTATTGTTGACTTGAACCTTTGAAAGCAGATGATTATTGGTTTTCTTACCGCCAAATGTACTCAATGTACTCCGTTACCTTTTCTTGAGTGCATTATTCGTGTTTCTTTCACTAGTAATAGTTATAACATTTGTCTTTGGCCTGGCAAAAAAGCACAGAATGTTATCTTAATTTCTCTCTAATATGTCTTTGCTTTGTTTTCCCTTTCTAGGCAGATGTCAGAACTGTTTAACCATGAATTGTCTCTGAGTGGCAAAATTCCTCCTGGTTTTTTCAATGCCATGTTTGGCTTCTCAGGCTGTTGGCACAAAGATGCAGTCAACACTAAGACCCTAGCTTTCGATGGGATACTCATCACACTTTATGCAGTTTCACTGGAGAAATCACAAATGGTACTCCATGATCATGTTAAGAAAGCTGTTCCATCATCATGGGAACCTGCTGCATTGGCAAGGTGAAGAATTTGGATTAGAAGTATATTTACAGTCAAATGTGTGGCACTACAGTTTTCTGCACCATCTATCTCCTCTTTCCTCTCCCCTCTCCTGTTTTCTTCACCAATATAAATCTAAGTGTTTGGTTTGATGGTGCCAACCATGAATCAAGAGGATCTAATGTTGCTGAATAAGTTTGTATAACTAAATACAGTCTAATTGTGCATATTCAAGTTACTATTTTTGCGAGAGTGTGATGATTTATTTCTGCCATCCCAGATTCATCAAGACATTTGGAACCCATATTATAGTTGGTGTGAAGATGGGTGGAAAGGATGTAATATATGTAAAACAGCAGCACTCATCAACTGTTCAACCAGCTGATTTATATTCAAAATTGAAGAAGATGGCTGATGAGAAGTTTTTAGAGAACAATGTACAAAGTAGGATCAATTCAGAACAAGTGAAGCTAAATAATCAGGTTTTTTTTAATAATGTTATCCATGCTACTCTTTAGTCTTTTACTTATTAATTCACCATTTTGTATCATCAAGTAATATTTTTATCAATTGCCAGTCATCATCTACTTATTCACCCAAAGACTTGTACCCATCTTAAATGATCTGAGCCTGGTTAAAATCCTCTAGAAGTGTCCCTTGCTACTTTTCAGAATCATTTTTATACATGCTCTCATTTGTTAATTTTAGATGGAGGATATCTCAATAATTTACAAAAGGAGAGGTGGAAGAGAAGAAATGAACTTATCCCATGCTGAGTGGCTAGACACTGTTCAGGTTCAGCCTGATGTGGTCTCAATGTCCTTCATTCCAATTACCTCTTTGTTAAGTGGAGTTCCAATGAGTGGATTCTTGAACCATGCCATAAATCTCTATTTACGATGTAAGCAAGATGGACTTTTCTTTATTGTTTGTGAATTTACTGCATTTGGTTTTTCTTTGCCATTGTTACAATCATGGTTTGTTGTTGTTTTTTATAGATATCAAGTTATCAGCACATCTATTTTTTATTTTGTTCTGGAAAATATATATTTCCAGCCATATCTTTCATTGCTGAACGAGTATTAATTACTTATGAATTAAAGGAAAATGATAACAAACATAATGCCTGCCTGAGGAATGACAGTAACTTTGTTGCAAGAGTAATTGTGCTGTTAATAGTATAATTATTTTAGACTATTTAATATAGATGACTGTTGAAAATTTATTACCTTTCTGCCTCTAATATGACAGATAAACCCCCGCTTGAAGAACTACATTTGTTTTTGGAATTTCAACTGCCAAGGCAGTGGGCACCAGTTTTCAAAGAGTTTCCTCGTGGTTCACAACACAAGCGACAGAGCAATTCATTTTTACAGTTCAAGTTCTTGGGTCCCAAGCTTTATGTTAACACCATTCCAGTAAAGTTTTTTCATCCTCTTCAAATCTCTGCTGTTTTTTCTTTTCTTTTCTTGGCTCAGCTACAAGTAATTTATCACTAAAATGATCTTCAGATCTCTGCTTTTATATTGGCTGCACCTGTTTGTTTTTTTTATCATGCAAGTGTTATATTCATGTATGCTGTGGGAAAATTTATCCTTGAATCTGACAACATAACATTTTAGGTTGACCTTCCTGCTGTTGGTTTCACTGGTGTATTATTAAAACCTCTTCAGCAGTGGAAAACCGATTGCTCCGCATTTTATTCATCAGTACTGTAATTGATGCTAGAAAGATTCTCTGATTTTTAACTTACAATAGAAATCCAATATAAGGGAGTTACTCTTGTTGATAGCAAATTTCTCTATTCATAACCATTTGATGAACATTTTTCCTGTTTCCTTTGCTACAAGAAAGTCCTTTTGTGGGAGGTTATTGGAACTTATCAAATGTGATCATTTTGTTTCTGTTAAAATCAAAACTTATTATTGTTACCAATTCAATGACAGGTTGATGTAGGTATGAGACCAGTTACAGGTCTTCGGCTCTATTTGGAGGGTAAAAGAAGCAATCGCTTGGCTATCTACATGCAGCACCTTTCTTCTCTACCGACCTACTTTCAACTTGTCGATGAACCTGACGATACCGTCATTCAAGAGTCCTACGATAAAAGATACTTTGAAAAAGTTAGATGGAAGAACTTCTCTAGAGTTTGTACAGCTCCTGTAGAGTCTTACAACGATAATTCCATAGTAACTGCAGCTCAGCTACAGGTAGAGAAATATGGTTTCAAAAATGTTCTCTTTTTACGACTTCGTTTCTCTACTGTTTTGGGAGCTGCAATTGTAAGGCATTCGGAGTGGGATGGATCATTCGGATTTGCACCTCAGTCCGGAGTCCTATCTGATCTTTTGAGTAGGTCTTCAACGCCACCTCCACCGCAACCTAAGCCACATACAAGCTCTTCAGTTTACCCTGGTGGCCCTCCAATGCCAAATTATACCCCAAAACTATTGAAATTTGTTGATACAGCTGAGATGAAAAGAGGGCCACAAGATCCTCCTGGGTACTGGGTTGTTTCTGGGGCAAGACTAGTTGTTGAGAAAGGCAAGATTGCTCTAAGGGTCAAGTATTCCTTACTCACTGCTATATTACCTGATGAAATATTTGAGGAGCATTAGCACATTTTATTTGGTTTTTGGTAAGATTAAGAAATGATGTTTTTGGTTAAAAGATATTAGAGTGATGGGGATTTAGGCCATGGAGTTGCATTAGGGAGGGAGAATATTTGGACAGTTTTGCTTTTGCAAGCCCTGGCTACCATGTCTAGAGAGACAGATCAGCAGAGAACTTAATGGGATCAAAGTTTCAAAGATTGGCTGTCTGAGGGAGTAATGTGGAAGATGTTAAAGGCAGAGTTCAGCATGGAGATCAATGTTTATGATTTTTGCTGAGTCCTCAAGAACAGGGCGTGCTTGTAGTAGATAATTTAATTGATTGTTTTTAGTACTATAAATTACAGTATAGAAAAAGAAAAAACACTTAAAACATAATTTGAGCCATTTCATCATTTCATGTAACTTTTGTAGTTCAAAGTTCATATAATTCAGTCTTCCGATCCGTCCAACTTTTCTATATCGTTAAGCTTTTCCTTCTTCCCTTTCTCCTTCACTATTCTCATTTTTTTTTTTTACTGTCTGCATAAATCAACACCAGAGAAATTTATCCATTTTCAGATGAAAATGCTCATGACCGTGTCAACTCTGCCATTGCTATTCTCTATAATCTGCATATACCTAATACCTATATATCTATGTTGCTCAAGTTATATATTGCTCGAACTTGAGGTGAGTGTTGGATATGGGTGTGTTCGATATAAGATATGTTCAATTTTTTTTATATATTTAATCGAACTTGAGGTGAGTGTTGGATCTGGGTGTGTTCGATATGGATATGTTTAATTTTTTTATATATTTAAAAGATTATATTTTTATATTCATGTCTAAATATACGTCGAATACAAATACAAGATTCAGTTACTTTATGACAAAATGAAGAATGAAAGGGTTAATTTTGTAAGAATGAAAATTTTGATCCATCCGCTGGAATCTGTTGAGGACTTGAGGAATAGGTAAGGCCCAGGCTGTTCCATTTGTGAAGTGTGGTCTGGTCTGGTCTGGTCTGGTCGGGCTAGGCTTTGCTAGACTTCATAAAATTAAGCTGACCATGACCGGATCCAACCAAACCCAATTCTGTTAACTGCTTGAAAATTATTAGTAGTACTAAACTAAAAAGTTAAATGGAGGAGAATTGATGATTTTTTTGTAGATATAATAAGACAAAACTTGTGAAAATATTTCTACTAATTGCTTTACTTACTCTATGCTAAATTGATATAAAGGCTAATTATGGTGTGGATTGTGGGTCTCCTCTTTCCATCATATATAAAATTCATTGAAGCATATTTGGGCAATTAATTTCTCACCTAATAAAAGGCGCAAATATTCTAAGCATGACTTCATAATTGAAATACCAATGCATTTTAAATTTTAATTTTGGGTACATATTTAAGACCTTATAATTGAAGTCACTACAACTTACTTTAGTTTATTTAAGAATTAAAATTACTAATTCCTTAAAATTTGAGAAGGATTGATTTTAAATTTATTTTAAATCAACCTCTCTTCTATTTTTTTTCAATACAATTCATAATTCATGAGTAGATCCTACATATCTGAATAACAATGATAAATGTATTAAAAAATAATAAACAAAATCCTTACCCAAGTTAAATTTTAGTTTTAAGAAATATCTTGTAACTAAAAAAGAAAATGTTGACCACAAATTGATCACATTGAAAAATACTATTATTTCTTTAAAAATTTATACTGAGTATCTTAAAAACAGTTTTAAGATTAGTATATATAATAATATATTCACTTAATAGTAATATAAAAAGTATAAATCATTATATATAATAAAATATTATTATTTTAAATAATATTTATTAATCTTAAAATATATTTTTAGGATATTTGTTATCATTTTTTTTATTGTTTTAGTATAATTTAGTTTTAAAAGTAAACTTTTCACATGAGAGGTAAGTAAAAACAATCTATACTATATACAATATTAAAAGGAGTGACTGAGTTGATATCACGAGTTAATCAGACACCAATTTAGTTAAAGAAAACACAAAAGAACCAAGTAAAGTTATAAAATTAAAAAATTAAATAAAGATAATTAAGTCTTTTAATAAATCTTTAATAAAAATATATATTTACTTTTAAAAAATCACCCATTTTTCTAAAAAATTATGCACTAAAAAAATATCCAATTTGTACTCATTTTTTTAAAAAAATATCCACTTAAAAAAATTATTCATTTTTTATATTTAATTTTTTTATTTTTTTAAAAATATTTTGAGTGTCTCAAATTTTAGTAATAATAATATAAAAACCAAGTTGCTTGATTACCTAATACAATAATTTAAGGATTATGGTAAAATAAAAAAAGAAATAAATATAATGGAACAAGATTGGCGGTGTAGAAAACTTAGATAACAAACAGGCTGTGAAGTTAATGGAACCCCAAGTGTTGAAAGCTCCACCTTTGACTTTATCTCTCTCAAATATCAAAACTCGCAGTTACAAGTCTGAGTCTCACTCACATCACATGTCAATAGTATCTCTTATTATTTCAGTCAAACCTATTTTTACTACTTCCGTCTCTCTCAACTCTTCCCCTTCTTAGGGTTTCTCTCTCTTTCTCTTTTTTAATTTCATTTATTATTTTATTTACATTTCTCCATCAAAGAAGTGAAGAACCACTTTTTTTCTTTCTTTCTTTCTTCCTTTCAAGTTTTGTTCTTGAAATTTCCCAACGTGAAAATCCCGCAGTTTCAAAACACCTCGAAATCGAACAAAGGGATTGACGTTTCGGCTTCAAATTGCGTGAGCTTCACTTCGATTGGTTTTTTGAGCTTCAAAATCTGCTCAAAAAACCCCCACCATAGATTTCCACTTTAGTTCTTGGACTCCGTAAAATGTACGATTTTTTTTTTGTCTAATATGAGCTAACCTATTTTTGAAAAAAAAAATATTTGTCTATTTCCAGTTTTAGAATCTAGTTTTTTAGGGATATTTGTTCAATTTGAACTATATTTGGGTTTTGAATGTTGTTAGTTTGTGAAAATTGACTAATTTTCTTCTTAAATTGAGCTAAATTGGTTTTAGCTGTGTTTGTTTGCGGAGAAAAGTATGAAATTTGCTTTCGTTTGATATAATTTTGAATATTTGAGCTATTTATGCACTTCTGATATGCTCTCTTTTAGTGAAATATATATATTTTAAAAATTGTATATGATGGTTTTTGTTCTGTTTTTACACGTTGACTATTTGTAGAATTTGGATTAGGTTTATTTATGGAAATGATTGAAAAAAATGTTGCTTTACTTGGAGTATAGTATGTTTGGTTTGAATAATTGAATCATGTGTAGAGTTTGGTTCCAAATTTGGTGAAAAAGAGTGATGCACTGAGCAATGGCGCTTAGGGTTCCAGCTCCAAAGGCGGCTGAGATTGCCATTGGGTCCATTGGATGTGGATATGATATCGGAATGGATCTTCGGCTGAAGTACTGTAAAGGGGATTCAAAAGATTCATGTCTTATTGAGATTGATGGAGACGGAGGCCATGAGATTGTTTTACCTGGTGGAATTTCAATACCCAACGTGTCCAAATCAATAAAATGTGATAAAGGGGAGCGAACACGATTCAGGTCTGATGTTCTCTCCTTCCAACAGGTAATAGTTTATTGTTCGTTCAATGCGATTCTTATTAATAGCTTCTACGTTTTTTTCTCTCATAAAGTTGTCTGTTCAAACTGAAAAACTACACTTTACCTGCTTATTAGCTGATATTATCAATATCCAAATGTGTATTAGTATTTCAATTGTTGTGGCATGAGTCATCCTGTGGAAGATATATGAGAAATGCTAGTCATGTTGCAATTTGGTCCTGTTTTTATGCTTTTTGTCTGTCATGAGAGTCTTTTTTTTCTCATTTCTTTTCTTTTATTTTCTCCAGATGTCGGAGCAGTTCAACCAAGATATATCTTTGACTGGAAAAATACCTTCAGGCCTCTTCAATTCCATGTTTGAATTCTCTGGTTGTTGGCAAAAAGATGCTGCCAATACCAAGATGCTTGCTTTTGATGGGGTGTTCATCACCCTCTACTCAGTTGCACTGCAGAAATCTCAAATGGTGCTACGAGATCATGTCAAGAAAGCAGTCCCATCTACATGGGAACCTGCAGCATTGGCAAGGTAAATTTCTACACAAATTTGATCTTTGAATTCTGGTGATGGAGTTCTTAAATAAGACCCTGGCATCTAGGAAGCGTTTTCTTCCTTATTTAATGAATTGTGCTTCAGCCAATGCTTATTTCTCGCTCTCTCTCTTTGAGTTTTGTCATCATTTGGAGAATAAATCAATGATCAACTTTTTAATTTCTTTTATACTGGTTCAGCATGTATATTCTTAATGAAAATAAGTAGAATGCTGTTGTGTTGGTGGTTATAAATCTTCTGATGTCTACCGCCCGCCTTATTTAATGTTCTTTACTTTCTGCCTAATAGTATTTGAGGTCTGATATATAATTTTGATGACATCCCAGGTTTATTGACACTTATGGCACCCATATAATTGTTGATGTGAAGATGGGAGGGAAGGATGTTATTTACATGAAACAGCAGCATTCGTCGACTCTTCAACCTGCTGATATCCAGAAAAGATTGAAGGATATGGCTGATAAGAGGTTTTCAGATGCCAATGGACATTATAGCATGGTGTCTGAGCAAGTTTTCCAGAGTGACAAGGTTTGCAATAGAACTGTAATAATATTCTTCAAATCGGTAGTTGTATATCTTGATAAATCCTGCTTCTTGTTTGGATGGAATGAAATCAATACTCATAGTTCAATATTCTTTTACAATGGGGTACAATCTCCATGACTGACCTGGGAAGCAGTGTGTTATTGTGGAAATTGTTGCAATTTGTTGCGTATTGGCGCCAAAATTTGTTTTGAGAAGCACTGTTCAAAAGGGAGAGTTTTCTCACTCCCTCTTAACATACTAACACTACAACCCAGTATCACATTGGTATTATATGATTGCTAGTGAGATACCAGTTAATAGTTGCCAGAGAAGATTAAAAGTCTGCTACTGTTTTAAATGTTTAGGTTTTACACCAGGATCTGGATTTGTAACTGTTTTTGCTTTGCCACTGTTTGATGAGGATAGTGTTATATTCTAAGTCTTTCAATTAGGTTGACAATTTTGTTTTTAATTTGATTACTTTGACACTCTATGCTTTGATTGCTTGCCTTTGGTTAGTAGAGATTATTTAATCTCTTTAGAATAAAGAAATTATGGCCCTTCAACTGTGTATTTCTGATGGCTGCCATCTTTGGTGGTAAAAATTTATTTGTTTAAACTTTTAATTGGTTTTAATTTATCTGTCAATCATCCTTATAAGTGAACCATTGGCATAATTTGTGATATCTTCTGAGGTATCTTATCTAATCATTTCTGCTTCAGTTTGAAATCAGGGAGCAGCGGCTAAGGTTTGCTAATAACAGTCCATCAAGTTCATATGCACATAAAGAGGTTTGTTTTCTGACTTTCATATGGTGTTGTTAGCTTATTAGTTAAAGTCCCTTGATAAAGGTTTTAATTTCTTTCCCAATATCAATGTTGCTACTAATTACCTAAAAATTGCAGGATATTATAAGCATTTACAAAAGGAGAGGTGGAAGTGATAATAGAAACCTATCTCATAATGACTGGTTACAAACGGTTCAGTCAGAGCCTGATGTGATCTCAATGTCCTTTATCCCAATTACTTCTCTGTTGAATGGAGTCCCGGGTAGTGGATTTCTGAGCCATGCCATAAATCTATATTTGCGATGTAAGCAAGACCTATATTTCTGTCTGTTTACCTAATGCATTGTGATTTTCTGCTACTACTTGCATCAAATTATTTTATCTCATTTTTTAAACATGGAATACATTTATTATTTTCTGGAAGAAGTATGCCTTATATTTTTGTTTCTTTAAATTTCCTTATAATTTGTTAAATTGATGATATCATAATAAGTTCACTAACCATCTTATTGTTATGTAATTCCAAGGCAATCAAACACAAAACTTATGAGCTTATTTTGGTTAAAACCTTTGTTAAATGATCATAAGTTGTTGGTAAGTACTACACTGCATCAGTAGGATATGATCTTGGATCACTTTTGTTATCATGGAATCCTTAACAAGCAGTGCTTGAACTGAGAGAGATATTTGGAACAGAACAATTGATAGGTATCTCTAGCTTTTCATAAATTGTGTCATGAAACAATGAGAATTTATTGTTGGACCCCATTTCCCTTCATTTTGCTTGCTGCTGCGAATGATACTTCTTTATTTTATAGCAAACGGTCTACACATGTTTCATCCATAAGCTATTGCTCTTACAGATAAACCACCGATTGAAGAGCTCCACCAGTTTTTGGAATTTCAGCTTCCAAGACAGTGGGCACCAGTTTTCAGTGAACTTCCTCTTGGTCCGCAACGAAAGCAACAAAGCTCTGCATCTTTGCAATTCAGCTTCATGGGGCCCAAGCTTTTTGTGAACACTACTCCGGTAAAGAATTTTCTAAAATTGAAAATTTTCTGGCTTTTTGATGGGTGCATCGAGTGTTTGACCATGTAGGTTTCATCCATGTATGTGTTGACTAGTTCTTATTGCCCTTT
This sequence comes from Fremontodendron californicum, assembly GCA_030761205.1. Lineage (NCBI taxonomy): Eukaryota > Viridiplantae > Streptophyta > Magnoliopsida > Malvales > Malvaceae > Fremontodendron > Fremontodendron californicum. Next base: position 42,910,318 of record JAULJL010000002.1, on the reverse strand, counting down.
AGCTAGATAAACTTCATAACATGTTGATATGCTGGTGTTGGATTTATAGATGATCACTACAATTTCTTGAGCATTTTAAATTAAAAAATTCTGTGCCATGATGATTGTATGTTAAAAAGGAAATAGCATTTTTTAGTTAGACGAGATTTATCTGTAGTTCTATCAAAGAAAATGCTTCTATGGAACTCTTATCAGTAGTACTGTATCTAAGACTTCGTCTTCTTTAGGTCTCCCAAAGAGAGCATAATTCAACTTTGTCACATAGTGTGGATATAAAGTTGGAAACTGATATTAACTCTTGGATCATTGAAGCTGCAGCCTTTTCTGGCAAAGTCTTTGTTCATATCAAAAGAAAGGAGCTATAGCTAATTTCTAGTTATATAATTTCATGACAGGTTGATGTGGGTAAGAGGCCAGTGACTGGCCTCCGACTATATCTAGAAGGTAAAAGGAGCAACCGCTTGGCCATCCACTTGCAGCACCTTTCCTCCCTTCCAAAAATCTTCCAACTTGTAGATGATCCAAATGGGAACTTCTGCCAAGAGTCTCATGATCGTAAATACTATGAGAAAGTTTATTGGAAGAACTACTCTCATGTATGCACTGCTCCTATTGAGTCAGATGAGGATCTTTCAATAGTAACTGGAGCACAATTGCAGGTTGAGAATCATGGTTTTAAAAATATTCTCTTTTTACGGCTACGCTTCTCAACTGTCTTGGGAGCTATGTCTGTTAAGCATCCAGAATGGGATGGATCACCTGGGTTGGCACCTAAGTCCGGACTCATATCCACACTAATCAGTCATCACTTCACAACAGTTCATAAGCCACCTCCAAGGCCAGCTGATGTGATCATAAACTCTGCTGTTTACCCCGGAGGCCCTCCCGTGCCTGTTCAAGCCCCCAAGCTTTTGAAATTTGTTGATACAACAGAGATGACAAGAGGGCCACAAGAAATTCCTGGATATTGGGTTGTTTCTGGGGCAAGATTAGTCGTCGAAAAGGGAAGGATCTCTCTCCGGGTTAAGTATTCTTTATTGACTGCAATATTACCTGATGAAGATGGCATAGAGGAGCACTAGCAGGTTTTTCCCTCCCCTTGTCACCTTCCTTTATTTTCCTTGCCCAGCCCACCATGGAAGCAAATATAAATAGGAAAAAGTTACCGATGATCGGAGAATCCCCAAAAAATGAGGAAAAAACCGAAAGGGATAAACTTCTTGGGGATGGGTGAAAGGGAAGGGAGGTTAAAGAGCTGAAGATATATGATTGGGTGTGTTGGGGATTCACTACTTACAAATTTTATCTTGTAATGTAAATTTTTTTGTTTGTTTCTAATATAAATTCTTCAACTTGCTAAGTTGCTATGTTCAATGATGTATTAGGTTATAAAGTATTCCCTGCTCTGTTTGATGCTCGATTTGCAAGGGCTTGTTTTCTTTGCATGTAATATCCTTTTGACACTACAGCTATATATGCAACAAGTAGTTAATCTTGCTTTGCAGAAGCCTCATAAGTTACTCTTCAAATTATTTTGGGAAGCTTGAGATGAGCTTATTTTGGGAGGTCTGGGATGAGCTTATTTTGGGAGGTCTGGGTTCTTGTTTTGACCAAGTTGTCCAAAATTGAGCTAAGTTTCCTATTAAAACATCAATAGATGATATATCCCAATTTTCCTATTGAAGATTCTTTTTCCCCCTTCTATTGGGTCATGCAACTATTATTAGATTTTTCACTAAAATGCTCTTTGAAAACTATTGATACAAGAATTGCTGGATTACGTTCACTATAAAGTATTGTTTATTTTATCATCTTCATGGTTTTATCTTTTGAGAAAAATCGGTAAAAAAATGGTGGTTTTTGTTTTATAAAATCACAGTCTAATCTTATAAATCTTTTGTTACATTTAGGTTTAGGAATCGTTAATGCAAGAGTTCAGAAACTCAAATTCAGAACTTAGAAAGCAATCTTATGATAATTGAAGCAACTTTTAGGCGAGAACTAACTTTTGGTTTACTTAAAAGTAAGTTTTTGATAAATTTCATGCCTACATGAAACATCAATAATCGATTGTGCTTATTGGTTGCACTCATAATACCAATGCAGACTTTCTTGCAAAGAACTCTGAATTTATAACAGAGGAATTTGCGTCTTCCAAATTGGTCATCTGCCATACCAAGAATAGATTTGCTCCAAAAATGAGGGGAAATTGCATTATCTGACTGATAAATAAGACACTAGAGGAGAACATTTTCTGATTTTCTTTTTCTTTTCAGTTTCTCAAATTTGGACTCAACCTAAGCTGCTAAAGTACTGCATCCAGCACAAATAGTAGTTTCTCCCGCAAACCAGCTTCAAGATACAATATTTCATTGGATAATGGTATAGAAGATAGGAAGGATGGTTGTTGATAAATATACATACATACATACATACATACATACATACATACATCCTGGATGATGCTTGCTTGCTTGCTTGGTGTATTGCACACTTTTAAGGATATACAAAATTATGCTCATGGGGAGGAAAATAGATGCCTTCCCTTGGGCAAGGGAGGGGAGCAAGTTGAGCAATATAGGTAGGATTTTGTTCTCCTGGCATCACTACTGACAAATCAGATGCATATGATGTCGATACCTGCCATCACAACATACATCAAAGATCAGTTTCACGAATGAAAAAAATCATATTTCAGAAATATATAGAAATATGTTATTACTTTTATATTCTGCTTGTAGAAATAGAGTGAGAGAAATTGGTAAATCATTGCTGAGGGAGAAAGGGTTTTTAAGCCAGGTGGTTCAAGAGTCAAAACTGACTATCTGTTTGAAATTTCTTTTTTCTTAAAGGTTGCTGCCAAAAAAAGAACAAAGAAAGAACACCAGAATAGGCAGGGTGCATTAACTTAACAGGCTGATGAGATAGAAGCTTACTCTTTGTGGATTCCCAAGTTTTTCAACTGCTCCAGATCCTAGAGCAGCATCTTGATCAGGTGAAGAAAAAGCAGGATTTGGCTGAAAAAGGTGTTCAAAGATGGCCATGATAACAAACATTGATATCAAGATGGCTGTAGCAACAAAGCCAAAAGAAATGGCATTCATGGATGTTCCGAAGTTTTTCCAGGGAGTTCCCTTATCAACTACTGTTTGAGATGGACTCGGATCCGAACTTGCGTATATGTTCCATGGCATTGATCTTTCAGTACCAAACTCATTCATAGTTGTTTCAGAAAGGCCCTTATCTTTTCCTAGGAACAAATAATAGTACACTTGTGAATAATCAAAACATGTGTAAGCAGATTTAGGCGTAGTTGCTGCTGGTTATTCTTCTCAGAAAATGCCTTTCCTCATTCATCAGTTGACTTTGTCATAGTCTCTGAACAGAAATTGACAAAGGTAATCATTCAAATTCTCAATCCAGGAACATTAATACATATTTCAAGGGCTAATTGTCAATATAGTGATTATTACATGAGAAAATGCATTCAGTACAAGGAAACACCACAAAATGATAAAATCAGTAATATGCAAATTGGTGAATTAGCAAGTAAATTAAGAAGAGGAAAGGGGGTGTTGCCAATGACAGTGCGATGACATGCTTAAGAAATTTTTACAGAAAAAAGTTATAGATATAAACATTGACAAAAGTTATAAAAGGCCACACACCAAAAAAGAAAAAAAAAAAAAGAGCCTCCTGAAACCATACCACATTGTAGACCTTTTCACTTACAGGGCACAAATTACTTACGTTGATGAGTTATTACCATCACTGACAGAAATAATATAACTAATCATGAGTGAAAATATGATAGGAATGTAGTTTTTTTTTTAATTCTCCAAAGTAGTCTGAGTCTATGTTATCCAAACTCTTATATTCGGATATGGGTATAGGATATGATCCTCCACATATATGGAAAAACTTTAAAAAATTGAATATACTCATATCGAACACATATCCATATTCGACACTTGTCATCGAGTCCGGATAACATAAGTTGTAGCACATGGATTAGGCCCAAAAGGAACAAAAATTTTAGCACAGGGAAAGATAAAAATCATTTTCAAGTCTCTGAGAAGGAAAAGGAACCCAGGACTGCCAAGAAAGGAAAGAAAGGAAACTCATTTTTGAAAAAAGAGATGGGAATGGCACTTTCATGCTGCCATAGAACAATGGCCCAAAAAAAGGGTACTTCAAAATCAAGTCCTAGTTAACTACAGTGGTTTCTTCACTTAAGAGAGAGATAGGTACATGGCTGAATGGACAAATTCAGAAAGTTGATTGTTTGTTCAAAATACAATCCAAGAGTAAAGAACTTAACACTGTTTATTTCACAGACCAGATCTCTAAAACTGACTTCTTCCTGATTATCAATCTATGGATGCCACTGGACTAGGAAGAAATCATAGATGTATGATGAAAAACTGAACAAAGAACATTGACCCAAAAGTTGCAGTGACTGGAATGCCAGTTGAACCATTACAAACGAAAACAAACTTATCAGTACTTACCAACAGAGGAAAATCAGCAGATTTTTCAATGACTTTCAGGTGATTCTATGAAGGGATATAAACTAAACGTGTTGTTGAAACAAGTTATGAAACCTTGGATTTTGGTCCTGGGAAGTGGGAACTAGGAGGAGTAAACATGATCTTAGTCCTCCAATCCTATAGCTCTCTAAACTGCCCTGGAAAAATAAGACACCCACATTTCTCAATGAATGAATTATTTAAAGAAAGCAGGGCTCAGACCAGCTAGCCTTATACCCAATTGAAAATGTAAAGACAAAGTTATATGATAATCCCAGCAGTGCACTTTTTCTTTTGATCTCTTTGATTTTACATGATCCTGATGCCTAGCTTAATGAATACTATACCTTGTCTGAAGAAGCAAACCTAAAGAAATCAAAAGCATGGGCCTTCCTGTCTGGAGACCCGAAACTAAAAAAATAAAAAGTGGCCTATTGGTTTTTTATTTAAAGTTGTCACTTTTTAATTGCTGAATTTACATATTATTAAGTTGGGAATTCTGAATTCATTACTCAATCAATCAATCAATTCCACCCTTCACCCACATGAATTTAAAATCTGGGTCTTAAAAAGGATGATATCAAGCTATCATTTTTCAACCGCTCCAATATAATTATAATTATCAACATCATTTCTAAGGTAAAAATTCAAAGGTTATAATTATTCCCACCAACTATTTCAGCAAATTTTTCACATGAAAGATGATTATAACTATCATTAAGAATTAGTACATAATATTAGAGGGGATTACATTACACGAGGTAGGCTGGAACGTTACTTATGGCAAAACCTTCTGGATTAAAGGTCTTCTACATATTATTAATGTCTGACCTAATTCATTTGCCAACATAATTGAAATCATGGGAAAGATGGCAAAATCTCACATAATCTCCAAATGAACCAAGCAATGAAAAAGAAGAAGATATAACTAAAGGCTGCTGCAAGGTTAAACTACATGTTATAGTATAAAATTTATAAAAAAACTTAGGTATGAAAGCAAACACAAGAACAATAACAGGATAGCAAGCACAAGAAAAAACAAAAAAAAAAAAAAAAGAGAAAGAGAAAGAGAAAAAAGAATTGACTTGAATAATTAAGAGAAAAGAGGTGAGAGAGAGAACTAATGTTGGGATACCTTACAGCTATGCAGTACCAGAAATGTTATGATTCAAGAGAAGAAAGAAAAATGGACTGTGGCGAAAAGGAAAGAGCTAGAACAGTGGATGATTTAGACCACAATTATTCCTCATATATATATATATATATATATATATTTTTCTTTAAAGTAAACCCATAATCCCATTACTTTTGTCAGAAACACTAAAGCTACAACAATAGCTCTATTATTTGCAAAAAATTTCATGTTTTTCAACAATAAAAATGGAAGAATCCTATCTTAAAACTACTAGTACTGCTGATATTAGTTTTTTTTTTTTTTTTCTTGAACAGACCAACATTGCTTGCTCTTTTTCTCTTTCCCGCCCTCTCAGACAAGGATTTCCGTAAAGCCAAGAATTCATATAACTATAATCTAGAAAAAGAAAAAAAGAAAAATTGAAGCAATAATTATAGCATAAATTATGAAAAGGACCCTTGATAAAGAAAGAGGTTCTTCTACCTAAGATGGCATTGAGTAAGACTCTTTGTCAACAAGATAATCAAAATGTCTGAGAATGATGTGAAAGCCTATCTAGAGACCTATCCGAAAATAAGATAAATTCATAAAGTTTTTGAATTTAAACCAAGTTATAATCTAGTAGTAGTATTATATTTCCAAGACAATGACATCCTCAACTGAAAACAAAATTTAATGTAAACACTGAGTTTTCATTCTTCAACTATTAGTCATCTAAGCATGAGAGACTATTAGGGAGCAAATATTTATTCCAAAATACTAAAAAAGAAAAAAAAAATGGTAAAGAGCTTTATCAAGAGCAAGAATCACCATGTTTTACTGCCTGGATTGTGAGTATTTTTTTAGATTTTTTTAAAATATTCGTATTCGATATGTGTCCGACATATATTCAAATATAAATATGAAATATAATCTTTTATATATATAAAAAAATTAAAAAATATATATATTTATATCAAATACATATTCATATCCTAAATTTTTCTGAATTCAAATAACATAATTTTCAACTACATGAAAATGTGAATGGTAAATTTATACTTTTTAATTATTCAATTTTGACTAATTTAAACAAAGCCAATTCATGCATAAAGGTCATTTCAAGAAAAGATGATTGTTACCGATTTGGCCATTTCCATGTAAGACATATTTCTAAAAGAGAAGGGGACCCCATAATAGGAAAGCACACTAAAGCAGATTTTGAAGAAGAAGAAAAAAAAACCAGATTGCCAAGCATATATTTATCTCCTTTATCTTTTTCCCTTCTTTTCCACGACCAAATCCCTGACTCAAGCAAGCAACCTTTTCTTTTTCCAACAAATTTACCAAGAGATTTTTGGGTCTTGTTGTAAGCAAACAACAAAACTAAAGCAAAGATTATATTCCATGTGTTAACTCCCATAGGTAGCGGAGAGTTTTTGTTTAATAGTCTATGAATATGATTTCACTTCTTTAATCTTTATCGCACTCATAGCTTAGCTTAGCTTTTTTTTTTTTCTTTCTTTGTTTTGGCCTCATTCACCAGTGAACTCCCACTTGTTTCCATGTGCTGCCTCCCTTCTGTTTCTTATTGCCATGGCTGAACCTGAATCAGATACAGATTCATTATCCTTGTTTATGTTCATCTGCAATTGAATTTTCACATCAAATCATGCTTCTACCACCCTAAATGGAACTTATGACCACAAAAGCTTTTATTATCAATACCGTCATTAGCACAACAGCACAAAGATTTTCATTCCAAAAAAGAAAAAAAGTATACAAACCCTCATCAGTTTACGCATTGCATCTACAAAATCAAATTTATATTTCGATGTGAATTTCAAGTTTTCCAACGACATAGAATACAGGTGCGTTGCCAAACAAGGAATAAGCAGTGAGTTCTTTGCGAAAAGAAGCAAAGCAATGCATTCAGTGATAACACAACGGGGGGTGTTTTGCGGTTCCTTTTGGCAAATAAGGCTATCATTTCCTGCAATGCAACGGCGTGGGCCTAGGCCTTATATACTAGCAAAGGCTACTCTCATTCGGCTATTTCATTTGCCACTCGACAGATGTTCTGTTAAGTTAAAATCTTGCTGAATGTGAACCCAGCTAGAACTACATTTCAAGTTTCAACATCCAATTACCCCATCGCCACTTTACGTTACCAGGCATCTAGTGAAAACCTAATGATGAAAAGCTAAAATCGAAGGAAATTACCAACTCGGAATAGAACCTACTATATGTGTATATATATATATATATAGGCATTAAAATTGGGCTCAAAATTCTGAAACAGATTTGATTATAATTAAAGAAAATTATTACCAAAATCATGGTACAAAACTACAATATTAAGTCTGTACCAAATCAAACAAAATTGAAAGTTGCGGGAAATCAGAAGAAAATAAAATATTGTAGCAAAAGATGAAAGTCAAACTTAACAGAACAGTTCACCTACAGTTTTTTTTTTTTTTTTTTTATAATCTTACAATTAGACAATTCTAATTGAATGATTATAATACAATTGTTTTAGGCGATATGTTCCCAAATATAATAAGATAATTTCCTCATTAACTAAGCCTGTCAAGCCTTCAGCTTCCCATAAAACTTGGCCTTCTCCTCTGTAGTTTGGAAGCGACCATGTCCAAACTTGGATGATGTATCAATGAACTTGAGCTTGATCTCCTCAAGAGCAAGCCTAGAAGTTTGATGCAACAAGGATTGCCTCAAAGTCACAACACGTTTCTTTGGCCCAACACAGCAGCCTTTGATCAGCAAATAATCCTCTTTCACCACACCATAATGGGGGAATCCACCCATTGGGTTAATATCCTTCTCAGTCCTGAAATTAGGAGAAAAAGGCAAGCGAGCGATTAAAAATGACTCAGTTGCAATAATTACCATAAAATATAAAGAGCAAGCTGAGCAAGGGACGCTTGGCTAACCTGTCATAGTCAGTCATGGCAGAATGTGACTCAAGTCCAGCCTTCCCAAGCTTGTATACTTTCTTATTCATCTCAGTACGGTGATGGTATCCATTTTGCCCAGCCCTAGCAACAGTAAAAGAAACCCTAGCTGGATGCCATGCACCAATACAAGCAACCTTGCGAAGACCACGATGAGTCTTACGTGGCAGCCGTGTGACACCCCATCTGGTCACCACACCCTCATACCCTTTACCCTTGGTCACCCCAATGATATCGATCATCTCATCTTTCTGGAACACAGCATCAACTGGAACATGTTTCTCAAAGAAACTGTATGCAAAGTCAACTTTCTGAGCAATAGTTCCACCATTGACTTGAATTTCCATTAAATGGGCCTTCTTCTGCTTCAAACCCTTCATTTTTCTTATCTACAGAAATGTACAACGGAAGACATCAAAGAAGTCAGAAAAATATATTGGTTAAAGCATTCAATCATCAAGAATTGGGAGGAATAAAACATATTACAAAATATAGAACTGTTTCAGGAGGAAATACCTGGGTGTGGGCTAAAACACGAATTACAGTACAATATTTTTTCAACTTTTCCAGCTGCAACTGAATGTCTTTTTTACCATCTTCAGTTTCAAACTTTTTTGAGTACTTGGTGAAAGCCTTCTTCTTAGACTTGCACCAGTGCTTATAGAACCTTCGTTTCACCTCTTCACTCAGATGCTGGGCCCACACAGTGGCCAAAGAACGAAGACCACGGGGTGTCTTGACATATCCAACAACTCCAACAACAACCATGGGTGGTGTCTCAATAATAGTAACCGCTTCACATGTCTCCTTCTTGTGAAGCTCTGGAAGAAAAGAGCATAAATAAATACATTAAGCTATCCATCTAAACATGGAGCAAAATAGACCATGCAAGGAAGCACATAAAAAACACATGGTGTATTATTTCTTAAACCAGGTACATCAGCAACAGACTATCTACTATTCCACAATTTACCAATCATGAGTCAGAGAAAAAAAAACGTACTTGATCCAGGCTTTTCAACTTCCCTCACAATATGGGTCATTCCAGCTTTATATCCCAAGAATGCAGTTAATCTGCATGGCTTAGTAGGATCATCTTTTGGGAAAGCCTTCACTGAACAACCATGAAAGAAGAAACAAAATCAGAAGCATATTTTAATTAAAATCATAGCGGGAATTAAGATACATCCTGAACAAGAAAAAACTCGACAAACTAAACACGTTCACCTATTAAATTGACATGCTGAACATAATAAGGAAAAGGAGGGTGTTAGCAATTACAACCACAGTGATTAGTATCAAATTAAAACACAAACTATTAAACTAAACAGGGTTTGACTCAACCACAGCTAATACTGCATCAGTATGATTAGTTAAGATGCAATAAGGCATTTGAATATAGGGTACTCCAACAATATTACTAAATAAACATCAACAGTTTCTAATTATAAACAATTTATGGGGAATACGAAGAAAAAAAACCTTTTCCTCTGTGGCGGGAGGCTCTTTTCCTTGGGAGAAATCCCAAAGAACCATGCCTTGGATGCTCAAACTTGCGATGAGACATGTTTCTTCAATAATAAATACTCTGTAAAATTCCAAATAATTCAATTCCATTTTTAACTTAAGCGTAAGAATTATGACATTGGTTTCTAGCCACCAACACAAGCAAGATAAGGGAAATAGAAAATAGCTGAAATATATAGACCAATCAAACAAAATAATGGTAAGATCATAAAATCATATGATAAGTAAAACATCAATCAAAATCCTAAATTGGGAATCTGAAGATTTCAATCAGGACAGAATTACTCAAAGCATCATAAAGATCTAAAAAGAGAAACAACTAACAAATAATTCAAGCTAAAAGCGTAAGCAATATAAGAAAAAAGATGATTTTTTAAGAAGTAGACCATTCGATCAAGCAAAAAAAGTCTTATTTTAGCTAAACCAAAACCATAAAGAGCAAATCTGAAGTTTTGAATCAGGATAGAATCAATTGAAGCATCATAAAAATCTTTTTAAAAAAAATCAATTAGATAATTGTAAATGAAAAGAGTATTAAAAAAGAGTTGACCCTAGGTGTTGAAACATATGAAGAACAGCAGATCTAGCAAACTGAAAGGAAATGGACCCCCAAGACCAAAGGCCTATGGCATAAACTTTAAGTACGCCAATTCTCGGGCTCCATTGGTATTTCTTTCCAAAACCCCCTATTTTAGGGTTTTGGCGAGGAGAGCCCTTTTCGAGACTCCAGCCTTGATTTTTCCAACCATGTCTTTTTATGGGGAAAATCCATCTCATTCATCACTAGAAACTGAAGCTAAATCAATATGTTTTTCATACACCAAGAGCATTACCCAAAAAACCCAGGAATTCACGTAAAAATTAACAAATATAATCAGCAATTGGATTCAAAAACTTAGACGGAATTCGCAATGAAAAATTGAACGCTTATACCTCGAGATCTGAAAGAAAAGATTGGGGAGAAAAATGTAAGAAGCTCGAGAGCGGCTATTGATTTCCTCTTTTGATAAAAACCCTTCCTTTGTTTTGCTAGGGTTTTTATAATATTCAAGATAAAACTCAACGGCCACGATTAGCTTTCTTACGTTTATATCGGCCGTTGGATTCCAAGACTAGGGTTTTTTCTTTTTTATGTTTCGAAGTGAAATCTTAACCCTTATAAGGCGGCGGCGTTGTCTTGATGAACGTCGCAGGCTGTCCAGTAGTGCAAAATGGGCTCCGCCGATAATCTTTTTGGTTCAAACTGGCCCAAAACAATTTCAAGAATTGGAAAATGGACCTTTTAGCCCATCATAGCGACCAAGTTGTAGGGCTTTAGATCAAAACCAGGTGCCTAATCTTGGGTCCTATAAATATTTATTGGATTTGGGTTATATATTATAAGAAGTAATATTTTATTATTTTATAAAGTTCATAATATTTTCTACTTAAAATTTGAACTTAAGATGGCTAAATTAGAAGTTAAATAGCTAGCCTATGATTGCAATTTCAGTTTGTTTATGGTCAGCCTTTGTTGCATAATTGGAGTTAAGGGCTTTTTTTTATAGCAAAAGTTGTAGTTGAGACTTGAAAATTGATGGATTCAATAGTCAATCTTGTTTCCTTTGCATTTATAGTTTAATTTATAGGCCGTCACCATCTCTTTTCTCTACTGTTTTGGGTTTTGCTCCAAATTTTAATGGGGTTGGAGGCCCAAGGTACTGGATTTTGGGTTTTGCTCCAAAATTTAATGGGGGTTGAGACTTGAAAATAGAGACCATTATTGTTTTTTTAATTATTTTATATAATTAAGAACGTGGGCAATTTTAAAACTAATTGCCCTTGACTATTGTAAGATTTCCATTTCATGGATGCAAAACACGAAGGAGTACTTTATTGGGAGACGTTCCATTGTATTGTATGTATGGGAATTGGGATAGTTTTTTTATCAAAAAAAATAATAATAATTAGATGAGTGAAAGTTATTTCAGTTAAAGATCAGGTATATCGTAAGTTTGAGAAAAGGTTAACAGTAATATTTTCAGATTTTTCACTAAGTAAAATTACTGATGAGATTCGAAACATGATACTTGTCAAGACATTAATGATTATTCAACTAACTGAATATATAAAAACATATGAAAATACGATGAATATATGCTTTGAGAATATGAAGTGTACTGACTACTGATAGTGCAGAAAGGATACTGAGTGATAATAATATTAAAAAAAGACAAAGCAGTGGACAATCCCACTTGAATATGACTTGGATTTCCACCAATGCCATGATGATATAATCCCCCACATGCCAAGGTCAATCCCATAATGTCAAATGGGGCATAATGGTTATGTGAGCTACTCAGCTAGGCAGCTGACCTTGTTTCTAGGTTTTCTTGATAGCCATGCCATACATACATACATATATATATATATATATATCAAACCCTTTGCTTCCACCTTTTTTTATGTAAAATTTCAATCGATTCCTTATCTTTAAAGAGTTCTCCTTTTGGTAGCCTCATCATGAATCATGATGCATGGAAAGAAACTAAGGTGTTGTTTACTATAGTAATTAATGGACAGTGCATAAGAGGAACTTCCCAATGACTTGGATTTTCTTTTAGTTTGGGTAAAAAATGATATTTTTTATTATTGTTTTATGTTAATATGTTCATATCTCACACTTATTCATAATGATCAATTAATTAACATGTTTCCATACTTACCCTCAATCCTCTTCATTATAGAGATGGGTTTTCATCAACATTCAAATTTAGGATGTTCAAGAACTAATACTTAAATTGTTTAGCTCAAACTCAAAATTTAATATCAGTTTGATTTAACAGCCAAAAGGGGTGTGAAAGTTGGATCAAATAGGCTTAAAATGAATCTCATAACGAAAGGGGTGTCTTGTTTTGTTAAACTTCCAAAATTCTCTTGATATATTTTAACTAGAAGAAAACCAAATTAATTAATAATGACAAAATATTGGGAAATTAATTAATTGGTATCATGTGTTCCTTGCGTGTATTTTGAGGTATGTTTAACTTTTGCATGCAGCATTAGATCTTTTGCTAGAAAATCTGTGTAAAGAATATCCCGGTCGATTCTTAGTAGATTTTGTGTAAATCATAAAAGATATGAAGTTATAAGAAAGCTGCAGATCAAACAAAAGACAAAGTATTTGCCGATTATAAGGTTTCTTTAATTTGTAGCTTTTGCACGTATTTTGAGTTGGTTAATGACAAACTTGTAAAGACTCTCCCACCATGAAATTATTGTCTTATTATGCAACAATTGTGGTTTGTACTTTTGAGGCATTGGATTTTGAGAAATCAGAAAGATAAGAATACCCCCAAAATCCCCATAATAATTAATACAAAAAGAATTTGTTAAATGCTAATGTTTTTGGATTTATTAACCCAATTGGTTCATGCATTTATTTTTAAGAGATGATATTCAAAGATTTGAAATTTAAATTTCAGCATCTGTAATCTCTTCCCTTATTTTCAAGCTACCACTTCTTTTATACCAAGAAGTTTTGTATTTGATCGTAATTTTAATATTTATTTGTAATATAAAACTCATAAAAAAACAAATGATTAATTTAGTAATGTTTGGTTTTAGAGTAGCATATAATATATCAATATCATGTTGGGTTTTACATTGTGTAGAGACTTGCTGGATGATTATATACTCTTTAATTTTCTTGTTCTTTTTTTTTTCTTTAAAAAAAAAAAAAACCATTGTTCTAGCAAATTGTGCATTGGTTCATCCAAAGCAAAAGCTCAGTACAAGTGCTTTTGACACTTAAAGAAGAAGTTCCAAAGTTGTAATGGCAAAGGCCATGGAAGTGCCATAACATTAACTGATTAAAGGAAAGAAAAACCATAAAAGCCCAAACACTCAATCAAGTACCCGATGGTGCTTTATTTTAAGGGTTTTTTTTTTAGTAAGTGAAACATTGAGAACTACTAGTCATTGCTATCTTACTAGGGAGGTGTGATTTATCTTTTCCACTCAATGAGCAATCTACAATTCCAAGATTGCTTTGCTAGCTAGCTGGTAAGTTTGTGCATACTTTACATTGTAGAGGGTGTTTTTGATCGGTTGAGGAAACGTTGCAAATCAGTAAAACGAGAAGTCGTAGAGAGATGGCGGAGAGGAAGATTGGAGCAGACCCTGGAGAACAAGTGCGGTGGCAGGTGGTGGTGATGAAGGCTGTAAGTGGCTGAGGATGGTGGAAAGTATGGTGGTTGTAGAAATTGCAGAGAAAATGTTGCAGAGAATTCTTAACGTCAGAAAGTTTGTCAAATGGCCAAAAGATCCTAAATGAAGCCTTTGAGCTTCTATTTATAGCCTCTTCAAAGAGGTTATCAGGAGAAGTTATTAACAGAGTGGGAAGTTATTTTATATAAACTTCCTCTCAATCATGGTGGTGGAGAGGTTATATATGATAGTGGGAAAAATGCCAGTTATGGGAGGTTATATTAGGAGAAGTGTTTCAGTCACATGTAGTGAATGAAGGCTACTGACAGCACGCTTGAGAATGCAATGTCTGTTCAGCGGGATAGGGAAGCACTTGTGTTCCAGGGAAAGGTTAAGAAGCGAACTTCTTAACAATCTCCATATCTCAGCCTCCAAGCCATGCTCTCCAAGACATCCCAAGAGTGGAGCAAACTCAAGAATCCTGCCAACCTTCCCGGGTTAGCTCCACAGTCTTCATGTATTTGTGTATTACTGCAGGAAGTCCTGCTACCAAGAAGCGACGCGCCAAGCGACGTGCCAGAAAACAACGTGCCAAGTGACGTGCCAAGAGACGTGCCAAGAGACGTGCCAGGCGACGTGTCAAGCGACGTGCCAAGTGACGTGCCAAGTGACGTGCCAAGCGACGTGCCAAGAGACGTGCCAAGCGACGTGCCAAGAGACGTGCCAAGTGACGTGCCAAGCGACGTGCCAAGCGACGTGCCAAGAGACGTGCCAAGCGACGTGCCAAGAGACGTGCCAAACGACGTGCCAAGCGACGTGCCAAGAGCGCTGCTGACAGGGAGACTATTATTCAGTCCCGCTGCATATAAGATTTGTTCCTGCATAAAATATTATTTACCAAAAACGAGTGTCCACATACATTAACCTAAAAAACCCATCAAAGATTTTATAAGCATGATTCGATTTGGGATTTTTTTTTTTTTTTTTTATGTTAAGAAGGAGGAATTTGAACTATGCTCAAAAAGTATAATCATGCATCAACCGTTGAGTTAAATACTCAGATATAATTCAGGATATTTAAATTATTTCAAAACTGAATTAAGCATATATATGGCAAGTTTAGAGATTTGAAATTGAAATAGGATTTCTATTTTTGTTTTTTGAAATACCTATTCAACCGTTATTTTTTAGAATAAGATAGTTGTAAAATTGAAAACTTATATTCAAGTTCATAAAAATAACAAGAGAGTCTATTTTGGGCACAACTTCCATGACAGTTGAGAGCAACTCCTTTGCTTTATTTACTAGCTTTAGAAGCATTCTTTTGCTTTTCTTTTGGTCTTTTTCTTCTTCTTTGCCAACGGCTCCATAATATAGGAGGATCAAACTAGGGCTGTAATCGAGCCGAGCCGAGCTCGAATACTGAGAAGCTCGAGCTCGAGTTCGATTCGAAACTCGAGGCTCGAAACTCGGTTCGAGCTTGATCGAGTATCATTTTTTAAGCTCGAGCTCGGCTCGAGATAAAATCGAACTATTCGAGCTCGACTCGATTAGGCTCGTTTATATACTCGAGCTCGAGCTCGAATTAAGGGTTTTTAAGTATGTATATATATTAAGGGTAAAATAGTAAATTAATAATAAAAATATTATAAATAAAAAAAGCTTGATTAGGCTCGCGAGCTGCTCGAATCGGGTATTAAGATACTCGAACTCAGCTCGCTCGATAGCTCGAGCTGCTCGAGCTCGAGCTCGGCTCGATAATGACCGAATCGAATTCTAGTTTTTTTCGAGTCGAACTCGAATAGCTTGCGAGTACAAGTGTCTCGTTTACACCCCTAGACCAAACCAAGGCCATCTTCCAAAGATACTTCTTTTAGTCTATAAATAAACGGATTTTATTAACGAGTATCTTAAAAATACTTTTTAAATAAACACAAGCATGCAGTAATCATTTTTTGAGTAAGCCTCTTTAGGGTGCATTGTCAAAGGTGTTCAAGGCGTGATAGCCCCTAACTCCTAAGACCCTTGTCTGTCTGGTCATGCTTTGGTTTTCATCAATTTGAGGCGCCCCCTGGCCCCTAGTCAAAGGACAATAATGTTCTTTACATCCCTATATTGATTTCTTAATTGGTGTTTATAGGTATTGATTAAGGTATTATATATAAAAAGAAAAATAAAATTAATATTTTTTTTGAATTCAATAAAAATAATATATTAAATATAAAAAAAAATCTGAAATGATAAATAAATAATCCTAAACTAGTGCCTGTAGATATCGATTAAGGGGATCCTTCCTAATTAAATGACAATAATTATGTTGTCTAGTGGCCTTAACTACCCCTAAAGTGCCACCCATGTTCATTGTTCCCCTTCCTTTTCTTCTTTTTTGTTCTTGAATTGGACCCTTTGCATCTTTTAAACTTTTCCCTTTATCCTTTAGCACCAAATCATTTCTAGCAGTGTGAATGAGTTGATTAACATGAAAATTTGGCTCGACCGATTATTTTATATGTTGATGTAATTATTGATAAATAGTTTATATTTGATGCGTGCATTAACAGTGTATAAATTTATTTATACACTATCAGTGAATCAGATGATGCAATTTCATTAAAAATAAAATTATTTATATTTATTTTTAAATTTTTTTAATGAGATGACATCATCTGATTTACTAACAATGTATAGATTTATACACTGTCAGTGCATTAAATATAAACTCTTGTTAAATTGCACCCATTACAAGATATTATCTGTTTTGATACGATTTTGGCTTTTGAGAAAAACACAATCTAATAATCTTTACATCAATATTATTTAATATTAAATTTCATTTAATTTTTTTAAATGAAAATTTTCATGAAATAATAATTACAACTACGTAAAAAAAAAAAAAAAGACTAACAAGCTTTTAGAAATATTGGAGTTTTTTTTTATTTATTTACAAAAGAGACTGCAGCTGAGAATAAAGATAGAAGTTACAGATACTGAGATTCGAACCCTAAATCTATTGAATGCCACTTGTTAAGGGTGATTTAATATGAACCAACTGAGTTAAGGTCTGGATTCAATATTGGAGTATTTTTGTTACTAAACCAAGAGTACTAGTGTATATATTTTTTGTTCAAATGGATTCAAGCAGGTAGTGATTTGTGGTTGGTGGTGATGGAATTGAATTATGAAAGGTTTGCATATATCATTAAAATTTTGACGTCAAGTTATCGTAGTACTTTTACAATGATGAAAGGAAGAAACTTTGAAAATCAAGATTTCTACTTGAGTGCAATATGGTTTTCATTTCATTTATTTTGCTGGTCCAGATTTTTTAAAGATGAGCTTCTTGGTTATCAAGACTTTGACAAAGGGCATTCCTGCCGATAAATGAGATTATAATTCTCAATATAGGTTATATACAAATTAAAAAATTATTTTAGTGTAATGAATATACAATAATTATCCTTACATTACAGTTTTCTGAACTTCTCAAGATGTGGTAAGACTTAGGAGTGTGAATTTGAGAATTCAGAGTCTATGTATATAGGTAGTTCCACTAGCTTATTGAATTTTAAATTGTGGTTGCGGACGCGTTTTCAGTTACGTTATATTTATCGTGGTTGCGGACGTAATAAATATTATCGCGATCAATTGCGGTAAATATCGGCTGCAAATATCAACGGAATTCATCATGTCTTTCAATTTCATGGGTACCAAACACCGACAATTCCTTGTCACATTGCAATAACTCAATGATTAGTTTATCCAAACTCAGCAGGGAAATGAATTCCAAGGACAGTTCCATGCGTGCATGCTGATGCACGGTAAGGGGCCAGGTGACATGGATATGCATTTTCTTCTTCCTCGACTGGTTCAATTCCTTGTCACATTTTTGTGACGTACAACTATGTGATTTTGTATCTGAATCTTTGGTAATGGGATAGAGAAAAAAAAAAGAAAAAAAGAAAAAAAAGAAAAGAAAAACATACAGGCAAATGATTTCTTGGCCTGGAGACATTTCCTGTTTGTCTCTGAATACCACAGTATCAACTCTTCTCCGGTCGTCTTCTTTATCATTAAAATATGGAAATACAAGTTATTCACTGAAGATGGCTATGAGTACTACATACAATTTTGTATTTAGCAATGGAATTAAGGCTAGAAAAAATTGTCAGACAATTAATTAGCTAATAATTGAAAGAATTTGAGTAATTTGTTGTTATATGCCTGTCTAGCTGAGTACAAATATATATACACTTATATAAAATAAGATAGTTACAAAGTAAATCTTATCTCTTATCAATCAGGGGCGAAGTCAGGAATACTGTTAAAGGGAGCCGGATATATATATATATATATATATATATATAAAGATTTAAAGTAAAAATAATTCGTCATGAAATAGACTTGTCCAAGAGTTGGGTTATTCGTCTAATTCGATGGTCCAACCCAAATAGGTTTTTAAAATTAGGCCTGATTGAGATTTATTTTTTAATTTAAAAATATTTTTATTTAATTTTAATTATAAAATATCTTTAAAAATAAAATATAAAAAATATTTTTTTAATATTAAAAAATGACATCAAAGGCCTTTGGACTGGGCTAGGCAAGCAAAATCTTTTCCTATCCGAATTTGGTTTGATCCAATCGATGAACAAGTCTATTATGAAAATATTAGATTTAAATATTTTATATAATATTAAAATTACAAACAATATATAAAAATCTTATAATAAAATATATATTTTTCAATTTTCAAATATTATAAATCATGTTGACATGTAAAAAATTTAATAAGAATTGAAATTTCAATGTCAAAGAAATTATAATCTAATTAAAATAATTAAGATATACATAGAATTATTTAATATTACAAAAGAAAAACATAAGATTACATAAATTTAAAAAAAAGTAAAATAAGTAATGTACAATTTGTATTAAATATTGTAATAGTTTAATTTTTTTATTTTTTTCATTATGAGCATAGAATGAAAAATATTAAAACAATAATTAACGTAAATGTATCTATTTGATTGATTGAAAAAATAGAGAAAATTAAGCTAATAATAATGAATGATATATAAACTAAAAGTTTTATCAAATTTATCATATCAAATTACAAATTTTACAAAGATACCATATTGAAATTTTTTGAAAGGCCAAATATAATTTTACCTTAATTTTAAAAATTTAGGAGGAGCCAAATATAATTTTAAAAAATTTTGGGGAGCCAAAAACTATTTTACCTTATTATACGAAAAGCCTTAAAAAATTTAGGGGGCCAAGCCTGCCCCCCTCTAGCTATGCCTCTGTTATCAATTCAAAGTAAAGTAAATCCTATCTCTTATCTTATCAATTCAAAGTAAAGTAAATCAAATTATAAAGATTTGATTATTATCCTATCTCTTATCAATAATAACTCAGGTATTTCTTTCCATCTCCAACCATTAAGGAAGATTTAAAAATCTCAGAGGCTGTTATTATTGTTGATGTTGATTAACATAAGGGGAAGGTTCTAAGTAATTTTCATCATTTTCAGCATTTTCAACCCTTTGTGGAAAGAACTATGATTGTTGAAATTCTGGGTATTAATTATTTTATTCTTTTCTAATGAATGTTATTAGTTTTAATATCAGCAGAGAATTTTTATTTAAAACCCAGTGGTTGATGGCATAAAAATATTTTACATCCATTATATATTCACACCGACTTTTTGAAATCTGTATTTTATATTCCCAGACACACAAAAATAGTGCAATCTTTTAGAGGAAAATAGTAGTATATATATATATATATATATATATCAATTATACCACCGCCGAAGAATAAATGAACAAAACCTGTAAGTCTATAACATTCAAAGCAGCTTTAACAAAAACTCCTAGAGAAAGCTATGGAACCTGGTTCTCTCTTTCTGGATGCTCTGGCACAGTTCTACTGTGATGCAAAGTCAACTATTGTTCCTGGTTTTTAATTTAATCTTTTTTTTCCTTTTTCTTGTCTGCCTGATCTTATTATTCTTTTATTTTCCACTATAGTTTTCAGCTATGTTGCTTTGATTTATTATTTTTTTTTAAATATCTATGTCCGACGTATATCCGGACATGAATATGAGGATATGATCCTCCAAAAACCCTTCAAATATATAAAAATCTTGAAAAAAATGAACATACCCATATATCGGACACATACTCGTATCCGATAATCAAACCTGAATATGAATAACATAGGTTTTCAGAATGCAACCTCCTTTTTTTAAATCTGCAAAGTTTTCTTGCCAAGACAAACGAAAATTGGAGCAGAATCATTCATCAAGAAGAGTACAAATGCATCAATTGTTGCTACAGGTTTATGAAAATTGTACATGATTTTCACCAGAATAGCAGCAATGTGATCACACAATGGCCCCATGTTTTTTTTTTTTCAATTGCTATGCAGCTAACCTGAAGTCTGTCAAAAACAAACAAACTAATTAACAGGATTTAGGACTAATCAAAATAATCAGCCTAGCTTTTCCTTTGAAGATCTTAGGATTTCCAATCACTTTCCCTTTCTTGTGACATTTAATAATTATCCTGTCATTTGAATAAAGAAGATTAAGCCTTTCTAAAGCCGAGTGGGGATATATATAGTTTGATATATTTCGACATGAAAGATTTAAACAAAAGCGAAGTTGAGATGTTCCCTCTTGGATTTTTGCTGTGACTTAAGACTCTCCCAACTCCAAGTATGTTATAATGTTATTACAAATGCATAACATTAAGTGACCACATGAGAGTTTCCAGCCCCGTAAGAGAGCCCAGCCGTAGGGACAGTGACCCTTCAAAGGGGCTAAAGACCTGCCCATCAACAAAGACAGATAGGGACACCTAAAAAGCGCACCACCTTGCTCAAATCGATCGCTAGCCCTATTCACAGTAGCAGTAATCAAGCACAAGTGGAGCCAGCCAACCATTATTTTTATGACATTGCCCACATGATCAGAGAGAGAGAGATGGAAAAGAACAGCGAAAGCTCAAGTTATTACAAGAGCACTCTTTCCCATGTATGGGAGAGGCCATGGATTTTTCTTTTGAGTTCAAGTTAATACAAGAGCACTCTTTTCCATGTGAAGAAGAGAGATCATGGATTTTTCATTTTTCTTCTCTTTTCTTTTGAAGTGGAAGATCAAAAGCAGATATCCCTCGTCTTTTACTTTTCAGCCCTCTCTTTAAGACTATTCCATCTTCTATTAAAGCTCTCAAATATTGCACATTAATATATAAAGTTGGTCCCAGCTTTGTAGGGCAAGTAAGGAGAGATATGGGGAATAAAGTTGATGATCAACACACACAAAAAAAAAAAAGCTTCCACTGGTTCCTTCCTTTCATGCAACATAATTATATATTGATCATTTCAACAAACATTGTAATGATATATTAATAATCATCATCTTTTCTAATCCTTACAAACTCTTCTGCTATGCTGCAGCCACATGTTTCCAACTCAGTCAAAGATTAAAAATCTCACTCTCCTGGCTATACAAATAAATTACCACTAGCTAGTATATCTAAACTTTGCATGGAAATACTCAAACAAGAAAAACTATGTATGGTTATTGTAGAGGGTGACGTGCCAAGAGACGTGCCAAGAGACGTGCCAAGCGACGTGTCAAGCGACGTGCCAAGCGACGTGCCAAGCGACGTGCCAAACGACGTGCCAAGAGACGTGCCAAGCGACGTGCCAAGAGACGTGCCAAACGACGTGCCAAGCGACGTGCCAAGAGACGTGCCAAGTGACGTGCCAAGCGACGTGCCAAGAGCGCTGCTGACAGGGAGACTATTACTAAAGCCCGCTGCATATAAGATTTGTTCCTGCATAAAATATTATTGACAAAAAACGAGTGTCTACAGCTATTAACTTTAAATCCATTTCTGGTCCAACCTATGGTTGAGGAGATTTATAATGATGCTGTCAGGTTGTCATGACAGTCGTCAGTGAGGACTGAGGAGTTAACATTAACATAAAATTTGATATTTATCATGAAATCCTTTTTAATGGGACCTCCATGCATGCATCATCAAGGTGATCACAATTTGGTTTTTCGTGCTCCAAGTTTCTTTATATATTTGTTGGACATACTATTGTTAATGGAATTTCTCTGTTGAATTTGGTTTCTGATTGAAAAGTCTACCCAGTGGTTCTTAATTTTCTTTTGCCTTTTTTCTATTTATGACATATAACATTAACAACTACATGTGCATGAATCTTTAAACATGATGGTGTTTTTGGGACAAAATTATACTATCTAAGCAAGAATCAAGATGATTATACCATAGTTTAGAACCATTTTCTTGTGAAATTGATTAGAACCCATGTCTTAATCAGGGGACTTATATATAGGTTCTGATCATTTACATTTGTTTAATGTTAAAACTAGCAAGATCCCAGATTTGCAACCAATCCAAAGAATCAAAAGTTGTTGTATAGTAAGAAATTGAATATTTTGAACTGAAGATGCTTATATTGCTGTGGTAAAACCCTTGGCTTTGAATCATTCTCAAAGCTTTGACACATAAAAACACAATAAGATGATAATTATAGCAAGCATTAATTACTATCCCCACATGTTTCCATTAATAATAATTAGAAATAAACTGAGTAGGAAAAACCAAAATGGGATTACATGGTTGCCAATTGATGAAAAGCAACAGGACAATTGAGCCATTTTTAAAATGATTGAAACTTCAATTCCATCTCATCTCTCATTCAAAGCAATAAAGATCATTTCATTCTTTGATTAAAGCTAAAGGGCATTTTTTGTCATATGAATAAAGGAAGAGAGCATCACCTTTACCTTTTTTTTTTTTTTTAATTTTCTCCCCCCTAATCTCAACTTTAAAATTCTGTTATCCACCGGCCTTTTTTCATTTAAATTTTATTCTATTTTCCATTAATTCATATATAAAGATTCCATAATTTTAACAAGGATTTTGTTGATGAATGTCTTAAAACATTCTTTAAAGCTGAGAGAAGAAAATAATAAATAAAATTATTAATTATAAATAATATATTAATTAATTTTGAAATTCTTTTAACAAAATCCATCCTCTTTCCCTTTTGGTCCACTTTTCTTCTCTCAGCTTTCTCTGCTTAAAGAAGCTTAACTGCTTAAGGTAGAGAGAGAAGAATGAGCAGCTAAAACCATGACTAGCAGAATTTCAATCTCCTCTTTCTGTTCTTCTTCCTCTTTGAGAGAAAAGAAAGGAAAAGAAAAGAGAAGAGCGAAAAAGGAGAGGCTTAGCTTCTATCTTGTATATGAAGACTCTTTCTATCAAAATGTTTGATTCCTTAAGCCTATGAACACTTGAAGTTTCTCAGATTCCCTTCACTTTTCCCTCCTTTCCTAGAAAATCTTTTATTGTTCGAACGCTTAAATCCCTTTGTCTTTGCTTCAAGTCCTTCCAAACTCAATCCTCTTGAAAACATATTTTCCTAGCAAACATGGTCCCTCTCATTGTTTTGACATTATTCTCTCTTCTAATCACCTCTTGTTCTGCTTCATTAGTTGCTGATTTTCATGTCTTAGTCACACTTAAAAAAGGATTTCAGTTCCCTGAACCGCTCTTAAGCTCATGGAATTCTTCGAACCCGAGTTCAGTTTGTTCTTGGACCGGAATAGGATGCTCCCGCGGGGGACGAGTTGTTTCATTGGACTTGACGGATATGAATATGTGCGGCTCTGTTTCACCTCAGATTTCAAGACTTGATAGGCTAACCAGCCTCTCTCTTGCTGGCAACAACTTCACTGGCAGCATTGAAATCGCGAATTTAAGTGAACTTCGATTTCTCAACATTTCAAACAACCTGTTCAACGGTCACCTGGATTGGAACTATACAAGTATCCGCAACCTGGAAGAATTCGATGCTTATAACAACAACTTCACTGCTTTCCTGCCAGTTGGGATTCTTGGCTTGAAGAAACTCAGGTACTTGGATCTTGGTGGAAATTATTTCTATGGCACAATTCCACCAAGCTATGGCACACTTGTTGGGTTGGAGTATCTTTCACTGGCGGGAAATGATCTTCATGGAAAAATCCCTGGTGAGTTAGGCAATCTCATAAACTTGAGAGAGATTTACTTGGGGTATTATAATGTTTTCGAAGGTGGTATCCCTGTTGAGTTCGGTAATTTGGTAAATTTAGTTCACATGGATCTCTCAAGCTGTGAATTGGATGGTCCAATTCCTAAAGAGTTGGGAAACTTGCAGTCGCTTGATACTCTCTATCTGCATATCAATCTACTCTCAGGTCCAATTCCTAAGCAGTTAGGCAACTTGACAAACTTGGTGAATCTTGATCTCTCCCACAATGCGCTCACTGGAGAAATCCCATCTCAGTTCGTCAATCTTAAGCAGCTTAGGCTTTTCAATCTCTTCATGAACAGGTTACACGGGTTTATTCCGGACTATGTAGCCGACTTGCCTAATTTGGAAACTTTGGGGCTTTGGATGAACAACTTTACTGGTGTGATACCCGAGAATCTTGGTCGAAATGGGAAGCTGCAATTGCTCGATTTGTCCTCCAACAAGCTAACCGGTACGATCCCTCCAGACTTGTGTGCTTCAAATCAGCTGAGGATATTAGTTCTGATGAAAAATTTCCTTTTCGGGACCATTCCTGAAGAACTGGGGAGATGTTATAGTCTCACTAGAGTAAGGTTGGGGCAGAATTACTTGAATGGCAGCATTCCAAACAGCTTCATCTACTTGCCAGAGCTGAACTTAGCAGAGTTGCAGAACAATTACCTTTTCGGAACATTGGCTGAAAATGGTAATAGTTCCTCGAAACCTGTTAAGTTGGGCCAGCTTAATTTGTCGAACAATCTCCTTTTCGGTCCATTGCCATATTCACTTTCAAACTTCTCTTCTCTTGAAATCCTTCTACTTAGTGGAAACCAATTCTCAGGTCCAATACCACCTTCTATAGGAGAACTCAGGCAAGTCCTGAAGCTCGATCTTAGTAGAAATTCATTTTCCGGTAATATTCCACCCGCAATTGGAAATTGTTTCCATCTCACATACCTCGATATGAGCCAGAATAACCTTTCTGGCTCGATTCCAACTGAGATCTCCAATGTGCATATCCTGAGTTACTTGAATGTATCGAGGAACCATTTAAATCAAGCCATACCCAGAAGCATTGGATCAATGAAAAGCCTCACAGTTGCAGACTTCTCTTTCAACCATTTCTCTGGGAAGCTGCCAGAATCCGGCCAATTTGCTGTCTTTAACGCTTCATCTTTTGCAGGAAATCCTCAACTTTGTGGTTCTCTCCTGAACAACCCTTGCAATTTCACTGCAATTACAAGCACCCCAAGAAAAGCCCCTAGGGACTTTAAGCTAATCTTTGCACTAGGCCTGTTAATATGCTCTCTAATATTTGCCACTGCCGCCATAATCAAGGCCAAGTCATTCAAGAAAAATGGTTCGGATTCTTGGAAGATGACATCATTCCAAAATCTCGAATTCACTGTTTCTGACATCCTTGAATGCGTTAAAGATGGCAATGTGATTGGCAGTGGAGGTGCAGGGATTGTTTATCATGGAAAAATGCCTAACGGTATGGAAATTGCAGTAAAAAAACTTCTCGGCTTTGGCACTAGTAGTCATGATCATGGTTTTCGAGCAGAAATCCAGACACTAGGAAACATTAGGCACAGAAACATTGTCAGGTTGCTAGCATTTTGCTCCAACAAGGAAACCAATCTCTTGGTCTATGAGTACATGAGAAATGGGAGCCTGGGAGAAGCGTTACATAGGAAAAAAGGTGCATTCCTCCTGGGATGGAACTTGAGGTACAAAATTGCAATCGAAGCAGCTAAAGGCCTTTGCTATCTTCACCATGATTGTTCACCATTAATCGTTCATCGAGACGTAAAATCAAACAATATTTTGCTCAATTCAAGCTTCGAAGCACACGTTGCTGATTTCGGATTGGCCAAATTCTTGGTCGACGACGGGGGTGCATCAGAGTGCATGTCAGCTATTGCAGGGTCCTATGGCTACATTGCTCCAGGTATGTACAAACATTTTCCCCCTATTTATTTGCTTAATTAATTAAGTTGTACTGTAGATTGTTAGTTAAGTTAGTTAACTTGGTGTATCGTCAAACTGTCAAATTTTGTAGGCCATGTTAGAATTAGTGTCAGCCGTTGGATTGTCCATGTCAGATCAATCAGGGAAGAAACTATGGTTAGTAGTAGTAGTAATGTTTTTCATTCAAAAGAATGACAAAACCTAGAAAATGAGTGACATATTTTCGATATTTTGACATGTGATTCCTAGTTAGATGAAATCATTCCTTACATCATACGGTCATGCTTTATCCGTATGCCAGCCTGCAAAGGGTGGTAAATCCAACTGTAAACTAGCAGCGTAGCACAGGATCTTAGCCTTCTCTGCTAAAATGATAGAGCCAAAATCACCCGTGACTGAAAAAAAAAAAAATTCCTTGATTTGTACTACGATCTAATGACAAGCAAAAGACAAAGATACACTAGACAGAGAATTTTACGGGTAAATACATATAAGGTTCGTTTAATCAATGGCTATAAATATTGGTTAATATTTATTTTTTTATTATTTTAAAAAAATATTTTATATTTAATATATTATTTTTATTGAATTTAAAAATAAATATATTAATTTCACATTTATTTATAAATATATCATCTTAATCCTTTTAACATTTTTTATATATAAATTTAAACAAACAAAGATTAGAAAATTAGAGAAACATGGGGCCCACAAACTCTTCTGATCTCAGAATGAGAAGGGTCAATCTGACAAAAACTGAAACATAATAGAAATCTGACTATGATGTCTAACGTAACAGGGCGTTGAGTGTCGTGAAAGCTAACCGACATGCATGGCTATTATTTTTTTTCATTTTCTTTTAAATTTTTTTGATGGAACAAAATATTTTTAAATTTTGTTTCTTATGATAATTTTGGTCTTACGTGTAAAGTTTTTTTTTTTTCTCAACTATTTTCCAGTTTCCAAAGCATTGAGTAAAATTAATCAAACTCGTAAAATCTCAAATTTGAATTTATTTGAATTTGATTTTATTAAAAAAAATAAAAATTTAAATTCAAAATCATTTAAATTTGAAATTGTTTAAACTCGAATTCAATCAGAATTTAAAAAACATGCTACAATAGTTATATTTTTCATAAAATTTAAAATGATCTAATTAATCAAAAAACAAAAACCAAGTCTAAAAAAAAATAGAATATGAAGCAATCAAAATTTAGATTTAAACCCGAACATACTCAATCTATTCGTTTGACACCTCTAGCCACAAATCTCTTGGCAACCTTGTACTTTCCTTGACAAATTGGCATATCATTTTGTCTTAACAATTACTTTTTTTTTTAAAGATTAAGTGATAAAAATAATAATTTAATTGTATTAAGTAATATTATTTCACATCTATTAAATTTTTTATTATCTTACATTCAAAGTGTGTATCTCCATTTATTATCCATTAATTTTATGTTAATACTTAATAGTTTAAAACATTGGTAATATTATTATTTTCCCCTAACATTAATGCTACTTTTTTTTTTCTTCCAGAATATGCATACACATTGAGAGTAGATGAGAAAAGCGATGTCTATAGTTTTGGAGTGGTTCTTTTAGAGATGATCACCGGCCGACGACCGGTGGGTGAGTTCGGCGAAGGTTTAGATATAGTTCATTGGACTAAACGAGTGACAAATTGTCGAAAAGAAGAAGTTATTAGCATTGTTGATTCAAGGCTAACAACCGTGCCCAAAGATGAAGCAATGCACTTATTGTTCATTGCAATGCTATGTGTACAAGAAAATAGCATCGAACGTCCGACCATGAGAGAGGTTGTTCAAATGCTATCGGAGTTCCCTCGACACTCTCTCGAGTTTGGATCTTCGTCTTCTTCGTTCATTCAGTATCAACAGAAAAATCTTGAAAAAGATAAAAAAAAAAAAAAATTACCCAATAAATGAATGAGATGTTTTTGAGTTAAGGAACTTGGTACTTTTTTTTTTTTTTCACTTTAGAGTTTAATGGTGTTTTAAATTTGTTGTTATAGTTTTTTTTTTATAAAGCCGTAGTTTAAAAATAATAAAAGGGGTTGCAAGTATTGGGATTTGAACTCTTGGATGTCAAAAATAATTGCTTGAACTAACTAAATTAAATTTCGGGTTCAAATTTGTTGTTATAGTTTGCTATTTGCAAAGTATATATCTTTAACTTTCCTTCATAAATTTTCACTTTTAGATTTAGGGTTAGGGGATTTGGTGACCAAAAATATATAGAATTAGGAATAATATCAATGGATGCACTTCCTTGGTGTGCCTTTAAGCTAGAGAGAGCTTGCAACCTATAAAATGGGGTTATGTATGCACACCCCCTTTTGTATTATATTCTATATATAAATGCTACATTTAATTTTGTTTTATATTTTACTTAAATTAAAATTTTCCTTTGTCAATGTTACTTGCTATGTGGTGGATTAAGAAGCTTGAAATTTTGTTCTCAATAGTTAAAGTTTCATAGTTTTTTTTTTTGGATAATTAAGTTTCATAGTTTTCTTTTGGTATCTTAGGCTTTTAATTTTTTATAAAACAACTTAGGCTTTGTTTATTAGATATTTTTGCTTTTAAATTTTATATATTTGTCTTTAATTTTTTATTTTTTATTTTTTACCTTTTCATATTTTTATTTTTTGCAAAAAAAAAAAGTACAAGTTTTTATCAGAAGGAGCCTAAGTAGCAGTTTTATTTACAATGAGAAATCATGATGATAAAAATATTACTAATAGTTTTGTTTAGGGTTCATTTTGTTTTTTTTGGTTTTTCAAGGTATTTTCAGGTTTCGCCTAGAACTAATCCTTCGAGATATTGTCGGATGTCAAAGCGGGAGCTTCTCCCAAATTTTTTTTTTTTCGCATCAACAAGGGCTCGAAATCGATTAGGATTCATTTTGTTGTTATAGTTTTAATTACTTTTTAACTTTCTAAATAGGTTAAGAATCTACCACATATATGTTTTTTAATATATTTTAAATTATATATCATCTTACTAATTCTATTTATAGAATTTAAAAATTTAACCGAGGATATTTACATTTTACGTCTTGAAATTTAGTAGATTTTTTCAATTTGGATTTCTGCATAGTACTCCAAGCCCAGCAAGGAGCTAAGAATGTTTTTCTATGGGCCATCATAGCAACAATATTCTTACTTCTTGGGCCTCATTTTACCACTGAATTATTTTCCACTTAAAAGAATGAGCCTTTGACCCATTGTCAAAAGCTCCTAATTTATAGATCACCGGAATTTATTGAGTTGATAAAAATTAAATATTTTATTTATGAAATTTAAGTTTGATTTATGCGATTAACCAATATATAATTCATTAATAAACCAAAAAAAAAAAGCCAATTATACAAAAATTCACTCAAACATATAGTATTCACATAAAAATAAAAGACAAAACCGACAAAAACAACATGGGAAGTTAATGGAAAAAAGATATATTTCTATGTGTATTCCCTACATTTACATTTACTGGAGTAAAACATTAAAAATATTATCCAGATTATATTTAATTATTTTTTTATAAAAGAGATTATAATTTAGAATAAAAAAAATATTTCATATATGATATATTGAGATTCGAATTTTAAATTTATTAAATATTATATTTTTAAAATAAGTATATAAATTAATTATATAAAAATCTTAATTTCAAATTATATTTATTTAAAAAATAAAACACAGATGGAAGAAATTGAATCTCAAAACATGGGCACTTACCTTGTGAGTTCCGCATTGACTTACTCGACTCCAATCCAACGGTCACAATTCCTTATTCCTTAAACTAGGAACTTAATCACATCCATCCAATATTTTTCCAATTCCGATCTTGACCGTAAGAAAAAATAACGGAATCTTTTCCCCCACTTTTAAAAGCCCTTCGCTTTCAACACTTGTTCTCTCTCTCACACTTCCTTTTCTACTTCACTCTCTGTCCAAAAAAAAAAAAAAAGCTGTTTTTCTTCAATCAAAAGCGGGTTTCCTAGCGGGTGCCCGATCCATTAGATCGGGTCCGGTCTTTTTCCGGTGGGTATCGATCCACGCTCTTTAGGTTGGTTTTCTGTTTCTGCTTTGTTTAACTTCTCGAAATTCTTCTCTCTCTCTCTCTTTTTTCCCACCTTAAAAACTTAAGCTAGATTTCGAAATTTTAAGGGTTTTTTTTTATTTTTTATTTATTTTAGAAAACTGTTCTGTTTTTAAGTTTTGTGAAATTTATGTAGTGTTTTCTTGAAGTCTAAAGTTATTTTCTTGGCAATTTTTTGTTTCTTTTTGAGTTCATTTCCTTGGCGGTAGAAAACGAAGCTTTCTCGAAGGTAAAATTGAAAATAAAAGTTCTTATTTTGTTTTCTAGGTGTAAGATTATTTAAAATTCCTATTTTCCGTCAAAATATCTCAAGCTTTGATTTCTTTTTTCTTCCACAACAATCGTAAATTGGCTATATGTATTTTCGATTTTTCTGGTCTAAACATTTTAATTTTGTTTATTATTTTTAAAAATTTTAAATAAAAAGATATCTTCAAACCAAAAAGAGAATCTTTTGCTGTCTATTCATGAGAAAAGAATCTTATCTCTTTCTTTTCACACCTTTTTTGTGCTAACGTTCAATACTCCTTTTTTTTTTTTTTTAAATTCTTCTTTATTCTTTAATTTGATAAATATTGATAAATTTGATTTTAATAAATATATATCTAATAATGAAATAATTTTGAGAGATACCTTAAGCACTAAGGCTGTGACTTTGACTTATAAATATAGTACTACTATTAAGTATTTTCCTTTCCTTTATTGGAAATAGGCGTTGATATATTGGAAATTTGGAATCAAAGTTGCACTTCTTTTAAAAGAATGCAACTTTGTCCCCCAAAAAAAAAAAAAAGACTGTAACTTTAACTTTATAACCCTCTTGGTCTTTTCTGTTTCTCCTTCTTTTTATTCTTAGGTCAATTGGGGTTTTGAAGATTGTTTGATATTTCGATAATGGCTGGTGAAAAGACCATCAAGAATCGTATCCTTTGCCTCAGTTCTGATTTTTTGTTACGCCTTTATTGTATGCAATTTGGCAATTGCTTTTGAATTTGGGATGGTTTATGATGTTTATAGGTTGACTGCTATTGACCAAAATTCTGGTTTTATTTAGCTTAGAGATTGCGGCCAGCTTTATGATGTCTAAGTTTGAGAGTGGAGAGTAATGATCAGTGGGTTTTGAGAAATTTGTTTTGTGTCTCAGTTCTGGCGGAAGAAATTGTTAGACTGACGAAATCCCATCGATATTATTATCTGAATCAGCCTCATGATACCAATTTGATTATGAGAAGCAGCACTTTTATGTGTTGAAAGTTTCCATAGTGATGTCATTTGTCAGTTATTTTGTCAATATTGTGCAGGAAGTCATACTTTGACATGCATTGAGTGTGATTGTGTAGTCTGTTTTTCTGAATCTTATGTGATTGTCCGATGATATTACTTAACCATATAATTTAGCTGAACCTGTCAATGCGGTTTTGAAATCTGAAGCTGTTGCCAAATTGGCTGAGCAGGATGCGGTATGTCGTAAATGAGTTATTCTAAATTTTAATTTATCTAGAATTTGTTTCATAATTGAACTCAGTTTTTGCTTTAGCAATTATTGTGCCTGGTTTAGCAACATTGGCTTCTAATTTTTGTGCATCAATATGCTTTATAGGTTCTTATTGTTTTATTTTATTTTAAAATTATGTGTCGGGAACAATTATGCTACATTTTTCCCTTTTCAATTTCATTGTGTAAAAACGAGCAGAAATAGAACTTCCTCGCTATACTTGTATGTACTGGAAATTCATATTGTAAGTGAAAGAAAAAGAATCTTGTGATTAGTATTACAGATGTTTAATGTTTCCTGTTTGAAATGCATTTTAGTTTATCATGAAAGTTGTTTCATTATAAACTACAACAGTGCATGGTGGGGGTATTGAGGGATGATGCAAGAGAATTTTTTTTTTTGTTTTGTTTTCTTGTATTCACTTTGGGCATGTTTTGATGTTTTCCAGCCTTCTGGAAAACTTGGAATGCCATCTGATTCGACATCCAAGATATCTTCTTCAACAAATCCTCCTTTTGGTGTCAAAGGTGAGAGGCATCAAGACTTGGTTGGAGAGCCTGGTGTCAATCAACCTACTAGCTTTTACAATTATTACTACCCAGGTTAGATTATATAACAATTCTACTTCACATGAAACATGGAATTGGTACACAATGCTAGAGTCAGCATAGCCATGGGTTTAATTGCAAATGAGATTAGGTTTTCATTCTACTTTTAATCACTGCAATCCAGTAGATAGTGCATTTAGATGACAAAGTGCTTTTAAATCATGATGAAATACATTGTTAATGTTGATTTTTAAATCATGATTAAATCATACGAAAATGCATTTGTGCGAAAAGTGTTTCTCAAATACAAAGGTTTTTGAAATCTTTATGAATTTGTGCATGATGTGTCAATTCACCCTCACAATTTCTATGACAAACAAAATCTAAACTTGCTCTTCCTAATTCATATCCCAAATAAAGCATAAAATTTTCGAGGGAAACAAGATTTTTAGGCTTTAGCCTTATTATGGTTGGAATAACATATGGCCCTAAATTTATTGTGCAGATGTTCCATTCTTTTTCTTTTCTTTAGCAGTTTGGTTTACCTTGTTTAAGATAAAGCTATTAAGCAGTTCTATTTAATTTTGTAAAAGAATATTAACTGTAAGGTTTTTTTGCAGGATATGATGGGTCATTTACTCAATCTGATGATAAGGGTTATTTTCATACGGATGGTTCACATATGGTATGTTCTTCTGCTAGTTCCTTCAGTTCACATTTGGTTATGCCATCATCCCTTCATATGGTTGTCATTTTATTGCATCTTCACTTTACCAGTAATGTGGAATTACAAATTCAATATGGTGACTTTTTGGTTTTTATTGGATTGCTGCTCTAGGGAGTTCAATTGGAAAATGGTTCCTTGATCTATTATTTGCCTGGCTATAACCCATATGCAACTGGGACTCTAATGGGTGTTGATGGACAATGCGTTGGTCAACAACCATATTTTTCATCAGGATATTTTCAGCCTCCTGTTTCCTATGGATCAGAAGTCATGCCTTGTTACTCATGGGATTCAACATATGCTGGAGACATTTCAAATGGAAACTTTGATGGTTTTGGAAATGTAAAATATGGTTCAGGTTCTGGTTTTGCAAAGAATGGTTTCAACTCTATCAAATCAAATGGCCTTGGTACTAAATTATCCAAATCTACTTATATGCAGCCTAACAAACCACTCAGCAAGGTACTTAAGCATTTGGGGTGGCATTCATTACAGAGATTATAATCTTTTTATTTGCAAGGCTGTTGCTTGATTATATTCCTAGTTTTTGCTAGGCTCATGGGTTCAAAGTATTTTTTATAAGATAAGAATAAGAATAGTGCTTCTGTTGCATATATTTGCTTACAAGCGGTTTAGGTTAGTATCTTTAGATTCTTTACAAAGATAATTCAGAATGTTATAGAGGAAACATCTATTTGAATAGTTCTTTTTGGTATTTGATTAGTATACTTGATGAAATTTACCCCCAAAATTATGATTAGCTAGTACATGGCCAGACTTTTTAATCACATTAGCCTTTGTTATGCTACCCATTGTCAATGTATCTGGTGTTGCTCTGCAAACCAGAAGGGAAAGCTAGTAGTTTCTTCCCTCTTCCTTCATCTGTAATTGTACTATTTTCTTTCTGATACCTCTCCTTCTCTCATTATACTCTAGATCTCCTAGTCTTATTATAGGATTTCTATCAGTCATAAAGTTCTGCTTTCATGATGAAATTCATTTGTTTGAATCGAATTTGAAGGTCATTAGGCTGTAGTTAAAGGTTTTCAAATATTTGCATTTTTTTTTTGCTCACTGGGATTTCAATGTTTTGATTATCTGAATTCATGTTACAGGGGCCTCATTTGGGACCTGATCTATCAGCAGGATCTTATAAGGGATACTACCCAGCTGGAAAATCTCCTTCATTTAACAACCAACAGCAAGGTCTCCAACATATTGGTCCTATGAACTACAGACCAAATGGGAGAGCATGGAATCAAAATGATAGATATAAGAAATCCAACAGAGATGTTGACTTTGAAAACTCAACTGAACTAACTCGTGGTCCGAGGGCCTGTAATAGGGCTGCACCTTTGGATTCTTCTGTCAAGAAGGAAGACTTGGGACTTACTTTATATAAAGATAAATACAACCTACTAGATTTCCAAACTGAGTATGAAAATGCAAAGTTCTTTGTCATTAAGTCCTATAGTGAGGATGATGTCCACAAATCCATGAAGTATGACGTGTGGTCGAGTACTCCAAATGGCAATAGGAAGCTAGATGCAGCATTCCATGAAGCAGAAACTAGAGAAAGTGAGACTGGCATAAAATGTCCAATCTTCCTCTTTTTCTCGGTGAGCTGAAAATATAACCTTTGCAAGGGTTTCCATATCTTGTTGGCATTTTCCTCAATCTGTCAGAGTTTTATCATTCCAAAACAATTTCTGCAGATTTTTTCATCGTGGTTTAATTAGTTAACATGATCACAAGTGGTAGTTTTATCTGACCTCTATAGCGGAGCCATACAGATTTGAGATTTACTGTCTTGAACTTGTACTCAATTAATAAGCTGCTTGTTCTTTTAATTTGTATCAGTACATATTTAAATCCTTTTATAAGTAGGTTGTGTCTGCTGACATATTTGAATAACAGAAAAGAAAATATATACATATATATATATGCTGAGTTTATCTCTTATTTCTGTGTATATTTATAAATGGCTGCTGCAATCATGGTATTCTTTGTTCTTTATTTTTTTTATTTGACATTCAAGTAGATTACTTTCTATGGGATCGTTTTTGCTTTCTGGTTGGAAACTTGCTGTTACCCTCTGATGCTGTCTACATGCATATTATGAATTCTTGTGTTGTTCCTTGACATTGTAATTTCAGGTTAACGGAAGCGGACAGTTTGTTGGCTTAGCTGAGATGATTGGAAAGGTGGACTTCAATAAAGATATGGACTTCTGGCAACTGGACAAGTGGAATGGTTTCTTCCCTGTTAAGTGGCATGTTATTAAGGATATCCCTAACAAGGAGTTGTGCCACATCATCCTAGAAAACAATGAGAGCAAACCTGTAACTTATAGCAGGGACACTCAAGAGGTATTTTGGTTACTTCTCTTGCTTGACAACATCTTACATGTATGGTTGTGTATGTTGAAAGTCATTGAGCTTTGCGGGTTTGGTTTCTTGCTTTGATGTGTTATGAAATAATTTATTGGGAAGAAAGCGAGGGACAAATAAAAATTTAATCGACACAATGTGCAAGCTCATGGTTACAAAAACATGAAGGGCAAATGAATTATGAACCCTTTTCTTCTCTTCCTTCCTCTCCCATCCTCCCTCTTGTCCTTCTGTTTCACCTTGAACCAAAAGGTGTGTGCTGTTCTTTGGAAAGGGTTTTAAATGATGTAGAGTTAAATCAAAATTTTTGGTCCATTTCTTAAAATTGAATCTGAAAATGAAGATTTGAGTGACTGTTCGAGATATTGCAAAATTTGCCTTTTGAATCTTGTCCATCCCTCTCTTGCTCCAAAAGCTCCTTTTTTATCTTCGTTATTTTCTATTTTTAGCTCATCATTGTTCGATTTTTAGCTCTTGTCTCTATATTCGAAAATTTTCATAATCATCTGATGACTTGGTTGTATAATCATTAACCAAATCATTGAATGAACTCATTATGCAGCTTTGTAAAACAAAGAACATGTAATTCAATGTTAGTTTTAGAAAAAGTCAATTATGCAGTTTGCCTCTCTATGATTGTCCTGATTGTCGATAAAGACTAATGATGTTCTTTTTGCAATTCACAGATTGGTCTCAAACAAGGGTTAGAAATGGTCAGCATTTTTAAAATTTATTCAGCAAAAACATCATTGTTAGATGACTTTGGATTTTATGAAAATCGAGAGAAGACTCTTAATGCAAGAAAGAATTACAAGTCAGCTACTCTTCGATACAAGGAAGATGATTTGACCGTGAGCTCTCTCTCTCTCTCTCACTCACTCTCATAGACACACACACACACACACCATTGTTATTGGAATCAATTCATGGAAAGAGTTTTGTTCAAATTGCTGGATCGAACCTAATCTCCTTTATGGCCATTGTGATTTGGAAATATAACTTTAGAATTAATGGCTATGGTACTCGGACTCGGGTGCGAGTGTCGGACATGGGTATGTGTCCGTCACGGGTATGTTTGATGTATTCTAAGTTTTTCCATGTATTTAGAGGGTTCGTGAGGGATCATATCTCCGTACACATGTCTGGATATGTGTCGGACACAGATGTCGGATACGGATATTTAAAGAAAAATGAAGAGTCAGAGTAACATAGATTAATGGTATCATGTTTATATTCATACATCTTTATGGTCCCTAACTTGCAGAAATATCCCCTCCATCTCTCCCCCTTTACCTAGCATTAATTTTGTAGTTTCTGACTTCATAGTTTGATATTTGGGGTTAATCTCTTTATCCAGAAGCAAACAAAAGCAGGAGAGAGGGAAGTGGAAGAAGACTTGAGGAAGACCCAGAAAACTAGCGATGCAACATCCCTCATCAATCTCACCAAAAATCTCTCCCTTAATGGCTGCACTCGGAAGAGCATTGCTGTAAAGAAGCCAATAGAAAGTTCATTTCCTTCCGACCCTGCACCATAGCCAGCCAGTCAGGATCTTCTGTTTTCAGTCTTCTTCCCTTTTTTTTTTTTTTTTAAAAAACTTCAAAATTCTTCTTTCCTTTTTTCTTTTGATCTGATTAGCATTTGTTGGAGTTCTGGTTCTTTTATGAAATAGTTAAAATTTATTTGCTCGTCGAATCTTGTTCCTTTAAAATTACAGAATAAGCAGTAATAAATATGAAGTTTACTATCTGATTAGAAGATGGATTATTTCAGCTCCAGATTTTCTTTCTGCTCAACCAAATTCCTTATATGCCAA
Organism: Fremontodendron californicum; assembly: GCA_030761205.1. Classification (NCBI taxonomy): domain Eukaryota; kingdom Viridiplantae; phylum Streptophyta; class Magnoliopsida; order Malvales; family Malvaceae; genus Fremontodendron; species Fremontodendron californicum. The sequence goes on along the minus strand of JAULJL010000002.1, from coordinate 42,872,813 downwards.
CAAAAATATAATCGTTCAATTTTTATGGAGTAAAAGTTTGGAACATCTTTTTTCATGGATCATGCATTTTTTCTTAAAAAGAAACACCCTTTGACGTGTATATATATATATATATATATATATATATATATATATATATATATATATATATATATATATATGGAGAACAATATTGCTATATTATGACATTTAAAATCATAAATCAGAGGTTAAATTCTATATATATGGAGAACAATATTGTTATATTATGACATTTAAGGTCGTAAATCAGAGGTAAATTCTCCCCCCAAAAACAAAAAGAAAATTCATGGGCGTAAAGCCAATAATACAAAAAACCTGCTATCTGGAAGGAAAAAAAAAAAAAACGAAGAAGAAAAAAATGGGTTCCCGGTTTGAATTGGAACAGTACAAATACGGTCCAAACACTTCCTAAAGTCACTTAAAACCCTTTTAAAACCCCCAACTTTACCGTTCAGGAGTGTTGTTTGGAAGCTGAGAAACTGGGAAAAAATAAATGAAATGACGGAAAGTCCCAAGCAGTCTCTGAGCACAATCACTGAATCCAGACCTTCAAAAATACCTAAAACCCAAGATCATAGCGACCAAGAAAAAGAAGATAAACAACAACAAGAATCACGCATGAGCAAGAACCCTAGAATCCAACGCTATTTAGTAGCTATTGAGTACATTGGGACTCGCTTCTCTGGCTCGCAGCAGCAGCCCAATTACCGCACAGTCGTTGGCGTATTGGAGGTAGTATCTTAGTCTCTGTTTTCTTTTAATTGCAACGGAAATGAAAATGAAAAAAGAAAAAAAGAAGTTCGGAACTTTCAAATCTTGCAATGTCATTTGGTATACAATTGTATTATTATCAATTTAGCATCTTAAGATTTATTTTTTCTTGGATTTGGAATTTGGGTGAAAAAAAGGGCATTATTAGTTTAATATGCCTTTGTTTCAGTTTAATTGCAAGGTTAATAGATTCTGGTTGAGTTAATGATGAAGTATTGTAAATTGTGATGCTTTGATTTTGTAGGAGGCTTTTCATAAATTTATTGGTCAGCCAGTTTCAATTTTTTGCTCAAGTCGGACTGTAAGTCTTCATCCTAATGCTTACTATGTTATTATATTCTTTAATCATTTTCTCCATTGCTAATTATACATGTAATTTGAGGGCTACTTTCATGAATTAAGGTGCACACAGACATTTTGGTTAAACTAACTGGGTGGGTTTTTGAAAGAATCTTTATGAAGTCAAACTGTCAGTACTATTACCAAGAAGTTCACTTATGGTGATAACTTTCTAAAGTAATCAAATTTAATTTGCTTGAATTGGACAAATAATTCAATTGCCACATGCCCTGGTTGCTCTTGCATGTTTCATTTTATTTAGAATGTCACATAGATTTTTTTCCCCCCCTATTGTAGGATGCTGGTGTACATGCCTTATCAAATGTTTGCCATGTAGATGTGGAACGCATAAGCAAAAGGAAGCCTGGTGAAGTGGTGTATATCTATACACAAATATTTTTAATCTCCTTTTTTCCCTGATTATCAATTTCCATTTGGTACTTGAAAAGGATCGAGGTTTTTTTCCTTATTATTTGCTTTACCTCTTTTAATCTTTTTTCCCCTGAATATCATTTTCCATTTGGTACTTGAAAAGCGTCGTCGAGGTTTTTTTCCTTATTATTTGCTTTACTTTTTTGACTAAAAGGGATGGAGACATAGGTAAAACTTTTGTACATGTATATGAACTTTTTTTTATGTTTAATCCTAACATTTTGAGGAATGTTGTTGTTTGCATCATATGGATGCCTCACTGTACATATTTACTTATTGGAGTATGTTGCAAATAACTGAATTTTAAGATAGTTTATGACTGCCACATAATTACTTATTGTGCTAAAATGCAGTTACCACCTCATGAACCATCTGTTGTTAGAAGAGCTGTGAACCATTTTTTACAGGTGTGTTTTCTGATGATCTTTCTAGTTTATGCATTAAGATGTTTGTATAAGTCTCCTTACCTTCTTAAACATGTATACCTTGATCATGTTGGTGTTGTGTGTCTAATAACACATTGTTTAATTTGGTTTACTTTAGAAGAATGAAGGTGATATTACCGTGATTGATGTTCGATGTGTTCCAGATAATTTTCATGCCAGATATAAAGCTCAGGAGCGCACGTAGGTATTTTGTGATTTTAATTTCTCTTTGTGGATACTGTAATCATGTGGCTCATCTGACATATGTTTATAGTTGCTATAATTCTCTGTTGGAAGTTAGCACTTGCTTCTGGAACCTTTCAAGTACAACTTTTTCCCCAGTTGCATGGAATCATGGTTAACAGGACATATGACTATCTAGCCTTTTTCGAAAGATTTGAAGAAAATAGATGAAAACATGTTCATCCTGTTGCTAGAGCCCTTTCCTAGTAGATGAGTTTGTTGCTTGGTTTGTGCTTATGTTTAAATAAAACGCAAATCAGCTCTTTGCTTTTCCTTGTGTATTGAAATGGACCTTGGCATTCAAGGGTTTTGGCAAGTATATCATGATATGAAAGAAAAAAGCTGCTGCATGTGAAACTCATTACTTTAAGAGCTATTTGAGCTCTCCAATCTGTTTTGGCTCCCCAAATCTCTCCAATTTATTTTGCCAGCTTATCTTCATATGCTCGGCATGCATTTTTTTCCGAATTCCTTTTTTTAACGGTCATACTTGAACACAATATGTTCTTTATTGATTTTTTTTCCCATTGCAAACAAGTGCAACAAGTAATTTAAGATGTTCACCTAATATTTTTAGGTTTTATACCTTATTTGTCTAATGCTATATGCAAGAAGACCACTTACTACAATTAGAAGCACATCGATGATTCTTTATGGAGCTCTAAAACTAAAAGTGCAAGACAGTGATTTTGATTTCTTTGTATTTCATGAATTGAACCGTGTAAGATAGATGTCTGAATTTGTGAGAAATAATTTTGTAGGTACTTCTACCGCCTGCTGTCTGGCTCAGAACCTTTGTCTACATTTGAAAAAGAGCGGGCATGGCATGTACCAGAGAAACTAGATCTATATGCAATGCAGGTGGTTTTTTTATTGTGTTTCCCTTATTTGATTTAATTATTGATTTTTTCCAAAAAGAGAGAATTTAATTTATGTACTTGCAGGAAGCATGCAAAGTTCTTGTTGGTCATCATGATTTTAGTTCCTTCAGGGCAGCAAGTTGCCAGGTGGTTACTTTGCTCATATCATATATGACTATGTGTTACATGGCTCCACATGTGCATGTATACATACATGCATGTGTATGCCTACATGACATAATTACACATACATGATTTCTTAACAACTGATAATCTGAATTTTCCATCTTTCAAATTTCCTTGACTATTCAAAGATGCTGTATATGTATAGGCAAACTCACCAATCAGAACTTTAGATGAACTCCATGTTTCTGAGGTACCTCCAACTCCTTATTTCCCATCAATCACAGAGAGGGAACAGAGTAATTCAAGCTCGAAAGATTCTCATGCATCCTCTAGTGATCCTGAAATTGACCTGCCCATTAATTCATTCACCAATAGTACTGATGATGTGGTAGACTCGAACGGTAAAACTAATCTAGAAGAATTCGGCGCAAGGAGAAGACATCGCTGCTATGTGGTAACAGCACGTGCACGCGGTTTTCTTTACCACCAGGTTTCAGTTATTGCCTTTTTATATATGATTTTCATTACCCTTTTATTAGTTGTTGAGTTCATCCATGTTACTCGGATTAGGGTGTGAGTGTCGGATACAAGTAATTTTTTTAAGTTTTTCATGTATTTGGAGGATCTTGGGAGGATCATATCCCCACACTCATGTCCGAATATGCGTCGGATATGGGTGTCACACGGGTACTTCAAGAAAAATGAAGAGTCGGAACAACATAGGAGTTCATTACTTTGTACAACAATTGTCGACCCAGTCTAAGGGACAACAATTGAAAAACATTTATCTTTATTTGATGTCTCCTTTGTCATTACTGATAATAATCTTTGTTGGACATAGCTGTTCAAGTATAATATATATTTCAATCTTCTGCTTTATTTCATGCAGGTCAGATTGCTTGTTGGTGTTCTCAAATGTGTTGGCACGGGAGAGTTGACAACTTTTGATGGTATGCCCTTCACTTTTTTATGTGCGTGTAGAAAAATTGTTTATTCTAGTCTAAGATTTTAACCCCTTTTTTTTTTTTTTTTTTTTTTTTTTCCGGGTTGGTGTTCATGCATCGAATCAAATGAATTGTCTCAGTGGAAAGAATTCTGAATGCAAAAACTGTGACTGCTGCAAGTCCAATGGCCCCTGCATGTGGTTTATATCTAGGACGTGTGAAGTATGATCTGCCATGAAATGCTTTGCCCACACTGATTTAAGTACAATAAATTTTAATTATGTTTTTTGAAATTTAATTAGTATTTTACTTTAAATTCCATTAGTATAATAAACAGTAGTAAATACTAAAACTAAAGGTAGTTCATCACTTTCTAAGAAAGTACTTTCTTTTCCCCAAAAAATCTAGTAATGGAATGAATCCAAACATTGTCTTACATTAACAAACTAAACATCAAGCAACCTCCTTTCTTAACAAAGAGGGGGACAAAAATTATTTAGAACAATCAAAACATGTAAGGAAATGCAGTTATCTCAGGGATTTAAATAGCAGTTGTAATGTGATGTTAGATCGTTATTTTGTAGTTTCGATTTTTTGTATGGTTGATATTCACGATTGACATTTATAGCAATTGATTACACGATAATATTTATTACGTTCGCAATTGTGATTTAAGTCCCCTGATTATCATTATGATTGATGTCGTGTCAAACCACTAATGGTGTAACTCTATGTTGGGACCAGTCGGTTGCCTATAGTCCATAATTCAGTGTTAGACGACCTACTAATAATTTAGAATCGAAAAGATTTGTCACTCTTGGTATGCTGATTAACAGTAATAGTAGTCTAATTATCCAGCCAACCACAACTATATTTGACAATTGTGGAGTTGAAAATGGATAAGGAGGTGAACTAACAACACAGCCAAATTTGATCTTTACATTTTTTATTTTTTTTTCTCAAAAGAGTTGAGCGGAAAATTACCTACCTGATAAGCCAACCCCCATGGATTTTTTGGGTAATATAAATGAACTCAGCACCAGCCTTGGTTTTCCTCACTTCCAAATAAAACAACTGCTTTATTAATTTGTTAAGATTCCACTCTTTGTTTCCATACATTAGAATTACTAGAAATGGCCTCTTTCAATTGCTTCATCTTAGCCTTCTTTGTGGCGCTGACATTTTCCAGCATTAATGTTGGCCTAGCAGCTCGTCGTCTTCAGCAGTTACCACCTTTACCTCCTTTGCCAAGAACAGGGCTGCCACCATTGCCACAGCCTAAAATACCAACTTTGCCTACCATTCAGCCAACAATACCTAAGCCTGGCTCGATACCTCCACTTCCTAGCATTCCAAACTTGCCTACTGTCCCAAGGGCTACCCTGCCACCATTGCCAAGCTTGCCTTCAATCCCCACAATACCAATTACAATTCCCTCTATTCCATTCCTCTCTCCACCACCTTCAACTACCAATAATCCTTGAGAATATGGCGGTTTAGGTTTTGCATTCAGCTGCTGTCATTGTTTCAGTTTCACTCATTTATTTCAGTTCATTTCCTATGTGTGTGCTTTTTCTGCTCACATTATTTTCATCATCTTATATTATTATTTGTTCTACCTTGTGATTTCTATTATGGATTTAGATTATATTTTGTTCATATTTCAGCATTGTACTTACTCCAACTTTCTCTCTCTCCTATTCTCAGAGCATGCCTCCAAAACATTAACGGACATGATAAATTAATAATAATATCATAGTTCTGCAATCCTCACCTAGAATTCTTATTTTAAAGATGAAAGTAAATGATGAAAACAATGATTTTAACACTTTATCTAGAATGAAAGATCATAATTATAATAGGATAAAAAAGGGTGGAATTAGAGGAAGGAAACTTAGATTGGAGGGGTAAACTGTAAATGTAGATTTTGTCCAGTGTTGAGCATTCTTGTGCTTGCCATCTAAGAATTTACAGTGGTAATATGCAAATCTCCTATTTTACCAAAGACAGATTTTCCAGGGTTATGTCAAAATCCTTTTGACAAAGGAACCACAACAAATACCATAGAAGGCATCCTAAAAATAATCTACTTCATGAATGTCTCAATAGCTGCATGAATTCGAGTAGTTCGAGATCGAGAACCCTGATTCTGAACCAATGAATGAGGGCCACTCCAAACAGACTTCTGATTGTCAGGAAAGAGAATTCCACATAAGTTAAGGAGCATGGGATTTTCAATGCGGAAGCTCTCCAACATTTTAGATCTTTGTTGTCTTTCTTGAGACTCCTGTAATTACATGAACACCATTAACTCAGTACATGAATGAACTAAATGCATAGGAGCATATCATAGAAATGGAAAATGTGTACGTGCAAAATAGAAACCTTGAAAACATCACTATGCAGAGAACTTTACAAGCAGTTTAAGCCTTGTTCCAAACAAGTAGGAAGAAAGTTTAGAGTACACTCTATAAGCTAGTTTGGAAAATGGGATATTTTTGTGGTAATGATGAAGGGACATTATGGATTCTTGCATTTTAGAAATCGGAGAACTGCAAAAAAGGAAATACCTTGTGTCTCTGTTGCTGAACTGCTTTACTTTCTTCCTCGATTTGTGCTGGAGTAGATCCTTTCTGGTTTAGGGCTACTGCACCAGACTTTTCCACTGCTTCAGGCTGAGATTTTCTACTATGCTCCTCTGACAATCTATTTCTGAACTGTGATTGCTCTTTTGTTTCACCTTCATCTTTGTTAATAGTCTTTATCTCATTTTCTTCCTCATCCTCCTCTTCGTCTTCTTCTTCGTCATCTTCCTCCTCCTCCTCGTGCCTCTCCTCCATATGGCTATACTGCTGTTCAAACACCTCCCCTTTCACCTTCTCTCCTTCACCTTCCCCCTCGGCATCTGCATCTGGGTCCACTGATTCTTCCATATTTAATGATGAATCCTCACCATAAGGACTACCAACAGGTGAAGATTCCTACAATCAAGAAATTGCAAAGAGATTAATCTTCTGTTTAGAACATGAAAGGTAATTCTTTTACTGATCAATTTAGCCTTAAACCTAAGCATTAGTCGAATAAATTAGCAGTAACATACCTCTTGCTGGAGATCCTGGACTCCACTCTGACCTTTAGCCGTTCGAGCATTTGCCTCACGCTCTCTCTTGCGTCTTTTCAAGACACATATAGCACATAAACAATCGCTTTTATGGCGCCTTCTGCAAAATGAAAAAGGGAAAACAAATTCAAAAAATATATATTTAATTAAAAAAAAAAGTTTAATGCAGTTGAAACTGTCCAGAAAGTACAATGGTACAGAAGAGAGGAAGGGGAAAACCTCACTAACAACATACCCGTGTTTTTTATTTTTCATTTTTGATTGACCGGCTTTTATCTGCGTTTTCCCCTGGCTGGACAGTGCAGCATCCTCGACATCACCACCTTCAGCACCTGATACAAAGGAAACACTTCTAGTACAGCCATGACTTTGATACCAAAATAATCCTTAGCTCCACACAGAAAAACATTGTTTTACGAAAAAAGGACCAATATTGCAAGGTTTTGTCTTTAACACAAGGATCAGAAAGGCCAATAACGTCATAGATGTAATAAAGAAAACTTATAATTTTAAAAACCTTCCTGAAAAATTAAAAATGACAGATGCATAATAAAATTATGTAAAAAGAAAAAAAAAATGTATCAACTGCCAGGTAGCACAAGTCAACATCTCACCATTTGTTCCCTTTGACTGTTCGGTGTATAATCCTGCTGCTGTCCAATACTTCATGAAATTCTTCTTCACCCGCCTCATTAGGTCCAAGATAGCATCACCTTTGTTGTTGTACTTGCAACAATTATCCCAAATGTACTGTACATCCTTAAACACATTCTCTGAATCCATGTACTTGTCACCATTTTCAAGATTGTTGCATATTGTTCCAAAATCCATTGGTGTGTCTATGATATCAAAATAGTCCTTCGTTTCATACAGAAAAGAATCAAAGAAATAAAACATGTCTTGTTAGACCTAACAAAATAGGAATGAGAAAGCTATATGGCATAAGACAAGACATACATGTATCATCTAAGTAATTAAGCCACATATTGACATATAGCAGAAGCTGTACAACAATAAATACAAAAACAATTGGCTTCCCTACAATGAAAATTTTCTTAAGAAATTATCTATTAACTCCCTTAGGAGAACAGTATCAATAGCTGCAATGCTACAAGTGCATTGATCACCCGGCCCTGAAGAAATCATCTACCATCTAAAGACCTCTTGACTTTTACAAACAAAAAATGCTGCAAAAGCTGGAAACTTAATATCCCTAGGCTATAAATATAGCTTGTTATTCACACTTACAGGTATCCCTAGAGCTTCAGGGTTGACAGGCTCATTGAAGGGAGCAGCTGCTTCCATTTTCATTACTTTCTTAATCACCTAGGAAGAGGAAACAACAAACAACCACAATGGGCAGAAAAACATTAATCTAGGAACTGCATAATGAGACAGACAAAATAAATGGTAATGGAAATCAAAGTTAAACCTCCAACATACCGTCAAAGCAGAATCTAATTCTTGCTTACTATACCGAGAACCCGGATGAGGCATCTTTACTTCTTTCTGGAAAGAACGCTCACGTTCTGCTGCTATAGCATTACCACTCTTATCAACATTTGAACCACCCAACATCCTCGACGACTTAATCTTGATACTTCCAGCTTTCCTTGAGACACTACTAGAAACACCGATTTTCATCTCTGCAGATGAATTTGCACTGTCTTCCATTTTCTCATAAACCCCACCTTGTCTCTCAAAACCCACTTGTTGACTACTCTTGTCAGTATCACTATGCGAAGGCACATCGGATTCCAACACTTTTGATGATGTCTTGAGCTTCACCTTAACACGACCAACAGACTTTCCTACAGCCTTATCAATAGAGCCATCAGGATTTATACTAGCAACATTGAATGCCTGATCGGTTCCGGTTGATGAAGGAGTATCAACTTCCATTCCAGACTCATATTCATCATTAACAGAATTATCTTCACTATTTACAATCACAACATTGACAGCAGCCTCATTTGGAGCCACCAAAGCAGCATTGGGTTTAGCTTTCTTTCCTTTCTTATGCCCTCTTTTTCGCTTCATTTGTCTAAACAAAAATTGGTCTTTTCTTACACACTACAACCAAACCAATCATAAAATAACGGAAATTAAATTAATTGCAATTCCACTAGTCCAAAGATTACTTCTTTTTCTAACATTATTAGATCTTTTTTCCTCATAAATTTTCCTAGTTTAAAATACCCAGAAACCCAATTTTCAAAAACCCTAGAAAGTTCCTTGCTTAGTTTTTTTTTTTTTTCTTTCTAAACAGCTACCTATGATGGAAAGAAAAAGCAAGAAACGCTAGACGTAGCACGAGAAAGTAAAGAGAAAGCAAAATTCAAATCGCAGTTTGGGTTAATCTTGGTCTAATCACTGAAGAAGAGAGTAATGGCGGGGCGGTTTAGCAATCACCAAAATTTTAAAAATAATAATAATAATAATAATCTTTTGAAAGAAAGACTAAGAAAAGGCTTCTCTTTTTGTTTTTAATATTAAGAAACAAATAAAGGAGGGAATAATTTGTTTAGAGAAAAAGAGAAGCGAAACAGAAACAGAAACAGAGACAGAGACAGAGTGTTACCTGACCTTTGTTGTGGGTGTAACTTGTAAGCGATTCTTAAATCCGACAAAGAAATTAACGTTAGGACTTCGGAGATTTTCTAAAACTGTTAACAGAGGAATCGGATAGGGATTTTGATTCGAGTTTCCAACGTTGTGAGTACCTTATATTAGATTGGATGCAACTACTTTCCGCAAAAATAAATCAGGTTCGATGAACCACGACGTCGTATTTATAAGTGGGTTAAGTGCTATGCTTTTTTATTCCCTTCAAATTTCAATTAATTAATTAATAATTTTTTAATTATAATCTTCTTAGTTACTTTCTGAAATTAAATATTTTAGGCGTTAAGTTTTTTTTTTAAGACGTTTAGTGAATAATAAATAGCAAAAAAACTTAAAATTTAACTTGTTGATTCATGTATGATGTAATTAACTTGCTCTATTTTTTCTTGTTTTACTTGAGGGTTTTTTTTTTGAAAAAAAAATGTTAAGCGTTTATAGCTGTAAACCAGCCAGGTAAGGTAAAATAAAATAAAATACTGCAAATAGAAATTTGAACACAGAAGGAAGGGCTGAAGCTGAACCCATAGCCATAGCGATAGCCATAGCCATAGGCCATCCAACGAAGACCAAAAACTAATAAAAACCGACAAATTATTCTTTAGTTACTTTTACACCCATTTTTTAAACCAAAATTACAAGAGAGAAAGATTGTTCTTTCGGTAGCTGGAGCTGGGGTTCGTGGCATCTGGCTTCATTCTGAGAAGTATTAGCCTAATATAGATACATATATTATGAAGAGATGATCGATGCATTGCGTAGAAGCGGGTTGGTTTATGACCAAAATTACAAGAAATCATACAACAACAGTTGAAATCATAAATAACAGGATGTAAATACTAAATATGCTAGCAGTGAATTGGTTTATGAGCAAAAACGGCTCCAAATATTTTAACTGCTTTTTCCACTTTAACACGATACTTAACACCACCAGCTTGTTCTTTCTCCATGTAAAACCCAACTCTATCACCAACCCTAAGCTCTTTGCTGCAAACAAACTCTCGCCATCCCTTGATAACAACTGGTTTCAGGTAATTTTTGCTCTTTTTACGAGTGTAAATTCGAAACTTCCAGACACGGCCACTCTCGTCTCCAGCTTGAAAATCCACCACATGCTTGCCACTAATTAAAGGAGGGAAACAATTGAGGGACTTGCTTGGGATCGTCAATCGTTTCTCAATATCAGTCTTCTTAAGACTCTTTAAGACGAATGCCATTGCCAATGATAACGTAAAAAGAGTTACAGGCTAGCCAGCCTCTCAAGGGTTTCTGTATGTGCTAAGGCTAGAGAAAGACCAGATAAATATAGTGGTTGCTGGTGCCTGCCAGAGTGAATTCCTAAAATATTTAAGAATTGCAACAACTTTTCTGAGTGGGCTTCGCTCTGTTGACTTCATTGCCTTGGCTATTAAGGATTAATTAGGATTCGTCGAGGAGCTTTCTATGTTCCTTCTGATTGTTGAAATTTTGATCCAACGATCGACAACGACCCTCACACGTTTCTTCCATTTGACGCAGCAATTTTGAAGTTTTTATCCAAATATAACTAAAAAAAAATTATATATCACAATATCATATTAATTTTCAAAATTCGTTCTTTTTTTTTTAGCTGGAAAATCGTCATCCCCATGACGATTTTTCAGTGTAAAAATTATAATTTTTGTAAAAAACACCAAGGGAAATCGCCACGTGGTTTTTTTGTCAAAAATGAAAAAAAACACCAAGGGAAATCGTTACCGCATGACGATTTTCTTTGGTATTTTTTGTAAAAATTGTAAAATTTATCAAAGAAAATCGCCATGGGGTGTGAGATTTCCCTTAATACATATTTTTTTTACTTAAATTAAAAAAAAAAATTTAAAAAAAAATTAAAAGTCCAACGGTATATTTTTTTTATTTAAAATTTATGAAAGATTTTTTTTAAAATTTTTTAGTTGATTTTTAATATATAAATTTTAAAAACGAAAAAAAAAATTCAAATTTTTTTGAAGGCAACGGTCAAGTGACCGTTGCCTTCAAATCCCATCCCCTCCCCCCAGACACACACCACTCTTCTATAAATACCCCTTCATTTTTCACAACTTATTTATATTTTCTTTCTTCTTTCTACAATCAAATTTCTTTCTACCAACAAATTTTTTTTCTACAACAATATTTAAAAATGGCTTCATCATCACTATTGAGGTTGCAAGAAAATCACATATCGGAGGTTATATTTAAAGAGGTAAGTAAATTGTTGTAATATTATTTGTATTACATTATCAATTTTTAGTTATTTTTTAATTATTATAATTTTGTAAATTTATAGTTTTATTGTTTTATAATTTTTATATTTTTAATGTTATAGTGCTTATTATAGTTTTATCATTTATTAATTAGTATTGTTTTTTCATTTCATAGTTTTATAATTATTTATTTTTTATATTGTTTAATTTTTTATTATTATAGTTATTTAATTTGTTAATTATTTTTGCTTTTTCATTTTATAGTTTTATATAATTTTAATTTTTATATTATAATGTTTTTTTAATTATTATATACAATAATAAATTTTTAATTATTACTGTTTTTTCATTTTATAGTTTTATATAATTATAATTTTTATATTATATTATTTTTTATTATTATAGTTTTATAATTGTTTAATTATTATTGTTTTTTCATTTTATAGTTTTATATAATTTTAATTTTAATTTTTATATTATATTATTTTATATTATTATTGTTTTATAATTTTTTAATTATTATTGTTTTTTCATTTTATAGTTATTTATTATATAATTTAATTATTTAATAATTATATAAAAAAATTAATTTTTTTATTATTATTGTTTTGTTATTTTATTTTATTGTTTTAGAGTTTTTTTTTGTAATTTTTAATTGTTATAGTTTTATAATATATTAATTTTTATTATTATAACAGAAAACTCGTCGCGTGTTACGTTCGATGAAATTTGCATTGGAGGACCCGCATCCATCTATTATCGACCACTTAAGAAGAGCCAGATTTTATCACGCAACTCAAATTCGGCGATTTTTTATACAACCCGACTTAATCAGTGCGTTGATCGAACGATGGAGACCCGAGACGCACACTTTTCATTTTCCATTTGGTGAATGCAGGGTAACTCTAGAAAATGTTGCGCTTCAACTTGGACTTCCGGTCCATGGCGATGCAGTTACAGGCGGAAGCTTGCTAGATTGGAATGAAGTGTGTCAAAATCTATTGGGCTCCGTACCTCCAGATGAGTATGTATCTGGCTCAACGGTGAGACTAAATTGGTTGAAATCCTTTCAAAATCTTCCATTACACGCAACTGAACAACAGATACAGTATACTGCTAGAGCATATATTTTACGTTTGATTGGAGGATTACTGATGCCTGACAAATCGAGCAGTCGGGTACATTTAATAACCCTTCCATTACTACGTGATTTAGAGCATGCGGCAAATTATAATTGGGGTTCTGCGTGTTTGGCGGTTTTGTATAGAGAACTTTGTCGGGCTACAGTTCCAAAAAGCCATGACATAGGTGGATGTTTAGTGCTTCTACAATCATGGGCTTGGTATCGGCTACCATTTCTTGCTCCGCGCGTGGATATTTTGGCTGTATACCCCCTTGCAAGCAGGTAATAATCTTTACTATTTTATTAATTTTGTACGAACTTGTATTTTTTAATTTTGTACGAACTTGTATTTTTATAGGTCATTAAGATATTATATGCATTTAACAGGTGGGCTAGGAGTAGGAGTAGAGATTTTACAGAGACTCCGACCGACCTTGCAAGTATAAGAGTACGACTAGATCGAGTAGGATATGATAAGGTAAATATTTCGATTGTTACATTCAAGTATTTTTTTATTTAATACATATGAAACTAATAATTTGTAATAATTATTCGCAGTTTCTGTGGATGCCATATTCCTCAAGTGAAATTATGGCATGCCTCCCATCGGATGCCTACAATAATTGTAATATATGAAAAGCAAACACAGCATTGATATGCTTTTCATATGTAGAGTGGCACCAAACTGACAGGGTGTTGCGACAATTTGGGATGCAACAACCAATTCCTGCAGTCCCGGTGAACCTTGATAAGCTTCACAAGATCGACATGCGTGGTCGTCATCAGGAATTCTGGCCTGCGAAGCATGAACATTGGATCCATTGGTGGAATATACGTTTTCAATGAATTCCGACAGGTTATCCGATTGTTGGTAATAATTTCAACCCATCTGATGATTACATAGGATGGTATAAAAATGAAGGTCGGCCTTTCGTTTGTCCACCGCCGATGTATGAGGATGTTAGGAGTATGCCATTTACCGGACGAACTTCAGCTCCAGTCCCTCCTACACAGGATATGGAAGCTCCTAGACCTAGCCGACAACGTGGGCGAACACGTCAACCGACCTCATCGGAGTTCACAGCACCGAGGATGTCATTTAATCATCCTGAACCTGAACGGGATCATGGAGTACCATCTAGTTATCGTTATTCCTGAAGTCACCCCGGATATGACGTTGATGAGTGTTACCGACCATCACCGCCAACAACGAGGTTAGATGACCAGCTCCCCAACCTAAGTCCAAGTTCAGCATATCTAACATCAATGTATCAGTTTGGAACCCCTTCATCAGCATTTGATGGTACATCATTTCTGGGTCCATCTAGTAGTCAGGTTCCCGTTATGGGTAAACTAGGTATTGGCTCATCCAGCAGTGGGTTTCAAAATTTTGATACGGAAGAAATAACTGATTATATACAACCGGAACCAGTGGCGGTTATAGCAGGAGGTTGTGGTCGACCGCGAATATGTGCCACTGACGAGGTTGAACGACGGGTGCAACCACCACGCACTAGAAGAGCTCGACACTATTGCTCTACACCACGCAATAATTAGAATAAATGTACTTTTATCAATATAATGAGAATAATGTATTTTAAATTTCTAATATATAAATTTATATGTTTTGCATTTCATGTTATTTATTTTAAATTTGTTGGGAAATTAATTGTTATTTTTTATTTTTTTAATCAGCATGTGTAACTAAAATCTTAATGTTGTTATTTAATTTATAAAATTGTAAAAATAAATATAATTGAGTTATATTTGTATAATTTTTTTTTTAATTTTAAATAAAATAATAATCCAAATTACATGATAAGTTGACAAAAACTTGCATAACATTTTTCCTTAATGGCAAAATATGTAAATATTACAGGTTATGAAAACATGTAATTCATTTATTGTTGATGCGAACTCTCCCCCAATGTGCCAGATCGATGCGGACAATTTCGACGGTTATGACCTTCATTTCTGCATAATTCACAACGTTTTGGTTGGCCTTTCTCCCTGAGGTCTATTTCATTACGAATACGACTTGATTTTGGCTGACCATGTGGATTTTTCCGCATTTCTTGATTGGATTTGTTCGGTTACCTGTTGCATACGCAGTGTAGCACGAGGGTCAATTCTAGTGATTATAATAAAAAGACATCAAATTGGATAGAGGATATTTGTTCATCAAACATGTAGAAGCCGGGCTTTAAAACCATGTCAACTTTTGGATAGAGGATATATGTTGGTTAGAGAAGCCATCCTACTTATATGTGCTTTCACTCCGTGCATATTTTTGCTCCATTGTCTCCATTTAATCTTAACGTACTGTTTTCCACTTCAGTATTTGATATTCTCCTTTATTGACAGACATATTTTCGGCCCCAAAAATCGCCAGGGGTGGGTGCCCACACGACACGACAACCTTTTTCTGATCCCATAACTTGAAAGGTGTTAATGAGAATCATTGCTGTCTCTGAGTTGCTTGTTCAAGGAGTTTTGACCGATGAAAATCCAGACATTTGATTACTATGTAACATGTACATGTATGTACTTAACAAAAACTGAAATCAGATAATAATTTTAATAGAACATTATTGCAGCCGCTGCCATCTTCCACAGGCTGCCCATTCTTACGTGTATGCTATACTATTCACAAAATAGACTCTAATTAGTAATTACCCTTGTATTTTACACAAAATACGGTTAACAGAGGCCTAGAGTGAATTAGATGTGACAATCCTTGTATATGTTGCGTCTTATGTCTTACATACAATATAAATTATTAAATATGTTAAAATCTTAAATATAAATACGATATGCATATTAAACATGTTATGTTAATAGTATTTATTACATTATTTTTATACTTATTAAACAAGTGTTTACGTTGTATTTAAAATTGCAAGTCTAGAGTGACCACTGCTCTCGACCCCAAAATGGAACCGTCAATGTAATAATATGACAAAGGCAACGGTGGTTGTGATTCAACTACAGCCATTTTGCTTAATAACTTCCTTAATCATTCAGACATAAAAATTTAAAAAAACACTTTGCTTAATAACTGCATTCCTTCAATGATTCATGTTTCAGAAGTTCAACATAAAAACACTTATCAATTTGAATCCAGCATAAAGCCACGTCCAACAAAAGGTGGGTCAAGTCCATTAAGCATCATCCTCTTCTTCTGGGTCTGCATCCTCAAGAAAATGCTGGAAAAAAGAAAGAAAAAAAAAACTTAATTCAAGTTATTGGCAGAACTAGATTTATATAACCTAGACCCTATGAACAGCTAGAGTGACAAACTATTGCTGTACAAAGATTTCAAAGGGCCAATATGCAATGATAAGAAACTTGTTTTCCTTAGGTCATTTGACAAGTTAATACAAGCCAGACTGCACAGATGAGTACTAGGCTATAGCATCCAAGGAAGGCAAGAAACAAAGGTGTAGAATCTCAAAAGAAAACAGTTTTTCAATGTCATATACTGCAAATTCCACATTATACGTGCTAATAATATTAAACACATTTACAACAAAACTACAAATGCATGAAATGCTACTTCCTAAAATATGCTATTCTGCAACCATTTTTGTTTCAACAGTTGAGATAGGGCCCCTAGGTTTTCAAATTTTAATTTTCTATCAATCAACTATAGATACTTTTCAGAATATATAGGGCCACCCAATACTTGACTAGATGCTTAGAGCCCCTCATTTCACAAACCTACTTGGCCACAACATCGTGTTTTTATTAGCACTTGGTACATTTCCAAGTCTACGTTAGTTACTTAACATGTCCAATAAAAGGTCGTCCCGACTAAATATGTACAAGGCAAATAAGGAGAAAAAGAAACCTTCAAAAAAAAAAAAGCAAACTCATTGATTGGATGGTTGTAGCTTCTTTGAGTACTCAGGACATTTGGGGGTATCATGAAACTGTTATGCAAACAGCATAACAGTATAACATAAGACAGAAATCAACTACCATTAAATACAGGTATAACAGAAGGTTACCTGTTCAGAACCCAAAATATTTGAAGATCCACCAATCTTCCCGAGAAACTTCTCCATGTTTGAAGTCATTCTAGCTATGTGGTTTTCCATAAGAGCATATTTTTCCTCCATGGCCTCCATTTTCACTACCATCTTGTGCACCTCTTCATTTGCTGACTTTTTGGCCTCAGAAGCCATCCTCACAAGACCATCACGGCTAGGTCTTGGGCCAAAAACATCAGTACGAGTGGGACCCATTCCATAAGTTCGCACATGGTTGCGTTTTTCTACTCCCATAACTTGACACAAGGTGTCATTTGACTCATCACTAGATTGTGAGGGATTCTGTTTCTTAGCTTCTTGTTCGCGGATCTTCGACTGCAAAGAAAAACCCAACTATGTAGCTTACAAAATTTATCAAGGAGTGGACAGATGCACACATTCTAGATATAACTCCATGACTAATAAAAGTACAGTTGAGTTACTTATACATACTATAAATTCTGCCGCAGTCTCATCAACAGGCTGTCCATTCTTGCGTGTATGTGTTAATATATAAAGCTCGGCTCTAGTTGGCTCCTTCCCATCAGGCCTCTTGTTTCGCTATTTCCACGACGAAAGCAACAACTTCTTCAATATGGCTTTCAAAGTAAAATATGCAACATGCCAACATGTATGTAACTATAATTTCAGAAAAACGAGAAATTACCTCCTCCTCACGTATCCTTGCGTAACTCTTGGTCCCTGATGAATGTCCACCCCTCTGTTTTAAACGGTTAGCCCTATTTGTTGCACAACGCTTCTACAAATGGCATACGTAAACATGTTTCCACATTTTTAACGTTAACTACCAATAAAATTTGCACCACAATAGAGGAATTTGAATTCACAATCACTGCTCAGTACGTACCTTTGTGTCATCAGAGTTCCAATATGAGATAAGGCTTGGCCATTGGTCAGGAACGACCCTTGGATCACTTACCTTCAAGCGCTCTTCGTCCGTCTTAAGAGAATCATAATATGCTGCCTTTAAATCTGCTTTCCAGTCCCTCCATTTTGTAGCAATAGACTGCATGACCCAAGACTTGCCACTTGGATCAAGGTCAAACTTTGTCTATAGCACATGGAAGAGACAAAATGTCACTAAAAAAGGAAAGCAATATGACACAAAAGGACAGAGTAAATGTTTTACATGCCTGAACATATTCCCACATTTCCTCTTTGTAAGAATCTGGCATTGCCCTCCAGTGAACAAAATTAAGGGGTGCCATGTGTCCATTCCGTGCTACAGTGCCCAGGAAGCTGCTTAGCTTGGATGACTTTGGACCAACAGGCTGTCCAAAGTTGTTGATATGGACAAATATCCGCTGACCATCTGCCAGGTCGTTCAAGAAGAGGCAGCGAGTAGGACCTCTTCCCCTCTTCTTTTTTGTGAGCTGTTGCTGTTCCAGGCTCTGTGGAGTCTGCTCAGGCTGGAGTTCGGCGAGGCCCAACTTCTCCTGATTTTTTTGGTCAGGTTTGTTGGTTGTGGGGCCAGCAGAATACCTAAGTGCACATCTAATACCCCTCAAGGCAGAATCTGGAAGTGACATGCGCGAATGTTCTGCAAAGAAGGGAAAAAACAGATGCGCCACCCGAAATGAAAAGCTAATATAAAGAAATTACATCAAGAATTCAAGACTTCAAATATCGATTCATTTCCACATAGAGGAAAACTACATAAGTTCACATTACATAAGCAACATAACTCATAGCTGATGCAATTTAACAACTAAAGACTATTCCTGATAATTATGTTTAGCTTTTATTTATTTTCATTACTGTTTTTCTGCTGGTGCTGATGGTTAAATTATCAAATTGAATAGAAGATAAAACCATCCATATAATGTTATATAACCACAAGGGTAAGTAGATAGTTCATAGACTAACAAAGAAATAGCATATAGAGACAAATGAATGAAGAACTTGAGTACATAGAGACAAATGAATGAAGACATTAAATCTTTGAGTAATGCATAAATGAAGCATGCTTCTGAACTCGGAACCTGTAATGATTGATTATAAAAATAAACAAAATAAAGAATCACTGAGAATGTAATGTCCTGATGACTAGATAAAAGGCATTATACAGATCATTGAGAATCTGAACTGCTTTACTCACTTACCACCATCTGCAACAGCCTGCAATTGAGAGGATTGTAGCTGGCTGATGCTCTGCTGGTGCTGCTGCAGACCATATGGCAGTTTGTAGCTCAACTGGGGCTGTTGTGACTGGGAATGGCCGGGCGACCCACTGTTAATAGAGGCTGCAGGACCCATAGATGAGTTCTTTTTGTGTTTTGGCTTAGATGCATGCTTTTTGTGTTTTGGGGCTATGTCTGCAGGAGGCTGAAAATGTGAATATCCTACAGAAAAAATGGACATAAAGAGAAATGAAAACAGCTACATAGTAGTTGTCACGCAATGAAGGCAGATAGATGAAAATCAAGCATATAGACAAATGAATGAAGAAACTAAATCTGAAGTAATGCAGAAACAATGCATGCCTCCGAACTCAGAACCTGCTGTAATAATGGATTCTCAAATAACAAAACAAAGCATCATTTGAGAATGTAATGGCCTGATTACAAGTAAAAGGCAGTGCAAAGATTATTGAACTGCAGTGCTCACTTACCACCATCTGCAACAGCATGTAATTGAGAGGGTTGTAGCTGGCTGATGCTCTGCTGCTGCTGCAGACCATATGGCTGCTTGTGGCTCAACTGTGGCTGTTGTGCATGGGAATGACTGGGCGCACCACCACATATTGAAGCTGCAGGAGCCATAGATGCATTCTTTTTTTGTTTTGATGAAGATGCATGCTTTTTGTGTTTAGGGGCTATGTCTTTATGTGGCTGAAAATGCGAATATCCTACAAATTCATTATTGGTGTGTGAGAGAGAAATGAAAATAGCTCAATGGTAGTTGTCACATACTGGTGGCAGATAGATTAAGATCAACAGAGTAAAGTTTAGATTCATTCAAAATTATTGGTGTGAGTTAGTGTGATACACATGCAAGACCAGTATACTTCTGAAAAATATACAAAGTCATTTACATGTATAACATCAAAAACGAAAATCATTAGTAGATTTGAGGCATGTAAATGATTTCATTAAATATTATGCTAACCATATCTGCAAAATCATAACACGACAATATAATCCCCTCTGAATTTTATAATCCCTTTTCACTATGTACAGAGATTGAAATAAAGCATTTATTGGACTACATTATGGAAGAACTGTTTAGTTTCCAAAATTTGCCTTAATGATTCTAAAAATAAAAGGTGAACAATCCAAAATTAGCACTTTGCAAAGGGGCATGGTTTGAAATTGAAATAAAATTAGTACGAGTTTTGAGCAGGCAAAAAGGAAAGATAGATTATAAAAAGTTAAAGCACCCATCCAAGAAAAGATTGATAGAAATGATGAATATATTACCTGCACTGTTATAGCCTGAGCGAGCTTGTAATTGGGAGAATTGTGGCTGGTTGGTGCTTGGCTGTGGATGCTGTGAGTGACAAAGTTGATGATAACTCACTGGGGGCAACTGGGAGAACTGTGGCCATGCAGTGCTTGGTGGAGGTTGCGGTAATTGATGAGGTTGGCTATAGCTTAATGGAGGCACGTATGGATAGGGCTGATTGAAACCCAATCGATCCTGCTGCATCTGACTGACACCATCTACTACACTGCCCACCGGATAGAAGGGCTCATGTCTGCTATGCCTTGTAGCATAGTCTTTCGTAGATGGTTCGTACGAAGTTCCCACTGAATGAATAAAGTTAAAAGATAAATATCTAAATACCAAAACAAAATCCTCACAATGTATTCATGATTGAGATTTGAATATCCAAGACAAATCTCAGATGTATTACTATATTCATACATAACGGTATTTGTATTAGATGTCTCACCATTGTGCATATAAATAAACCTCCATTTCTCAACATTAACCTACCAATTATAGAAGTACCTTGCATGCTAGACTGCTATCATTTCATACTTCATTAATGAGAAGTTTAATGTCTTATTGTAATATGCACCAAAAACAAAAACAATGATGGTATCTACTGAAATTAAGTTCCCGTTAAACAAAAAAATCAAATTGAAACTTTCTAGATATCATTAAACCCCGAAACCAACTATCTATATGCATATTGGAATTGCTACTCATTTGGATACTGGCTGCACTAGTTAGTTCTTCAAGTAAGGTAAAAAAAAAAACCTGGTGAAGTAGTCAACATAACAGAAAATCTCTTTTCACAAAGCATCTAATGTTTGTCCACTACTTTTTGCATCTCTAGCATAAAACACTTGATAAATTTTGGAGAAAAACACCTGAAAAGTAAGAAACAAGTAATAAATGTGAAAACGTACCATTAATCTTTCTTGATTGTTCAATGCTCAATCCAGCGGCTGTCCAGTACTTCAAGAACTTTTTCTTCACTCGTTTCATTAGATATACTATATACTCTCCCTTCTTGTTGCACTTGCAGCAGTTCCCCCAAATGTATTGTACATCGGTAAACACATCTTCTGAGTTCATGTACTTTATGCTATTTTCTAAATTACTACATATCGTACCAAAATCCATCGGTGTATCTATTACATTAAAGTAATCCTGTTTCCAGTAAACCACAACCCAAAAGGGAGGAGGGAGGGAGGGAGGGAGAGAGAGGAGAGAGAGAAAGTTAGTGAGATAAATCAATATCATTGATCGGAGCGGACAAAGGAATTATGTGAGTTCACAGGTATTCAAAGGTGCACTATGCATACTATCATAAATGATAGCCATGTAATTGAAACTTTTATTTTATACTTTTTAGGCAACATGATTGAATAAAGTAAAACCAGTAATTTGTATATCATTTTAATGATAGCCTAGGGAAAACAATAAATATAAGGGGACAAGCAAGCAGGCCATCAACTTAGATTATATCCAAAGGTTGACCCTAGTGCCACTAAGATCACTAGAATAAATCCAACCCATAGCATGCGGTTATTGAAGATAATTTGGCAGTACATTCATAAATTTCATAGCAATATATGCTTACAGGTTTTCCCGAAGCAACAGGATCTACAGGAACAGTGAATGGTTGAGCCTCATCCATCTTCATAATTTTCTTAATCACCTAATAAGTTGAGATTTGACAAAAATGGCAATAAGTACAAAATGCATTAAATCTTTCAAACATATTGGTAAAGATAACCAAGGTCCATTAGCAATTTGAAAGTACCTTTTCTTTCCTTCTCAAGCATTCAAAGTGTTGATCAAACAAAGTCTAAAATTTAGCATTGATAAGGATTCTCAGCATACCTCCAATGCAGCTTTCAGCTCTTTCATATTGTAGCGAGGATCCTGCTGAGGCGCTTTAAATTCATCTTGCTTTTTACTGGAAGAACGCAATACCCTGGACGACTTAACATCAGCTTTCCTCCGTTTCTTCAGTAATTTACTTGCTTTCTTTCCATTTCCTTTAACCGATTTCCTTGATCTCCTATCAACCGATAATGAGTCATCAGAGCTAACTTTTTCAGCACTAGATGACTCATCACTGTCACTTGAAGAGGACGATGACGATGAATTACTCTTGGCATCATCAGGATCAGAGTCATATTTATTATCAACTACTTCCAAATCATTTGAGTCTGCAGACACAGAATCCTGATCTTTCTTATTTTGGTTAATAAAACTTAAAAATGCTTCTTCACTTTGGTTCACTGCCTTTTCACCTTCGTTCACAGCTTTTTCATTTTGGTTCACTGCCTTTTCACCTTCGTTCACTGCTTTTTCATTTTTGGCCAATGCAGCTGATTTTCTGGCTGGGGGTTTCCTGCATGCTCGTTTTCGCTTCGTTCTCATTCTCTTTCAACTACTTAAAAGAATCAAACACTTAACTCTTTTCAGTTTTCACTTCAAAGATTGTTACGAAACGCAGATTGCTTTAAATTCTAGCTCATGGTTGTACACTAGAAAGATAACAATAAAATCAGTAAGATAATAGGAAAATATAAAAAAAAACATTAACAAAAAAAGAAACTAAAGCAAAATTTGATCAAGGAAATAAATTATTATAATAAACTGTTAAAACCCTAAGAGCCTAAAAGGAACAAAAAAACCCAGATCTCTATAAAGCAGTAATTTCTCGCTAATTGCTTATCTTAAGATCTTCAACTTTTAATAAACTAAGTAACTGAGCGATCAAAGCGATTGTTTAATTTTACATTGAGAGAGAGAGAGAGAGAGAGAGTTACCTTTGTCTTATGAAATGCGAGTGAAACCGAGGAGGGAGGTTAGGGCTAAAGTTTTAGGGGGAAACCGTCAGTCTTGAAGTGAGAGAGATAGTAAATTCAGCTGATAATCGTGACGATCATGGCGCCGCTAAAAGTAGAAGAAACGAATAAACCTATATAAGACTCCAGCGACAGTTTCAACTTTCAAGTATATAATTCCATGCCGATGAGGAAAACTGAAACAAAAATCTGACGGTCACGATTGATTGTTTCAGTTTTCTGACGTAATTTCTCTTTTCACTGACAATTGGATACCCCACGCGTTGGAGAAAGGGTAAAGAAGGAAAATAACACCTTTTTTTTTATAATGTAAATTTTTTTAAATATAGATTTTGATAATAAAAAAAAATAAAGTTTTTCTATTATTTTCAATTTTTAATAATGTTTACGAAATAGATTTTTAGAAAAATTACTTCGTCTCTCATTTTTTTTTCCTTATTAATACGGCAATATCCAATTCATAATTTAAATTTTACTGCTAATTTATCTACCTTAAACAGTTCTTATATTGTTCTCATATTTCTATTTATTTTTTCTCTAAAAACAATTTACTTACGCTTTCCAAAGACTTTTTTTTTCATAGTGTCACTAATCAATTCTATAAGTGCTTGTTATGTTTTATCATAGGAATTATCCTTTTTATTTTAAGGATATACTAATGTATTGCCATAACTCTAACAACCAAGTCATTTTATAAAGTGCATTTTTCTTCTAATTTTTTATTTGATTTTAAAATATATAAAATATTTTTAAATAATAAAATAAATTTTTTAAATTCAACAAATCAAATTGCACTATGCTTTGAACAAAAATAAAAATCAATTTGATTTATTTCAATTTGATCCAATTCATAAACAATCAGACAAAGATCTTTGATATGTTTTTTTATTATAAGAATTAAAATTAAGGACAAAAAAGACATATCCCAAATGAAAACAAAAGGAATTAGTCACAGAAAGTTAGTATGGAGTGTATTAACAGACACAACATCTGTTAATATATCTTTAAGGTTGTGCTTTGGTGATACTTTTACTATTTAATAATTCAATTTTATTTTTTAAATAAAATAAAAAAGATTAACTAAACAAACACTAAGTAATTAAAAGAAAACTATAGGATTAAGACATTAAATAAGTATTTAAGACTTATCCAGTAGCATAGACGTGTACCTTAAGCTTGGGGTTTAGGAAATCTGTCTCTTCTTAGGAGAATATGTCAATTTTGATGTTCACCCACATTATTACTATCTATATATATAGTTTATCACTTGACATCAAACAATTAATTGATGAAATTAATTTAAATATGGCAATAGGATTTGATAATGTCAATACGCTGTTAAACTAACAGGAAATTCCGTGGAAACAACCGTTTTAAAAAAGATTTAGCAACAACGCTTAACCCCTTTTTATTTTTGTAGATAAATAGCTACTATCCTCAAACTCCCACATTTCATCCGTCTCCAGCCTATACGCCAAGACTTTCTTTAACGTATATAACAAATACTTTGATCACTATCTCCGTCGTAACAACCGCCGTAAACCACCAGTTTGGGTTGAAAAATCTTTGTGAATTTCTTGATTTCTAGCGATGTCATCGGAAACATCTCTGAGGCCGAGAGCTGTAGTTTCGAAGAAAACATCTCAATCGGAAGCACTTACCAATTACCATGAGCCAGCTGAAACACCAAAATCCCCACCATCAAGACCACCCACTTTATCTCAACGGGCGATCTCGCAAACCTTAACAAGCACGGCAAATTTAGCCAACCTTCTTCCTACAGGGACGCTCCTAGCTTTCCAACTCCTCATGCCAATCTTCACCAACAACGGATCGTGTGATTCCGCTACGCGTCCCATGACCCTCATCCTCCTCTTCCTCCTTTCCCTTTCGTGTTTTCTTGCTTCCTTCACGGACAGCGTCAAGTCATCATCAGATGGACAAGTTTATTATGGTTTTGCGACATTCAAAGGGATGTTCCTGTTTGATTATCCTGATGCTACAGGTTCAGGCCTGCCCGATTTGAGCAAGTATAGAATCAAGTTTATCGATGGAGTTCACGCAGTTTTGTCTGTGCTTGTGTTTGGTGCTGTGGCTTTGAGGGACAAGAATGTTTTGAATTGCTTCTATCCAACACCTAAACTTGAAACTCAGGAGGTTTTGAACATTGCACCGGTTGGAATTGGGCTCATTTGCAGCTTGTTATTTGTGGTTTTTCCAACCAGAAGGCATGGAATTGGCTACCCGATCACAACTGGCAAATAGTTACTCATTTGTTCATCTTCCCTTTCTATTTATTTATTTATTTTGTTTAGGAATTCAGAATGTCACACCTCAAAGTCAAGCATTGTTTATTTGATCAATAGAATAATGTTGACATTTTTTTTCTTTTCACCTTGCTGTTTAATGTATACTTTTATGTTTATTTTTCTTAATTATCTGCTCACGTTTTGTTATAGTTAAACTAAACCCCAAATAAATATGATGTCACAATATTTCATTATTAAGAATGGGTAAAACTAATGTAAATTAAGATTGGTTTGTTTTGCGAAAATTAGTTTCTTGAAAATAATTTTTTAAAAATAAATTTATTTTTTCGAAATTTTAATATTTTTGTTATTTGGATTATCATGTGAAATTATTTTATTTGTTTTTTTTATATTGATATTAAAAAAACCGATCAATATTATTTTGCTTTGCTTCAAGTTCCATAAGAATGGATCAATCCCTATGCTTAGGAGATCAACTTTTTTTTTTGTTGCTTTGCTTCAGCTTATCGGATAAGAAAATGATTCTTTTTGCTTTACTTTAGTTTCGAAAAATATTTTATTTTTTAAAAAACGTTAAACAATTTATAAAAGAAATAAATAATTGTCCGTTGATCCAAAATTTATTTTTCGTTAATTAAATTATTTTTCGCAAAATAAACACACAAAAAAATTTCTAAAAAACTATTTTCACTCAAATATAATCATTTTTATTTGACCAAAAAAAAAAACTAGTATCAATGGTAGTAATAACTTTGTTACTACAAATTAAAACTATACTTATTAATTTTGATCTTATCCTTAATCTGAACGGTGATAGAAATAAGTTGAAGCAGTCAAAATTTATTGGTTTACGCGCGCGAGACTCTAGCATGAAATTTGCAAGTTTCGTGGACATTGTTCTTTTGCTTCATGCATATAAAGTTGCAATTAAACTTCGAATAATAAAAATAAATAAAAACAAATTCAGAAGCAGAAGACTAGATCGAGAATAATGTCTAACGCCAAGGAACAAACTTCCCCACAGGGACAAAGGCAGAGGCAGAAGAATGAAATCCTGGAAGGGCTACCTTTAGAGAGCAGCCCTTACGTCAAATACCACGATTTGGAGGATTACAAGCTCATGGCCTACGGCACTGAAGGACACCTCGATGTTAAGGAAAACAAAGGTGCAAGTGGCAGCACTGATGCCCCTACGCTTTCCGGCGCTGCCCTCTCCGATGCTAAGAAGATCAGCCTCACCAATGCTGCTTCCACCAACTAGCTATATATAGGGCGCCAACATCGCCTGGAAATTAAACTAGCTTCCAGCTATTGGTCATTCTTAACGAGAATTTTATTATTTATATTAATAATATTGTATAAAATATTAAAATGTAATTGTAGATGACTTTTTTTTTCATCGTTTCAAATGTATTAGATTAAGATATTAATAAAATCACAATTGATTAAAAAATAAAAGTAATAACAAGACAACTATACATATGATGATATAGTTTAGAAAAATGTAATTTTTATTGATTTTTTTTATCAAATTTTTTTTTTTCATTTTTTAATTTTTTTTTTCCGATATTGAAGAGGTGAATGAAGAAATAAAGGGGAAGAAAGATGAAAATTGAAATTTAGAACTGTGTATGAAGAATATCTCTACATCATTTCATTTGAAATTGTGCTCTTAATTAAGAACACATGTGTTGAAATAAATGACAATATTGTTTGACATGATATCCAAGACCAAGACTAGCCATTTTATGTACAATTACTGTAATTACATAGAAATATGAATATTGCTCATGTCATGTGTGGTTCATGTTTTCAAATGATAATGCATATATAAGATATTAAATTTAGATTAAAATATTAATTTTTGTTGAATTATTTCATTTTTAAGTAAATTTTCATATTTTTATTATACTTAAATAAGTTTTTATTCTTTTAATTTGTACTAAAAATAAACTCTTATTTCAAATAAAATATTGATTTATGTTAGCAATTTATTTACGTATATATTAAAAGTTAAAAACTTATTTGAATAAAAATTAAAAACTAAAAACTTATTTGAATGTGATAAAAGTATAAATTTTTTTTTATATAAAGTGATAATTTTTTGTTTGTTTGTTATATTAGCATTAATTTTAGCATCGTTGATGTGTGTACTAGAATTAGAGTTTTGATATGCCTTTCTAATTGGCTTAATATGTGTAATTAAAGCATATATATATATATATATATCCCCTAATGATAAAATTAAAAGTTTTTTTTTTTTTACGTCCTTACCTAAGAAAATGAGTTTTACTATTGCATTATTTTCTCAATTGTGAAATATTTTTAAAATATTAAAAATGTGTAACTATGTTAGTAATAACTTTTCTTTCATTTTCCATGTCACTTTACCAACCAATTAATTAAAGGATGAATTTTTCCATTCACATTGTCCATTTATTTTTTGTTTTTACTTTTAGAGAGCATTCCCTACCGCTCTAGTACCAAAAATTGCTTCTAGATTAGCTTGGGATTTCTTTCGAATTTGATGAAAAAACAAATCTATTAGTAACATTAAAAGTTATCCTAGAATGCAAGTGTAGAATTGAGGATGAAAGATTGTATAGTTGACAATTAAGCATAGGTATTAAAGGAGTTTGGAGGGTTAGTTTGGATATTTTTAATTTTTTTGTTTGATTAAGAAGGAAAGAAAGAAAAAAAGAAAAAAAAAATTGTATATTTGTGTCGTTTTTATATGTTTAAAATATTATAAATTTATACAATTTTTACACTTTAATAATTCGTTTTATGTAGATTTTGACATGTTTATGTATTCGTGTCGTGTTCCTGTTATTTTTTCTTGTGTTCAAAATATTATAAATTTATATATTTTTACATGTTAATAATTCATTTTATGTAGATTTTAACACGTTCGGATATTCGTTCGTGTTCATATTATTTTTTGTGTCGTGCTCGTGTTATTTTTTTTTTATATGTTCAAAGTATCATAAATCTATATAAATTTTTACATATTAATTATTTATTTTATGTGGATTTTGACATGTTCGTGTATTTGTGTTGTGTTCATGTTATTTTTGTGTCATGTCGTATTTTAATTGTTTTTTCCATGTGTTAGTGTCATATTTCAATTTATCAAAATATTTTGCATAGTTTGTCATGGTGATTCAATTTAGAAAAAATTGTGTGTGTTTATGTCGTGTCCTAGTTCATCTCATATTTTGTATAATTTATCATAATTATTTAATTTAGAGAAAAAATTGTATGTTCGTAACATGTTTGTATTATTTTATCTTGTGTTTGAAATATTACAAATTTATATAAATTTTAACACGTTAATAATTTGTTTTATGTAGATTTTGACATGTTCGTGTATTTTTGTCATGTTCATGTTATTTTTTGTGTCATATTTTAATTATTTTTTCATGTTGTGTTCGTGTTGTATAATCATATTGTGTCCAAATTTATCAGGTCTAATTGACACTATTCAAATAACTCCCAAATTTATGTCGCTCGTCGTCATGTTCGTGTTGTTCTTTCTGTTATAATCGTATTTAAGGTATTATATATTTATATAAATTTTGACACGTTAATAATTCATTTTATGTAAATTTTGACATGTTCGTGTATTTATATCGTGTTCATGTTATTTCTTGTGTCATGTCGTGTTTTAATTATTTTTATCATATTATGTTTGTATCGTATAATTATGTTGTGTCAAAAATTATCGAATCTAATTGATCATATTAAAATAATTCTCAATTTTATATCAAGTGTAGTATAAGAATAAAAAATTTTATTTTTCTAAATTATTATCTTTTACTACTTTGTTTTTTTAATTTTTAAATTTATTATAAAATATCAATTTAAATTCGATAATATTTCATAATGAGACGCGGATATTATCTAGTGTTATTAAAAATCGAGATAAAGATTTTTAAATTAATTATAATCTGAAAAGGAAACAATCAAAACGAAAATTTGTCAAATATCTTAAATTAATTATAAGAAAAGACTACTTTAAAATTGAATAACAAAAATTCATAACAAACGTGTCAAATTACAATTGGTCCGTGACCCTCTGAAACTACCACTCCGTTTGTAAAAGTAAAATTCTCAAAACATCGGGACTAAAAAATTACTAATTTGAACCAAAATTCCCCAATTCCCGCCCGCTGTCCAAATTCCAAAAATCAAACTTTCCCTAAAAAAAAAAAAACCGTTTTCCTCTATCTTCGCTCCATCGGAATAGTAGCAATTAGCCGGTAGCACACTCGAAGTCTCCAACGTCTATATATATTTTATTCTCTCTACCCAAACAGCAAAAAAAAAAGAAAAAAAAAGAGAATCCTTCATTCCCTCTTTTTATTTGTCCACATCTCTGAAACTCTCTGTTTTTTTTTTTTTTTGTTTCTCGGGGCTGCTCTGTAAATGAGGAAGGGTTCGAAGCGAAAGCTCCAGAAGAAGATCGATGAATCTATTGATTCAGAATCGGAAACGTAAAACCTAGGTTTGACTACTTTGTTGGATCCTCCTCACTCGAAAAAAGGCCGAAAGGTTGTGCCCGATTCCGACCTTTGTTTCGTCGGCCAATCCATTGCGCCCGATTAAGCCCTGCCACGGAGATATCTGTCAAAGGTTAGCAACAAAAAAAAAAAAAAAAAGAGATTGTGTTTTCTTTTTCCCTTTTACTCCTCCTTTGGTTTTACCCTGATTTTTAATTTGTGCTTTGCAGAATAAGGTTAAGAAGCAGGCTGTAACTCAGACTTCAAATGAGTAAGTTCCTTTACTCTTAAATTACCTAAATTGATAGTATTCGTTAAACAGCTGCGCTTCTTTTAAAATGATTTACAAATTACAAGCAAGAATGGTGGTACATTGCTTCAATAATCGATTTTACGTAATGAATTATAAAATGTTTTAGTAATTTATTTAAATATTAGTGAAGTTAATGACAGGTATTGAGGTTTTGTTTATTTTGATTTATGATTATGATAATTAATTAATACCTCGTATCTTTTAAAATGTTGCTTAATCAGTGTACCTTTTAAAGCCATAATCAATCAATCATGTCCACCCACTGAAAAGAACAAATCTCTTGTTATAGTTCGCAGAAGAGAAACTTGTGAGTCGATGAACAGTGGGGTGGATTGAGTTGTAGTATATAGGATATATAATTCGCCTTCTCTTGGTTGATTTTGGGTGTTCATCTTTTCACAAGAGTGTATTATATTTCTATAATTGATGCTTATATATATGTTCTTAAATTTTGGTTTTTGTTGCTTACCCATTTATAAATGAGGAGAAAGAGGTACTACAAGCAAGGAATCATTATGCAGAGGCTATGGTTGATGGCTGTCTCTACAAATTGGGTGATAATGCATATGTTAAGGTATGCTTTTGTAAGTTAAATATTCTCTGTCATTTTCATTGAGTATAAATTTTATGAATGATCTTTTGCTTTCAGGCAGAAGATGTTGATTATATTGCCAGAATTATTGAATTGTTTGAAACAATTGATCGGGAGCCATTCTTTAAAGCTCAATGGTTTTATAGAGCTGAAGATACGGTAAGAACATTACTTTTTGAAGCTTGGTGGTTTTGATAAACTTTATATTTATCTCTTAGTCCAGTTTTTTTAGAGTACTCATTATTCAATTTTTGGATATTTTTAGGTTATTAACAAGGATAGTGCCTATTTGATTGATTAGAGACGTGTGTTTCTCTCGGACATCCATGATGACAATCCGTTGAACTGTATTGTTTCCAAAGTAGAAATTGCTTTAGTTGCACCAGATGTAAGACTAACACTTGTACTAAATGTTCTTAGTATACTGATTATTTGTTATACATTGCTTATATAAGTTTAAAGTTTTTATTTCTTATCTCAGATTGACTTAGTTGCAAAGGAGAGAAAAATCCCACAATCTGGTTTATATTACAATATGTTATTTTTTTTATTACAACACTTAACATTCAAAAACATATTCACCGGTAATATGTTATTGTTTTACTGATTTTAGAGAATATTTCCATTTACAATTAAGCAACAAGTAACTAAATAATACTTGTCTTTTATTGTTGTTGTTGCATTTTTTTATTGATTATTTGATTTACTTGTTTTATTAACTATCAAAATTTTCTTGATAATATGCAGAAATTTCTAAAAGAGAGTGATACATCTTTAGTAGTTTCCAGTGAATGTGGTTCGAATGACTGTGGTTCGAATAATACTACTTCAAAAGTCCAGAGGTTTGATAAGTCACAGAAATATTTGCTAGAGCTATATTCTGGTTGTGGTGCCATGTCCACTGGCCTTTGCATGGGGGCCTCCTTATTTGGTGTAAAGCTTGTCACAGTGAGTTAATAATGAAGTTTCATAACATTTGCACCATGTTCTTACTATTTTAAACATCTAGTTGATTGAGTATGTTCCATATTTTTGGTATTGCAGAGGTGGGCTGTTGACATAAATTCATATGCTTGTAAAAGTTTGCAATGGAATCATATTCCTGAAACTAAGGTAAACTGTTTGCTGTTAGATAATTATTAATATATCATTGTTTATTTAGCATTGACTATATATTTCCTATAATGCCTATTAGGTGAGAAATGAGGCAGCAGAGGATTTTTTGTGTTTGCTGAAGGAGTGGGAAAAGTTATGCCAAGAATTATCTTTGCTTAAATCAGACAAACCACTTGAAACTGGTTTTAGTGAAACTACTGATGAAGAGGACAATGATGGCCTAGGATGTGAAGAAGAATCAGAAGAAGAAGAACAACAAGAAAAAGAAAGACAAGATGATAGGAGGCTCTGAGAATTCCTCTGAAGAATTTGAAGTTGAGAGATTGTTGGACATTTGTTTTGGTGATCCTAATAAAGTGAAGAAGCCAGGATTATGTTTTAAGGTATCATTATGTTTTGGTGATCCTAATAAAGTGAAGAAGCCAGGATTATGTTTTAAGGTAGTTCGTTGTCATATTTTGTCTTCTTTTGTTCTAGTATATCAGTGGTGGATTTTGGTAAAATTATATGCACTAACTAACAATTGCGAGTAAGCTTTTCTTTTTGGATTAGGTTTTTATTGTTTTTATCTTAAATATAGGTGCGTTGGAAGAGTTATGATGAAAATTATGATACCTGGGGGAGCCTATTAAGGGCATGAGGTAATCTATTTTATTGCATTTATAGCCATCAAAACTTTCTCTAACACATTCATATTTTCAGTACTTGTCAAGAAAAATTGAAGGAGTTTGTGAGCAAAGGGTACAAGTCAAACATATTGCCTTTGCTTGTAAGTTGTTTTTGGTTATCTGAACTTATTAGATTAGTGTGGTATCTGTAAAATATCTTTTTCTACTTTTTGTAAAGTATATTGATGGTTTATTTTGTTTTTCTTTGTTTTTGCAGGGAAGCGTTTATTTTATATGTGGAGGGCCCCCATGTCAAGGTGTGAGTATAGAGCATTTGAAACCAAAATATGTATTAAAATGTTGTGGACATATTAAAGTTTGCTAAGGGTTTTTTGGGATGGCATGCCGTAGGCCGTTTAGTTTCCATGAATTATCAAGCTAGAATGGGGATGATGGCTGCGGGGTCTTATGGGGTTCTACAATTTAGAATGAGGATTTTTTATTTGTAGAAAGCGTTGCAATTTTTTTTTTTTTTTGTAGACTGATCCAATACACTGCTAGTAAATAGGTGGATTAACTGTTGTTTGAGTTTTGCTATTTAGTTAAGGAGGTGTTTATCTCTGCAGGTACATATCAGCAGCTATCTGTAGGTTCAAAGAACCAGAGCGGCGAGCAATTTCAATTGAGGTAAATGCAAGTTTATATTGATCCTTTTCCAGCAGAAATTTAACAACCTATTGGATCTTAAAAAAGTTGCACTTCTTATCAGAAATTGTTTGATAAAATTCAAAGTATTTAAGTTATTCTTTTCTTATCTTCTGTCATAAGCTTGTTTATGCTTTGGTGCAACTCTCATAAACATGACACTTCCTTTCACTCAGGTTGGCATGCAAAATTCTTCTTTGGGTGTGGGTATTGGCAACATCCCATTTCACCTCTCCAGTGGTAGCATTTACCCCCTGCCATGTCCGCGGTGATTATGAATATAATGGATAGCAGTTTGGGCTTCTTTTAGAGACATGTTAATCCTTCTGATCCAAGCACTAGTGCTCAGGAACTTGATGAAAAGTGAGGATCCCCATTTTGTATATCATCGGGTAAGCTTCATTCATTGGAATTTATTTTAAAAGCTGTTCTCTAGCCACGAGATCCATTAACATTTTAATTTTTCAAAAAAAAAAAAAGTTTATGATCCAAACATGACTTTTTGATTAGTAGCAATTCTTGATTTTTGTTGGCCTGTTATTTTTCCTAACTGAAAACTTTGTGCCTTTTTGTTGGACAAGGTGGTTTTATTTTATCACAACATACTGAATTAGATGAAGTATCCATTATCACAAAAAATAGTAAGTCGCTTTAGAGAAGATTTAGTATTTGAGTTAACGGTGTCAAGTTATGTTATTTGGATTTGAGAGTGAATATCAGATACGGGTATGTGTCCGATATGATATACTCAATTTTTTCTAAGCTTTTTCACATATTTGAAGGATCATACTTTTATATTCATGTTTGAATATGTGTCGAACATAAATACTTTAAAAAAATGAAGAGTTCGGGTAGCATAGAGATCAAGACTTAGGAAGAATTTTGAAAAAGAGAATTTGCAAGTGTTGGGGATTAAACTCCAATTTTGAGAGAATCCACCTCTTAAGGAAGGTGAGTGAATCGTTTGGGCAAATAATATAACTTGAATATATAGTTAGTTTACTTGTTAAATGAAGTGGCTTCCAGACTGTAAAAATTGATGGGCGTTGCTTTCCAATTCCCTGGATGGAGTGAAAAGGATTTTGTTTTGACAAAATGAAACAAGACAAACACTAGGAAATAATGGCAAAGACCAAAACAATAATAGCTCCTAAAACACAGAGAATGAAAGAGGGTTTGGGTTCTTTTCTGAAAGGATTCAATTCGAGAAATGTTTGTTCTGTGAATTGTTATCTTACTATATATAATCATTAAAATGATGTGTCTATTTTTTATTTTCCAGTGAAGGGGTAAACCCAAAAAACATGCTTTGCAATGCCCAACATAAATTCTTTGGTGCTTTGTCTTATATCGTTATGACTCGATCTTTTTTCTATTACAATTTTACAATTTTACAAATATATGAATTAACTTAGAACTCATCGAAAAGCCTGCTCTCCCATCATCGTCCCAAGGCGTTATTTCCAATCTTTCTCTTTATATAAGCGATCTGCTTAATTCCTTGGAATTTCAGCTTTGCAATATTCCAGTATTTCTTGTTAGTAAGTAGTAAGAGAAGTAGAGAGCTAACTGGTCACTGATCACTTTTTTCAGTACAGGTAAACATATCTTAGTTTCTTTATTAACCTGTAATTACTTTGGAGTAACATTACTCTATGTTATTTGGATTAGAAAATGAGTGTTGGATATGAGTATGTGTCCGACACGAGTATATGTGAATCATATATTTAGAGAATTATATTTTCATATTGATGTTTGAATATGTGTCGGACATAAATATTTTAGAGAAAATAAAGAGTCTGAATAACATAAAAATTACTTAATATTTATTTTGTAGTCTTTAATTTATGCAAAGTTTAATTAAGGTTTCCCTTTACATGGTTATTATTTGGTGATTTGATGTCCAGAAGTAATCTTAAGTGTTGGGTCAAATGAAGTTGAACAAGGCAGAAGATGTTAGATTTGAGAGAAATGAACATAAAATTACGAAAGGCTCAAAGCAAACAGATGACATGATGTCTCAGAACATTGATTTGTTTAGAAAATATCTTCTCACGAAATCTGAAAACCATAACGTTGGTAAAACCAACAAGGAAGAATCAGATGTGATCAAGAAGAAGTCTCCACCACCTCGACCTCTTATTCCTTTAAAAATGCCATCGAAGTTTGACTGCAACTTTTCTCGGCCCCCTTCTCTTCTCGAACGACAACTACTTCCAGGAATCAGGTATTAATTTAACCCTTCTTTTTTTCTTATTAATTAACATTGTAAGACTGCATTGGATCATCCCAGAACTGTAAGTAGAGAACCCTCCTCCCTCCTTGCAGCGATCGAGCTCAGAGCTTGAAAATGTTTTAAGTATTTGATTTTGGGTTTTGAATATAGGAGTAGTGATGAAATACAAACAAGTTCAAGTACTGGTGATGATGATGATGATGATGACAAGTCTTCAAAAGCACAACTAACAATTTTCTATGCTGGGGTTATCAACGTGTATGATAATGTTCCCACTGATAAGGTGAGAAATAATAAT
The DNA here is from genome assembly GCA_030761205.1 of Fremontodendron californicum. NCBI lineage: Eukaryota > Viridiplantae > Streptophyta > Magnoliopsida > Malvales > Malvaceae > Fremontodendron > Fremontodendron californicum. Next base: position 42,836,594 of record JAULJL010000002.1, on the reverse strand, counting down.
TCATATTCTTTACATGCTTTTATAACTTGTTTCAAATGTTTCATTTTTTAAAATACGTTAAGTAAATATGTGTTATCTTATTAATCACACTTGTTAAGTCTAAAAATTTTATTGAGGGAGAGAGCTAGTACTAGTAAATGAAAGTATATTTAGAATTTGTTTTATGCTAGTACTAGTAAATGAAAAGATTATTTATTCATTATTTTAGCCCCAAGCCATCATGCTTCTGGCCGGAGAGAGCTGTTTGTCAAAGCCTATAGCAAATGGAAAGCCCAAAACAGAAGCAAAAACACCACTTCATCATCGACCCAACATAACAGAATCTTCTTGCAAGCTCCAAGCAGCAGGTTTAACAACATGAATTTATTTTGATTGATGAATGAATGATAGACATAATTAAAATAAAATTAACTAATTATCATCCACTACCACTATTTTAAGGTTAATCACCTAGTTTTGCTCCCCTATTTCAGACCTTCCAGTTGCTAGAAAAATTTCACTCCACTTTTATATATACGTATTTGATATATTAGTAGTGAAGTTTTTTAATTTTTATAAACGAAATTAAGAGATTATTGAGATTATTTTTTTTCTCATTTTTTGCTTTAGCATTTTTCTCTTTAATTAGCATAAATAAATAAATAATATTAAAAGTAAATAATTGTTGTTTGTGCTTTGCAATTGGGGTTTATTTTGTTTTGCAGGATAGTAAGCAATTCTCCCTATGCACCAGCAGCTGTTAATTATGGTAATAATTATAGAGATGAAGAAGAGAAGGAGAATGTGCTAAAATTAGAGCATCGCATTTCCAAGGAAAATAATCGTAGCATTTCGCTTTCACCATTTCCTTCACGATTAGGATACTTTTTACCTGTACCACCTAATTGATGTTGCCAGCCTTAATTACTACTTAGTAGGGTTTTGTTAATAAATATTTTTAGGCAAAGTTAGTTAATTACTTAAATATAATAATAAATATGCATTGAATGAAAAATATTATTATATATAATAATTTTGAAAAATATCTTTAAATTAATGATTAGTGAAATCTTAATTAGCATTAATAAATTAATAATTAAGCTTTGTAATATTTAATACTTTATCCCCTTCTCTCTTTAGAGTGAATGACATATTTAGATTATCTTTATTTTGTAACATTTTAATTTTAATATATTTAAACTTGGAAGTGCTTCTAAAATTGTTAATGTTTTATTTTCTTCAAATTGTATGATTAGAATAGTAGTCTCTTTTTTTTTTTCTTTATCATAAATATCACATCTTTAACCCATGTAAGATTTTTTTATAAACCAAATTAAAAAAAAGACAAGGTAAAAAATAAAAATAAAAACATAAAATCCCTATTTTTATGGCAAAATATACGGAGAAGCCAATTTCTTGGAAAGTTCCTTTACGTTAACGCTCGCCAATTATTGATTCTACTTTTAACAAAAAAAAATTATAAAAAAAAGAGAAAAGAATATTAGTACTTTTTTCTACCAAACTGACTGACCGTTGCATATTAACTTCCAAAACATCTTCGTGAACTGAACATGTGAAAAGTGAAAATCCAAACGAAAATAACTGATGCCTGTCTTAGAACTAAACTAAGCATCTCAACTCCTCTCAACCGTCCACGTCCTCCCTTCCACGCTTTTCAACGGCCCAGATCTACCAAATCCGACCCTTTCATCATATAGTATCTTTTTAATTATTCTAATCAGAAAGAGAAAGAAAAGACAAGCAGAAGCATAAAGCTCCCCCACTAAATCTCTCACAACTTTTCTCTTTTAACTGATTTTTTTTTTTCTTTTCAGTTTTAGATCTGTTCCAATGGATTCAGCTATTTCACTTGATTTTAAATTCTGTTTTTGAGAGCTAATTTTATCCTAAATTTAGAAAAAATAAAAAATAAAAACAATGCCAAGCAACGGTGGCTCTGGAGAATCAACTTCAATTCAACCGCCACGAAACCCTAGCCCGAAAAAAGTGGAGAGGCCACCGGTACTGAAGAAGTTCAAAACTATACCACCGGATGATCCGCGCCCCACCCCGCACTTTCCGGGCCCACTTTTCCCAGCCGTCCGTCGCGTTACCAGTCTTCATCCGTCGTCCGATCGCCGCGCCTCCATTGACACCGATGCGTCCGCTGCCCAGCACAGTAGCGGAAGCAATGTTACTAGTAGTAATCTTAATAACACTGATGTGAATAGCTTATCGGATAGGGATTGGTTGTATCCTTCATTTCTTGGGCCCCATGCGGCGAGGAATCGGGTGGTAACGGTTAAGTCGGCGTCCAAGTCACCGAGTCCAGGAGGTGGGGAGCGATTAGAGGATAGGATGCAGGGTAAGGTGGAGGATGAGAAGCAACAGACTGACACTCCTAACAACAAGGAGGAAGTGAAAATTGTGGCGAGTCAAGTTTCGACAATAACAACGATGTCTGAGTCGAGTTCGGTGAGTTCGTCGAGCGCGAGGAGGATTCGAGGGATGAAATTGAAGCGTTATTTCATCATATGTTTGGTATGGAAAAATATAAAAATTTCTTAAGCATAACTTTTTTGAAAGTCAAAATAGTAAAATGTAAAATAGAACTATATTATGAATATGATTCTAAATTTTTTGATTTATCATTATTATTGCAGATTATTTTCAATTGTATATTTCCTGTAAGTTATGTAATTCAGCTGCGAAATAAAGTTGCGAGACTAGAGGTACGTGCATTTATTTATATAAATTTTCTTTTAATTATTATTATTATTTTCTAGTATTAATGAAATATTAATCTTTAATTAAAAAAAGAGCAGATAGTTAGAATGTACTTTTTACTTGGTTGCTTAAATGACAAGGAACTGAAATGGAGAAAAAACTTCCTAGAAATTGAACTGAAATGATCTATTTTTGGCTTAGTTCTTGGTTTAACATTTTTGTAGATAAGAATTCCTGATGTTTTTCTAGAACATTTATTTTGGTAATTGTTTATCAAATATTGTAATTAGTGACATCTGCTTGCAGGAAGAGAATATTAACCTTCGTAGACGGTGTAGTGAAACCGATATTGTTGGTAACAACGGCGATGAAGTTTTGCAGCCTGAAGATGATGATAGTTCATTAAATTTTTTTGGTAACACTGACAGTAGAACTGTTGCTTTATATGCCGTGGTGTTCACACTCATGATGCCTTTTGTGTTGTACAAATATCTTGATTATCTTCCGCAAGTAAAGAATATCTCCAAAAGAACAAAGCCTAACAAGGAGGAGGTTCCATTGAAGAAGAGAATTGCATATATGGTGGATGTTTGTTTCTCTGTATATCCTTATGCAAAGCTGCTTGCGCTCCTTTTTGCAACGATATTTCTTATAGGATTTGGTGGCTTGGCATTGTATGCGGCCAGTGATGGCAGCCTTGCCGAAGCTCTTTGGCTTTCATGGACTTTTGTGGCTGACTCTGGAAATCATGCTGATAGTGTTGGAATTGGTCCTAGGATTGTTTCTGTCTCTATAAGTTCAGGAGGCATGCTGATATTTGCAATGATGCTTGGGCTTGTCTCAGATGCTATCTCAGAAAAGGTTGATTCACTCCGAAAGGGAAAGAGTGAAGTCATTGAAAAGAACCATATACTAATTCTTGGATGGAGTGACAAATTGGTAATTTTTTTTTCCAACAAACTGATTGATTATTAAAATTTTCCTACACAGTCTTGAAGTGATACTAAATCCCTAGATGGCTGAAGTCAATGGTTTCAATATAGAAAGCTTAGAGTTTAAGAAATTATCTTCTTTATTGTAGGGTTCACTTTTGAAGCAACTAGCAATAGCAAACAAAAGTGTTGGTGGCGGAGTGGTTGTCGTACTTGCAGAAAGAGACAAGGAAGAAATGGAGATGGATATAGCAAAGCTGGAATTTGACTTCATGGGGACATCTGTCATATGCAGGAGTGGAAGTCCTCTGATACTGGCTGATTTAAAGAAGGTAATTTGACATCATTATCGTTAACTTCTTTTATTTCCAATCATATGTTGAGAGCTTAAATCAATTGAGAATTAAATGGATGCCAAATGAACCCTGAAGAACATTCCCCTTGTTTTTGCTCATTATGCAACTGCATCTGGATTGATTTTTTTATCAATTACAGGTCTCTGTATCAAAAGCATGTGCCATCATTGTATTGGCATCAGATGAAAATGCAGATCAGGTTGCTCAAACTTTCAGTTTCATCATGTTTCTTAACTTCTATTATTTCTTGGGAAACATTAGTCATTCTGTATTCTTATTACCAGAGTGATGCCCGTGCCTTGAGGGTTGTGCTCAGTCTAACTGGAGTAAGGGAGGGCTTGAAGGGTCATGTTGTGGTGGAGATGAGTGACCTTGACAATGAGCCACTGGTGAAGCTTGTTGGAGGAGATCTTATAGAAACTGTTGTTGCACATGATGTGATTGGGCGCTTGATGATACAGTGTGCCCTGCAACCTGGCCTGGCACAGGTTATTTGATTATTTAGATTGCACTTTTAAATTGTATATGAAGTACATAGAGGTCAGAGACCTTCTCTTCTTATTCATCGAAGTATATCTATAGTAATTATCAATGAAATTCTGCAAATTTTGTTATTTGTGATAAGGTCTTGCACTCTTTTTAGTTTGGCTACATAAATCTTGGTTGGACCAAATGGTTAGACTATTTTCCAAGTTATGTGCCAAATTGCTTTTCTCATAACCTCAATTTGCATTATTTTTGGTCTTGCCCTGTTCTTTTAACACTTTAGACTCTAATAGCATGACTCCAATCTTGTACTTAGAGAATTTATTATATGAACCCATTATTTTTTGCCTTTCTCACCTGTTTAATTCGGCCCTTTGCTATGTTGTGGTTGCTACTTATCCACCTCAACATTCAGCACCAAGCTATTCTCATATTCTAGAATGTTGCTTACAGCCAAGTAATTCTTTTCAGACATTCACCTTTGTGCTATTTTCCTCTATGTATCATTAAAAAATTTCCTATAGAGGTTCAACTACATTATTGGTCATCTTATTCTGTATTTCCCATTTCTATTTGAATAATATGAATATTATGATTTATGTGCCTCATCTCTGTTTAGATTTTATAACCTTTGGATTGATAGAATATCTTCATAATTCTAAGCAAACACTTATCATGAGATTTTTTATCAATTGAAAATAATTTTTATCCTGTAATTTGATTTTTAGTTTTGTATTGTCAGATATGGGAGGATATATTGGGGTTTGAGAATGATGAGTTTTACATCAAAAGGTGGCCTCAATTGGATGGTATGCAATTTGAAGATGTGCTCATTTCATTTCCTGATGCAATTCCTTGTGGAGTCAAGGTTGCTGCAGATAATGGGAAGATAATCCTAAATCCAGATGATAATTATATACTAAAAGAAGGGGATGAAGTCCTTGTTATAGCTGAGGATGATGACACTTATGCTCCTGGTCCCCTTCCAGAGGTAATTTTTCTTTTCTTTATCACTGTAGCTGGAAAATGGATGTATGTATGTAGGCAGAATTCTTGAAAGCTGAAGCATTAGTAGCTTGAGAAAGCTAAAACTTTTACTGATTTTCTAAAACCATTTTCCAAATCATATCTATGCAGCATTGAATGATAGTAATTCTTTTGTTTTCTCTTTTATCTTTTCAATTCTTTGTACTAGAAGTCTAGAACAATGGTCCTTCAGGTGTCTTTTCTTGTTTGACATACTGCATGCAGGTGAATAGAGTTGGTTTCCCAAAAGTACCTGAACTTCCAAAATATCCAGAGAAGATACTGTTTTGTGGATGGCGACGTGATATTGATGATATGATTATGGTAATGACTTGCTTATTGTCCAGAATTTATACTATTACTTTTGATTTTACCCCTTTTGTTAGAATGCATTAGAAAATCATGCTTCATATTATCTACATACAAAGAATTCAACACTTATGGAACAGAAAAGTGATAAAAATTTAAGAGATTTGAGTTTCTACTTTCCAGATACTCTGTTTCAGTCACATCCTGCTTGATATGTGGACCCATGTTTAAATTTTCAGGTTCTGGAGGCATTTCTGGCCCCAGGTTCAGAACTGTGGATGTTTAATGAGGTTCCGGAAAAAGAAAGAGAGAGGAAACTGATTGATGGCGGACTTGATATTTCTGGATTACAAAACATAAAACTTGTCCACCGTGAGGGAAATGCCGTCATTAAAAGGCATTTAGAAAACCTTCCTTTGGAGACTTTTGATTCTGTAAGTTGTTATACCCCATCTTCTTTTCGGCTTTTCCAGTTGGTCTTACTCCAAAGTACCTTTTATTTTCTGTTACCTCACTCCAGTATTCATTGTTGTTGTTTTAGTCTCTCACTCCAATTGCAAATCAACTGATTACTAACTCTAAAGGACAGATTTTAATTCTTGCAGATGAGTCACTGGAGGACTCTGTAGTGCATTCAGACTCGAGATCTCTTGCCACCCTTCTCCTTATTCGAGACATACAGGTAAGTGCTATGCTATGTTTCAGCTTATGCAAACAAATTAGGTTACCAAAATCCTTGATTACTGATTTTCTTACTCTTTAGTCTTTCCTGTTTGGGTAGATTGTTTGTTTCTGTGAGTAGTATAAACTAGTTTTCATATAATATGAGATAGCATAATATATGAACCAACATCTTTTAGCTTCATTGTGGATAGAGAAAAGAGGTTCATAGGAACCACTTCACTGATCTGAAATGCTAACACAAACAGACTACCATAACAGGAAAGACTAAAGAGTAAAAAATTAGTACTCAAGGATTTTGTTAATAAGTAGCATAAACAATCTTGAAAGTGGCATTAGGCTCGTTACATGTTGAAATTCCTGACAATGACTAGTACGGTTGCTTCTTTTGTGGATTGCAGTCAAAACGTCTCCCTTACAAGGATACAAAGTCAACTTCTTTACGGCTTGCTGGATTCTCTCACAGCTCTTGGATCCGTGAAATGCAGCAAGCCTCAGATAAATCAATAATAATTAGTGAAATTCTGGACTCTAGGACAAGGAACCTGGTTTCAGTCTCCAGAATCAGTGATTATGTGCTATCAAATGAGCTTGTAAGTATGGCACTGGCAATGGTGGCTGAAGACAAGCAAATAAACCGTGTTCTCGAGGAACTGTTTGCAGAGGAGGTAACTCTTACACCCCATCCTTTTTCTGATGAAGAATGTTTATGCAGAAAATCGAAACTATTGTCGCTCTCAAAATGAGAGCTACAAAATCTTTGCTAAATTGCTAGCTTGTTTCTTTTTTGCAGGGGAATGAGATGTGTATTAAACCAGCAGAATTCTATTTATTTGACCAGGAAGAGCTATGCTTTTATGATATAATGATAAGGGGTCGCCAAAGACAAGAAATTGTTATTGGCTATCGCCTTGCAAACTCCGAGCGTGCAATTATCAACCCTCCAAAAAAGTCGGAACCAAGAAAATGGTCTCTTGACGATGTTTTTGTTGTCATCTCATCAGGTTCTTGAATATGTTATTAACTGTGCTATAACTATTATCCTCCTCAATCCTACCATCTTTTTTCACTGTCAAGTTATTAACTGTAACCAGAGTTATACTGAGAAAAGATATATCTTCATGACAGAAGTTATTAGGTAGAAGCCTTAATGTTGGGCTTTTAACCCGGCAATTATGTTAATGTTGTACTACTGTACAAGATTGTTGTAAGAAAATGAGTTGATTTTTGCTCAAAGCAAAGTTGATGCAGATGAATCCATTGAAATTACTATCTTTCCCAGCACTGGGATTTCTGTCATTTTGATACGACAGGAAAGACACCAAAATGAAGAAGACAAATGCTTTGTTTTTTAAAGCCCGATATTACGTTTTGTATTGATATTAATTTGTTGTGCCCTCTAAACTCTAAATCATTCCCTTTAAAAACCATTTCAAACTTGCACACTGGAAATGACAAAATCAGTATGCATAAATTAATAATGTGGATGAAATACAACCAATGCTGGACAAAATCATCACGATTGAACAAACTTACAACCATGTTTTACTCGAATTACAATCTTTTGTCACATTCTATGCAGAAATTTATGCAAATATATAACATATTTTCTCCAAAATCGCATCAATCTCTCATCTCTGTTCAGCTTATGTCAAATTGATATATCCAACAAGTCAATGGCCAAAATTTCCATCATCATTGCAGCTATTCCAGAACAAGATGTCTCCCTGCTTTGCTTCCCTGTAGTTTTCAATACATGTTAACAGTCAGCTTCTCTAGGCATTTACAAGAATAAAATACAGTGAATTATTAATGAAGAGCCTACCATATAATGAAGAAACTGCATTGTTCTTGCTAGAAGAATTGGGTAGCTTGAGAGGGCAAGAGGAAAGTGGAAGAACAGGAAGGTTTTGACAGTTGCAAATCTCAACCATGTAACCATCAGGATCATGGAAAAACAACTGATCTACTTGAATGCCTCCTTCTTCCACTATTGCTGTCACATAATCGATTTTCATTTCTTCAAGTTTTCGCATCACCAGCTTCATGTCAGAGCATTGGAATGAAATATGGTTGTCTTTTGGATTGATTTTTTCTTTCTTTGCTGGAACACTTTCTGATTCTAGTAAGTGGATGCCAATTCCGTAGTTGAACAACCTGAAAAAGTAAATACCCATTTTTCAATCACAGACAGCAAATCCAACGAGGAAAAGGTTAAAAACACATCCTCTTATTCAAGATTTTTTTTTTTTTAGGATTTTCTTGACTTGCAATCAATATGGCAAACAATAATGTTTATTGCCATAGAAAGGTTATTAATCGATCTGTTTAAAAGAAAATGTTATCATTCAATGAAATCAAAACAACCAATTCCTGCATCTAACTATCTAACTAAACCCTAGAGGCCTCTGATAATTTCTAACAATTAAGGATCAATCAATCCCCTTGGTTTGTTGAAAGGAACGAAAAAAAGGGTCTTAATTGGTTAGGTACATAAATGCACTCACATGCTGAAAATGAAAGTAACTGCAGACAGATAAATGCAGAAAACTGAAATACATGTGAAGAGTGAATGCTTCAAACCTGAATCATAAGCTGTTTGAAATATGAAGATTTTATGATCTTAAGAAGCAAAATTAAGACAAGTTTGAAAATAAGTGGTATAGTAAACATACCAAGCTCCTTCAAAGTTGAAAGAAGAAGGGCGTTTGATGAGAACAAATCCCAACACTTGCTCATAAAAACTCACTGATTTGCTCACAGATTTGCAAACAAAAGAAACATGGTTCAAAGATAATAAAGGCAGTGTTGTTGTTGGTGAGGTTGACAACCATTGCATTTCTTCTATAATTTCTCCTACATTTCCCATACTGTCTCTTCCTCTCTTTCTCAAGAATTCTCTCTTTTTTTACTTCTCTTCTCTCAAACACTCAACAGCTTCTCACTTGAAATGTTGCAATGAAACTATGCAAAGTATATTTTTTGGCCAAATGAGTTGTATGATGAGCCCTTTTTATAAAGGCTGGAAACTTTAGTATGAGAAAAATAATGTTTAATATTTTAATTTTCTTAGAGAAAATGCAAAGCCAACTGTACTATCAAAAAATGAAATATAAGTTAAATATTAAAAATAAAGAAGAATCAGCTGGCCTACTAACTATAATGAAGAGAAGAGGAAAAAATGGAAGGAGACAACAGATTGTAGGAGAAGTATAATAAAATAATAAAATATGAAACTTGATTTTATTTTTTATTTAGTCAGATTCTGGGGTTGATCTTATCCACAAAAACTACTTTTTTTTTTTTTTTTAACCATATCATTTGAAGCACATGATTTGCATTTCATATTTTTTTTTGTTGGGTAAATTTAACTCGTGCAAGTAGTTGTCGGTGTAATTAAGGGCTTGTGACTAAAATGTTTATATATATAAATACGTCTTTAATCAAAATTTTTTTAAATGTATTAATTACAAAAATACTTAATGTAAATATCATCTTAATTTAACTCTAAAAAATGCATTAATTTACACAATATCTTTTTCTTTATTAAATATAAAGAACAACAGATTGGCAGGCAGGACTCAATATTTTTTTATCAAGGGTGTTTGTTGATGACTTGATTTCCCAGACGTGAGACGTGCTTTATGCATTTGTGATTTTTGAAGAGATACTACAGCTAAGGATGTTGATATATATATATATATATATATATATATATATATATATATATATATATGATTTCCTTGCTCTTGAATTTTTCTCTCATTCACAAATTTCAATATCACATGCCTTATAAATAACATAATATTGATCAATGCTTCATCTTTTCCATCTTTCAAAAGCTTCAATCAAATTAATTATTTTATATTTAGATCCTATGAAATCATTTTGGATTCTCCTGAATTTATCGATAAACATATATATCTCTCCAAGTCCAAGTAAAAATGGGATCTTTTTCAAGATTTTTCTAAATGAAAATACTATACTGAAACATAAAGACATCAGATTCAGATTTCAAACATTTACTTACTAAAAAGGGTATGGTTTGAAAACAGAAATCCCAATATTAGTAGAAAGAAATTGGAAGGGGAAGTGGGGTATTTTCCATGGCAAAAGAAAAAGGTAAAGATGGGAAGCGCGTGGTGGGGACCTTCTTCGTTGGACAAAGACAACACTTGATTGCTGCAGCGCTGTGGTTATGAGATGTTGATAAGTCTGATGAGAGATACTTACGTTAGAAGGAGTGGTTAGTGGCTTATTCCCCTTGAATGAGAATCAAGGTTCGAATTCAGGGAGTCGTCAATGTTGGGAGGGCTTTGCTATACCAACACTCCCGGCCCGACAGGGATTAGTCTTCCGTCAACCATAAAATGGGGGTGGGAGGACACCCTGGATTTAATACACCAAAAAAAAAAAGAAACAAAGGCAAGGAGATCCCATTTTTTTTTTTTTTTGTGTTGATAAGAGCTGAAAGACTCTCAAAAAAGGTATACATGATAATTCGTGTATTTGTGTTATGTTCGTATATTTTATCGTGTTTAAAGTATTTTATATTTATATAAATTTTGATAATATTATATGGATTTTGAGACATTTTATATATTTGTGTCGTGTTCTTGTTATTTTTTCGTATTTTCTGATCACAGATAAAAGACCCACCAATGTCTCCCATCCATTCCCATCCCATGCCGCCCCTATGTGCATCAAATCACTCACAAGATAACAGTAAGTAAAGCAAATATCTGATGATGATGTTATTGACAATAACAGTAAATTCTTTCTTTACAGTTCAAATTCCACATTTTTACAATGTTTTACATTTGTTATAAGGTTTCTCCTTAAGATTTGTGAATTGTGATTATGGCTCCTTTAGTCCTTTATAAAGACTGATAGATGTCTTTGTAATTGTTCCTGTAAAGACTGATAAATAACTTCCACATTTTTACCACATTTAGAACAAAAGTTGACTATGTTCTGTAACTTCCACATTTTTTGCTTCAATTCCTTGAAGCAGTTCTTATAATATTTCCAGTGTATGAACTTGTGAAGTTCAATGGATTGTACCATGATACTTATCCCTAGTTTACACATTCAAGCGCATCATCATAGAGTGTGAAACTTGAAAATCACAATTGCATCAAAAACTGACTTGTAAATACTAAGCACATGATAACTTGAGAAACTTCAAGCTCGAAATTCTTTTTAATGAGCAAAAAGAAAGCAATAAGAAGGAAGTTTCAGTATACAATTTTTCTAGAGTAGACATCAGCTAATCAGAGCCTATACAGCCACAAATCAAGGTTTAGCAAACATCTAAATCCATCCTAAGGACAATTTCTGCAGAGTGAACTTCCATTTTCCACATAATTTACTATGAAACAGCTCCCTGTCTAATTCTAGTATTTTCAAGCAGAGCATCTCCAAGCAGAAATCTCACAGTCCCATGTTGAGCTAATGCCTTCTGTAATTTTTATGCTTGGAAATTCTAAACTGTCAACAACTTCACATCAAATTAAACATTCTCATACATTATTTCTTGTCAAAGTCATTACCTAATTTTTAAACATTAAGGTTCACATGCACTTGCACAATTACCTTGCTCCCTCCAATCATCTCATCATCTTCCTTGTCTCATAATTACTTACATCAACTTTAGAAACCAACATTCTGAGAAATTGAACATCCTTCTAAGACCATGCCCAGTTTTATGCTTCTTTCTCTCGCAGAGGTATAGTTCAAACACATTGATTGATTGTCGAAGAAAGTACATGCAATCAAGCTTGCTCTAGCAGAATTCTCAACTTCCTCATCTCAAGCTTGTGACTTGCGACTCCGATAGCTTACGTATCTTTATTCATATCTTGGTGCATCCTTTTCATACTACGTATCTATTATCTGTATTTTTAACGTCTCGTCATCGAAACCATCATTAAACTCCGAACCAGACGACACATTTAATTCCTTATTTTCCTCCATGCTCTTATCATCTTCTTTCGTAACTTCTCCTTTATATTCAGCATAAGGCATAACCTTTCTTTTCCTCTTAAACGCTAGAACACCATCTCTTTTTCGAAACTTCTCCTCCTTATTCATAAGATGAATATACCTAAACCGCATACCCATCAACGGATGCTTCTGGATCAAGAAATCTTTCCTATAAGCTTCCTTAAGCACCACAGTCTGTGTCCTAATCTTATTCGAAACATAAAAAATCCCTGGAAAATGCATCAACGCCTTCTTAAATCGATTCTCGAACCCTAAATACTCTCCCAAACAAAACACATTCTTTCCTTCGGTCTTCTTTGACACCAACAACCACAACAACTCGTGAAGCACCGCCACAGTCCATTTCTCCGCCTGGTCGCTATTAGGCCCCAAATGAAATGCGTTCTCATAAGGTGAAATGTAAGGCAAATCTTGCCATGTGTCAACCCAATTCTTCACCTTCTTCTCTAAATCAAACCCGTTGGGTAATTTCATCGAAAACCATAACGGCAATCCTTTTTTCACTTCCACATTGTCAGAAAATGACGCTCTCTTTTCCATTTCGGAAATGGCAAGTTCTATCCTCCAAGAAATAAGCTCTAAAAAAAGGGTTTCTTTTCCATCAAAAGGGTTTTTATATTCACAAATTTGGAAATATTCAGGATAATCAGAAAGAAGAAAAGTAATGTAATTAAAGGGAAGGCCAAGATCAAATTTGAATTTGTCTATGATAGATAACGGCAGCCTACCTGCTTTAGTCAGCATTAACAGCTTAGCCAACCTCTTTACGGCGTCGTTTCGATGAGAGGGAGAGTTGTGAATGGCTAGCTCTTCTTTGTGCAGAGTCATGGCTTGATGGGTGAGCTTGACGTGGAGTGGAAGAGAGGGAGAGGGTTGGAATTGGGAGAAAATGGAAGGGTACTTTTGAAAAAGTTTGGAGGTAGAGGTGGGCAGATTGAAGTGGGTTTTGAGAGGGGAGAGAGAGGAAAGAGGGAGGGAATTGGAGGGAGAGGAGATGATTTGGTTTTTCAGGGAAAGGATTTCTTTGAGGTTTTTCTCTCTTTCGACAGCAATGTCGAGGTATGGGTCACGAACCCATTTGATCCTGGCGTCAACGAAGCTGCGAAACAGATGCAGCCGGTGAGGGACTCTGGTGCAAAGCGCCATGGTGATCAATGCAGGCAGGCGGGAAATGTTGTATTCTGTATTTGAACTTTTAACCATTTGTTACAATATAGTTCCCCCAAAAAAAAAGGTTTTCATAATGGAGCAAAAACTGCAAAAGTTAATCTGAAGTGGAATTGGAAGTTAAATTGGGTTTTGGTTTGGTTAAAACTTGGGCTTGGAAGACATTTGCTCGACACACAACACAAAGTACTAAAATTACTTTGAAAAATTACCAATTAAATCATCAATAATTACACTCAACTCAATTGAGCTGAGCATATCAACATAAATTTCTTAAGAATGCAATCTGTGTATACCTATTTAACAAACGAGTTTTGCTAACGAGCGTCTTAGAGCATTCTTTAAAATTAATTAATATATTATTTATAGTAAAAATATTGTATTAAATATAAAAGTTGATAATTTTATTCATTATTTCTAATGTATTGAATGAAGATATTACTATATATAGTAACCTTAAACAGTATCCTTAGGACACTCATTAGCAAAATACTTAACAATATAAAGGTCTTGTTTAGCATTGCTTCTAATACAGTTTTTGAAGTTAAAAACTGCTTTTCACCGCAAACGCAATGTTAAACAGATAAAAAAAATTGACTTCTGCTATTGAAACCATGGTTTGAAAAGCCAAACCAAAAAGCTAAAAAATATAGCTTTTGGCTTTAAAAGCTGACTTTTGGATAAAATGATTTTATTATCCTCCCATCTCTATACTTTTATTATTTTAAACATATCTTTTTTTGACATTTTAATTTTTTACAACACTTTTTCACAACAATATTAAACATTTAAAAAATTTTAAACCATAGTTTTTTTATCACATTTATTAAACATGTTTTTTTCAAATCAAAATTTTTTTTAACAGCAATGCTAAACTAGCTCAAAATTGTGACCCTTGTCCTCCAAATTAAAGACCAAAACTCTTTTAGATTAAATGTGAAAATATTTAATATTACTTGTTTTGGACAAAATTTAAATTTCCAATAATATTGTTTTGACTTTTGAGTTGTTTGTATTTTTGTTTCCTAATTCATTTATTTTTCTAGAGCACTCCTATTTCTCTTTCTAGCTATACTTTTCCATTATCAGCCCTCTTTTTCATTACCTTTTCAATTAGCTTGGCATTATGTACAATGTATATAAAATTTTCAGCCTAAAATTATCTGTCTCTTTCATTAATATAATTATATTTCAAAATAAATTAAATATTTACTGTGTAACGTACGTGACAAGTAAACTAATATAAGAGAAGCCGAAAAGCCTCAAAAAAACCATTACATAGCAAGCAAGCTCAAGAAATCATTGGGTGGCCTAAAAACCCAATCAAAGGGAACAAAGTCTAGACGTAATCTTCTTTGCAACCCAGTCAGCCACCCATTAGCCTCCCTTTTCATAAATTGTTCAAATAGGCAGAATTAAGGATGACAATTTAATATTTATATTTTTAAAAATAAATTTATTTAAGTTATTCAAAATTTAAATTCATTTATTATTCGTTTAATATTTGAATATTATTATCCAAATCTTCATTCAATTTAAAAAGTAATGTGTCAAATATTCGAATTCATTAAGTATTTATATTTATTAAATTTATTTTTTTTAAAAATTAAATAAGAATTAAATATATAAATGAATATCAAATTTGAATATCTTATCTTTTATAAATAGAACGGATTCAGATGACAGATATATTAAGATTCATATACATTTGAATTCACTGCGAATAATAAATTTAATATTAGAATCCGTAAAAACAAACGAATGTCCAATTTTTAAAATTTTTTACTTTCCATGATTATCTTTAGGCAGTATGTCATTATTAACGTTTTTAGGTTATTTGGTTAGTGACAATAAAAACATGCCGTCTTAGCTCAGCCGGTAGAGCGCGTGGCTTTTAACCACGTGGTCGTGGGTTCGATTCCCACAGACGGCGATTTTGCATTGCTATAAACCATAGCCTTTCTTTTCGACTCAACCCTCCAACGACCACTCAAAGCCGGAAATCCCAACGTCACATATTATATATATTTTTTCTTTTTTATGCATTCAACGGTCACATATATTCTTACATTTTTTTTATTTTATTTTTCTTTCTGATAGAAAAACAAAAACTCCCTCTTCGCTTTCGATTTCTTTCCAAAATCTCTCTCAGTTACTCCCCCAATGGATTGCGAAACGTTGGCTGCAAAAGCCTCCATGTCTCCCTACGATCTTCTCTTCCAAGCACTTACTCTAATCCCCGTCTCCCATTATTTCTTGGCCGCTTTCTTTGTATTTCTCATATTTCTATACAATTTTTTGGAGATTCATTTTCTTCACGATTTACTCACTCTTTTCAGAGGCGATCCCGTTGTGTTAACTTACAACTCTTGCTCCCACCTCTGCCGATCAGTCGTCGCCAAGTGTAAGATACTCCGCGGAAGGTAATTATTTTTTATTCCAAGATTTCTCCATTAATCAGTTGAAATTCAAATTCAAATTAATATTTCTACTTGTTTGTAATTTGTGAAACAATGGCGTAGGTACTTGGTGACTCCATGGCTTTCAAGTCCTCATCTTCAGACAGCTTTCTTGAGTTTTTTTGGAAGCGCTCCTCCAGTTACTTATAGACGGTTAGTTCAATTCTTTTTTCTTATCTTTTTATTTTTCATCCCTATTTTCAACTTCATTGTTTTGGATAAATATTAATCTGATAAGTGTTTATTATTCTTAGACATTTATTCCGTGCTTTTGATGGTGGAACAATTGCTTTGGACTGGCTAACTTATTCGGATGGTCAGAATTTATTCATCTCCCCATGATTTTATTTTATTGAAACATTTCTCTATGTTATTGAAATTTAAGAATGGCAGGAAAATTCCTCTTAAAAGTAATAAATATGGCCTAAGTTTTAATATTATGCATCTATAACTAATTACAGTTGTGGAGGGTACCTCCCGCATGATTGATAGTTCCACTGCTCTTAAAGGTGATAAAACTCCGATTGTGATTGTGATTCCTGGCTTGACCAGCGATTCTGCTTCTGCTGTAAGTTTTATATATATATATATATTCTCTCATAAATTTTCTTTGAAGTACTTAAAGAAGTGTTGCTGTGTGGACAGTACGTGAAGCATCTTGCATTCAACATGGCAAGACAGGGTTGGAATGTTGTTGTAAGCAATCATCGTGGACTGGGAGGTGTATCACTAACCGTGAGTTTCTTATGGAACCTTTTTTTTGCTTCGATTCTGAATCATCTGATTCTTACGAGAAATTAGCATTTTCAAATTTGTTAAGTCTATTAGCTAAAAGAATTTATTTTCAGTCTGATTGCTGTTATAATGCTGGATGGACGGACGATGTACGAAAAATCATTGACCATATACGTTGTGAATATCCAGAAGCTCCTCTATATGCTGTTGGAACTAGCGTTGGTGCCAATATTCTGGTATATGAATTGTTCTGATGTTCTTCATTTTTATGTTTATGGGCATCACGAATGTAGTTAAGTATTTGAACTTGAATGTCATTTTGAAAAATTTCCTTGGAAGTGATAATGCTTCTATTTTTCTTTTCTAACTATATCAGCTGTGAACATCTATGCAGTTTAGCTGAATATTTATTACTTCACTTTTAGATGAATATTTACTTTTTGCTTCGTGTGTTCCTGTCAGGTGGTAAAAGAAATGTCAAATCTAATACTGAGTTGAATTTGGATTTTCCTGTTTGGAGGATGAATATAAACCCATTTTGTCAGTAACTTTTTTAATATCTCATTTGATACTGTCTTGATCCTAATGCACAAATTTTGCTGTAAAAGACAATTGTGGTTCGGATCCAGCCTTTTCAGGTCAATATATTTGTAGTAATGTTCTTGTCTTGTTTGACAAATGGTTATCCATATTGCTAAATTCTTAATATTTTGTTTTTCCACATATAGAGTTGTTTTATATATTGTCAAGCCCAAATATATGCTTTCTCCTTCCATTTTCAGGTAAAATATCTTGGAGAGGATGGGACAAATACTCCTCTTGTTGGGGCTGCAGCTATATGCTCTCCTTGGGACCTCTTGGTTAGTATCTTTATCTCTATCATACAACCAAATTTCCGAGCTCTATTTGATCTGCATTTTTCAAATTTTTGAGGGTTGAATCTTGTCTATCCTCTTCTTTCTCCTACTCTCTGTAAGGTTCTATCACACTAAAAAAAGTACATCTACTTTTGCCCTGCAATGGAGGAACAGAAAAAGAGAAAGATAAAGGGGATAGATAATAAGAGAACTTAACTATCCCTTTTGAGAATAAAGTTCTTGCTTTTTGTTGTTGGTGACTTGGTGTAATTGCTCTTCAAAACCCCACACGAAGGTTCAAGTTTAGAAGAACAAACAGGATAGTTAACTGGCATTACGTTGATCTGGTGCCTCATGACCTTATCAAGGAACCAAGTAATTCCTCGCCTTACAGTGGTTATATCGGTTGAAAACTTGCTGTTTCATTTGAGCTTAAATGTGTCAGCATTTCTTAATGCAGATATAAAGGGAGAACACCTTCTGCTGCTGCCACCATTGCCAAGTCTATCATAGATGGCTGTAGTGGCAGCAATAGGACCACTTTCTGCTTAAATCACTCTCACTTATCTGTGTCTCTGTCTCTCTCACAAACTCCTAACCAAAAGCCCTGCCAGTTCATCCTCTTTTTGGAAGGTTATGTACTAAATCTCTTCCTTGCAGTTATGTGATAGGTTCATCAACCGTAGACCTGTGCAGAAAATATATGACAGAGTGCTAACAGTTGGCCTGCAAGGTTATGCACAATTGTATGTCTGCGTTACTTCATTTTGCAGCATCAGTTTACTTACTTTAGAGTTTGTCTTTCAATAATATACTTTGTGCTTTCATGCAGGCATCGGTCTATCTTGTCTCGTCTTGCAAATTGGGAAGGCATTGAAAAGGTACTCAAAAGTTTCCTGCTGTATATGAAAAGCAACCATGCCATTCACGTAGCTGAAGCATTTTAGAGGGATAATAAAATAAGTTGGAGTGAAATTGCTACCTTCTTTGGCACAGATAGTATTGGTTTAGAAACTGAAAGTTCTAGATGTAGTAGGTCCTCAATGGCAATAAACTCTTGCACCAAATCAAGCGGTGCCTCATCTCACATTTTCTTCCTCCTTCTTTAGTCCTAACAGTGTTTGAAAGAATTTTTCAATTTCTTATGAAAAACCTCCTAATTATTTTCTGCTTGTTTTTTCACAGTCAAGTTCTCTTAGGGACTTTGACAACCATGCTACTCGAGTTCTTGGAAATTTTGAGGTAAAAAGTTATTATTTCATTTCCTTCCCATACTTCCAGTTACTAATAAAGGCCACCTTGCATTCCAGACTGTGGATACGTATTATAGGCGTTCAAGCAGTACTAGTTATGTAGAAAATGTGTCAGTGCCTCTCCTCTGTGTCAGTGCCTTGGATGATCCCGTGTGCACCAGTGAAGCTATTCCATGGGACGAATGTAGGTAGGAAATCATCTTTAAAAGTTTTTTCCCCCTTTTTTGGGGGCACTTGGACAAATAAACAGTGTCTTTGTCCTGTAGAGTCAAGTGACAGAGAAACCATTTGATTATTTAATATTTTTTATAGATTTATATGTATTAAATTTGCAGTTCCACTATAAGATCCTACTTAGCTAAGCATGATATATTTTGTTGTATGAGCTCTTTATGTGTTACATGCTTTCATTGCATCTCTCTTTTATACGATTAACAAAGCAGTCACAGCAAGGTGGGGTTATGAGCAGAGTGTTTTTATTCTGACATCAAGGAAAAGCTAAACTGCTAACACTAAAATGTGTCTCAATATATTGGTACTATACCTTGTTAATGTTGCCAAACGCTTGATAACTTTCTCCACTTGAATGGTAAAGTATATGTGATACCAATGTTCCATGTCAAGCATTGAAGTGAACTCACCAATATTGACAACATTATACTTTATGTACTTGTTTAAAAGCTAACCTTCCGTTTGGTTTATTTCTAGGGCCAATGAAAATATTATCCTAGCTACTACGCAACATGGGGGGCATCTGGCTTTTTATGAAGGGATAACAGCATCTAACTTATGGTAATACTTTTTTCTCCCAGGATAGAATGATTGGCATTTCCAAATATATATATATATATATATATATATATATATATATTTCAATTTCACTTATCTCATTAGAAAACTCATATTCAAGTTTCAACTTTACACTGGAGCTCCCCAGTTTATGATTACTCATCACAAGGATCCTAGCAAAAGAATTTGATAGAATTGGTGTAAATGAAAATTAACCCGTACTATTCATGATTGAGCATCTCATAAGACAAGTTATAAATATATGTACTTGCATATATTTGTCATACTAGCAGCTGTGTCTGATTATGTAGCAAGTTGTCATATAAGGTTCATTTGTGTCGATTTACATGGTTTCTTATTCATGGAATTGCAGGTGGGTAAGAGCTGTTGATGAGTTCTTTGGTGTTCTAAGGACTAGCCCACTTATAAAAGGAAGACAGAAGGTAAAAGTTTTAGTAGTTTTATTTTGTAGGAAATAGTTGTACTTTATTTGAACTAAACGGACATATATCTGCACCCCAATTTGTGATAAAGCAATGAGGCATTCCTCCAAACACAAAAGTTCTAAGAATTAAAAATTCTCTTTTAGGAGCTAAGTAATTGATTTTCCTTAAAATCCCCTTCCAGTGAAAGGCGATCCTGCAATGTTTATATTCGCCTACCTCATTTTGTTCTGCCTGAATCGACCTTCTTTTGTTGCAAATTAGGGCAAAGCAGCCAAATATGTGTCAAAATAGTAACTGATCAGGGACCTTAGGGATCTGATCATTTCCATCAGAATTCTATGTTTAATGGAAGAACTGCTTTGTTATTGAGTTCTAAAAATTTGGTGGAAGTTCTTGAAGAGGAATTGGGTCCTTATGCAATGATTTAGTAAATAATTTTGCCAAAAAAGTAACAAAATTATTTTTTTTTTTGCATGTTCAGTTAACTGCCTATTTCTACAAATTTATTTGAACTTTAATGTTTTATTGCAGATGCAAGGTTCTACCATGCCCAAGCCACTGCAATCTTCAATTGATCAAGGGCCTTATGTGAATGTTATGGGAGATGGATTGGTGACAGCAATAGGCAATGAACCAAGAGAAACTTTACTAGAAGACACGTCTAATGAGCATACGATTCACACCAAGGATGAAGGCACAATTTCTGATAAGGAACCAAGTGTTGACTTGACAGATAAACTAAACTCTGAGAAGCACATAATGCTGCAAGCAGAGCAAAATGTTAAGGAGTTGATTGTCCCTGTCCAAAGACGCATTGATAAGCTTTCGCGGCGGAGCAGACAATCAATCTGGTTGCTGGCATACATTGCCATCCTAACAACGTGGCCGTTTGTTGGCTCTCTTCTTATTTCAGTTCTCAAGAGAAGGTTCAAAACTTTTGTACCAGGTACGTTGTTTAGAAAATAGAGTTACTTTTTTAGCAGGGGATTCTGCTCAATCATATGACCAAATACAATCTATAGAATCATTAATGCCCTAATTAATTTGAGGGATAATAAAGATGCTAACTGCTCTGATCAATAAGTATGCATATTGTAAATCTTGGAGGAAATCAGCGCTGATTTATCCATTGTTATATCAGAAAATTTTAGTATTTGAAGTATATCTTTCTTTTTGTTCTTGAAGAGGCCTCCCTCTTGCTAAACTTCTAATCTCCTGTGAAACGTAGAATTCAACCTTAGATACTCGATATGACAACCAAATGGCAGTTGAACTTTTAGTATTAGACTTTAACGTTACGTTTGTTTTGCAAAAAATAACTTTCAATAAAAAGATCAACGAAAAATAAAATACTTTTCTTGAAAATTATGTAGGATTACTCATCAAAGCCCGTGAACTTAGTTCGACTCGAACCAAAATTTGAACATAATTTTTTAGATCGAGCCGAATATTATTATATTAATTATATTATTCTTGTTGGTAACTTGAAATGGTATTCTCTCAACCATCTGTTTTTAAAGCACTTGATAACAATATTATTATAATAATAATATTTCCATTCAATATGTTTTTAAAGCACTTGATAACAAATAGTCCAACCAATTGTGATCCAAGTTAAAAGAACATTACACATTTACACCTGTCTGAAAAGTTTCATTTCCTATAAGTGCCCATCAAAAACCATCAAAGATGGCGCTGTAACTTCTAACCAGAGGCAAACCAAGGAAATAATCAGCAAATAAAAATCATTTACTTGGGAATTGCTCCAAACAAAGCTGAAATGTCATCCATGGAGGAAAAATTTATGAAGTTTCTGAAGCACTATCTTTCTGGTACATTCAAAAACCCACAACCGTGTGGTGATGTTGGAGAATAGTAGCTAAGATAGTTTGACAACTAAAATACAGTCGCAGTGAGGGTAAAGAAACCAGGGATCTAATAACCTGCAGATGCCAAGAAGATCCCAACTACAGTAAGGATTAATACTTACTGAAATTCAAAAACATCTAATGTGCACGGGTCATCTTCATTTTCGGCGCTGCTTTCTTCATCTGACGAGCACGATCTTTTGCTTCTTTCTTGCGAATCGCTTCTGCACTGAGCTTTGCCTCGGCCTCCTCTACCATCTTTTTCCTCTCTGCCTTCTTTTTCTGAATGGCTTCTTGCCTAGCATTTTGAAGTTCTTTGTATGCCTCTTGAGCAGCCTTCACTCTTGCTGATTCAGTTTTCGATCGAGCCTGCAATAAGGAAAAAAAAAAAAAAAATTGAGAACATTACCAAATTAACATATATTGATTATTTGATGCATAAAGTAATTTCCAGCTGAACCACCTGTGAGCTGAGCTTGTACCGCCCGATTAAATCAATGTAGTATGGTACAAGAGCCACCAAGCGAGTCATGTCAGCCATGTGGTTAGCATCAGGGAGGGCAAATTTAAACAAGAGCATCTTCCTGTGTGTGCCAGGATGTTGATCTGAAAAATGCATCGAAATGAAACCCTTTCCGTATTTCTCAAAAGCTTTGTCACCAAAAACCTGCAGGTTATGAATCACAATTGATTTTGCATGTGTTAAGAAAACTGGTAGAGCTGCCAAGCAAATTTGGAGCAAATCTTAACAGAACAATAAAAGGTTAATTACAATGGACCCAAGAATATTGTACGAACAAGGAAAATCATACACAAGAACCACAAAATATGGAAATTCCCTAAGACAAACTTCGTACCATGATTTAATAAGGAGAAAAACTTTGAAGAGATAAAAGGAAGAGATGGAAGACCATAAAAATATGGAAATTCCCCTAAGACAAACTGTCACAAGTTCCCAGCCATCCATTCCTCAATCAAGAAGGCACCTGCTTCTGACCACCAGCAAGTTCAAGAACCAAAAAAAGAGGAGGAAAGAAAGGGCATTGACCTTAGAAAGCTAGGAATCTAACGAAGAAATCCTTGATAAAGCCTGATCATGCAAACTTCTTTAATTACAAAATGAAATCACCAGCAAATTTAGCACCAACTTGTGATTTTAACTACTAATGCAGCAATTTTCTAACCATTCCATCCTTACCATGAACTATTTGCATACAACCCATTTAGGGTTTTAATACCCTCCCATCCACACAAGGAATGACAAACTAACAACTAAAAAGGTTATCAATTCTACACCTGGGTTAAATACTGATCTTTTTCAAATCGATCCATCTTCATGAAAAAATAATTGATCAAAATAGGCAAATAAACCTGCCAACCCAGACTAGGTGTTTATTCAAATTTACATTAAGCTTAATATATGCCCTTAAATATTCTCAACACTACCATAAAATCAGGTATTGTTTAATTCAGCACTGACTCCTTGAAATATAGCCAACTTCTTTTTTCTACACTTGCCTCTGAATCTGATATGCCTGACTAATCTGCTAACATACTCAGACGCCAATACGAAAAATCCTACTACACTAAAGAATTGCTTAGTATGTGAGTACAAGAAGAGAGCAGAGAGAAGCTATAATCTACCACTTTTCAAGTACTAAAATCCTCATCATCAGGGCAGAAATAAAACATAACAAATCAAAACTGTCACAAACAAGCACTAATTACAGTGATGCATAAGTCCCCCAGAAATTCACTTTCTTTACCAATCAACCAAACTCTCGTAATTCAAATGAATAACATAAGAAATCCAAATCATGCAACATATTGGCAGATAAAATTGTTCCATTAAATCAAAACAAATATCCAGAGCAATAAGGAAACAATAAAATCAACAAAAGTCAAAAGCTTGACCAACCAACCTGCTCAAGCACAGCCTCGGTAATCAAATCCCCAGCAACCTCCTTCGATTCAGAGATCACGGATAGTTCCTCCACCACCCATTTCCTTCCACTAGGATTCGCCACCAACCCAGCAAACTTTTGCAAATCTCTCACCTCTTTTTGCATCCCTTTCGCCGCCTTCTTCTTTGCCAACGAAAAAACCACCTGGTCCATCGCTTCGTCATTCATATAAACTTCAAAAGTAATCTCATCCTTACACGGCACCACCAAATTAAACAATCTCGATATCAAATCATGCCTGCTCTTTAACTCCATCGTTGCCAACAATCCCTGGCAGTATCTTCGTCCGCTCGCATAGAATTTGAACACGGTTTGCCCTTCTTTTAACAGTAATGGCGAGTCCTCCCCTTCTCCCACACCCAAAAGACTGAAATTTTTCTCAAAGATCGAACCTTTTGTAGCAAATTTCGCTGCCCATGCCAACGCAAGGTTCTCGTTTTCACGTTTACCGGTGAAGTAATTGATTATAAAAACAATCAAGAAAGACCCACAGATAATCTCCACCGTATAGGACTTCTTCGAAACCGTAGCGTTTTGGGGTTTTGCGGTTGTTTTTGGATCTGGGTCATTGGGAGTGGCATTTTCAGTAACTTTTGGAGGTTCCGGTGGCGGTTGTTCGACGGGCAAGCCCTCGAATTCGTCCTCATCCCAGTACTCGAAAGTGGTAGTGGATGGCTTTTGAAGATCCGATTGAGGCGGATGATCCGAAGTGAGAACAGGGTTCGGATCAGGATTGATTTGGGTTTCAGGATTTGGGGCGGGCTGAGAGTCGGACTGAGTTAAAGGAGGCGATCGGATCGAGTGGTGGTCTAAGAGTTCTTCTTCAACAGAGTCATCATCTTCGGCGTCAAATCCTTCGAAGTGGGAATCAGCGAGGACATGAGAGAAAGAAAGATGGGTTATCAAAAGAGATAGGAAAAAAAGCAAGTGGAAGAAAGAAATGGATTTGGCTCTGTTCATTTTGGAGTTGGGATTTTCTTTTCTTTTGTTTCTGTTTCGTTATTTTCGAAGGGAAAGGAGCATGGTTTTGTTTGCGGATGCGATTGGGGGTGGAGACTGGAGAGCCTACAGCGTATTTGGAAGACGCCCGATCTTTAGCTCTCCACGCACTACAGTTGACGTTGAACAATCCTAGCAGTGTGCTACTAAATACCGTCCACAAATTTGATTTTAGTTGGTAGTTGCTTAATATGATTAATTGAAAGAAGTTGATGTAGTTAGAAATCTTTTTATGTGATGGTTAAAAGAGCAATAATATATTATTTATAATAATAATAATAATAATATTACGTTAAATACAATAATCGATTATTTTATAAATCATTTTCAATATTTAAAAATTTACGATTTCTCCCTAAAAACTTATTTTACTACTTAAGTCAAATCCCAAAAACCCTCTCTAACTTTTTTTTGTGTGATTCTTTTGTGACCTTTTTGCTCCGTGATGTTGTGGATTTCTTATTAAGTCACACCTTTTTGGTACTATTGATTTATGATATTTTTTTTAAATTCGAATATTTAATTTAATGATTAATATATGATTTTTTTTCAAATAATGCAAAAGAAAGAAATCATCTGTATAATAATATCTGAGAAACTTTACAAAGTCTAGCAACAATGGTGTTTAAATAGTGGAAAAATTAGACTAAAAACTTGTTAGATCAAAACAGCTCTGCCCTTTATTGATGCAATTCAGCTGGCTCCAGAATTGGGTGATTAAGAGCAACATCGCCCCCATCTTGATCCGTTGTTCTGCTTTCCCCATCCTCCTCATTTGGGTTCCCCATAAATTTAGAAAATAATAGACCAAAAGCGAAAATCAAAGGCCAAACAGATATTTTAATAGGGGCAGCATGATTTTGATTTTGAATGCAAAAAAAAAAAATTAATTGTTGTAACAATACACTGAGCCATAGCACAAACCAATCCAATGATTTCCGTAAACGTGCCAAAACATCTGTTACTTGGAGGTGGATGATAAAACCATGGTATTCTTCCACTACTCCATTTCC
Organism: Fremontodendron californicum; assembly: GCA_030761205.1. Taxonomy (NCBI): domain Eukaryota; kingdom Viridiplantae; phylum Streptophyta; class Magnoliopsida; order Malvales; family Malvaceae; genus Fremontodendron; species Fremontodendron californicum. Next base: position 42,810,542 of record JAULJL010000002.1, on the reverse strand, counting down.
ATTTCCATCTCCATGTAATTTTTTCCTTTCTACCTTTGCAGACAAGCTCAACTAAGCCAAGAAGCATTGATACGAAGGAAATTAACATCAAAATTAGAATAAAAGCAGGCTTTTCCGCCGATTCAATCTGGTCGAAAACTGCTGAAGGAATCTCTAGAATGAAGTTCACGCAGGCTAGACGGGTCCCTAAATTGCACTACAGGTCCAGGAAGAGAAACCAAAAAATAATTAGTATATATCTTGGAAGAGATAATAATTAATAAATATAGCTTCATAATTACATGTATATATATGCATAGTAGATATAACATTAATATTTCAACCTTTGCTTCGAGAGTATATAAACAATGTCTTCTTTGGTGTGCCTGATCATGATTTGCTTCAATCTCAACCTGGTTAATTTGCTGAAACACAACAAGCTGATCAGCAGAAGCAGTTGCAATTAGCATCTGCTGTTGTTCTTCATCAGGTTGCTCACCTTCTGTATTTCCATTATTCAGCTGCCTTCGATTGTTTCTTCTTGCAACCATAAAACCCAGAAAAATTAAAAGGAAAAGAGAAATAACAAGAATTAAAAAGAAAGGCTTCAAGGTGGCGACTTTATGTTCTTCGTCCACTTGAGTCGTCACTGAAAAATCTCGTCCGTAAACTGGGATGGCCTTCATTTCTACGAGGGTTCCCCTTTCTGCAACGGCCCCCACAATCAGGGCTCCCTTTCTGCAACGGCCCCCACCCTCCCAAAAAGGCTTGAAAGCTTTATTAACAACTCCATGCCGATAATATCGTTGTAATTATGTCCGGAAGCTCAACCAATCCTTTGATGAAATCTCCTTGAAAGAATGAATATAATCTTCAACCTTCTGAAGCTATTAAGTATTCATTGAGTTTACAAAATGGTTAGCAGGAAATTTCGTTGCAATTCCAACATGGTTAATTGAAGCTTTGCGATCAAGAGTCAAGACCTTAGCTGCGACAGACCAAGACCACCACCATTAATATGTTGAAGTAATCAATCAAATTTGAGGACAAAAATCGAAGAAGGACCCTTTATTTTACTGCAGTAGCTTCTGAGATCCTTCGAAGAAATCTCCTTGAAAGAATGAATATAATCTTCAACCTTCTGAAGCTATTAAGTATTCATCGAGTTTAGAAAAAGGTTCGCAGGAAATTTCGTTGCAATTCCAACTTTATTTTGTTCTCATTTTTTTTACTCTTAATATTTTCCACGGTAGGGATCGTCACCATGAAACATGGTTAATTTTCAACCGATAAGGTAGTAACACCTTTATGTCTCCAGCTGTGTTCTTATATTTTACTTTGTGTTTGCTAACAGTCCAAATTATTTTATGTCATAAAGGATGGCTAGGTTTCTTGTTGTTTTCATAGTTCCAAATGTAAGCTAACATTCAACACAAATTTTTTTTTTTGTTGAGTAGTTTAAGATTATTACATTTGTCAGCCATTCCTCCACCTATGTTGGCCAGTGGTCTCCCATCTAGAAACAACAAAACCATGGCAGAAACCTAACAATATTAAACAAGATACAATTACACAAACACATATTAACATATTAAAATTTATATAAACTAGGTTAGACCCCGCGCGATGCCGCGGAAATCAAATGTTAAATATACGATGACAACATTTCTAAAAACAAAAATTAACAATTAAACAAAAAAAAATTAATATTTTTTAAAATAGCAAAAGAGAACTGTCATAACAATTTAAAGTTATAAACAATTTATAAAGTCAGCTTAAAAGATAAATCTAAGTGAAACAAATTTTATCCTAAATTGAATCATAATGACAAACTATGTAAAATATAAAATGAATTGAGACACGACACGAACACAACATAGAAAAAATAATTAAAACACAACACAAAAAATTCAATAAGAATACACGAACATGTAAAAATATACATAAAATAAATTATTAACGTTTAAAAATTTATAGTACTTTATATATATTATTAACGTGTAAAATCTTATAATACTTTGAAGAGAAAAAAAACACGAACACGTCAAGAACACACAAATTTTTCTCTAAATCGAATCACTATGACAAATCATGCAAAATATGTCATGAATTGAGATACGACACGAATACAATTTTTTCTCTAAATTGAATCACAATGAAAAACTATGTAAAATATTAAATGAATTGAAACACGACACGAACATAACATAGGAAAAAAAAGTAAAACACAACACGGAAAATAACATGAACATAAACACAAAAATGAAAAAATAATCAAAACACAACACAAAAAATAACATGAACACGACACGAATATACGAACGTCTAAAAATATACATAAAACGAATTATTAACGTATAAAAATTTATAATACTTTGAAAAAAAACGAACACAAACACTTCACAAACACAAAATAAGAAAAATAACACAACACAAAAAATAACACAAACACAATACGAATACACGAACATTTAAAAATATACATAAAATGAATTTTTAACGTGTAAAAATTTATGTAAATTTATAATAATTTAAACAAAAAAAAAAACACGAATACACAAATTTTTCTCATTTTTTCTCCTTCCTTCTTTCCTACCATCTTTCTTTTCTTTTCTTTTCTTTTTTTCTTTTTTTTCTCCCCTAACCAACTAAAAAAAAAAATAAGGCCCACCAAAAAAAAAAAAAACTTGACACGTGAATAGGCTCACATTTGTGCAAAAACTATAAGATTTATTGTATGGATTTATAATATAAATTTATATAAAAAAAAATAACACGAATACATAAATTTATAATATTTTGAAAAACAAAAAAAAAAATAAAACGGATACGAACACGTCACGAACACAACATAAAAAAATAATTAAAACACAAAAAAAAAAAAACACAAACACGATACGGATACGGATACACGAACGTTTAAAAATATACATAAAACGAATTATTAACGTGTAAAAATTTGTATAATTTTATAATACTTTAAACACAATAAAAATAACACGAACAAACAAATTTATAACAATAAAAATAACACGAACAAACAAATTTATAACAATAAAAATAACACGAACAAACAAATTTATAATATTTTGAAAAACAAAAAAATAAAACGGATATGAACACGTCACGAACACAATATAAGAAAAATAATTAAAACACAATACGAAAGATAACACAAACACGATACGAATGCACTAACGTTTAAAATATATATAAAACGAATTATCAACGTGTAAAAATTTATATAAATATATAATATTTTAAACACAAAAAATAACACGAATACATAAATTTTTTTTCGCTTTTTTTTTCCTACCATTTTTTTCTCTACACTAAAACAAAATGGGGTCCACAAAAAAAAACACCAAGGTGGCGACGTGGCCACCTTCTCTTTGCAGCAAAAACAACAAAATTTATATATAAGATTAGAAAAAAAAAAAATACCTGCAATATACTACAAGTGAAACGATTCGTTTTTTATTTTTGTAATAACAATAACAACAATGTTATAGAATACGTAAATTAATAACTTATAAAATTATTTATTAACGTGAAAAAATTATATAAATTTATAATATTTTAAACACATAAAAGAATAATACAAACACGTTACAAAAACACAATTTTTAAATTGAATCACTATGACAAATTATGCAATATAATGAATTGAGACACGACACGAACACACAAAATTTTCTCTAAACTGAACCACAATGATAAATTATATAAAATATGAGATGAATTAAAACACGACACGAACACAACATAAAAAATAATTAAAACACAAATATACAACATGAATATACGAACGTGTAAAAATATATATAAAATGAATTATTAACGTGTAAAAATTTATATGATTTTATAATACTTTGAAAAACAAAAAAAATAAAACAAATACGAACACATCACGAACACAACATAAGAAAAATAATTAAAATATAACACAAAAAATAACACAAACATGATACGAATACACAAAAGTTTAAAAATAAACATAAAATAAATTTATAATACTTTAAACACACAAAAAATAACACAAAACTCAAAATTTTCTATTTTTTTCTTCCCTCTTTTTTTTTTTTCCCTCTCCTTTATTTCTCTTTCCTTAAAAAAAGAAAAATTAACAGTAAAAGAAGACATGGATAATCTCTGATTGCTTTAAAACATACAAAATTTATTTTTTGAATATAAAACACCTTAAACGCAATACGATATTAAAAAATACACAAACACAAACACGAATTGCCAGATCTATTCAAAACAAAAAATACCAACTAGTCAACTACCTTTGACTGACCTTAATTGTATCTTTCACACAATCAAACGACCAAGTCCAAACCTAACTTATTATGAGTTCTAATTAAGGTCTTTTGTTTAATATAAGTATAATACCTTCCTCTTTTTTTCTTTTTTTTTGAGATAGTCGGGAATATTTTTTGTTAAATACTGTAAGTTAATTACACTTACATGAAAATTTCAACAATTTTCATTAACTGTTCATGCTTTGAGAGAAAAGGAATTAATAATCAAATAAACAGAGCCAAATATTAAATAAGTATAAAAATTAAGCAAAAGAAAATTCCTAGAGAATTCAGACGCTGCCAAGAGTGTGAATTCTTGTACTCAACCTGACTTGCAATTTTGGGCATCAATTCATTATAGCAACTTTACTGTAAGCACGTCATTTTTGTAGAGTACGCATTCAGTAAGCTGATGCTTCTTTGAAGAACTTAGTTTGCACAGCCAATGAAAACAAATTAAGATGACTTCCACTTCCCTTCAACTTCAGATCGGCAGCATTTTTTAACAAGTTAACACAAAACCATGTGTCTTTTGCTGCTGTAGACCAGTTAAAGCAAGTCATAATGCTGTGTTTATGGCCACTGATCACTTTCAAATAAAAATAAAGTTCGAGTTCAGCCACTGTAACCGAAAAGACTACCATGCACAATGAAGCTACAATGTCAAGATGAGAAAGTAATTTTATATAAGGATTTTGCTAACGAGTGCCCTAAAGGCACTATTTAAGATTATCATATATAGCAATATCTTTATTCAATGCATTGGAAATGATGAATAAAATTGTCAACTTTTGTATTTAATACAATACTTACTATAAATAATATATTAACTAACCTTAACGAGTGTCCTAAGAGTACTCGTTAACAAAACCCTTTATATATATATATCCCCAACAAATAAGCCACATAGTCTCCAGCTAAATTATGAAGCTCAAAGCACGATCACATACCTATAGAGCTCAACTATTTTGGGGGTTTGTCTTCTTCTAGCAACAAATGTATCATAGACTTGACGACCTCATTATCTACAATTGTCGCATTCTACAAGAAAGAAAGAAAAAAGAATAATAAGTTATGCAGCATTACAGGCACAAGCTTTGCCAAGGAAAGACGATAAACAAATGAGAAACTTTAAAAATATAGCAGCAACGTCAAAGAAATTACACACCGAGAACCTTATTCTTACCCTTTGACCGTTTTAGGCTTTTGCACACATTTCACGTATACTGAGCTTCAAATTCTAAGCAATCGAAAGAAGACAACTAAAATACAAATTATCACACATAACCATACCTCTGGCTTTCTAATCAGCTCCTTCAAAATTGAATGAAGAGCCGATCTAAGTTCCTTACACAAGACAGCAGTTTGAGCAGGCGCTGTCAGCTTCAGCCATCCATCTATAGCAACCAATCCAGACTACAAAAGAAAAAAAATGTTAATCCCCAAATAAGAAACTTTCCAACATGGAAAGTCAGATAAGACAAAGTTTTGAATAAGATGGAACAATACTATTTGGCCCAAGAATGATACTATAACAATAGGGTATAAATAACAGGAAACTAAAAGCTTCATTTTCTGGGTTGGTTCCTCTTGCCAGGAGCATCATGAAGAAGAGTTTGCATTAACAATGGAAATAATGGAGAGTAGTGGAGAGAACAGGTTCATCACAGACCGTAAGCAGGGATTTTTGAAAGCTTTAGGTGGTATAACTATCATTGTCAAAAAGGGCTGTGATTTTGAGTTGTTTACCATAAATCTTAGAGCATGTATACTTATTAATATCGTAGGATATCAAAGACCGTATAGTATGACCCTAATGGTACTTAAAATGGTTTTGATATTCAACACGTAAGCCAACAATAAGTCAAAGATGAAACAAACCATCAGACAGTTCAATCAAATTTAACAGCATTTGCAGAAGAAATTCACTTATTTTATGGCTACTAAGGATTACAGAAAATACCTGATGCTGAATGTTAATTAAGCCACCAAACAGCAAAATAGAGAAGGGAGATATGATGGTAGTATCTCGCAGAAATACCTTGTTGGTTTCAACCTGTAAATCTCAAAATTAGATTGCAATCTACAGCAAATTGAAGCTGGAGCTTGCTCCTAACAAGTTTTCCTTTTTCTTCCCATTTTTAATCAAGGAAAAGTTTTGAAGGAGGACAGGGCAGGGGGGTGTTTACAAATGGTAAAAGTGAATTTCACCATTTTCAGTCTTACGAAATCTCCAAACTGGTAGTCGACACCAAACAGGAACCCCAGCATTCTAGACTAGAATAAGCAAAAAGATGACATAATCAAGTATGAAAGGCTAAAATTGTACGACACCAAGATTATGCAACATGAAGCTGTTAGAGTACTAAGACCAATCTCACATTTCCAAACCTGGCTTTCATTAAAAGAAAAAAAAAACTGAATCAGATTAAACAAGAGAAAACTATCTAAATCAACATTATGAACAGCATATGCCTACCAACATTCAAGAAATTTCTTACATTTATACTGTATATTATAACAAACAAACTCCAGTAAACGAATAAAAAGACTTTTTAAGGGGAAAAAAAAAAGCTAATCCTTTACATTAGCCACTGTTAGGCTAGTTCTATTGCTCCCTAGGAAATGACCATGCAACGGTTCATCAGTCCTATGTATATCATGTATGAATAAGTAATATTCAAAAATTGGAGAAAGAAAAAAATTCAGAAGTCAAAAGAGAATTGAATTAAATCCATTAGCTAGAAGTCTACATACCTTTTCAAGGAAGACAAGAAATGGATGCTGAAAGGATTTCAAGCTACTATTGATAGAAGAAGGGTGTATATGAACCTCTCGTCTTCCATCATACCAGACTGGATGACCCTTTGTTGCAGGATTGTGTTTAAGTCTGCTGAGAGCTACTCCAGCAATGCCCAGCTCAGTGGCAGCCACATTAGGATATAAACCTGCACATAATATTGCCTTCAAAGATAATATTAGAATTATGTCCAGAATAAGATGCAGTTATGTGGTTTTAATCATCCTTTGCTAGACACACCTCGTAAGTGAACAATAACACTTAACAGCACATGATAATGCTCATAAATGAGTAGATGAATGTACAACTAAGGGTCTGAAAAGAAATCAATAATTGCTCAAATCGTGAATGTAGGAATTTTGGATATTTCAAGCCCCTTCTCAGAACATCGAACAAACATCAGGAGAAAGGTGGTTCTACAGATTTTTATATTTACAGGAAAATTGAGATATAGCAATCAAGAACACAAAACGAAACTTTAGTAATATCCAAAGAGAGGAAAAACACAAATAGTAATAATAAAAAAAAGAGGCCCCCCCAGTTTACAAGTGGAAGTCTATAGGATGGCTCTAACACACACTTACAGAGGATATAAGACTTCCATTTTGGGACAAATATATAACTGACCATCTAAAAGCACCATCATAAATGAAAGAGGTAAGGCATAGGAGACAAAGAATAAAAATTGCTCATAAAATTCTAAATTGACAACATATCATCCAGACAAATGAAGTGAATAAAGACCAAAACATGACCTCTACCATAGCAGATATGCAAAACTACAAAAGTGGCAGTAAAATGGGAACTCATTCAAAAGCAAATAGACACAAAACGAGCAGAAGTTATGTTCATAATTACCTTCACAACTGCAGAATGATGTGAATGCATATTGAATGGTTGTGAGTAATCAGAAAACCAACCATCAAGATTCTCCTTCTTTTTACCCCCAATCTGTAAGATGAGCAGGACAAAACATATATTGCATCAAATGGCATAAAAGTCATATGACTCATATCAATTGAATCAAAGGAAGCATACCTGATGATTCTTTGGAAGATTGATGAATCCTATATCTGCTAGCAGTGTTCCAAATTGTATTCTCATGTCTCTGAAATTTTATAATAAAAAAAAGAGTCAGAAGGCCAAGATTAGTTGCCAAATTCAAAAAGAAAAAGCGACAAAATAATTACTAGAGCACATATTATCATGATTTCATTGGTTATCTTTTGATGTATATATAAACCATGGTTTTACTGGGATATTTTATGTAAGCAGTTTGATAAATATCTAAATCTACAACCCTCAACAAACCAGTTGCCCCTGCAGATGGAGGGCTGGAAAGGCAGAAGCAACTATCACACTGACTTGCCAGCTTTGACTCCCTGGATAGAGTGCCATGACAAATATAATAGGAGCAATTTACTCCTTTTGTTTCCAAGTGGGATCTCCAAAGGATGGTAACTAGTGAAGATACATAATAACCAATAGGTAGAAACACAGACAGCATGACATATTTTCTAACTGCAAATTCACGAAGATACCACTACCAAGAAGGCAATATCCCGTTAATGTTGACAACTTAAGAACTTGCACAAGACTCAAAAATATTACCTGTAATTTGGAGAATTCATTCCATATTCATAAAATGATGCAAACAGAATAACAGATGTTGCAGATAAATACAACAGCTAAAGAAGTATCTCAACAATGGTGGGTTATCATCCAAATGATAGGAAAATACCAAATATTCCCACAAGGGGGTAAGAGAGAGAGGGAGAGAGAGAAAAGTAAAGCTAAACCTTATCATGTGCATAACCGAACTGCTTAAAAAGTAAATTTTGCAGAACCGCTGGGCAGCTTTTACTCCTTTCTGCAAGGATAGATATTTCACATATTAGTAAGTAATACCGTTTGAAGAGCCACCATGACATGTATTACACACACCCATTAAACCAAATGGATCATGGTAGAGACTAGAGAGAACTGCATCACTCCAGAAATAAAACAAGAATCCCTCTCCCTCTCAATGCTGATGGATGAAGGTTCTAAATATCAGAGTGCAGGTCAGTCCGGGTGCCATTTACCAAACAAGTCAAACTTTTCTAGCATTGTAAACTTTTTTTCTTTTTGTAGTTTTAGATTAGCAGGGAAATAAAAACGAACATTATCATCAACTTCGTGAAAAAGGATCAAGGAGATACCAGATATATTCAGCGGGAGATATTTCATCAATAGAATTCAAGCAATAAGGAAAGATGTATGGGGTTGGAGAAGTTGGTGTGATAATTTCTTTGAAATTACACAGCCTATGAACCATTTCTGGCAATAAGGGCTGATTACTTGCAGAGGTTCTTTCTATCCCTAATACTTATCAAGACCAAATTTGGAATTAATTTAGCAGGTATAGTGCTGTGAAGGTGGCATGCTGCATTTAAAATGGAAAGTTGACTTCTCCCCTTTTCATTTTCCTATCTGAAGGAGGTGAAGATCCAATAGTTATGGAAAATACTAATTTACAGGTCTTACAAAGCAGACAAAACTGATCACTTTTTCTTAGAGCTAATGCCCGCCAAAAAAACAACACAATCATTCACTAACCTCTCGGAAAATCTTCTCCCACTTCCTATACGCAACCATCAGTAGCAAGTGGTCAGACTGCCTCTCAGCATCATTCAAATCACTTGATTCATCGAGCTTATCACTTAATAAAGCCAATTTAGCTCTTTCAACATTTTGTTTCTGTAATATAAAAACAAAATAATAATAATAGTAATGCAACTTCTTTCTTTTCTGAAAGTGAGAACAACATAAACTTAGTACAGAAATAAAAGAACCTCATCTTTTGGATACAAAAATGGAGACTTATAGCTGAGAAATGCAGAGATTGATAGGATGGGCGATAAGCAACCAAATATTCCACCATAGAGTAGCATCTGCACTTCAGCCAAAAACAATTTAGTAAATTCTGGTCCAATGGAAGTTCTATAGCATTCTAATGCAACAAAAGATTGAAATATTTGTGCATCCATGTAATAGAGAGAGAGGGAAAGAAAACTATTCATGCTCATCAGTAAGAACTTCAGGCAAACAAAAGGCAGCACTCTACAGCAAGAATAAACAGAAGGCAGGAGTTAAAATACAGCAAGCATAAATTGACTCGTAAACTATGTGAAATCTTCAAATTTGGCACTTTCTCTAGGTCTTTTGACAAAGAAACCCTAATTTACATTCTAGGTTCAATTTTATTATGTTTGCACTATTTTAAAATGCTTTTGCTCTGTACCTATGTCCCATAAGCGTTCCTTCTATCAGGGGGCAGATTAAATTAATTTCTAACAACTTCTTGCTTCACAATGTATAGCATGCATATTCAGAAGTCATAAATTTCGTTTTGTAAGAAATTACATTTTTAGAAAAAAAATAAGTTGATGGAAATGAGTTTAAACATAATAAGAGGTAGTAAGAAGATACATAAATATCATTAACAACATTTACTAACTTACAAAGTTTTTTAAATGAAGTGCAAGCCAAAGTGATTATATTAACATCTACAGTCAAAAGAATAGGGGAAAAATAAAATATATTAAGTGTACCTTTCCAATCAATACATCAACAGGAAGCTTTGCCAAATGATGCCCAAGAGGCGTCAACTCTTCATCTTCCTCAACAGCACCAACCTGAAAAATAAGCTCCTATTATCATCTAGTGATAAAATTCACAGGCCATCTTCATTTGCCAACTACCAACAACAACTAAAGCAGCAATTAGTATACTATAATTATTTTAGGCTCCTCCTCTGCGAAGTCCGAGTACTCAGAAATGCCAGTTCAGCGGGATGATAGGATGACCAAACATGAAGGCTCATAAACAGGGAAAATCTTAAACAGGTAATAAAAGACAACGGGGGATCGTGACAAAAAAGAATCCAAAATTAAGTGCTGCTTTCTTGAAGCCCAAAATCTTAATCACCCAATTATCATGTCACAATATTGGTTAAATGAAGGAAACTTACCTCATATAACAATGAAATGGCAGAGTTCATAGCTTCTTCCTTGGGTGGTTCCAAAGCCTGAATCAAATGATAAGCCATTAGAACACTCAAGATGAGAATATTGATGACAAGATATACTTCCTATAAAGATATATTTGGTACCTTGGATAAGAAAGGCTTTATGTGACCAAGGCTAAGCAGCTTAATTTGTAAACAAAGCTCTACTAAAGGCATCCGAAGCATTTCAGGAACCTAGGTTATAATTAAGAAAAAAATCGATAAGATTTGGTACAATAAAATTTCAGCCTAGTTATTAGCACATTAATAAATATGTTACTAAAGGAGAAATTGCCTGGTATGGGCGCATGAGTTTTTCAAATCTATGCCGTGTGTACAAACAGAAGCAAATTCCAGGCTTAACACGGCCAGCTCTTCCTCTCCGTTGTTTAGCATTCGCTCTAGATATCCAATCTTCAACCATGCTTGATAATTTCTACAAGCAACAATTAAGAAAAAATTAAGCACATAACCAATGCCTTAATAGAAGGAATTCATGCATAACAACTCAAGACATTTTTTTCTTTCGTAACCACCCAAAGGAGATAAAAGCATAGAGACAAGGATTCACTTCGGATTGAGGCAAGATGCTTGAGCATACTCTTCCAAATTTCTGCTCTCATTTGCTACACTTAGAACTGTTTTGTATAGCAGATAACCAGAAAGAGAAGATAAAGAAAAGAAAGAACAGAAACATTCAGCCCTCTATGTTTTTCCAATATACACAAGCATTACCAACTACACCTGCCTTTCCCCACTTTGTATTGGCAAGTCATAACAACTGATTTTCGCAAGTTTAAAGCAAAAGACCAAAGCAGAAACCACAGCATTTCAGTCCTTGGAACTAGCAACTACATGATGTTTACTCCTGTTGAAACTTTTTTTTTCTTTTAATACTCATGTAGAACTAGATTAGATTACTACAAACTTAGACATGTTCTTAACTAAAGATGAGGAACATGACATCTAGCCTAAGCTTCTTAGGGCGACGTGAATTTCCAGTTGATCTGACTGAACCTGCCTTCAGTCAATGATAGGATGCAATTACACAAATATTCTATAGCCAAAATATTGGAACTTGATGAATATAAAATTGGTTTTCATAGTAAAAGTAGAAATTGATTATTCCAATAGAGCTAAACAACAGTTAGATTAAGCTTAAGTTTCTTTCAGCAAAACCTTTTTATCAGCACTTACTTAACAACACAGAATGGGCCTGACTCAAACCATTTGCACTCCATGCAACATAAACACATCAACGACAAAGGAGATTACTAAACTGTAAAAAAATATATATATATAAACGCAAACCTTTTGAGGATTATAACGATTCTCCTTATGCTTTCCACAGTCGATCACATAGACTACATCATCAATTGTTATACTAGTCTCTGCAATGTTCGTTGCTATAATAACCTGGAAAATTGAAATATATTGGAAGAAGTTAAATCAGTTTTAGGGTTGAAAGTTCTGATAACAAATGAAAATATCAAACACGAGTGAAGAAGCCTACCTTCCGTATGCCATCAGGAGGATTTAAAAAAACTTTTTTCTGTTCATTTGATGCGATTGATGAATGTAGAGGCAGAAGCCAGTCAGAAGATGGTCCACCAAATCGATAAGAAGCAGCCAGCCTATCAAGTAGTGTATGAATTTCTACAACTCCCTGTTATACCATGGAATGCATCAAACTAATATCAAAAAAGGAAATTACAAAGTATAAGATAGATCAACATCAAAGTACTTAGGATAGCTTACTGGCAAAAAGATGAGTATAGCACCCTTATCACATGTTTCATCTACATGAGAGACCAAGTCTTCAAGCAGATCATAATCAATGACATCTTCATTCAGTCTTTTCTGTGTTAAAAAGTTGTAAGTCTATCAATCCAATCATTGAGATAAATAGAATAAACCATGTCGTTTGTGCTAAAAGAGTTTACCAAATTTTGTTGCGTTTGCTCGCTATATGATTGATAACTACTTGAATTGTAATGTGGATTTACATAGTCCTCCGAAAGCAGGGAATCATCACCCCATGCAGACAAGACAAGATTTTTCTTTCCTCTATGATTGTTCACAGGACCGCTCTGCAGCAGAATGCAAGAGTTAATTACTTGCATGACAGAAACGAAGATAACCCTTCGTAACATACTCGTAAATCATCAAACAGATGATTTAAAGTGCCTTTTGTACATTATGCTTAAAATGCAAATGCTAGCTAACATGTGGAAAATTAGAAGAAATATCAAAATGTGAGGAAACTATTAAAGCATCACCGTAAATCTAATAATTGGCACACCTACACTAAGTGCAGGGAATAATCACCCCATGCAGACAAGACAAGATTTTTCTTTCCCCTATGATTGTTCACAGGACCGCTCTGAAGCAGAATGCAAGAGTTCATTACTTGCATGACAACCCTTCGTAACATACTCATAAATCATCAAACAGATGATTTAAAGTGCCTTTTGTACATTATGCTTAAAATGCAAATCATCAAACATGTGAAAAATTAGAAGAAATATCAAAAGGTGAGGAAACTATTAAAGCATCACTGTAAATCTAATAATTGGCACACCTACACTCAGCTGGTTTTATAAGTGCAGCCAAGGCATGTGCCTGATCACATAGTTATGACATACTCTATTTTTTCTTTTTCTTTTTTTCCAGCTCCAAATTCCAGAAGCAGTTAGCCAACACCCAGTAAGAATAAAATGAAACCAAATTTTAATTACCATGTCCCTTTTGGATGTTTCATATCTTAAAGAAGCAGGAGAATCTGAAGCAAGGTGATAATTGATACTTTCATATATATCCTCAAGAAAGCAAGTTGTCACTGGATGTGTCCGGCCTTGTGCAGTAATCACCGGGCAAAGCCCAAAATATCTCGAGAATAAATCGGAATCAACCGTTGCAGACCTAAACATTTAGAGCATAATTCAAAAACCAGGAGAAAAAGAAGGTTAAGCCCAGGATGGAGTAAAAGAAACCCACACATACAATTTTACAGAAAACAAAAGATACACATACATACATACATAAGAATAACTTTCAGTTTGGGTGTGCTATGGGCAGATTGCTTCTCAATCAGGTTCTTCAAAACAATGAGTAGAAAATCACCCTGTTAAGGAAACAGAAACAAGACAGTTTCATAAAGTTGGACTTGTATATTTCTGCATTGACTGAAAATTTTAGAAGTTGGTACCTATGTTACTCGGACTCGGATGTAAGTATCGGACATGGGTATGTGTCTGATCCGGGTATGTTCAAATTTTTTTCAAGATTTCCATGTATTTGGAGGGTCCTTTGAGGATCATATCCCCATACCCATGTCCAGATATGGGTCGCATACGGGTGTCGGACACAGATACTTCAAGAAAAATGAAGAGTCGGAGCAACATAGGTTGATACTGCTCCACCCTCAAAAAATAATTTAGAATTGAACAGCCATTTCCCTTATGGGCAGATTGCTCCACCCCCACACGTTCTTCATGACTAGACTAGCCTTTCAGATATTATGAACTTGCGATTTTTTTTTTTTTTGGAATGGAAAGAATTGGTGATTGTTACAAATGATCTCAACAACTTCCAGACAAATAATTTTGTTAGCCTTTTTTTAGAGCCAAAAACTCAAAACCAAATTAAAAATCTTGCATGAAGTGCTGCAAATTAATTCATTTAAAAAACCCTGCTATGAATGTTGATCATTGAAGGACTGTGTAAAGCAAAAGAAACTTATACACCATAAGTTTTAAAAACCCTTTTTTATTTGTAAATGACACACAAAAAATCCACCTGAAATAACTATAGTTGAACTTCAAATTCATCCACTTACCAAAAGAGAACGTTCATGTACTTCATCAACTATGACATGAGTAACGCCAGTCAAGCTTTTATCCCCCTGAGAATATTGAAACGAGAAACCAGAGAAGGGAAGTTAAAGGAAAAAGGATATTAACAACAAACATAATAATGTAATTTCATATGGGAGTTGCCTAGATGCTAATTTTACAAAACATATATTTCAATAACCTCTTCCAATCAAAAAATTCCTAATATAGCCACTCAAGAGTTCCATCTAAGTTTCTTCACATAAAATATATGACCACAACTTACAAACATAATCTAGTATAAGCCCTGAGCTACATCAACATCCATAGAAACATAATCTAGTATGAATTAAATTTTCTGCATATTTATAAAGAATTAAATCATCCACATGGAATATTCAAGTTAATTTCATGTAAGGCAAAACCCACAGACAGCAGCTACTAGTGAAAATGTCAACAACTAGCAAGTGTTCTCTAGTTTGGCAAATAGATTCACTTCACTGTTCCAAAATCACATTTCAGCATCCTGAGACAGTATGGTTGGGAGAAACAAAACAGTATATAATTATGATGATGCACAACTACAAACAAGCAAACTAGACCCGAACAAACATAAAGGCTGGAGAAGAAGACTCCAAACAAAAATCAAAAGCGCCATGTTATCCAATAAACAATTTCAAGAGGGACAATGAAAACATTCAGGATGGTTCAATTCACAATAAAGATTGAAGTTTTTTCAAGGTGATCAGATATTATACTCAAAGCTTGTGATTGTGGTGATGCCATGTCAAAGTTTCAAGGGAGTTCCTAGGGATCAAGTCTATAAAATCATTACTCAAACCAATGCCATAACTTTTGGCATCTATATAACTTTTGGCCAAGCTTTATGTTTAAAGTAATGACTAACAAGTTAATGAAATATATTATGATAATCCAGCATAAAGCTTGCATAAACTTTGGCGATAAGCCTATAACCAATTAGTACTTCCTTTAATAAAATATATCATCGACAAATTGTTCATCACAAAGATGGGCATGTTGAAGAAAAACAGAACAAGCCCAAGATATTAATAAATCTTCATCATGTTAGAAGCATATAACAATACGAAGCTGTTACCATTATTTAGTAAGGGAAATGTTATATGATCTAAAATAAAATCTAACAAAAAGTTGTGGCTGACATCAGCTATGATAGATTCAAAACAGTCAGTAAACAACAATGGCCTACCGCAAGTTTCCTCAGAAGAATACCAGTTGTACAAAAGAGAAGCTTTGTCTTCTCATTCCTAGAAAATACAGCATAAGCAAGAAGGAAAATTTTGTTATTCAAGCAAAAAAAAAGCACATTAGTCTTTTTGAGAAAGAAATTAAAAAATAGCCCTCTATATAAGTGAAAACGACAAGTGGGCTATATGGGCAAATACAATTTTCTACCAAAACAAAGTGAACACGTACATTATAGCAAGAGAAATGTGAAGCTTATAAAATTAATAGCAACAATATTTGTCACCTTACGGAATGACCAAACAATTCAAAAGACAATGAAATATCGCCAAAAATCAACATAAATGAAATGTCAGCACCCATTAAAGGTATTTAAGGGCCACATGAGGTATTGTGGAGTATTGGAAAAAAGGAGGCAGAAAATCAAAGGTAATATTTTTCAAGCTCCTTAACAAGCAACTATCCTAAGCCTCCCTAATCATCAGTAAACCATCATGCAGTTTGCAAAATCATCAAATGAGATGGCAAAATTCTACATAAAGTATTCATCATATAACCCATAAATTGTGAGCTTAGAAAACTTGCTCAAACCACAATAAATCTGACACCAAATAGATTGCATTAAGAAATAACATAAAGAAAAAGTTTTAAGCATATAGACAGAATTCATCATTGCAGCCGCATTTCTGACAGCAAATCACTACTATATTACTACTTTCTAGACATATGAAATGCAATTATCCATAAGATATGATGATCGAAATTAGCACATAAAAGTAATCAATGAGATAAGGACATGAACACCTTGCATTGTCTAGACGAACTTGATAACCAACCAAAGAACCATTAGAACCAGGAGATGGTTCAGAACGCTCATCAGCAACTCGCTCTGCAACAGAAATTGCCTGCAATATGATAAGACAATCGACACAGTACTTTTACCAAATCTATAATATAGATATAAATAGGAATATATATATATATATATATATGAAAACTTCAATGAGATTTACAATAAAGCACTAACAGGGCTGAGACTTAATAAAGTAAAAGAATAAACTCTGCTGAAACCATATATTACTTCAAAGAGAAGATAAGGAAGAAGAAAAAGGTGACAGGTGGACAGAATTAACATTTGATTGGTATTTGAATGAAAAGAGTGAGAGAGAGTAATGAGAAACAGTAACAGAAAGGATAAAAAAAAGGCAAGAAACAGAAAGGTGCAAGAAAATTAGTATTAAGCAGGTATCAGCATATTATCAACCCACCGCTATTCTCCTTGGTTGTGTGCATATGATATTACAATGTCCACCATGTCCTGATTCAATCATATCATCCAATATAAACTGAGGAACCTACATTCAGAGAATAAAAACATAACGCTAAGTATCGAAGGGAAAGCAAAGAAATTATTGATACAATAAACCAACCAAAATCATGAAACTCAAGCTAAGGAGACTCATGAAAGATAAGGGTTTGCACCCAAACAAGGGAATATATAAGTTCAAACCTGAGTAGTTTTTCCAGATCCTGTTTCACCACAAACAACAAGAACATTATCTTCCTTTAGCAGTTGCAAAATGTCATTTTTCAACCCAGCAATAGGAAGAGCAGCTCTAGTTTTCAACATCTCCTGAAAAGAAAAACAAGTATAGAACTTTTAACAGCAACAGCCAAATCCATTGCATGGTAAGGAGCATCATTACAAGAATAGGCACCATGTTTACATGAACAACATGAATGAGAACATTAATTAAGAGTGAAATTACCTTGATCACTACCAAGATGAGATGGTAGACCATGTAAAACTCATACAATTGCTCTTAAGTATCAAGTTTGAAATGATAATTTTTAAACCACCAGAATTTTAGTTTTGAGAATTATACAAGTCCAGCTATAAAAACTACAGCATGAATTACATGTGGAAGGTTGATAATATACAACAAATATCATATCCTCATAGTCTCTTGGCGTACATGCGCATCAGCAAATTCTGACATATCAGATTCTCGATAATGAGATGGACAACTCAAAGATTCAGAATACTCTTCATGTATTTCATTTCATGCAACAGAAGCAGATTTATCATATGTAAAACCCAGTCCCCCACCCCCTTCCCCTCCAACCAAAACAACTAAACTAAATTATCACATGTTATATTTCAGCAACTGCTAACATTTTCATACAAAGGAATAACAACAAAATAACCAAACTTCCAACACATTTTAGGTAGTTCTCTGCTCTCCATTGCAACTTGCGCACAAGTAAGCTGGTAAACTTTATAATACTCATTGGCAAATAGTAAGTTTAAATTGCTTCAATGTGATAAAACTAAACTATCAGATCCCCCAACCAAAATTCAAATGAGATGTAATTAGAAGGCAACAATAGCAGGGAGCAATTGGAAAAACAAATAAATATATAGCGTATATAAAAGCTTAATGAGTCCAGACAATTTTCCTGAAAGACAGCAATAAGAATAGACCAACCTTGTATTTCTGTGTATGCTTTCTCTTTTCTTCTTCCTGTCTCAAATACAAACTTTCCACTTCTTTTGCATGGCTTCTCCCTGCAATATGACATGTGTCAAATTGAAGAAATTATTAGTTTATTACCATGCCATAATCAAAATACCACTATTGATCTTCACCTCAAATTAAACCATTATACTCTTTTCTATAATCCTCATAGCAATCTACCTAGTATTTCCTCATTTAATTATGTTAGCACATTCAGAGCTCCCAAAACAATATCTAAAAATTTCATGAATGAAATAGCCATCACAATTCCTATTCAATTCTAACTATTCTGCATAGATTCTTTAAGGGATGGATAAAAAGCACTTCCTTTGGAGGAAAGAAAAGAAAAAATGAAACAAAAAGACGGGACATTAAAAACAATGGTTAAAATGCCTAAACCATTTCATATTCCGTATCAGCAAATCTGGCAAAATAATTTACTATAAATGCACCAAATACACCAATATACTCTTTTGTATGATGCTCATAGCAATCTACCCAGAATTTCCTCATTTAATTATGTGAGCACATTCAGAGTTTCATAAACAATATCTAAAAATTTCATGAATGAAATATCCATCACAATTCCTATTCAATTCTAACTATTCTGCATAGATTCTTTCAGAGATGGATAAAAAAAGCACTTCCTTTGGAGGAAAGAAAAGAAAAAATGAAACAAAAAGACAGGACATTAAAAACAATGGGGTTAAAATGCCTAAACCATTTCATATTCCGTATCAGCAGCATATCTGGCAAAATAATTTACTATAAATGCACCAAATAAACCACTATAATCTTTTCTAAGATACTCATAGCAATCTACCCAGAATTTCCTCATTTAATTATGTGAGCACATTCAGAGTTTCATAAACAATTTCTAAAAATTTCATAAATAATTCCTATTCAATTCTAACTATTCTGCATAGATTCTTTGAGAGATGGATAAAAAGAAAGCACTTCCTTTGTAGGAAAGAACAAAAAATGAAGCAAAAAGACAGGACATTAAAAACAATGAGGTTAAAATGCCTAAGCCATTTCATATTCAGTATCAGCAGCAAATCTGACAAAATAAGTTACTATATATGCACCAAATAGAATAAAATAACGTACTTTCAGCTATTGGATCAGCTACAGCAGAACTCGAGATTTTATTATCTTCAATGTAGGGCTTTTGGAACTCATCTAAAGCATATTCATTAGTATCATCACTAGGAATCTTTGATCTGGAATCATCAGCATTCAATAACCGATCCACAAAACCAGCCCTTCGATCTTCCTCAGTGTCTTCTATTTTGGTCAATGATTCCCCTGAAAGTATTCAAATATTTTAAGAAAAATTATTAACAGTAGTGGCAACTTGCTTTTGGCAATCTGATAAATATCCTTTTTTATTCCTTATGTTCTACTGATAGAAAACATCAACAAAAACGAACTGAACCAGTAAATGAAAGAGGATTCAGCACAATATTCGAAAAGATGCCATAACACCAATTGCATAAATAAGACAAAGTTTCAAAAAGTTATTTTGCATTTCTGAATACAAAATAGATGTCTAAATCATCACCTCCTTTCCATTGAAAAATGAGAGAAGAATAAGGCTCAGTGACTACAAGTTGAACAGGAAGATCTGGAAACAACTGACAAAGAGCAAATGCTGCTACTCTGTTCTGTGCATCCTGTAGCAAAAAAATATAAGCAGCAGCTAAATAAACATTTTTATATATTTTATGCATTTTCCACACATATTAACTGGAGAAGAAAGAAAAAGGAACAAGTTCACGTTCAGTCATATACCCATTACATGAGAACTAACATAATACAGCCTTAACAGAACAGAGACACCATAGATTGGGGAAATGAGGTAACAGGGATACAAGGAAGCCTGACAAAGGTCGGTCCAAAGAAAGCAGGGATATAACCTAAAATCTTGTTTGTGACTGTCAGATTAATATTGGATTACACCATCTCATGCATCATGTTCAGACAAGAATTTGATTTGAACTTAGAAACTATTTCACGCATCAGTAATAAATATTATTCACAATAATAAATATTAAAAAGGAAAAAGAGATGGTGAGAGCTGGTAATATGTAATTAGCATGTTTATTGAGCATATGAGACTATTTATTCATAAAAATATTATAGAAGGGTTCGATTAAACTAGTTTTCACTTTCAGTGCCTACCTATATCCAATAAAAAACAATAAATGTTGTCAATCCTTCAGACAATCTAGAAAAGAATATTTTTACTCCATAACAACTACTCTAAAGAAGGAAAGCTAAAAATTATGGTTGATCATCCTGAGGACCAGACACCACCGAACACAATAAAAAAGTCTTAACATGAAGGAAAAGACGTTTTTTATTTGTTATATTTCCATGCAGCATAAGAGTGTAAATAAGCATTTCTGTATACCTGCATTAAAGAATAACTGGCTAATAATGCATCCAAGTTTCTAGGATCTAGTAAGTGAATGTGGGAACTAAGTACTTTTCTCAAAAAGTTCTCCAAGAATGTTCATCTTCTAATTTGTTTGACACCAGTGGCATTGCACTGAACGTTCTTAGTCACTGTATCTCAAATTATCAGCATGAAGCATAAGAACAAACGAGTACCTCAGCAGATTCAAAAACTTCTTGCTCATTAGGAAGCTGAAGGGCGATCAACCCCCCAGCTTTTCTGCTCTTGCCCCTCCCGCTAGCCTTACGCAACACACTAACAGAATAAGCAAAGCTTTTACCTTTCCCAGGCATTTTATCAAATTTCGGTGCTTCCCACCCTGATCTTTGACATAATTGATGAAGAACAGCCTTAGGAATCTTTTTTGGTTCTCCCTGTCATTATTTAGATCATATCCCAAAAGAAGTCGGAACAAATTCAGATAGAACAAGGCCAAAAATCAAATATTTGAAATTTGGAAGGAGGTCAATATGGCACTATAATGAAATTTAAAATTAAAAATCAGTAATCATACTGAGCAGCTTTCTAAATTCATCATACTGCAAGTTCGTAATCAAATATATAAAGTTAAGGGAGATAAATGCTAAGTATCAGAAATGCCTTATCACCAACCATTAGTAATATTAACCTCACAAGATGATCTCATTTTGGGAATTACCTTCTTCCAGATTCCATCCAATTTTTCCAAATATTTCTCACTATATAATTCTTTCATCTTTTCTTTATTCTGCAATTTTAATACTTCAGAAGCCAGAGCATCATTAATTGAAGTATCCTCTAAGAAGAAATCACCAATCTCCACATCCTCTGACATGTTTTCTGAGACAACCTTTTCTTGAGTGGGTAACAAAGAAGGAATAGATTTGGTAGAAAACTCTTTAGACGTCTCTGCATCATTTACACCGCCTGTTGCATCACCCAATAACATAACAGAGGTTGCTGAACTGCCTTCTTCATCACCTAAAGATATTACCTCAGGGTGCTCTTCAGGCATGGAACTAGTTAATGTGCCTGTTGCATCACCTAAAGATACACAAGCAGATGCTCGTTCATCCAAAAAATCTGATGCTAAGATATCATCTGATAGTCCTGTTCAGTAAATTAAACAACTCTTTACGAAGATATCAAGTGACAAATCTTTTAACATGAATTGTAAAAGGAACTAAAGTTGACCTAAAGCAGTCAACTCCTGCTTGAGTTTGCGGATTATACTGCCCGCCTTTTCCTGGCCTTTTTTATCCCTCTTTTCCTTAGCTTTTGCAGCTTCTAATCGAGCTGCATGGTATTCTTTTGCAATAACATCATAAGGCCTTGGTCCAGAAACCTATTAACAGAAGTAAAAAAATAGCATAAGAATGAAAATAGACCTTGTCATAGTGAGTAACTAAGCTTAAATCTAGCATCTACTATGAAAAGGAAAAAAAGAAAAATGAGGAAGTCAATTTCCAAGCTAAACTTACAAATACATAGCCCTTTTACCATTCTTACACAAAAGGGTAAAACTTTTACGACAAAGACAACAAAACTAGTGCAAAATACATTCTAGAAGTGTATCAAGAGAATTATAGATGATTGAAATGTTATTCATCAAGTGGAACTCCCTTTGATTCTTTTATATGTATTAAAAGACAGAGAAAAAGCAAAAATAAAAAACGAAGTTTGGAGTACCTCCTTGTTAGAACCCTCATCACTTGCTTCATCTTCCCAAGTTTTGGATTCATCCTGAAAGACATAAACTATTAGCTAAACCCATTTTAAACAAATTATCAACAAGGACAAAAAAATATTCAACTAAATAAATCCTTAAACGAAACGGCAGAGAATAAACTACAGCCTTCGAATACAATTTCAGAAACAGTTCACTCTATTTGCTTACCTCTTCCTGTTGCTCCATATATTGCCGAATCCAATCTGCTTGCGACTGTTGGCACGTATTTAGAGAATCCTCATCTTCATTCCCCTTGGTTCTAACAGAAAGTCCGTGTAAGTTTTCCTTAATCCTTGTCGACGCGTCCACTGAAGGAGTCCAATCTTCCTTTTCAAATGATATAACACTGATAGGCCCTCCTAACAGAATACATCACATTATACAAACATCAGTGCCAAGAACACAAGGCATTGCATTTGACCATTAAATTTATTAGATATTCATATATACCTCCATCTGAATGCAAAGAAGTTCCACTGGAAAACTTCAAAGGAAGCTCGTTTCGAGGTAAGTTCAAGCATAACCAATCGAGAGCGACCTCAAAATTAGCACCATCCTACTCAATATAAGGATGTCAACTGCTCAATCAATATATTCATAAGAAAATACGATAAAATTGAAAAGAAATTCAATTTTCGTTTTCTCGTTTTTATTAAAAAAAATAATAAGAATTACATTATAAGCAAAATGTAACAAAAAAATAAAAAATAAAAATTTAACCTTGAGAGAAGAGAGGGCGAGTTCAATTTGATCGTTGGAGAAACCTTCACAAGAAAGCTTCTCGTAAACGGCTTTGAGTTTCTTTGCTTTTTGGGCCTTGGAGAGAGAATCTTGTGGCGGATTCAGATCGGTTTGGGATTGGGCGGAGTGGCCGGAGTTGAGTAAGAGTCGACGAAGGCGGTTCTCGTTCTCTGCCGATATCTGGAGGCGCGGAGCAGACGATGACGTTTGGCTGGCTTTGGATAAAGAAGAAGAAGAAGCGGAAGTAGGTTTTCTGTTGCTTTGCTTCTGTGGCCTTTTTTGGGGGGGCATATTTTCCTCACTTTTGGAAGGGTTTCCAGAGAGACGCAATGTTTATTGCAGTGAAAGAAATTAGGAAATAGACCTAACCTCTGAGAGAGATGAAATTTCTACCGTTACGAACGAAACCCTCGCGTAAAAAATACGCGTCTATTTAAAGACGGATTTTACCGATGAGAAAAAAATACTTGCGTCATGAATACGCCTTTTGTAACCGTTAAGCGCGAAACTTTTTTTTTTTTTCCTTCATTTTCTCTATTTTGAGAGAAAAAAAAAAAAAAAAGGAAAATCGTCGCTTCGCATGAAGAGAGTGAGGGACTGGGAGAAGTATATGAGAAACGCTTGTAAACACTTGTTTTTATTTCTTTTAATAAGGGTTCATTTAACTTATGCTTATAAAAAAGTTAATTTATCTTTTTAGAAATTTTTTTTACATTTAATACAGTATTTTCATTGAATTTAAAAAATGAAATACATTAAATATATATTATTTTAATCAGTCTCATTAAATATTGTATTTCTCTTTTAATAATAACAGAAAGCAAAATCAAAACATAAAAATATGAACCAAACGGACCTTAAGAAAATTATTAGTCACGAGGTGAATGCTAAACAGTTGTAAACACTATTAATCATGAGGTGCTAATCTCTTAACCACAAAAGAAAAATAAGTGGCAAATTATCTCATAATATTTCAGCCAAAGAATATATGTCATGGTCATGACATGAGCCAAGAAATTAGGGTTTTTTTTTTCCTTTCTTTTGGCACATACATAAACTATAGTACAATATTAACTATTAAAAAGTTAATACTTTATTATCTTGATTTACTCTGCATGCGAGCATAAACAAAAAGAAAGATATGTACAAATTAACCCCTATCAAACAAAAAATATATATACAAACTAGGTGTAATCGAATCGAGTTAATTCGAGTTCGATTCAATTTTAAAACTCGAAATTCGAAATTTTGATTTGAATTGAATCAAGTTTCGTTTTTCATATTTGATATCAATTTGATAGGTTCGACAAAATTATAAATATGGGCACTAAATAATATATTTTTATCATTTATTTATATATTACATATATTTTAAAATAAAAAATTTATAAACTCGTAAATCTCTCTAATCGAATATTACAATACTTGAATTTGACTCAATTCATCATTTGAGTAGTTTAAACTTAACTTGATCAAATTCAAATATTAACCAAGCTAAACTTGAATAGTTTACGAATGGCTTAACTTGTTTACTCCTCAATACAAACATACCTTTTCCTTTTTAAGAACTAACTAATTATTTTAAATCTATCAATTTTTGGACATAAAGAAGGATCAAGGGCTAACATAAAGGAAACCCTTTTATAGTTTTCTTCACCACTCATGGATAATGGTCAAAGTTCGACACAAAAGCTAATTAAGTCGCCAAACAACATTCTCTTTAAATGCCTACACCAAAGCTTCTCCGTCAAGATTTGATATGTACATGAGTCGGATCTTTCGTCGGATTCATGAGCCGAATGTTCGAATTTGATGCAGGCTAAATTTGGATACAAGTTTTTAAATTTGAATTCGATTCAATTTATTTTATTATTTTATTATAAAAAAATTATTTAATTTTTAAATATATATACAAATATTAAATATTTTTTAAAAATTTAATTTTATTTTGAAGATTAAGCGAGCCCAATTAGGATTCAAATAAATTTTAAAAATATCGATCCAACCCGAATTATAGTAACTCTTGATAATTACAAACATTAAATCATATTTTTGTACACACAATTGACCTCCATGAACGACATCTAGACTACACTGGAATATTTAATATGTACTTTATCAATTAGGAAGACTCAAGTTGTTCTCAAACAGACAAGACAATGATAATTGAAGAAGCGAAAGTGAAAGCTTTAACATTTCAGACTTGCAGCTTTAGCCATACCAGGAGAATGGGTAATAAAGCTGCCCACTCTTTAGCTAAGCTTGGTTTAGATCTAATTAAAGAATTGGTCTTTGTAGACGAGTGCCCGGATGTAATTGCTAGCATCGTACATGATGACTGTAACTCTGATTAAGCAATGAATGAATTTTCATCTTTTCAAAAAAAAAAAAAATCTCTCTTTTGTATTAAACTTCAGTTTCGCGTTGTGTTATCATATTCGAGGATGTGACTCAAACAATGACCCTTAATATAAGATCTGATTGACTAAAAATATCATCATCACAAGAATTACAAGCACCTAAAGCTAAAAGCAGCTGTTTGATGAGGAAAGCTCTAATGATGTCTCTCTGATATCTCGCACGTATGACACTCACTCACTCACCCCAGTAGTTAATCAGTCCACTTCCCGTACCTCCATGGCTTAACCTTCAAACAACAGTCATCTTTGCTTACTTTGATTTCTCCCTTACCTTTCTGTTTCTCTCTCTGTAACTTTTGTAGTAAAAGCAAAGAAATCTCAGACCAACTGATTATCAAATATCTCCCCTCCGCCCTCTCTCCTTCTCCATAGTCCATACGCAAAACACACACTTTCATTCGATATCTCTAGCTACAATGGAAACCCAAGCCCCGATTCCTTGTCCAAAGCCACCCAAAGTCGACTATCGCTCCAACGTTGACACTTCTCGCCCTTTTCGCTCTGTAAAAGAAGCCGTTGCTGTCTTTGGTGAGCGGCTTCTCGTTGGAGAGATATATACTCCAAAGCCTTACACTTACAGCCGCCCTCCTAGCCAAGAGATTACTTGGTTTTCACCAAGTCCCCAAAACCGTAAAGAAGATGATCAGGAGATCAGTAACCATGATCAAGGGGTTCTGGATAACTTAAAGAAGTTTGAATCTGAGCTTGAGGAAACAAAGGCGGAGTTGAAGTTGCTGAAGGAGAGAGAATCTGAAACAGAAATTGCGTTGGCTTCACTTAATGCTGAACTTCACAAGAATATGTCTAAGTTGGCTGAAGCTGAAGCGGCAGCAGCTAAAAGGGCAGCGATAACGCCAAGAAGTGTGAGTTTTGAGATGAGAAATAGAGAAGATATAGCGAGAGAGGAAGAGAGGAGGAGAGAGAGAATGAAAAGAATGGAGAATAACTCAACCTTGTCTCAGATATTGAGTATAGGTGAGAATGAAGGGTATTTTGGAGGGAAAAGAGAAAGGAAGTTGATGAAGAAGAAGCCTATTGTTCCTCTGGTGGGAGACTGGCTTTTCAAGAAAAAAGGGTCGCCTCACAACCCTCTCTATGCCTCTCCTCAAATGTATTTTAATTAAGAAAAAAGGATCTCGATCGATCGATCTCATAAAAGTGTTTGTTTTACATTTTTGTTTTTCTCATTATATGATTATCTTCATAAAGTTGGAAAACAAGGTAAGCATTGGTCGTATGATGTTGCACAGGACAGAAGTGAAAGCAAGTTTTTTTTAGCATATATAAAAGTAAAATTAATTTGTCGGGGTTCATGTGTAAAATATGGAGAGGGTGTTTGTATTTGTCCAATGTAATTAAAGAAATTCATCATGTTTTATTCTTCAAATTTTCTGCCCTGCCAAACATAATGAGTTACTAATATTAAGTTTTCTGTTTGTGAAACATGCAATCCATCTGTCTTGATGATCATCTTGACATATATTGTTTGAATCAAAGACAAAACACAAATTTCGATCAAATTAATAATTGGGTCATCACTCCTGAGTCATATTTGGATGTAGTAATTTTAAATAGGACATAATTACACCACACGAATATAACAGAAACAAAAATAATTGAATTACAACATAAAATATAATAAAATATGAAAAAATAATACTAATTATTAATATATTAAAATTTATATAACATATCAAAATTTATATAATATAAACATTCAATTTATCAAATTTAATAATTATTCCCTGATCAAAGAAAGAAAGTTAAATTAATTTTGGTTTTTAAGGAGATAAGTCCTAGCCCTTTGTCGAATTTCTTTTGTACAAGGCCGAAGCCCGGCGACCCTCGCCCCATGTCCACAGTTCAAAAGTTAATATCTCCTATTTTCTTTTTTTCTTTTTTTAAATTAATTTTAAAGTGCTAGATGCTAAGGGCTTTTGTCAGTTTGCGCTTCGAGGATTCCAGCCACAATCACCACAACATAACTTTATGCAGATTCGAAGCCAGAAGCATCGCCTAAAACTCGTTAAACTATAAAATAGAAACGAAAAGCCCAAGAAGGAAAACGGAAAATTTTTCAAGTTTAGAAAGGATAGAGTAATTAATCACAAATTTCTTTGATTACTAGTATTCCTTTTCCATCCGTCCAAATCAAAATCAAATTTGATTTGGAGATGCAAGCCATGGTTATTAGCCCAACATATTGCTGCAGGACCCATCAATCCCTAGAACCCTCCTGTTCTCGTCCCATAACCACCAAGGTTCATTTCTCTCTGCTTTATTTTTCTGAAAATTTGGTTCGAATTTTGAAGATTCTAATGATAATTTCCGATTTGCCCAGCCCTCTAGCTTCTTTGGCACCCGCGTCTCGCTCGCGAAAGGGCGTAATCCTGCGCGGCGCAGCTCATGGCGTTGTGTGCGGATTCGATCACCTGCTCTCACGCGTAGGCAAGGTCAGTTTCTTTCGTTTCGATTTCTTTGCTATACTTTTAGGTTAATTTCGAACTATTTACCTCTGCTTGATTAGAGAAAATAATTTCATTACAAGCTTGAAGTTGAAATCTTAGCTCTGTTGACCTAAATAGCATATTAGGAGCTGGCTCTTTTTATTTTATCAATATACAATTGATTGCTATTGCTTTATTTATTTTTCTTCCTCCGAATTTCTGCAATTGATTATGTTAAGAAATTTGAGTTTATTGCTCTCTATAGTTAGATCTTTAGTTTATCTGCATATGTCGTTGCAAAAAGTCTCTATATATTTATCACATGGTTTATGAATAATTTTTGAATAATTAAATTTCTATTAGTTACTGATAATATCTTCTTCCTATTTCCCTTTGAATTGTTGAATCTTCTAAAGTGTTCTAAATCTGTAGAAGCTTGCTTTGTTTTGAGTTCTTACAGTTGTAAAGGCTGTGGCCACTCCTGATTCAGCCTTGGAGTTGCCGCTAACAGCAGAGAATGTCGAGAGCGTGTTGGATGAAATTCGACCATATCTGATTGCTGATGGGGGGAATGTGGCATTACATGAGATTGATGGTAATATTGTGCGGTTGAAGCTACAAGGGGCCTGTGGCTCGTGTCCGAGTTCTGTTATGACAATGAAGATGGGTATCGAGAAACGTTTAATGGAAAAGATACCTGAAATTGTTGCAGTGGAACCGATAACTGATGAAGAAACTGGCCTTGAGCTGAATGAAGAAAACATTGAGAAGGTAATCTCATCACAGCCTTATTAGCTCTTAAAATTTATGTTCTCCTTCCATCACTACTATATAAGGAGAGCTGCTTTTTGCTTTATATTTTAACTTTCCACTAACAAGGAAAAAAGAGATTGAGAGAAAAAGCCAATATGGTAAAGTAAGGGATCTGTTTTTCTTTTCCTCCTGAATTTGACTAAATCAATGGAAGCAACAGGCTGGGAAATGAACCTTGAGGATGCAGACCTGGATTTAAGCCCCATAGTTCAAGATTTGTTTTGAATCTTTGATAAAAACTTTTTCTTTTCTTCTAGTTGAGGGTTAATACCTAAGGTTTTAGTATTGAAAAGAAAAGAGTACTAGTGACATGTGAACAAGTTTCTAACTCCTATGGTGTTATAGCGTAAGGGAAAGAGTACAGTTAAGAAACTTAAGCTAAAGTTTGCAGTAATGATTTCAAATCCCCATGCAAACCATTCTTGAGTTCATCCATTAAGTTGCCAAACATGAAAATATGTTTATTTTATACCTTATTATAGCATTTTAAATCTAACCATCATAATTAAATCATCTCTATAGATTAATTAATCAAACTATGTCAGCCAAGTCAAGTAGTCAACATTCTTTTCAATTTTGTTGTTTTCTAATTCCAACTACTTTCTGGGGGTTCCTTTAGATTATTACCCTAGTATTGTTGATCCTCACAAAATTAGAAGTAGTTTAATTTCCACTTTTTGGCTAACAGTTGATGGCCGCTTGCTCAAAGTTTAACACCTCCCCTGATTTATTGCTTGAATTGGGCATTTGCCGTTTTACCTAAATGACTGTAACTGGGTCTATGTATGGTTTATTTAGTGGTTCAACATATGTTTCTTTACTAGTTAAGCCTCGGCTACCTAGCCTTTGTTTCCTTTGTCAAAACCAAATTAGATGATTGAATGCATAAGAAGAGCTGTAAGATTAGTCTAGCTCTTTGCATATTGAGGGCCATGGATTCAGGATGATTGTATAAAGCACTTTTGTTCTGTTGTTTTTGCCTTTTTGGCTTCTATCTATGGGCATTTGGTGCTTTTTCTGTAAATTTTGTTTGGTGTATGCACTATGCATCCCCCAGTTTGTTGGTTTCATCATTGGTATTAAATATTAATGTTAAAATATTGTGCATTGTGTATCATGGTAGGTACTTGAAGAAATTGGGGATAAATAAATGTCAACTTATTCTGAACTTGTATGTTATGTCAGGTACTTGAAGAAATTAGGCCCTACCTGGTTGGGGCAGCGGGTGGATCTCTTGAATTAGTTGCCATCGAGGAGCCAATAGTGAAAGTTCGAATCACGGGTCCTGCAGCTGGGGTCATGACTGTTAGAGTGGCTGTTACACAAAAATTGCGAGAGAAAATTCCAACCATTGCAGCAGTTCAACTTCTATGATTTCGATTCAAGAATTTCCCATTAACAATATGGTTCCCAAATAAAAGCATTTCTTGTTAGGCTTGTAAAACTTGTATGGATAGTGAATTCCTGGTGTATAGTTTCTATATTTTAGTCGGATGCCAGTGTGAAATAGTACTCATATTTTGGTAAAATTCAATTCAACTACAAGAGTAAAGGGTGAAAACAATTTTTGATTGAATATATGGGTCTATGATCAATAAGGGGCTATAAAATAGAAAGAAGATCTGGAGGATTTGTCAATAAGCTCCCAAGATGGGTTAAAATACCAAGTGAGCTGTATGAAATATTAAGCCCAGAGTCACCCAAGTTTGTATTTTTTTGGATGAAGCTCAAGTCATTATTTTTTTCCCCCCATAAGCAAACCTAAATCTGTGGCCTGCGCACAAGTCTGATTTAAAGGCCCGGCTAAGCGTTGTCGAGTTTAGGCCTAATCCTGCAATTTTTAACCTAGGCGCCTTCCTTCTTCTTTTTTATTTTTATATATTATATATATATATATATTAAAGGTTCATTTGTTTTGTGAAAAGTAATTTTTAAAAAATGATTTATATATTTTTTTGTGTTTGTTTAGTTGAAAATTGTTTGGCCAACAAAAAATATTTTTTGGGTTAATGAAAATTAAATTCAAATTTTCAAAAAATATCTTGCACTTTTGAAAAACGTAAGATATTTTTCGAAAACTGAAACAAAACAAAAAAAAAATCAATTTTTTTTTAAATAAAATAAAAAATAGTTGATCCCTACATATAAAGATCGATTAATTAAAAATATAAGTCAAAGTAAAGCAAAAAATGATAGATCCCTAAATGTAGGGATCGATCCTTTTTATATCAATATAGATTTTTCAAAAATAATCAAATAACGAAAAATATTTTACGTTGAATCATCCAAACAATAAAAAATATCAATTTTTTAAAAAAATTAATTAATTTTTCAAAAAATATTTTTCACAAAACAAACGAATCCTAAAACAAAGAAAATTGTACAATGAGAAAAAATAAAATGATTTGGAACACAATTTCCTTTACATTTTGCGTGGACAAATTGGATTATTTCAATTTTTATTGAGAAAACATTAAAAGTAGTCGGCAATGGGAAAACATAGCAGAAAAACAGAGGTGGCCCTGAATTATTGAATGGTGTTCTAGAAAGGTTTTGGATTTAATTATCCAGACTTTCCCCAAGTTCTAGAAGTGGAAAAATAAAACCTTCGTTATTATTACGAAAGACCAATCACAGAGGATAATTTTGTTCAAATTCCACGGTCAATGTGGGTTTTGATTGTGATTTGTGCAATTTATTATCCGTCATTTTCATATCCATTTCTTTATTTTGAGTCCAGTGTCTAGTTTGATTAATATGTAATTTAATATCGAATTATATCACTTCTATCAATTTAATATTTAAAAAAGAAAAATTTATAATCAAATATTCGAGCTTAAATTCTGTCTAACACATTGTTTCATTAACTAATACCGTAATACCATTAGTCAAAATGTTTGGCATGTTAAAATTAATCAATAAAAAAATGCCATGTATTATATTATTTTTATTTTTTAAAATAAAAAAGAATAAAAATTGAAAAAAAATTTTAAAATTTAAAATTTTAAAAATGAAAAAATCATAAATAAATAATCTGTTTTTATTTTTATTTTTTATGTTAAAGCCTTTATTTTTGAAAAAAATATATTATTTTTCTTAAAAATTTTATTTTTGAAATTAAAATCAAAATTTTGGATAGTAAAAAAACTAAAAATAATTTAATAATTTAATTCAAATTATCTCAAGTAATATTTTGAAAGAATTTCTGATAAAATAAAGAAAAATGATGTTGCTGATATTTTGGCAATCAATACTATTACTAGTTGGAAACAATTGATATCGAGTTCGTAGAACTAAAAAAGCCTATAGCTAGTTGGAGACAATCGCGCGATAGCGTTCGTATAACTAAAAAAGACATAGCTAGTCGGAGAAAATCGCGCGCTAGCGTTCGTATAACTAAAAAACCCATATCTTTCTTTAGTGAAACAATTTATATTTTGTACATTGATCCTGATTAAAAAATTATCACATATTTTATTTATTTATTTTTTACTTGTTATAAATATAATTGTCTTGAATATTTGCTGCATAAATATGTTAGCTGAACTTAACGGAGTACTCTCACAAACAAAGTTCTTTACCAAAACCCACTCTAATTTTTCTTCAGGAATGAAGCTCTTCTCAAAGAACCTAACTGCAACCGACTGCCTCAAAAGGTTGTCCGTCCCAAAAAGGGTTCTAAACTCCTTACCAGAGTTTCATGGAGGACATGCCGTGGAATTGCAAGTCAGGTATAAAACCATGGAGTGGCCGCTTGTTTGCACCATTCGCAAGAAAGGACGTTATAAGAAACCTGTTCTCTCCAAGGGCTGGAGAAAGTTTGTTCTTCGAAACAGCTTGAATGTTGGTGATCAACTTACACTTTACAAGGAGGAAGATGACTCAAGTTCATTGCATTATAGGGTTGAATTGAAGAGAGCAACCAGAACCAGGCCATCTAGCGCAAGAAGCTACAAAAATGTTGAAGAGAAGAGAGTGCCAGTGCTAAACTACATCGATCAAACATCTGCAGCAATAACAAGCTGCTGTCCACTCCACCAATTTGGATCAGTTCGAGGCACCGACAGAGCCACTAACGAAACAAACAACACCCTTTTCAAACAATTCAACTCCGGATCCGACATAAGCGATGTAGTGGATGTCAACAATCAAGAGAATAGCAAATCAAAATATAGTAAAGAACAAGAGAGAGAACTCAAGCAGTTTGGCGCCATTGTTAACTCTCTCAAGCAGTTTGGCTTATCTACCGGCGGTGCTGAACTCGTCGATAGTAAGGGCCAAGCTAGTCTCAGAAGTGACGGTGCTAAAGAAGAGACAGCAGTACTTGGGCAATATTTCAATCTCGGCTTGACTGTGGGTGGTCCAGTGGTTCATGTTCATGATCATGATCAAGCTACCAGCAGCAAACCATTTTACAAAACTGATCAAAGGGTCGGTTTTGAATTGGATAAGATTCTCGGGAGTGTTGTTAATTTAGATTTAACCTTGGGCCACCAATATTAATTGTTTGATGGGGTTACCATTGGCTTATAATTTGATCCATATGTAGTTGTTTTACGTTCTCTACTATGTATTTTCAATGTGAATTTTGTTCTTTATTAATCATTGTATGTAGGATTTTAGGGGGGTTAAAATTTAGTAGATATAATGGCTTAATTTAAAACTTTGTTTCATCATTTATATATGGATTTGATGATGAGGAAGTCGTTAGCCGCCTTGTCTTGGTGACCACCCGGTCCACCCGTACGAGCATTGACCGTTTTTTTTTTTGGATAGGCAAAGTTTTTATTTATCCAAAAGTAGCATGCACTGCTACATCAATACAACCAGCATAGCTGGCAAACAAATGTACTATTTTACAATGTCTTCTTTAAATAGCTAAGAACCAATTATGCTATCAGTGAGCTTTTTAACCCCCATGCTACATGCAAATCTCTATTAACAGTATCATCCTTTATGGTTTTCATCCCCCTAGTCTATAGCTAACCTCCTCCTTGATTTTCTCAAGCATTTGCATACATTGCTGAGGTTGTT
Source organism: Fremontodendron californicum (assembly GCA_030761205.1). Classification (NCBI taxonomy): domain Eukaryota; kingdom Viridiplantae; phylum Streptophyta; class Magnoliopsida; order Malvales; family Malvaceae; genus Fremontodendron; species Fremontodendron californicum. Next base: position 42,776,211 of record JAULJL010000002.1, on the reverse strand, counting down.
TACCAAATCTGCGGTTATTCCTCTCCCTCCATACATGATATATGAGAGCGTTCCAAGCAATTCGAAGCACTGTAGCAATAAGAGATTTACCCTTTAGCTTCCTCTTTGCCCATTGAACTTCAAAGTCCCAGCTTCTGATGACTCTATGAAACTTACATAAGTGCAGAATCTCCCTCCATACTGCCTTAGAATACTCACACTCAAAGAATAAATGGTCTCGAGTCTCCATTTGTTGACTGCACATATCACAAGTTCCATTAAGATCCATTCCCCATTCCATCAATCGATCTTTTGTAGGGAGCTTGTTCTGAATTGCCATCCATGATATTTGGGAATGCCTTGGAATATGGTAGGCATACCATACCAATCTATCCCAATCCACCTTTGGCTGCCTTGGCCTGATTTGCTGCCACACTTTAGCCACTGAAAACCTGTCCCCAGGAAATTTCCAAGCTAATCTTCCATTATTCTGATAGGTAAATTGAGCTGCTAATGGTCGCAATTGTAGGATTGCATTGACCGTTTTGCTTATCAATAATTCATTTAATATAGGGATAGGGGGACCCAGCCAAAAAGCCAATGCAGATTGTCTGATAAAAATTTCCAGATCGCATCTGTCTAAATTTCAACCGTCTTTGACGGGGAAAGAGTAGAGCTATCAATCTACATCTAGTTGCCCCTTCCTGATCATCATCACTGATGATTTCTTTAGCCTCTTTCTCTCTAGCAGATTAATTAGACTGTAATTTACATCTCCAATTGCTTATTTTGTTATATATAGTTAATTTCTTGATGCCAGGCCTGATCTTGTTGTATTTTTAGGTCATGACATAGATCCAATATTGAACTTTAGAATGAACAAAATTAATTGCAATCACACCAATATTGTGGACATTTTTTTTTTTTTTGCAAATCGTGGCCTCAACGCTTACCAGCTCACCAGTCACCATGAGTTTCATTATGAGCATCAAGGAATTCTTGGCCCAAGTTTTGGGCAAAATAAGGCAAACCAAAGGATGAGAAATAAGGCAAGCGAGTGATAGTAAAATTCTTTGTGCACAATGTACGCCATTTTGGTTATAGGTACCTAATGCAAAGGCAGACTGTTGACGCTTGGTTTTTTAGGGTAAAAAAAGAGAGATAACTCTTGATGGAAATTTTTAAGAAATTATAGGAATGAAAGAGAATTAACGAAATTTTTTGACTTAAACGTCGAAATGCACATTGAAATCCAACATTTTTTTTGACCATTTTTTGTTCTTTGACAGGTTAGACGAGCCTCTTACAAGCTTTCCTTCACAAACCCAAAAAGACATCAGCATGAGGATAGCATGATCAGATATTCTATTGTTTTTGGTGTGATTTTATGTTTTTTTTTATGAGTATAATTATTACTAATGTAAGTGTAAATATCGGTGTGGATCACCCAGCCAGCAGCAGCCATCGTTTTCAAAGCCGACATATTCAAAGTTTCAAACTAGAGGTTGGAAATTTTGGGTGATGACTGATGAGTGACTGGCCAGAGCCGAGGTGCATGGGTCTTTTTGGGTTTTATCAACGCGATCTAAGGCATTATTAATAAGTAAATAAATTATTAATTAAAGGTTACCTTTGCTTTTGGTTGGTGCCATTATACATACGTATATACATAACCTACTACATATATTATTGTTTATACAATGTGTATACGTATATATAAACAAATTAAAGCTTTGCTATGTAAGATCTTTTAGGGGCGTTGCGTACCCTTTAATTACGTTTATTATTATTATTATTATTATTATTATATAACATGGTAGAATGACGAAAAACTCCATCATTTAAAGCTACTATTTTTACTATTTATTTTCTTTAAAAAAAAATTAATTAAAAATTAAGTGCTTGGGGATAAAAAAAAACGTAAATATTAGTAGTATTTTTTAAAATTGAAAAACCTAATTTTGTGAATATAATTTTAAAATTTGTTTCTTATTAGTATAAAAATACAAAAATTTTACTTTTGTAATAGTTGTTAGTAACTTAGAGGAAGAATAAAAACATAAAACATATATTTGATAAAACGTAATAGATACTTAATCAAATGAAACATTTTTTTATGATAAGAATAATAATACTAATAATTAATTTATTGAATAGATTCTAATTTTCCACTATTTGTTCGTATGAAAGAAAGGGCTTTCATGGTTTTTTTTCTTCTATCCTAGTAAAAGCTTGCGATTGTGTTAGAAAATTAATTAATAATTAAAAAGTCATTAACCAACGCAAGCAAGAAGTGTTAAGTTGCTTAGCTTTTGCGACTTAAGAGCTTAACATTAATGGGACGTGCAAATGAACCCTTAAAACGTGCTCTATGTTGTATGAGCACGTGCCTCTCTTGGGTACCTGACTAGCTGCCCATGCGCCTTATTTATTTGGTTTCTAGAACAAGCCTCTTTTTGGTTTAATATATACTAGATTAGATCTCCGCACGATGTCGCGAAAATCAAATGTTAAATATACGATGATAATATTTTTAAAAACGAAAATTAACAATTAAACAAAAAAAAGATTAATATTTTATAAAATAACAAAAGAGAACTATCATAACAATTTAGAGTTATAAACAATTTTTAAAGTCAGCTTAAAAAATAAATCTAAGTGAAACAAATTTTTTCCTAAAATGAATCACAATGACAAACTATGTAAAATATAAAATGAATTGAGAAACGACACGAACACAACATAGAAAAAATAATTAAAACACAACACGAAAAATTTCATAAGAATACATGAACATGGAAAAATATACATATATAAAATAAATTATTAACGTGTAAAAATTTATATAAATTTATAATATTTTACATAAATTATTAAAGTGTAAAAATTTATAATACTTTGAAAGAAAAAAATACGAACACGTCAGGAACATACAATTTTTTCTCTATATCGAATCACTATTACAAATCATGCAAAATATATCATAAATTGAGATACGACAAGAACACACAATTTTTTTCTCTAAATTGAATTACAATGAAAAACTATATAAAATATTAGATGAATTAAAACACGACACGAACATGACATAGGAAAAAATAAGTAAAACACAACATGAAAAATAACATGAACACGAACACAAAAATGAAAAAATAATTAAAACACAACACGAAAAATAACATGAACATGATACGAATATACGAACGCCTAAAAATATACATAAAACGAATTATTAACTTTTAAAAATTTATATAAATTTATAATACTATGAAAAAAAATGAACACAACACAAAATAGAAAAAATAACATAACACGAAAAATAACACAAACACGATATGGATACACAAGCGTTTAAAAATATACATAAAATAAATTATTAACGTTTAAAAATTTATATAAATTTATAACACTTTAAACACAAAAAAAATACGAATACACAAAATTTTCTTCAACCTACCATATTTTTTTTTTTTCCACCAACTAAAAAAAAGGGGACCCACTCAAAAAAAAGCCTAACACGTGGATAGGCTCAAAATTATGCAAAAATTATAAGATTTATTGTATGGATATATATATATATATATATATATATTTATCATACCATACCATTATATAATATAATATTGACTACATAAATTTTTTAGGATCCAACACGTAATTTTTTCTTTGATAAGAAAGGGAAAAAAAAAACAAAGAAAATGAAAGAGAAAGAGAAGAAAAATTAGAAAAATTTGTATGTTCGTGTTCATATTTTTTTTTTTTTTGTGTATTTTAAGTATTAATTTATATAAATTTTTACATGTTAATAATTTGTTTTATGTATATTTTGACACCTTCGTATATTCGTGTAGTGTTTATTTTTTTTTAATTATTTTTCTTATGTTGTTTTCGGTGTCATGTCTCAATTTATTTCATATTTTGCATAATTTGTCTTAGTGATTCAATTTAGAGAAAATTTTGTGTGTTCGTAACGTGTTCGTGTTTTTTTGTGTGTGTTCAATATATTATAAATTTATATACGTTAATAATTCGTTTTATATAGATTTTGACACATTCGTGTATTCATGTTATGTTCATGTTTTTTTTCGTGTTGTGTAATGTTTTAATTATTTTCCTATGTTGTGTTTGTGTCGTGTCTAATTCATCCATATTTTGTTCGTGTGTTTAAAGTATTATAAATTTATATAAATTTTTACACGTTAATAATTCGTTTATTTATATTTTGACAAGTTCGTATATTTGTGTCGTGTTCATATTATTTTTTGTATTGTGTTTTAATTATTTTTCTTATCTTGTGTTCGTGTCGTGTCTCAATTAATTTCATATTTTATATAGTTTGTCATTGTTATTCAATTTAGAGAAAAAATTGTGTATTCGTATCGTGTCTCAATTAATGACATATTTTGCATAATTTGTCATAGTAATTCAATTTAGAGAAAAAATCGTGTATTCGTGACATGTTCATGTTATTTTTTGTGTTTTCAAAGTATTATATATTTTTACGCATTAATAATAAGTTTTATATAGATTTTGACATGTTCATGTATTCATATCGTGTTCATGTTATTTTTTGTGTAGTGTCGTTTTTAATTATTTTCTCATGTTGTGTCTCAAATTATCTCATATTTTGAATAATTTGTTATAGTGAATTCACTCTAAATTCATTTACTTAAAATATTAGTAAAACATAAAAAATTATTTAAATAAATAATAATTATTTAAAATGATTTAATTTAAATTTATTAATGATTATTAATTTAATTAAAAATTTATAAATATTAAAATAATCCCCAATAATTCTAAGTATATATGTATATATTTCACCACCTTATCAACATTGAGGTCAAAGAATATAGGCAGCTTCAGAGTTTTCTTTTTTATATAATAATATATATATTTTTTCACTTTATGGTACCGAATAGGTGAAAATTGATTGAGAGAAGAGAGTAAGAAAAACAGAAATTTGTGGTTTTAATTAATCATGATGTTTTTTGTATTAGTTTTTTTATTTATTTGAAAAATAACAATATATATTTTAAAAACATTTAATCTACTCTTTACCTTCAATTCTTATTTAACTTACCCAAAAAAATTAAGTGATTATAACGATAGACCACAAAATAAAGATGACAGCGGATCGGATATCTATATTTTTTGTATTATTCAAATTTGTAAAATTATTTTAAAATTAAAATCCGTAAATTATCCGCATTTAATCTGCATATTACTATCCGAATCTCAATTAAATAACATTATCCGCCGGATATCCGAATCCGCTAAAAATTCGAATTCAATAAATCAAATTTTTTAAAAATAAAAATATAAAATCAAACAAAATTTATGTGTTTTACAAATAAGCGAATTCGGATTCGGATATTCGAATCCGCAGAAGTAATGCGGAATCTGATAATGAATATCCAAAGTTTCATATCCGCATCTGTTCCGAATCCATTGCGGATAGTAATTATAATATTTGAATCTAACTTTTATCCGAATTCACAAAAAATGAATCGAATATCCGAATCCGTATTTTAAATTGTCATCCTTACTCAAATATATTAGTTTGTAATAAGTTAGAATGATTTTGTTTTATGGAGTAGTTAATTTTTTAAAAATAAAATAAAAACTAATAACCAAAACAAAACTTTTAATCTTTTAAAAGTTATATATTTTACTAGTGTATATACACACAATCACGAAAACATAAATTATTTATTCAACAAATCCACTAATTTCAGATTCATTGGGCTATGAAAGAATTACTATAATTACCACAATGATAATTAGTAGTAAATAACTTACATAACATGCTCCAAGTCCAATATTATTGGATTAATAACCACTTTGTACTGTTTGACACATTAATTAGATGATTTTTTTCTTCGATAATTTACATTTTGGTTTATTGAATTTAGTATTAATTTTTATATAGGTCACAAACCTTTAATTTTATCAAATTGCATCACTAAACTTCTATTATTAATAAATTAGGTCACTATACTAATTCCGTTGAGTAATTCTAACGAAAAAGCTGATGCAACATTCATATATTTTTTACATCTTATCAAGATAATATTTGATTGGCATTTTAGGTAAAAAAAATTCACGCTGAATCTGTTTTTTCGTTATAATTACTTAACAAAATCAACATAAATGACTTAATTTATTAATAAAAAAAGTTTAATAATGTAATTTAATGAAATTAATTTTTTGTGATATATATGAAAGTTGATAATAAACCTTCTCAAATTTTTGGGAACTGAAAGAATTAGGCTTTTTTATTGGAATATAGCCAAAAAAAAAATTTTATCAAATTACCGTTACTTTTTAATTATTTCCCAAAGTACGCCTTTTTTTTTTCAGCTGGGAAATCGCCATCCCCCATGGCGATTTCCCTTGGTGTTTTTTGCAAATTTGCAAAAAAATACCAAGGGAAATCGCCACCCCCCATGGCGATTTCCCTTGGTAATTTTAGCCAATTTTGCTAAAACCATGAAGGGAAATCGCCATGGGGGGGTGGCGATTTCCCTTCATGTATATTTTTTTTTAATTAATAAACAAAAATTATATTAAAACAATATTTTATTTTAATTTGATAAATTTATTTTTAAAAATTATAAATTAAATTAAAATATTTTTTTTATAGGTTTGGTTATTTATTTTTTTAAAATATATATTAAAAATGTAATTTAATTTATTATTACAATTTTATAAAAAATAAAAATATATTTCTTATTAAAATTTCAAAAGAAGATTATATAATTTGGATTAAAACTGGATATTTGATAAAAAAAATTTAATTTAATTTCTGATTAAATTTTTTTTTCTTATTATAATTTAAAAAGAAAATTAAATTAAAATGAAAAAAAGAAAAGCAACTTATCATGTAATTTGGATTATTATATTAAAATTAAATAACAACATTAAGATATAAATTAAAATAAAATATAACAATGAATTTCCGAACAAATTACATGAAATGCAAAACATATAAATTTATATTAGAAATTTAAAACACATTACAATTATTCTAATTATTGCGTGGTGTAGAGCAACAGTGTCGAGTTCTTCTAGTGCGTGGTGGTTGCACCCGTCGTTCAACCTCGTCAGTGGCACGTATTCGCGGTCCACCACGACCTCTTGCTATAACCGCCACTGGTTCCGGTTGTATGTCATCAGTCGTTTCATCCGTATCAAAAATTTGAAACCCACTGCTGGATGAGCCAACACCTAGTTCACCCATAACGGGAACCTGACTACTAGATGCACCCATAAATGATGTAGCATCAAATGCTGACGAAGGGGTTCCAAACTGATACATGGATGTTAAATATGCTGAACTTGGACTTAGGACGGGGAGCTGGTCATCTAACCTCGTTCTTGGCGGTGATGGTCGGTAACACTCATCAACGTCATATCCGGGGTGACTTACGGAATAACGATGGCTGGATGGTACTCCATGATCCCGTTCAGGTTCAGGATGATCAAATGACATCCTCGGTGCTGTGAACTCCGATGAGGTCGGTTGACGCCTTCGCCCACGTTGTCGGCGAGGTCTAGGAGCATCCATATCCTGTGTAGGAGGGACTGGAGCTGAAGTTTGTCCGGTAAATGGCATACTCCTAACATCCTCGTGCATCGACGGTGGACAAACGAAAGGCCGACCTTCATTTCTATACCATCTTATGTAATCAGCAGACGGGTTGAAATTATTACCAACAATCGGGTAACCTGTCGGAATTCGTTCAAAACGTATGTTCCACCATTGGATCCAACGTTCATGCTTCGCAGGCCAGAATTCATCATTACGACCACGCATGTCGACCTTGTGAAGCTTATCAAGGTTCATCGGGGCTGCAGGAATTGGTTGTTGCATCCCAAATTGTCGCAACACCCGGTCAGTTTGGTGCCACTCTACATATGAAAAGCATATCAATGCTGTGTTTGCTTTCCATATATTGAAATTATTGTAGGCATCCGATGGGAGGCATGCCATAATTTCACTCGAGGAATATGGCATCCACAGAAACTGCGAATAATTATTACAAATTATTAGTTTCATAAGGATTAAATAAAAAAAAAAACTTCAATGTAACAATCGAAATATTTACCTTATCATATCCTAGTCGATCTAGTCGTAGTCTTATACTTGCAAGATCGCTCGGAGTCTCTGTAAAATCTCTACCCGTACTCCTACTCCACCTATTAAAATGCATATAATATCTTAATGACCTATAAAAATACAATTTCGTACAAAATTAATAAAATAGTAAAGATTATTACCTGCTTGCAAGGGGGTATACAGCCGAAATATCCACGCGCGGAGCAAGAAATGGTAGCCGATACCAAGCCCATGATTGTAGAAGCACTAGACATCCACCTATGTCATGGTTTTTTGGAACTGTAGCTCGGCAAAGTTCTCTATACAAAACTGCCAAACACGCAGAACCCCAACTATAATTTGCTGCTTCCTCTAAATCACGTAGCAATGGAAGATACATTAAATGTACCCGACTGCTCGATTTGTCAGGCATCAGTAATCCTCCAATCAAACGTAAAATATATGCTCTAGCAGCATATTGTATTTGTTGTTCGGTTGCATGTAATGGCAGATTTTGAAACGTTTTCAACCAAGTCAGTCTCACCGTTGAGCCAGATACGACGTCTTCTGGAGGTACCTCACCCAATAGATCTTCACACAGTTCATTCCAATCTAGCAGGCTTCCGCCTGTAACTGCATCGCCATGGATCGGAAGTCCAAGTTGCAGCGCAACATCTTCGAGACTGACCGTGCATTCACCACATGAAAAATGAAAAGTGTGCGTCTCGGGTCTCCATCGTTCGACCAACGCAGAGATTAAATCGGGTTGTATCACAAGTCGTCGAATTTGACTTGCGTGATAAAATCCGGCTCTTCTTAAGTGGTCGATAATATAAGGATGCGGGTCCTCCAATGTAAATTTCCTCGAACGTAATACGCGACGAGTTTCCTGTTATAATAATAAAAATTAATATATTATAAAACTATAACAATTAAAAAGTAATAAATAAAACTATAAAATAACAAAATAATAATATAATATAATATAATATAAACAATAATAATATAATATAATATAAAACAATAATAATATAATATAATATAATATAATATAATATAATATAATATAATATAATATAATATAATATAATATAAACAATAATAATATAATATAATATAAAACAATAATAATATAATATAAAACAATAATTTCGTATAAAAAAACAATAATAATATAATATAAAAAAAATATATATAATATAAAAAAACAATAATAATATAATATAATATAAAGAATAATAATATAATATAATATAAAACAATAATAATATAAAAAACTATAATAATATAATATAAAACAATAATAATATAAAAAACAATAATAAAATAATATAAAACAATAATAATATATAAAACAATAATAATATAATATAATATAAAACAATAATAATATAAAAAACAATAATAATATAATATAAAACAATAATAATATAATATAATATAAAACAATAATAATATATAAAACAATAATAATATAATATAATATAAAACAATAATAATATAAAAAACTATAATAATATAATATAAAACAATAATAATATAAAAAACAATAATAATATAATATAAAACAATAATAATATAAAAAACAATAATAATATAATATAACACAATAATAATATAATATAATATAACACAATAATAATATAAAAAACAATAATAATATAAAAAATAATAATAATATAATAATATAAAAAACAATAATAATATAAAAAACAATAATAATATAAAAAATAATAATAATATAAAAAACAATAATAATATAACAATTTACTTACCTCGTTAAATATAACCTCCGAGATGTGATTTTCTTGTAACCTCAATAGTGAAGCCATTTCAAAATATTGTTGTAGAAAAAAAAATCTGTAGAAAGAAATTTTTTTTGGTAGAAAAATGAAAAATTTTTGAAAGAAAATGAAAATTTGAATGAGAGGAATGAAAATTTGAAGAAGAGGAGGGGGGTATTTATAGAAGGTGGGGGTGTGGGGGGAGGGGGGACGTGGGGGGTGGGGGGAGGGGGATGGGGGCAACGGTCATATGACCGTTGCCCCTTTGAATTTTTTTTTTTATTTTTTTTTTCATTTGAAATTTAAAATTTAAAAAAAAATTCAAAATATTAAATTATAAAAAAATCTAAAATATATTTTACGAATTTTTAAATTTTTTAAATTATAAAAAAAATATTTTAATTTAATTTATAATTTTTAAAAATAAATTTATCAAATTAAAATAAAATATTGTATTAATATAATTTTTTTTATTAATTAAAAAAAAATATATACATGAAGGGAAATCGCCACCCCCCATGGCGATTTCCCTTCATGGTTTTAGCAAATTTTGCTAAAATTACCAAGGGAAATCGCCATGGGGGGTGGCGATTTCCCTTGGTATTTTTTTGCAAATTTGCAAAAAAACACGCTGGGAAATCGCCATGGGGGATGGCGATTTCCCAGCTGAAAAAAAAAAAGCGTATTTTGGGAAATAATCAAAAAGTAACGGTAATTTGATAATTTTTTTTTTTGGCTATATTGCAATAAAAAAGCCGAAAGAATTATACACCTAGAAATTAGAAAAAAATAGTCAAATTGGAAAGGAAGCAAATGAAAGCTGTTACATAACTTTTAATTTGGCAGAAATAAAGTGAATAAAAAATCAGATCAGATCGGATCGGCCGATCGAATTTGTTAAATTGAAAATCGGTGATCTATCCGACTCGATGGGTGTGACAGAATCGGATTTAATCGAACCGGCTAAAAACCAGTTTAACCGGTAAAAAATAGAGAAAAAATCCGAAAAAAACAGCTTTTTTATTTTTTTAATTATTTTTTTCAAAAATATTTTTTGTAACTAATAAGATTTGAATCCATAACCCCTTGAAATTATTGTAAAAACCATACCACTAAGTTAAATACTTATTTTTATTTATTATTTACTATATCTAATATTTATTTAACATTAAAAATATTTTTAAAATATTTAAAAATCTTATTTAAAGTGTCCAACTGATTTAACCGATTGAATAAAAAATCAGAGATCACACCGATTTAACTTTCGGTCCGAATTTTTCAACCTTGATAAACTTAAGGGTTGAAAATAAGGGGGGGTGTATTCAGGCTTTGGAGAAGGAATTAGATGATGAATAAACCAGAATACAGTGTTTTAATCATCTAGACTACGTATTACTACTATCCTAAATATAGCAAGCAACTAGGAGCTTGTCTAGTTAGCTAGCAGTATTCCCCCATGAAAACAACAAGATCGGGCTGGAACCAAGAATTAATTAGCAAAATAAACAGCAGAAATATTGTTAATTAGTTTACCCAAAAGAGAGAGAGAGAATTTCAATAAAGAACTCATAGCTGATTAGGATGAAATAGCCAGATAGTTAGCTCCATATATCTTGTTGAAAGGCCGGTTGAATTTTAGCGGCCGACGAACTGGTATTAGAGTTGGATCAATCTGATCCACCGGAGGAGAAAGAAAACTATAAGTCAATGGGGTGGAGAAAGACAAAAATGAAAAAAATAAGGACTAGTTTAGCTTTGCTGAAAAAAACTTGAGTTGAAAAAAATGTGTTTAAAAAATGTGATAAAAAATTATAGTTTAAAAACTTTTAAGTCTTTAGTATTGCAGTGAAAAAGTGTTGTAAGAAATTGAAATTTAAAAAAAAATATGTTTAAAATAATAAAAGTGTAAAGATGTAAGGATAATAAAGTCATTTTATTCAAAAGTCAGCTTTTAAAGCTTAAAAACTATATTTTTTAGCTTTTTGATTTGGCTTTTCAAACCATAGTTTTAACAGTAGAACCCAATTTTTTTTTATATGATTAGCATTTTGTTTGTGGTGAAAAATAAGATGTAAGTCTTTAATTTGTACTGAGCTTTCTTACACCTAATATAATAAAAAAAAAATCGAAAGCAATCAAGCAACAGTGCAACACTTTAATGAATCATCTCCAAAAATCCCCCAGAAAAAGAGACTAAAGCTAACAAAAAGTATAGACTATTAACTCACGTGCATGATTATTATATGATGATACATAACGAGAACATATGGAAAGCACAAAATAAATCATCTGAACCCAAAAAGATATAAAAAAAATTAAGCATATGCCAGTATACTATAATATTTTTCCTACAGTAATCTAGCACTAGAAGGATAAGAAACTCTAGTGGAAATAAACAAGACGAAACAAAATGGGAACATTCAGCAGATTTCACTTTAGACGACGCTGGCCCTCAACCCTGACAGCCTTGAACTGCTGTTCTAGCTCTCTTCGGTCTCGTAACATCCTACCATGGTTTTGTTTGAGTGATCAACAAAAACCGGTGCTTCCTGTCCTCCATCCACAATGGACAGCGCCAAAGTCAAATCCAAATTCAGTACTTCCCCCGCATATGGAGTGGATTGTCCCAGAACCAAGTCCAAGCAGCTATGCCTTTCAATACTACGACTATTGTAACATGCTTCTCCAGCAGCTTGACTAGTGCCATAGGCCATTGCACCACCCTCAGCGAGACCAAAGAAATTTATTTCTCTCTCTATTTTGGTCATATAGTATGAATGGAGCGGTGGTTCACCCATGCAGCACATAGCCTTCGTAATGCCAATGAACTTATTTTCAGTCTCCTGTTCAGTCTTGAAGTGAGCTTTCCTAGTCGCTTCATCACACAAATTAGTACCAAATATCCAGCAGCTGGGTGGTTTGGAAATAACATGATCAACGAAAGGGACTGGCGCATCATCATCTGCAACACAGGCTAGCTCCATGATAGCTCCCTCCTCTTTGATCGGTGGTGCATCAGCCTTAAGCTGTTGCTCTTGCTCGTATTCAAAGTTGGGGACTTTCGTGAGGCTTGTGCCAGTGGTTTCATCAACTAATTCATGATTCAGAGAGAGATCAGCACGAGGAGAAAGATCCCCAGATGGCCTGGCAGCTGGCTTCTCCACTTCAACCCTATAGTGGGAAGAGCCCGCTTCATCATCATCATGCACTTTGTACAGCGTGAGTTCGTCACCAACATTGAAATTGTTGCAAATAACAAAATTTCTCCATCCATGGGAGAAAACTGGTTTCTTGTACCCATTTTTGCGGACAGAGCAGACAATTGGCCACACCCTTGTCCCATAAATAAGGTGAATCTTCACGGCATGGCTTCCATTGAAATCTGGCAAGGCAGGCAAGATTTTTACCGGGATCGCCAGCCTTTTTCTGGTGTCAGTGTCAGTCAGTGACTTTGAGAAGAGCTTTACTGCTTGAGGCATGTTGTCTGGTAGGTAAAGGCTGTCTGAAAATTTTAGTACTACTAGAATGGGAAGAGTTGTGCACGAAAACCCTCATGGAATCAGCTTTATATACATACACAAGGCAAAAGAGATGCATGGAATGTACCCGACGAATCAATAACCAATAAGATGGACTGGGAAGGTCCTTAAAATGCCACGTGTAGTCCATCGGCCTCTTCAGCCCACCTATTCTTTAGCTGGGTGCGAATGTATGTATTTATTATCCATGTTATACCTTTAGGCCTTTATTTTCACTTTTCAGCAAACTCGTAAGACCATTGGCATATGGTACAAGCCTGCCTACAAGGCAAGGAATGAGCAGGTTGCGCCGCTGGGCCTGGGATAGTTTTGGCCCAAGTAGAGTGTGAAAGCTTCGAGCTATACAATAGTAAAAAGGCTATATTGGCGGCGGTCGGTGCAGTCAATACAGAATATAGATATCTGTCTGTACTCTGTACTGTATTCTTCTTAAGCATAGAGATTTGGTCCGAGATTCCAAGTGCAGCCTACCAAAGAATTGCCTTTTATTATTCTAAAGTAAGAAACTTTTGTCTTTTTTTACTTTATCATACGAAGAGAAGATTGTTTCTTCATATATTGTGACTTGTGTAGGAAAAAAAAAAAGTGTAAATTCATCGATGCAAATTTCTGTCTTATCCCAACCCGACAACGGCCAGCACGTGGTCAACAATAATTGCTTTTTGATAATTTGTCAGGTAATGTTTATATTATAATTTTTTTTGGATAAGTAAGTGTTTTATTTATCCAGAAAGCAGTTAAACTGCTACATCCAACATCATTTGCAACATGTACTTAAAGCTATACATACTTAAACAATACTTGAACAAAACTTAAGACCACTAATCAATCAGGGAACAATAGCAACATACTTCAGCAATACTTAAAGCTATTCCAGAATGGACAAAGATCCTAGGAAAAAAGAGACAGTCCCCAATCTGCATCCAATCTTCGGTTCACTTCATCAGGACTAATGTTCTTGAGCCCCAACAATCGCATTCTGATGATCTCTTTTATCTGCTCAATGATGGCTCCTTGTGTGGATTGAAGGCGATTAAAACACCTATTATTTCTCTCCCTCCAGATCGAGTAAAGAAAGGCACTCCATGATAAACGCAAAATAACAGAAATGAGAGTTTTTCCTCTAATTCTGTTTACTGCCCATTGCAGCTCTGCTTGCCAGCTCCTTATGCTTCTATGAAGTTGACATAAGCATAGTATATGCCCCCAGATTTCCTTTGAATAGTCACATTCAAAAAATATATGATTCCGGGTTTCTTGCTCAGTTTGACATAGCTCACATTTGTCATCCACCTCCATGCCCCATGACATCAATCTGTTCTTTGTAGGCAGTTTGTCCAATATAGCCATCCAAGCTACCAGTGCATGTTTAGGAATATGAAATGGAAACCAGATCAGTTTATCCCACTCCACCTTGTCCTGCCTAGGCCTGAGATCATTCCAGACTTTAGCCACCATAAATCTGTTCCCAGGGAACTTCCAAGTTAGAGCACCATTCTGGTTGGAGGTGAACCTCAAAGCCAAAGCCCTCAGCTGAAGCATTTTACGCCATGTCCAGCTGCTTCCTGGGGAAGGTTGAACCTGCCACACTGTTCTTCCTTTCAGCACATAGGCATGAAGCCAGGCAATCCACAATGAACCTGCCTGAGAGAGAAGTGCCCATAGGTGCTGAATAATGCAAGCCTTATTCCATATTCCCAAGTCTTTTAATCCAAGACCCCCCTCTGACTTTGGATAGCAAATGGAACTCCATTTGACTCTTGCTCCCTTAGCTGAGTCATCTCTTCCTTTCCAGAAGAACCTGCTGCATAATTGATTAATTCTTTTAAGAACAGCCTTAGGCAAAACAAAGTGCCTGCACCAGAAATTGGACACATTAAAAAGAACAGATTGAATGAGCTGAAGCCTTCCTGCATAGGATAACATGCGTGCTGCCCAACCATTGATTCTCTGAGTAATTCTATCAATCAAAGGAGAACAATCCTTTTCAGAGAGTCTTCTTGTGACCAAAGGGACCCCAAGGTACCTAACAGGTAGTTTGCCAAGTTTAAACCCTGTCAACTCTTGCATCTCAAGTAGAGTGGTCCTACTAACACCAGAGGAGAAGACTTCACTCTTGGAAGGGTTTAATTGCAAACCAGAAATGGTATAAAAGTAATGGAGAATACCCTGTATGCCCACAACAGAATCCAAGTTACCCTTAGCAAAAATCAGCAGATCATCTGCAAAGCACAGGTGAGTAAGCTTGATTCTGTGACATTTAGGATGGTAGCTGTAAACTCCATGAAGAGCCCCTGCATCCAGAAGTCTGGATAAAACATTCATAGCAATGACAAAAAGATAAGGAGAGAGAGGGTCTCCCTGCCTTAACCCTTTTGCTCCTTCAAAGTACCCTACTAATCCTCCATTAAGAGAAATTGAGAACTTTGGGGAAGTGATGCATGCCTTGATCCATCCTATGAACTTATCAGGCAATCCATAAACTGATAAAACAGTGAGAATGAAGTCCCAATTTAATGAATCAAAAGCTTTTTGGAGATCAATCTTCATTGCAAAACGGGGGGATAAGGTTGCTCTTCCATACCCTTTGACCAGTTCCTGAGCCATGAGAATATTATCTGAGATGCTTCTCCCTGGTATGAAGGCACTCTGATTGCTGGAGATCATAGTAGGAAGGAGTGGAGTGAGCCTGGCAGTGATGATCCTGGTAATACATTTATAAATGACAGAGCAGCATAAAATAGGCCTGAAGTCCTTCATATGATTAGGATTCTGGAATTTTGGGACAAGAGCAATACATGTAGAGTTAAAGACTGATATCCTGCTCCCTGATTGAAAGAAAGATAAGATTGCTGCAGTGACATCCTCTTCCACAATAGGCCAAGCAGTTTTAAAAAACTGTGCAGTGTATCCATCTGGCCCTGGGGCTTTGTCCCCATTCTGCTCAAACATGGCTCTTTTCACCTCCTCTTTTGTAACAGCCTTAGCTAAATTGTCCTTAGCTTCAGTAGGCAAGGCAGGCTGAATAAGTTCAGTAAGAAGCTCCCTAGGGCAGTCTGTGACCTGTTTGTCCTCAGTCCCAATCAACTTCTGAAAGAACCTTACAGCCTCCTTTGAGATTTGGCCAAAATCTTCCAACTTCCTTCCCTCATCATCATAGAGGACTCTGATGGATTGCTTGCTATGCTTTGCTGACACCATTTTATGAAAATAATGAGTGTTCTGATCCCCCTCCTGCAGCCATTTTATCCTTGATTTCTGCATGTAATAACTTTCCTCAGCCTTTTGGAGTTCCATCAATTCTGCATAGAGTCTTCTTTCTGTTTCAACAAGAGTATTAGATGGCCTTTGATGCAGATTGATCATCTGCATGCTCTCCAATTCTTGCCTTTTATCTTGAACCTTCCCTGAAATGTTGCCATATATGGCCAGGTTAAATGCCCTCAGTACTGCCTTTAATCTCTTCAATTTGTGGAATAGAGTGGTCATAGGATTGCCAATGAAAGGCTCTTGCCAAGAGTTTTCCACAATGTTTAGGAACTCTGGATTCCTAGTCCAGAAATTAAAAAACCTAAATGGCTTTGGGGGAGAATGAGCAGTCAAGTTCATCTTTATGTATGCTAGGCAGTGATCAGAAACCATTGGAGCCAAAAACTCAACAAATGAGTGAGCAAACTGTGTATGCCAGCAATCATTCACCAAAACCCTATCAAGCTTTTTAGCCAAGTAAGCATCAGTTTGGTGGTTGGACCATGTGAATGCTGGTCCAGTACTGGTATGATCAAACACTGATAGCTGTGTCAAGCAGTCCTGAAAATCCTTCATATCAGAGGTAAGCATGTAGGAGCCATTGAAATCTGAGCTTTCCTGTGGTCTTGCTATAACATTGAAATCTCCAGCCAAAAGCCAAGGAGAGCCATCAATTCTGCCTCGAATGTCCTGAAGATGGTGCCAAAGCCTTCTTCTACTTATGCCTTCATTGCTTCCATAAATTGCTGTAATGTAGAACCTGGTAGAATTATAAGTGGTGCAGCATGTAATGCTCTGATCAGATGTTGCAATAAGATCAACCTGCATCTGATTTCTCCATAGGAACCATATTCTCCCATTATAAGCTTCTAAGTAGTTGTGATGTAGCTTCCATCCCTGAAAGAGCCTATCTACTATAGCTGGCATGTTTTGTTGTTTCACTCTTGTTTCCAGTAAGCAAACAAGGTCTGCCTTCAGGCAGTTTATTCTCTGTATAATACTTTTCTGCTTTTGAGGGTTGTTTAGCCCCCTAGTATTCCACACTATAAAATTCATGAAAGTTGAGGGGGGGTCACTCCAGAGGCAGGTAAAACTGCCTTACCTCTTTTCCCCTTGTCAATGGGCCCTTTCTTCTTATTCTTCAAGGCTTTCATCAAGTCTGCAACTCCTGCTGCTGCTGCCCTTTGCTTCTTAGGAGAGTTTGGAAGGATTTCCACCACTTGTTCCTCCTCTCTCCATTGCTCAGAGCCACTAGTTTGTCCAGGGTCTACATTTGTCCTCTCTGAGTCACTCAGGATGTCAAATCTGTTTTGGGAACCAGCTAATACTGACTTCTTGCTTTTCTGTATGCTTCTGCTTCCTCTCCCTTTACTGCCCTCATTAACTTCTGTTTCCTTCATACTTACCTCTTTCTGTTCTTGAGCCATAGGCAGGGCACTGCTTTCAACTTCTACGCTGCTTGTAGCCTGTGCATCATGTTTTGACAGTTCTGCTTTAGGCCCCTCCTTTGGAATCCAAACTTTGGTAGCCCCTACAGGCTGTTTGGTGCAATTTCTGTCTGTATGCCCAAACAAATTGCAATGCTTGCATTTTGGAGGGTACCAAGGGATATCCACAACAACATTTGCAATAGTGCCATCACATAACTCAACATTAATACATTTTGGGATGGGGACATCCACTGCAATCTCCACACATACCTTTGCATAGGCCAATCTCTGTTGGCTAGCAGTGATTCTATCCATATACAATGGAGTTCCTAGGGCACTAGCAATATAGCTGAGGCCACGTCTGGTGTACAATTCCAGAGGAACTCCTCCCAAATGGATCCAAACAGGTAATTTCTTCAAATTAAACTCTAATGATTTCATACCTGGCTCCCATTTTCTCAGAATGAGTGGCTTATTCAGAATGTGCCAAGGTCCCTGCTCAAGAACCCATTCTCTGGTGTCAGCATTCAGAAATTGAACTAGGTATAAGTTCAGGCCAGCAGATTTGATCACCACTGCTCCATTCTTTCCCCATAACATGTTGGCAAGTCTCTGAAATGTGCTGAAGTTTGGTGCCTTGCCAACAAACTGCGCCACAACTGAGTTCATCCACACAGTTGCTCCTTCTTCAAAAACCTCAGCTGGAGGTTTGACGGTGATGGATCCATTTGAGTGTTGAGGTGGGAAAAACAGCAACGATTGATCGGAGGAGATTGTGAAGAGCTTCTTCCAATCAAAATTGGTCTTGACTGATGCCACGTCAGCAAAGGTGGTTGTAACTAACTTTTCTGGAATGTGCAAGCACTCCGTAACTGTCTCACGATCCTCTCGAACATTGGATAATTCAGTATTTGGATCACCATTGATGAGATCCTGAGAACCTGGTTCGTTGTTGAGAGCAACAGCAACCACTGTAGAACCTTCTTTGCTCATGCCAGGATCCATACTCTTCATCTGTTCCAAAAGAGCCTCAGCATCCTCTTTCTTGAAACACAACCCAAGTATATTATAATTGTTTTGAAAGTAATATATTATAATTGTTTTGAAAGTAATATATATTCATATACATTAATATAATATAATTAATATTATATCAGTTTTTGTGTTATAGTTATATTATTGTTTGTGTTATTATATTTTATATAATATATATTTTTTAATTTTATATTTATTTTATATTTAAAATTATCAAATTTAATTGCAAGTACAAATCAAACCGTCTTGGAAACCGTCAATCTTCTCAGCAGCCGTCACTGAAAATTCTTTTTCTGGTAAGAAATTACATTTATTGACTAAACTATTACAAAGAGAATCATAAAAAAAAAAAAAAAAAAACCGGGTCGGCCTATGTTGCAATTATCATCCATTGTGATTGTTCAAACGTTGTTGGAATCTTCTATGGAACCAATATATGGTGATGGCGTGGGACTACTGACTAGTACAATTAAAGGTTGCTTTTGCTTCCACTAATAAGCTCTGTTGGATGAATGATTATTCAATATTTGATTCTCAATATACTACCAACTAACAAGCAACACCCCAAGCCTGTTTGTACTATTTTCCTTACTTAGGACTTAGGTGGAAGCCCTTTAATTGCATGATGGACCTACATTTATAGTAGCTAGTAATTAGTATAATATTAGATCTTATCATGTATCGGATCGAATTGGCTGCTATACAAATTTTATTTTTCTTTTACTCACGTCCGGGTTGGGCCAATTTGTAAACCCATTTTATTGTTTAAAAATATTATTTTTTTGGATAAATTGTAGTTTATTTATCCGAAAGCAGTGAAAACTGCTACATATAACATGCAGGTCAGAATGAAAACCTGCAACAAGGGAGATTCCAATCAAAAAGAAGAACTAAGACACAGGGAAACAGAGACATCCCTGGACCTTAAGAATACCAGGACTCAAAAACAACACTTGTGATCTAGTTCAGCAAGAAAACATTGAGTCATTTAGTCCCCAGCTGATCCTGAGGTTGGAATTGACAGCATCCAATGCTATGTTCCTCCAGCTTGCTAGCCTCATTCTAATGGTGTCTTTAATTTGGCTGATGATCTCTTCCCTTGTGGAATGACCTTGGTTAAAGCAGCGTTTGTTCCTCTCCCTCCAGATCCAGTAGATGCTGGCACTCCAAGCAAGACGCATGATAGTGGCAACGAGGGACTTGCCCCTTAGTCGACTGACAGCCCATTGGAATTCAGAATTCCATCCCCCAGCTTGTCTTTGCAACTGACTTAACTGTAGAATCCCTTGCCAAATTCCATTCGAATAGGGGCATTCGAAGAAGAGATGGTTTTTGGTTTCGATCTCCAATTGGCAGAGAACACAAGATCCATCTAAAGTCAGCCCTCAGGAAAGGAGTCTGTCTTTAGTAGGCAATTTATTCAGGATTGCCATCCAAGCCACCATTGCATGCCTAGGGACATGACCAGGAAACCAGATAAGCTTATCCCAACCTGTCTTCTCCTGATGAGGCCTCAAGTCTTTCCAGACCTTAGAAACAACATACTTGTTTCCAGGGAATTTCCAATAGCTAGAACCATCATGAGTAATGATGAATGTCCTAGCTAATTCCTTCATCTGCAAGAGTTTCCTCCATGTCCAGCTGCAGTTCTGAGTTGCAGGAACCTCCCAAAACGATCTCCCTTTGAGCACATAGGCTCGAATCCAAGCTATCCATAAAGAACCTGCTTGGACCAGAAGGGACCAGATATGGTGGAGCACGCAGGCTTTGTTCCATGTCAAAAGATCTCTCAGTCCCAACCCACCTTCTGATTTGGGATTACATATGGTGCTCCATTTGACTCTTTCCCCTTTAGCTGAGCAGTCTGTCCCTTTCCAGAAGAAACTGGAACAAAATTTATTGATTTTCCTGATGACAGATTGAGGAAGTACAAAGTGTCTACACCAATAGTTTTGTACATTAGAGAGGACTGATTGTATGAGCTGAAATCTGCCAGCATAGGACAGATGTTTGGCAGCCCAGCCATGAATTCGCCCTGTGATCTTTTCCACTAGAGGAGAGCAATCTCTATCCGTTAGCTTCCTGGTGACAAGGGGGACCCCAAGGTAACGAACTGGAAGCCTGTAGCCTGCTAAATCTCCTGTAGCGTGGCAGAGGAGATGCCAGAAGAATAGATCTCACTCTTCCCACTGTTGAGTTGCAGACCAGAGTAATAATAAAACTGTTCCAGAATGCTTTTAATTCCTGCAATTGAGCTCAGGCTACCTTTGGAGAAGATTAGCAAGTCATCTGCAAAGCTGAGATGAGTCAACTTAATTTTGAGGCATTTGGGATGATATCCAAAAACTCCAAACTGAGCCCCTGAGTTCAGAAGCTTCGAAAGAATATCCATAGCGATCACAAATAGGTAGGGGGAGAGAGGGTCACCTTGCCTTATCCCCCTGGCTCCCTTAAAGAAACCAATGAGTCCACCATTGAGGGAAATGGAATACCTTGGGGTTGTGATGCAAGCCTGAATCCAGTCAACAAAGGTTTGAGGGATTCCAAGGGAGGACAGGACACAGAGAAGGAATTCCCAATTCAGAGAGTCAAAAGCTTTCTGGAGATCAATTTTAATGGCACATCTCGGAGATAATGTTGACCTGCTATACCCTCGCACCAGTTCTTGTGCCATGAGGATATTGTCTGTGATGCTTCTTCCTTTGATGAAGGCACTCTGATTAAGAGAAATCAGCTCAGGAAGAAATTCAGTAAGTCTATTTGCCATAATTCTTGTAATACTTTTGTAAACAATCGAGCAACAAGAGATAGGACGATAGTCTTTAACTCTGCAAGCATTTGGGCACTTAGGCACCGATGCCACAGTAGTGGCATTAAAAGCAGGAAATAGCTGCTTTGTCTGAAAGAAATAGAGAACTGCATCAATGACTTCTTCCCCAATGATGGACCAGGCAGAGGTGAAGAAGTGTCCAGTGAAACCATCTGGTCCTGGAGCTTTGTCTCCATTCTGGGAGAAGAATGCTTTCCTAACTTCCTCCCTAGTAATCGGTCTAACCATCTTCCTCTGGTCTGCAACATTCAAGGTAGTTTGTAGGAGCTCATTCAAGAGTTTCTTAGGGCAGTTAACAACTTGGCCATCAGCTGAACCTATAAGATTTTGGTAAAAAAGAAGGACTTCATCAGAAATCTGGCCAAAACTCTCAAGTTTCTTGTCATTGCCATCATATAGGACCTTGATTGTATTACTACTGTGCTTAGTGGAGAGCATCTTATGGAAGAATTTAGTATTCTGGTCCCCCTCCTGGATTCATTGGATTCTGGACTTTTGTCTGAAGAAGCTTTCCTCAGCCAGCAGGAGCTCATTGAGCTCTAGATGGAGCTGCCTTTCCTTGCTAATTAACTCAGGGGAATGCAACTGAGAGAGGATTTGCAATTGAGCAGATTCCAGCTCCCTTCTCTTCTCCTGTACTCTACCAGAGATGTTGCCATAATTGGAGAAATTGAACTTCCTCAAGGTAGGCTTAAGCCTCTTCAATTTCTGGAACAGAATGGCCATAGGGTTTCCTTGTAAAGGAGGCTTCCAGGAGTCCTCCACCACACGCATGAACTCTGGATGTTTGGTCCAGAAGTTAAAAAACTTAAACGGCTTAGGAGGGGTAGACATTGCTACATTCAACTTGATGGCAATAGGGCAGTGATCCGAGACCCCATGAGGCAGGAACTCTACTAGGGAATGGGGAAAGAGAGAATGCCAATGCTCATTAACCAGGGCTCTATCCAGCTTCCTTGCCAGGAATCCAGCAGGCTGATGATTGGTCCAAGTGAAGATTGGCCCTGAGAAAGCGTGATCAATCACAGAGATTTGATCCATGCAGTTCTGGAAGTCAGCTATGTCATAACTGATGGCATAGGATCCATTGGAGCTTTCAGAAGATTGAGCTATGACATTGAAGTCCCCAGCCAATAACCAAGGGACAGTAGCCATGGCTTCTTGGATCTCCTCAAGGTGCTGCCATAGCCTTGATCGAGCAGCTCCATCATTGCTACCATAAATAGCTGTAACACAGAATTTTTGGGAATTGAGGGAGAGCATACAGGTAATGCTTTGATCAGTAGATGCTACCAAATCAACTTGCATAGAGTCCTTCCACAGGAACCAAATTCTGCCATTGTAGGCTTCATTGTAGTTGTGAATCATATGCCAGTCTGGAAAGGAACTTCCCACAACTGCTGAAGACTTGTCTTGTTTCACTCTAGTTTCCAACAAGCACACTAACTCCATTTTAAGGGACCTAATCCTATGGACTACACTTTTCTGTTTTAGAGGATTGTTAAATCCTCTAACATTCCAGAAAAGCAAGTTCATGAGGAATGAGGTATGGAACTACCAAGGCCAGGTAGGACTGACCTTACTTGCTTTTTCCCCTTAACTGGCCCTTTCTTCTGGTTCTTCAATGCTTTCATCAAATCTGCTACACCAGCAGCAGCAGCTCGGGGCTTTTTTGGCGAGGGTAAAATTACTTCCATATGGTCCTGATCAGAGTCTTCCATAATTTGATCAAATTCTGAGACTGAGTTTAGTATCTCAAATCTGTTCGAGGATTCAGCATGAGTTTGCTGTAGTACTCTGTTACAACCAACCTCCTTTCTACTTATAGCGGTCAGCTTCTCAACTGGATCGTCCATACCATCATTGTCAAGTCCAATGACTGCATTGCCCTTGTCATCATTGCTAATGACATCAGTGCAAAAATCAGGTCCCCTAACACCAGGTTCACTAGGATCCTTTTGCTTTGGAATCCAGACCTTGGTAGGAGCTGGTTTCTTTGGACAGTTCTTGTCTACATGTCCCAAAATGCCACACAAGGAGCATTTTTTAGGAATCCAGGGTACTTCCACAGATATGGTAGCAAAGGAGCCATCACAGAGTTCAACATTGATGGATTTGGGAAAGACCTTATCCACAGAGGCTTCAACACACACTTTGGCATAAGCCAAACGCTGTTGGCTGGCCGTAACACGATCCATGTAGAGGGGAATCCCGAGAGCACTTGCAGTATAACTCAACCCTCTTTGTGTGTAAAGTTCCAGGGGAATACAGCCCAAGTGGATCCAAATTGGGCGCTTAGTCAAGTCTAACTCCATTGATTTCAGTCCAGGTTCCCATTTCCTCAGGATGAGAGGATTGTTCTGTATATGCCATGGACCATTCTCCAAAATCCAATCTCTCGTGGCAGCATTTGTGAATTGAATCAGGTATAGATTTTGCCCTACCGATTTAATTTCAACTGCTCCATCTTTGCCCCAAAGCAGGTTAGCCAATCTATGGAAAGCACTGAAATTCGGAGCTTTACCAACAAACTGAGCTACCAAAGAGTTCCTCCATGTTTGAATTCCTTCCTCAAAAACCTCCTTAGGAGGTTTAACAGTTAGGGATCCATTATCATCAAGAGAAGGATAAAATTGCAGCGACTGATCTTTTGAAGAGGCAAAAAGCTTTCTCCAATCAACAGGAGACTCTTCCACTGAAACCGTCCCTTTTCCTTTATCAGCAGTGGCCATCCCTTTTAATCCGCGATTCTGTAAAAGAATCAATGAATTGATGCGAGGGATTGAAACTCTCAAATCAATGAGATCGCAAGGTTCAAGCAAAAACCGAACCCTCAGCTCAAGGAAGGAACTCAGACACCAGAACCAGATCCGATATGAGAAAAGAACAGAGTAGGAATTTGCAGAAAAATCGAGCAAGATTAATGGAGTTTTGAGGAAAATTGATGAAGAAATGATGAAACCCTCAGCTCTAGAGAGACCCGCAATCGAAAGCCAGAGAGAATTTATTTTTGGCGCGAAACCTCAAAACCTAATCAATGACATTCCTACTATTGTTTAAAAATATTAAAATATTAAAAAAATCAATTTATATATATTTTTTAATTAAATAAAAAATAATTTTTTACTTAATAAATAATGATTTGGGTTGGACCCAGATGAGTAACCCAACCTTGGAAGATCTAGTATACATGCTCTGAAAGTAATAAGTATGAATGCATATAAACATAGTACTGGTAACTATATAACCATAAAGAGCATAACATAATTAAAAGGGGATCATATCTACTTAGGCTCCATTTGGATTGGCGGTGATATTGACTCCGGTGAGATTAAAAATAGCGGTGGCGGTGAGATTGAATACTGTAGCGGTGAGATTAAAATCAGTGGTGGGATACGTGTTTGGATTTAAACGCAGCGGTGAGGTGAAGTATAGTGAGAAAGTAAAATGACCATTAAGGACATTACATTAAAATGTGTATATATATACTAAATAATTGAAATATATTAAATATATATATATTAAAAAATAAAATATACATTAAAATTATATTTATATTAAATAATAATAATTAAAAATTATATTTATATTAAAAAAATTAAAAAATAAATTTACAATTAAAAAATAAAAAATAGTAGAGGGCTAAAAATAAAATATACATTAAAACTATATTTATGTTAATAATAATAATTAAAAATTATTAAAACTATATTTATATTAAAAAAATAAAAAAATAATAATTTAAAATAATTAATTTACAATTTTTTTTATAAAAACCAGTGGAGGGGTAAAAGAGATATTTACCCCTCCACCGGACCCCTACCCCTCCAATTTAACTGGAGGGGCCGATGGGGTTTAAACCCCCACCGGAGGTGCATCCAAATGCACTCCCAGTGAAGGTGTGATCAGTGGGGGAGATTTCCCCCCCCCCCAAATCTTGAAGGATTCCATCGTGCCCCCCACAAATCTTGAAGGATTGGAATCCAAATGAAACCTTAATTTGTCAGGAAAGTTGGGACTTTACTGCCCAGCGAATTTAAGGTGCATAGTATATATATTGTCGCAACCTAAAAAAAAAATAACGACGAGTCTCATCGCAAGACTTTATTATTCGTTAAGCGTGACATTTAAAAAAAATGAGGAAAAGTCGACTTAATTCCTCTAGAAAAATGAAGGTTTTGAAAATGACCTTAAAAAAGACATGGAGTCGCCACCAATCTTTTTTAGCTAGGTGTGATCGGCCACCTATTAAAACCGGTTTTATAAAAATATTTTAAAAATTAATTAAAATATTTTTAAAACCAATTTTAAGTCTGCGTTAAAACCAGAGAAATCAAAGAAACGGGTTCGGGAGTCGGTTACGTGTGGGGAAGGATTAGCACCCCCACAACGCCCGTATAAATCAGTACCTTATTAATCGTGTGTTATCTCAAGTCTCGGTAAAAGTTGGTTTTAAATTTAGTATTTCAAATTAATTCCCAATTTAAAGAAAAATAATTCCATTTTTTTATTGAAAATGATCCGGAATTTATAAATTCAAAATTTTCCTATATTCCCCAACAAACGTGGCAAAATATAGAAATTTTTATTAGTTTTGGAAAACTTTCCGAATCATTCTCTTTTTGAAAGAAAGATATTCCTTTATTAATGATAATTGATGATATTCCCTCCAGCAAACCCGGTAGAGAACTCATGAATTATTTTAACTCGGGAATATCTTTATATTTTTTTTATTGAAAACCATTATCTTTTTTTGAAAACATTTAAAAGAAATGAATATGTATATGCATGACATAAATAAAAGGACATAGCAAAATCTAAATAATATAATACAACCTAAATGACATGACAAGTATGAATGGTATGGCATATAATTTAAATGACATGGAATAAAATAATGCTATCATATAATGCGCATGAAAATAAAAATGCAATGCATGAAATGTATTTTTTCCTTTAATTAAGGAAATCCGTATATCTAACAAGATATCCGGCTACCTTAGGAAAATATGTCAAATTAAATATTCTAAAACCAAAATACTTTGTGATTGTTTGAAAACAATTTTGAGAAGCTTGAATAAGAAAATAAAAACTGGGCTAAAAATTTTTAAAATGGCTCTAATTTCCTAAGTTTAAAAAATCGGGACTTGGCTACCCTTAACCCGGGACTTGAAAAACCATTTTTAGAGTTTAAAAAGGCTTAGAAATTACCCTAAGTCAGTAGCTAACCCTCCTAATCAGCCTACTCTAAGTAAGTTAACCAAAACAGAAAATTGGTTTTTCTTTAAATTCAATTCTGACTCCACTAACCAGTTTTAATCCATGATTTTTTATCCTATTTTTAAAAATTCCAAAAATTCTGAAAAAAATACTGGAGACTCAGGACATGTAAAACTACACGAGAAAAAATCGGCTTAATTTTTGAATCAAAGATGAATTCCCAGAAAAATCAGAGATGTACGAGTTTTTGGAGGAGAAAAAACTGCTTTGTTTTTCTTTAAATTCAATTCTGACTCCACTGTCCAGTTTTAATCCACGATTTTTTACCCTATTTTTAAAAATTCCAAAAATTCTGAAAAAATTACTGGAGACTCAGGACATGTAAAACTACACGATAAAAAATCGGCTTAATTTTCTGATCAAAGATGAATTCCCAGAAAAATCAGAGATGTACGAGTTTTTGGAGGAGAAAAAACTGTTTTGCCAGCACATTTTTTTGTCTTTGATAAAAGCATTTAAAAATCAAAGTAAAAATATTTGAAACTCATAAAATGACTTGAAAGCAGTAGCTAGGACTTTTTGAAAGTTAGATAAAAAATGGCTAAGTAAAAAAAATCACAAAGGTAGAATAATCAACTTGACAAACTTAATTTTCCACAAGTGTGCTCAAGAGAGCATGACTTTGAACCATCAATTGGCTCAAGTCATTATTCAAGTGGTATGAGCATGAAATGCATGAAATAATGCAGCAAACATAATGCATGAAATGCATGGATTTAAAACTAAATATAAGGAAAATGCATGACATAAATAATATGGCCTAGACCTAACATGAACTTGCATGGCAATAAATGCAACCTAGACCTAAGATATGCATGGCATTTTCACAAACACAAGGCATGCTTAATTCAAAAATCCAACCAAATATCATGCAAATGCAAAAACCTAACAACTAGCATGACAAAAATACAACACACAATGCAAAACACATGGAGTAGCCAAATGGCCTCAAGCTCCAACAAGCATGGCATTTTCACAAACACTTGGTATGCTAGCATGAAAAACTAAGTCATAACACAAAAATCACACAAGCATTTTCACAAACACCTAATATACCAAATCTAAAACATGCTCACTAAGATATAAAACAAGAATCATGCAAAGAATCACACAAGCATTTTCACAAACACTTAATATGCTAACTCTAAAACATGCTCAAATTTAAACAACATGAAAACAGAAAATTAAAAATGCAAAAACATGATATCTAAGACATAAATGGCAACAAACAAAGCAACCAAATTAAATATAACTTAAGAACATGAAATAACATAACACTTAAAACATCAAAAACAAAGAAAATAGCATAAACAATATGGTAAAATGAATTGAAACAGCAACTTAAAATAAATAATGTAGGCCATTTGGCCATGGTGAGTTTATTGTAAAAAAAAATGTAAAAAAAATACTTAAGAAAGGAAATGAAGGAAGAACAAGAAACATTATTTTAAAATGAAAACTCACCAAGTAGAGATTAAAATAGCAAAAAACAAGAATAGAAAATGAAAGTGCAAGAGTTGGTGCTCAAGAGCAACCTCAAGAAGCTAATATTTCAAGCTTTTCTCTTCAAACTTTCCTTTTTTTCTAAACTTTTCTTTTTTTGCTCTCAACCAAGAAGATAAAAACTAAGAAAAACTAAGAGAAATCAGCCAAAATGGAAAAGAAGAAACCAAAATCTGCCTCTCTTCCCTTAGGGCTAGCCTTAATGCATGGTTATATAGCCTCCAAGATGTTGTCATTTTTGTGTAACCTAATTTCCATCAAATGGCCAATAATTCAAGATGAAAAGTCATGAAATTACCACCTTTAGATTAGCATCTCAGTCCTCTCAAATTACAGCTATGCAAAAATAATGTTGACATCTTTCTTAACCTATGTGGTTTAATCACCATGGCTTGATCAAAGAGAATGGTTAACTAACTCTTGATTTTTAACCACTTGATTAAAAAAAAAAAATTAGAAGCTTCCTCCTTTATTTGGGCTTGGGCATGCCAGCACTTCTCTTTTCCAGCCCAACTCTGATTTTTTTGAAGGGCCAAAAAATCCCTTTTCGGTTGCTTGGGTGAAATGACCATTTTGCCCCCCGGATGCAAATAAATATCAAACGGACTCCAAATTCAATTTTTCTTTTTTTAATACTTCCAAAATAATAAAATATTGAGTTCTGGAAGTTTTCAAAATTATCCGAGTCCGTTTGCTATTTATTTGGATTTTTTCTTCCCAAAAATGCCCTTTTATGCCCCTACGTTTTACCATTTTTTAAACGAGCTCCAAATCAAGATTTTTCTTCACCAATCTCTTCAAAATAATTAAAAAGTGTGATCTGGAAGTTTTCAGAATTTTTGGAGTCCATTTGCTATTTTTCCGGGATTTATCTTTTTGAATTACTGCATAAGAAGCCCGGGATTTGGCCACTTTGCAAACGAACTCGGAATCAAGATTTTCTTTCTCCAATCTCTTTCAAATGATTTAAGAATGAGATTGACAAATTTTCCATAATTTTCGGAGTCCATTTGCTATTTTTCCCAAATTTTTCCAATTTTACCCTTTAACCTCCGAAACCCGGTTTTGCTCAAAACAAGTCCGATTTTCAGATTTTCTTCAATCTGAGCCTTGGGCCATCCTTTTTAATCATTCCTCATCCATTGGGGGCTTTGGTCTTACCAAGTCGGGCCATTTCTGTGATTCTTCCCGATTTCACCGAAATCCACTAAAAACCCTAATTCTCGGTTTTCTCCCGGATTGACTTTTTTTCGGTTTTTCTTGCAAGTGACTTCTTCATTACCCGTAGTCAGTGCTTATCTTTCATTTGGAACCTTCAATTTCGACCAGTTTGATCGTTTAAGCACTTTTCCCCAAATTTCTCGGATTAGGGTTTCCTTTCTACTGAATCTCCAAATCCCAACTTCCGAACTCCATATCTTTCAATGTAGACCTCGGATTATCAAAATTCTTTCGCCATTTTTCAATTGAACTTAAAATCTTGATTTTGAAAGTGGGTTGACTTTTTCAGTAGTTGACTTTCTGGGGTTGACTTTTTCGGGGTTGACTTTTTCGGGGTTGACTTTTTTTCAAGTTTGACTTTTTGTGCTCGCCCTCTTAAACTAAGTCTCGGAGTACCACCTGCAGGATGAAAACAGTCTTTTTACACTTGGGAACATCAATATGGGAAGAAAACATACCTGTTTAGTGGTCCGGACAAAATTAGGTGTCTACAGCTGCCCCTCTTTGGCTATTGCTGAGAATCAGGAATCAGGCAAAGATAAACCGACACTAATTTTGTACGGTCAGTGACATCACATGTGAAGGAAAGGGAAAGGGGTTTCTTTTTCATTTTAATTTTTTTCATTTTCTATTTTTCATTTTTTCATTTTTTTCTTCTTTCTTCTTTTTTTCTTTTTTCTTTTTTCCTTTTTTTTATTATTTTTTTTTATTTTTTTTCTCTTTTTTCATTTTTTTTTAAAAACAATAAATTGAAGATTTTGTCCTTAAATTGAATTCCCTGCCTAAACAAGGCTCGATTCGTCTTAAGGGAATGAATTCGATTTCAAAAGAAAAATTTATTCTCGAAGGGCTTTAAAATTGGTGCCCGAAGGTCTTAAAATGGTGCCCGGAGGTCTTAAAAATTGGTGCCCGGAGGTCTTAAAAATTGGTGCCCGGAGGTCTTACCCCTGAAAAAAGTTATGCCCGGAGGTCTTAAAGATGTTGCCCGGAGGTCTTACCTGTGATTTGAAAAATTATGCCCGGAGGTCTTAAAAATTGGTGCCCGGAGGTCTTACCCCTGAAAAAAGTTATGCCCGGAGGTCTTAAAGATGTTGCCCAGAGGTCTTACCTATGATTTGAAAAAAATTATGCCCGGAGGTCTTAAAAATTAGTGCCCGGAGGTCTTACCCCTAAAAAAAATAATGCCCGGAGGTCTTAAAGATGTTGCCCGGAGGTCTTACCTGTGATTTGAAAAATTATGCCCGGAGGTCTTAAAATGGTGCCCGGAGGTCTTAAAATGGTGCCCGGAGGTCTTAAAAATTGGTGCCCGGAGGTTTTACCCCTGAAAAAAGTTATGCCCAGAGGTCTTAAAGATGTTGCCCGGAGGTCTTACCTGTGATTTGAAAAATTATGCCCGGAGGTCTTAAAAATGGTGCCCATAGGCCTTAAGAATGGTGCCCGGAGGCCTTACCCATGATTTGAAAAAAATGCGCTGTATGCGACTTTAAAATGATGCCCGGAGGTCTTAAGAATGGTGCCCGGAGGCCTTACCCGTGATTTGGAAAAAATGCGCTGTATGCGACTTTAAAAATGATGCCCGGAGGTCTTAAGAATGGTGCCAGGAGGCCTTACCCGTGATTTGGAAAAAATGCGCTGTATGCGACTTTAAAAATGATGCCCGGGGGTCTTAAGAATGGTGCCCGGAGGCCTTACCCGTGATTTGGAAAAAATGCGCTGTAAGCGACTTTAAAAATGATGCCCGGAGGTCTTAAGAATGGTGCCCGGAGGCCTTACCCGTGATTTGGAAGAAATGTGCTGTATGCGACTTTAAAAATGATGCCCGGAGGTCTTAAGAATGGTGCCCGGAGGCCTTACCCATAATTTGGAAAAAATGGGCTGTATGCGACTTTAAAAATGATGCCCGGAGGTCTTAAGAATAGTGCCCGGAGGCCTTACCCCTGAAAAAAGTTATGCCCGGAGGTCTTAAAGATGTTGCCCGGAGGTCTTAAAGATATTGCCCGGAGGTCTTACCTGTGATTTGAAAAATTATGCCCGGAGGTCTTAAAAATGTTCTTTGAAGAATTGTTGAAAATTACCCTAACGATTTTGAGAAGATGCGAATGCTTTTTGATGCAGATGCAGGTGTTGAATAAGACACGAAATGACTTAAACTGGTGCAAATGTCTTTAATGCAAATGTAAATGACTTGGATTGATGCCCATGTTTCATGATGCAGATGCCCCTACTAATTGTGTTCATGTAACTGGTTTATGAATGGTGTAACTACAATTACCACACAGTAATGAAAATGCAATGATTCTAGAAATGATGCAATTGCTTGAGATGACACAAATACGAATTCCATGAAGAATGTAAATGTAAAGGTAAAATACAGATGCTTATGGAATAATGCCAATGCAAATACCCATGAATGATGCAAATGCTTGCCGACACTGTGCAGATGCAAAAGCTCGATAAAGAGATGAGTGCTCATGAGTGATGCAAGTGCCCCCGGCTGTTTTTCTAGACTTTGGCTTAGCCTTTCAAATTCATTTTTCCTCTTCAAATCAGAGTATATCTTCAATTTATTTTGGCTATTCTCTTTGCCCCAACAGTTTTTCAAACTTTCATCAACAGAGATCTGAACCGGGTTCTATTTCTTCTTCTCATATCTGGAAGTCAAGACCTATCCTGGCAGTTCTACACCTTTGAGTTAGAAAAATCCTTGTCTCATGCCAACATCAAAATGGGTATTTCAAAAAAATCTTTTTATTTGTTTTCGCATTTTGAAAACTTCTGAACAAAAAATATTAACCCCACAATGTGTGATGTACAAATCTTTTGAAGACTGATGATCATTGTTAGAAATTTCTCTAAGTATCAATCTGGGTTTTTTCAACTGGATTGGCAAGGCTTGGTATAACAAGATTCTGGTTTTTCCAGGAAAACTTCATGACAAAAATGTATATCCCTTCTAGGCTCACAAATGGAACAGGTTTTATAAATCATGAATTCATTGAGAACCAAACAAATTCAACATTCTTTTAGTTTCCATATCAAGGTATTTTGTCAAGCATCAAGATTGGCTGGGATGTTTAAACCGAAAAGTTTAATCTTGGGAACAAAGTTTCAGTTTTTGAAGACAATCCTCCGAATGAGAGCTGACAATTTGGGGGGTTCAGGAATTCCTAGATGTTCCTCGATGACCACTCCTTTAATAAGATCTTTTCTTTTGGGGTATCGGCACTATCATCGATGGCATCGAAAATTCCCATTCTACTCTAGACCGCCCGTTTTTTTTTGGGTTTTCGCCATAGAGTCCCATTCTTTTCAATTTTTCTCTTTTTTTTTTTACCATGCACTTGAGAATTCTAAATTCTTCCTTAGTGAAATGAGAATTTGATAAGATGGGATAAAATCTGAGGAAAACCCTTCAAATTAAACATTCATGCTTGATCAAAATGGACTTTTAAAGCACGTAATGTAGGCCATGGCTCAGGATTCAGAAAGAAAGGATAAATAGGCCCAAAATATGTGTTTGAGGGTAATCAGATCAAGGATCCTTTCTTGAAGAGGATTTTCTTTGAAGCATGTGTCTCTTCTTGGACATTTCTTTCTTTTTGATTTTGCTCTTTTTCTTCCTTGCTTTTGGCTTTCAATTTGCCATGTCTTTCACACACATTTTTTTATTGTGTTTTTTGTTTGTTTTTCTTGGCTTTCATTTCGTCATCTTTTCCTCTTCTTTTTTTCTTTGACAGAGTGCGCCCGTATTTATTCGGGGCTCCATTTGCTTTGTGTCTGTCCCTGAGCTGTCACTCATTTCTCAATGATCTTTGAAAAGATCTTTCCTCGCATTTTCCCCCCAGTGTAGAGGGTAATCCTTGATCAGGGTTCAAAGAATTAAGAATTCTTTTGGCTCAAAAGGGGTGACTATGGATAATAATTTTTTTCTTGTGAAATGGATATGAAAGATGGCCATTCATCATATCAAGCCCAAATATTCTCATTGAAAAGCAATCCTCAGGGGAAATAGATATTCAGAATTTCATTTTGCACTTTGGAATCATCTGAATTCTCATATGCATGATATCATGATTTTTCTTTTTCTTTTTTTTCTTTTTTTTTTTTGTTTTTTTCGTCGCATGCCCCCAATGATTCATGCATTAGCCCATCCTTCTTCACTATGTATCCATCATTTCCACATATGATGCCCCAATTTGATTATCCATGCGAATTTGTATCAACGAGGAACATGGCAAGTCTAGGTCTGTTTTGAAAAGGCTGAGTTTCCAATCTGAGTTTTTTGAAGAGACAAGGAAAACATGACCCAAAAGCAGGTTTTCTCTGGGACAAGGGATAATCTAATTTAATCATTGTGCCCCAAGGTGTCAATCATGAAGTGATGTCTGGGCAATTAGTGTTTTGTGGTCATTGGGAAAGGTAATGAATGGTTTTAGCACAATCCTGACACACACCAAATTATCAAAATCTGGATTCTTGAAAGAATGTCTCATTTGTTTGATTTTCAAGGAATTCAAAAAATTTCAAAAAGTTTGTTCCTTTGTTCATAGCCTAGACTAGGATTTACATCCTTGCTTATTTTGCAATGACAATGCTTCTCTTTTTTCATTCATTTTTCCTTGAAGCATTAGGTCTTTCAAGTGTTATTGATTCAAGGTTTAGGTATAGAGAAGCCCAAAAAAGAGGGGGATGGTGTTGGGTCATTTCTAACACTGATCATCAATCTTCTTGAGACTATCCATTATTAAAACTTCCTTAATGCTTGTTTTTGTAAATTCACGTTTATTTAAAACACAACAAACACAAAGCATTTAAAATTCATTTAATTCATGTAGATGTTAACATGAGACAAGTGCTTTCATCATCACAGTGTATAAAACTACATGCGTCAAAAATGCTCCTATTGACATCCTTCAAAGGTAGTAATTCTCCCCCTAAAACCCTGAAAGAAATTGATTTAGGGCTAAGTGGCCTTCCATTGATCGATAAGCTCCGGTGTCAAAATACCATCACGGATAAAACTTTCAATCATTTCCTTCAGTTGTCTGCATTTTTCAGTTGAATGCCCAACTACCCCTAGGTGATAATCACACTTGCTGTCAGGGTCATAACTCCTTGCTGATGGATTCGGAGCTATTTTCAAAGGTACCGGGGTAAGGTACTGATTCTTTATTAGTAATGGCAGTAAGTCAGGGATGGGGATTGGAATTCTTTCTTGATTTTCTCGCGGTCGTTTTCTAGAAGTAGGCCTTGTTGCAAGGGCTGGTATAGGATTAGGTGTTTGGGTAGGTAGGTAAGGATAAAGGCTTGGAGATACCTCAGTAGGGTAACATGATTGGTATGAGGGAAATTGGGAATATGGGATGAAATCTTCCATAGTTTGGACATCTTCCTCTTTCTTTCTTGGTGCCTTATTTCTCTCGGTATTGGATGTTCCTTCTCTTTCAAGTTTCCCATTCTTGATAGCATTCTCAATCATCTCCCCTGAAATTACCATGTCCGCAAAATTCTTCGAAGCATTGCCGACGAGTCTGTCATAGTACGGGGCCTGCAGTGTATTCACAAAAAGGATAGTGATTTCCTTTTGTGTCAAGGGCGGTTGTACTTGTGCAGCCAGGCTCATCCACCGTTGTGCATATTCTTTGAAGCTCTCAGTAGCTTTTTTCTCCATATTTTGCAAAGTGAGACGATCAAGTGTCCTGTCGGTCATATGCTTGTACTGGTTTAGAAAAGCCCTAGCCAAATCATTCCAAGAGCGAATCTGATCCTTGCTCAACTGACTATACCACCTAATTGCGGACCCGCTGAGGCTATCCTGAAAGTAGTGAATTAAAAGCTTATCATTATCTATCTGACTTGTCATCTTTCGGCAGAACATAGTGATGTGGACTGATGGATCGGTCGTCCCGTCATATTTCACAAAGTCAGGGATCTTGAACTTAGGAGGAATGACTAAATCGAGGACCAAGCATCGTTCTTTCGCCTTCACACTCCCGAATACATCTGTTCTTTCTATTGCCCGAAGCCTTTCATCTAACAACTGATATTTCTCTTGGGAATCTGCCAACTCAACCTCATTTACTGCAACCCTTTTCAACTTTGCCTGTTTAGCTGGATCATCTGAGTTTAGGACATTGACGGGGTTAATAGTGTTCTGGGCATCACTTATTGCAACCTCATCTTGGCCCTTTTGTACCTCTAACCCTTCTTCGGCGACAAAGTTTTCGGTGTATCCTTTTCCCTTGATTACAGCAGACATTAGCTCCATCAGTTTAGTCATCTGATCCTTAGATTCTGCTTGAGATTTTGCTAGTTGTTCTCGCAATTCTCTCTGTTCCCTTTCCATTTTTTCCATTCGGGCAACTTGTTCATCCTCCATAGCACCAGCCTGTATTAAAAGTGTACTCAGTACTTCTTCTGATTTGAAATGGAAATTCTTTCAAAGACTCCTAAAGCCAAGCCAACTTCTATTTTATTTCCCCCAAATGTATGTCATGATGAATGAGCCATGAATGCAATTTGATGCATGTGAAGCCTAAACAATATGATGTATGGATATGTACAATGGAAACATGCTGACCATATATGTGATAAATGCAATCACAATGCCAACATGTTGCAAACAAAGAATAAACAGATCAACACATGAATATATGCAATGACTGCTCATGTATTTTAGCATGTTTCCCAATGAATGATCACATACACTATGAATGCAACACGGTGTCAATTATGTAAACAATGAATGGTTGATACAGAGTATATACAAAGAAAATCATGCTAACCATGTGTGTCATGAATGTGACCTAATGCTAATCATGATGTATGTAATAAGCAAATTAATGCATTGATATATACAGAAAAATCATGCTGATTATGAATGCATGAATGCAACCTGACAAATAATTGATGGGATGCAAAATGCAAAGGGGAAGATATCACGGAGGAAATAAGAATCGGAGGAACTTAATCATCAACATCTTATAAATTTGAAGCATACTCAATTCATTCCCATATCAATGTTCACAATGGTATAAACCATGTTTTAAAATTTGAGCAGTAGTTAAAACTGTCTTTACAAGCACTTTATTCTTCCTAGCATCCTAAGGCTATAAGAACCGGCTACTGAAAAAGTGAAATCCTATTACATCATATAAGACCGAAGTCTTTCCACCTCAATGCTGTAAATCTCCCAATCCTAATGGCGTTTTCCCAGTCCTTTATCAATCAGTGTCGTTGGATCCAACCACTTGGCATCTATGAGAGCTTGCACTTTCCTTTTGACTGCTATACAATCTTCGATGCTATGGCCAACAATTCCACAGTGATAATCACATCTTTCATTTGGATTATACCATATTGGATATGGTGGTAACAGGGGTTTCAATGGGACACAGGCAACCATGTGATTTTGGATCAGTATAGGGAGGAGCTCTTGGTAGCTGATTGGAATGGGATCAAAATGCATTTGGGTCTTATTCTGGGATCGTTTCTTAGTCACACATGGCCTAGGAGTTGGGGCACTTGGTGGTGGCACTAAGGTTCGAACCGGAGTGTTTACATGGGGATGTGGTGGAACAGCATGGTAAGGGTACGGATTTGGACACGGGGCCTTTGGAGGTTGTACATAGCTCGAGGTTCCTATCCCAGGTACTGGATAAGGTGATTGATGAGGGAAATAGTATGAACTGGTAGTTGGTAACGATGGAGTGGGATTCAGGAATCCCGTAGTGGTCGTCCCAATGGACGATTGGACCATGGTAGGGTGGGGATACTGGTTTGGACCTAGAACAGTTTGCAGGTATGGCACTGGATTCGAGGTTTCTGTCTTTGGTATCAGGCTTTCAGGTTTAATTATTTTCATGATTTTGTCCACAATTTCATCAGGATTGCAACCTTTGTGGCATTGACAAGTGCAGGATCCAGCAAGGATTGTATGTTCTGGACCTAATGGTTTTGGTTGATCCGAAGATGATGCGAAGCCCTGAGAAAGTTCACCTTTACTGTTACCCATATCCTCAACCATTTTCAGCAATTTGGCAAGTTGTTCCTTCACCTCTCGGATTTCATGTCCATATTCATCTTGATTGCGTTCCAAAGCACCCAATCGTTCCTCCGATTCATTCCTCATATCTCGAACCCCTTTCATGCAAATGAAAATGTCATGAGATTAAGATTATGAATGTACATGCTCTATTCCTATGTGCATGAATAAACTGATGATAATGCATGAACATATACAGAGAAATTATGATGACTATGTATGCTATGGATGCAATCTAATGCCAGGTATATACAGATAATGACTATGCATGTCATAAACGTGTCCTACAATGAATGACCATGCATGCTATGATGTCAAAATGATACATGCTAAGAATAAATGAATTAATACAAAGGTAGGTACAAAGAATGACCATGTATATCACAAATGTATTCTATAATGATTAATCATGCATGTTATGACTGTAACACGATGTCAAAATGACACAAATAAATTAACCAATGATTACACGAAATTGGTGAGACCTAAATCTTGATTATTCAAAAATCTCATTATGCAAGATTTGCCTCCTAATTTATGATTTTTTTTTAACATGCTTTTTTTTTGTGTTTTTTTTATTTATTTATGAAAAACCAATCACATTATTTTCAAAAGAATTTCAGGGTGGATCCCACTATGGTACCATATGCAAATGTTCATGTGACACTACCTGTTTTATGAAATCATCAAATGAAATTACCAACTGTTTATTGCAAAGAATGAGATCAATAACACAACCAAAAATGTACACACTCTATTCACACATGTATGAAATGTGCAACATGCAAAATGCTTAAAAAATATTTTTTTTTTAAAAAAAAACAGCTAATGAACATCTGCCCCAGCAATATCTGCTTATTTAGGCATCACGATGCCTTCGAGGCGGAGTATCACATTTATTACGGGCGATGTACGTACATCGTTGCCCGATCTACCACACTTATTCGGAGTGTAAAACAGGTAACAAAAAGTTTAGAAATGTCCCTCCATGTGTTCCTATTTTTGGTATATCTAACGGAAATTCGGGATGGCTTCGCCTAGGTTCACTATATGAGGGTGAATCGGTTCTAAGGCCCCGAATTGTTCCTCACTGTCGCTGGTGAAGGCTAGTAAGGCACCCCGATAAAAGCGGGTTCAATCCGTTAGAGTATATTTTCCTATGCCCGTACGGAGGATTATCACGAAGGCAATAGGTACTTTATACTCCGAAAGTGTTTCACTAGCCCATACGGAGGATCATCACGAAGGCGTAGTTACTTTACTCCCACTTAAAAGGACGGAATCCGGGTATAGGATTCATGTTATGCAAATGCACGTGTAGTGTGTGTGGAGGAATATCAAACCTTTCACTACCTATTCTACAAACCTTATTCTAAATGCCCTAGCAATTAAAACATTCAAGAATAGTGTAACGCATTAACCGACAAGCAATTATAATATACAACCTTAAATAACTAGAGAACAAAAATAAAATGCATGCACATGAGTATGAACATATTTAAAAACATTTTATTATTTTCAAAATTCTCCTTATTAAAAAAATGTGGGAATTAAAATTAAATACCAATTAAACCAACAAAACCGAGACTTTGATATAACAAACGACCAATTCTAGGCCTGACTCTCTAATAAGTCCCCAGCGGAGTCGCCAAGCTGTCGCAACCTAAAAAAAAAATAACGACGAGTCTCATCGCAAGACTTTATTATTCGTTAAGCGTGACATTTAAAAAAAATGAGGAAAAGTTGACTTAATTCCTCTAGAAAAATGAAGGTTTTGAAAATGACCTTAAAAAAGACATGGAGTCGCCACCAATCTTTTTTAGCTAGGTGTGATAGGCCACCTATTAAAACCGGTTTTATAAAAATATTTTAAAAATTAATTAAAATATTTTTAAAACCAATTTCAAGTCTGCGTTAAAACCAGAGAAATCAAAGAAACGGGTTCGGGAGTCGGTTACGTGTGGGGAAGGATTAGCACCCCCACAACGCCCGTATAAATCGGTACCTTATTAATCGTGTGTTATCTCAAGTCTCGGTAAAAGTTGGTTTTAAATTTAGTATTTCAAATTAATTCCCAATTTAAAGAAAAATAATTCCATTTTTTTATTGAAAATGATCCGGAATTTATAAATTCAAAATTTTCCTATATTCCCCAACAAACGTGGCAAAATATAGAAATTTTTATTAGTTTTGGAAAACTTTCCGAATCATTCTCTTTTTGAAAGAAAGATATTCCTTTATTAATGATAATTGATGATATTCCCTCCAGCAAACCCGGTAGAGAACTCATGAATTATTTTAACTCGGGAATATCTTTATATTTTTTTTATTGAAAACCATTATCTTTTTTTGAAAACATTTAAAAGAAATGAATATGTATATGCATGACATAAATAAAAGGACATAGCAAAATCTAAATAATATAATACAACCTAAATGACATGACAAGTATGAATGGTATGGCATATAATTTAAATGACATGGAATAAAATAATGCTATCATATAATGTGCATGAAAATAAAAATGCAATGCATGAAATGTATTTTTTCCTTTAATTAAGGAAATCCGTATATCTAACAAGATATCCGGCTACCTTAGGAAAATATGTCAAATTAAATATTCTAAAACCAAAATACTTTGTGATTGTTTGAAAACAATTTTGAGAAGCTTGAATAAGAAAATAAAAACTGGGCTAAAAATTTTTAAAATGGCTCTAATTTCCTAAGTTTAAAAAATCGGGACTTGGCTACCCTTAACCCGGGACTTGAAAAACCATTTTTAGAGTTTAAAAAGGCTTAGAAATTACCCTAAGTCAGTAGCTAACCCTCCTAATCAGCCCACTCTAAGTAAGTTAACCAAAACAGAAAATTGGTTTTTCTTTAAATTCAATTCTGACTCCACTAACCAGTTTTAATCCATGATTTTTTATCCTATTTTTAAAAATTCCAAAAATTCTGAAAAAAATACTGGAGACTCAGGACATGTAAAACTACACGAGAAAAAATCGGCTTAATTTTTGAATCAAAGATGAATTCCCAGAAAAATCAGAGATGTACGAGTTTTTGGAGGAGAAAAAACTGCTTTGTTTTTCTTTAAATTCAATTCTGACTCCACTGTCCAGTTTTAATCCACGATTTTTTACCCTATTTTTAAAAATTCCAAAAATTCTGAAAAAATTACTGGAGACTCAGGACATGTAAAACTACACGATAAAAAATCGGCTTAATTTTCTGATCAAAGATGAATTCCCAGAAAAATCAGAGATGTACGAGTTTTTGGAGGAGAAA
The DNA here is from genome assembly GCA_030761205.1 of Fremontodendron californicum. Lineage (NCBI taxonomy): Eukaryota > Viridiplantae > Streptophyta > Magnoliopsida > Malvales > Malvaceae > Fremontodendron > Fremontodendron californicum. The sequence goes on along the minus strand of JAULJL010000002.1, from coordinate 42,734,928 downwards.
AAACTGTTTTGCCAGCACATTTTTTTGTCTTTGATAAAAGCATTTAAAAATCAAAGTAAAAATATTTGAAACTCATAAAATGACTTGAAAGCAGTAGCTAGGACTTTTTGAAAGTTAGATAAAAAATGGCTAAGTAAAAAAAATCACAAAGGTAGAATAATCAACTTGACAAACTTAATTTTCCACAAGTGTGCTCAAGAGAGCATGACTTTGAACCATCAATTGGCTCAAGTCATTATTCAAGTGGTATGAGCATGAAATGCATGAAATAATGCAGCAAACATAATGCATGAAATGCATGGATTTAAAACTAAATATAAGGAAAATGCATGACATAAATAATATGGCCTAGACCTAACATGAACTTGCATGGCAATAAATGCAACCTAGACCTAAGATATGCATGGCATTTTCACAAACACATGCTTAATTCAAAAATCCAACCAAATATCATGCAAATGCAAAAACCTAACAACTAGCATGACAAAAATACAACACACAATGCAAAACACATGGAGTAGCCAAATGGCCTCAAGCTCCAACAAGCATGGCATTTTCACAAACACTTGGTATGCTAGCATGAAAAACTAAGTCATAACACAAAAATCACACAAGCATTTTCACAAACACCTAATATACCAAATCTAAAACATGCTCACTAAGATATAAAACAAGAATCATGCAAAGAATCACACAAGCATTTTCACAAACACTTAATATGCTAACTCTAAAACATGCTCAAATTTAAACAACATGAAAACAGAAAATTAAAAATGCAAAAACATGATATCTAAGACATAAATGGCAACAAACAAAGCAACCAAATTAAATATAACTTAAGAACATGAAATAACATAACACTTAAAACATCAAAAACAAAGAAAATAGCATAAACAATATGGTAAAATGAATTGAAACAGCAACTTAAAATAAATAATGTAGGCCATTTGGCCATGGTGAGTTTATTGTAAAAAAAAATGTAAAAAAAATACTTAAGAAAGGAAATGAAGGAAGAACAAGAAACATTATTTTAAAATGAAAACTCACCAAGTAGAGATTAAAATAGCAAAAAACAAGAATAGAAAATGAAAGTGCAAGAGTTGGTGCTCAAGAGCAACGTCAAGAAGCTAATATTTCAAGCTTTTCTCTTCAAACTTTCCTTTTTTTCTAAACTTTTCTTTTTTTGCTCTCAACCAAGAAGATAAAAACTAAGAAAAACTAAGAGAAATCAGCCAAAATGGAAAAGAAGAAACCAAAATCTGCCTCTCTTCCCTTAGGGCTAGCCTTAATGCATGGTTATATAGCCTCCAAGATGTTGTCATTTTTGTGTAACCTAATTTCCATCAAATGGCCAATAATTCAAGATGAAAAGTCATGAAATTACCACCTTTAGATTAGCATCTCAGCCCTCTCAAATTACAGCTATGCAAAAATAATGTTGACATCTTTCTTAACCTATGTGGTTTAATCACCATGGCTTGATCAAAGAGAATGGTTAACTAACTCTTGATTTTTAACCACTTGATTAAAAAAAAAAATTAGAAGCTTCCTCCTTTCTTTGGGCTTGGGCATGCCAGCACTTCTCTTTTCCAGCCCAACTCTGATTTTTTTGAAGGGCCAAAAAATCCCTTTTCGGTTGCTTGGGTGAAATGACCATTTTGCCCCCCGGATGCAAATAAATATCAAACGGACTCAAAATTCAATTTTTCTTTTTTTAATACTTCCAAAATAATAAAATATTGAGTTCTGGAAGTTTTCAAAATTATCCGAGTCCGTTTGCTATTTATTTGGATTTTTTCTTCCCAAAAATGCCCTTTTATGCCCCTACATTTTACCATTTTTTAAACGAGCTCCAAATCAAGATTTTTCTTCACCAATCTCTTCAAAATAATTAAAAAGTGTGATCTGGAAGTTTTCAGAATTTTTGGAGTCCATTTGCTATTTTTCCGGGATTTATCTTTTTGAATTACTGCATAAGAAGCCCGGGATTTGGCCACTTTGCAAACGAACTCGGAATCAAGATTTTCTTTCTCCAATCTCTTTCAAATGATTTAAGAATGAGATTGACAAATTTTCCATAATTTTCGGAGTCCATTTGCTATTTTTCCCAAATTTTTCCAATTTTACCCTTTAACCTCCGAAACCCGGTTTTGCTCAAAACAAGTCCGATTTTCAGATTTTCTTCAATCTGAGCCTTGGGCCATCCTTTTTAATCATTCCTCATCCATTGGGGGCTTTGGTCTTACCAAGTCGGGCCATTTCTGTGATTCTTCCCGATTTCACCGAAATCCACTAAAAACCCTAATTCTCGGTTTTCTCCCGGATTGACTTTTTTTCGGTTTTTCTTGCAAGTGACTTCTTCATTACCCGTAGTCAGTGCTTATCTTTCATTTGGAACCTTCAATTTCGACAAGTTTGATCGTTTAAGCACTTTTCCCCAAATTTCTCGGATTAGGGTTTCCTTTCTACTGAATCTCCAAATCCCAACTTCCGAACTCCATATCTTTCAATGTAGACCTCGGATTATCAAAATTCTTTCGCCATTTTTCAATTGAACTTAAAATCTTGATTTTGAAAGTGGGTTGACTTTTTCAGTAGTTGACTTTCTGGGGTTGACTTTTTCGGGGTTGACTTTTTCGGGGTTGACTTTTTTTCAAGTTTGACTTTTTGTGCTCGCCCTCTTAAACTAAGTCTCGGAGTACCACCTGCAGGATGAAAACAGTCTTTTTACACTTGGGAACATCAATATGGGAAGAAAACATACCTGTTTAGTGGTCCGGACAAAATTAGGTGTCTACATATATAATTAATTTAATTTTATATTTTTTCACAACTTGATCTCACCTCATATATGTACTTGTTGTAATCATATCTTGCACTCTCTACTTGATCTTTATATGAATTTGAACTTTATTTGAGCAATTTTAAAAAATTATTATAAAAATGTGTTAAGTATGATAAGGATTAAGATAAGTTGTCAATCCTTCAAAATGAACTTATGGCTTAAAAGAGACAATAAGATATACTCCTATTAAAGTTTACTACATATAAAAAGATCGATCTTCTAAATATAGAAGCTAAAGTAAAGCAAAAAAAGATCAATCCTTTAAATGTAAGAATCGATCATTTTTATATAATGCAGATTTTTCAAAAAATAACTAAATAATAAAAAATATTTTACACAAAATCATCTAAAAATAAATCCATTTTCCAAAAATATATTTTTTTTTTACTAAACAATTGAACCCTTAAACATGTATATGTCTCATATTTTTTTCATAAACGGACCCTTAAACATGGCTTTGGGCCATCTCCAACCCTCGTTAAATTTTGGGCCAAAACGGTAGAGAAAATAAATAAAGACTAGAAAAGGCTTAAATTAAAAGAAAATAGATAGGAAGTTTGTTGATAATATTAATTAGCAATATGTACATATTACAATTTTACATAATTTATGTACGATATAACCAAAATTTCTTCGAATCTCTTTTTTCTCGATTGACTTAACAATTTTCTTCACCGGCCTAAGCTTTCGTGCAATCTCCTTCATTACTAGCCTTTTCCCTGAATACTTCATCACCGATAGAGTTAGAGCCAATTCCACCCATTTAGCTTTCAGAAACGCTTGAATTCTCCTGGTCTTCGAACAACGTATTGCCCGTGAAATTCTCTTCTTACATCTCATTACTATTGGCGACGATTTCCAATCACCTTGGACTTGGAGTTGGAGCAGTAACTTCAACTGACGTCGTACCAAATCGAAAACTACTTTACTCTGTTCTGTAATAAACTGTTTAATGCCTGGTGAACTATCTAATTGTTCATGCTTGTCTATATGATTGGATTGGAGTTTGGATATTGCGTGGGAGACCAATTCTTTTAACTCAGGGTATTCCGCAGCGACCGTACGGCCTGTTGTTTGAAGCGCAGTCAATGCTCCGGCATTTATCAAAACATTGCTATTGCTATCATGCTTTGCAAGGTAGCAGATCAGAGCTAATCCATGCGGCTGTAATAACTTTTTATCCCCATCAAGTAACTTCATTAACAGTGGTACACCGTTGAATTCAATTATCGACTTTGAATGCTCCGAACAAATGTGATTTTTTGTGCACACGAACTTTTTCAAAGCAATAGAAGCTTCCATTGCAACTTCGTGGTTTGTATCGCCTAGCCGGGCCACCAAAGGACTAATCACTTGACTATCTTTCGCTGAAAAAGACCTTGCCAATGAACCAACCGATTTGATTGCCGGAATTCTCAGTTTTGTGTCATCAAGTTCTTTGATTACCCTCAATAGCTCATCAACAACCGCCTTTGCAGCTGGAGAAGTACTCTTAAAGGCCGAATGTCTAAAATCTGTATTTGATTCAGCAATGGCTGTGATTTCCCTAATAATCATTAAGCAATTGTACTGTAATTCATCTTGTTCCGTTTCCACCAACTTAGCCAAGCATAGCATTCCTTTTGTCTCCGTGAATGTCCTACAATTGGAAGCGCTCCCTTGAGCAAGCATCCATAAAGCCTTCGAACAACTAATTTTCAACTTGAGCTTAAGTAAATTCGTTCGACGATCATCTGTAGATGGGTCAGATGACAACAATGTTACCAGCCGCCATATTACATTCTCTGTAATTAAATCATATTCCTTCACCTCTGGATTATGCTTCGCAATGCTGGCAACCAAATTGGCAGCTTGAATTTGATCCCATATTGGCGATGTTCTTGATAAACGATTTAAGATTGTGGAAATCATTTCCTTCATAATAATCCTCTTCCTTTCCTGCTCGTTAGCTAAAAGGAAAAGTGTATTAGCAGCCGTGATTTGAGCATCCAGAGAGATATTCTCTTTCAAAAGCTTTTGTAAAGGAGGTACCCCGCCTTCTTCAAAAATGATGTTCTTGTACTCATCTTTTTCTTGAGCGAGTGACGCGAGATGTTTCGCAGCCTGGACGCGATCTTCTAATTCACGCCCCATTTTGATGGTGGCGATGCAAGACCAGACCAAAAATGTAGCTGACTTCTTGCAGGCCTTTGAGCCTATGGCTCTGCTTTGGGGCTCATAGCCATAGATGGTAAGCAGCCATTCCATATCGCTGATAGAAGAATCTAAACGCTGGAAGAGCTCGAGAAAATGGGTTGCATTGCGGCTGGCCGTGAAGATTCTGCATAGCAGGTTTCGCCGCTTGCATTTGTAAACAATGGCCAGGGCGAGCTCAAAGTCATCCTTGACCTTGGAGACAATGCAGTTAACTGGGCGCAAGTAAAGGGAAGAATGAATAGAACTGATGAAGCGAAACAGGGTCTTCAGCATTTGCGAGAGTCGATTCACTCGATTCCCTACCTCAACACATTTCACCTTGAACGACTTAGCCACGTTAACCGCTACGCAAACTCGCTCCCCTAAGGATATCAAATTCAAGAGTTCCTGAATCTGCATTTTTGCCTCCCAACCCAACATCATCTCGGACACAGTCAGTTCATTTTCCCAGCACTCTTTCACATTGCTGACAGTACTTTGTTTGATTTTGCAATTTTTCTGTTATCTTTTCCTTTTAAATGTGCGCGCCTAAGCCCTAGAAACAATTATTATTGCTTGAGAATTTGGCCATCAATACTATAGCTAGTCGGAGACAATCGCACGATACCGTTCGTAGAACTAAAAAAAAAAACCCACATCTTTTTTGTTTTTTTTTTTCCGGTACATTGAAAAAGGGCCCACTTGGCATGTCTCAAAATGATTTTGTCTTGGGTTAGTTTTGCAAATCGCCAGATGTTCGCGCGATTGTTAGATAGCATCAAAGAGATCGTTAAGATTACAAGGTGATAGGCTGATAGGTATTGTATTAAAGAAGCTGAAAGAAGAGAATTTAAAGAAAAAACAAATTGAAAGCAACGTGTGTTTTTATGGATGTCCCTCCCGTCAAGTAGTAGCGAGATCAGACACCATTTTTTAGTCAATAAAGTACTACGTTTTTTGTCCTGTCATCGCTCATCCAATGTGTTATTTATTGGGTATTATTGACTTTGATGGTTCAGAAAAGAAGAGAGAGAATAAAGAAACCACGCGCACTCGTGCGGTACCCCTATCGCATCGCAATGCCATTTCACTTTTTCTTCTTAAAATAAACGTTTCAGACTTCCGATCTAGGTGAAGATAGGGGTGTAAGGTATTCGAGTTCGACTCGTAAAAAATTTAAATTCGGTTCGGTCATTATCGAGTCGAGCTCGAGCTATCGAGCGAGCTGAATTCGAGTATCTTAATATCCGATTCGAGCAGCTCGCAAGTCTAATCGAGTTTTTTTTATTTATAATATTTTTATTATTAATTTACTATTTTACCCTTAATATATATATACTTAAAAACTCTTAATTCTAGCTCGAGCTCGAGTATATAAACGAGCCTAATCGAATCGAGCTCGAATAGTTCGATTTTATCTCGAGCCGAGCTCGAGCTTAAAAAATGATACTCGATCGAGCTCGAATCGAACTCGAGCTCGAGCTTCTCAATATTCGAATTCGGCTCGGCTCGATTACAACCCTAGGTGAAGATAATCATAAAATAAAAAGCCATGTGGTCGGGGAAGAGACTCGAGTGCAAAGACAGGTTTTTGCATAACTTAAAAACCCAATTTTTTCATTAATAAAAGAAAAAAAAAATTGACAACAAATTAACCTCGCGTCTCTTCTTTTGCTACATTTTTCCTCTGCCCTCGCAAGGTGGACGAGCTGTTTGGACTGGAATTTGAAATTTGTGGAGCTTACTCATGCTTCAATTCAAATTCCGTGATGTGAAAAAGAGAAAATAAAAGAAGATCGGGTGATAAGCCAGTGTTAGGACTGTTGGAATATGGCTCAAAATATGGCTCAAAGTCACATAGGTGGCTTAGCACCATTAATGGAGCTACCACTTGCACCACTTGCACCACCAATAATGGAAGCTACCACTTGCAAATGGATGGTGGCTATGGTGGCTACCACTTGCAATGTGTTCACACCAAGATAGGTGGTGGATGGTGGCTATGGTGGCTATGGTGGTTGCCACTTGATGCATGTTCACACCTTGATATTATGGCTATAAATAGCCATGTAGAGTTGAGAGAATAGAGAAGAGTTGAGTATGTGTTAGAGCTAAATTGTTGAAGCAAATACTCTGTGTTTATAGAGTAATTTGGTATTGTGTTGAGTTGTGAGTTCAGTGCTTGTGTAGCACCTTGAATTCGGTATATGTTTGTACTCTAAACTCCATTAATACAAAGCTTCAAGCTCCTCCTCCCGTGGACGTAGGCACAGTTGCCGAACCACGTAAAATATCAGTGTTTTTTCAGTGTGTTTAAATCGGTTTTAGTAATATCAATTCGCTTCCGCACAACAAATTGGTATCAGAGCCAATTTTTACGTAAAACCGAGTTTGTTCGATTCTGTCCGTTTTTCAAAAGTGCTCCAATTTGTGTTTTGAAAATACCAGGTTGAAGAGGTCGTCGAGAGGAGTGCAACAGAATCAACCGGAGCACCAGAGGAGGCCACACGCGCCCGCACGCGCCACCAGAAGAAGCGCCCACGCGCCCCACGCGCCCACGCGCCGCACGCGCCACCAGAGGTTGCAGACGCGTGACACCCACGCGCAGCACGCGCCACACGCGCCTCCAGAGGTTGAAGACGCGTGAAGCCCACGCGCCCCACGTGCCACACGCGTCTGCCACCCAAACAGCTCCACGCGCTCCACGCGCCGCCGCACGCGCCGCCGTACGCCGCCGCACGCGCCGCCGTACGCCGCCGCACGCGCCGCCGTACGCCGCCCACGCGCCGCCGCAGGTCCGACCAACTTTTTCGGGCTATTTTTTGAGCCATTTCAGAACACTATTCCGAGACTTTTCCGAGCCGGTTGAGCTAAACCGAGTCCATTTCGAGCCACTTGTAGCAGAATATTTGCAGAATATTCACCGTGTGTCCAAAATTTACACAGTTGGACCCGTTCCTGGCTATTTCGACTATTCCGGACTCAACCGCGGCATCCGTTTTTTCCATATAGGTACCGGAAAAACACTTTGTTGGTAATTTTGTTTTATTACCATGGCAGAATCATTAGAGACACATGAAACGACAAGTAGCGCACGATCAAGTTCTTATATCAGAAAGAACTCGATGACCACTGCAAAGTTCGAGGTGGAGAAATTTGATGGCACCACCAACTTTGGCATGTGGCAGTGCGAAGTTCAGGATCTGTTATTCCGAGAGGGTTCGTATATCGCTCTGGAAGACAGGCCCAGAGATATTTCTGAAGATGACTGGAAGTTTGTCAACCGTCAGGCTTGTGGCACAATCCGGTTATGCCTAGCCAAGGACCAGAAGTACTTTGTCATGAGAGAGAATAATGCAAAAACTCTCTGGAAACAACTTGAGGACAAGTACATGACAAAAAGCATGGAGAACAGACTCTATCTGAAGAAGAAGCTGTTCCGCTTCCAGTATATGCAAGGTATCACCATGCAGGAGCATCTAGTAAGTTTTAACAAAATCCTCGCTGATCTTGAAAATCTAGATGCAAATATCTCTGATGAAGATAAGGCTCTTACTCTGTTAAATTCCTTGCCTGATAGCTATGATCATTTAACCACTACACTGTTGTATGGTAAAAATGATATAGAATATGTTAATGTTTGTAATGCTCTGGTGAATAATGAGTATCGGAAAAAGGATCAGCATGATCACCAGAATACTACACCAGAAGCTTTAACTGTGTACAGAGGCAGGACGAGCAATCAAGGAGCCGGAGAAAACAAGCGAGGTAAATCCCGCTCAAGGAGGGGATCATCGAGAACACGACTCTCGAGGGACGAGTGTGCCTTTTGCCATGAGAAAGGGCATTGGAGGAATAACTGTCCCAACATGGAGAGGTCGATTGTGAGTGTAGCTCAAGAATCTGAGGGAGAGGAAGACTCTGCATTTACGATTTCCACAACAACACACTCTTCAGATCAATGGATTCTGGATTCCGGATGTTCCTACCACATGTGTCCGAACCTAGAGTGGTTCTCAAACTTCAAGGAGTTTGATGGAGGGATTGTCCATATGGGCAATGACAATACTTGTCACACTAGAGGCATCGGAACGATCCGACTGAAAATGCATGACGGTACAATCAGACAACTTACAGACGTAAGGTATGTCCCTGATCTCAAGAAGAACCTCATATCACTGGGGGTCTTAGACTCAAATGGTTACAAGGTGACCATTCAGAATGGAGTCCTGAGAGTTGTACGTGAAGCATTCTTAGCAATGAAGGGTTATATGAAGGGAAATCTGTATCTCCTTGACAGAGAAACCGTGACAGGCAGAGCAGCAGCCTCTCACAGAATGATGGGATAATCCGACACTTCACTGTTCCTGGCACTCCCCAGCAGAATGGAGTTGCAGAAAGGATGAACCGAACTTTGGTTGATAAAGTTCGCTGCATGTTATCCCAGTCGAGCTTGAGCAAAGCATTTTGGGTGGAGGCTTTATTGTTCGCCTCCCACATTATCAACAGACTAACCTCCACCGCAATTGATGGGAAGACTCCCATAGAGGTGTAGTCCGGATATTCTGCCATTGAATATGATCGGCTTCGTAGTAACGGATGCAAAACTGGATCCTAGAGCCAAGAAAGCTGTCTTCATGGGCTTTAGTGAAGGAGTAAAAGCAGTCCGATTGTGGAACCTTGAGTCAAAGAAAGTCATCGTAAGCCGAGATGTTGCCTTTGACGAATCTGTAATGCTGAAACTGTCAACTCCAGAGAATGTGAACCAAGATTCTCTAAAGCAGGTGGAGTTTGAATCAGAAGATGCTGGTCAAAATTCAGATGAATCTGAACCAGAATCTGATGACACCTTAACTGAAGTGGAGGAGTCATCACCAGAAATCTTTCAGCAACTTGAATCAGTTGTCACCAGTAGACCGAATAGACATATTCGGAAACCTGCTCGATACACAGACGTGGTGGCATACGCCCTTCCAGTAATTGATGATGATGTTCTGATCAATTACAAAGAAGCTGTAAACAGCCCTGTGCATGCCCAGTGGAAGGAGGCGATCAGACTTGGAAGTTAGTTCCACTTCCAACACTCAAGAGATCAATTGAGTGCAAATGGGTCTTTGCCAAAAAGGAGAGTGCTACCGGCAAAGACAGCATCAGATACAAAGCCAGATTGGTAGCCAAAGGTTAGGCTCAAAAAGAAGGAATAGACTACAATGAGGTATTTTCACCTGTTGTTAAGCATGCATCTATTCGGATCTTATTGGCTTTAGTAGCACTGTATAACCTAGAGATAGTTCAACTTGATGTAAAAACTGCATTCCTCCATGGTTCCGTAGAGGAGGAAATTTGTATGACTCAACCAGATGGTTCTGGAGTCCCCGGTCGCAGAGATTACAAAAGCAAGTTGAACCGATCACTGTATGGTCTGAAACAATCCCGTGACAGCTGTACAAACGGTTGGACTGTTTCGAGACAGGATGAAAAGTACACACACAGTCAATTTGATCACTGTGTTTATTTCCGGAAACTTCAAGATGGATCATTTGTCTATCTGCTGAAAAAGGCAAGGTGGAGATCGACAGGCTGAAGGCTCAACTGAGCTCAGAGTTCGAGATGATCTTGGAGAAGCTAAGAAAATTCTTGGGAAGTAGACAGAAAAATTGACTCAGGCTCAGTGCATTGATGAATCATGCCAATGCAGTAGGTGCCCTGATATGTGAGTAATGGTGTGTACATTTGAAGGAGAAAGGAGGAAGCTCTGATCTGTGAAATCTCTCTGTGGATTTTCGCCAAGGTGGAGATTGTTGGAATATGGCTCAAAATATGGCTCAAAGTCACATAGGTGGCTTAGCACCATTAATGGAGCTACCACTTGCACCACTTGCACCACCAATAATGGAAGCTACCACTTGCAAATGGATGGTGGCTATGGTGGCTACCACTTGCAATGTGTTCACACCAAGATAGGTGGTGGATGGTGGCTATGGTGGCTATGGTGGCTGCCACTTGATGCATGTTCACACCTTGATATTATGGCTATAAATAGCCATGTAGAGTTGAGAGAATAGAGAAGAGTTGAGTATGTGTTAGAGCTAAATTGTTGAAGCAAATACTCTGTGTTTATAGAGTAATTTGGTATTGTGTTGAGTTGTGAGTTCAGTGCTTGTGTAGCACCTTGAATTCGGTATATGTTTGTACTCTAAACTCCATTAATACAAAGCTTCAAGCTCCTCCTCCCGTGGACGTAGGCACAGTTGCCGAACCACGTAAAATATCAGTGTTTTTTCAGTGTGTTTAAATCGGTTTTAGTAATATCAATTCGCTTCCGCACAACAAGGACATGTCACAATTCTGGACATGTAAACTTTTGCAAAGCAGTGGCGGTAATGAAGGGAAGCAGGGTTTTCAGCATATAGACTTTGCTAAAGATATTGATTTCGACAATTTGTTCTCAATCCTTTTGTTCTCTGAATCTTCAATAGGCACTGCAGTACTAATTGTGTTGCCTTTCTCAAATTTTGTGCTAATTGTTGTACAGGGTCAGTTTACATTAAAGTTAAAAAAAAGGAGCTACGCTTTCCTTGAACTTGCAACTTTATTGCTTCTTTTGAATTTTAAATGTTTGATATTTGGAAGATTGCTTTCTCTTTCGAACGCACGTCAGCAAAACATGGGTTTTTTTTTTTTTCGCAAACATCGCGCGAATACATTGCAAGAACTGAACACGACCTCCAAGTCTCGCTAGACACAACAAAGATTGGTCCAAAGTTTGGGAGTTTCTAAATTTATCGTTTTGTGATCTTCCAGATGTTGTCAAAATTTGCACAACTTAATTTTTTATGGCCATTTTCTAGATCCCAACTGCTGATGTAACTAAAATTCTCTAAATTATGACGTATTTGAAATTTTTATAAAACTTTGCACATTAAGACATTGACTTTTGAATAGAAAAAAGGGAAAGAAAAGATAAACGCGAGTCATAAACTCATAATCAGAAACTCTAGCAAAATCGCGCTAGCTACTGCAAACTGACAAATCTTTTCAGCATTTTTTTCTACTACTTTATAATTAGACTTGCGATCCTGGAGAACATAAAGTTGAAATCGCGCGGTAGAGCAGGAAAATCGAGCGTACCTTGCAGATATCTTTGCGCGGAAAACTTAACTTCGTGCTCTCAATACACCTGAGAATCGACTGTAAACGCACTATCTATTAAGTATTTAAGACACTTTTTCTCTCTATATATATCGCCAGATTCGGGACTACTTGTAAAATCTGTATTGGATTGAAAGATAGAAAACCTGTTGGGAAAATTTGCTTCTCTATATTAAGCCCCATCGTTTCTCTAGCTAACACAGAAAGCTTCAGCAAGTACTCTTTCCTTCTACTTCATCAATGGCAATCGTCTTAAAGAGTCTTAAGAAGACTGATATTGAGAAACGATTGACGATCCCAAGCAAGTCCCTCAATTGTTTCCCTCCTTTAATTAGTGGCAAGCATATGGTGGATTTTCAAGTTGGAGACGAGAGTGGCCGTGTCTGGAAGTTTCGAATTTACACTCGTAAAAAGAACAAAAAGTACCTGAAGCCAGTTCTTACCAAGGGATGGCGAGAGTTTGTTTGCAGCAAAGAGCTTAGTGTTGGTGATAGAGTTGGGTTTTACTTGGAGAAAGAACAAGCTGGTGGTGTTAAGTATCGTGTTAAAGTGGAAAAAGCAGTTAAAATATTTGGTGCCGTTTTTGCTCATAAACCAATTCACTGCTAGCATATTTAGTATTTACATCCTGTGATTTATGATTTCAACTGTTGTTGTAGGATTTCTTGTAATTTTGGTTAAAAATACTTTGTAAATATACTAATTAGTAATATACATTAAGTTTATGGTTTGATGGGTTAATCTTTTTCTGTCTGATTTCTTAGCATTTCATAGCTTCACTACAATTTTCCCCCCATTGTACATAGAAATTATCATGCTAAAATACATTAAACACTACAAACAATCTACATTTTTCTCATAATCTTCAGAGCTTATATTCAGGGGCCTATAAAACAGAGCATAACCGTTGGTATACATTCTTTAATTGGGCATCTTCTCCTAAATTAATCTAGAACGCGAGAGAGAGTCGGGGTCACAAGAACGAAGAGAAGAGGAGCAACCAAGCTTTCTAACTCTATATCATCAGGTTGAGAGTCTGATTACGAGTTTGACTCGAGAGATGTTTTGTTGTATTTACCTAAGGATGTAAAAAATTAACAAGCAAATAGATTTCACTTCAGATTCTGACCCTCAACCCTGACAGCCTTGAAAAGCTCCACTAGTACTGCTAATGTATATATAGCTCTCTTTGGATTGCTGTTCTAGCTCTCTTCGGTCTCCTAACATCCTACCATGGTTTTGAGTGAGCAACGACCGGTGCTTCCTTTCCTTCATCCACAGTGGCAGCGCCAAAGTCAAATCCAAATTCACTTCTCCCGCATATGGAGTGGGTTGTCCCTGAACCAAGTCCAAGCTATGCCTTTCAATACTACTCTTGTAACATGCTTCTTCAGCAGCTTGACTAGTGCCATAGGCCATTGCACCACCCTCAGCGAGACCAAAGAAATTGATTTTTCTCTCTATTTTGGTCATAATCCAAAAGATAAATTTTACAATTTTTGAAGCAAATCTAGCCTATCCACGTCAGTGTTTTTTTGCTGCAAAAAGAACCTATCCACGTTAGTGTTTACTGTTCACACTTTTGTTTTTTTTTTTTGTTTTTTTCCTTTTGTCCAGCTTTTCATTTACTCATACTATCACTTTGCTTTCTTTTTTCCCCTTTTTACTTCGTTTGACCTGCTCTTTATTTTTAAAAATATATCCTGATTACAAGCAAGGTTTGACCAAGAGAGACAGAAGCAGAATCGGCGGGTAGGTATAAAATATCTCATTTTTTTCATCTCTTTCTTTACCTGCTCCCTTTCTTTCTTCTGCTCTTTGTTTTTGTACGTAAAAAATTAAGATATTACCCTTGCAGAAGAGAGAAAAGAGGATTTGTTGGAGTGACTGATGGGATTGGAAAAAAAAATAGTTGATGAAAAGGATGAGATGAGTTGGTGGGAAAGGAAGAAATGGGTACCGAAAACACACTTGAGGCTTATATTTTGAAAAAAAAATAGAAAGGGGAGTGGTAGATTAGAGATATCAGGGGAAAAGAAGAAGAAAGAAGAAAGGGAAAGGATTTTTTTTTCTTTCTTTTTTTCTTTTTTTCTTTCCTTTTTTTTCCTCCCCAATTTTTTCGTTTAGATTTTCCAACACCTTCAGCCATTGAGATCGCTTCTATTATGGCTATCAACCATTGCCTGTGAATGACAAAAAATTGCCTAAGGAGCCTTCATCTCTTTCTTCTCTATCCCTCCATCCCTCATTCAATTCTCTATTTATCGATTAAGAAATCATTGCCAAATTCCTCCAGAAAAGGTATCATCCAATCTCTTAATGAGTTTTCTGTTTTATTTTTTAGTTATTTCTAATTGTGTTATTTGTGGTGTTTATAGATGGAAGATCCTTTGGTGGATGTTACCGCTAGCGTCCTATTATTGCCTTCCTTCTCAACTTTGTCCGACTTCTTTTGGAAGCAGCCATTTGGGGTATTTGTTTTGCAGGTGCATTTCTTTAGTCTTCTCTTTCTGTTATTCTCAGTTTGTTTATCTCTTTCCCTCAATTTTTCTTATTGCGAGCAATGATCTGCTGTGATTTCTTATATTGTTTTATTTGTTCTGTTTATTTTGCCACATCCTGTCCAGCCTGTATCACATTTTGCTTTGTCTTATGATTTATGGCTCATGTTGTCATCATCTGTTCAGATAAATTTCAACTCTCACTTTTCATCGTTTTAATCCTGTCTCATTTTTCTTATTTTTTTCCAAAGGAAATGTAATGTTTGGCTTAATTGGTTTGTTCAAGACGCATGTTTATACATGCTCTGTAAATATTCCCCAATTTTTTTTTTTTAAAGATTGTTTAGCTTTTTTAGGGAGATGGCCATGCTCACCATTTTTTAAAATTTCTTTCAAGGTTTGTTCGATTTTCAAGCAGGCTTGCTGGTGTTGGTGCTTATCGTTTAAAGCTTCTTGGGTGGATTCTATGTGGTTTGTTTCTCTTATATGGTGTTCATGTGCTTTTGTCCGGTTTAGTTTTTTTTTTTTTTAAACTTTTTTTGCAATCTTTTATGTTGTGTTCTTTTGTTCTCTATTTGTTTTTATGTCTATATAGGGTTGTTTACTATGGTGGTGCGTATTTATTGAGTTCTATGTTGTCTAACTATTAGTGTGTTTGTTGATTTATTTATACATTGGCATGCTAATGTTCGGACATCTTCCTGTTTGAATTTCGGTATGGATTGCTCTGCTTCGATTAGATTGAATAAGTTAAAAAAGGATTGAACACACTAGGAATCGAAGAGTTAGGAATAGGCAGATCTTTAATGCTTCATCTGTTGCATCCGTTGTTAGCAATCAGTCTACCTGTGTTACTAAACCCATGGATTTAGCTATGCTTGCAAATCATAGGCCTGTTGAAAGGATTAAGCCTCTTTCTAGTGTTAATGTGCAACCAGATTTATAGACAGGTTTTGTGGTCATTTATGTTGTTGTTTCTACTTAGTCACTTATCAGATGTTCGTCATGATGTCATGCAAATTGAGTTACTGATGCTGTTATTTCTGTTGGTAATCAATTATGTGTCATTTTTATATATTCTCCATATCTTTTGAATTATTGCAAATTGAGTTACTGATGCTGTTATTTCTGTTGGTAATCAATTATGTGTCACTTTTATATATTCTCCATATCTTTTGAATCTCACTTTTATATATTCTCCATATCTTTTGAATTATTGCAATTTTATCCGTTGACTATATTATTGTTCTAGCATGTTCCGAGGGATCTCGCTTTTTGATTGCATAGAGCACATTTCTTTAGCTGTGATTCACTTTTTATTTCTTTTAACATCCATACAGGACCAAGGTTTGGATATTTTAAAGAACATGGTTCATGTATGAATGAGGTAAAGTTGCCTTGGTTTCCATTTGTAACTATTTCTTATGATGTATTTCTATCAAGTGATTGAAACATTCATGCAAGCTACATAACCATAAGCTGTGGTATGTGCAGGAATTGGAAAGACAAGTTCATTTAATGAATGAAATTGACACTAAGGTAAACATCATAACCATCATGTTGTTGTATCTCAGAAACTGTTCAGAGATTACTTTTCATGTCATTTTATTTGGTTCCTAAGAGATGGATAGAGGATAAATAAAATGATATATATCTTCATATTAATCTAAGGGTCATTACTTTTTTTCCTTTTATGAGAAAAAGAGTTAAAGCTAATCCAAGTGTGAGAAATTAAGATGTTTGTAGTAATGAAAGTAATGAAATATGCAAGCTGTGAGATGGAGTAAACATGAATTCTAACATTTTTTTCAAGCAAATTGTTTTACTATAATGACTTCAAGTTATTTAAATTGTAAGCAATATTGATATTATTAATTACAAACCAGATTTCCATTCTTCTGCTGCACTCATTTAGATTAAAATCCACTTTAGTAGTTCTTATGTTATTTTCACTTGGTTTCCTCTTTTAAAATCATTTTTATATAGGTAAGGAGATTAGAGATAAAACAATGCATAATGAATGTGAAAGTTATCATAAAAGAAATGCTTGACATTCCATTTTTAGTTAATTTTGCCTTATTCATTTTTTAAATTGTGAAGGTTCGTGTAAAGCTCATTGACAGTGACGATGTAGCTGTGGGTCAGTATATTTAGAATTGCACTAATTTGATTGTTAATAAGATTGTTTATGTAAGTATTCCTTTTAATTTAACCCAATGGCACTTGCTTTTTTGAGTTTTTTTTTTTTTATAACTTTTTTAACATTCTAAAACTTAATGCTGAAATTACCACTCTTAAATGTTATGTAGGATGATCTTATATGTAATGTTGCTTGAAATGATGACAAAACAATTGTGCAAAATGATAGGTTGATTAAATTTTTTTTATTGGAATGTCTGTCCATGCTACTTCTGTGGATTTATTTATTCTACTATTTTTTAAAGCTAACAAAATAGGAAACAGAAAAACTACTAATTAGTTTTGGACAGTTATGTACAAACCTTTTAGAGTTTTGAATGGAATTGTTGGGCTAAAAAATTAATTATATGCTTGGACACTACTACTTTGGCAAGGCTTCTACACTAACCTCCATATATGAAAATTTTGAAGCCAATGAGTCGATGAAGGGCAATATTAAGAATGATTGGTCTTCTCATTGAGATCTTCAATTTTTTTTTCATGGCTTGGTTTTTAATGTTCTGATATTATTTTTTTCTTTGAAATTCGGTTTTGAGTGTTCAAGTTCATCTTGCATGTTTGTTCTTCTAATGTGATTTTTTGGCTTATTTGTAGATGATTAGGAGTTGTTGGTTTGAGGTTCAACAACAATTATTCACTGAAGTATCTGTTGCAAAAAAGAACTTCAATTCAGGTATGAAGACTGCTTAATCAAGTTTGATTGTGGTTCTAGCTATATGTTTGCTGCTTTTATATGAGTTCTTTTGTTATTTGTATTTAATTTCAAAATTAATAAGTTAATATATATTGAATTTGATAAATCCATTAGCAATCAAAATAAATTTATTACTAATCAAAATCTGTTACACCCGCAGCATAGCGCGGGGCTCAATTCTAGTATAGTATGAATGGAGCGATGGTTCACCCATGCATATAGCCTTCGTAACGCCAATGAACTTCATTTCAATCTCCTGTTTAGTCTTGAAGTGAGCTTTCCTAGTCGCTTCATGATCACTCAAATTAGTACCAAATATCCAGAAGCTGGGTGGTTTGGAAATAACATGATCAACGGAAGGCACTGGCGCATCATTATCTGCAACATTTTCTAGCTCAATGATAGCTCCCCCCTCTTTGACCGGTGCATCAGCCACTTTTGTGAGGCTTGTGCCAGCTGTGGTTCCATCAACTTCATGATTCAGAGAGATATCAGCACGAGGAGAAAGATCCCCAGATGGCCTGGCAGCTGGCTTCTCCACTTCAACCCTATAGTGGGAAGCAGGGATTTAAATTGCGGTCATGATCACGTTTTCGATCGCGTTGCGTTTGTTACGGTTTCGGATATAACAGATGCTATCGAGGTCATTTCGGTCATCGCGGTCGTGAATTTTTTTCAAATTTGCAAAATTTATTATAAAACATAACAATTATAGTTATAAAGATAAAAACTCTTTTTCAATAATTTTTAAAATAATTTATGACATTCTATAATTTTTTATTTTATGAAAAAAATATTATTCATAGTTTTTCACTGTTATAATAAATTATTCATATTATAAAAAATATTATATAATTATTATTTCTTTAATCATTTTATCTAATTATACAAAATTCACTTGTATTAAAATTTTAAAATCTTTCTCAAATAAAATTATCAAAAAAAATTTTGCTAAAAAAATTTCTAAAATTTCCTAAAAGATTCCTTTTCAAAAATCCCTAAAAAAAATAGTTATGTCTTAAGTCTCAACTAATTAATTCATCCCACCCCAAACAGAACCCTCCCCCGCAACAGAGTAACAGACCCCAAGACTTTTTCTTCTCTTCCAAAATTCCCAAATGCCAAGTCCCAACCAATTCCCCCAAAATTCCAAAACCCACACCCAATCAAGCACCCACAGGCTCACTCTTCTTCTTTGCGACTGTGTGCATGGCTGCTGTCTTCTGTAGCTTCTCCTGTCTGCTCTGCTCTGTATGCTGTGTGTGGCTGCTGCCTTCTGTAGCTTCTCCTGCCATGGCTGACGCCTCCCTCAGCCAGCCTCAAGCCTAGCATCTCAGCTTCAGCAATCAGCCCTCAGCCCCTCACTTCAACAGTCAACCAGCTTCATATACTTTGTCTCTCACTATCTCTTTCTTATACTGTTTTTGGTTGTAATTTAAAACAAGAATTTTTCAATTTGTAACGGTGTAACGGAAATAGCGGACCGTTACGGCAGCTATTTTCCGCTACACCGCTTTTTGCGGCTGCGATCGGCCGCTATTGGTGTGAATTTTTTTCACACCGTTATTGCGGCCTTTAGCGGTGGCGGACGGTGCCGCTATCGCGAAATAGCGGCCGCGACACCGCTACGCCACCGCTATTTGAAACCCTGGTGGGAAGAGCCCGCTTCATCATCATCATGCACTTTGTACAACGTGAGTTCGTCACCAACATTGAGATTGTTGCAAATAACAAAATTTCTCCATTCAATGGAGAAAACTGGTTTCTTGTACCCACTTTTGCGGATAGAGCAGACAATTGGCCACACCTTTGTCCCATACATAAGAGGAATTTGCACGACATGGCTTCCATTGAAATCTGGCAAGGCATGCAAGATTTTTACCGGGATCGCCAGCCTTTTTTTGTTATCAGTGTCAGCCAGTGACTTTGAGAAGAGCTTTATTGCTCGAGGCATGTTGTCTGGTGCCGTCTGAAATTTTTAGTAAAATATTAGAATGGGGCGAGATTGTGCACGGAAACCCTCGTCAGCTTTATGGATTAAATCAATAACCAATAAGATGGTCTGGAACGTCCTTAAAGTGCCACGTTACGCCATCAGCCTCTTCAGCCCACCGATTCTTTAGCTTGGTGTGAATGTATATCTATTACTTTACTTTAATTCCCACGTGCATATAGGGATGGCAAAACCCGATCCGACCGATGGATTTCGAACCGATCCGATCCGAATGGAGAGGTTTTTTTTTTTTTTGAACAATGGAGGCGGGGCGGGGCGGTTTTTTTTGTCTGAAAGGCGGGGATGGAGCAGTTGTGGTAATTGCCTGCTCCGCACCGCCCCGCCCCGAATAGTGAAATTACAATTTTACCCTTACATATTTAGCTTTTAAATGAATAATAAAATAATATAATTAAGCTTATTATTTTTATGTTTATATTTAATTTATTTTTAAAATGCTTTATTATTTGAAAAAAATAAAAATAATTAATAAATATCAAATGGGGCGGAGCGGGGCGGGGCGGTTATGGATGTAACCGACATCCATGGAGGTGGTAGTGGTATTGAAATTTCAACATCCATGGCGGAGCGGGGCGGGGCGGGGCGCGGAGCAGTACAATGGCGGGGCGGGGGCGGATACTGCAAAATCCGCCCCCGCCCCGCTCCATTGCCATCCCTACGTGCATACAATAAATCTTATAATTTTTTCGAAATTTTGAGGTTATTCACGTGCCTTTTTTTTTTTGAGTGGACCCATTTTTTTTAGTTCCGAAATTTTGAGGCTATCCACGTGTTTGCCTTTTTTTTTAGTGGATCCCATTTTTTTAGTTGGTGAGAGAAAAAAAAATTGGTAGGAAAGAAGGAAAAAATATGAGAAAATTTGTGTATTTGTATTTTTGTGTGTGTTTAAAGTATTATAAATTTACATAAATTTTTACACGTTAATAATTTATTTTATGTATATTTTTAAACGTTCGTGTATCCATATCGTATTTATTTTATTTTTTCTATTTTGTGTTCGTGTTCTTTTTTTTTTACAAAATATTATAAATTTATATAAATTTTTACACGTTAATAATTCGTTTTATTTATTTTTTAGACGTTCGTATATTCGTGTCGTGTTCATGTTATTTTTCGTATTGTGTTTTAATTATTTTTTTATTTTTGTGTTCGTGTTCATGTTATTTTTCATGTTGTGTTTTACTTATTTTTTTCTATGTTATGTTCGTGTCGTGTTTCAATTCATCTAATAATTTACATAGTTTTTCATTGTGATTCAATTTAGAGAAAAAATTGTGTGTTCGTGTCGTATCTCAATTCATGACATATTTTGCATGATTTGTCATAGTAATTCGATTTAGAGAAAAATTTGTGTGTTCCAGATGTATTCGTGTTTTTTTCTTTTCTTTCAAAGTATTATAAATTTATATAAATTTTTACACGTTAATAATTTATTTTATGTATATTTTTACATGTTCGTGTATTCTTATCGAATTTTTTATGTTGTGTTTTAATTAGTTTTTCTATGTTGTGTTCGTGTTGTGTTTCAATTCATTTTATATTTTACATAGTATGTCATTGTGATTTAATTTAGGAAAAAAATTGTTTCACTTAGATTTATCTTTTAAGCTGACTTTATAAATTGTTTATAACTCTAAATTGTTATGACAGTTCTCTTTTATTATTTTATAATATATTAATTTATTTTTTTGTTTAATTATTAATTTTCGTGTTTAAAAATACTATTATCGTATATTTAATATTTGATTTCTGCGACATTGTACAGGGGTCTAATCTAGTTCAATCTAATGCTTTGATTGAGAAAATTGGGTTAATGATTTTTTGCCAGCTTAGCAATGGTGATAATCAAAATTTTAAGGGCCTTTTGGGTACTTAAACTATGACTTAAAAGAGAAATAAAATTAAAGCCAAAGATGCTTTCGGGAGGGAATAAAAAAAAAGAAAAAAAAAAGAGAAAGGTATTGTGAGGAGAGGTAAGAAAGCTTTATAAGAGAAAGAATAATAATAATAATAATAAAAATAAAAAGCCATATAGAAAAAGTGAAAGGGAAAAAATCTAAAATAATAAATTTAAAAGCAATCCCCTAAGGCTCTTTTTAGATTTAAATGGAGCTCCAGTTCGATGCGATTAGGGCATTTTTTTTGCCCCCAACCGCACCATAGTACTTATTTGGATAACAAGGGGCCAACACGGTAGACCGTGCTGGCCCTTTTTTTTCGTTGGAGCATTCATGCTCCGGTGGAAAAAAAACCTCTCCAGTTGGAGGGCTTTTTACAAATTTAACCTTTAAGGTTAATTTTTTTATTTTTTATATAATAAATAAATAATAAATTTTATTATTACATAATAAATAAATATTTTATTTTTATATAATAATTTAATAAATATATAAATTTTATTATTATAAAATTAATAGGAATTAAATGAAAATAAATAATAAAAAATAAATACAAAAATATTATTTGATATATTTTTGTATTTTTTATTAATAAAATTATTGTTTGATATCAATATAATTTTAATTAATTATTAATTAATTTTATAAATATAAAAAAAAATAAAAATTTTATTATATATATACACATTTTTATCTAATGTCATTAATAGTAATTTTCTCTTATTATAATTCATCTCACCACTACCACTATTTTTGCATCCAAACACATATTCTACCGCTGATTTTAATCTCGCCGCTATAATATCCAATTTCACTATACAATAACTAATCTCACCTCTACCGCTATTTTTAATCTCACTGAAACCAATCTTACTGTCCATTCAAATGGACCCTAAATCAATGAGAGACAAGAATTAGAAAAATTAGAAACAGGATAAATAATCAACTAAGCAATGGCATTAATCAATATTTTTAGGGTCGATTAGGTCATTTTAATAGCCAACTAAGCAATGACTTAATCAATATTTTTAGGGTTAATTAGGTCATTTTATTGGATTGATTTAGGGCTGATTTTTAAATGATTTTGGATTTATGTAGATTTTGACACATTCGTTTCTTCGTATCTTGTTCATGTTACTTTTTGTGTTGTGTGTGTTCGTGTTATTTTTTCGTGTGTTCAAAGTATTATAAATTTATATATTTTTTACATGTTAATAATTAGTTTTACATAGATTTTGACACGTTCATGTATTTGTGTTGTGTTCATGTTATTTTTGTGTCGTGTCGTATTTTAATTTTTTTTATGTGTTCGTGTCAGGTTTCGATTCATCCAAATATTTTGCATATTTGTCATGGTGATTCAATTTAGGAAAAAAAATTTGTGTGTTCGTGTCGTGTCTCAACTCATCCTATATTTTGCATAATTTGTCATAATAATTCAATTTAGAGAAAAATTGTATGTTCGTAACATGTTCATGTTATTTTTCGTGTCGTGTTTTAATTAATTTTTTTCATATTGTGATTGTGTCGTATAATCATGTTGTATCCGAAATTGTCAAGTCTAATTGACACTATTCAAATAACTCTCAATTTTGTGTCGCGTGTCATCACGTTCGTGTTATTTTTTCTATCATAATCGTATTCAATGTATTATATATTTATATAAATTTTGACATGTTAATAATTCGTTTTATGTAGATTTTGACACGTTCGTGTATTTGTGTCGTGTCATGTTGTGTTTTAATTATTTTCTCCATGTTATGTTCGTATTGTATAATTATATTGTGTTTGAAATTTTCAAATATAATTGCTCATATTCAAATAACTTTGAATTTTATACCATATGTAATATAAAGATAAAAATTATTATTATTTTAAATTATCTTTACTCTTTTATTTTTTAAATTTATTATAAAATATTAATTTACGATAATATATCCGCAGTAAAATGCAGACATCAATCTAGTATGAATGGAAATCCTCTCCCTGATTTGTGCCTCAGTTTATGTTATGCCATGGATATTATTAGTCCACGTGTCCACTCAAATATCATCATTTAATAGACTTTTATTTTTATTTTTATATAAGTTTTTATTCTTCAAATAAGCAAAGTTTGCTACCGTTTGTAGCATACAGCTATATACACAATTTGTAACGTACAGCTGCAAATATAACAAATTAGTCAAGGACAACTTCCCTTATTCCCCAAGCATCACACAGCTGTTGGTTGACATAATCGTTGAAAATATTCCTGAGGCCTGTTAGCCTAGCACGCACAGGCTAGAGGTGACAAACGGATCGGTTCGCACATCCGAGCTATTTTGGATTTGAATTATTTTGGATACAAATTTTTTTAAATTCGGATTATTTTTGATTCGGATCGGTTCGAGTTTGGGCCAGCCTAGACGGATTCAATAATTTTAAAATTTTTTAAGCTATAAATATTTTTTTTAAAATTTCGAATGTAATGATTAATTTCACTTACAAAAATACTAAATTAAAAATTAATAAATATTTATATAAATATAAATTATATAATAATTTTATTTATAAATTGAGTATTAATATTTTATATTTGAATATTTTATATTATTTTTTAGTTCAAAAGTTCAAATAAAAAAAATTAAATATATAAGTTCGATATATTTAGTTATAGTATGAATAAAAAATAATTTGTATATTTTGATACTTCTTATTATTTGTTAATTGTTATGTATTTATATTTTAAAATTTTTATGATGTTTAGTATTGAATATAGATATAATTAATGATTATATAATGTTTTTTTTTTTCGTTTTATAAGTAAGTTAAATTAAATATAAAGTAACACTAAAAAAGTAAAAGTAAAAAATCATTGGGCTGCATGTAAAAAAAA
Source organism: Fremontodendron californicum (assembly GCA_030761205.1). Taxonomy (NCBI): domain Eukaryota; kingdom Viridiplantae; phylum Streptophyta; class Magnoliopsida; order Malvales; family Malvaceae; genus Fremontodendron; species Fremontodendron californicum. The sequence goes on along the minus strand of JAULJL010000002.1, from coordinate 42,710,575 downwards.
TCATTAAAAAAAAACGAGTTATAAATAGGCATAATGACAATTTTAACCCTCGAACTATACCAGTTGAGTCATTTCGGCCCCTAACCTCTTTTTTTGGATCACTTTAGTCCTCATGCTATTATTTTCAGTTAATTTAGCCTAAATTTAATGAAAACGTTACTTTTTGGTCAATTTTCGATCAGTTTTTTTTGTTTATTTTTGGTTATATATTCTTGGTTATCTATTTATTATAAAATTAGCCTAAATGTAACGAATTTGTTAGTCTCATACTCGTATGTTATCAATTTTGATTAAATTTACACGATATCGATAAAAATAATAGATTGAGGGCCAAATTGACTAAAAAAAAGTATAAAAACCAAAATGATTTTAGTTGTATACTTCGAAGGCCAAAATTGTCATTATGCCTTATAAATAAAGCCCACTAAACATTTACATAAATGACTTTTACTCTTAACCTAATAACTTATTGGACTCTTATAGTCATTTAGTCCAACAAATTTTTATTTTGCTTTATTAGGTTTTTTAGGTATTGTATTATAATTTTTTCAAGAGGATTTTAAAATTTCAAGAACTTGTTCTTATATTTATATTTTTTTTTGTTTGGACATAATTATAAATACTAACATAAAAATATTACATCTAATTGTATACACTAATTAACCAAATATTTAATTAAAATGGTGAATAATAGACACTAAAAGAATACCAATTAATTGATTTAATTTTAATAATTAATACTAAATTTTTTAAAAAATCATGATATATAAAGCTAATTTATATAGTATTGATATAATTTTAATATTTGATATTTGTTATTGAATATACTATAATTAATGATTATATAAGAAATTTATTTTTATTTTATAAGTTAAAATAAATATAAAGTGACATTAGAAAAATAAAAGTTAAAAATTATTTGACTATATTTTTAAAAAATCATTAGAAGGAAAGAAGTTATAAATAAAATCTACTAAACATTTATATAAATGATTTTTTCTCTTAACCCAATAACTCATTAGGCTCTTAGTCACTTAATCCAGTAAATGTTTATTTTTTTTTTTTTTGCTTTATTAAGTTTTTTAGTCATTGTATTATAATTTTTTTAACAATATTTTAAATTTTCAAGAATTTGTTTTTATATTTATATTTTTTATTTGGACATAATTACAAATACTAACATAATGACATTAGATCTAATTGTATACACTAATTGGTTTAACCTTAATAACATTATAAATTCTGACATAATAACATTAGATCTAATTTTCAAATGTTCAATTAAATGTTGAATAGTAGACACTAAAAGAGTACTAATTAATTGATTTAACCTTAATAATTAATACCTAAATTTTTATAAGATCTTGATATGTAAAAGATAATTTATATAGCAATTAATATAATTTTAATATTTGATCATTTTGACTTTAACATTAGATATGATCAATTAATCAATTAATCGAATGATAATTATCTAATTATAATATTAAATATCAAATTTTATTAAAAAAATATTGATTATCATTCATCAAAAATATTTATAGTATCGGTGAAAAAGGGCCCACTTGGCTTGTCTCAATATGATTTTGTCACTATGAATCTATGATGTCTTGGGTTACTTTTGCAAATTGCCACATGTTCGCGCGATTGTTAGATAGATAGCATCAAAGAGATCGCTCAAATTTCGAGGTGATAGGCTGATAGGTATTGTATTAAAGAAGCTGAAAGAAGAGAATTTAAAGAAAAAAACAAATTGAAAGCAACGTGTGTTTTTATGGATGTCCCGTCCATTTTTAGTGAGTAAAATACTTACGTTTTTTGTCCTGTCATGGCTCATCAATGTATTATTGGGTCAACGTGATGGTTCGGAAAAGAAGAGAGAGAAATAAAGAAACCGCGCACACTCGTGCGGTACCCCTATCGCATCGCAATGCCATTTCACTTTTTCTTCCGATCTAGGTGAAGATAATCATAAAACACAAGGCATGTGGTCGGGGAAGAGACTCGAGTGCAAAGACAGGTTTGTGCATAACTTAACACCCAATTTTTACATTAATAAAAGAAAAAAAATTGACAACAAATTAACCTCGCGTCTCTTCTTTTGCGAAATCTTTTCTTTGTACATCGGCAGATTTGGCATATCTATTTGGTTTTGTCTTTCTCAAATTTTGTGCTAATTGTTGTACAGGGTCAGTTTACAACATGAAAGTTAAAAAGGAGCTACGCTTTCCTTGAACTTAATTGCAACTTTATTGCTTCGGTTAAATTGTCCAATACCAGCTCAAAGAAAAAATAAAAACCTAACAATGTGTGGTTGCAATTGTGTGGTTTAATATGTGGTTGCAATTATGTGGTTTAATATGTGGTTGCAATTGTGTGGTTTAATATGTGGTTGCAATTGTGTTGTTTAATATGTGGTTGTAATTGTGTGATTTAAATATGTGGTTGTTATTAAACAACAATGGGTGGTTGTAATTTATTTAGATTTTATATTTGTGTGGCTTGTGTTTGTCTTGGTATTGTATAAATACCCCCCTCCCTTGCATTTGTAAATCATCAAGTAGTAAGCTTCAATAAGCAATAAAAGTTCTAAGTTTTCCTAAGGAGTTCTTCTCTAAAGAGTGTAGTCTAGAGTGAAGTGTGAGCATTTGTGAGTTTTCCTAAAATCTAAACTTTCTTCTTTGGTGGTAAAATTAGAGTTATCTACTCTAAATTTTTCTCAACAATTGGTATCAGAGCTAGGTTGTGAGTTACTACCATAGTTACTATTCACACATGTCACTATATACTTTTATAGTAATTGTTAACATATACGAGATTTATTCAAGTATATGGTATACGATACTATTCACGTATACGGTACTGTTCACGGTGAAATAGTTATTCAAGTACTATTTTTGGTTTGAGCGTTCTTGAGTCGTGAGGAGTTTGTACTTTACAAGTTTGTGTCTCAAAATCAAGCTTGTTCGGTATTGTTAGAGTCTTGCCGACACGATGGTGATCTTTAAGTAGTTGGAGGAATCAAGAAGTTCAATCACAAAAATTACAACACGTGGAAGACGTGTATGATGCCTTACCTACAAGGTCAAGACCTTTGGGAAGTCGTTGGTGGTAGTGAAGTTACGAAGCCCGAGCAAGAAGATGCTCAAGGAACCTTACGCAAATGGAAGATTAAAGTGGGTAAAGCCATGTTTGCCCTTAAGACCACAGTTGAAGAAGAAATGTTGGAACACATACAAAAGCTAAAAATGCCAAAAGAAGTGTGGGATACTTTAGATGCACTCTTTTCGAGAAAGAATGACACAAGACTTCAACTTCTTGAGAATGAATTGTTATCAGTTGCACAACGAGATATACCGATTGCTCAATACTTTCACAAGGTAAAAACGTTATGCCGTGAAATTTCTGATTTAGATCCTACAGCTGCTATTGGAGATACCAGGGTAAAAAGAATAATTATCCATGGTTTGAGGCCCGAATATCGCAGCTTCGTTGCCGCTATACAAGGATGGCCAACTCAACCATCTCTTGTAGAGTTTGAAAATTTGCTTGTTGGTCAAGAATCTATGGCCAAGCAAATGGGAGGGGTCTCGTTGAAAAGTGAAGAGGAAGCATTCTACACCAACAAAAGCAAAGGCAAATTCAAACAGCACGTCGGTGGTGGATCTAAAAAGTATGGTGACAAGACAAAAAGTCATCAAGGAGAAGGGAGCTCTCGTCCAGGGGGAGCTTCAAAGAATCGTAGCAACAATAAAAGATTTGAAGGTAACTGTTACAACTGTGACAAGAAAGGCCACATGGCAAAAGATTGTTGGTTTAACAAAAGGCCCGCTGAGAGCAATGTTACTACTTCTAGTACAAAGGAGAAAAGCGAAGATGATTGGGACGCTGAAGCATTTTTTGCTATGGAAGAGGAAGAGTTAGCTCTCACAGTAACAACGGCTGACCGAATTGACTATAAGAATGACTGGATTGTCGATTCAGGTTGCTCAAATCACATGACAGGCGATAAACAGAAGTTGCAGAACCTGTCAGAATACAAGGGAAATCGCATTGTTGTGACAGCTGATAATTCAAGATTACCGATTACTCACATCGGTAAGACGGTAGTAGCACCTCGATATAGTCATAATCAGGTACCACTACAAGATGTTTACCATGTCTAAGGCATGAAGAAAAATTTGCTTTCAGTGGCACAATTAACATCGTCAGGTCACCATATTCTGTTTGGTCCAAGGGATGTGAAGGTATATCGTGATCCCAAAATCTCAGGATAGCCGATGATGGAAGGACGACGTCTGGAGTCAGTCTACGTGATGTCAGCAGAATTAGCATATGTAGACAAGACAAGAAGGAGCGATACAGCAGATTTATGGCACATGCGGTTAGGTCATGTTAGTTATTCCAAGCTAAGTATGATGATGAAGAAGTCGATGCTTAAGGGATTTCCTCAGCTTGACATAAGAACAAACACAGTTTGTGCAGGATGCCAATATGGTAAAGCACACCAATTGCCATACGAGGAGTCAAAGTTTAAAGCAAAAAAACCATTAGAGTTAGTTCACTCTGATGTATTTGGGCCCGTTAAGCAACCATCAATTAGTGGAATGCGGTACATGGTGACGTTTATTGATGATTTCTCCAGGTATGTGTGGGTTTTCTTTATGAAAGAAAAGTTTGACACTTTCTCAAAGTTTAAAGAGTTCAAAGAGATAGTTGAAGGAGAAGTGGGAAAGAAGATATGTTGCTTGCGCACAGACAATGGAGGAGAATATAGCTCAGGCGAATTCTCTCAATACCTACGAGAATGCAACATACGTCATCAGTATACTTGTGTCAATACACCACAACAGAATGGTGTAGCAGAGAGAAAGAATCGGCATCTTGCAGAAATTTGTCGGAGTATGCTGCATGCAAAGAATGTACCCGGAAGATTTTGGGCCGAAGCTATGAGAACCGCAGCCCATGTGATCAACAAACTTCCTCAACCAAGGTTAGAGTTTGTTTCACCCTTTGAAAAATTGTGGAATATGAAACCTTCAGTCAGCTACTTTCGAGTATTTGGTTGTGTATGTTATGTATTTGTTCCTGATCATTTACGTAGCAAGTTTGATAAGAAAGCAACTAGGTGTATCTTTGTGGGATACGACAACTAAAGGAAAGGGTGGAAATGTTGTGATCCTACGAGTGGAAGATGTTACACTTCACGCAATGTGGTATTCGATGAAGCATCTTCTTGGTGGTCCTGAGAAAGGAAGTGTTGTCAGATTCAAAAGAATTTGAAGACATGCTACAACAGAAAATGGGAGAGTATATTGTCCAACTTCAATCAACTTCAGACGAAGTAGAAGACCTATGTGATGATGACGATGACGAGCAAGTGTTAGTCCAGAGTCCTTAGCAAACTGGTGTGTATCAACCAGATGTTAGATCGAGTGAAGTGGAAGAACCATCTCCACAATCACAAATCCGAAGGACAACAAGAGCACGGAAGCCAAATCCCAAATATGCTAATGCAGCCATAGTGGAAGAACCAATTGCAACAGAACCTGAGACGTTTGAAAAAGCATCACAGAGTTCTGAGTGGATTATGGCTATGAAAGAAGAGATCACTGCGCTTGAGCAGAATCAGACTTGGGATCTAGTGCCAAAACCAAGAGATGTGAAACCCATATCCTGCAAGTGGGTTTACAAGATAAAACATCGTCTAGATGGGTCGATTGAAAGGTACAAGGCACTGTTGGTGGCTCGTGGTTTCTCTCAGAAGTATGAGCTAGACTATGATGAAACGTTTAGTCCGGTGGCAAGACTTACAACCGTACGAGTCCTACTTGCCCTTGCAGCCAACAAAGACTGGAACTTGTGGCAGATGGATGTGAAGAATGCATTCCTTCATGGAGAGCTAGATCGGGAAATCTACATGATTCAACCATTGGGATTTCAAAACCAAAATCATCCTGAGCATGTGTGTAAACTACGAAAGGCACTTTACGGATTGAAACAAGCACCTAGAGCATGGTATGGTAAGATTGCTGAATTTTTAACTCATAGTGGTTATTCAGTGACACCTACAGATTCCAGCTTGTTTGTCAAAGCTAATGGAGGAAAGCTAGCTATCGTATTGATATATGTGAATGATTTAATCATAACTGGTGATTATGAGGCAGAAATTCTTCAAACCAAGGAGAATTTATCAGTTCGTTTCCAAATGAAAGAACTTGGACAACTCAAGCACTTTCTTGGTCTAGAGGTTGATCACATACAAGAAGGAATATTTCTCTGTCAACAAAAATATTCTAAAGATTTGCTAAAAAGGTTTGGAATGCTCGAGAGCAAGCCAATTTCAACACCGATGGAACCAAATGGCAAGATGTGTGCACTTGAAGGCAAAGACTTGGAAGATGCAACTATGTATCGACAATTGGTAGGTAGCCTGATCTACTTAACCTTGACTCGACCTGACATTTCTTATACAGTTGGTGTGATGAGTCGGTATATGCAAAATCCGAAGAAGCCTCATTTAGAAGCAGTTCGACGAATACTGAGATATGTGAAAAGTACAATAGATTATGGTCTTTTGTACAAGAAAGGTGAAGACTGTAAGTTAGTTGGTTATTGTGATGCTAACTATGCAGGAGATCATGACACCAGGAGATCAACAACTGGGTACATGTTTAAACTTGGTTCTGGAACAATTTCTTGGTGCAGTAAGAGACAACCAACGGTATCATTGTCAACTACCGAAGCTGAGTATCGAGCAGCAGCAATGGCAGCTCAAGAGTGTACGTGGCTGATACAACTAATGAGTGATCTACATCAACCAGTAGATTATGCAGTTTCGTTGTATTGCGACAACCAGTCAGCAATTCGTTTGGCAGAAAATCCAGTCTTTCACGCAAGAACCAAACATATAGAAGTACATTATCACTTTATCAGAGAAAAGGTTCTACAAGAAGAGATTGAGATGAAGCAGATCAAGACAGATGATCAAATGACAGATTTATTCACAAAAGGTTTGAGTATCAACAAATTTGAAATGTTTCGTCGTCAACTCAACATGGTGCAAAGAGGAAGAGCTGGTATTGAGGGGGAGTGTTAAATTGTCCAATACCAGCTCAAGGAAAAAATAAAAGCCTAACAATGTGTGATTTAATATGTGGTTGCAATTGTGTGGTTTAATATGTGGTTGCAATTGTGTGGTTTAATATGTGGTTGCAATTGTGTTGTTTAATATGTGGTTGTAATTGTGTGATTTAAATGTGTGGTTGTTATTAAACAACAATGGGTGGTTGTAATTTATTTAGATTTTATATTTGTGTGGCTTGTGTTTGTCTTGGTATTGTATAAATACCCCCCTCCCTTACATTTGTAAATCATCAAGTAGTAAGCTTCAATAAGCAATAAAAGTTCTAAGTTTTCCTAAGGAGTTCTTCTCTAAAGAGTGTAGTCTAGAGTGAAGTGTGAGCATTTGTGAGTTTTCCTAAAATCTAAACTTTCTTGTTTAAATGGTAAAATTAGAGTTATCTATTCTAAGTTTTTCTCAACAGCTTCTTTGAATTTTGAATGCTTTCTCTTTCGAACGCACGTCAGCACAACATGGGTTTTTTTGTGTGGCAAACATCGCGCGAATACATTGCTAGAACTGAACAATACCTCCAAGTCTCGCTAGACACAACAAAGATTGGTCCAAAGTTTGGGAGTTTCTAAATTTATCGTTTTGTGATCTTCCAGATGTTGTCAAAATTTGCACAACTTAATTTTTTATGCCCATTTTCTAGATCCCCACTGCTGATGTAACTAAAATTCTCTAAATTATGATGTATTTGAAATTTTTATAAAACTTTGCACATTAAGACATTGACTTTTGAATAGAAAAAAGAGAAAGAAAAGATAAACGCGAGTCATAATCAGAAACTCTAGCAAAATCGCGCTAGCTACTGCAAACTGACAAATCTTTTCAGCATTTTTTCTACTACTTTATAATTAGACTTGCGATCCTGGAGAACATAAAATAGAAATCGAGCGGTAGAGCAGGAAAATCGAGCGTACCCTGCAGATATCTTTGCGCGGAAAACTTAACTTCGTGCTCTCAATACACCTGAAAATCGACTGTAAACGCACTATCTATTAAGTATTTGAGACACTTTTTCTCTCTATATTTATCGCCAGATTCGGGACTACTTGTAAAATCTATATTGGATTGAAAGATAGAAAACCTGTTGGGATAATTTGCTTCTCTATATTAAGCCCCATCGTTTCTCTAGCTAACACAGAAAGCTTCAGCAAGTACTCTTTCCTTCTACTTCATCAATGGCAATCGTCTTAAAGAGTCTTAAGAAGACTGATATTGAGAAACGATTGACGATCCCAAGCAAGTCCCTCAATTGTTTCCCTCCTTTAATTAGTGGCAAGCATGTGGTGGATTTTCAAGTTAGAGACGAGAGTGGCCGTGTTTGGAAGTTTCGAATTTAGACTCGTAAAAAGAACAAAAAGTACCTGAAACCAGTTCTTACCAAGGGATGGCGAGAGTTTGTTTGCAGCAAAGAGCTTAGTGTTGGTGATAGAGTTGGGTTTTACTTGGAGAAAGAACAAGCTGGCGGTGTTAAGTATCGTATCAAAGTGGAAAAAGCAGTTACAATATTTGGTGCCGTTTTTGCTCATAAACCAATTCACAGCTAGCATATTTAGTATTTAGTATTTAAACCCTGTGATTTATGGTTTCAACTGTTGTTGTAGGATTTCTTGTAATTTTGGTTAAAAATGCTTTGTAAATATACTGATTAGTAATATATATTATGGTTTTATGGATTAATCTTTTTCTGTCTGATTTCTTAGCATTTCATAGCTTCACTACAATTTTCCCCCCATTGTACATAGAAATCATCATGCTAAAATACATTAAAAACTAAATACAATCTACATTTTTCTCATAATCTTTCAGAGCTTATATTGGGGTCACAAGAACGAAGAGAAGTGGAGCAACCAAGCTTTCTAAGTCTATATCATAAGATTGAGAGTCTGACTACGAGTTTGACAAGAAAGATGTTTTGTTGTATTTCCCTAAGGATGTAAAAAATTACCAAGCAAATAGATTTCACCTGAAAAAAAAAGCTAACAGTGTGCATCAATCCAGTGAGAGACTGCATTTCAACAAGAATCACAATTTATTGATAGTTACATATAATTTCCAGTAATCATATACAATCGAAAAGGAAAACATGTTTTCTATATGGTTACAATAAGGAAGAGAAATGCAGGTAAAAGAAACAAGGGTCAGAAGAATGCTACTACTGAGAAACAAAATCACAAAACAAAACTTTGGAGGTCCTAAGTCCTAACTCCTGCCAAAGTAGTTATTCAATCCACCTTGGAACCTTAAGACTTCAAAAAAAAAAAAATCAGCATTGGTATGAAATGCAAGTAAACCACTGATGCATCCATTTGAAAGGACTAGAGGCCAAGCTTTGAAAGAAGTTATCTCCATCTTGGGGTCTCTTCATCAAAAATGTAGGTCAATGGTGAAATTAGCACCCCACTGCCCCCAATCTGCACCAAACAACATTCAAATTCACTGACCTTGTTCTTTTACTCCACCTTTCTTTTGGGTTGGGGAGGCTGTTATAATTTAGGCATATTAACCGAGTGTAACTGAAACCTTAATAAATAACTATTGATAATGAGGGGGCCATTGCCTAAATTATAGCAAGGAATCTTCACAACCAACTAAAACCCAACAAATTCTTTTTTCTTTATTTTGGTAAGGAAAAAACTTCATATATTACACCTTAAAGAAGTATATGCTGATGCATGATACTTATGCAAGCCAAAAATATAGCATGATGTTTGATCCACCTAAATACCCTCACTTCTCGATAAACCCAATAACTTCTTTTCTTTATTTCGGGACAAGAAAATGTGCATAACTCCTCTAAGGAAGTACAGTCCATCTTTTCATTATGGCCATCAGCATGCGGGAAAATTTTTCAGAAGCAAGTAAAAAACACAAGATGAATTGGTATGCTCATTAGAATATAGATCAAGACTCAGATATAAATCCATAAACAGACTGTATTAGGATGAACTAGTGCTGTAAATAGAGCAAGCAAGGAAGCCACAGTTTCCATAACATATAGGTAGGCTTTATTTTTATTCATCATGACTTACCGCTCTCAACTGTTGTACAGACTTGTATAGAGACTTCTTGGGTACGCATATGACTATGGCATAGTAGTCAGCAGCTACTTTTCCATCACGATTGCAAAAAACTGGACATACTGTGGGGCCCTGCAAATGCAAACATGAATAATTTTTAAAAGCCTTCTTAGATTTAGCAATGGGATTAAGAAAATCTTTAATTCATATTAAAATTTGTAATGATTTCATCACTAAAGTGAGTCCAGAGAGCAACATTCAAACCTCACCTGCAACCAAGATAATGATGGCTGGCTCAATACTCGCTCAGCCACTTCCTCTGTGCTACTGCCCCTCATATTTGCAGTTACCTGCCATAAGAAACACATTAAATAGGAAGAATGCAGGGAGGAAAAGGAAAAGACAACCACAAGATTGGAATCATGAATATCTGCACCGTGAACTGACCAACTGCCCTCAAATGAGCCTCAAATCTTTCAAGAATCTCGTGTGTCGTGTCCAATGCACCTTTACGCTGGATTAATGCTTTTCGGCTTGCAACTAGAACAGCCTAAAGAAAAATGGTCTCTTGAGATCAGGCAAGATATTCTAAAAATTAATCCTTTTCAAACAGCTTACTGCAAACTACAATATCACAATCTTGAAAGTTGCATGAACAGGAAAAGACATTGATCCAGTTACCTGGCTTTCCAATACAACTCCACCTTCAAGTTCTTTCAAGTTGTTTTTCCTCAGTGTTGTCCCACTACTCACAAGGTCCAAAATTGCATCAGCTATTCCCATCTATATTAACAAGAAAGAGAAGTGATTTCTATAAATATCATGAAGACAAACAGAAGCATTACTTTTCCAGATAGCTTTGTCCTAATCTACAAGTACTAACGCTCCCTTTTAAATATCAGTTCCTTCAATAAGGTAACAACATTTGTTCAGTCAAATATCAACTGGGTGAAAGACAGAAACGAAACTACAGGCTGGTAGAGCATTGCAAGGTACATTTAAACATAGTAAACTGAGCTATATTTGAAATATCATCCATTATTCATATTTTGACGAAGTGAGCAAGTTAACTCAACTTTAAGAAAAGTGCAGTTTTGCTTTTAGGGTCAACTACCCAACTAATAAAGGGTTTTCCCCCCATTTGAATAAGAACTCGATGATGGAGTAGCATCTTTTCAACTACTCATTGCCTCATAAGCTTCTTTCTCTTCTTTGCCCTGGTTTAGCATCTTAGTTTCTATACTAGTCTCATTGCTAAGTCCCTTTCTTATATCTTCGTCTTTTTGGCAAATAGGCGACCCCCTCTCCCTTCAATCACTCCTTTCTTTTTTCAACTGACCTTTCGTCTTTATCATCTAACCCTGGAAAGGGAAAGGAAACCATTTTTCTGTAGTCATCCTCATCACCTATCAAATAATGCATGCCTACGCAATTTAAATCAATATCAGGGAAAAAAAATCACATTCCATAGAAGAGAGAGAGATCAGCTAATTACAGTTTATAATCCAGGAGACAATCTTAAGTTCTTAAGCAGTGAAACAAAGAAACTGGCTAAGATGTATGACAAACTAAGCTCTAAAGTTTCATGTAAATTCAGTATTCTTCATTCAGGAAGGCAATAATATGCATAATAAGTGTTCAGTAAGTTATAACAAAACTAATACATATAACTGCAGAAGGATGAGCACCCCTCTCTTTCAATTTTAAATAACTTCTAGCGGGTAGTCAGGGAGAATTTAATTTTTACCGCAGGAGCTGCCTCTAAGGCTCCAACAGCAGTTGAAAATATCACATGCTTCAATCCATTTTCTTTCATAAATTTAGGACCAAGCTGTGCAGAAAGACAGAAAATAGATTAAATTCAAATAAAAACATTCTGCCAATAAGCTATTGAAAACAGATTGTACGAAAAATAAATCCTGAGAAGCAATATAATTTACAAAAATCTGTGAAGCGCTTATCATACATAAGAGAAGCCAGTTGCAACTCTAAGAGGTTTCTCAACGGTCCACTGAGGCATCTGGGCTAGCTCCTTCAGTGAATTGATGTTCTCAAAGATCCCATTCTTAGGAATCTGAAAAAACAAAACATAAATCATCACTAGCAGGGATATCGGGAAGATGCAGCTGGCTATATACTTGTAACAAAGAACACTTACTGCAAGTGATCAATGGCAATCTCCATACTTGAGGGCATCATGAACAATGATAATATCTTCATTACCCTGATAAAGTATTGCAACAATAAAATTTTTAATTTGCATTCATTTTTCCAAGGCCAACTCTTTTTGCTTATTTGTAGAACAGGATAGGTGCAGTAATAGAATAAACCACATCACGTTCAAGGTCAACTCTAGATAACTCAAACGATAACTGGAATTATACATATTACATAATCACTGGGTCACTGCAAAGAATTAGATGTTTTGATTCTTAGTAACATTTTCCTAATGACAGAGCGCTGGAAAGGATGCCCTTTAGTTAGTAGTATCCTATACTTTAATACTTACCTGCCCATATTCGTTGACACTATCGAGCCCTACAATACCAAGATCTAAATCTCCAGATAACAATTTCCCGACAATGTGTTTGGGCCGCTGAAACCAGACTTCTACATTGGAAAGCTGGGAGAAAAACAAATTAAACATTGAACATCAATCATACATAAATGATATACCGGTGCAAAGTATAATGTAAATTGTGAGAGAGAAAGATGGCACAAACCTGAGGTATTTGTGCAACATACTGCCTAGGATTAACCTGCTTAATCGACAATTGACAATCCTTTTGCAGAAAATACAGAATAATTAAAGGGTCAGAACATAGAATGTGATAGATTTTTTTTTTTTTTTTTAAAAGGAGGGAAAGCGAAAACATGATATATATATATATATATATATATATATATATGAATGCGAAATTGCCAGAGGCAAAGCCTTAAATTGTGAAACCAGTTGACTAGGAATTAGTTTAAAATTAGCAAATGACTAAATTTAATGCATAATATTCAAATATAATTATTAAAAACATGTCATATCTTATTACTCACAAAAGTTCAATTTTATATTAATTTCTCCGAAACATTATTTGCTTTTTATCCAATGACATTTTCTGCAGAGTGCCAAAAATCGTTGGAAACCCAATTAAGGAAGAAAAACAAATCAATTTTCTAAAGAATTAACAACTAAAATAAATAAAACTTCATTTTCTGGTTAATAAAGCAGACGGTTAAAACAGTACCTTGAGTAGATCAAGAGTGTCGGCAGCCATGCGACCTTTGCTAGGCAAGCCCAGACGAATCTCATCCCTTTCAGCCATTTTACTACCGATTTTGCCATTAACGACTGTGGTTTGGAACTGCGACGAGGAACAAGTGATGAAGCTGCGTTTAGAAACCGATATGTAGAATGACGGACAAGGAAATGAGATTGAGAAGGCAGGCGTGAATACGGAGGGGCATTGATGGAAATACGGCTGCAAATGAGACATTTTTCTATGGCGGGCCAAAATAAAGCCCTAAGTATCAGTTTCTTTCTCTGGGAAATGATTTCAGATTTTTGAAGTGAAATAAAGAAGAAACTGAAACCAAAAAAACATACAGTGACGAGCGACCAAGACACAAACCGCCGCAAAATGGAAGGGTAGATACTTTGTCTGGGTTTTTCTTTGGTCGCTAGTAGGGATGGCAAAACCCGATCCGACCGATGGATTTCGAACCGATCCGATCCGAATGGAGAGGTTTTTTTTTTGAACAATGGAGGCGGGGCGGGGCGGTGCGGTTTTTTTTGTCTGAAAGGCGGGGATGCAGCAGTTGTGGTAATTGCCTGCTCCGCACCGCCCCGCCCCGAATAGTGAAATTATAATTTTATCCTTACATATTTAGCTTTTAAATGAATCATAAAATAATATAATTAAACTTATTATTTTTATGTTTATATTTAATTTATTTTTAAAATGCTTTATTATTTGAAAAAAATAAAAATAATTAATAAATATCAAATGGGGCGGAGCGGAGCGGGGCGGGGCGGTTATGGATGTAATCGACATCCATGGAGGTGGTAGTGGTATTGAAATTTCAACATCCATGACGGAACGGGGCGGGACGGGGCGCGAAGCAGTACAATGACGGGACGGGGGCGGATACTGCAAAATCCGCCCCCGCCCCGCTCCATTGCCATCGCTAGTCGCTAGTCGCTACTCGACTATGGGGAGTGAGGGTGTGATTGGATGCGGTCAGAAACATTTTGCTCGATGCACTTGAGCACTGATAAAAGGGACACGCAACCTCGAAAAGTTTGAGACCTGTCTTCCTTTGACCACTGATAAAATCGGTAACATTTTAAAAAGAATCATAAATTATTGACGGATGACGATAATTGATTAATACCTATCTCAAGCGTATATAAAAATAATTACATAAATTTTATTATAAATTTTTTTTTTGAGAAATTTATAAATTTATCGTCCAAAAATACTAATTAAATAGAATAAGAATATATAGAATTTCATTTTCAACTCTATGTATTGTATTACTCTTACTACAATTTACAAAAAAAAAGGTTATCCTATATATTTTGAGTTAATTATATTTTTAATTGAAAAATCGAAAATGAACCTAAATACAATTTTCACAATTCAATTTAGACAACATTTAAATTTTTATATGGAATATGATTTTTAATTTTATAAGAGAAAATGGTAATCAATTTTTAATAATATAGATTAAATTAATATTTAAATAGCCGACCGCCTTATCTTTTCATGTCATCATAATTATTACTTCTACTTTAAACAGCGTGGAGACCGGAGTAGAAACCATCCGACTGAGCAGAAAATCGAACGATAGATAACAAGTTTATTTGAGATTTCTTTATGCCTTAGAAATTATTAATCAAAATAGAGGGTTGATTATTACCAGGACTATTGATAATAATAGTATTTCTTTTTGAGATTTCTTTTTTCATATCACTATCAACGTACTGGCAATGGCATTGCTATACTTTGAAGAAGACGAGAGCCAACGAAGCCCCTCGCGCCATACTCACCAGAGAATCGAGCGATACTAATTAAATTATCTCGAACGCCAGAGAAAGTTGGGTTAAACACAGAATCGAGTGATATCACTCCACAACTCTGTTAGTACTGTTAAGTACTGGGACTTTGTTATCTCTAATTCTCTATATATATTGCAGAGTACGCTTTTGATGTCTCCAATCCATTCTCGGATAAGATCGAGGACAAGAAAAAATTGCGCCATCAGAATAAATTTAATCTGATGCTTGATACCACAATACCAACCATTGCCCCAAAATACAATCTCTGGCTAATACAGAAACCTTCAAGCTAGCTCTTCAGCTCAGTTTGTCTTAGCAATGGCAAAAATATTCTCCAAGATTCTTACAAAGACAGATATCGAGAAGAGATTGTCTGTTCCAACCATGAAGAAAAAATGTTTCCTGAATTTCGAAGGCCGGCATAAGGTGGAGTTTGAGGCCATAGACAAAAAATGGCAAAGTCTGGGTATTTGTTTGTTCTATAAGGAATAAGGAGGGAGACTATCCAAAGCCAGTTCTAAGTAAGGGATGGCTTATGTTCGTTCGCTGGTGGAAGCTTGCAGTTGGTGATGAAGTGATACTTTATAGGAAGCAAGATAAAGCTGGTAAGGCTAAGGGGCACTATATAATTGAAGTGATCAAGACAGCAACCCAGAGATCTTGGGTTCTTTCACCTCCAGTTCAGAACCACGATATTGCTGATGAAACCATGGAGGTAGCAAACTACAACAACGTTGAAGAGGAACCAATCTTAACCTCCAACAGTTCTGATCAGGCTATAACCTATGACCAGACTGAAGGGCTTCACAATCAACCCGTTACTGATAGGGTTGGTTTGAAGTTCGAATTTATTAGTCTGAAGCATCATATGCAAGTTGTTAGGGAGCCCAAATTCATCAACTTCTTTGAATTGGGATCACAAGATCGAAGAGAAAAGGAGCAACCAAGCTTTCCAAGTCTATATCATATGGTTGAGAGTCCTATTACGAGTTTGACGGCTCCTTACTTTAAGTTCCTATGATTTTGAACCATCTATTGTTCCAATGTCTTTTTGTGCTTAGTTGATAGGGGTTTTGTTGTACTTCCCCAAGGATGTAATAACAATTATGTTGCTGATTTTGTGTAGTTATTAATATTATTATTTAGTATTTATAATAGTTTAGAAGATGATTAATTCATTATGAATGTGTTTCCTGATTTAAAGTTTTGATTGGGAGCATGAAAACCCCACAGCCAAGCCATTGATAAGAGTATATTTAACTAAAACTTTGTTTATATGAAGTGGTTGGCCGCCTTGTTTGACCTCCTTTTGTCCCTGCTTCTTCTTTTACCTCTTTTTTATGGAAATCTAATGCCTTTTGCACAACTTCTTCCCTTTGATCTACCCGGCAGCCGCAGGAGCTTCCTATCTAACTGCCTCATCATCCCGACGAGTAAGTCGTTTAGACTTTAGACTGGTTTCATTTTTCTGGCATAGATAAGATGTTTTGACTAAATTTACATTTCGATTAATATTTTGCATATTCCTTTTGATGATGTTTCACATATCTGCTGTTTTCAATGAAAAATGCAGAGCCAAAACCCATTGTTGCCATTTTGGGATGAGATAGATGGATTCAGATAAGCAACTATTTCCTTAGACAATTCCTAACCTTACGTAGCACATTAGAGTGCATTTACAGCCCTTTTCCCATCATTTTCTTTTCATGTTTTCCCGAAAAATTGGCTGATATTACGGGTGTATACACTACAATAGGACGGTCTTTTAGCGATGAAACTTTTCGTCGGTAAAAATCCGATTCCGTCGGTAAAGACTATTACTGACGAAAATTTTCGTATATAATTTTTAAGTTGGTGATACTATATCCGTCGGTAATAAAAATTCCATCGTAAAAGTATTACCGACGGATTAGTTTCGACGGAATTTTTGGTCAAAAATATTATTTCTGTCAAAAATACTTTTTTAGCGACGGAATTTAAATTTTATAAAAAAATTTATTTATTATTTATATATTATTATATATTAATTTTATTATGAAAATTTAAATATAATATATATAATTTAATAAAATTATAATAAGTTAATTATAAATTATATTAAGTTAATTTTATATATTAAATTTAAATTATAATAAATTATTTAATTATAAATTTGGTTTTTATTATTATTATTATTGTTATTGTTATTGAATAATGAAAATTTTACATGTTTGGGTCTGGAGTGCTGGGGGCTGGGCCTAGGGCGCGCGGGGAGGGGGGCTGGGGCAGGGTGTTGGGGGGCTGGGGCGCTAGCGGCTGGCGGGGCTGGGCCAGGAGGGGGCCTGGGAGTGGAGGGAGAGCGGAGGGGGGGCCTGGGCACGGAGGGGAGGCCTAGACGCCGGGGCACGGAGGGGGATCTTACGCACAGAGGGGGCACGGAGTGGGGGCTAGTGGCTGAGGGTTGGGGGGCGGCTAGGTGAGGGGGAGAGGGGGTTGGGTAGAGAGAAAAAAGATAAAAGAAAAAAGTGAAAGAAAAAAAGAAGGAAAGGGGTTAAATAAGTCTAACTTAATTTTTACCGATGAATTTTTTGACTTTTACCGACGAAAATTCCGTCGCTAATTTTTTTTGAAAATTTTAGTTTTCCGCCAAAAAATAAGCCTTGTATAAATTCCAGTCTAAACTATTACCGACGAAAATTTCGTTGATAAAAGTTGTTTCAGAAATAAAATATTTTTTTCAAATAAATGATTTATATAAATAAAAAATAAAAAATAGTTTAAGATGAAAAATTTTGTTGTTAATACTTTTTAGCGACGAAACATTTCGTCGGCAATAAACTAATTAGCCACGGAATTTTTCGTCAATAAAAGATATTAGAGAAAAATTTTAATTTCCAAGATATTTGAATTGATTGATATAAATAATAAATATAAATAATTATTGAAAGAAAAATTTCGTCGCAAATACTTTTTAGCGGCTGAAAATTTCGTGATAATAAGTTTATTAACCATGGAAATTTTCGTCGCTAAAAAGTATTAGTCATGAAATTTAATTTTCAGGGTAATCGTTTTTAATTTATAAAAATCCGTGTTTTTTTTTTATCGACGAAAAATTTCATCGGTAATAATCCTTATTCCGTTGGTAATATTTTGGCGGAAACCAGTTAGATTCTCGCCAAAGTATTACCGATGGAAATTGCCGACGATAAATTTAGTCGTAAATATTCCGTCGGTAATACACAATTTCCGTTGGTAATGTTAAAAATTCCGTCGGTAATAGTCAAAACATTTCCTACGAAATTCCGTCGGTAATGCTCGAAATTCCGTCGGTGATTCTAATTATTACCGACATAATTAGTCATTCGGTAATAAATCCTTCGGTAATTCGACGTTCTCTTGTAGTGATAGTTAACCAGTTGCGACTTGGTACAGTAAGAAAAGAAAATTACGAGGTTGTCAGTCAAAAACATTTATTGATGCAAACACTTATATTGGGATGAGATAAGATAGATAAAGATTTGGGATCATGTTAAAAGCGTAATCTTAATCAGTAACTCGTTATCTCCATTAATTTCCATTTCAAAATTGCTATTTTGTGCATAGTTAGTTCTTTTTTTTAATATAGGGGAGACTAAAGTCTACGGAATAAGTGAAAGAGAATTCGTTTAAGTGCCGAGAACCGACTTTACTATATACCTCTTAAAAGAAATGAGGGTCCAAAAATTTTCCAATGTGTCAACCTGTAAGAGTATGAATATCCGGTATCCCTACTTCTTATTGGGCCCAAATGGCCCATAGTTCACACTCAAGTGAGGCTCATAATTAGTATCTGAATTTTATTTTTATTAAATTTTGTATTTAGAAATTATTATTAATTAATTTTTTTAAAAATTCTTTCAAATTTTTAAATAAATTAGTTTTCAAATATATATTTGATAAATTTTAATTTATTAAAATAACTAAAATCGAAGTTAAAAATATTTTTGACTAAAAAAATTTCTTCCATCCCATTAATTTTGAAGCTTTTCAATCGAACAAGTAATTTACAAGTAATCCAATCGTTTTATAATTGATAAAAGATGGTGTCAAAATTTACTACAAGTTATTCTTCCTTTAATTTCGCCGTCAAATTGATCGTGATAAAAAGTTCTATTAATGTGTGTTAATAGTCACCCGTTAATATTATTTAATTATCATTTTATATTTTTTTATATTTAAAACATTATTTTTAATTAAATTTTAAAAAATAACACATTGATTTTACTTATTCAAAAAATACATTAATTAAATTTTTTTATAAATATAATCTTATCAATATCAATAGACATTGATTAAAATTATTCCATTGTTAAATTTTGTGAAAACTAAAAAAGACAAATATTATTCCAGGCGAATAAGCATGATTGTGCAATGACTTCACTTTTTAGGTTTATGCCAAATTACTTCATCGTACTAAAGAAAAGAATGTTAAAATAATACTTTCCTTCACCATAGCTATATTAATATTCTATTAAAGGCATTATTTTTAACATTATTTTTGGAGAAAAAAAATGAGGAAAGCCAAAAGAAGGAGACAAGGAAAATTATTTTTCCTTCATTATATTTGGGATGAATGATGAAAAAAATAAAAAAATTTAAGGACAAAATTGATAATTTAAGTTGAATGAACATTTTTTTCTTATATTTTGAAGGATTGGATTTGGAGTGAAGGGAAAGGTGCAAAGTCACTCAATCTTTTTATTTCTCTCTTGCCAAACGAAAGAAATAATAAAAAAATAATGTAATTTTTTTTTCACTCTTTTCTTTATTCTTCTTTCTATCTTATTTAACATGGTGTAAAGTTAATTAATATTTTATTTATAATAATAATTTTGTATTAAGTACAATAATTGATAATTTTAATGTATTAATTAAAATATTATTTTATATCATTTATAATATATATAAGAACACAAAAGTATAAAATATTTTGAACTAATCAAAATAGTTATTGTTGTTCATTATATTTATAAACTAGTTTGTGACCCATGCGATGCATGGATTGGTTTTTTTATTTAATTATGTAGAATGTGTTATAGTTTTACTTTTATATCTATTAATTTAGTATATAAATATTTACATATAAAAGAAGATAAATTTATGAATTTATTGAAATTTTAACTTTGGGTTTGAGAATTTTGGATATGATTTATCTCTTGCATGAAAAAAAATATTTTATATATTGAGTAATAACTTGAACAAAATTTAAAATTTATATTAATAAAAATTATTGATTATTTCAAATTTTATTCAAAATGTTTATTTAATAAATTATCTGACGGGCTTTATTCAATATTTTAATGAAGGTTACCATTCAAATTTTTTATTGATTTAATAATAAACATTTATCTTCAAATGCTTTATTATATTAAAAAGTTTATTGTATTCAAATATATTGCTAATAAAATAAATATTTTAGTAGATGATTATTTTTATTATAAAATAAAGATTAATTTATTAGTTATTACATTAATTAGAACATATACTTATTAGAGGAAAGAATTTAAAATAAAAAAAATTAAATTAAATTTGGCAATTTACGTGTCATATTTCATATTTTTTTATGATAAATTATTAAATATGTTAAAATCTTAAACATATTAAGATACATGTATTAAATGTGTCAACATAGTTTTCCACCTTACAAATCAAGTCCAGAGACACCGCTTGAGAAAAATCAATAGAAGTTAAAAAGGAGAAAATACATCAGTTTCCTGCTTCTATGAGTTCAGCTAACCAAAACATAACTCATAAACAAACATGGCCAGAGAAAAAACAGAATGTATACAACTCCCTACAAAATGGATAAATCATTCCCACTATCCCATGACGCTTTCAACTCTGTCACCTCCAGCTTTGCTAAGGCATCTGTCATACCATTTCCGAGGTCTCGATTAAACTTTGGTAACCCACCTCAAAGCAATAAGAAAATCCGATTCAACAATAAGCCCCTAACTTGAATACTTATCAGATTTACGAACAACTCCAATACAACCTTAATGGCCAGTAATTCCGCCAAATTCGAAACCAACACACCAAGCGGGCAAGAGAACATACACCCCACTCTTCCTTTAGCGTCACTCAAAACTCCCCGGTTTTCCTCTTGCATACTGTCAGCCTCCACCACCATTACTCATGTCATGTGCCATCCTAGTCAACTTATTTATTCTGCTCAGGTGAAATGTACTAAATTTGGTCATTTCCCTCTACAATAGGCACGGTGGGACTTAAAGAATTAGATCTATGTTCTTGAAGAATTATCATTCTGACCTCACCATACCCTGCGAATGCTTGCTATTACAAGGACAAAAGAAAATTAGTATAAATTGTAAGAAAAATAAATGGAGATGAGAGATTTGGATGCAGACTTTGAGACGTGAGAAACACTTTTCCCAAGGCTTTATAATGTCTCCAGGATACAACAAAGTCATAAACGTTTCAAGCAAAATTGTGTAAATGACATAATAGAAAAGTATCATTTTATTTACAATGTAAAGTTACATTAGTAACTTGTCTATTGGCTTAAGTTGTGTTCTTACAACAACTATTTAGGTACATGTTGTGTCTTTACATAAGAGGTTTCAAAAAACACAATTATTCAAATTCTATTTAATCAGTGTATTAACAATTTTAAACTCAAGTGTCCCAAGTGCTTAACAATTTTAAACTCAAGTGTCCCAAGTGCTCATCTTAGACATTAAATAAATTAGTAGCCCACTAAGAGAGCTCATTAACTCATTGAGCTCATAGCACTTGATCTAATTGTCTAAGGTAAGAAGGATATCCTATTATATACCTTTTGTTCTTGACTTTTCTAAGTAATGTGGAATTAGTTTCCATCAGCTTTGCAAACTAGTAACATAAATTTCCCAATTATCTATGCAAATATATATATATATATATATATATATATATATATATCGTGGTGGCAAGCTCTTATTTCTAGTTTGTTAGCAAAACCAACCGATAAGCAATCCAAAAGAACTAAATTCCTCCTTTGTTCTTTCTGAAAAAGTTTTTTTTTTCCTGCAAGAAACCGATGATAATTTAAGTGCAAACCTCTTCCTTTGTTCTGCCATTAATCAACTGATCATTCAGTTCATCATCACCATGCATTCTTCCCAGGTAGTAGTCACGCACAGGCTTCATCGAGCTTCAACCTCTCGTCTAACAATATTTGCTCACTTGTTTGGGATCTTGGCTTTCATGCCTCCTGCTAGTTTGGTTGCTGGATTATCGTGGTGGTATCGAATATGATTCTTATGATCCTTCTCGTGTTTTCAATGTAAGAAAAGAAAAAATGTTGACAATTTGAAAGCACATCGTGTTGGTAAAAAATTATTGGTAGGTCTGTAAGTAATTAATGTATATTTCCTTTATTAACTTTATATGAGTTAAATTATAAGTAAATTTGTTTAAATTTTAAAATAATGATTTTTTTTGGTACATAAAAATAATGAAATATGATAGGCTTGTAATCTATTTTATCTTCTCTTCAAATTTAAAAATTAAGAGTTGTTGTAAACAAAATCACTTAAAAAGATATAGTCTAAAATGAAAAAAAAAAAACACTTAAAAAGATATATATATATATATATATATATATATATAGATTGAATTGATAATTTTAGATTTTTTTTTTTTAATTTTGAAATTTAATAAGATAAGATATAATTTTTTAAGATAATTATTTTTATCTTAAATGGATAATTTATACATTGATATTAAATTTTAAATCTTGAAATTTAATGACTCGATAATTGTATCTATACTTAGCTTATGTGTCATCAAGAGAATATGTCTACGTAAACTTCTATGTCAGCAATGCTTGCCATGTCAGCATGTATCCTATTATATATATATATATGATTATCATTATAAATATTTTTTATTATTTTTTGTGTCTGCTTCTTCTTTTACCTCCTATTGTTATGCAAATCTAATGCCTTTTGCACAACTTCTTTCCCTTGATCGACCATGGCAGGAGCTTCCTATCTAACTGCGTCTATTTGGATGGACGGTGAGATTGATTTCGGTGAGATTAAAAACAGTGGTAGTGATAAAATTAATTACTATAGCGGTGAGATTAAAATCAATGATGGGGTATATATTTGAATTCAAACGCAGCGGTAGCGGTGAGCTGAATTATAGTGATAAAGTAAAATAATCATTAAGGGTATTAGATTAAAATGTGTATATTATAATAAATAATTAAAATTTTACTGTATATTTTAATAATATTTAATATTTTAAAATATATTATTTATAGATTTATTTAAATATTTTAATTAATTAACTATTTATTATATAAATTTATTTATTATATTAAATAAATAAATAATTTAAAAACTTTAAATAAAAATAAAAAATAAAATTGCAAAATAAAAATAAAAATAAAAATAATGAGAGAATTAAAAAAATAAAATTTTAAATTTTAAAAAATAATTAATTAATAAAATGAAAAAATTATTGAAAAAAAAGAAAAGCCTTGGGTATTTTTTTTTTCCAAATGCACCCCACCGTTCATTTACCCCTAAAAAAAGGAATAAAAAGACTAGATTCCAACGCAGTGACAGTGCATTGGAATCCATATGGAGCCTAAGTCGTTTAGACTTTAGACTGGTTTCATATTTCTGGCATAGATAAGATGTTTTGACTAAATTTACATTTCGATCAATGTTTTGCATATTCCTTTTGATGAAGTTTCAGATCTGCTGTTTTCAATGAAAAATGCAGAGCCAAAACCCATTCTGTTGCCATATTGGGATGAGAAACATGGATTCAGATTTGCAACTATTTCCTTAGACAATTCCTAACCTTACATAGCACATTAGCGTGTATTCACAGCCCTTTTTCCATCATTTTTATTCTTCATGTTTTCCCGAAAAATTGGCTGATATTATAGGTGTTGAGAAAAACTTAGAGTAGATAACTCTAATTTTACCACTCAAAGAAGAAAGTTTAGATTTTAGGAAAACTCACAAATGCTCACACTTCACTCTAGACTACACTCTTTAGAGAAGAACTCCTTAGGAAAACTTAGAACTTTTATTGCTTATTGAAGCTTACTACTTGATGATTTACAAATGCAAGGGAGGGGGTATTTATACAATACCAAGACAAACACAAGCCACACAAATATAAAATCTAAATAAATTACAACCACCCATTGTTGTTTAATAACAACCACACATTTAAATCACACAACTACAACCACACATTAAACCACACAACTACAACCACACATTTAAATCACACAACTACAACCACACATTAAACCACACAACTACAACCACTCATTAAACCACACAACTACAACCACACATTGTTAGGCTTTTATTTTTTCCTTGGGCTGGTATTGGACAATTTAACACTCCCCCTCAATACCAGCTCTTCCTCTTTGCACCATGTTGAGTTGACGACGAAACATTTCAAATTTGTTGATACTCAAACCTTTTGTGAATAAGTCTGCCATTTGATCATCTGTCTTGATCTGCTTCATCTCAATTTCTTCTTGTAGAACCTTTTCTCTGATAAAGTGATAATGCACTTCTATATGTTTGGTTCTTGCGTGAAAGACTGGATTTTCTGCCAAACGAATTGCTGACTGGTTGTCGCAATACAACGGAACTGCATAATCTACTGGTTGATGTAGATCACTCATTAGTTGTATCAGCCACGTACACTCTTGAGCTGCCATTGCTGCTGCTCGATACTCAGCTTCGGTAGTTGACAATGATACCGTTGGTTGTCTCTTACTGCACCAAGAAATTGTTCCAGAACCAAGTTTAAACATGTACCCAGTTGTTGATCTTCTGGTGTCATGATCTCCTGCATAGTCAGCATCACAATAACCAACTAACTTACAGTCTTCACCTTTCTTGTACAAAAGACCATAATCTATTGTACTTTTCACATATCTCAGTATTCGTCGAACTGCTTCTAAATGAGGCTTCTTCGGATTTTGCATATACCGACTCATCACACCAACTGTATAAGAAATGTCAGGTCGAGTCAAGGTTAAGTAGATCAGGCTACCTACCAATTGTCGATACATAGTTGCATCTTCCAAGTCTTTGCCTTCAAGTGCACACATCTTGCCATTTGGTTCCATCGGTGTTGAAATTGGCTTGCTCTCGAGCATTCCAAACCTTTTTAGCAAATCTTTAGAATATTTTTGTTGACAGAGAAATATTCCTTCTTGTATGTGATCAACCTCTAGACCAAGAAAGTGCTTGAGTTGTCCAAGTTCTTTCATTTGGAAACGAACTGATAAATTCTCCTTGGTTTGAAGAATTTCTGCCTCATAATCACCAGTTATGATTAAATCATCCACATATATCAATACGATAGCTAGCTTTCCTCCATTAGCTTTGACAAACAAGCTGGAATCTGCAGGTGTCACTGAATAACCACTATGAGTTAAAAATTCAGCAATCTTACCATACCATGCTCTAGGTGCTTGTTTCAATCCGTAAAGTGCCTTTCGCAGCTTACACACATGCTCAGGATGATTTTGGTTTTGAAATCCCAATGGTTGAATCATGTAGATTTCCCGATCTAGCTCTCCATGAAGGAATGCATTCTTCACATCCATCTGCCACAAGTTCCAGTCTTTGTTGGCTGCAAGGGCAAGTAGGACTCGTACGGTTGTAAGTCTTGCCACCGGACTAAACGTTTCATCATAGTCTAGCTCATACTTCTGAGAGAAACCACGAGCCACCAACCGTGCCTTGTACCTTTCAATCGACCCATCTGGACGATGTTTTATCTTGTAAACCCACTTGCAGGATATGGGTTTCACATCTCTTGGTTTTGGCACTAGATCCCAAGTCTGATTCTGCTCAAGCGCAGTGATCTCTTCTTTCATAGCCATAATCCACTCAGAACTCTGTGATGCTTCTTCAAACGTCTCAGGTTCTGTTGCAATTGGTTCTTCCACTATGGCTGCATTAGCATATTTGGGATTTGGCTTCCGTGCTCTTGTTGTCCTTCGGATTTGTGATTGTGGAGATGGTTCTTCCACTTCACTCGATCTAACATCTGGTTGATACACACCAGTTTGCCAAGGACTCTGGACTAACACTTGCTCGTCATCGTTATCATCACATAGGTCTTCTACTTCATCTGAAGTTGATTGAAGTTGGACAATATACTCTCCCATTTTCTGTTGTAACATGTCTTCAAATTCTTTTGAATCTGACAACACCTCCTTTTCTGAGGACCACCAAGAAGATGCTTCATCGAATACCACATTGCGTGAAGTGTAACATCTTCCACTCGTAGGATCACAACATTTCCATCCTTTCCTTTGGTTGTCGTATCCCACAAAGATACACCTAGTTGCTTTCTTATCAAACTTGCTACGTAAATGATCAGGAACAAATACATAACATACACAACCAAATACTCGAAAGTAGCTGACTGAAGGTTTCATTTTCCACAATTTCTCAAAGGGGGAAACAAACTCTAACCTTGGTTGAGGAAGTTTGTTGATCACATGGGCTGCGGTTCTCATAGCTTCGGCCCAAAATCTTCCGGGTACATTCTTTGCATGCAGCATACTCCGACAAATTTCTGCAAGATGCCGATTCTTTCTCTCTGCTACACCATTCTGTTGTGGTGTATTGACACAAGTATACTGATGACGTATGTTGCATTCTCGTAGGTATTGAGAGAATTCGCCTGAGCTATATTCTCCTCCATTGTCTGTGCGCAAGCAACATATCTTCTTTTTCACTTCTCCTTCAACTATCTCTTTGAACTCTTTAAACTTTGAGAAAGTGTCAGACTTTTCTTTCATAAAGAAAACCCACACATACCTGGAGAAATCATCAATAAACGTCACCATGTACCGCATTCCACTAATTGATGGTTGCTTAACGGGCCCAAATACATCAGAGTGAACTAACTCTAATGGTTCTTTTGCTTTAAACTTTGACTCATCGTATGGCAATTGGTGTGTTTTACCATATTGGCATCCTGCACAAACTGTGTCTGTTCTTATGTCAAGCTGAGGAAGTCCCTTAAGCATCGACTTCTTCATCATCATACTTAGCTTGGAATAACTAACATGACCTAACCGCATGTGCCATAAATCTACTGTATCGCTCCTTCTTGTCTTGTCTACATATGCTGACTCTGCTGACATCACGTAGACTGACTCCAGACGTCGTCCTTCCATCATTGGCTGTCCTGAGATTTTGAGATCACGATATACCTTCACATCCCTTGGACCAAACAGAATATGGTGACCTGACGATGTTAATTGTGCCACTGAAAGCAAATTTTTCTTCATGCCTTGGACATGGTAAACATCTTGTAGTGGTACCTGATTATGACTATATCGAGGTGCTACTACCGTCTTACCGATGTGAGTAATCGGTAATCTTGAATTATCAGCTGTCACAACAATGCGATTTCCCTTGTATTCTGACAGGTTCTGCAACTTCTGTTTATCGCCTGTCATGTGATTTGAGCAACCTGAATCGACAATCCAGTCATTCTCATAGTCAATTCGGTCAGCCGTTGTTACTGTGAGAGCTAACTCTTCCTCTTCCATAACAAAAAATGCTTCAGCGTCCCAATCATCTTCGCTTTTCTCCTTTGTACTAGAAGTAGCAGCATTGCTCTCAGCGGGCCTTTTGTTAAACCAACAATCTTTTGTCATGTGACCTTTCTTGTCACAGTTGTAACAGTTACCTTCAAATCTTTTATTGTTGCTACGATTCTTTGAAGCTCCCCCTGGACGAGAGCTCCCTTCTCCTTGATGACTTTTTGTCTTGTCACCATACTTTTTAGATCCACCACTGACGTGCTGTTTGAATTTGCCTTTGCTTTTGTTGGTGTAGAGTGCTTCCTCTTCACTTTTCAACGAGACCCCTCCCATTTGCTTGGCCATAGATTCTTGACCAACAAGCAAATTTTCAAACTCTACAAGTGATGGTTGAGTTGGCCATCCTTGTATAGCGGCAACGAAGCTGCGATATTCGGGCCTCAAACCATGGATAATTATTCTTTTTACCCTGGTATCTCCAATAGCAGCTGTAGGATCTAAATCAGAAATTTCACGGCATAACGTTTTTACCTTGTGAAAGTATTGAGCAATCGGTATATCTCGTTGTGCAACTGATAACAATTCATTCTCAAGAAGTTGAAGTCTTGTGTCATTCTTTCTCGAAAAGAGTGCATCTAAAGTATCCCACGCTTCTTTTGGCGTTTCTAGCTTTTGTATGTGTTCCAACATTTCTTCTTCAACTGTGGTCTTAAGGGCAAACATGGCTTTACCCACTTTAATCTTCCATTTGCGCAAGGTTCCTTGAGCATCTTCTTGCTCGGGCTTCGTAACTTCACTACCACCAACGACTTCCCAAAGGTCTTGACCTTGTAGGTAAGACATCATACACGTCTTCCACGTGTTGTAATTTTTGTGATTGAGCTTCTTGATTCCTCCAACTACTTGAAGATCACCCATCGTGTCGGCAAGACTCTAACAATACCGAACAAGCTTGATTTTGAGACACAAACTTGTAGAGTACAAACTCCTCACGACTCAAGAACGCTCAAACCAAAAATAGTACCTGAATAACTATTTCACCGTGAACAGTACCGTATACGTGAATAGTATCGTATACCATATACTTGAATAAATCTCGTATATGTTAACAATTACTATAAAAGTATATAGTGACACGTGTGAATAGTAACTATGGTAGTAACTCACAACCTTGCTCTGATACCAATTGTTGAGAAAAACTTAGAGTAGATAACTCTAATTTTACCACTCAAAGAAGAAAGTTTAGATTTTAGGAAAACTCACAAATGCTCACACTTCACTCTAGACTACACTCTTTAGAGAAGAACTCCTTAGGAAAACTTAGAACTTTTATTGCTTATTGAAGCTTACTACTTGATGATTTACAAATGCAAGGGAGGGGGTATTTATACAATACCAAGACAAACACAAGCCACACAAATATAAAATCTAAATAAATTACAACCACCCATTGTTGTTTAATAACAACCACACATTTAAATTACACAACTACAACCACACATTAAACCACACAACTACAACCACACATTTAAATCACACAACTACAACCACACATTAAACCACACAACTACAACCACTCATTAAACCACACAACTACAACCACACATTGTTAGGCTTTTATTTTTTCCTTGGGTTGGTATTGGACAATTTAACAATAGGTGTATAGTTAACCAGTTGGGACTTGGTATAGTAAGAAGAAGAAGAAAATTACGAGGTCAGTCAAAAACATTAATTGATGCAAACACTTATATTGGGATGAGATAGATGGATAAAGAATCAAAGATTTGAGATCATGTTAAAAGTGTAATCTTAATCAGTAACTGATTATCTCCATTAATTTCCAATTCAAAATTACTATTTTTGGTGCATAGTTTTTTTTTTTTTTTAATATAGGGGAGACTAAAAATTATGGAATAAGTGAAATAGAATTTGTTAAGTGCCGATTTTACTATCCATCTCTTAAAAGAAATGAGGGCCCAAAAGTTTTTCAATGTGTCAACTCGCAAGAGTATGAATATTCCTACTTTCAATTGGACCCAAATGGCCTATAGTTCATACTTAAGTGAGCGTCATAAATAGTATTTAAATTTTATTTAGAAATTATTATTAATTAAAATTTAAAAAAATTCTTTTAAATTTTTGAACAAAGTAGTTTTAAAATATATATTTATTAAAATTTAATTTAATCAAATATTTAAAATAACTAAAATCGAAGTTAAAAATATTTTTGACTAAAAGAAGTTCTTCGATCCCATTAATTTTGAAGCTTTTCAATTAATTTACAAGTAATCCAATCATTTTATAATTGATAAAAGATGGTGTCAAAATTAACTACAAGTTATTCTTCCTTTAATTTTGGCCGTCAAATTAATCATGGTAAAAGTTCGATTAATGAGTGTTTATAGTCATCAGTTAATAATTATTTATTTGTCATTTTAAGAAAATTTTTATATTTAATATATTACTTTTAATTAGATTTAAAAAAATAATACATTAATTACATTTATTAAAAAATTGCATTAATTATATATTTTTTATAAATATTTAATATTATTCCATTGTTAAATTTTGTGAAAACTAAAAGGCCAATGTTATTCCAGGCGAATAAGCATGATTGTTCAATGACTTCACTTTTTTGGTTTATGCCAAATTACTTCATCCTAGTCCTACTAAAGCAAAGAATGTTAAAATAATACTTTCCTTCACCACAGCTATATTAATATTCTATTTAAGGCATTATTTTTAACATTATTTTTGAAGAAAAAAATGAGGAAAGCCAAAAGAAGTAGACGAAGGAAATTTATTTTTCCTTCATTATATTTGGGATGAATCATGAAAAAAAAAAAATTTAAGTATAAAATTGATAATTTAAGTTGAACGAACATTTTTGTCTTACATTTTAAAAGATTGGATTTGGAGTGACGGGAAAGATGCAAAATTGCATATATTTTTTTCAATCTTCTCTTACCAAACAAAAAAAATGATGAAAAAATAATGTGATTTTTTTATACCCTTTTCTTTATTCTTCTTTATATCTTAATAAACATGGTGTAAAGTTAATTAATATTTTATTTATAATAATAATTTTGTATTAAATATAATAATTAATAATTTATTGATAATTTTTAATGTATTAATAAAAATATTGTTTTATATCATTTATAATATATAAAAACACGAAAGTAAAAAAACATTTGAACTAATCAAAATAGTCCTTATTGTTCACTATATTTATAAATTTCCATTATAAATATTATTTATTATTAAAAATATTTATCTAATTTATAAATAAGAAGTTTATTTCATTAAAACACTTTCGTCAAATAGATTGATTTAATAACAACTAAAAAAAAATTAAAATTTATATTAAATCTCTTTATCTTAAATTTGTCACTAAACTTAAAAAGTAAATCAATTTATTTGATATAAATAAATAAAAATTTACATTATTTTTTTTTTATTTTTGAATTAATTTTGCATTAATATTAAAATACTAAAATTTATAATAATTTGCACATATAATAAACTTTACTTGTTGATGCAAATTTTAATTAATATACACTTTTTAATTTTATTTATTTTAAAAATATAATTATATATTAAAAATAAATTAATCAAATAAATACTAATAACTCTGAAGAGTGTTGAGAATCCTTGATTGATTAATATATTCTTGACTTGTTACATGTTGCAACTTGCAACCCTTTTTCATATGTATAAATAAGCATGTTCCTAACAGCAACATTTTGATAATTCAACCATAAAAAATAAATAAAAAATTTGAAATATAGAACCAATTTTTCCAGGTTGGGAAAGCTTGATTTGATTTTGAGTTTAGCATATAATAGCAGCATCAATGACACTATATACAGGTAAGTATTATTAATCCTATATCATCATCATTTGTTATGATAAGGTTTTTTCAAATTAGTAATTATTAAACTCATGCCACCAATAATTTCCCATTATATTTTATATATCTCTTTACTCACCATTTTTTTTATTAATTTTGATAAAAGATTATTGTTTCATTTGAATGACCGGTGAGAACCATTTACAGGGTACGATATTGATGTTGTTTTATTATTGTTAGAAATCCAATGACAAAAAGATTGAATGACATAATAGGAAAAACTCTCATCGATCATCCAAATAAAACATACAAACCCTTGACATTTACGGAATAAAAGGTTTTTTTTTTAATGAGATAATAATAGCTTATAAATAAAATTTTATTACCTAAAAAAGTTGACCTTATACATACATACATAATATGTGTTATCGATGACATATTGTAAAATTATAACTAAATCTCATGTCATTATATATTATGAAACCTTTTGGTTTTAATTTATTCATCACATAAGATGTGAAAAATATTTGGAAGGTCTGATTTTTTAAGAATGGATAAATGCTCATGATTTTGTGATCCAAGTACTCAAAGATGATTTTATGATTTTTTTTCTTTTTTTTAAAAGGTTTCTAATAGTTTTAATCTTATATTCTCATAGTAGTTCTCTTTAATTAATATTTTATTATGATAATTTTTTTTTTTATATAAATAGATGTAGCAATTTTTATTTAATATATTTCGATGTATCGCATATTAGATTATTAATGTTTTTGCATATTTTAATACAAACATAATATTTAACTTTTGCACTATTGAACTTGCATCTTTAAAGAAATTTGAAACAATCATTTTGCTGGTGGAACGAAATTGATTAATAAATATATCTATATATAATAAGATAATATTTTATTTTATTCATTTAAAAATTATGAATTTATATCGTTCTACGCTATTAAATTAATTTTATTTTATTTTACAAATCTTATAATTTTTTTTAATTAGTGTCGATTAATAAATGATAAATTATTTTCAAATTATTTATTATCTATCATAATCAACTTTTAAGTTTTAACCCTACTATAGTTTTAATCTACTTCTACCAAAAACTTCATTAATTTCTTGTTGCCAAACTTAATATGATTTAATATAGTTTTTATGTTTTATGCATGGTGTTAGGTTTTAGATTAAAAGCTTTATATTTTGGAGATAAATTAAAAATATCAAAACAAAATAATATTATAATTTGTTTAAAGATAAAGAATTTCGTCAAATTTTTATTATTTTTAGTTAATTAATAAAAGATGAAAGATGAAAAAGAGTAAATTTAGTGTTAATGGATGATGATATTAGTAGTATATTTTTTAATCTCGATGTTTTAGATCATCAAACTCAATTCTGAAAATTTTCAGTTACTCTGTCCCTGTTTTACGTGGAGATTAAAGATTGGGCGGTGGGGAAAATATCATCTACCGAAGAGTTAAAAGAAGCTTGGAGCGAATGGGAAATCCGTTGTTTGGTTGTATTAAGTCTTACTCTGCAGCTACTTCTGATCGTATCTGCGTATGTTCGACAAAAATACAAAGGAAGATTTTTACCTTTCGTAGCAGCGTTTGTCTGGTCAATATACTTGTCAGCTGACTGGGTTGCAACTTTGGCAATGACCACCATTCTTAGGGGCACCTTTGTAAAGGAAAATGCGGTTGTCGTGCTTTGGGCACCATTCCTTCTGTGGCATCTAGGCAGCCCAGCTAACATTACGGCTTATTCTTTAGAAGACAATGAGCTGTGGTTAAGACACTTGCTTGGACTAGTCTCCAATGGTGCAGAGGCAGTTTACATCTACGTCAGGTTTCGAACTGCCGGTGCCCCAAATTATGGAAGCCTATATTACCTTGATTTTATGGTTGTTCCACTGTTAATTGGTGGAATTCTCAAGTATGCGGAAAGGATAGTGGCCCTGAGATGTGCAAGCAGTGAACAACTCCAAAATGCCTTATATTCCGAAGCAGAACGTAACCATCGTACGTCTAAGGGAGAAGGAATGATTAGAACGGGGCTGTACGAATCGGCTGAGACTGGTAAAGGTTTTGTGGAAACCAAGGTCATGGATCCACAGGTCAAATTTCTTCGCGAGGCGCACGTGTCATTTGAAATTTTTAGACCTCTGTTTTCGGACCTCCCATTTGAGATTTCGAAAGAGTATTATGACCACAAGGTTTTCTTGAAGGACAAATCTGCGGAAGAAGCCTTCCGATTGGTAAATGTTGAACTACAATTCCTTTATGATTTGTTCTTCACCAAGAATCCCATACAACACCGTTACCAAAAACTGAATGCAATTCTTCGCGGCTTCTACATTTTGTCTGCTCTGTTTGTACTGGTTGCTTTCTCAACAAAGAATAATATTGCTGACAGTAAGAGAGACATATCAAGAGTTGACATCGGCGTGACCTACTTGCTGTTGGTAGGGGCTGTTTTTCTGGACGCTTATGCATCTGTTCTGCACCTTTGGTCCAATTGGACCATGATTCGATTTGGCATTGCTGGAGGTAAGCTGCATAAGTTGTACTATTGGATGATTGCTTCCAGGTTGCGTTCAATTAAGTCCAAGGGCGGAATACCAAAAATAGCACAATACTATGTGCTAAAGGATATTAGCTTAATGCCCAGGCTTAGGCTTAGCATCTTCACTCCGGTCATAGATCTTATTGACACCAACGAACTTCGAAAGAAGTTTGATCATATCAGTTGGGTGGAAGTGGGTCATGATCTCAAGAAATTCATCTACTCTGGTCTACAAAAGGAACTTAGGGGTTGCAATGCAAAAGGTACTTCTGCATTCAGTGTTATCTCAAAGTTCTTATCAGATGATCACATGGACCTGGTTGCTTGTATGAGGCCAAATGGTAGTGATCTTGAACGTGGAAAGGGTGAAAGCAAACAAATACCGACAGGTTTAACCCTCGCCATCTTTATTTGTCATATTGCTACCAAGCTGGTTTACTACAATGATCTTGAGAGAAGACGACCTGTTAACTCATCATCATTTTGCGGAATAAGCAATGTCTTGTCTGATTACATGGTATACCTTGGACTTGTGCATCCATCAATGCTGCCTAAAGACTTTGGCCAGATGACAAAAGAAAGTTTTGTACCTGTTAAAAAAAGAGGTGATCTGACGAGAAGTGCAAGCTACATGATACTTTCAAGAATTTTTGAGGCTGAGAAATTCAACCCATTTCCAGCAATTGCCACTAAACTACTTGCCATTCAGGATCTTGAGATTTTGTACAAATTTAAATTTGATAGTCTGGATAATTCATTGACAGAAGCGAGTGATATATATCCAGCAGTACTAGTCCAGGGACATAAGTTTGCTATCGAATTGCAGCGTTTGGTAAGCCATTTCCGGTGGGATAATGATGAGAAATGGGAATTTGTGAGTGATTTGTGGATGGGAATGATGATTCATGCAGCCAAACACTGTTCGTGGAAAGAGCATGCTCTAGTGTTGAGGCATGGTGGAGAGCTGCTCACCTACGTCTCTCTTCTTATGGCACATTTTGGCTTAACCAACTATATCCACGTACACGACGTCCACGATTATGTTTGATTATTATCCGACTCCGACATCCATCCCGTCAACACCCGCTGAATTAATACAAGGATATTTATTACTAGTTATTTTTAGCTATACTCGAGTTAGTTAATTAATTGCCTTGCTTTCTTTTAATCCAGCCTTTTCTTCTTACATTTTCGCTTTTAAATGAACTAATATTTGTTGTAATATGCATTTAATTAATTTGAATACTTGACTATATTTATTTTTTACTTTAAATAATAGTAATGAATAAAGAATTATAAATCAAGTGAATCAACTTTTAAGTGAAAATGAAGTAATGAAATTTTAAAACTTTTATTTATATCTCACATAAATTGATTACCATGATTTGATACGAATGATTTTAACATTAATATATAATAATATATAATATATATTAATTTTTTATATTATTTTGATATCTTTTGATATATGATATAATATAATAAATATTTATATTTGATAAACTGTTAGTGTATAGGTTTATACACTGATAGTGCATCTTACGATGTAATCTGTCGGGTTAGGAGTTAAGAGTTAGGGTTAAGGGTTAATTGTTAAGATTAGTGGTTAATTTTTTAATGAGGTGTCAGCGTAGAATTTATTATCAGTGTATAGACTTATATATTGACAGCTCATCAAATACAAACCTATAAATAATATATATTGATTTGGTAAAAAAAAAAAAAAAAGCATTGATTTCTTGTAAAAACCTCAACCCCACGCCCACGCGCTCTATTCTCCGTGTCTCTCTTCCATTCCAAGAAACCCTCGCAAGGTGATCAAGGCTAAGGGGCACTATATAATTGAAGTGATCAAGACAGCAACTCAGCGATCTTGGGTTCTTTAACCTTCAGTTCAGAACCACGACGCTGATTAACCCATGGAGGTAGCAAACTACAACAACGTTGAAGAGGAACCAACCTTAACCTACAACAGCTCTGATCAGGTTATAACCTATGACCAGACTGAAGGGCTTCACAATCAACTCGTTATTGATAGGATTGGTTTGAAGTTCGAATTTATTAGTCTGAAGCATCATATGCAAGTTATTAGGGAGCCCAAATTCATCTTCTTTGAGTTGGGATCACAAGACCGAAGAGAAAATTAGGGAGCAACCAAGCTTTCCAAGTCTATCATATAGTTGAGAGTCCTATTACAAGTTTGACGGCTCCTTTAAGTTCCTATGATTTTGAACCATACATCTATTGTTCCAACATCTTTTTGTGCTTAGTTAAGTGATATTTAATTTTACCCGGGAGGAGTTTTGTTGTACTTCCCCAAGGATGTAATAACAATAATTATGTTGCAGATTTTGTGTAGTTATTAATATTATTATATAGTATTTAATATTTATAATAGTTTAGAAGATGATTAACTGATCATGAATGTGGTTGCTTGATTTAAAATTTTGATTGGGAACATGAAAGCCCCACAGCTAAGCCATTGATAGAGTATATTTAACTAAAACTTTGTTTATATGAAGTTGTTGGCCGCCTTGTTTGACCTCCTTTTCTGTCTGCTTCTTCTTTTAGCTCAGTTGCATTTGTGAAACATTCCTTTTTATGGAAATCTAATGCCTTTTGCACAACTTCTTCCCTTAATTTGATCGACCATGGCAGGAGCTTCCTATCTAACTGCCTCATCATCTCCCGACGGGTAAGTCGTTTAGACTGGTTTCATTTTCCTGGCATGGATAAGATGTTTCGACTAGATTTACATTTCAATCAATTTTTTGCATATTCCTTTTGGTGATGTTTCACAGATCTGCTGTTTTCAATGAAAAATGCAGAGCCG
This sequence comes from Fremontodendron californicum, assembly GCA_030761205.1. Taxonomy (NCBI): domain Eukaryota; kingdom Viridiplantae; phylum Streptophyta; class Magnoliopsida; order Malvales; family Malvaceae; genus Fremontodendron; species Fremontodendron californicum. The sequence goes on along the minus strand of JAULJL010000002.1, from coordinate 42,673,545 downwards.
AAACCCATTCTGTTGCCATATAATTGGGATGAGATACATGGATTCAGATTTGCAACTATTATATAACACATTAGCGTGTATTCACAGCCCTTTTTCCATCATTTTTTTTCTTCATGTTTTCCCGAAAAATTGGCTGATATTATGGGTGTATAGTTAACCAGTTGGGACTTGGTATAGTATTAATTAGTTTCTGTTGTTAAGAAGAAGAAAATTATGAGGTTGTTAGTCGAAAACATTAATTGATGCAAAGTGCAAACATTTATATTGGGATGAGTGTTGGGTCTACCTTTGCCTCGCCATGGCAGGTTCAAAGCTGTTCAGCAGCTTCAAACATTAAAGACATCTGGTTTACACTTATATTGGGTGGGATGAGATAGGTGGATAAAGTTTGAGATCATGTTAAAAGTGTAATATTGATCAGTAACTGATTATCTCCATTAATTTCCAATTTAAAATTGCTATTTTTGGGTGCATAGTTACTTTTTCTTTTCATATGAGGGAAACTAAAATCTAGGGAATAAATGAAAGAGAACTTGTAACACCTTACAATAATCAATCTTTTAAAAAAAGATAGATGAATCATTTGCTTCAGTTTGGGTTACAAATTCAATATCAACAATCATCGGTTTCTGTTCTCGAGGAAAAAGAAATTTATATGTCATAGGCTTTTCCATTAAAACCCCTTTCGCCATGGGCTTTGCCAAAAGTTTTCCAATGTCCCTACTTCCAATTAAGCCCAAATGGCCCACATTCCCCACTCAACGCTCAAGTGAGTGAATAAATTTTAATTATATATATATATATATATATATATATATATATATATATATACACGAGGAAGGATCCATTTATATTAATATAAAATTAGTTTAGTTTTATATTTTTATAATTTTTACACAATTTATATATTTTTTAATCCGATTATTGTATTTCATGCTCTATTCGTACGAACGTGCATGTCGAATTTTTAATAAATTAAAAATGTCTAGTTATTTATTCGAAGTAAAAAAATACAAACCTTAAATATATAAATATATATATATAAAAAGATGATATACTCGATCGACATAATATAAATATCGAATTAATTTAAAATTTTACATGCACCACGATGTGATATAGATATATTCTTTTTGCATCATAATTAGCATCTGAATTTGATTTTTTATTTATAAATTATTATTAATTAAAATTTAAGAAAAAATTCTTTCAAAATTTTGAATAAAGTAGGTTTCATATATATATATATATATATTTGTTTAAATTTAATTTAATCAAACATTTAAAATAATTAAAATTAAAAATATTTTTGACTAAAAAAGCTCTTCGATCCCTTGATTAACCTTAATTTTGAAGCTTTTCAATCCAACAAGTAATTTATAAGTAATCTAATCGCTTTAATTGTTAAAAGTTGGTGTCAAAATTAACTACAAGTTATTCTTCCCTTAATTTTCACCGTCAAACTGATCATGGTAATTCCCCTTGTTAAATTTTGTGAAAACTAAAAGGCCAATATTATTCCAGTCGAATAAGCATATGATTGTGCAATGCACTTCACGCTTTTGGTTTATATGCCAAATTACTTTATCCTACTAAAAGCAAAGAATGTTAAAATAATACTTTCCTTCACTATAGCTATATTAATATTCTATTTAAGGCATTCTTTTTAACATTGCTTTAAAAAAGAAAAGGTTGAAGAAAGAAAAAGGAAAAGGAAAAAAAAGGTTATTTTTCTTTTATTATATTTGATATGAATGATGAAAAATAGAAAAAAATAATAAAATTGATGATTTAAGTTGAATGAATATTTTTGCTTCACATCTGGGAGGATTGGATTTGAAGTGAAATGGAAGGTACAATTCAATTATTTTATTTCACATTTTTATTTCTCTCCTACCAAACAAAAAAAAAAAAGAAATAAAGTAAAATTTTCTTTTATATCCTTTTTCTCTATTCTTCTTTCTATCTTATTAAAGACTGTATAAAGTTAATTAATATTTTATTTATAATAATAATTTTAAAATAAATACAATAATTAATAATTTATTGATAATTTTCAATGCTTTAATAAAAATATTACTTTACCTAACAACCTTAAAATTGTTTAGAATCCTTGATAAATTAATATATTCTTGACTTGTTTTTAGAGATTTGCAAGATCCAATGAGTTACACGTTGCAACTTGCAACCCTTTTTTGTATAAATAAGCATGTTCCTAACAGCAACATTTTGATAATTCAACCTTAAAAAAATAAAATTGAAATATAGAACCTTTTTCAGGTTGGGAAAGCTTAATTTGATTTTGAGTTTAGCATATACTTTTGTGGCTTTTTGTTATAATAGCAGCATCAATGACACTATCTACAGGTAAGTATTGCTAATCCTATATCATCATCATCATTTGTATAAGGAATTTTCAAATTAGTAAACTCATGCCACCCACAAATTTCACATTCTATTTTATATCTCTCTCTTTACTTATCAATTTTTTATTAATTTTGATAAAAAAATTAGTTTCATTTGGATGATAGATGGGACTCCATCCATGTCGTTTAACCATTATTAAAGGTCCAATAACAAAAAGATTGAATACCGTGATAGGAAAAGCTTGCATTGGCTATCCAAATAAAACATATATACTCTTTAACTTTTACCAACTAAAGAATTTTTTTATGAGATAGTAATAGTTTATAAATAAAAATTTATTACCTAAAAAAGTTGACCTTATACATAAATAAATAAATAAATTTATTCACAAATTTATTCTTTCTTATACTTTTCAATTTTTGAAAATGGCGTGATGATATAATTATAGTTTTCTAGAATATCTAAAACGCCGAAAAAACAAGACGATATTAAGATTATATATACGAAAACATATTAGCTTTTAATGTGTTACCGATGACATATTATGACCTTTATAATTATCTATAATATAATATATAAATATGAATATAAAGAATCTTTGAACTGACACAAATATATATTGTTGTTAAATATATTATTAATTGGTCATTTTAAATATTTTTTATTATTAATAAAATTTGTCTAATTTATAAATAAAAATTTCAATTATATTAAAAACTTTAGTTAAATGAATTTATTTGATAATAAATAAATAGTTAAAATTTACATTGAATTATTTTATCTTAAAAATTATAACTTTTCATTAACCTTAAAAGTAAAAAAAATAAATAAATTATATTAATCTAATTTTAAATATTAATGCAAATTTTCAATTATTTATATAATATGTAACTTTATGCTTAATATATAATTTTTTTTCTAATATAAATATTTTATATTATATACGATTTTGAATTATAAATAATAATTATATTTATAATTGAAAATTTCAATATCATGATAGAATTTTTTTTAGAAAACAAAAAAACAATTTTTAAAACATTTTAGATAATATTTTCAATAATTAAATCATGTGTAGAACCTTTAAGTAATTCAATTTTATCAAATAACAATTGTAAAGTTAGGGTTACTAAGTAATTAGGGTTACGAAATTATTAAATCTCGTGTCATTATATATATTATAATAACTTTTGATTTTATCATATTTATCACATAAGGTGTGAAAAAGATTTGGAAACTCTAGTTTTTTTGAGAATGGATAAATACTCATAGTTTTTTTTTTTTTTTTTCTCATTTGGTTGGTAGGGTAATAGTTTTCTACCAATACTTAAATCATAGTCGTAGTCAAATTAGTCAAAGATGGTTTGTGATTTTTTTAAAGGTTTTATAATGGTTTTTTACTTATATTCTCATAGTGTTTCACTTTAATTAATATTTTTATTATGATAAAATTTATTTTTTACATAAATAGATGTAGCAATTTTTCATTTAACATATTTCAATGTATCACACATTAGATTATTAATATTCTTGCACCTTTTAATAAAATTTTATTGAATATTTGTATTTATTAATAAGTTTACACCTTTTCAAAAAATTTGAGACAATTATTTTGTTGGTGGAACAAATTTGATTGGTAAATATATCTATATACAATAAAATAATATTTTATTTTATTCATTTAAAAATTATGAATTTATATTGTTCTGCACTATTAATTATTTTTATTTTATGATTGTATTTTATTTTACCAATCTTATAATTTTCTTAAATTAGTATCAATTAATGAATGATGGATTATTTTTAAAGTATTTATTATCTAATATGATCAGCTAATAAACCTATTATAGTTTTAATATATTCCTACAAAAAACGTCATTAATTTATTTTTGCCAAACTTAACACAACTTAATATAGTTTTTACATTATATCCAACAAAAGTGGTGTTAAGTTTTAGATTAAAAACTTTATACTTTGGAGATAAATTAAAAATTTTAAACAATAGTGTTATCGTCCAAAAAAATATTATAATTTGTTTAAAGGTAAAGAGTTTTGTCAATTTATCTATTTATTTTAGTAATTATAAATTGTCTTATTTTATTGCTTTTGATTTTTTTTGTTCGGTTCTGTTTTGCATTAAGGGTTTTGATTTGTTTTGCATCATTTTTTATTGGTTGATTGATTAATATTATCAGTGTATGAATATTATTTTAAAAGCTATTTAACCGTAATATATTAGTAGTACTGTTTGCCAATGAGTTTAAGGTATTGAAAAGAATATATGGAATTAAATGTATATTAGACTATAGATGTGTTTGGCTCAGAGTGAGTTAAGATTGCTTGCATCTTTTTTAAAAAAAATTGAATTATTAGGATATGCAATGAGATAACTGTTTTCATGATTTTTTTAGTATTGAATATAAATTATTTAACAAATATAAAATAATTAACGTGTAACATCACGTGTAACGCATATGACACATAAACTAATTTTAATAAAAATATAATATATTTTTTAATCGAGTATTAAAGTTTTCTAAACCTAATTAAGATTTTTATGGACTAATTACAATTTTTATTAATAATAATATGTCTAATTTATATTTATAATAAGAAATTACTAAATTGGTACATATATATATATAATATAATAGTTTTTTTTTTTTTTTTTAATGTCAAACCTCATTAGTCTAGGCTTATAAAAAGGAATATATATCAACTCGTAAAGTTTCAACTTTTCATCCTCAAGATTCAAACCTTAATTAGACTTTCATATTGTAAATAAAGAATTACATGAAAAATACTGATGTTGGGAGTAATTGGGATTTGCCTTGAGGTTATTGATGGTTGAAGAAATTTGGAGATTTGTCTTAATATTTTTAGGATAATCGTTAATAAAATCTTATTTAGATTTATTTTTTCCTCATGTGTTTGCATGAAATCAATAATTTACCTATGTTGTTGGGGAATATGGATGTTCCATTTTCTCCTAGTCCATTATCTAATTTTTTTTTTTTTTATATTTAAAAAAGTAGTTCATAATAATTTAGTTTTAGTTAATTAATAAAAGATAATAGAATGAAAAAGAGTAAATTTAGTTACAATGAATGATGATATTAGTAGTATATATATATTTTTTACAAAGAATATGAAGTGAAATGTTTTTAATGGATTCTTGATGTTTTATATTATCATTCAAACTCATGTTTGAAAATTTTCAGTTGCTCTGTGCCTGGTTTACGTGGAGCTTAAAAATTGGGCGGTGGGGAAAATACCATCTACCGAAGAGTTGAAAGAAGCTTGGAGCGAATGGGAAGTCCGCTGTTTGGTTGTATTAAGTCTTACTCTGCAGCTACTTCTGATCGTATCTGCGTATGTTCGACAAAAATACAAAGGAAGATTTTTTCCTTTCGTAGCAGCGTTTGTCTGGTCAATATACTTGTTAGCTGACTGGGTTGCAACTTTGGCAATGACCACCATTCTTAGGGGCACTTTTGAAAAGGGAAACGCGGTTATTGTACTTTGGGCTCCATTCCTTCTGTGGCATCTAGGCAACCCAGCTAACATTACGGCTTATTCTTTGGAAGACAATGAGCTGTGGTTAAGACACTTGCTTGGACTAGTCTCCAATGGTGCAGAGGCAGTTTACATCTACGTCAGGTTTCGAACTGCCGGTGCCCCAAATTATGGAAGCCTATATTACCTTGATTTGATGGTTGTTCCACTATTAATTGGTGGACTTCTCAAGTATGCGGAAAGGATAGTGGCACTGAGATGTGCAAGCAATGAACAGCTTCGAAGTGCCTTATATACCGAAGCAGAAAGTAACCAGTGTACGTCTAAGGGAAAAGGAATGATTAGAACGGGGCTGTACGAGTCGGCTGAGACAGGTAAAGCTTTTATAGAAACCAAGGTCATGGATCCAGAGGTCACATTTCTTCGCGAGGCGCGGGTGTCATTTGAAATTTTTAGACCTCTGTTTTTGGACCTCCCATTTGAGATTTCGAAAGAGTATCATGACCACATGGTTTTCTTGAAGGAAAAATCTGCGGAAGAAGCCTTCCGATCGGTAAATGTTGAACTACAATTCCTTTATGATTTGTTCTTCACCAAGAATCCCATACAACACCGTTTCCCTAAACTGAATGCAATTCTTCGCGGCTTCTACATTTTGTCTGCTCTGTCTGTACTGATTGCTTTCTCAACAATGAATATTGCTGTGAGTAAGAGAGACATATCAAGAGTTGACATCGGCGTGACCTACTTGCTGTTGGTAGGGGCTGTTTTTCTGGACGCTTATGCATCTGTTCTGCACCTTTGGTCCAATTGGACCATGACTAGATTTGGCATTGCTGGAGGTAAGCTGCATAAGTTCCACAATTGGTTGGTTGCTTCCAGGTTGCGTTCAATTAAGTCCAAGGGCGGAATACCAAAAATAGCACAATACGATGTGCTAAAGGATTTTAGCTCAATGCCCAGTGATAGCATCTTCACCGGGGTCATAAATCTTATTGACCGCGACGAACTTCAAAAGAAGTTTGCTCATATCACTTGGGTGGAAGTGAGTCTTGATCTCAAGGAATTAATCTACTCTGGTCTAAAAAAGGAACTTAGGGGTTGCAATGCAAAAGGTACTTCTCCATTCAGTGTTTTCTCAAAGTTCTTATCAGATCACAAGGAACTGGATGTTGGCAGTCTTGAACGTGGAAATGGTGAAAGCCAACCAATGCGGACAGATATAACCCGCGCCATCTTTATTTGTCATATTGCTACCAAGCTGGTTTACTACGATGATCTTAAAAGAGGACGACCTGTTCACCCATTATTTTGCCAAATAAGCAATGTCTTGTCTGATTACATGGTATACCTTGTACTTGTGCTTGTGTATCCATCAATGCTGCATGAAGACTTTGGCAAAAAGACAAAAGAAGGTTTTATACCTGATAAAAAAAGAGTTGATGTGATTAAAAAAACAGGTTACAAGCTAGCTTCAAGATCTTATACGGAGGATGATCAGAAATTAAACCCAACTGCAGCAACCATGAATGTTGTCGCTGGAATACTTCACTCTGAGCTTGAGGTCTCTAAGCTTGAGGTTTTTTACGAAATATCTAATTCTCCGGTTAATTCCATGACAGAAACGGGTGATAGGAAAAGGGTTCCAGAGCTATTCAGGGGAGTTGACTTTGCCAGGCAATTGCAAACCTTGGAAAGCGAATTCCATTGGGATAATGATGAGAAATGGGGATTTGTGTGTGATGTGTGGATGGGAATGATGATTCATGCAGCCGAACATTGTTCGTGGGAGGAGCATGTTCTAGCGTTGAGGCATGGTGGAGAGCTGCTTACTTACGTCTCTCTTTTTATGGCACATTTTGGCTCAAGCAAGAATATCAACGTACACGATTATGTTTGATTAATATCCGACTCCAACATCCATCCGGTCACCACTCGCTTAATTATTACAAGGATATTTATTACTAGTTATTTTTAGCTATACTCGAGTTTGCCCTACTTTCTTTTAATCCAGCCTTTGCTTCTTACATTTTCGCTTTTAAATGAACTAATATTGTTGTAATGCATTTAAGTTGAATACTTGTCTATATTTTTTATTTTTTTATTTTAAATAATAGTAATGAATAAAGAATTATAAGTCAAGTGAATAATATTTTAAGTGAAAGTGATCCAATCAAATTAAAATTTTTATTTATATCTCATATAAATCTATTATTATCATTTCACTATTAATTATATATTATCAACAAAATTTATTTAAAATAGCAATTTTTTAGAATATTAAAATAACAAATTAAAAATTAACAAAGATGTTTTTTGTTTTGATACAAAAGAAGCTAATGTTTAGACAAAATTGAGGAATGAGAATTTACAACAATTGAGAATCAAACTCCAGTCTCGATAGAATCTAGCTTTTAAAAAAAAAGTGAATGAATCATTAAAATTAAGGCTCGAGTTTAACAAATATGTCTTTTTCGTTAAACAAAAGTTTCTTAATAACCAATAAATTGATAAAGTTGCACAGTCTTTTAGCGAAGAACACATTTGATATTGTGATCTCATGTAACTTGACCATATTAGGAATGACAAAATCCATTCGCTCCATGAAATTTCGCATGGAATGGGTGGATTTACTTCAAACAGTACTGGGGAGGGAAGTTTTTTTTTTTTTTTTTAATTTTTATAAAAAAGTAAAATGATTTTGATAAATATTTGTTTGGTCTAGTTTTGCATACAAATTTACCATTTTATATTTTTTTATATTTTGTTGTACATATATTATATGTAAAATAGAAATTTATAATAATTGATTTTATTTAAAATAAGTTAAATAAAAATTTTATTTATAATTTAAAATATATATATTCTTAATTAAATAATAATATTATTATTTTAAAAATTAATAAAAATAAAATGAAACGGGTGAAACGAAATGATTATAAATATAATAAATAATCATGAAGATAAATGATATATTCAAAACAGAATAAGATAGGATTATTCCAATAGCAAAATGAGAGCGCATCTATAACTTAGTTTAAAAATTGTCTTTATTAAAAGGCCAACTCAAATTGCTCGTGGTAAGCAATTTTTTTTAGTAAAGAAAAAAATAAATAAATAAGGCAAATATATATATATATATATTCGTGTTGTGCTTATATTATTTTTTTATGTCATAATTGAATTTAAAATATTATATATTTATATAAATTTTGACATATTAATTATTAATAAAATGTAAATAATTTTTTAAAATATAAATTTAATATACCTATAAGTATGTTCATTATATAATTTATGAATAATCACTTTTAATATATTTAATTTTTAATTTTAATTTATTACTTGAGTTAATTATATTATTAATAGAATTATCGTTATTAATAAAAATATATCTATACCCCCTTAAGGGCTGTGACAGCAACAGCTGTCCTTTTTTTTCCTTCAATTTTTTAGTAAATTTATAAAATAGGTTCATGAATAAACATTATTTATAATTTTTGGTTAATTATAAATAATTATTAATTAGAATTTTTTTTTTTATTCGATGCGCTTTTTTCGGAAACGGATATTACGGATTACGATAATTTGCGGATTCGGATATTGAATTTACTATCTTCATCAGATTCAGAGAGGATTCGGATATAAACCCTTGGATATCCGTTATCTGAATCCGCTTTAATTTTAGTCCGGATAATATCGAATATTCGAATCCGTTATCTGCTCCAGTTATACATATAAAGCCATAATAGTATTTTTTTTCAGTGTTTTAGAAAAATTACAAAATAAATTGATCAATTAAAAATATTTATAATTATTATAATAAATAATTGGTAATAGGAAATATAATTTTTTTAGCTTTTGTGATTCGATCTAATTTTTCGGATTTGAATATTATTGATTTGGATAATTTGCGAATTCGGATATTAAATTTACTATCCTCATCAGATTCGAATATAAACACTTGGATATCCGTTATCCGAATCCGCTTTAATTTTGATCCGGATAGTGTCAAATATTCGAATCCGTTATCCATTCCAGTTATATATTTAAAGCGATAGCTTTTTTTCAGTGTTTTAGAAAAATTACAAAATAAATTAATCAATAAAAAATGTTTATAATTTATAGTCATTATAATAAATAATTGTTAATAAGAAAATAATTTTTTTTTTACTTTTGTGATTCGATTCGTTTTTTTCGGATTCGAATATTACGGATTCGGATAATTTGCGAATTTGAATATTGCATTTACTATTCTTCGGATATGAACCCTCAGATATCAGTTATTCGAATCCGTTTTAATTTTGATCCGGATAGTGTCGGATATCCGAATCAGTTATCCGCTCACTTACATATTTAGTTCTTATTTAATTTTTATTTTTTTAAATAATTTAATAAATTCGAATTTTAGCGGATTCGGATATGCGGTGGATATTGTTCTTTAAATAGGATGCGATTTGGATAATAAACAGATTAGAATTTCAGATAAATTAAGCGAATTTAAATTGGGATATTTAAAAAAGTACAGATATTCGATCTACTGTCATCCCTATTTGTGACAAAAGAAATTTGGAAAACTTATAAAATAAACTAATAAACCAAAAATATTTTGATATTATATATATATATATTCTAAAAGATATGTAATCAAGAGAAAAAAAGTTTTGAAAAAATTATAAAATGAATCAATTAACTAAAATATTTATTATCTATTATTATTATAATATATAATTATTAACAAGGAAATAGAAAAAATTTATGTGAAATAATATTTTGCAATTATTTTTTATCTTTTGAGAAGAAAAAAAATATCAGCAAGAGTAATTGATCGATTTGGACTCCCACAACCAACGAAAATGAAATCAGATTAGTAAAAAAGTCGACTTAAGTTTTATTTTTTGATGAATTTGTCACTTGATTTTAAAAAAGTTAAATTTTATAGTTTTATGTTTTTTTTTTATTTGAAATTGATTTAGTAATAAAAAAAAATTATTTGTGAAAAAGATGTAATTTGAAATATTTAATTTTTATATTAAAAAGTATAATTATTTTATATATAAATATATATTTAAATATTTAAATAAATAATTACTAATTAATATAATTAAAATTAAATAAAAAAAATTAAATCCCTAGCGAAGTGGGAGGAAATATTCTAGTTATATTAATATTCACATTGAAATTTACAGAATAATATAATGTTTCTAAAATTTATTTTAAATAAATAATAAATATAATAAATTAAAGTTTATTTTAAAAAATTAATATTTTTATGTGGTGTTTATAAAAAGGGTAACAGATTCATGAGATTATTCTGGAGATAAAATTTTTATCTGACAGTTTGATTCATTTTAGCAATGGTATTCTGAGTATGTATTATAAATATGAAAAGCGAAGTAGAAGTAGAAGTTGTTGAAATATTTAATGAAATTATTAATTTAGATATATTTTAATGAATTAAAAGGATATAAGTTCTTTTTATTGGTTTGAAGTCTTTTGGATTATTTAATAGTTTACACATAATTTTTTTTAAAGTTCATTTAAATTTATCACATGTTATCATAATTATTCAATTTAAATTTTAAATTCATTTATTTAAAAATTAAATTATTGCATCTATATATTATATATATTAATATAAATATCATATTCAAAATTAAATTAATTAAACTTATAAACAACTCAATTAAATATGTAAACCCATTGGTGAAAAGGATCTAAAACTTCCGCTGCCTAAATTAATCAAAACCAGAGTAGGAGGGAAGTCCATATTCTGGTAAAACGCCCACGCCCACGCCCACGCCCACGCCCACGCGCTCTTTTCTCTCTCTCTCTTCCATTCGAAGAAGAAACCTCTCCCCTTCACAACAATCACAGCTGTTATCTTCTCACCAACTCAGCAAACTCTGATCTTATTTGCCTTCTCTTCTCTATTTTATAAGCGCCGAAAACCAACTCTCTTCCATTTCTATATCCTTTGATTTTTCTTTTCTTTTTTTCTCTCTTCAGACTTGAGATCCACTCCTTCCTTCAACTCACTCCTCGACGTCAACCCAGTCAAGATTCTTCCCCACTTACAATTGTAAATAATTTTCGTATTTCCCTTCTCATTTTTTTCTCGACTGGTATTCCAACGCCGCTCTCGCTCTCTTTACCTGGATATCATTGTTCTCACAACTCGTTCGGCTCAAGACTCACTGCTCTTTGTCTTTTTCTTTTTAGGGCCAAGATCCGTTAAACCGTGTTCTTGTGACGCGGTTCGCGTTTAAACCGATTCCAAGATTGGGTAAAATTGCGATTTCTTTCGAGATCCATGAACTCGTTTTTTAGACTCAGTCCGAGTTCGGAGCAAATTGAGGATCGTGCCGAGTTGTGGTGACATAGAATAGAGGCATCCCGTGAGATTTAGGGTTTTTTGAAAGAAAAAAAAAATTAAGTGTAGGTTTAGAGTATGGCGGCTGTGCGAAGGTGGAGTGAGGGCATGTCCTCAGATAATGTTAAGGGTTTGGTTTTAGCGCTTTCTTCGAGTTTATTTATTGGGGCAAGTTTCATTGTTAAGAAAAAAGGTTTGAAGAAAGCTGGTGCTTCTGGTATCAGGGCAGGTATTGCAATTTATCAAAGTTTTACTATAATTGTTCTTTTCTTTCTTTTTTGATGATTAGATTTGGGACTTTTGTTTTATGTTTTTCTGTAGTACTAAATTTAAAATGATTTGCAGTGTAGTGGAATTCTGTGAATAATAGTTTCCTCATTTAGAAAATAATTTGCAATGTACATGTTGGAAATTAATTTGCCCTGGGAATTACCAATGGGGAATTAATTGATTTGAGCTATTGTCAATCTAGTATGTAAATTGAATTGAATAAATTAGTTTGCAGGTTTTTCTTTTTCATCACAAACTTCACTATATCTATTTATTGGATTTACTGATTACTTGCATTTCCTCATCATATTTTTTTATGCATCCTTTTGAACTTGGGTTTGCTTGGCATCTTTGATTGTACGTCTCTTAACTTATTGATTATAAACTGTTTAAGAAATATGGTGATCTGCCCAAGTTTCCTTGTGCAGAAGTTATGCATAATCTGTGAAAGTAAGGAACAATATGTTTTTATAGGATGCAACTGGAGATAATGATATGCTTGGTTGTTTCAAATTCCAGATTATTGCTGTTTTTACATGTATATTTTGTTGCTATTGAATAGAGGTTTTTTTCTATTCATGACGTGGTTCTGTTGCCTTGCAATTAGCACATTTTTTTGTATTTATCTCAGTTATCTAAAGAACTCTTGGGGTGCATTTGCTATCATTTAGTACTTGTTCACCTTTTCATTTTTTATGAGGATTCTTGTATTGTTCTTGTGCATTACACAGTTCATGACATTGTTTTATTGGTTTTTACGCAGGAGTTGGAGGGTATTCTTACTTGCTTGAGCCACTTTGGTGGGTAGGCATGATAGCAAGTAAGTTTTATGGATTTCTCATTGATCATTAACTCAATATCTCATGGAGTTCATTCATTTCGAAACCTCTTTCTTTATTTACCTTTTCTCTTTTTTCTTCTTTTCAAATATTATTCCTAAAAGATCATGTTATAAAAGCTATCTTACACCATTTAAAAATGGGATGATCTTGTAATATTATGTCGTGCATTTATAGAAAGATAATATTCTTAGTTTCTTTCTGTACTTCTTAATGTGTAGGGACTAATCAAACCGTGCAGTCTTTTTAAATTTAATGAGTTGTTTGAGTTGCATATGTTTCATGATTCTAGAAGAAAAAGTGGTTAATTCTAACTGGTAATTGGCTTTGCAACAGTGGTTGTGGGGGAAATTGCTAATTTTGCAGCTTATGCATTTGCACCAGCTATACTAGTCACTCCTCTTGGTGCCCTCAGCATCATTATCAGGCATGGAAACTTTCACTTAAATTTAGGTTTAGCATTTTAGTGTTGATTGCTAATCATCGGTTCTCTTGCAGTGCGGCACTTGCGCATATCATTTTGCGGGAAAGGTTGCATACTTTTGGGATTCTTGGTTGTGTTTTGTGTGTTGTGGGCTCTACAACAATTGTTTTGCATGCTCCCCCAGAACGTCAGATTGAATCCGTAACAGAAGTTTGGGATCTTGCTACAGAGCCAGGTTGCATTTTCTTAATAATATTGTTCTTAGCTCTTAACATTATTTTCTACACTAAATTGTTGAACTTTAAAGAAAGAAAATGATCTTAGTTCCTCTTTGATCTTCTTGCAGGGTTTCTGTTTTACACAGCTTTGGTCTTAACAGCTGTATTTATACTTATATTCCAATTTGTTCCACAATATGGACAGACACACATTATGGTTTACATTGGAGTTTGCTCTCTTGTGGGTTCCATTTCGGTATGCATCAGTTCTAGGCTGTTGGTAACTTAATTCTGTTTGCATTCCAATGGTATTGCTTTTTTTTTTTTTTTTTTTTTTAAATATTGTTATTTCTAAGAGTGTCCTTTGACAGGTAATGAGTGTTAAAGCACTTGGTATTGCCTTGAAGTTAACCTTTTCAGGAATGAATCAGCTTGTATATCCGCAAACGTGGGCCTTTACTTTAGTTGTGCTTACTTGTGTGCTTACCCAAATGAATTATTTAAACAAGGTAATGGTTACTCCTTGTCTTTTCTTCCTTTGCTACCCTCTCTCTCTCTCTCTCTCTCTCTCAATGTCTACAGATGCACTTTTCTTTTGAATAATTTTCAAATGGCCCTTCGAAGAAAGCAAACAAGAGAGGAAATGTTGGGAATGGGGAGAGAAAGATGCAAAGAGAAAAAAAAGAATGAAATTTTATGATTTTAATTCAAAGTCTAATTCATTTTCATCTCAAATGTTGCTTATGGATATTCTTGTTTATGGTATTCTTAATTATTAATTTAAACTTTAAATCATTTGAAATTTATCTATTTATGATTTTCTTACTCTGGGAACCATTGTCCCCTTGCCTTGATTTTCTGTTACTCATTTTTGCTGATTTAGAACTTCTGTTTCACCCTTTGATTCTTTTTATTATTATTTTGTCTTCATAATTGCAGGCACTTGATACTTTCAACACTGCTGTTGTTTCTCCCATATACTATGTTATGTTTACATCACTGACCATTTTGGCTAGTATAATCATGTTTAAGGTAATTTCTAGTCATTGATGGTATCAGAATGGTTCAAAAAGTCTACTAAATTATAATGTTCAAAAGATCTTACTTGATAGTTGATACTGTCTACCGCCTTCCCCACAAGCCCTTTTCAGGCATTATCTCAATTAATTTGTCTTCAATATGCAATGAGTTGCTTAACCCTATATGTACTTTGTATGCTTTTTCAAGGGAAAGGGAACTGTACGTGTAGAAGGGTGGAATCTTTGGTCATTCAAGATGTTGTAACTGACAATTCTAAGTTGCAATTCCCTTGTTTGATTTCATATACTGGCCCTGTTTGTGACTGTTATGATATGAAATTGAACTTCTATTTTGTTCTCTGGTGGTTTAGTTTGCTGCTGCCCTTTGAGCTGCTTCCCTTATCTTCTTTCTTCTCTATTTTAAATTAAAATTTTGAGCAGCTTAATTGATAACTGCTTTCTAGATCACAGTTTTCTATTTGGATTGACCTTGAAATTACCATATTGAAGTTTAATTTTCTGATATCAGGATTGGGATAGGCAGAATCCAACTCAGATTTTAACAGAGATGTGTGGGTTCGTGACTATCCTTTCAGGAACTTTTCTTCTTCACAAAACCAAGGATATGGTTGATGGTATGTTCTCATGAACCTTGAATTGTGAATTTAAAATCTCAAATCATTCGTAATTACCAATGACCATCTCCTGTTAGCAAAGGAAGAATGTTGTAGTGTTACTTTGTTAAAGCTTTTATGTAGTTAAGAAACATTTATAGTGCTACTTTTGGCTTTTTAAACATATGATGAATTATGTTTAATCAGGTCCAAGTTTGTCAACATCTTTATCGATGCGATCATTAAAGCATGATGAAGAGGATGGCTTTGGTGAAGGCATCCCTCTTAAGCGGCAGGATTCAGAATATCTTAATTGAAATTTTAGGTCATCACTGCCTTTCCTACAATGCTCAAAATAGCTTCTGGGGAGAAACCTGTTTGATTGTCAACTTGTATTTTTATGACCAACTTATTCCATCCTATTCATTTTTCGGAGGCAGTTGGAGGAGGTGAGATTTTCTTTGGCTCTTTGTCCCTCTGGCTTCAAGATGAGACTGTAGATTGCAGCTTTTGCCTTGTATACACTATCCCCAGTGTCAATGTAATCTTGAGCACAGTGGCTATACATAGTGTTATCTTTTGCTTTGTTCTGCCTACAATTGGGTGGGGATTCTCACCTTGCGTACCGAGAAAAAACTCAGAAAGGAATCAAATACATGCATATCTTTTGCTTTATTCCATTTTTTTGAACGGCATTTTGTTTCATCATATTTGTACTGTACTAGCATTTAGCAGTAATTTAGATCACACCATTGGTTTTGGGGCCTTTCAAAGTCTACCGACATTTGCAAAAGACCACTCTACTGCTTCTGCTTGGCATACGAGTATTTGGTGCATTTCTCCAAAAAATGAAAGCTACAGCTTTAATTTCAAGCTCATTGCAGAATGCAGATACATTGTTTCAGGTCAGGTTTTGCAAACCATATCATATCCAATAATAATCATTTTCTAAATTACTTGGGAAAATCTCAGGATAGAAAGAAAAGAAAAAAACCCATTTTTCTTACCTTTGAGGAAGGAAATTGTTCTCGGAAAAGACAAGTTTGGATATCACAAGCCTCTTTCTTATAAGGCTCTTTGCTGGGCTGCGCCATCCCTTTGTTTTTCTGAGTTTATTTCTTTCCCAAAAGAAAAATGTTGCGTTTTGCTCTTTGTTCACGTAAGCTGAACTGAAGACTCTTGAGGGAAGAGGTAGCTAAACCGGATTATTTATTTATAAGTTTTTTAATTGGTGTTTATAGACATTAATTAAAAATTAATTTTATATTATTTTTTAAAAAAAATTTATATTTAATATATTATTTTTACTAAATTAAAAAATAATAATATATTAATTATACTTTTACTTTTATGTATCACTTTTATTAATGTTACTATGCCCTTGTTTAGTACCAATTCGAGTTCAACTTCAATTCCCAGGCTGCCAGGTAAGCCCACACGTGGTTCAATAAGATTCAAGACTTTTGCCCCTTTACTTGAGAAAATAACTTAGCTTATTTATTGATCAAAGCTCTCAAATCTCAAAATTCTGACCGAAAGGCTTTGAAAGCGCTCTTCTTTCTCCCTTCGTTAATCAATTGAAAAGAAGATGGAAGATATTAAACCCTTAATTAATATTACGAAAACGAAATTAAAACAAGCATCGCTTTTATGGGCGGAAGGTTTTAGAGAAGCCTGTTGTCTTCACAGAGTTATCGTTCTTTGCCGCAGGTTTCTTCTCTGCTCGATTGCTTCTCTTTCACGCTTTGTTTTTCACTATTTAATCACTTTTATTTTACTCTTTCCGGTAACCCAGAACGGGGTTCTTGAAATAAATTTATATTTTTTAGTTTATTTAAATTTAAGTGGGTTTTTTTGGCAGGTCGAGAAACCTTTCGATTAGAACCGGACAGTGTTTTCTTTTAAATGGCTTCATTTTCTTAGGAAGGTAATTCTTAGTATAGCGCTTTAGCTGAGTTTTTTTTCTTCTTCAGAATTGCTGATTGATAAATGGTTATATGTAATTTTGCTTGATTTTGTTTTAATTATTTCAACTCTGTTTTTTCTTTTTCCAGTTTGTTTTTCCTAAACTCGGTTGTTATCCCAATACTACAATGGATATTGCCTGATCGACGGTCGGATATCAGTTATGAAGAAATATCTGCATTTGATGGTGTCTTAAAATTTTATTCCTTCTTACGTGGTTTTCTCATACAACTATTTTATGTAAGTGGTTCCATTGATATAATGTAAACTGTTCGAATTGATGGCATTCAATTAGTTTTTACATTAGTTATTGTATCTATATATAGTTTTATTCTTGGTCAGGCACATTCCAATGTGAATTTCAGTTTTCATTTTGAAAATCTGTGTAAAAGAGAGCAACTTTTATAGCCCTTTAGCACTCAGATAAACTTCAGGTCCTAATGTTTGGTTTAATGGAATTGCAGTGGTTTGTGTTTGATGCAAATCCACCTACTTTTGCTATTTATTATGTCAGTTTAATCATTCTGTCCTCCCCCCATGAGAACATTCTATAATCACGATCATGCCTGTAACCACATGATCGTTATTGCTACTTCCACCAAGATCGCCTTCATGACTGCTATTCTTATCTCATTATCCCCACTGTTAACTGCTATGTTGCTCCGATTCTTTATTTTTCTTGAAGTTCCCGTGTCCGACACTCGTGTCCGATGCATATCCGGACATGGGTATGGGGATATGATCCTCCAAGGACCCTCCAAATACATGGAAATCTTGGGAAAAAATTGAACATACCCTTGTCCGATACTCACACCCGGGTCCGAGTAACATAAGTTAACCGTGGTTCTGGAACCGCATGCTCCGCTTCATCGCCACAACCAGCATAATCAGCACAGCCCCATTCCCACAACTTCACTGCCCTTTATCTCAGTCACAGCATTGGCATCATTGCCCTTTCTCCTTGTGTTTCTGCAGCTTCTATTAATCTTATGGCTGCACGGCATATAGACTCTAATTTTAATACCAGTGATTGCTGAGACAATAGCTTTTCTTGCAGCTGCACATGCAATGCATATGATATGTTGAAAGGGTTTTACAAATGAGACAATATTTCTTGTTCCTTTTGGTTTTTGCCTCGTTATGAAAAGTTAACTTCATCAAACCAGGTTTCTTCACTTGTTTATCATCTGCAGGTATTTTGGTTCTATCCTTTGTACGTCTTCAGCATTATTCTGAGCAATCTCTGGTACGTTTCTCATTCTGTCCTGTTTTGATTTCTTTCTCTATTGACATTTCTACCTGATTACTATAGCTATTGGTTAAACCTATTTTGGCTAAACATTTTCTTCTTGAGAAGTTCATCATCCCTATCCTGCAATGAAGACCTTTCCCTGTCCTATAATTAGCTTTCAGATCCATGGGATTTTCTTAGCCCGTGATTTTTTATGTTTAGGTTTAAACTGAATGTTGAAGTTTCTGATTTACTATTTGTTTCTGTTATTTGAAAATTTTCATCTACTTTTTCAAAATTTTATTTCTGTTCTGATCTATTTCAGTTGAACTAAAAAACATCTTGATTCAGGTACAATGATATTGCTAAGCATGGTTTTGCTGCAATGGGGAGATCTGAGCCTTCTGTGGTTGAATCCTCAAATAATGATGCGTTGACCTCAGACAGCAAAGCGAATGCAGCCAGGCCTGCTGGCCTTGGAGGGTACCAATGACTGTCGGCTTTCCTCTTAAACAAACGATTATACCTTGCTTAAATTTGCAAGTCTGGTTTTTATTCTATGTTTTGTTGCAGGGTCATGATTGGAATAGGGGAGCAGGTATATTCCCTGCTTCTTTTGAGTTTCTTTTTCTTAGAGGTAAACTTCTTTTGTCTATATAAATAATTTTGTTTTACTTGTTAACTAGGTAATAATGAGTTCTTGCTGCATCTTACTTTCTGTTTATAGAAGCATTTATTATCAGCTAGTATGCTTCTGATTTCCTATACCTTTTTCCGCTATATGAACTTGTCTATGCATTTGGGATGACAGACTTACATTCCTTGAAATTTATGTGTAGGTTTATGCCACAGGATTTATACCCTATATTGGAAAGGCACTCAATTTCCTACTTCTTTCTTGGATGTATGCATATTACTGTTTCGAGTATGTGGTAAAACAAGTATTTTCTGTTTTAACTTTTTGCACTTAGTATAAGCTAGACAATGGCTAACTAACTTTTGAACTTCTTAGGTACAAATGGAACTTTTCGGAATGGGGATTGGAGAAAAGGCTGGATTTCTTTGAAACTAATTGGGCATTCTTTGCTGGTTTTGGTAATCACTTTTCTCATTTAGTTGATTGCTACTTGTAAAATGTGATTTCTTTTATAATTATTTTTACGTATTTGCAGTTGAAACTTTATACTTCAGAAGTTGAAAGTAGAAAGTAGAGAAGTCTTTGTTTAATGCCATAGTTATATCATGTTTGAAATCACCGATTTTTCTGCTTTTCAGGAAGCCCTTGTGTTCTGGCAATTTTCTTTTTTCCACCTCTAGTGAGCTATGGTGTGATGGCCATACTCTTTCCTCTGGTATGTCGTGACCCTTTTTCGTTCTTTTGGTGATTTTAAAACTTAATCTTCTCTTTTCCGAATATTTTGATGGTCTTAACATCCATGTCTTCCAGTTTGTTCTTACTGCAACAGGCACAGAGGCAGAGCAAGTTATTTCCACAAAAAGAAGAAGATGGAGTGGTGCAGAGTTGGGGAAGCTTCCGGTATTTTATGTAGTGGATTCGTTATTGTAAGCTACCTGCTTTTAATTAGCCTTATTTTCTTCATTGTACCATATAATTCATTTGCAAATGGAAATCAATTCTATTTCCACTTTCTCCTTAACATGGTAGATACAGGATATACCTGCAATACGCAATATAAAGCTATGTTATCCGGATTTTTTTTTTTCATTTTTCTTAAAGTACCGTGTCCGACATATATTCGGATATAGATATGAAGATATGATCTTCCAAATATATGGAAAAACTTAGAAAAAAATTGAGCATACTCGTGTCAAACACATACTCGTATCCGACATTCACTGTCGAATCCATATCATAGATATAAAGTACACCATGATCGTTTAAGATGGAGAAATTGCATTTTATTTTAAATTTTGATGGAATCATTGGAGGCTGACTTGCTATGCTTGTGTTGACTGATATTTCTCTAGGATGTGGGTCTTGTCCCTCTTCTCATTGGAATCTCAAGAACAAGTGCAAGACAACAAGACACTGTAACAATTTTCTGGCTGATGCTCTCACAACTTCTTTGACAGTAAGTCCATTTCTACAAGCTAGACAGAAAAAAGTTCTTGGACCTTTCTCTTTTCTTATGTTATTATTGCATGTACTAAACTTTTCATTGGAGCATATATTACGTATATTACTTGGATTTGAGGATGAGTGTCGGATACTGATATATTTAATTTTTTTAAAGTTATTTCATATATTTGGAGGATCGTACTCTCATATTTATATCCGAATGTGTTGTATACGAGTATTTTAGAAGAAAAAAAATGAAGAGTCGGAATAACATAGTGTATTTCTTTCACTTTTGTCATTATTATTTTCCAAGTTTCATTTCTTAAATTTGTTTCTAATCTATGAAACAGGTTGTAAATATTTTGGCCTGGCAGTTGCCGCCTTAACGATTTGTTCCAAAAATTTGCTCAACACTGCCATGGCCGATGGCTGGCTCTCAGCATTTCATTTTCTTTTTTTGCATCTGTATACATTAAAGTGCTGAAAAATGTGTAATATACTGATTACTGCCCCTTTGTAAGATTATCAGAAATGTGTACATTTAAATTTATAGTCTCTTACATTAAATTACATGTCTTTTATGGTAATATTTGGAAAATTTTGGATCTTTTAACTTGCAGTTGCAAATGTATTTGTAGATATATTCTATTTTCATTTAGGTTTTATTTTTACAAATGATCCTTGTGAAAAATGCGTCTTTAAAATTGTCCAATTTATTTTTTTCTTAAAAGAAGGCAACCTTAGCTAAGCTTTACACTTTTATTTTTGTTTAAATTTGAATAAATGAAAGTCAAAATACGTTGCGAAATTTAATGCATGGAGGAACACTTACCAATGCCAAAATTAAAGGGTTTTTTTTCCTTTCCTTTTTTAACTTAAAAGGAAACAAAGTGGGGAATGTGCTTAATACCTTTTTTTTTAATCAAAGTGGACAAAAGTTGAAATTTGTCTGCTATAAAACCGAGATTAGCTCATTAATGGACTGGAAAATCTAATGAAACCTGACTTTTGTGCTCTAATTTGTGCTAAAATTATATATGGGATTATTTATTTATTTATGTACTAAATATAAGCAAATCTTAACTTGGATTATTAGATTCCAAAAAAAGGTGGCTGACTCTTTATAAACACAAGAAATGTGTGGCAAAATTAATTCAAGGGCTTAATCATAATAATAATTGGAGGAGGTTGCTTGAAAGAATCTTTTCTTTATAATTGGTACCACTTCACATGTGAAAATTTCCATGAACAATTGAAATTGAATACTCATAAAAATTCATGATTATTTTTAAACTTTAGCGATGATTATTACATCTGACAATTCATGTATATATATCTTATTTTATTTTTTATTAATTATGTAAATATAAATATAATATAAACTATTAATATGTTAAAATTTTAAATATAAATACGATACATTTATTATATGTGTTGTATCATATTTATTATATGATTTTTATATTTATTTAACATATCATTTATTTTATCATGTCTAAAATTAACATATGTAATGATTAGTAGGGACATGGTTGTCACTTGTCAGGTCATGGGCATATTAACTTGGCTGCACCATCTAGTTGAATGTTGTGAGATTTTTTTCATTAATAAATCTTTCAAAACTTTTACCAACTCTTACCTTTCTCAACCCCTTTTTTATTTTATTTTTGGCTAAGATCAATGTTAATTAGCGTTTAATGCGGAAAAGAGCAGCAAAACTTGATGGGTTCAGAACATAAATTGCAACAAATCCTGGCTGAGTGTCGACCCAAATGTAAACAAATAATAAAATAAATAAAAAACGAGAAAGTCATATGAAAGAAACTGTACTTACAACATGTCAAAACAAAATCGTTTCTGGGTTTGCTTGAAAACTGAAAAGTAAAAAACAAATTTGGAAAGTACAACATGGGAGACTGGGTTTGCAATCGACATAACTCAACGGATCAAACTCATCTCGAAAACACACAAACAAAGCCTCCCTTCAATGTTAAAAGGTTGTCAAAATCCAAGAAAATAGTTTTAATTCTTTCCACAATTTGGAAAATTATAGTATAGACATTGTCATAGATTAATTGTATAAAACATTCTCATTCATTCATTTCCAGTTTTCTTGAATTTGTATTTGATGTTTTAAGCACTTTGGTACATTGGCAAGCAACATCCCATGTAAAATAAGCTTTTTTTTTTTTTTTCCTTCTTTTGTTTTTCCTGGAAATCAGGCAGACCAAACCACCCAGGAGAAGTGGGGCTGCTTAGTTTAAAATTCATGAAGCATGCCTACTGGCTACTGCGTTAAAAGACAACTTAAAAAATGACGATGGCTTGGAACTTGGAAGGTAAAAAAAAAAAACTAAAATAAATAAACAACTGACATGACATGCTTTCTGGATCTCTTTGAAACTTGAGAAGGAAAGGGGTAAATAGACTCTTTATAGAATTGTTTAATCTTTTTCTTCCCCAACAAACCTCTTCTTCTCTCTCTCTCTCTCTCTCTCTCTCTCCATTTCTTTGAGATTGCTTTATGAAGGAGTTGAGGTTCATAGTTCATATAACATGCATCTAGCTGGCTCTATACCTATTTAATGAAAATGATAAGCTAATGTGTTTCTTTTCATTTCTGCATTTGCCAATTTGAGAGATAGATAGATTCTTTGAAGGAGGTAGGAAAGGAACAAGAAAACAAAATCATGCAAACTAATAATTTATAACAAAAATAATTGAGTTTTTCTTTTCCTCAATTCATTTTCCTTTTTTTTTTTTTTCTTCAAATTCCTCATACAAAACAAAGCAAATAATAGTAGTAACACTGTAAATCAACACAAACAAATATCCTCCTATACAAACAACTCTCATTCCTGTTCCCTATCGTGTCCACTTTCGGACCACAACTGAAATTACAAACTCAAACTTCTCCACATCAAACCTAGCTAAAAAAAAAAAAAATCAAAACTCAAATTCAAATGGGCAAACAAAACTAACAATGGCACCTAATTAGAATCTCCATATGACAATAATCCACTGAAAAGTTTCATGCACTCTTCTCATCACAAACTTCACGTTCCACATCTTCACAAACAAACCCAACAATCTCTCTAGTTCCAGCTGCTCCTATATAATCAAATGTATTTTCTTAAAGGAAAAGAAAATTAAAGGCATCAATCTGTCACATATGAGAATTAATTAAAAGCCTACTAACCAACTTGTATATTTAATTCTCTGACCATCATTGAGAATTATTTGGGTCTTCATCTCCACTATCTGTACCTTGAGGCTGGTGGTGGTGTTGATGATGTTCTAGTGGATTATTTTGCTCTGAATTAATATTTGAACCACCTCTAGAATAGGCATTAAGAGCCGCCAACATGCCCAGATTAGACTCAGACATTCCTAAACCAAGATGTTGTGGAGGTTGTTGCTGCTGCATTAACATTGAACCCAATTGCAAAGGACTTGCTCTACCACCTTGGAATTCAACATTACTCGGAAGATTAAATCTTGGTACAAAATGTAAAGGCGCTTGCAATGTATTCGCACTTGCTGGACTTGCTGTCCCGAAAGGCCACATCTGAGGCTGATGATCAGATGGACCAGCCCCAGATGCACCTGTGGCCATTGATGGGCCACCAGCACCAGCAGTCACGGGCAACATCCAAAACGTACTTCCCGCTCCACTGCTAGGAGCTGGTGCCACTGCCCACATGGCAGTGGCGGGCAGGATATTTGATGGTCGAAGTAGACCCGAAGATCCTGCATCTTGTTGTGGTTTAGGCAATTGACTTAAACCACTTTTAAAAGCCTTAATAGGGGATCCATCTCCGCTCCCACCTCCGCCACCACCACTACCACTTTCACCTTGTTGCTGATTATCATCCTTAAACAAATCCTCTCTAAAACGTTTCCTCATATAATTCTCACTTAAATTTCCACCACCACCAGCACCTCCAGGTAAAGCTTCAGCTATTTGATCTGCTGTTAAAAGATGCTGTTGTTGTTGTTGTTGTTGTTGCTGCTGCTGCTGCTGATGGTGAAAACCCAACAAGGCGCTATGAGCAAACCCTTCTTCATAAGGGTTATGATGATGAGAAGCCAAAGCTAAAGCACCATGGAACGAGTGAGGAGCAGATTTTGAAGGTGGAGCTGAAAGCATGGATCCACTACCTCTTAACGAAACATTAAGAGTTGAAAAATTGGCTGGTATAGTACCAGTTCCAGTGGCTGCTATTATTGCTGGTTCAGCTTGTTGTAAAAGCCATTCAATTGTTTCCCCATCAGATTTATGACCTAATTCTCTTGTCAATTGAAAAACCCTAGCCGCACAAGTAGCTGGCATTCTGATACGGCGGCCTCGACCATCAACTTTGGTGTGGCGGTCCTTGGTGGCGCGTTTCACTGGTGGGTTAGCTGTGGTCGTAGTTGTTGGTGTCGTTGTCGTCGTAGATGAAAGTGGCAAGTTGGGTTGATTCTTGGAATCGATGTTGAGAGAAGTAGATCTGGTGGCAATAGCAAGAGAGGCGTCAACGAGTTGAGGTGGGTTGGTTGTAGTGGTGGAAGCTGAAGAAGATGAAGAGGAAGAAGAAGACGAGAGAGGCGGAGTTGTGGTTGTCGTAGTTATGGAAGAATCGGGATGAAGAGGATGATGATGGTGATGTTGGGGGTGAAGGTGAGAGATGGAGCTCATATTAAAAGGGTTACCAGAAGAAGGACCTGAAGATCTGATTCCATCAAAAGGGACCACAAGGTGAGGAGAAGATGACTGCTTTTGATGGTGGAGGTTGTGGTGGTGGTGGTGGAGAGACTGACGGTGGGGTTCTGTAGGATTGTTGTTGTTGGTTTGCTTATTGCTTTGCAAATCTGTATGTTCCATTTGGTGGGGTTTCCAGGTTTTTTGAAAGGGTTGATTTTTATTTTTATACTAATTTTTTTTTTTTTTTTTTTTTTTGAGATTTCAAAGTTGATCCATCATCAACCCCATCTTTTCTCTAGTTCTTGTTCTCTCCAAGTCGAGAGAAAAAAAAGAGTTAAATTCTTTTTCTTTGCAGAGTCTGGACCTTAGTAGGACTAAGAGTTTGTGGGGTTCTTTTGCTTTCTGATTGACTGTTTTCTTTGCCTGAGTTGAGAGATAGGCGCGCAGGGCTAAGAGACTGGCTTTAGATAGAAGCAGGTGGGGGACCTAGGTGGGAAGAGGGGGGGAGAAAAAATGTAGGCATGTTACATGTAGCAGAAGTCCACTCGTGGGGTCTCGGAAAGCAGTGTAAAAATCTGCCTTTGTTTTTTACAAACAAAAATATACCCCAACTCCAAGCTCTTGAGACAATGCTATACAAATCCTCTACCCGCGTTTCTTTATTTTTATTCGTGTTTTCACTCTAAGTACTAAATCGTAATTTTTTTTTGTTTGTTAACGAAAATTATGAAATATAAATGATTAAAAATAATTAATCGATGATCAAATAAATAAATTTTATGATATTATTTTATTATTTTTATTATTTTTATATTTATATTTTTTTATTTTTTTAAATAAAATTAATTTTTTATAAAAAAAAAATCGAATCTAATATTAAAAACGAAAAAAAAAAAAAAAAAAAACTCATTAAGATAATGGAAACACGAATAAGGACCACTCCCATGAGTTTCACAATCTAGACTTTGACTTTGATGTGTTTCCAAAATGTAAAAATCCCATTCTATCCTTGGTTTCTTTCAACAAAGTCTGTCCACTTTGTGGACAACATTGTCTTTGTTGTTTCAATCAGTTGTTCTTTCAGACAGAAATTGATGTGCCTAGATCATTGTCTGAATATACTTCCAAACTTTACTGAGTTTACCTCTAATCCTCTCTATATATACTTCACTGTGGACAAACAAAATCTCATTTTCACTAATTACTGCTGATCATGTGCAGTAAAGCATTCTTTTGCAGATCACCAGTAAAAAGTGCAGGACACAAACCTTTTTCTGGGGGGTTTCAACATGTCTGTTCTTTGGTTTTTTTGAAATCCTGACATTAAGTTTTCTTTGTTTCCAATTAAGGTTTACAAATTACAAGAGCTGAGATTAGTTGTTAAGCAAAGGACAAAAAAAAAAAAGTAGTGGTTTAACTAAAGAGAAAAGGTGTTAATATAAGAGAGCGTTTGAGAGTGTCCTCCCAAGCCCAGGGCATGCAGGTAAGCATCAGATAAAGCATCTAATGCAGTAGGACAGCTCATCCCAACCAAACCCCACATTCTTTTTTTTTAATATATATCTATAATATTTATTTATTTATCTTTTTAATTTAGAAATAATATCTTTTTCTTTTGGATTGATGTCAATATGGGCACCCCTTCTTTTGATATGCTGGCCACTTATTTTTGTTAAAAGACCAAATTGCCTTCTTATACATTCTGGGAAGAGGTCAAACTCCAACGTGTTAATGAACAAAAAAAAATACAACTAGTTTTATATACACACATGGGAAATTTGAGAATACACATTAAAACATTAGATTATAAAATGGATAATCAGACAGAAAAAAAAAAGGGAAAGAAATGCAGCTAAAAACAAAAATATTTCAACATGTGCAAATGGTAATGACTAATAGAAACAAGTAATTTTATATTTTGTAAGTATGTATTTAGTTTATATTTGGATAGAATCTAAAAAAAGAATAATTCAATCAGTTATTACATCGCACTGTCCATCCAAAATAACCTTAATTAGGCTTTTTCGATTCATTCAATATAATTTTAATCAAATTTTGTTCGACAAATCATGACAGTGCTATAAAAAAATAAAATCTTTGCATCGCACAGTAAACAAGACCTTTATTGACATTTGTTTCATTTTATAGTTGAACATTGCTCATTTGGCACTGATCTCTATATTGCGAAAAGTAACAATAGAAAAACCAAACCTAATGTTATTGAACCCTAATGTTTGTGCATGAATCATGGTGCTAACTGGTTTTGACCATGTATTAAAATTAAAAGTATACTTGCATAAATTTACGTGTATATATCTTCCTGCACCAGTTGACATATCAAAACAGAATAAATTCATATTTTATTTATTTATTTTTTCTAAAGTTATACTTTCAAGAATTCATGATTTAAAAATTAGACAAAAGAATGGAGTCTAAGCATAATGTTTTGTCTTTGCTAAACTACAGTTCTGTCCACTCATCGTTAGGCTAAGGGGCGGCAAAATTTTAAAAGCCCCTTTGGAGCTGGAGGTGCCTAAGTTATTCTAACTTTTTTTATGTTTTTCGTTTAGTCTCGAACATTAATATATATTTAATTTTTTCATATATTTAAAATATTATATTTATATTTATATTTATATTTCAATATGTATCTAATACAAATATTTAAATCAAAAATTCAAATAACATAATTATTTTATATTTTATTTCATAAAACAAACGAAAAGAAAAACAAATAACTATTCTACTATTATTATAAATTATAATCTCACAACACTAATCAGCCAGCCAGTACCCACCTGGACCCACTTTTATATCCTTTAAAAAAAATATTTTAAAACCTACTCCGAATTTGAACAGATAATCATCTAATCTACTCATAATTAATTCCACTAATAACCATACAAATCCATCCCACATCTTCATCCCTATCATCTTAAACAATATTTAATTCAACAAATAATTTAAAAATATTAAAGACCCATAGATTTTTCTGTCTTCCTCTCATTTAAAAATTGTTAAATTAAATTTAGCTAAAATGATTCGTTCATTTTTCTTGAAAGATAAATTCTCACAAATTTTTTTTTTTTTTTTCAAGTTTCGATCTCCTTTATACTTCAGACTGTAAATGAGCTGAGTTTGAACGAACAGATCTATATTAATGTTAGTTTATTTATTTTTAAACTTGTTTGTGTTCGGTTAGTGTTCGTTAAAAATTTCAAAATTGTGTTCAAACTCTATTCGTTTAAAATTGAGTGTGTTCGTATGTTTATTTAATGTTCACGAACAAGTTCATTTAAATTAAATGAACTTGTTCGTGAATATTAAATGAACATGTTTATGAATATATAATCGAATATATTCGCGAACAATTAAAATTATGTTATGAACAATAAACAAAACAATTTTAACAAACAAACAAACAAATAAATTTTAAATAAATTTTAAATTATTAATATTAATTATTAAATATAAAATAATAAAATACAAACGTAATTAAATTAAATTTATTATTAAATTATTAAATTTAAGTTATTAAATAATATTAGTTATATTATAAGTAAATAAAATAAAATTATTATTTTATTGCCCATTCTACAATTCGCGCCTCAAAGTTATAAAATCTTTGCTTCTGACTTTTTAGTATGAAAAAAATTAGGTTAACTTTACTTGAGACAAGATAAATGTTTATTTTTTAAAATAAAATTATTAATTATATAAATAAAAAACAAAATAATAATATTATTGTTAAATTATAAACGAACAATAAACGAACATAAACGAGTTTAAACTAACCATAAACAAGCTTGTTTGTGAATATAAACGAACGACACACATCTGTTCGAATTCGGTTCGTTTGATAAACGAACATTAAAATTACGTTTATAATTGTTTATTTAACTTAATAAACAAATAAAAATCGAACTGTTTACGAACGGTTCGTCGAACAATCTGTTCATTTACAATCCTATTTATACTGATAAAAATATTACAAAACTTAATCATGTTATAATTAAAATTTTATTATGGGATTTATACAGTTGGTAAAAGAGGTTTTTATTTCCTTGTTAATTAAATTGCGATTTTAGTGGGAAGTCTTTTGAAAATAAAATTTAAGTTAACAAAATCGATGCGAAAGAATATGTCATTAAAATCGTTTAGATAAGAATTAGATAGCGATAAAACTTAAAATTCATGGTGTTATAAAAAAAAAACTCCTAATATTTGAGAATTTGCCTCAATAATAAGTAAATGTATTCTTCAAAGTAAAATTGAAATTTTCTTCCTCGAAATAATAATAACTCCTCCTAAAATATAAGATTTGGATTTTTATCATATTATCAACAAGTAGGAAAAAAAACATTGTAAAGGGGGATATAGATGTAAATGTCAATAAAGATCGTTGCATTAAATTTACTGAAGTGTCTGCCGGCAAAGAAAGTGGGAATTACTGTTCATACATCATACTCTCTTTGTTTGATTCTTCATCTAAGGTGTTGTTTTTTTGTATTTTTTTTTTATAATTGTGTTAAAAATATTATATATTTATATACATTTTAATAAATTAATAATTTATGTTATATAAATTTTAATATATTTATATATTTATGTCGTGATATTATTTTTATATGTTATATTATATTTTAATTATATTTCTTTTATCATATTCATTTCATGTCCTATTAAAGATTTTTCTCTCTTATTTTTTTTTCTTCGCCAATTTCTCTATTTTTCCTGTTCCATCAGTCTCCTATTCCAATTAGACGTGCTCATGAACTAGATCGGATTCGGATTGAGTTTAGGTATGATATCTACATTAAATACACTTGTTTAAATTTGACTCGGCCCGAAATATGGGCCTCAAATTCTGCTAAAGCCCTCTCATATTTGTAAATAAATAATCCAAACCCGTTTAAACCCGTCCATATTATTTTAAAAAATAAACAAATATTTTTTATTATTTAATTTTAATAATTTTATTTATTTTTTATTAAATTTTAAAACATGAATAACTTAACATATTTTTAAATGTTTACACTATAATATTATATATATATTTATTTTTTATATAATATAAATTACATAATATATAAAAATATAAAAATAATATATTATATAAATGAAAAATAGATCGGATCGAGCTAAGATTTTGATTGTTGGAGTTAAGGCCCGGCTCATTTTCTAAATGAGCCTAATTTTTTGCTCAAATCCATATTTTAGGTCTACTTGTCAAAATCTTTCAAAATATGGACAAATTTTTGAATTTAAACGAGTAACCGATCATTGAACATGTCTAATTTTATCTAACAAATTTAATTTTAAATTATTTCACATTTCAAAATGATGTGGTGTCAGAATTATTCAGCGCTGACACATTTGGCCCTCCTTCCTCATTCATTACTTAGTACTTTTCTCATTCTAATTAAACTCCTGCACTCTTTTTTCAAATTAATTTTTACCATAGCCTCCCTCCATCAATTATCCAGGCTCCATCTTCATTTCTTTCTGTTCCCATTAACTTTTCCCTTTTGACCTTTTATCACCCACTTATTATTTACTTTTTTATCTTTTAAAAATTAATCCTATAATAATTTTATGATATAAATATAAAAATATATCAAAATTTAAATAACATAAACTATTAACATATTAAAATTTATATACATATATATAATATTTTAAACACATTTATGAGACATAAATACAATAAAATACATGGATTACCAAATCCAGTAAAAC
Organism: Fremontodendron californicum; assembly: GCA_030761205.1. NCBI lineage: Eukaryota > Viridiplantae > Streptophyta > Magnoliopsida > Malvales > Malvaceae > Fremontodendron > Fremontodendron californicum. Next base: position 42,642,203 of record JAULJL010000002.1, on the reverse strand, counting down.
AGTGAAAAAAAATCAGTTGATAAAAAAGACTGTAACTTAAATGAACATTTACCCATGAATGAAAGACCGTAAAAGTTAAATTGTAAATAAATAAATAAATAAGATTTAGAGAATGATTCTTGTATTTGGGTAGATTGGTGTTTCACCCCATAAGTAGAAAAAAATAAAAAATTTACACGCATCGTTGTCACTATTGATAGAGCTGTTGATTTACTTTGAGCTAAACATGTGGATACATTTAAGATGATGCAGGCAGGACCAATTTGAGCGGCTTTCCCTTCTTGAAAAAAATATAAAAAAAAAAAAAAAAAAAAATCAGTCCCATCCTAATCAACAACACAATGATTTCTTTCAACTATTGGAAAAAACTTTTCTTTTTAATTTCTGAATTCTCAATTTCTCCTTTTTTCTTTTTTTCTTATTGAAATATCAACAGATTTTTTGGTACATTCTTTTTGATAGATGCCAATTCAATTCACTAAAACTTACTGCAATTATTTATATTTTGTTTTTTTTTTCTTATGGATTTAATAACAAATTATAGTGGAGATAATGAGTTATGTATTTTATAATTAATGATGATGGAATAAGTGTGAAACTTTGACTGATAAGAATTAATATATAAATTTTGTTAACGAGGGTTCTTTACATTTATTACAATTATATAAATTATTATTTTTAATATATTAAAAATTATTAAATTCAATATAAAATAATATTATAAACAATCATTAATTTTAAAAATAATCATTAACAAATTTTTTTAAGAGATCAATCAATTATAAAAGATAAACAATGAAAGAAGATGCTGGAAAAGCATCCCGATTAATTACCAGACCTTTTTTTTTTAGTAGAGCTGCTCATGGGTCAGGTCAGGTCGCGGCTCGGTTTTTTTTATTTTTTTTATCCAGGGCCGGTCCTGGATCGACCCGGCCCGCCCGTTTAGGTCCGAAACATTGTTTATTGAAATAAAAAAATAATTTTTTTAATTTTTTTATAATTAAAATTAAATAAAATAATATTATTATAATAAAAATTACTGTTCTGAGCCGGACCGATCCGGAACACAAAATATCCTGCCTAGACCCGACCCGTATTGGGTCGGGCCTGCCGGGCCGGACGGACTGCCCGGCCCGTGAGCAGGTCTACTTTTTAGGTTAGTGCACTTTAACAAATTTAAGAATAATAAATTTCACATGCATGAATAATATAAAGGTGTTCGAGTGGGTTCGGATTTTATTTATTATTTTTAATAAATATTTATAAGTATGATTTTTATAATTATCAGCACTGGATATAAGTTTGGAACTTTTAAATTCACGACTTTATATCTCAAAACCTAACAATTTAGTGGCATTATTATTATCTTGCTTACTAACTAAACTGGCATGTTACAAATGATTGTGAAATTGCGTGTAAAATTAAATATAGGTCCCATTAGAAGAATGAAAATCAATGTTCTTTAATATTTGATTTAGTGATAGATACATAAATTATTTATTAAAAGAGTTGAGATTGATTTTTTTTTTTTTTAAAGCAAGAGTTGTGTGACAACTCCCAAATATACATAAACCGAGACTAACAATTTTTTTTTTTTATTCTTTTTATTAGATCAATTTTTTTACAAACAAAATAAATTACAATCATAAATAAATATTATATTGATCTAAAAAATTCAAATTAATTAACCATTAAAATATAATTAAATAAAATTTAACATAAAACCTCATCTTTTACATTAATGATTGAACCGTTTCTCATATAGAAAACAAATGCTCCAAATTGCAAATAAAAAAAAAAATTGGGGTCAGATTGAATTTTTTTTAAAATGCAGAAACAATTAAGAAAGTTTTGAACTTTTTTAAAAAAAATAATATACTACGTAACTATATAATTAGCTTATATAGTAAAAGGGGTTTTTTGAAAAATAATGGTAGGATACTTTCACTACTTGAGGTAATGATTTTACGAACTTTGCAATAAATTGACCGCACATGCAGGTCACGTGCGCTTTGACAGTCCCTCACTGATTTGGTAAAGTTTTGTTTGTTTGTAGAGGTGGCAAAATGAACCCGAACCCGAAAACCCGTCCAGGAAAACCCGAACCCGAACCCGCCCAAACCCGATTTGACCAAAAAGTCAAAACCCCGAACCCGAATGGACCCGAACCCGAATGGGCCCGAACCCGAATGGGCCCGAACCCGAATGGGCTCGAACCCGAATGGACCCGAACCCGAATGGGCCCGAACCCGAACGAGCCCGAACCCGAATGAGCCCGAACCAGAATGGACCCGAACCCGAGACCGGCCCGAACTCGAATTTAATACTAAAAATAAAAATAATCAAATTGCAATTAATTTTTTTTTTACAAAGCAATAACTTCAATTATTAATTATATTCTAATTTTTTTAATAATTTAATTAAAATTTAAAATTTAATATATTATATATATATATGATGATGAAATAATAATTTTATCAAAAAATAAATTATATTTTGTACTTATAAGTTATAACTTTAACGTCTCATATCATGATGAATTTACAATCTAAATATTTTAAATTCTTAAAAATTTAAGAGATGTGAAAAAAAATTTGACAATAATTCAATTATTCTTAAGGGTAAAAAAAATTGAAAATAATTCAATTATTTTGGCCTTTTGGGTTATACTTATACGGTTAGGTTAGGGTGGGTTTAATTGGATTATGACTTTCATGGGATTTTATTTTAGCAGGTGGGTTTAATAGGGTTTTGGATTTTATGGCCTTTTGGTTTCGGGTATATTTATTATATATTAATAAATAATCATATTAATTATATATTTATTAAGTATAATTTAAATATAAATTATATTTTTTAGTACTACTTTATAATTTATACTTTATACTGATGAAAAAAATATAAGTACTCGATAGATATATATATATATCTTGACTATAAGCATAAAATTTTTGCATTTTATAAGTATATAAACGAATAGATGAAGGCTAGGATTTATTTTTAAAAGTTTTTTATTTTATAGTGAATATAAATTATAATGTATTTATATTTTGAAATTCGAGTTCATCAAATCAATTATTTTAAATATCAATATGATTAATTTATAATATATCATATTTTTTATAATAAATTATTTCAAAATTTGATTTTATATAACAAATTAATTTCTTATTCTTTTGGTGCTAACAAATATTAATTTTAAAAAATAAATATAATTAAAAATATCATATAATAGCAAAAGTATAAAAATAATAATAAATTAATAATTTCTTTTTAGATATAAATATTTAAATTACGTAAAAATGATTACATCTAATATAAAATAAAATGATGTAAAACATACCCGAACCCAGACCAAACCCGAACCCAGACCGAACCCGAACCCGAATGGGCCCGAACCCGAATGGACCCGAACCCGAATGAACCCGAACCCGAATGAGTCCGAACCCGAATAAACCCGAACCCGAAAGAACCCGACGTAAACCCGCCCGAACTCGCCCAATTGCCACCTCTATTTGTTTGTTTGTAAATGTAGTGTTTTTCACTGTTTTTGAATTTCACGGCGGGAATTGAGAAGAAAAGGAAAAATTATACGAAAAAAAATAAAGAAAAGAGAAAGTGTTTTCCTTATCATTCACGGCGTAAATAGTGGGTCAATGATACGACGCATTTAAGAGGCGCGTGAGAGACAGCAACCAATTATGAGGGGAGCAAAGGCCTGTGCTTGTAGTCTACGTTGGGGACCACCACCCCCCCACATTCCCTTATCCGGAAATCCACATTTCCACGTTGATTCAACGGTATTCCACTTCCTAATCGTATAGCTAATTAAAACCTTTTTATTTTATTTATTTATTTATTTATTGACGTTAATAGCTTAACGAAATGCCACCAATTTCAAATATTAGCACTGAAGCATTCATTATTTAGACAGCAACCAGTTGATTCATTCCATTTCCATAGTTAATTTTGTATAGCTAAGCTTACCCCTAAAAAAAATCGTAACTTAGTTTTAACTCTCAATCACTTGAAAAAGATATCACACGATCATTTTTTTTTATTTTTATATTTTACTATATCTTTAAGTTTTATTTGATAATTCGTTGAAAATGGGTTCTTAATGTGTTAGAGTAATCGTTATGCATTAGACTTAATGTTCCAACCTAATTATCAAAATATCTCGTACGTTTCATTTGAATTTTATCGCATTTTCAATGTGATAAAATTCAAAGTTTTTAAAAGGGCATTTTATTATCTTCAATTACATTATGAAATGCACACATGATGCAATTCAATTGCACGCAAAAAAGGTAAGGATTTAGTAACCAACTGAATCCTGAAAAATTAAAAAAAAAAAAAAAAAATCACCGCTCATCAAAATGAATCTTTAAACTCAATTCACCGCTCATCAAAATGAATCCTTAAACTCAATAAGGACTTGGTTTTTTTTTTTTTTTTTTTGGGATAATTAACTTGGTTTTATTCTAGTATCCACTTTGATGATACTAAAACTAATATTTAAGCTAGCTATGCTTGGTTTTATAATGCCAAGTATGGCCCATACCAAATTTTATCAATGTAAGGACAATGTAATGGGCCTCGACCCAGTGTTCTATCTTCCAATTAGATTGAATGGAAGAGGAAATAGCTGGGTTTGATCCAAACCATCTAGCTGCAAATTTCTACTTTGAAGATCACTCAATGGCCAACTCTGAGGAGACAACTAAGAGCCGTGGTCTCATCCCAATTAAATTTTGAAATTTTTTATGCTAAACAGTAAATTATAAAACGAAGGAAAAAGTGAATATATCCCAATGCATGCATTAGCACTTAGCAGTAGAGGCATATTTATTAAGTATTGTTTTTTAAGAAAATATAAATAATTTAACAATTTATAATATTTACATTACAATGTTATGTATATTTATACTTTATATGATATATAAATAATATACATTATATAATTAAAAAATAAATCAAATCGGGTCGAGTTCGAATCTTAAATGTTAGAATCAATACTCGAACTATTTTTTAAATGAGTTTTTTTTATCCAAATTCGCTTTTTAAATTTAATATTATGTTCGAACTCTTTCAAATATTAAACAAACTTATAAATTAAAAAGATATAACATATTTAATTATCAAAATAAATCATTTTTACCATCTCTCCTTTTTAGATTTTTTGCCCATACTTCAGTTTGAATATTTTATGTCTCTTTTCTTTTCTCTTCTTTTACTTTTTTTAGTGAGTATTTTTGTGTGTGGATAATCTCGGTTCCAAAAGGTCAACAAAGATCAGGCACCCAAAGGCATGAGAGGTTCAAATATGTTTTACAATTTGAAAAAGCATCGTTAATAACAACTTTATATTTTTTACTCTATTTATAGTTAAATATTATTCTTAGTATTTTTTTTTTTCATATATAGAATTCGAATCACATAATTATTACATAAAAGGAAACATGCAATTGTTATTTTAATTTCTTTTCATTGTTCTCATTTTCTTTTTAGAAATATTTTTTCACCTTTTCCTTTTCTTTTGTTTAAGATATCTTAAAATGTATTACGGTTGTTGGATTTCTTAATTAATCATCTCAAATTCTCTGCTACCCAGGTAGATAAGCTCTACACTTTAGAGTTTAATGTTAGGGGATACTTTAGTTTCTATTTTTAGAAATCATTGGTGAACGTAGGCAAAGCATGAAACAAGGATAAGAATCAATTAATTATTTGATTTATTCATCAGGAAACAATTTTTTTGGTAAAATTTTCTTATATTCTTTAAAAACTACTAGTAGTATTTGATTTATCAAGCTTATTAGTATTAGTAATAATACTTAACTACATAAAAATATATATATATATATATAAATATATAGAAGATAATTAGTTCTCTATTTAATTCTTATAACTGGGCTTGACAAGCAAAATTCATTAATTTTTTATCTCAAAAGACAAAAAAAATCCTTAAAAAAAACAAATACTAAATTTAATACTCAAGTTAAATAAATTCTTTAGAATGATGATAATATTAATATGTTAGCAATATCATTATATATTGATTTAAATTTGAATATAAGATTTAATCCAATTGATTTATATAATATTTTTAAAAGATAATATTTAATAACTTTTAATTTTAATTTCAGTATCAACAATTTTTTCCTTTGTTTTTTTGATTAGGGACTCTTTTTTGTGAAAAAAAAATATATATTGATTTAGATTTGGAAAAGAAAAGAGAGGGACCCAAGAACCAGCTAATGGAGCAGCAACTCATCCCACCATGTCAGAGCACTTCTCTTTTAACTAGGACTAGGGCTTCCTTGTTACTTTTTCTTCGACTTCTTCATTCTCTTTCTTTAACTTTTTCTTCTCTCAATAATTCCCCCATTATAATTTTCCCTTTTGATGCCTCCCAAAGCCCCTTTATTCTTTGCCTCGTGCAATCTGCTTTTTCTTTACATATTCAAGAATCAACGACCCCCAGGAATACCATTTTCCCTCCAACAACCCAAACAAAAACCCCACTTTCCCTTTGAGTATTCTCATCTCAAATTAAAGCTTATTCTTTCTAAATAAACAAACAAGAAACTAAAAACTAATCAAAGCAAGGAGAAGGGAAAGAAAAAAAGTGCAAGAAATATGGTGGAGTTTGGTTATGAAGAACTTGTAAAAGCGACCCAAAGTTTCTCTCCATCAAGACTGATAGGCAAAGGCAGCCATGGAGCGGTCTACCAAGGCATTCTTCAAGATAACCAAGTAGTGGCCGTAAAGAGATCATCCATCAACGGTGTTGAGGTACAACGTGACAACTTGAAGAAGCTAGACAATGAAATATCTATATTGTCATCTTTACGTGAAAGTTCCAACATCATCAGCTTTCTCGGAGCCAGTCATGACTCAGCCGAGAGTGACAAGCTTTTGGTGATGGAGTTGATGCCTAATGATTCTTTGCATGATTTGTTACACGTTGCAGCCACCCCTCCCTCTTGGCCTAAACGTGTAAAGATCGCCATGGAAATCGCAAGGGCAGTTAAGTTCCTCCATGAAGGCAAGCCTTTGGTTATCCATAGGGATATTAAATCTGCTAATATTTTGTTTGATTCAAGCTGGACTGCTAAACTGGCTGATTTTGGACTCGCAATCTCGCGAGCAGACTCGCTGAGTCAGACCACTCAACCAGCCGGTACTATTGGGTACTTGGACCCTTCTTACACCGCCCCTAACAAACTAAGCACTAAAAACGACGTGTTTAGTTTAGGGGTTGTGTTCTTAGAAATTATTAGCTGCAGAAAAGTCATTGATGTCACTAAAGCACCGGCTTCAATTGTTGAATGGGCAATTCCATTAGTGGAAAAGCAAAGGATGTTGGAAATCTGCGACCCCAGAATTCCATTTCCAACGTACACGGAAAGCATGATAAGGAGAATATTGAGCGTGGCATCACGTTGTTTGTCAGAGAATGAAGATCGCCGTCCTTCAATCGGAGAAATTATCATGGCAATGGAGACTTGTTCCATTGAACAACCAGTCAGAACTATTAATACTGCTTGGACTAGCATCTTACAAAACTTGATTCTACTCAAGAGGCGGCGGAAGTTGATTAGAAAATGCAAGGCAATTTATTCAACCCAACAAGGTGATGTTAATAGTGATGTTTCGACAGGGAAAGTGTTGCTCAAGGAGATATTAGCAGATATGACATTGAAATGAGTTGTGAAACTGAATTGACTCGACGTTTGTGAGTGGGAGATGAGTCAAATAAACTCGGGTGGGTCAATGGTTGGTTGCCTTTTGTCGATATATAATGCAGGTTTTAATCAAAAACATGCATTCCAAACAGAAGATTCCCAAAAAGTTGGTAGGCAAAGAATATAACAAAGCTTTGTTTGATGCCCTGTCATTCCCTGTTGATGTCTATACTTCACTTTTTTTTTTTTCCTTTTTACTTAATATATATACTTTTTGTTTTTTAGCATTGACATTTTGATTTTTTTTTCCATGGATTGGCCTCTTATTGTACAATATATATTGTTTTGCCTTGTTAAATTAAGCTTTACCTGATAAAAAAACGATAAACGATAAATGATAAAAATGAAAAAATTATTAATTTAATTGTTAAGTGATAAATTATATTTGAATAATTAAATTAGTATTTAGATCATACAATTTATGTATTTATATCGTGTTTGTATTATTTTTATGTGTCATGATCGTGTTTAAGTTTTATATATTTAGATAAATTTTTTCATGTTGATAATATGTATTATATAAATTTTGACATGTTCATTTATTTCATATTCGTGTTATTTTTTCGTATCAAATCGTATTTTATATCATATTTAAAATTATCAAATTAATTTACTAGTACTTCTGGCATGCAAGTTGTATTTCTTGGTTTTTTTATTTATCTAAATATAGCTAAAAAAATATTTTTTTTACCAAAATATCGTTCTTTTCAGATTAATTTCCAAAATTCGCTTTTTTTAAATCAGTTGGGAAATCGCCATGGCCCATGGCGATTTCCCAACTGAAATTTTTAATTTTTTTTTCCATTGGGAAATCGCCACCCACGGTGGCGATTTCCCAAGGTAAGTTTTTACTTTTTTTTTTTTAATTCTTTAAATAAATAATAAAATTTAAATAAAAATTATATAATTTAAAATTTTAAAAAATAAAGATTTAATAATTTTAATATATAATTTTTATCCATGGTGGTAGAAGTGTTCATGGGCCGGGGCGGGCTCATGTATGGTATCAACACCACATTTGCTTGCCCGAGCCACGGTGGCAATTTTTCAACATTTATTTATTTTTTATTTTTATAAAATTATAAAAATTATATAATTTTTAATTTTAAAAAATAAAAATATAACAATTTACCAAAAATTAAAAAAATTATATTCGTAATTAGGCCTGCTCATGGGTCGGGCCGCGACCCAAAATTTTTCAATTTCCTTGCCAAGGCCCGGCTCGCGGGCCTGAATTTAATTATTTTAATATATAAAATAGTGATCCGGGCTTGGTCAGACGGGCTGCCCAGCCCATGAGCAGGTCTATCCGTAATGTCAATCGAATTCTTTAAACTTTTATTCGTAATAAATGGACCTCCGGGAGAAAAGCCAACCAGAGTGTCGTATTAGTCCGGGCTTGGACAAGTGTTTTTTGTAATTTTATTAAATAATAAATTTTAAATAAAAATTATATAATTTTTAATTTAAAAAAATTTAAATAACAAAATTCAAGAAATTATAAAATATATAAAAATATATTTTTAATAGTGAAATGGGCTTTCGGGTCGGCACGACTCGAAATGGGCTTGGGCAAGGGAAAAAATTTCGGGTCGCGGCCCGGCCCATGAACAGGTCTAATACGAATATAATTTTTTAATTTTTGGTAAATTGTTATATTTTTATTTTTTAAAATTAAAAATTATATAATTTTTATTATTTTAATAAAATAAATAAATAAATAAATAAAGATTTAAAAATTGTCACCGTGGCTTGGGCAAGCAAATGTGGTGTTGATACCATACATGGGCCCGACCCGACCCATGGACACTTCTACCACCATAGGATAAAAATTATATATTAAAATTATTAAATCTTTATTTTTTAAAATTTAAAATTATATAATTTTTATTTAAATTTTATTATTTCTTAAAAGAATTAAAAAAAAAAAATTACCTTGGGAAATCGCTACCTTGGGTGGCGATTTCTCAAGGGGAAATTCACATATTTGGGTGGCGATTTCCCAATGGGAAAAAAAATTGAAAATTTTAGTTGGGAAATCGCCATGGGCCATGGCGATTTCCCAACTGATTAAAAAAAACGAATTTTGGAAATTAATCTGAAAAGAGCAGTATTTTGATAAATAATTTTTTTTGGCTATATTAAAATAAAAAGACCTGTATTTCTTACCGGTTCTCGATATTCTTCTCATGTATGGTGAGGAGGTGAGTGCAAAATATACAAAAAAAATATACAATGGGGTAAGTTTAAAAAATAGGAAGAAACTAGCACTTTACCACCTTTGAAAGATATATGTCGGGGGAAACCCAGTCTCAAAAGTAAAGATTACAAATATTATAATACTAACAAATTATAAATAATGCATGAGAATCAATAAAAGTGGACCAATTGGGAACTTGAAATATGAACCTAATGGTAATGGGCATTAAAATATATGTTTACAAGGTGTCACTGTATAATGTATTATATATATTCATTTTGGAGGATTACTTGATAGAAAGAGATAAATCTTTCGGCATGTAAAACTTTGTCAAACGTAAAAAGATTTTACATATCAACATATATATTTTTCATTCAAATCATATAATATAATTAGTTTTTTTTAATTATTTATTTATTATATATTACATGTAATAGTTAAATGATAAATATTTATTTTAACAATTCATTACGCAACATTATTTGAACGAAAAAGATGTATGCTAATGTGGAATAATCATTTTATACAATCTTTTAATTTTGTTTTATATTCATAAAAGGAAACAATTTGATTTCAAATTTAATATCTCATCTTGAAATATTTTTACCTATACCTACTCTTATCACTTGAATCATGTCTAAGACTTTTTTAGTGGTACATAAAACCTACATATGTTATTTGACGACGTATGATATATTGACGATAATTCATATTTTGAATTACTGAATTTAGTATCAACTTTTATATACATTACAAACGTTTAATTTTATCAAATTACATCACTGAACTTTTATTATTAATAAATTAGGACACATATATTAATTTCGTTAAGTAATTCTAAAAAAAAAAAAACAGACTCAGTGTGAATTTTTTTTTTTATACCTTAAATGCTATTCAGGCATTATCTTGATGAGATGTAATTGAGTCAGCTTTTTCATTAGAATTACTCAACGGAGTTAGCATTACTGACTTAATTTATTAATAATATATAGAAGTTCAGTGATATAATTTGATGAAATTAAAAGTTTGTGACCTACATAAAAGTTAATGCTAAATTTAGTGACTCAGAATATAAACTCCATATATATTGGTAAAGTGTTGAACTTTTAATTTGAGTGATCAAATTTTAATTTCTCGCAATTTTAAAATATAAAAAACATGCATTTTTAAAAGATAAAGACAATTTTGCTTTTCTTTGTTTTCTTAATAAACTAATGAAATCAATACAAAAGGACAAAAGAAAATAAGTTAATGGATTATTTTATTACACTATTTTCATTTAAATTCCTTGCCCATCCATATGGTTAAATATGTAATACATATCACTAATTTTATGTAATTTAAAACTTTTATATTATTAATTTTTATATAAAAATAATTGAATTTAATAGTACAAAGTTTTAAAAATTTGATGTAATTTATTTTTCTTATTTAAAAAATTAATATATATTTGACCTAGTGTTTGGTATTACTCGTATCTTTAATTAGCCCTAAAATTATCCAAATAAAAGTGCTATTTATACATTTTGTGTGGAACCAAGCAATACAATTATTCCATATGTTATAAAAAAAGTATTAAAAATTTTCTATTGATTTAAAAAATATATATCATTCATTATCAATAAAAATTTTAGAATCTCAAAAGCGAAATTAGAAGTATGACACATATTCCTTTAGTTCGGTTTATAAAATTAGAAGTATAATAAAAAATAAAAAAATTAATGTAATAAAAGGAAATACACATGTCATTCTTTTAGCTTATAAAATTTAAAATTTTCATCAAATGTGTATAGAAAACAAATTTTTTTTATTTAAAAAGTATGAATGCAATTAAAGAGATAAAAAGTAAAAACTATTTTTAAAAAATGTTGGTTTAAAGAAAAAAAATATAGTGTGAAATTAAAGAATTGGGCCATGGTAGAGGCCCAAAGAAATACCAGCAAGGTTGGACTGAAGGCGACCGGGTCCACTCCGGTTCAAGTTCAAGGAAGATTGCAGAGACCGACTTTGGAGTTTGGATACCCAGCAAAACACTGGCTCGAGAGGCAAAAACTTTTTTTGCCCATTTTCCTAATGTTTCTCTCATGTAATCTAAAACCCTAACCGTAAACTTTAGGAATTAATTGTAAATTTCCGATAAATTTTCCGTATGTAAAACATCAAATTGCAGCAATAGAAGGTAATCGTAAAGGCAACGGATGGAGATGCAGTTCGCTCACAGTGTATTCGAGAGACGCCCCATTCTCAAATCTAAGTCTCCCGCTGTTAAATGGTTCAAAGAATGGTAAATTAAACCTCTTTTCCTTTTCAATTTTTTTATTGCTTTCGTCGAAGTGATTCTCACCTTGCTTTCTGGTAAATTGAACTTTTTTTTTTCAAGTTATTTTTCGTCTGAATGAACTGTTGAATATTGAATTGAGACTTCTATTTAAGTAAAGTAGGTACAGTTTGCTTTTATTTCTAGCATATATGCAAATTGGATATCTTAACCAAGATTTTGACATGATTTAGTGCTCAACTTCTCCATATCGGGACCTTGTGTTGCTTTGTATTATAGACAATGTCAATGATCTGACCTAAATTTTGTTTAGGGTACCTCAAGATGTTGTAGCAACGGGTGGAAAGTGCATGATTTTGAAGTGGGTAAATGGTGAGCTCTATGTTATTTTTTTTTCCCTATGTATTTCTTTTATCTGATACTTATTCGTATTTGTTACCTGATTTCTTTTCTTTTGCAATGGAAAAGTATACATTGCCTAAGCAAAGCCTTTACACCCTGTGTAGCTTTGGAATAGAAACAGAGAGATTATATGGAATGTCTTATCATTATGCCTTATGAGGTTGTTTAGAGAAAAGCAGAGTTTTGCTTTTTATATGATATTTAAGTGTGCTTGTGAGGGATTAAATCCTATTCTTTTGACAGTCTATTTGTTTGATGATAGAAATATGTCCATGTTCTTTTTCACAATGGCTTTTCTGAGACTCCCTTCACTGTAGTTTCATTACATTGTAGGTTTGAAGGATCACATATCTTGTGTGTTTGGTTTTTCAATTTATTTTGACTAATAGATTCTGTGGATAGTTGCAAGGTCATAGAGAGGTGAGTTGAGAGAATTATCTTGTAGGGGACTTTTGTTATCATCTTCTTCTTTATAGTTTTGTCCTGCCTAACCTTCCTCACCCAATTGTTTTGTTTAGAGAACACCTTGAAGGCATTGAAAGAGAAGGAGAAAGAGCCTGAAGCACCAGAGCCCGAACCAGAGCCTACTACTGAAGTTCTTTTCCTTTGCAGCTATGAAGGCTGTGGAAAGACCTTTATTGATGCCGGTGCTTTGAGAAAGCATTCGCACATTCATGGAGAGAGACAATATGTTTGTCATTGGGAGGGTTGTGGGAAGGTATCTTGTCTAAAACTTCCTACTTTTGATGCAACAAGGAAACTTTCAGATTTACTTTATGAGAAATTCCTCTAAGAATTACTGGAACATAATGAAGCAGTTCTGATTTATGCTTGCTTGGGAACTATGAAATGCTGAATTTCACCTTGAAAATATTTGATTGGTGGTTATTACTGTGGTATTTTTTTTTGCAGATAAATATAGTGTTCCATTGTTGGTTGTTAATATAGTATACTGTTTGTTAATACTGCAGAAATTTTTGGATAGTTCAAAACTGAAAAGACACTTTCTCATTCACACTGGAGAGAGAGATTTTGTATGCCCACATGAAGGTTGTGGTAAGGTGGTAATCTATCTCATGCTATTAATCTTTTTTGTTTTTAATATATATAGTTTACATACTTGTTATATTACCTGTTTTGGGTATATTCTCTTTTAATTGTCATAATCGATTTCTTGTTCATTTGTTTTCTTAGTTGATGTCTCTATGTCTTCTGGTTCTGAATAATTTTTTCTAACATAATTGTCTGTGTGCCGTCCTCCTTATTATACATTTCGCTTCTATGCATTTTCTCTTAAACAGAAAATAAAAATTATCTTTGATCAATGATCAGATAATCTTTTTATATACATTATCAAATTGCTATTGGTTTTTCATTTATCAAAGAAAATTACAGTTTGCATGGCATGCATAAATGGAGTAGGAGCCTATATGTTCTCTAATAGAATGTGAATTTGTGAACATCTCTTTTATAGCAGGAGATGTAGGGGACAATGAACGTTAATTTTAACTAGATGAACTAGGTCAAATCGCTAAGTGGAACATTTGTGATTTTATAGACATAGTTTTGCGTTGTGTCTGGTGCTAAGGTTTCTTCAACTGTTGTTTTGCTTCAGAGGCTTCCTTTATTAATTTGTTTTTATGTGTATGGGCATATATATATAACATGCTTGCCCTTTATAAATGTTCTGACTGATTTAATATGAGAATGACAGGCATTCTCCTTGGATTTCAACCTGAGGTCACACATGAAAACACATTCACAAGAAAACTACCATCTCTGTCCATACCCCGATTGTGGAAAGAGATATGCTCATGAGTACAAGCTAAAGAACCACATTTCATCACACCATGATAAGGTTAGTGATATTGCTGTCATAACCTGTTCCTGTTTTGTAGAACATGACATATATGCCATCTTATTAACCGTGAGATATTGGATTTGATCTGATCTGAATTTCACCTTTGCATTTGATAGAACACGACACCAGATGTGATAAAATATGCCCCACCTTTAGAGAAGATAATTAAAACTCCAAAGCCTACTGGGGGTGCCTATGGCTCTGCATCATCTGATCGCCCTTATGCTTGCCCTTATGAAGGTTGTGAGAAGGCTTACATACATGAATACAAACTAAAACTCCATCTAAGGAGAGAGCATCCTGGTCATATGTCAGATGAGAATGCCGAGAATGCCACACCTAATGCTGACAATGAAATGGACGAAGCTAGCGATCAAGATGCTTATGCTGGAAAGCGAGTCAATGGCAAAAGTCAGAAACAACAAAGTAGGGCCAAGCCAAACGTGAAGATGCCCCCTGCAAAGATTGCACGGCAGAAAGGCTCGAGTCCTTCTCCTGCCACTTTGCCTGTACCCAAAAAACAATGGCCAATCAAAGAACAAGTATACGAGGAAGAGGATAGCGAAGAAACCGAGGAAGACCGTGAGAATGTAGAGGATGGATGGAGGTATCGGGAAAACAATGAAGATGATGACGAAGAGACAGAATACGAAGACTAGAGCAGACATACATACTACTGAATAAATGTGGTGCTGGCCATTTACCATCCCTTCCCCTTATCGGTCCCTTTCTATTACAGGGCATTTGTATGTATTTGGCTGCGCGATGATTGGAAAAGGGAATTATTCTCGCACCTTTCTTTTTCTTTCTAGCTTTCATAGGATGGTGACTGTGGATGCATTGCTTATGCCTTTTGCTGTTTGAGCGGTAATGCGGTATGATATATATATATATATATATATATATATATATTCTATTAAATTTCTTTTTTCTTGATGATGCATATCCTATGGTGATATCGTCATCCGAAGTCCAGGAAACAGGATGGTAGTTTTTGGTAAAATTATCTATGTATTCTATTCCGATACTAATAGGGTAAAAAGGAAAAGATAAACATCAGAAGAAAATCTCTTTAAACTAAGCAAAAAAATCTAAGAAAATCATGTCATTTCTGGGTTAATTCTCTTCATTGTCGTTACCACAAAAAAATGAAGTTGAGTTTTGAAATGGTAATTGAGATTTGGCTGGAAGTGCTTTTCTCTTCAACTTGAAAGACAACAAAATTAAGAATTCGGCAAAAAAAAAAAAAAAAAATAAAATAAAGGGAGCTAAATGTTATTCATTTCGTTTCCTTTCTCTTTTGATACCCTCAAGCAGGGTTTCAAATAGCGGTGGCGTAGCGGCCGCTATTTCGCGGTAGCGGCACCGTCCGCCACCGCTAAAGGTCGCAATAGCTGTGTGAAAAAAATTCACACCAATAGCGGCCGATCGCGGCCGCAAAAAGCGGTGTAGCGGAAAATAGCGGCCATAACGGTCCGCTATTTCCGTTACACCATTACAAATTGAAAAATTCTTTGTTTTAAATTACAACAAAAAACAGTATAAGAAAGAGAGAGTGAGAGACAAAGTATAAGAAGCTGGTTGACTGTTGAAGTGAGGGGCTGAAGGCTGATTTCTGAAGCTGAGATGCTAGGCTTGAGGCTGGCTGAGGGAGGCGTCAGCCATGGCAGGAGAAGCTACAGAAGGCAGCAGTCACACACAACATACAGAGCAGAGCAGACAGGAGAAGCTGCAGAAGACAGCAGCCATGCACACAGTCGCAAAGAAGAAGAGTGAGCCTGTGGGTGCTTGAGTGGGTGTGGGTTTTGGAATTTTGAGGGAATTGGTTGGGACTTGGCATTTGGGAATTTTGGAAGAGAAGAGAAAGTCTTGGGGTCTGTTATTCTGTTGCGGGGGAGGATTCTATTTGGGGTGGGATGAATTAATTAGTTGAGACTTAAAACATAACTATTTTTTTAGGGATTTTTGAAAATGAATCTTTTAGGAAATTTTAGAAATTTTTTAGCAGAACTTTTTTTTGATAATTTTATTTGAGAAAGATTTTAAGAATTTAATACAAGTGAATTTTGTATAATTAGATAAAATAATTAAAGAAATAATAATTATATAATATTTTTTATAATATGAATAATTTATTATAATAGTGAAAAACTATGAATAATATTTCTTTCATAAAATAAAAAATTATAATGTCATAAATTATTTTAAAAATTTTTAAAAAAGAGTTTTTATCTTTATAACTATAATTGTTATGTTTTATAATAAATTTTGCAAATTTTAAAAAAATTCACGACCGCGATGACCGAAATGATCGCGATAGCATCCGTTATGTCCGAAACCGCAACAAACGCAACGCGACCGAAAACGTGATCGCGACCGCAATTTAAATCCCTAACCTCAAGGCTAACCTGTCACTCTTCCAGCAAGAATCAAACCCTAAGAGCCGTTTCACACTTTCACTTGCCAAAAACATTATCACTTCCCTCTCTTTCTCTCTATACAGGCTTCACTTTACTGATTTACTTTTCTCTCAGGGATGAAAATGTAACACCCAATATTGTTACTATTATAATTTGTTACTATATGACTCATTATGAAATAATGTGTTGTCTTGAATGTGGGGCATAGTTGCAAATAGAATAGTTAAAGGGTTTAAGTGCAAATAATTACAAAACACTCCTACCATTATTCTTCATCTTAACTCAAAACAAAAGAAAAAGAAGAAGAGGGAGAGGAGAGGAGAGCTCTGGAAATCTGATTTGAAGCAAAAATTAGAGTTTTTTTTTTTTTTTTTATCTTCAAATAAGGGTAGGCTTTTTTATTGTTTTGTAATTGCATGCATTGTAGAAAAATCCATAAACCTTAAGCATCCATCCATGTCCGGCGAGTTTTCCGACGAGTTTTCCGACGAGTTTTCCTTAGAAAGCTCTCAATCTAAGGGTTCTAATGGAACAAGTTTCACTTGATTTGGTTGGGTAGTTTGCAAGTTATGCTCATTTTAACTTTGGGTTTAATAGTGTTGGACAGCCAACTTTAGGCTATCGGAAATCCACCGTGCGGTGGCGTATTCAGTCGATTCTTGGGTCATTTTTGTAGTATGAAATGTGAAATTTAATTTGGTACTAGTGGCTTGATCTGGGGGTTTATGAGCTAAGAGAACCGAAAGCCAAAAGGTGGCCAAATGACTATGAAACCCAGAAATCTGGGTAAAATCATGGTGACCAGCCAAGTTGTGGCCTTCGAAATATGTAATTCTGGCCATCGTAGTTTGTGATCTGAACTTATATGTTGAATTAGGATATGTAGGCTTCATTTTGGTATAAGATACACCTCTAGATTCAAACTAGATTGTGAGTTATAAGAACTCAAAGTAGGCTAAATGAACATAATTTCAGAAATTTCAGAAAAGTTGAAAAAAAATATTTTCTTATGTTTTAAAAATTATTTTTGATTAATATTTGGTAAACTTGCTATAAATTTTCATAATTTTAATTATACGGATTTTATTTGATTTTTCATGAATAAATAAACTTTTGATTTTATATATGTATATATATTATTTAAGTCTTTTATAAATTATGATAATCTTGATTCAATTTTTATAGCTAGATGTATAATTAGAGGCTAGATTAATTTTAAAATGTGAGTATGATTTGTTTTAAGTGAGCAAACCCGATTAATTTTGGTTAATTAGGAAAAAAACCACTAGGTGCATGTGCATAAAAAATATTGTATTAATGAACCTAGTAATAATTATGGTTTATATGGATTATAGGTCCTTAAAGTAAACTTCAACTAGATTTTTGAGCTTGGTAGACTCAGGTTGCCAGGTAAGTGACTTACCGAATCTCCATGTTATTTTATAAATGTATAAGTATATATATATATATATATATATATATGTTTGAAATAAATCAAATATGATTTCGTACACTTTATACGAAAATGGGTCTTCTTGTGGATTATTTGAATGAATATTTATAAATATGAAATCAATTTGAGAGCTATGAATTGATGATTTTGTTATGCTTGAATATGTCTTGGAATTGTATAATGAAAGTTGTGTTTGATATGAATATGATTTTGTGAAATGTTCATTGTTGTTATTATTTTGAAAATCTATATGCGGAATGGTTATTGGTTGCAAATGTGAATGTGAATATGAATCTGGCTACGTTCTGGACCCTGCCATTGGGATGAATACAATGGTAGTACATGCTAGTATTGTAGTAACCTCTTCGAGGTTACATTATGAATATGGACATTGCCACTAGGGTGAAAGTGGTCGTAGCACGATCTTGCTATGTTCTGGACCCTACCATTGGAAATGAATACAATGGTACTACATGCTAGCATGGTATTAAACCTCTCTGAGGTGATATTATGATTATGGACCTTACCACTAGGGTGAAAGTTGTCGTAACCTAATGAATTTGAAATCGAATACGTATATGTATATGAATATGTACGTGAATATGAATTTTGGCTACATTCTGGACCCTGCCATTGGGGACAAATACAATGGTGTTACATGCTAGTATTGTACGTAACCTCTCCGAGTTTACGTTATGAATATGGACCTTGCCACTAGGGTAAAAGTGGTCGTAGCCCAAATGAATATGAGTTTGAATCTGTTTATGAATCCGTACATGAACATGAATATGAATACGAATATGAATATGCATCCATAACCATAACCATAACCATTCCCATTATCCTTTTTCCATTTTTTGTTATGTTGTAACACATGATGACCCGAGTGGCTGAGGAGGTTTGTTACTTGCTGAGTATTTGTACTCATTTCGTTAATTACAATTTTTCAGATGTTGAGGAGTAGCCGCTAGCTAGCTAGTTCCGGCATTCGGGGATTTGGGATCGAGAGATCGTGGCTAGCATTAAATATTTCGGAACTTCAAACTTAGTAGCTTGTAAATAACTTCACTACTAGTTTGTTTGTATTAGTGGCTCGAGATTTCAGAACCTCTTATGGATTGGTTATGATGTCTTAAACTTTTGTGAAATTTGAATTTAGATAATTATCTTGGAGTTCTTATAAATTGTTATAAGTAAAAATTTTAGAATCTATAGCCTTACATGCTAGAAAAGGCATGTGGCGGTTGTTACGTCCTAGACTCGGGATGAGAGCGTGACAGAAAATGATCAGAGCAACAATGGAGCTGGTCATGAGGGTCAAGCTCAAGCCAATGCTGTAAAACGTCGGATCAACCGCCAAGCTGCAGTGAGTGAACAAGCTAGAGACACCTATATGGAATGCAGGCGCAACCTTTCTCTCTCTGCTGGTCACTATACCGTTGATTGGTGTAGTGAGTTTCTCAAAGGTGCAGGCGTGCAGCTGGTGAAAACGCCATGCTTTGCACCGCATGTGGCTGCCACCGGAGCTTCGACCCATTTCCGAGCAGGAGCAGCCACAACATCCCTTTCGTTGTCCAGTGCCACAGCCTTTACAGCCGCCTCTACCTCTCATGCCACAACCAGAAATGCCCCATGAACTAATTGCAGCTGAAAGTGGAAGTGAAGAAGAAAGGTCAGAATTAGACAGTGAAAGTGATGAGGATGAGGAAGTTGAAATGATTAATGGAGGAGAAAATGACAGCAAGGAAGGAAGACTAAGAATAAATGTAGGGTTTGGATTTTGGAATAATGAATTATAAGAGAGTACTTGAAGCTAGGGTTTCTTTACTGTGTATGCTTTTACTTTCTTGTTTGATTTTTAGCCCTTTTTTTTTTTGGTTTTGTTTTGTGGCTCAACTCTATGTTTCAAGTTTGTCTTTAAATTTTAAGTTCTGAAAATAAATTTTCTCTTAATTCTCTTACAAAAAACACCATTTTCACATAAATTAAGGTTAAATAATTAAATAACATGAATGAAAATTTGCAATATTTAAAAAAAAAAAAAAGGCACTAGTACTCGGACTTCGTGTGAGGATTTGATAATTCCACTGCCTCCGCCATTGCAATTTTCTTTACGTATAAATTGTTAGTTTTATTATTACAAGGCACAAGCCAATAGCATAAACATTTAGTTTTGTTCCAAATTAAATTTCTTTTTATTTCACATTTGGTCATGTTCTGAAATAAATGTAGCCTTTACTCTTTTTTTTTTTTGGGTGGACATCATGACTTTTTGTGGTTTAAGGCTAAATTCAAGTATTTAATCTTTTGCCTTTTTTGTTGTTGAGTTTTTATGTTTAAAAACCGTTAAATGAACTTTAATATATACTAATAAAAGAGATAAATATATACTTAATTTCAGTATAAAATGTTTTCTTCTAAAACAACGTGCATCTCGGAGGAGATTTACGGAGAAATACGTTGCTAATGTTCAATTTTTTGCTATATATTTAAGTACTATTGATATATGTAAAGATTAGAAGTTGGAACATAAACAAAATTCAACAAAAATGGCTAGATATACAATAATAAAAGATTAGATATCGTAGAAAAAAGTATAAATAGCAACAAATTAGTGATGTTATAACGTAGAAAAAAGTATAAATAGCAACAAATTAGTGATGTTATAACGAATCATTGAAATGAATATACCAATACGAGGAATGATTTATATGACGAAAAAAGAAGAAGATATGATTAAAAAATCGATAAAAAAAATATAAATACGAGGAATGATTTATATGACGAAAAAAAGAAGATATGATTAAGAAATCGACAAAAGAGAGATTTTGTATCAAAATTAATGGATAAGAAAAGACATATAATAGAAATCGACAAAAAAACAATTTTAGATCGGAAATATCGACAAAATCATTTCTAAATTAATGGAGGTGAACAACAAAAAAAAAAACAATATTAACAAGGAAAATACATAATTACATGCACGTTTTAAAATATAATTATTGAAAATAGACTGAAAGCATTAAGAAAAAGATAATTAAGCAGTATTAAAAAAAAATGGCAGGAAAAGAGTAATTAGGGGAAAGTATATATGTAAACAGCATAGAAATTTAGGGTGCATACATATCCTTCAACACTCTACTTGCATAAATGTTTCATTTTCAATCTATTTGGATTTCCTTTATAACATGATTTCTCTTTCTTGGGCATAAAGTTAAATTCAGCCAAGAATTTAAACATGAAAATTGCTTTTTCAAGTAATTAGCTGGACTTGTTTAAATTGTCTATATTTTAATAAAAGTTTTGCTAATCAATGTTTTTAGATATTTTTAAAGTTAGTTAATATATTATTATAATAATATTCAAAATTAAATATAGTAGTTGACAATTTTATTCATTATTTCCGATGTATTAAATAAAAATATTACTATATATAATAGGACTTTACTAACAAGTGCTCTTAAAGCACTCTTTAAAATTAATTAATATATTATTTATAAGAATTTTGCTAACAAATGCCTTAAGGGCACTTGTTAAAGTTAGTTAAGTTGTTATTTATAGTAATACTTTTATATTAAATGCAATAGTTGATAGTTAATTTAATAATTTTTAATGCATTGAAAATTGTAATTTACCTATATAAAGAGTGCCTAAGGATATTCGTTAGTAAAATCTTATTTATAGTAATAACATTATACTAAATGCAATAATTGATAATTTTATTAATCATTTAAAATTCAGTGAAAATATTATTATAAATAATAATTTTTGTTAAAAAAATCCTATATAATAATACCTTTAAAGATTGTCCTTCGAATTAACAAAATTTTTAATAAATGATGTGGTTTTGTATCTTATTAAAAAAAAAATTAAAAACTAACTGCACCAATAACAAGTACACGCCCTAGCCTGTCACTCTTATTGCAAAGAATCTACTTTAACTCAACGTTAAAAAATTAATTTTGAGATCAACAATGCAGCTCTTGAGGCTCAAGTTGTTGTTGAACAAGCAGGAGCGACATATATACATGGAATGCAGGCGCAACTATATCTAGCCTCCATTGGAGGCTACATCATAGACGGTTGTGGGAAGTTTGTCAAGGGAGCTGGCCAAGACGAGATCGATCAAGGAAGCCTTGCTTTGTGCTACGTTTGGGTGCCACCGCAACTTTCAGCGGAAAGTACTGCCTCGGCCACCCCGTCTCCGAGACACCAGATACCTCATTATGAACTATTAAAATTAAATGATTACACCATTACTTGCCACGATGAAATTGTATGAGAATGAGAGACACGTTAAATTTAAACAGAAAAACTTAAAATTAAAACGCTTAAAGAAACTAAAAACAGCCAAAAGCAACACTTGACACATATTCAGTTACATTACATAAGAGAACAACGAAAGACGACCCTGCAAACAAACAAACAGACAGGACAGTGAAACAGAAAACCCTAATTTGATAACATGAGCTTAGCTAGCTCTCATATTATTTTCAGCCACACACATCCCACATGCATGCGTGCGTGAAAGCTGATCATCTAATCACATAGAATCCTTGCGACGCCTGTTGTTGTTCAACCAAACGACGAACACGCGCTTGGTAATTCCAACTTCCTCGCAAAACTGTTGTATCTCTGCATCATCGTGCCTCTGGGTCCTCCACCCTAACTTATCAGCAAACCGCATCATTTTGTTCTTCTGCTCCACCGTAATCTTAGTTCTTTTTGCCCTCTTCTTCGTGTTTTTTTCCTCATCAACCTCTGCTCCACTGAGTGTTTCGGACCCTGCATCATTATTATTTCGGTCCTTAATTAATAAAGAAGTCTCACCAGTGAGTCCATTGTGAGAAGCTAAAGGCAAGGGTGCCAGAAATGGTCTTTGAGGAGGCATTGGTTGAGGGGGAAGGCGCAGAGTAGCATTGTTGTTGTAGTTGTTAGGAGGGTCTTTGCGGTGGAAGCTGCGATGACAGCCGCATGCAGCACACGTGAATGCGTCGTCATTGCAACAAATGAACTCACCACAACCATCAAAAGCGTAGCGGCCAAAGGATGCCGCATGGTTGCGCCTGCATTCTTTGTACCTACAGATTCTCTCAGTGCTCTGATCTGGCACAAGGCTGCAGCATCTTTGGATTGAAATGGGTTCAACATCTGCTGCAGCCTCGATTTTGGTCTCATCATTGCTTGTTTCTCCTTCCATGAAAGTGTGTGTGTGCTTGCCTGAGACAATGAGAGAGAGAGAGAGAGAGAGAGAGAGGTGATAATCAGCACGGTTTGTGTGATAGCTATGCAAGTGAAACGGCTCTTAAATTTGGCGAGAATTGCATCATGGGAATCGCCAGTTGGAATGTGATTAAGCTAGATGAATGACAAGTTTGTATGTTTGAGTTCAGACGTGTCCTGAAATAAGTAATGGTAATTAGTGTGTTTATTTTTCTTTGGATCTATCTGCATTATGTTTGTAAATACATCCTTTTTGTGTTATTTATCACATGATAATCAATTTGAGGGTTCATCTCTAAAATAAAACGACAAACAAAATCTCTGTCCCACTTTCCCAATTTAAGTTAAATTAAAGACGTTGTAAAATTTACTCGTCTTATTTTACTAGGCTGCAGCCATGCTATTCAAATTTGGTTGACTATAGGGTTCTTCCATCCATGTAGCCGGTAGAATGAAATCCTTCTCCTAGAATAAAACATTGAAATCTGGTTTCCATTATGCTATGGAAATCAGGTTGTGGAAATCACAATTTAAGTTAATTAAATGCATGAGATCGAGAATGGCTGGAGAGGTAGAAGAAACTTCTTTATTTCCAGGGTTAACAATCCTGAAACATGTCCCGATACCATATATTATAGGACAATTTAAGCTGTCTTGTATTTACGCGTGCATATGAACGAGTGCAGTAGTCATATCGGGGTTCTTGCAATTACAAACATATATATACTTCTGCCTAATAACAACCATTCAATTCTGTCATTGCTATTGGTATATGACCTTTGACCATGTATTTCTTAATTTGATTTAAAATTGTTATAGGATTAATATTTTGTTGTTGAATTGTAATTTTTACATAAGAGTTTTTTCAGCAAGTATTGAATATAATATCTAATTATTATATTTATGGGGCTTGAGTTGAACTTGGATTATGCAGCACAAAGCCATAATGTATTTTTTTAAAAATATATATAATCTACCTTTAAGCCCCTCATCCCCTAATTAACTTACTTGATAGGGCAAAAACATCACGTCTCGTGTCAAACCCGAGCAAAAATCCTTTTGCAGATGCCAACAAATCATCCGGGGGCCATTTGAACCAAAACTCAGATGGCATAGATTATCTCTTTTGAGTTTTGGTCAGAAATTTATAGTCGCAAGTTCTGTTTGGGTCAAACAAGCTTTAATTTCCAAGAATTGGGGCTTACAATGTTTGTACGTCTGAGTTGCAAGGCCACAGCCTCCTCTCAAGTTTCTGACTACAAGTCTACAGTTCATTCATTTCCATTTCAGTTGAAATACATAAATGGCTACGGATTTCTCCAAAAAGAAAAGGGCGGATGCAGATTAATTTAATTAAACTAGATAGTCAACCTACAAATCATATCATCACCAAAACTTGGTCGTTTTGTTTCTTTAATTTAGTTGGCAGTCGCACCAAAACGTCTAGAAATTTGTCTTAGCAATAATTGACTTGTCAATTAGAAGGTTAAAGTGCGATGTTTGACCAGAGGCACACTACCTACATAATTTTTTTATTATTTGAAATTGGTAGGATTTGATTCATGATCATTGAAATTAAAAGTTCAGCATTCTACTGATAGACGACATGATTATTAGCTAAACAACCTTGTTTTGAATTCTCACAACAATTTTAACCCTATTCATAAGTAGATTTGCTCACGCGCTGGGCAGCTCGTCCGACCCGATCCATATTGGGCAAGGTTAAACAAAATTTTTTTGATCCAGATCGGCTCAGAACAGTGTTGTTTGTATTATAATAATTTTATTTTATTTTAATTATAAAAATATATAAAAAAATAAAAAATAATATTTTATATATATGAATAGTAAATTCGAGCTCATGACAATGAATTTGAAAAAAAATCCAACCGCAGCCCGGCCCATGAATACCTCTATTCATAAGCTCCCGAAAAGAAAACAAGCGAGCTCATCATGTCCATCATAAAACATGATCAGAATTCAATATGAAAACCTTGAAATTAATTATAACTTGGCATCAAGAGAAGTGCAAAATAGTGATCAATGATTATTGATTGGCTAATAGGAAAAAGAAAAACCCTAAAAGCAAAGGCAAATAGGTTTTTTTTTATATATATATATATATATATAAACTCGTACGTAATTAAGTAATATATAACATTAATTAATTAAACAGTACAAATGCTTGAAAAACGCAAAAGCATTTTCTAAAAAAAATACAAAGCAGATAGAAACTTAATTCCTAGCAGGCTATTGCTAACACACCCTAGCTATAACCTTACAATTACTTAGAAAGTACCCACAAACTAGTGCCATATGCATATATACTTGATCTTGCAGCTTTATTCATAATAAGGTAATAAAGAAAAGGCAAAGAACTAGGACGTCTAAAACTGAAGGGTTTCTTAATTTCTAGACGTTTATCAAGCTCACTGCCTCACTCTGACTCTGTAGAAGTCCTCACCCTCTTCTTTGGAAAGAGTGACCATAGTATTCATCCTGGGTCCAGCAAAACGCCTCCACTCACTACCACTGATGGAGAACAAGTTGTCTCCTTCACTCTTGCAATTGAACTTCCACGACTGAGACCCGTCTGTAACCACCAAAACACTTGAACCACGACGGAGTGCATCACCATGATAAGGAAACCTCAAATTTGCTTCATGGTGTCCTGAAAGATTGACTCGTACGATCTCCGACATTTCTGCTACCCAAGTAGAATAGAACGCTTTAGAAACTTATAGCCCTTAGAAGATTGTAATCTGATTGCACTTATCAAGCTCTCTCTATGTGAAGTAGTTTGTCCCTCCATTCGGATCAAGGGTTTATATAGGGCAAGCAGCTTTACTTACTCGAGCAAACAAAGAAAATTATAATATCGCGAGAAAAGGCTAAAATCTTTCGACATTCTTCGAAGTCGAATGTTTTCCAAAATGTTTCGTGCATATAAAGATTTCTATTTTGTTAGTGTTTGTTATTGCGAGAAAACTTTATGCACAACCTTATCTGGCGCATGATAAACTAGCTAGGTCAAACAACTTAGAAGAACTGGTTTGATGATTGCGCAACTTGTCGTTTTTGGCCCAAATTGTTGAGCTGCTTTTTCACACCAATAAAGAAGAGTTTTGAACTTGACAAACATACGACACAAATCCCAGACATAAGTTCAATTTTGGTATAAAAAAAAGGGATTCTACTAAACTGATTAGGATCGTTATGTTCATTTTGTACGCAAGATGCTAAGCAAATTTCTTTCTAAACGTGATCGTTCGCTAGCTTGCTTGAGAGATCACGCGCGAGTTTGACTGATGCGATCGTTTTTTTTTTTTTCCTTTAAAAGATTAAAATCAGGTAGAATGTTCGATAGCTGGCAATTTCATTTGTAATAAGGCAACATTTGAAAACTCAACAGAAGGTCGTGCAACTATTTTTTTAATTTTATTTTTCTTGTTCGCTATTCGTTTGATTTCATTTTGCATGATTTCTTTCTTTAACTTTTCTCTCTTTTTCCTTTTTAAAAAAAAATAAATTAAAAGGTCAATAAGTCCTAATTATTACATCACCACCTACATTTCTGAGTAAAATACTCATAACTCATAAGTCCTTAAACTTCTAATAAACCTTCATTTAGATTTTATTTAAATTTTTTTAAATAAAATCTTACACTTAAATAAAATAATATATATTCTAAAACTAGACAACCTGACTCTGATAAAATATTACAAAAAATAAAATTTTTATATTCCAAATTATGTAAAATTTTATACAAAAATATCTTATATAAAAAGAAGGATTCTTGTCAATTAAAAAAAAATCACCACCTATAATAATTACAATATAATATCATAATCATACCGTAACACTAATCCTTAATATTACTACAATAAAAATTAATTTATTTTAATAACTGCAGTTGACTATACATTTATTACACTAACAATATATATATATATATATATATATAGCTTTGACTTATTTAGAAGGCGATTTTTTAAATGACCTCATAAACCACGCAAATAAATGTTATGTAACATTACTTACCCATTTGAAAATCCTAATAGCCACTCAAGATGAAAGCTACTTAATTGCTTTGTCAAACCATATAACCGAAAATCCATAAATATAATTGGGATTGCTAGATCGCGCAAGGTTTGGTCCAAGTATTTGGTGAAAAGAGAACAAAGCTGCTGCCTGCTAGCTAGATATACATGTATAACTATAAGAATAAAACAAAAATTCAAGACTTGAATTTGTTTTGAATCCGACATAGTCTTGCCGAAAAAGGCGTTGCTCAAAGAAGAATTTAATCTTTCGACTTTTTTTAATTAATATATATGTTAAATATTGGTTGATTCATTGTATGTGTGGGTCACGATTGAATTAATTGTTTATTCTCCAACCATTAATAAAACTAATTGTTTAATTAATTAGTTGAAGGATTTTTGCGACAATGATGTACGGTTACCTCAGAATCTAAACAGGTTTTCTCTTTTTTAGTTTCTAGCGCCGCTGTCATTGCCTGCAAATCACGTGTGGTATGCCTTTGAGGGAGTGAGAGACGACCATATCTTGATATCTAGCAACTATCAAGCAATAGATTTTTATTTCTTTATTATATATTTTCTTTTTTCTTGTTTGAAATGGAAGTTCTAATTGACGACCAGCCGATTGACAATTTCATTTCTTAATCTTAATGAAATTAATTAAAAGTTTAAATCCATCTCGCTAAAGAAATTAATCAGAAATTAATCAAGTATCATACAATCACCTAATGTGTTTTTATTGTTTTTTTGGGTGATTTTATCCTTTTTGAGTCAATAAGCTGAATTAAGGCCCTCTCTAAAATTTGAAAACTTTAGAGAAAATGTCTAAAATCCATCATTTACTATGTTAGTATTGATGATTTTCTTTTTGTATGTCCTGATGGTTTATCAAGATCAAGTTGGAAAACCAATCTTGCACACCAAAAAAAAATACATGGATCAATTAATTCGGATATTGAATTAATAAGAATTTCATATAAATCATCTTTTTTGGAAAAATAAATATTGGATTAACTATCTTGACATTTTAATTTGGCATAATTTATTTTTAATTCAATTATTATATCCAAATTCACTAACTTAAATATAAGACATTTCAATATTTTTGAATTGATTAGTTTTACAATTGTTGAAGTTAGAAAACGTTCTCATACAAAGTTACAATGGCGCATTGACAAGATTGTACTCTTTCTTTCTTTCTTTTTTCTTTTTTTTTTTTCTTGAAGAAATATTGTATTTTTTCCCATGCTGATCACTTACACAAACTATTGCATTCTTTAAGATTGTACTCTTTTTAAAAAAAAAAATTTATGGAAAGAACATATACTAATTAAACAGTACTAATATTTGAAAAATACAAAAACATTTTCTAAAAAAAACGAGATACAAAGGAGATAGATTCTTAATACCTAGAACCTTACTGACTTACAGAAACTAGTGCCACTTGATCTTGCGGCTTTATTCATAATATGGTAATAAAAGAAAGAAAAAAAACAAACAAACAACTAGGACGGTTTGATCGATCAAGCTCACTTCCTCACCCTAATTCTGTAGAAGTTCTCACCCTCTTCTTTGGAAAGAGTGATCATAGCATTAATCCTGGTTTTAGCAAAACCCTTCCACCCAGAACCGCTGATGGAGAACCAGTTGCCTCTTTCACTCTGGCAATTAAAGTTCCACCATCCTCCGGTTCCATCTGTAACGCTCAAAACGCTTGAATCACCAGGGAGTTCGTTGCCATCATAGGTAAACCGCAGCTTTACTTCATTGTTTCCCGCAAGATTGATTTGCAAGATCTGCCCCATTTCTGCTCCCCAAATAGATATATATATATATATATATATATATATATAGAGAGAGAGAGAGAGAGAGAGAGAACACTTCACAAACTAATTAAGCCCTTTGAAGATTGTAATTTGATTGCACTGATCAAGCTTTCTGTATGTGAAGTTTGTACCCCAATCGGAGGGGGTTTATATAGAGTGAAACAACTTTACTTACTCGAAGAAACAAAGAAAAAAAATTAAATTAAACCCATTTAAAATATGATATTATTATCGCGAGAAAAGGCTTAAATCTTCCGACATTCTTCGAAGTCGAATGTTTTCCAAAATGTTTCGTGCATATATATATATATATATATATTAATATAATATATATCTTCTTTGTGTTTGTTTGTTATTGCAAGAAAACTTGATGCACAAACTTAAAGTTTTCATACATATCTGGCATGATAAACTAGGTAAAACAACAGAGTGTCATCAAATTTTGTTCAATGATCGCGCAATTTATCTTTTTTGGCCCAAATTATTGCGCAGCTTTTTCACTCCAAAGATGAAAAGTTTTGAACTAGATAAACATCTGAAAAAGAAAATCCCAGTCATAACTTCAATTTTATTATTATTATATAAAAATGGGATTCTACTTAAAAACTGATTAGGATCATTATGTTCATTTTGTACGCGAGCTGTCATGTGAAGACAATTTTCTTTGTAAACTTGACCGCTCGCTAGCTTGCTTGAGATTTCATTAGTTTGACTTAAGCAATTGGTTTTCTTTTTTTATTTTGGTTAGAGGTAGAATGTTCGATTGTCCCAGCTGGTGATTTCATTTGTTATCGGGAACATGTTGAAAAGTCAACAGAAGGTCGTGCGACTACTTTTACATTATTTTTTTTCCTTGTTTTTCATTTGTTTGATGAGTTGGTATTTAATATAATGATAGTGGAGTTTTTTTAATTTTATAAATTAAGTTAAAAAATTTATATATATCTTATTTGTTTTTAAAATATATTTTAAAGATATGCGTTATATATCTTATATTAATCTCCCTTGTAGAATTTAAAATTTTTCCCAACAATAAATGAAATAATTTCTCTTTATTCGATTAAAAAAACTTACAAATTTGGCCTTAGTTCTAGACTTCAAGTGGTGGGTTAAGGAGCATGGGGATAGATAAAGGCTTAAAGTTTAAGATTTAGATCTCTTAAATTAAACATTTTTAGATATGGTTTAATCAATCATTTTCTAAATATGTTACTAACCACACGAAACAAAAATAAAAAATATAAACCTCATTCCTAAGCATGAAGTTTAATGACCAATAAACTTTTTTTTTGACTAAGTTAAGGAATTTTATTAGAAATAAAGGTAGTACATAAGAAAAAACCAACAGCAGGCTCACATAGACCCAAGAAATTAATTGATACTTTCAATTTTGAAGTTTTAATTATTTGCAAATATATAGCATAAGAGGATAATAAATACTCTTAATTCAATTTTTTTAGTTAATTTTGAGCTGAATGATATAAATTAAGTGAAGCACCATTGAATAAAAAATTGGACTGGATCGACCGGTCGGATCGGTTGAATCGGGAATCGTTGGCCTATCCGATCCGGCGGGTATAATAAAACCGGATTTAATTGAATCGGTCAAAAACTGATTCAACCGATAAAAAATTGAAAAAATGGGAAAAAAACCGTTTTTTATTTTTTGAATTATTTTTTTCAAAAATATTTTTTGTAAGTTATAAGATTTGAACACATAACCTCTTAAAATTATACTAAAAACCATATCACTAAGTTAAATGCTTATTTTTATTAATTATTTACTATATTTAATATTTATTTAATATTAAAATTATTTTTAAAATATTTAAAAATCTTATTTAAAGTACTCAACCAATCCAATTGGTTCAACCGATTGAATCGAGAATCGAAGGGCTAACCAATTTGATCTCCAGTCCAATTTTTTCAACCATGTGAAGCACAACAAATAAACTCTTAATACATTTTGACCTTGGCTGAAAAATAAATATATCATACAAGCGAAATTATAATTATATATATGATAAAAAAGTAAAAAGTAAAAACCAGTTCATAAATAATAATAATAATAATAATAATTAATAATATTAAATGTTATAATAGTGTAGTACGTAGAGAATGACTTGAGAAAATATAGCAACACCCTATTACACAACATTTGGTAACAAATTATTTAGGCTATAGAGAGTTCTGAACTAAGATGGAGTAATTTTAAAAGAGTGATGACATAATCTTTCTATTGATCTAATTTTTGTTTAGCGTCTTTTGATTACTTCCATTTTGTAGTCTGCGTTAGAGGCAGAGCACCAGGTTTCATTATTGTAGTGAATAGCGACCGTATCACCAACTTGAACGCCATTGTTTTCAAGGAATTGCACCCAATGATGACCTGACAAGACCCGTTTGTTTCTCGATTTAATCTTGTAATCGAACTTCCATGACGATCCCTGTTCGTCTATAACCTTCATTGGCCCAGAGGGAAATGGTTCGGAACTAAATGTCCCAGTTATTGTCAGTTGATTGATATCATCTCCCTCAAGTGTCTTTGAGAAAATAGCCATAGCTGTGATTCTGTACGTAGCTTTGATACTATTAAGGTTGTAAATTTGAGAATCTTTTTCTGTGGGAGAGAACTAAACAGCAAGTACTTCATTTATATAGACAGCAACTTTTTCTGGTTCTCTGATTATAGCGCGGTTTAGTTCCAAACGAA
Organism: Fremontodendron californicum; assembly: GCA_030761205.1. Lineage (NCBI taxonomy): Eukaryota > Viridiplantae > Streptophyta > Magnoliopsida > Malvales > Malvaceae > Fremontodendron > Fremontodendron californicum. The sequence goes on along the minus strand of JAULJL010000002.1, from coordinate 42,610,033 downwards.
TCGTGCTGCTACTCTATTGTTATCGGTTCTTCTAATAAACCAGACTCACGTTAATTATTTGGAAATTCAATTCTATAGTTTATTGGACTGTCATTTCATTCTTTGATTTACAAATCAAAAAGTCTATGAATTTTATATGAGAATCAATAATAAATATGATTGTTAAAGTAGTATTATATATTTTATATTGGTTAAATTTTGAATTACTTATGGTTTTATATTTAAGTTGAGTTTTTTCATATATTTTTAATTGATTTTAAATTAAATATTTAATATGATATTAGAGTTCAAATTCTGTTATGTTATTCTTATATGTTACTCAAGTCTGTTATTTTTTTAAAGTTTATTAATAGATAGGTTTCTTTGTTTACGTTTATATGTGATGAAATCTATTAAAATGATATTAAATCCTAAATTGTCTATAATTTTATATATATATATATATTTTATATAATTAATTAATTTTAAATTGATGCTTCACCGGTAGAAATCTAACGTTTTTGTTTTGCTTGCGACAATGGTGTGATGTTAGGAGTCTGGCCTCGTTACTTTGGTCGTAGTTAGAAGCTTACAAAAAGAATTTTATATATTGCGCAGACAAAAGACGTACAATTAAAAATATTTGGTATTGTTGTTAAGAATAACTAGTTTAGAAAAAAATGCGTTTTAAAGTTATTATGAAAAATTATCGTAAAAATCTACAATTTAAAATTTTTATGTGTTTGGCATTGTTGAATTTTTTTTTTATGAAAAATTAAAATGTTTAAAACAGACATAATCTTAAAAGATAAAATATTTTAGTACTATTTAAGAAAATTAATATTAAGATATATCAAAAAATAAATTTAAAATATTTTTTAAATAATTAATATAAATTATTGTAAAATTAAATTTAAAAATATACAAAAACACATTTTTAAAAATATTCTTATTCAAAAAAGATGAATAGTTATTATACTCTCAAATAAATATTATAAATATATATATATATATTTAATTTTTGCATTAAAAAAATAGAATTAATTGATGATATTATTGTGAATAACAAATAAGAAAGTGTTTTAGTAAATTTTTGCTAAAGAAAAAAGAAAAAAAAAATCACATCAATTTTATCATTATGGTGAAAAGCTTCGTTTCTAATGCTAAACGCAACGGTTCTAAAGCTAAACGGGCCTTACACTAAAATATCACACAAATTGCGGCTGCTCTCATATCATCCAAGTCAACATCTCCAGTCCACCCCTCACTTTTTCTTTTCTTTTTTTCAACAAACAAAGGTACGGTTTCTATTTCGAATTAATTATTTTTTTTTATTTCAACGCTGTTTATTGTAAGTCTGTCAGACAACTGAGTGCCCATCCCTGTCAGGGCCCAGGCAAGCCAGCTGAGAACGATCCTATACGGTCAGAGCCATCCAACGGGGGATAGCCTGACCATTAATCACGCTCTGATCACACAGTTTAAATTCATCAACCAGACTTGAAATCCTGTCTTCCTATAACTCTAGGAGTTACGAGCTTACAGAACAGATTCTGTTCAAGTAAAGTCGTCATTTCAACGCTGTTTACTAAGCAGCATCAGAATCAAATTGCATAGTCCGCGATTCAATTTTTTTTTTTTTTTTTTTTTAAAGTATCAAGTTCTTTTAGTAAAAATATGAGTATGACATAAATCATTAATGCGGATAGCTGAATGGAACAGAAAATAAATACTCCATATATAGTTTGAAATCCGAACATAATTTATACTATTTTGGTGGACCAAAAAGCTGTCAACATTGCTTCTTTTTGGTACATTAATTTCCATGCTAGTCGATTCTGTTGCTCTTTAATTTGTCATAATTAGAATAATATGCACACTTCGCTTCTATTTCTGGACCAAAAAAATTGCTAGCAATATAATATTAGTACCTTTTTTCTCTTCCATCTTCCAGATTTTTAGGTTATATACACAAATTAATATCTATACAACACATGCATGCAAAATCATTACGCATATATCTAATCTAAAATTATATGAAAAAGATCTAACTGTAACATATAATTATATATATAAAGTTTATTTTACTAAACCCATGGGGATAAAACTACTTAAAAGTAAACAACAAATACTAGTATTACAGAAGACAACAAGAAAATAAGTAAGAAATGCTTAAGGGAAAGACCTAGGTAATAACACAACAAGCAGCTAATTTACTGGTGCAATTGCTCAACGTCAACCCAAATAGCTTGTCCCATCAGTGGGAACATGTTTCTCTCAACTTTAATTCGGTACTGAGCTCCGGTAGCTTCATCCTCTTCCTTGTAGAAATGAACCCTATCATTGATTCTAAGACCTTTCCTCTGAACAAAATCGAGCCAGCTCGAAGATAGATAAGGTTTTGGATGATTACCTGTCAACCGAGTTGAGCAACGAAACCACCACACTCTTTCAGTTGAATCCTTCACCAGCAAGTCCACGTAATGATCTTCTTGGCCATTGGCAAACCCTAATTGCGGTAAAGATGCGGTTGGAACGGCCAACCTGTTCCGAACATCCGTCTGTGTAAGAGACTTTGTGAATAGGTGCATGACAAGTTATGGAGAGGTTTCTTTATTATAGCTATGAAAGGCTTTGAGATGAGCTAATTTGTTGGAATGCTATTGGTATTCAAGCTCCCTCAATCTGATAAAAGAGCTAAATATATACAGAACAAGAAATTCAGTGGTGGCTGGGTGGTTCGTCATCATGGTTCCTAATATACTTTTGAATTTTGATAAGTACATATCAATCATGAACAGTACAGTGTCTATAGTGTGTATACTATTAAAATCTGACTAATTAAATACTTTTCTAATGGTCGCTTTCGACGACAAAATGCGTACATGGAATATATGGTTAAATTTTGGTACAAGGTAGTTTGGTAATATTAAAATTTTATACAAATTTTAATATTATGTTGATAGATGAATTAAATTAAAACAAATTCAAAAAAATCATGAATAACAAAAATCAAATATTTTAAATCACAAATAAAAATAAAAAATTTCGGGAAAAAACACGTGCTAATGATAAAATTTAGTCCCTCTCTTTCAAAGTTAGGCATTACTCAAAACGTTTTTGATTGATTGTTGTTAGTTGCTTATTGATTATATTTATTTATATATATATATATATTTCTTCTGTTTGACTGTTGGTTTTTGATGTAATTATTTATCTCGTATGCTGCTTAATTTTGGTTTGCAATAAATAAAAATGTTTTGAATTTTAACTGTTATATATATATATATATATATATATATATATATATATATATTGCTTAATATAATCAAGCTTTTATCTACGAATGACTGGCAACGCATGGAAATGGTGGTTTCCCCGTATAATTATGGACAAGTCGAATTTATAATCAGCTTGTATGAAAGCTTACTATCAAATTCTGAATTAATTACAGTTCTTATAGTACTTACTATTATTCAAAGATTCCCTTAGAAAAAGTCTTGCTCGCCTGTAAGTCGCTTTCACCTAAATAGATTTCCTTGCTTTCGCCTGTAAATCGCTCTCGCCTAAGTAGCCTCTATAAGTCGCTTTCGCCTAATTAGATTTCCTTGCTTTCGTTACACAAGTTTGTATGCCTAAGTCGCTTTCGTTACACAAGTCTTGTATGCCTAAGGTTTGTATGCCTAAATCGCTTTCGTTACACAAGTCTTGTATGCCTAAGGTTTGTATGCCTAGGTCGCTTTCGTTACACACAAATCTTGTATGCCTAAGTCGCTTTCGTTACACCTTCTTGTATGACTAAGTCGCCTCTAAGTTTTGTATGCCTAAGGTTTGTAGGCCTAAATTGCTTTCGTTACACCTTCTTGTATGCCTAAGTCGCCTCTAAGTCTTGTATACCTAAGGTTTGTATGCCTTAGTCGCTTTCGTTACGCCTTCTTGTATGGCTAAGGTATGACTAATCGCTTTCTCTTTTTCAGTGTTATTAAATGATACAAATGAGATTGGAGAGGTTCCTCTTTATATTTAAGTTCTTTTACATCAACGGTTCAGATTTTTATAAGTGTACGGCTAAGATTATATTATCTAGAGTCACAAGGAATTTAAACTTTTAACCCTAAAGTCATAGATAAACTAGAATTGTTGGTAGTAACTGTGTTTGATTGGGTTTCCAACCTTCTAGAACCTTCAAGCAGATTCTATCAGGGCTTTCTAGAATGCTTCAAGTATTGGGCTATTCTGGTGTGTCGAAATGCTCCATGTAACTCATATCCAGATCTGGACTTGGTGTGTGCATAATGAACCCGCGGACTCGCTCAGGCCGTAACATAGGCTGCAAGATACACTGAATGGCCCAATATTAACAGTTGGGATTTCACTTGAGCCCATACTCTAGTCTTTACGAAAGGGCAAGACTCAAGAGTCAAGACCAATTGGGCGTTGAAGCCTATATATTAGTTTTGCTTTTATACAATTTTAAACCCACAAACACAATCTTAGTACTAAAAACCCCAACAAACCGAATTTAAATATTTGTCTATGGAGAAAATTTTCCAGCTTTTTTATTAGGAAATTAAAGCATACCAAATCCCAGAAAAGGGACAGAAAACTAAGATCATACATTATCCCTCGCAAGCAGAAGCCTAGCATGAAGCAAAACCAAAAGAAAACATAATTAGACATGGCCAGACCGGCCAGGGATTCAAACTTTGTTTGTATTTAAGGTGTAATACCAGGTTTATTTATGCCCTTCAGCCTTGACTTCAACCTGATTTACGTTCTTGTAAAGGTTTAATGCGTTAATTACAAAGATGCTTTTAGTTTAACTGTTTAATCCCCGGTCGTGGATCAAACAGGCCCGCATTTTAGAGTTTGGTCTCTAAGCTCCCATGCCCATGAAGAGCTGCCAACTTTTTACGTGCGGCCTTTTGTAGTTTGGACTGTCACATAGTGAAAGACTCAATAGCTAGGTGGCCTGAATTTTTCATTTTGTAGGCTATGGGTTGGGAACTTGGGATAATATATCATTAATCATCAAACCCATATTTTGTGGTTTCAAATGCTGCGCCATTGAAACAGGAAAAATTCAGGTTTAGATAACATGTTTTTGTACTCAAATTGGCTGGAAATGGAAATGTTAAAAGTTATACTATCCCAAATATATGCATTCACCGAACTCTAATTTGGTTGGGAAAAGAAACACTTTCAAACTATGATAAATTTTGATAATCTATATAGGAATTAAAAGAGAAGAAACTTACAAGAGCAATTTTTTGGTAATTAAATCACTGAATAAGGCTGTTAAATGTTAATGATAGTGAAAGTAATTCAATTGAATCGGAGCAGATTGATGGTTTAAATTAATAGCCAATCTTCATTGGCATCCCCTGCATCTCAAATTTCTTCTGGCGAGCATTTAAAGCTGAACAATCTTTTCTCCCTAGACTATAAAGCTCATCTAATCTGCTTGCCAACCGTCCATCCATCCTTACCGCACCTTATCCATCATCTGTTCCCCATACAAATTAAGCCTTTTTTCATTCTCTTCAACTTTTGGTTCATAAGTTTTAGAACCTTCCCTTTCTTGTATAGCAATATAGCAATGGCAACAGCCTCAGCTACACTCTCTCCACCCACATTGGCTGGTGCTGCTACTGTTGGCAATCCAAGGAGGAGAACTAGCGTTAATGTAAATTACATTACAGGATTGAATTCTTTTGGTGGACTAAAAGCTCATAACAATGTGGTCTCACTAGGCCAACCAGTATGCACTGAGCAATCTTTTGCAAAAGTTGTGAGCTCACTCAAAGCTCCATCAATGGGGAAAAGTAGAGGCCGTGGTGCCCTCTCTTCAACCTGCAATGCAGTTGGTGAGATATTCAGGATTGCAGCAATCATGAATGGCCTTGTCCTCGTTGGAGTTGCTGTGGGGTTTGTTCTTCTTCGAATTGAAGCATCTTTGGAAGAGGCTGATTGAGAATATAAGAAAATTTAATTGCTTCATAAATATCTACTTTTATTTGGCAAATTTGTACTTTAATGGCTTTCATTCTTCATTGATGTGGAACTTGATTGTTTTCAATTTCCAGCTAAATTAATTAGCATCTGGGGTTGCTATTTTGAAACTATATATATTATCTTAATATAGCCCCAAAAAAAATTAAGTTTCAAAATACCGTTATTTTTTTTTAAGTACCAAAATCCGTTTTTTTAAATCAGATGAAAAATCGCCATGGCCCATGACTATTTTTCAATTGAAAATTTAATTTTTTTTTAAAATACCAATTGGGAAATCGCCATGGCCCATGGCGATTTCCCAACTGATATTTAAAAAAAAATATAATTTTAACTGTTGAAAAATCGCCATGGGCTATGACGATTTTCCAACTACAATTTTTTAATTTTTTACATTGGGAAATCGCCACCGTGGGTGGCGATTTCCCAAGGTAAATTTTCAATTTTTTTATTCTTTTAATATTAGTAAATAATAAAATTTTAATAAAAAATATATAATTTATAAATTTAAAAAATAAAAATTTAATAATTTTTATATATAATTTTTATCCCATAGTGGTAGAAGTGTCCATGGGTTTGGCCGGGCCCATGTATGGTATCAACACTACATTTGCTTGCCCAAGTCACGGTGGCAATTTTTTAACCTTTATTTTTTTTAATTTATTTTTTTTGGTATTTTTTTTAAATAATTTTTCAACCTTTATTTATTTATTTTTTTTGGTATTTTGGTTAATAATTTTTTTTTAGCTATATTGTGATAAAAACACCACTTGTCAATATAGGCCGACATAATATTTTTATTTTTTATTTTGATATTTTTTAAAAATAAAAATAAAAAATAAATTTTTAGCTATATTTTTTTAATAGTGAAATGGGCTTTCGGGTCGGCACGACTCCAAATGGGCTTGGGTAAGAGAAAAAATTCCGGGTCGCTGCCTGGCCCATGAACAGGTCTAAAGTACGAATATAATTTTTTAATTTTTGGTAAATCGTTATATTTTTATTTTTATTTTTTAAAATTAAATATTATATAATTTTTATATAATTTTTATTATTTTATAAAATTTAAAAAAATTAAATAAAGGTTGAAAAATTGTCACCGTGGCTTGGGCAAGCAAATGTGGTGTTGATACCATACATGGGCCTGGTCCGGTCTATGGAAACTTCTATCACCATGGGATAAAAATTATATATAAAAATTATTAAATTTTTATTTTTTAAACTTATAAATTATATAATTTTTATTTAAATTTTATTATTTACTAAAATTAAAAGAATAAAAAAAAAGTAAAAATTTACCTTGAAAAATCGCCACCGTGGAATTCACATTTTGTGAATTTCCCATTGAGAAATTGTCACCCACGATGACGATTTCCTAATGTAAAAAATTAAAAAAAAATTAAAATTGTAGTTGGAAAATCGCCATGGCCCATGACGATTTCCTAATTGATATTTAAAAAAAAAAATTAATTTTACCAGTTGGGAAATCGTCATGGCCCATGACGATTTTCTAACTGGTATTTTAAAAATCATGACGATTTCCCAACTAGTTTAAAACAACGGATTTTGATATTTAAAAAAAAAAAAAAAAAAAAGTAACGGTATTTTAAAAATTAATTTTTATTGGGCTATATTAAGATAAAAAAACCTCAGAAAAAATATCAAAAGACAATTTTCTTTAAATCCATCAATGTCAATTCTAATTATGTCGCAGACTGACAAATAGCTGCCACTACAGATGTTAGGAATCAACTAATTTTGTGTATAATTAGAGCTAATTGCGACCGGGTCCGGCCCCCCTCCTTACTTTTTCAATCTATTTTTTTTAATATATCTTAATCACCATTCACAATTGAGACTTTCACGATTAATGAGTAGACTCTACACATGTCAATGATAATGATGAATGTATTGAAAAATAATGGACAAAAAAATAATGGACTGAATCCTAACCCATTACGACCAATCTATTTCTCTAAATATAGAAAGTTAGCAACATGTTTTATATGATGACTTATAACTTTGAGTTTTCTATCAATGAAATGCCTTGTGCCAGAAGAAAACATTGATCCAAAAAAATGGTCCGGATTCGAGAGTGAGTGTCGGATACGGTATGTATTTGATATGAGTATGTTTAATTTTTTTTTTTAAGTTTTTCATATATTTGAAGGATCATACCCCCTAACCTATGTCCGAATATGTGTTGGACACGAGTACTTTAGAAAAAATGAAAAATTTAGGTAACATAAGGTCTCATTATTTATTTCTAGTTAAGGTTATCTAATGAATTTAACTCTTGTAATTATTTGATTAAAATTGAAAAAAAATAGTAGTGACAGTTTTAACAAAAAGTTATGATTCCTTAAGTGAATAGCTATTCATCAGTTTTTCTTCGTATATATGTTTATTTTTTTTCCTAATTTCAAACAAAAAAACAAAAGAGAAAAGTGACTCTTAAAGAAGTGGAGAAACTTGACTTGCCAATTTTTTTCATTGTTACTTTTTCATTTGATTTGAATTTTGAACGTGCCTGGTCACCATTCCACCACCATTAAAGGAAAAAAAAAAAAGGAAATTTCACTCTGGTCATATTTAGTGATGCAACTTGAACTGTCTTATTCATATACTTTCTAGTTCCCTAGTTAAAAATCTTAGTCCATATTTTCATCCAAACAATTTTTTCTGCTACCAAGAAAAAAGTACTTTGAATCCTGTTAATCTGGTTACCAAGCTATTAAATAATAGCAAATTAAATATACAGTCAGAGAGTCTTCTCATCTCACTCCATTGAAAGCAAATTCTGAAAGAGATTTTGGGATTCAAAGGTCCCAGCAAAATAAAGAATATTTCTTTTGGGGAATCATGTATACAAATACAAATTCATTAGCTACTAGTACTTGCAATCTCTAGAGGAAAAGGGTAATAGCTAGGCTCATTCATTCCCAACATCTTTAGCTTTAATGAAGACAGTGACATGAAATGGTAGATTCGGTAGACCTGTTCAAGGATCGGATTATTTATTCAAATTTAAAAGTTTGTCTATATTTAAAACGATTTGGACAAAAATATTAAGCCTGAAAAATAAGCTTGGACAAAAAAGTGAAACTCGTTTAAAAAATGGGTAGGATCTTGGCTCCAACATTCAAAGCCGAGCCTGGCCCGGCCCATAGATAGGGATGGCAATGGAGCGGGGCGGGAGCGGATTTTGCAGTATTCGCCCCCGCCCTGCCATAAGAATGCTCTGCCCCCCGCCCCGCTCCGTCGTGGATGTTGAAATTTCAATACCACTACCACCTCCATGGATGTCGGTTACATCCATAACCGTCTCGCCCAACTCCGACCCATTCGATATTTATTAATTATTTTTATTTTTTTCAAATAATAAAGCATTGTAAAAAAAATTAAATATAAATTCAATAACAGGTTTATAATCTAGGAAGGGAAAAAAATAAAATATTAGATTTAAATTTAAAAAAATAAAAAAAATAAGTTTAATTATATTATTTTATTATTTTTTAAAAAGCTAAATATTTAAGGATAAATTTATAATTTCAGTATTCGGGACTGGACGGTGCGGAGCAGACAATTATCACAACTGCTCCATCCTCTTCTTTCAAATAAAAAAAATCGCACCGCCTTCATTGTTAAAAAAAATCTTTTCATTCAGATTGGATCGATTCGAAATTTATCGATTAAATTGGATTTTGCCATCTTTATCTATAGACACCTCTATGGTAGAGCATATGAGCCTTTTTTGCTGACAGGACAAGAGGAACAAAGAAATATTGGATAATGTGCAGGTAATTGTGCACTTTTTAAAATTGTAATTGAGGATAAAGAAATATTGACAGCACTTTTTTCTGGTTGGCTGTTAGAAATATTGCTTCAGGAAATTGTGCAACAAAGATTCAAATAGCTAACAGCTTGTTTAATTATTTGGTTAATGTCTAAAGGTGTTTTTGTCATGAAGGAGCTGAATATTATATTCATAATCCGATTGGTAGAATAAGGACTAAAGTAGGTGAGTTAGCTTAAAGTTGAAGACGAGAAATCTTGTCTTTGACAAGTTCTCCGGTTCAAGCTGGATATATAGAAACAAATTGTGACGCCACTTTTGATTCAAAGTCGGGTGTGATAGCTACGAATTATCATAAGCGATGGTAACGAATTAAATATCTATATATTTTTATATTATTTAAATTCGTAAAATTATTTTAAAATTTAAATTTATATATTATCCATATTTAATCTGCATATTATTATCCGAATTCGAATTCGAATTAAACAATATTATTCGTCGGATATCCGAATTCGTTAAAAATCCTAATTCATTAAATCAATTTTTTTTTTAAAAAAATAAATATATAAAATCAAACAAAATTTATGTGTTTTAAAAATAAGCGGATTCGGATTCGGATATCCGAATCTGTAGAAGTAATACGGATTCGAATAATGAATATTCGAGATTTTATATCCGCATCCGCTCCGAATCCGCTGCGAATAGTAATTATAATATCTGAATCCGACTTTTATCCGAATCCTAATCCGCAAAAAACAGATCGGATATTCGCGAATATCTGAATCCTTATTTTAAATTATCATCCCTAATTACCAAGGTAAGCAAGTAAACTGGTGGGAATTAAAGAAAGGAATAATGTCATGAATAACCCTTGAAGTTTATCAAATTTATCAATGTGATACTTGTATTTTAAAAATGTCTATTTTGGTACTTAAATTTTTCACTTCGTATGCTATTGTAGTACCTGTGAGTAACACCGTTAAATATTGATGACGTGGTTTTTGTATCCAATGAAAACTTGACAGGTGACACTATATAATGATGCCACGTGTATTAACAAAAAAAAATTAATTTTAATTTAAAAATATTTTTTTACACGTGGCACCACATAGTGATGCCACGTGTCTTAACCAAAAAAATTATTATTTTAATTTTAAAAATTAAAAAAAATATTTTTTTTTCTTTTTATCTCCACCTTTTAATCTTAATAAATATTTTTAACAAAAACTAAAAACTAAAATATTTTAATTTAATGATTTAATACTTTAAATTTTTAAATTTTTTAATAAATATTTTTTTAAAATTAAAACAATAAATAATTTTATTTTTTGATTTTTGTAATTTTTAAAAATAAAATTTATTTTTTAAATATTTAAAAAAATTCATATATTATAAATTCTTTAACAAGTAATTTTAAAATATTTTATATTTTAAAATTATTTTTAGTTAAATATTTTAATTTTATATTTTTTAATTTTTTTAAAATTTTAAGAAAAAACATATATTGATTTTTAAAATATAATTTTATATTTTTAATATAATTTTTTTAAAAAAATTAGATATTAATTTTTAAAAATATAATCTTAAATATTTTAATATTTTTTAAAATATTTTACAAAAATTCAGATATTAATTTCTAAAAGATCAGGTGCTGCCACATGTCATCACATGATTGATCAATGCCACATCATCATTTATATTTAATGGTGTTGGGTCAAGGTATCACATTGATACACGATTTGATAATATAGATACCATATTGAACATTTCTAAAATATAAATATCAAATTGACAAATTTAATAAACTTCAAAAGTTATTCATATACTATTCATTAAAAAAATTAAAGCAGCAGATGAGATGATGCAAATTGGTTGCGGAAAATAAGCTTTGAAAAAAAAAAAAATTGCAATGCTGAATTAGCCGTTAATTAAGGAAAGTTGCAAAAAGCAACCTTTGAAATTGATGCCAATATTTGCGGTTGAGAGGATGTCTCCTCCAAGATAAATTTTAGCGTTGGAAGATTATTAATTTTTAGTAAATATGTTAATTTCGAACATGATACGAATATGACATAAAAAAAATTAAAATATGACATGGTATGAAAAAATAACACGAATATACAAATATATCAAAATCTATATAACATGAATTATTAACGTATCAAATTTTATAATAAATATATAATATGTGAAGATACACAAATATGATACGAATATACAGATATCAGATCCAAATTATAGTTAAGATAAATTTTTGTAATGAAAGATTTCAATTAGCGTCGAGTGCAAATGAATTTCTAGTAATTTGGTGCGTGCAGTTGAAAAAGTGGAAGTCTAATTTGGTTGCTACTGGATTGCAAAGCCGTCAAAAAAGGGGTGTTCACTAAAGGGTGGTGCATCAATAGACCACTTCCTCTTTATCTGGGATTAATTTTGATTAGAGACGGGCTTCATGATAAGTTTTTAGCTTTTTTTTTAAAAGAGATTTGAATTTTAAATTTGTTGATTTTCAATGCATGAACATTGCAATCAAAGTGAAAACATGTTAGGTGGGTTTTCACACGAGACAAAATTGAATGTCCGAAGCATGCACTTAAAATCCAAACACCCAAACTTTCTTATTTCAATAAATATAGGTATGAGTAATGATTCTGATATGGAGGCTGGCTAGGCCATAATAAAATCATGATTTTGGAATTGGCTATATGGCCTGATTAAAGAACTGAGAAAAAGGATTTTGATAAAAAAAACTTCACAAGATAAAGGATTATTATCTTGTATAGTGTAGTTAAATTTTTTAACTTCACAAGCGGGGTTACGAGGTTAAAAAACTATCACATATTTTTTTTTTTTTATAAATATAACTTGAAGACATGTGACAGTTTTTTAATGTCGCTTGTGGAGTTAAAAAAACTCTACTGTCAGTATACAAGATAATAATTCATAAATAATTTTTTTTTTTTTAATTTGTATTAACTTAACTCACCTTAGAAGGATATCAAATGCTTAAGTCCTCTCGAACTTGCAATCTTTAAGAGTTGATCTAGTATACATGTCATTTGAACTAATATCCAATTAAAACTAATAATGCTATATTAAATATAATAATTAATAATTTTTCATCATTTTCATTAATGTATTACATAAAAATATTATTATATATAATAATTTAAAAATTCGTTCTTAAAACTCTCGTCAGTAAAAATCTAATAACAAATAAAGGATAGTCATTGCACTAAAACTTTAATGCTGTCTCTCAGGTAAATAAATTTTAGTCAATTCGATACAAATGATGTATATATAATACCCAATAGGTTGGGAGGGACTTGGGGATATATCATAAAAATAAAATTAAGATTCAGCTTTTGTAGTTTAGTATTGTACTCCCGCAGCCAGACTTTATTCAAGGAAAAAATAGCTAAAATAAGGGAGAATTCCAACCTATTGATAGAAGAACAACTTCAGCCCATCATCATATATTCATATTTAATTCATGCAAACACCCAAGTGGTGTTTCCTAGTTTGATTATTTTTTGTACATACAAATCAAAACAGCTTTTCTCTGCAAATATTAGAAGAGAAAAATACTGTTCGTTTCAATACTATTCTTTTATTTTTTTTCCACTCCAACTACCTCTAAATTTTCCTTTTAATTCCTTTTTGAAAAACTAAATCCCTTAATAACTAAATATTTAATTTATTATTATCATACACATATATATATTATTTTAAAAGATTCTGTATCTATAATTAATTATATATATATTTTTAATATCAAATAATTAATATTTTTTATTTTATAAAATTTCCATTACCAGATAGCTTTCCGGATAATATTGCAATTTGCCACTACTTTTCAATGTAATGTCGTGTCAAAGGTAACAAAAAACAACAAAAGACCACCGGAGCCGGCAATAATTAATTAATGATAGGTTTTACTAAGTGTTCTTAAAACACTATTTTATATTAGTCAATATATTATTTATAGTAATAACATTGCATTAAATGTAAAAGTTGATAACTTTATTCATTATTTTTAATGTATTGATTGAAGATATTACTATATTTAGTAATTTTAAAAAATATCCTTAGAGCACTCATTAACAAAATCCATTAATGATTTACGTCATAAGCAGCCGTCTCTTTGGACAAAAAGAAAATTGAGTAAATTTGAAAAACATACTATCAACAATTCAGTAATTGTTAAATGGTCTAATGAAAAAGAATTATTTGAAAAAAAATAAATGAAAAAATTAAAAATTATTAAGAAAGAAATTGTGTGCAATTCGCAACCGAGTATTAGGGTCCATTTCGATGAGATGTGAGATTAGCTCCGGTGAGATTAAAAGCAGCAGTGGCGGTGAGATTATGTACTGTAGCGGTAAGATTAAAATCAATGGTGGGATATGTGTTTGGATTCAAACATAGCGGTGACAGTGAGGTGAATTATAGTGAGAAAGTAAAATGACTATTAAGGGTATTAGATTAAAATGTGTATATATAATTATATATAATAAATAATTAAAAATATATTTATATTAAATAATAAAATATATATTAAAATTATATTTATGTTAAATAATACTTAAAAAATTAAAAATATATTTATGTTAAAAAATAAAACTAAAAATTAAAAAATAAATAATTTTAAAATTAAAATTAAAATTAAAAAAATTAATTAAAAAAAAAGTGGAGGGGGTAAAAGGAGAATTACCCCCTCCACTGGAGCTCCAGTCCGATGGACACCTCCACTGGAGGTGATCCAAACACACCTCTAGTGGAAGTGAAACCGGTTAGGGGGAAAATCCCCCTAAAATCTGTCTTGGATCCCACTGGACTGGGGCACCAGTGGGATCCAAATGGACTCTTAAGCTTTGTTTGGAAGCAATCGAAGCGTCGGTGTGGCCCGATTGAGGCACTTTTTGGCTCCAATCGGGTTGCACTCACCGTTTGGGTGTCAAGGCATCAGCACGGTGAGCATGGCTTCACCATGCTGGCGCCTTGGTTATCCACTGGAGCTTCAAACTCCAGTGGATAACAATGCCCTCCAGTGGGAGGACATTGGACAACTTTGTCCTTTTTTTTTTTAATTTAACTTTTATTTATCTATTTATTATGATTTTTTATTTAAAGATGAAATAATTTTTAATTTAATATAATTAATAAATTTTATTATTATATAATAAAATTAATAAACATATATTTTATTATTATAATTAATATGATTATTAAAAATAAGTAATTACATAAATAAAAAATATTATTTTTTAAACTATATTTTTTTTTATTTTTTTATTTTTTTATATAAATAGGATTTTAATTATTATAATTAACATTAATATAATTTTAATATATATTTTATTATTTAATATGAATATAATTTTAGTATTTTATAATTATTTATTATATATACATATTTTAATTTAATGTCCTTAATGGTTATTTTCTTTTTTCACTATAATTTATCTCACCGTTATCGCTGCTTTTGAATCCAAACATATATCCTATCACTGATTTTAATCTCACCGCTACAGTACTCAATCTCACCGTTACAGTAACTAATTTCACTTCCACCGCTGTTTTTAATCTTACCAGAGTCAATCTCACCGCTCATCCAAATGGACCCTTAGTCATCTTTAATTTATCTGATTTTTTTCTCTTTAATCTTTATAAGTTAATTAAAATAGGCAATCGTTAATATTCTTTTATTTTATTTTTATAAAATTAATTTAAATTATAATCTAAATAATTATTTAATTTTCTTTTATCAAATTAAAAAATAATTTTATTGAAAAAAGTGCATCTAATATTTTTATTTTAACTTTTGTTTTCCTATAAGTAATAGGAAAAAATAGTGTGCAATTCGCAACCGAGTATTAGACATCTTTATCTATTTTTTTTTTCCTTTTAATCTTTACACGTTAATTAAGTTCAACCATCGACCATATAATTTTAGTCTTTCAAGTAAGATTTTGTTTAAATTCATATGTTCATATCGTTTCATAATTATAAAATTTTATTTTAATTTAATATGCTTTTTTTTTTATTTGTTTGCATAAAAAATGATGTCTTTTAATAAAATTAATGAGAATTATAGTACTTTAAAAAAAAAATCTATTAGTAGATTAAATGTTTTTATGAATTATTTTATTTTTACAAAATTAATTATTTTTTATCAATTAAAAAAATAATTTTATTGAAAACAGGACACGTAATAGCAGTCAATTAATAACACGTATCAGACGGATGTAGAAAACCAATTTGTTTCTATATTTAATTCAGATCAAAAGAATATGTCTCCCAAAAATTATGACCACTATTTACTCATATTTTTGCTATAAATTCAAAAGGGAAGCACTTTGAATTTTGCAATTGGGTTCATCACAATAGATTAATCACCATGGAATTCTCCACAATCGTTTTTGCACTTCTTTTCGCTGTAATTATCTTCTTCATCTTTGGGGCTATCAGCAGAGTAAAAGGCAACAAGAAACAGCATAAAAGACCGCCACCGGAGCCAGCGGGAGCTCGGCCTGTGCTTGGTCACCTTCATCTTTTTGGAAAAAACCAGCTTATACATAGAAAACTTGGTTCTTTGGCTGACGAGTATGGATCTGCCTTCATGATCCGCCTTGGGATCCATCAAACACTTGTGGTGAGTAGCTGGGACGTTATAAAAGAATGTTTCACGACCAATGACAAGGTCTTCCCTACACGCCCAAGAACCTTAGCCGCAAAGCTTATGGGCTACGACCATGCCTTGATGGGTTCAGCTCCTTATGGACCCTATTGGCGCCATACAAGGAAAATAGCGACGTTTGAGCTCCTCTCTAATCGTCGACTCGAGTTACTCAAGGATGTTCGGGAAACAGAAATCAACTATTTCCTTAAAGAGTTATACGAGGAATCAGTGGAGAATGGAGGCGTTGCTGTGGTGCAAATGAAGGACAAGTTTTCAGGTTTAGCAATGAATGTTATAGTGAAGATGATGACTGGTAAAAGATATGGTGGCCCTGATGGGAGAAATGACGAGGAATCTAAGCGATGCCAAAAGGCCTTGAATGAATTCTTTTACCTGGCGGGGTTGATCACGGTTTCAGATGCAATTCCTTTTCTTGGCTGGATTGATGTTCTGACAGGAACGATAAGCAAATTTAAGAAAACTGCAAAGGAGTTGGATTATGTGCTTGGAAGCTGGGTGAATGAACATCGTGAAAGGAGGGTCGCAGGAGATACCAAAGGCGAAAAAGATTTCATTGATGTAATGCTGTCTATCTTGGACGTTGGCAATACTTCAACTAAAGAGGCAGATATTACAATCAAAGCTACTTGTCAGGTATGTGTTGATGATGCTTGGAAACTAATAAATTCCCATTAATTAGCTATTAATGTTAATTCATTAGTAAACTTAAGCTCCATATAATTGTTTCAAAAGTAAAATACCAAATGTGTGAATTTGGTTATAAAGTAAGTCTAGCTGACATAGGGCTAGTTAAAAAAAATTTAAGTTAAAAAAAGTTTGGGTTGAAAAAAAATATCTTTAAAAAGTATGGTAAAAAATTATAATTTAAAATTTTTTAAGTGTTTAATCATATTTGACAATTGGCAAATCTTCCTTTCTGGCCATCACGGGAACAAAATTAACTATTTTGACGATAACTATAAGGCTATTTTGATTGCAGAGTCTTCTCTTGGGTGGTAATGACACGACTGTGCTTACACTTACATGGGCACTATCCTTGCTATTGAACAACCGCCATGTGATAAAGAAGGCTCAGGATGAACTTGAAGCTCAGGTAGGAAAGGATCGGCAAGTGGAGGAATCAGATATAAAGAACCTCCCATATTTGCTAGCCATCGTCAAGGAAGCATTGAGGTTATACCCAGCCGCCCCTCTCTCAGCACCAAGAGAAGCCATGGAGGATTGTACAGTATCTGGTTTCCATGTTCCAGCAGGCACTCGACTTCTTGTTAACCTGTGGAAATTAATGCGAGACCCAAACGTTTGGGAAAAGCCTTCAGAATTTGTGCCTGAACGGTTCCTTAATGAACATGCCGAGTTTGATGTAAGGGGTCAAAATTTTGAGTTTATACCATTTGGTTCTGGTAGAAGGATGTGTCCAGGTGTCACGTTTGCGCTTCAAATCCTGCATTTAGCATTGGCTCGGCTGCTTCATGGGTTCGAATTAGGGACAGTCTCAGACAAGCCAGTCGACATGACTGAAAGCCCTGCATTAACTCTCCCTAAAGCTACACCATTGGTGGTTACCGTTACTCCAAGGCTATCTTCCAAGCTTTACGTCTGTTAATTAACACTGTAGAGAGAGAGATCAATAAGCATGGAATCAAAATGGCAATTTATATATTTATGTTTCTTCTTCTACCTAAAATAATGTATGTAAACTTTAGTTTTTTTTTATCTTATTTAGTGCAAAAATATTTAATCTTAGTAACAATAATGTCATGTTCCATTGGGAGCTAATGTTTTTGTTTCTGCATATGTCAAATTGGCAATAATAATTTTGTTAAATCAATATTCTCCATAAAAATTATTGCTTGGAAAATAAAATATTGCTATAGACTTTTTTAATTATTAAAGATCAATAAGTCAGAACTCAGAAGTCGTCTTCATTATTCCACAAGAAATCAATAACCTAAACTTCACGACACGGAAAGGTAAAAGGTCATTGTCTGTAGAAATAAATTAAGCATATATATATATATATATATATATATATATATATATATATATATATATATAAAGGAGAATTAAAGACTTAATGCATTCTTCAACGGGAAATTTAATTAATTATTTAATTGAGTTTGAAAGACTAGGGATGGGATAAGGGAGGGATATACATAGAAATATTAGAAAAACTATGCATACATTAATAAATGGTTTCTATCTTTTATTATTATATTAATTAATTTTTTTTATATTAAAATATAACTTCTAAAAGTGCAAATATTGAACAACACATATGTACTTAATAATTTATTAAATTAATTATTTAATCCTTAATTATTGATTTTTTTATTAAATCAATAAAATATCCATTATTTTTCTTTTTCTTTTAAACATTAAAGTTCTTGTTAAAGTAATTTTTTTATTTAAATTAAAAATTGACAAATTTTTATTTATCTATTTTCTTATTAATTTCTTTTATGAGAAAAACACTTCCAAATTTATTGTTAAAAACAATAATAATAAGGTTTTGAAATAATATTAGAAAAATATTTATTAGTTAAGAATCTATCTATTTTCTTATTTTTATTAAAAAATTTTATGAGAACAAAACTTCCAAATTTATTGTTAAAAACAATAATAATAAGATTTTGAAATAATATTAAACAATAATAATTAACTTTTGGTGTAATTTTATTTTTGATAATCTTTAATATAATTTTGGTGACAGTTGATATAATTTCGATAACTTTTGATATAATTTCGATAACCTTTTGATAATTTTTCATATGATTTTGGTAACTTTGATATAATTTTGATAAGTTTTGATATAATTTTGATAACATTTGTAATAATTTTGATAACATTTATATAATTTTGATAATTTTTGTAATTGTTTTAGTAATCTTGAACACAATTTGATAATTTTTAAAGTAATTTTGATAACATTCGATATAATTTTAATAACCTTCAATATGATTTTGATAATTTTTATAATTTTATCATTTGGATAACTTTTATAACAAAACTTTGAATATACTACAAAACTTTTGAAAAAATTGTAATAAACTTTGATATAGAACTGTGTGGAAAAGAATATTTGGTGCAAAAGTTGTGGAACCCAACCACAAAGTAGGCATATGCCCATGTGAAGGAAGATTGTGGGGACAATAATGCATTATTGTGAAGCAGCTTCCAGGAAAGTGAGTGATCTGAAACGTCTGGTCTAGCCTGGTGACTAGTGATGACTTAATTTGCCCATTTTTTTTAATTTCATAAAATCTCATTCTCTTCCCCATTTGTTAAGGCTATTTTCTTGTTTCACAAATTTAATCAAAACCTAATTCAAAAGATACAATACAAGTATAGTTACACTGCCTCACTGAACCAGGTCAATTAAACTGTCTATGCTTTTTTTTATTTTTTATATATAATCTTTTGTAACATTATAACATAAATTCAACCCATATAAATATTTTGGGTTCTTTTATCATTTATGCTCTTATTTTTTTTCACCAAAAATAAAAACTATTATTGATAGAAGAAATATTTTTTGGATAATCACCAAAAATAAATTAATCTTTTTTTGGATTATCCAAAAGATAATTAAATTAATCTTTGAAATAAATTTCATTTCTATTTTCTGCCAATAATGCAAAATGATTAAAAGAAAACGAAAAGCCTTCGGCCTACTCAAACTTACGTGGGCCTTTGACCAGCTCAATCTATTTATGGCTGTGATCCAATTTCTTTGTTATTGATGGCGGGTTACATCTTTATTAAAAGTAACACCGAAGGATTAGTTCGCTTGAGACTATCAATAATTACAGGGACATCGCTGCCTCTGATGCGAAGTTGCTCATATTCAGATGATTGTGCCTTTGGGATGCATTTTCCAGCAAATTTCAAGCAGGTGAATTCAGTGAATATCAAAATTCCAGAAAGTATGCAGCTGAATTGCAAGTTGGCCAATACTCTAGCCCTGACATCGGCTTCATGTGAGTTATAAGTAGAGGTCTAAATGAATAGAGCGTTCGACGAACAGTGTAAATAATTCGATTTTTGTTCGTTTATATTCGTTTATCAAGCTAAATAAACAAATTTTGAACATGATTTTAAGGTTCATTTACTAACGAACCAAATACGAATAAAATATGTTCAGATCATTTATGTTTACAAACAAACTCATTTATGAATAATTTAAAATTCATTTAATAAATTATTTAAAACTCGTTTATTATTCGATTACAATATAAATAATAATATAATATAATTATTTTATTTTATTTACTTATAATATAATTAACATTATTTGTTTTAAAATTTTATTATATTTTAAATTGATTTTTTTTATTTATTTGTTAAATTTGTTTGTTTATTGTTCATGAACATATTTTTACGAACATAAACACACGCAATTTTAAACGAACAAAGCTCGAACACAATTTTAAAATCCTTAACAAATACAAACCGAACACAAACAAATTCAAAATTAAATAAACGAACACGAATAAAAATCTTATTGTTCAAGCCCGATTCATTTACCGTCCTAGTTACAAGTCACTGCTACTTTCAGTCAACTGCATAATACATCCTTGTGGAACAAACTCAGGAGTCCATAACACAAATCCCATGTTCATAAACCAACAGCCCTGGAAATACAACAGAAATCGAAAGAACAAGAACCGTAGAAAAACTAGTTGGTAGAAAGATTGCTGCTAAAGCTGCCAGAAGAGACAAAAACTATGAGCTGCAAGAGCCAGTGGTAATGGCCTTCAAGTCCAACAATGATCAGCTGAGTGGAAATGGAGAAAGAAAAGCTCCTGACCAAAAACAGAGGCCACAAGAATTCCCGGAACAGCTGATAGAATCTCAGATGATTGAGTTAATTCAGCAGAAAGAGTGAAACCTGCAAATATGGCAAGATGGAGAAATCTGCTTGCATGCTCGAAGCCATCAAGTTCGAAAGCAAAGAAAAGAAAAGGGAGGTTTAAAACTTGGGTGAAATTACTAACAGGGAAAAAGATAAGATAAAAATGAGCTTGCATCTATGGAAGACCCGGAAAATCCAACTATAAAATGACCTACTAGATGTTATATTTATCAACTGAAACAATCCTTCAAAATCTCAAAATTTGCATACCAATCTAATTTACAATCACTTCAAATAGCTACTACAAGTCAAATATTGACTCAAATTTTCCAGATTTTGACACATTTAACTTGTTTTTATTCTTGGCCAGCGGAGGGCATCGATAACTGGTAAATATATCAAATTGTGAAGAAAAAATCAAGTAAAAGAATTACAACAATTAATTAAATCAATATCCGCTTCCAGTTTAGTTGAACATAATACTTTGGAGAATT
The DNA here is from genome assembly GCA_030761205.1 of Fremontodendron californicum. Classification (NCBI taxonomy): domain Eukaryota; kingdom Viridiplantae; phylum Streptophyta; class Magnoliopsida; order Malvales; family Malvaceae; genus Fremontodendron; species Fremontodendron californicum. Next base: position 42,588,191 of record JAULJL010000002.1, on the reverse strand, counting down.
CAGCATCAGTGTTGTCAAGGCGTGCGCTTAGGCGCGCCTACCCCTTGCACCTCAGCGTTAGATAACAAAAGCGCCTCAGACCCTTTAGGGTGAGGCTCATTTGATCAGGCGCTCTTTTTTATAAGGCGATAGGCATAAAAAAAATCCGCCTGATTGAAGTTCTCTTTTAACTTCTTTATTTTAACTTTTTTAATTAGATATACCTTTACTAGTAAGAAGGTGGTAGTATCAAACTCTCCACTTCTGAATATTTGAGTATTCAACAACAGATATGAGACCATAAGAAAATCATGCATATTGGAAAAAAAAATCTTTTTTGCATGTTTTGTAGATAAACTGGACCACTCTTTAGAGTTTATTATCATATATCTTAAGCTTATTATATATATATACATATATATACACAGACACACATACAAAAACACACATATATACATATTGTGCCTTACTTCACTCAGGCGGGCACTTGCGCCTAAGATAATATAAGGGTTCTAGCGCCTAAAGTGCGCCTTGCGCCTTTGACAACACTGTTCAACATGGTACCTAAGAAGGAATTTGCCTTCATTTCTGATTTCATCTCCAGCTCCGAAAGCTTTGCATCAATAAAGCCCACTATATTGTCCATGTCACAGAAGAACCCATGTAACGTAGAGATCTACATTGGCTATTTATGTTCCAATAACAGAATACCAAAGTGCTAATAAGCCAAAAATGGAACCTAAACAGATAATTATCAATGTCGGTATATGAGAAACAACTTTGCTAGCAGTAGAATTAGCAGGAAAATTTTCCAAATTCGAGCAGTTCAAAGGTGAAAAAGAAAAATCCTTCTGATAACTTTTGCCGGGATTGTTCGGACTTTGCCGTCATAAAATGGTAGTATTCTTCTCTTTTAAGCTGACTAGAAGCTTTAGAAATTTGAAATTAGAATAGTAGTTTAGCTTTGGGCTTGGAGAGTGTTAATGTCTTCAATTCAATGAAGTTCGAAGGTTTCTTTTTTTATTTTTGTTGCTAAATTTTTGTTTCAACCCGATTGAAACCCTCGCATCGCAGGTTAAATTAACCTTCTGTTATGAGTCGCTGATGATGTTCTGTAATTTTTGTATCACCCTTTTGAGTCTTTATAAATATTGATTTAGAAGAGAAAAAAAAAAAAGATAGATCCAGTGAAAAAGATGAGAGGATCAAAGATTTGCAGCTGATGTAGGCATGGCAATTGGCGCTGGTACTGATATAAATATACACTACAAAATTACAGATTTATAGGGACGAATTAAGGGGACAATTAAAGTTAAACGTCCCTGATGTTAAAACTTTAAAAGTTTTCAGGACGTTATATAAATTCATCCCTAACACATGATTCTAATCAGATTTGGGGACGACTAAAATGAAAAGAATAAAAAGTTTTCAGGACGTTATATACGCAGCATTCTATTATTCTACGAATGCTGTGAGAAGGGATAGCTTTTTAACTTCAAATTTCAAACAAATTAAAAATATGCATCTCATTTGTATTGAAGAGATCAAATTGGTTTACAGTGTTCAATCAAATACAACCGCAGATAAAGAAGAAATCTCACGACAATGACTTACATAAAAATTAATCTTTCTCTCATCAATGCCAATGCACATCACATACGGAATTAATCGAAATTAAAAGAAAAACAGAGAAATAATAATGACTTGAAAAGTCTCAAGCAACGGCGACGGCTTGCCCTTTTTGAGGCTCGAGGTTGTTCTTGGATTTGTTGTCGGCGAAGTCCTCGGCGTTGTAGATGACCGTAATGTAGAGAGAACAGCTTGGGCAACGGGCGATTTCCTCGCCAAGTTTTAGCTCTTCTTTCGTGATCTGGAATAGATCGCCGCACGGGCATGGATACGTAAACGCCTGCAACTCCTCGTTCCACTGCATGTCCTCTATCTCCACGTCGTCGTACGACATCGTTCAGGCTGATCAAAGTTGCAGGTTTTCTTTTTTGCGAGGTTGCGCAGAGTTTGTGAAGACGAGGACTATTTTGATTTTTGATGATTTGGGTTTTAGGGTTTGTTTATATAGCGACCTTTTTAGGTCGGTTTATGAGTTTATCTCGCGGGTCATGGTTTCCGGGGAAATTATAATCTGGTCCTTTGAGTTTTATGTATTGGCTATTACTTCCAATTATACATTTGGCATTATTCCTTCTTGATCCCCCGTTGTTTCTAAATTTAACAATTGAGCATGTAAGTTTTTGTAGGAAACTTCAATTCAGCTTCATTTTTTTTTTAGTATTTTCAAATCATCAAAATCATTGGAGCAAACTCCATGATTAAATACTTAAATTATGTTTGCAATAAATTTCACCAGTATGTTTGATAGTTTAAGCTAATTGTTGACAAAAAATTTCTCCCTTTCACTTAAACATTTAATTTTAAATGATACTAGCTTGAATAGCTATTTTTATATGAATTATTATTTAGGAAAAAAGAAACTATGATTTCAAATCTATAAAAATCATTTTATTATTTTCAAGCTCGATTAAATATTAGAAATCCAAATTGTACTTTCATCAAACTAATAAGTTGTTAAATATCAATAGGTAAGTTATCATTTTAATGTATTTTTTTTTTTTAATTTGTTTTGTCATCTCAAAAGTTTACTTCATTAAATTTTAATTTTTATAATCATATTTCTCAAAGTGTTATGTCATAATTAAAAATTGTATATGGAATTAAAAATACAAAAGGGCATTCAATTGCTCTCAAAAGCATTCCAATATTCTATTTCAATTTTGACAACTTTTGATTGCAATGGTTAGTGTCATTCCAAATGAATTCAACATTTTTTCAAAAAATGTTTTTTTTTTTTACTTATAAGTGATTGTTAATGGCACCTGTTGGATTTCAAAACACGTGAATTCAATGAATATACAAATTGATTAAATAAGTCAACAAAATTAAATAATTATAACTCTTGATTAACATATTTATAAATAGAGATATCAAAATTAATTTCAATTTTATCTAACTGAATATAAATCTTATTCTTCCCTCTCATTTTTTAAATATATTAAGTTTCTTATATATAATTTTATTTGCACAAAATAATGTATAGAAGAGATGATTTTGTCACTTATTAAAAAGTGTTTAATGATTTGATTTTAATAGTATAAATTGAAATCAAACAAAGATTCATTGTATCCTATGATTATTCGATTGACCTCATTGCATATCATAATTCATATAAGTCTAAAAAATGATCTTTACAGCACGCCTGATTTTATTTAAGCTCAATTATTTACAATTGGTCAATAAAAATCCTTTAAAAATATATTTTAAGTTGGAGGCTTGTTCAGGTTGAGGTAGTCTAAAAATATAAATGGGATGGACTTTGAAGTTCATTTATAAACATATTCATAAGCAAAACGATCATTTAAATTGGTTTTTTTAAGGTTTTAATAAAGTTATATATTATGTTATAATCTTAGTAGTCTCATTAACCATTTAAACAAAATATATCTATAAACATAAATCAATAGCTCTCTTATTGATTCAAGACTCAGAAGAGATTTTATTTTTAATCACAAAAAATGCATTTTTTTTTCTGCATAAAGCAACCACAATTTTGGTTATTAAGGATATAAAGTTTATAATTTGTGAATCAATTAAACTTGGCCGAAGAAAAAGGCTTTAAGTATAGAGAATAAAAATTAATGGGTATCTTATCATATTTTTATAATTTTACAGGACCTAGCAAAAAAGAAAAAGAAAAAACTACTGCTATACGCTATTAAAAAAGGAAAAAAAAATTAAAATAAAAGGAAGAAAAAACAAGAAAGACAAACGCCACAACGGAACCCATTCAAACGCTTCCGGTGGAGCAAACAAGCGCATAAGAGAAACGATCAAGAAATGCGAAGACATATATATCCGTACAACAATGATGCAAGGACTCCACCACCAACAACAGCAACTTGCGGCTCTCCTCGCCGCTGCTCTCCCCAAAGACACAACCGCCGCCGCAACCGCTTCCGCTACTTCTTCCTCCTCCACTGCCTCAACTACGACTCCCACAACAACATCAACTCCCACTGTTTCAACCAAATCCGACGAAAACGACTCAGCTCGTCTTGCCGCTATTAATTCTCTCCACCGCGCGATTCTTTACCCTCCTAACTCTATCCTCGTCGCTCACTCCGCTTCTTTCCTCGCCCAAGGCTTCTCTCAACTTCTTTCTGACAAGTATAAATCTCTCTCGCTCGCATTTAACTTTATTTGAATTTTAATATTATTTATGCTTACTTTTTTTTTTTCTTCGTTTTCTTATGTAATATCAATTTAGTCAATGAATTAGCAATGTTTGACTTCAAAGAAAAAAAAATTATTGTGTATGCTTGACCATTAAAATGTTAAATTTACAATTTAAAAGGATGCTTATAAACCCTAGATTATGAGTTTTGTAAGCACTGAGATCATGCTTCCAAATAAAAAGAAAAAGGAAAAACTGATTCTTAGAATATAGATTTATTTATAGTTTGGTGAAATTTGTGGCAAAAATGTGGTCAGGTCATACTCGGTGAGGCAGTCTGCTGCTATTGCATATGCTGCTCTTTGTGCGGTTGCATGTTCAATCCCTATAGGCTCAAGTGGAAGGCAAAACCATGTTATGCTCAGTAGTTTGGTGGATCGGTTCATTGGTTGGGCTTTGCCACTGCTTAGTAATATCAGTGCTGGGGACGGGACCACTGAACTGGCCTTGGAAGGTCTACGTGAGTTTCTTAGTGTTGGTGATGTGGGTGGGACTGAAAGATACGCTTTATCAATACTCAAAGCGTGCCAAGAACTTCTAGAGGATGAGAGGACCTCCTTGAGTTTATTACATCGGCTTCTAGGTGTTTTGACTTTGATCTCATTGAAGTTTTCGCTGTCCTTCCAACCGCATTTTCTTGACATTATTGATCTGCTTCTTGGGTGGGCATTGGTACCTGACCTTGCAGAATCTGACAGACGGGTTATTATGGATAGTTTCTTGCAATTTCAGAAGCATTGGGTGGGTAATTTGCAGTTCTCTCTGGGATTATTGTCCAAGTTCTTGGGAGACATGGACGTATTGCTTCAGGATGGGACACATGGAACCCCACAACAGTTTAGAAGGTTGCTTGCATTGCTTTCTTGTTTTTCTACAGTTTTGCAATCTACTGCATCTGGATTGCTGGAAATGAGTCTACTCCAACAAATAAGTGAACCTCTAAGCAAAATGCTTCCCCGGTTATTGGGATGTTTATCTGTTGTTGGAAAGAAGTTTGGATGGTCAAAATGGATTGAGGATTCCTGGAAGTGCTTGACTCTATTGGCAGAAATATTACGAGAAAGGTTTTCCACGTTTTATCCACTAGCTATTGACGTATTATTTCAGAGCTTGGGACTGGAAAATACTAGTCGACCTATTGGCGCTGGGAAGATCACCTCCTTTCAAGTTCATGGGGTCTTAAAAACTAATCTTCAATTATTATCTTTGCAAAAGCTTGGCCTCCTTCACTCATCTGTGCAGAAAATTCTTCATTTTGATGGAGCAATATCTCAGCTGCGCTTGCATCCAAATCATTTAGTCACTGGAAGTTCTGCAGCTACTTATGTCTTCTTGCTTCAACAAGGGAATGATGAAATAGTTCAACAGGCAATGACCTTGTTAACTGAAGAGTTGGAGCTGTTGAAGGGTATGCTTGGAAAAAAATTAGGTCATGGAGAGGAGGTTAATAGTGTGGGAGATTCTAGATCTTACTCAAAACTTGAGTTGTTTGCATTGATTAAATTTGATTTGAAAGTTCTGTTAGCTTCCGTTTCCTTGTCTGGATGTAACAGTTTGATTGTCCAACCAAAGATTGCCACCTTGTATCTTCAAAGGTCAGAAAATTTGGTTTCTTTTATCATTGAGAAGCTGAATCCTTTCGAATTACCTATTCAGTTTTGTGTGGAATTGCAAGTCAATGTTATTAAGACATTGGATAGGTTAAGTATGGTTAAATTCTTGAGCAAGTGTTCCATAAGAAATCAAAGTGGCAACATACCTTTTGGGGATGTTGCTGCTGAAAAAGTCCTTAATAGTAATAGTTTCAGAGATGTTCATTCAGTTGTGATTATTGAGTATTTAAGGGAGTGTGGCACGCTTCTTGTTAAAGCTCTCCATGTTTCTTCTCCTCTTGCAGTTAAAGTAGTAGCTTTGGAATGGGTACAAAGATTCTGTGAAAATCTCATTTCCATCTTTGAGAGTGCAAATATGAAAACGAATTTCTATGAAGAATTGGGATATGTTTCTCTTTTCGGAGATTTGATTTTCTCTATTTTGGAGGCTGCATTTGACAGGGAACCAAAGGTCAGGTTACATGTCACATTATCTTTGGAGCTGCTTTTGCAAGCAAGGTTGATGCACCCCTTGTACTTTAATTCTGTTAGTGATGTGGTCCTAGAAAAGCTTGGTGATCCAGATGCTGACATTAGAAATGCATATGTTAGGCTTTTATCTCATGTCTTGTTGACTACAATGTATGCATATGGTATACATGATATTGGAGCATTTAGCAATTCCAGGCCTCGAGCTCTTATGTTAGGCAATAGTTCAAACTTGTCTTGGAAGCAAGTATTTGCCTTAAAGCAGCTGCCTCAACAACTTCACTCGCAGCAACTTGTTTCCATTTTGAGTTACATTTCACAACGATGGAAAGTGCCTCTTTCTTCTTGGATCCAACGGCTTATTCATACATGTACGAGCTCAAAGGACAACATTTTGGGACAGCTTGAGGAAACTGGGATTTTAGGTGCAAATGATCTATGTTTGGATATAAAAATGGAAGAAGATGTTCTTGAAAAACTTTGCTTTGTTAATAACCTGGCTGGTGCTTGGTGGGCCATACATGAGGCAGCTAGATATTGTATTTCTACTCGCCTACGAACTAACCTTGGTGGGCCTACTCAAACTTTTGCAGCATTGGAGCGGATGCTTTTGGATATTTCACATGTGCTACAGCTTGACAGTGAACAAAATGATGGAAGCTTAAGTATAATAGGTTCTTCTGGCGCACACTTGTTGCCCATGAGGTTATTGTTGGATTTCGTTGAGGCTCTAAAGAAAAATGTATATAACGCATATGAGGGATCTGCTGTTTTACCATCTGTTGGTCGACAGAGTTCATTGTTTTTTCGAGCAAACAAGAAAGTATGTGAGGAGTGGTTTTCTCGTATATGTGAGCCAATGATGAATGCTGGATTGGCGTTACAATGCCATGATGCTACCATTCAGTACTGCACTTTGCGGTTGCAGGAGCTTAAAAATCTGGTGATGTCAGTTTTTAAAGAGAAGTCTCAGGCTCAGGTAACTGAAAACCTTCATAACATGAGGGAGAAATATATTGGAGATGTCTTGAGGATTGTACGGCACATGTCATTGGCTCTATGCAGGAATCATGAATCAGAGGCTCTAATTGGTCTACAGAAATGGGTTTCACTGACCTTTTCTCCACTACTTTTGGATGAAGATCAGTCAATGAATCACAGTGGCATAGTTGAACCTTTCCAGTGGATAACTGGGCTTATATATCAGGCAGAAGGTCAATATGAAAAGGCTGCCTCTCATTTTGCTCACTTGTTACAGATTGAGGAGTCACTCAGTACCATGGGTTCTGATGGTGTACAGTTTTCCATTGCACGTATTATTGAGAGTTATACAGCTTTATCTGACTGGAAGTCTCTGGAATCTTGGCTTTTAGAGTTGCAAACACTTCGGGCGAAATATGTTGGAAAGAGTTATTCTGGTGCTTTAACTATGGCTGGCAATGAAATGAATGCAATTCATGCATTGGCACGTTTTGATGAGGGTGATCTTCAGGCTGCATGGGCATACTTGGATTTGACGCCAAAATCTAGCAGTGAACTCACACTTGATCCCAAACTAGCCTTGCAAAGGAGTGAGCAGATGCTTTTGCAGGCATTGCTTCTTCAGATTGAGGGAAATCTGGACAAGGTGCCACATGAATTACAAAAGGCCAAGTCAATGCTGGAGGAAATGTTGTCTGTTCTGCCACTTGATGGATTAGCTGAGGCTACTGCATGTGCCACACAGTTGCATTGCATCTTTGCATTTGAAGAAGGCTATGAACTAACGGGCAGCCAAGGGAAATGCCAGGAGCACATGGGCAGCCAAGGCAAATCCAAACTAAGTCAGTCTGTTTTAAGTTCGTATTTGTGGCCGTTGCAGCCTTTAATTAAAGGAATTCATCAAGATTGTAACCCTTGGTTGAAAGTTCTCCGAGTTTATCGAACTATTTCCCCTACTTCTCCAGTTACCTTAAAGCTTTCTATGAATTTGATGAGTTTGGCTCGTAAACAAGGAAATCTGATGTTGGCAAACTGTCTGAACAACTATTTGAGAGATCATGTGTTGAGTTGCTCTCAGGAGGGATACCGTAATTTGCTAAACTCGAATTTGCAATATGAGGGAATCTTGCTAATGCACGCTGAGAACAAGATTGAGGACGCTTTTGCAAATATTTGGTCATTTCTTTGTCCTTGTTTGTGTTCTTCATCATTTATAGTTAATGATGTTGATGATGGTTTGTTGAAGGCAAAGGCTTGCTTGAAACTTTCAAATTGGTTGAGACGGGATTATTCCAGTTTGAGTTTTGAAAATATTGTTCTCAGGATGCTAGCGGACTTAAATGTGGCTAATGTTTCTTCTAGTGGCACAAGTGGACATTCTTTCAGTGATGAGAACTTAAGCTCTAAATGGAGCTTAGATGTTATTATTGAGGAAATAGTGGGTACAGCTACAAAATTATCCACTCAACTTTGCCCGACAATGGCCAAGTCATGGATTTCTTATGCTTCTTGGTGTTTCGGTCAGGCCAAGAGCTCTGTTGTTAACCAGCGTAAAGAGGGTCTTCAGTCGTGCTCTTTTTCTCCTATGCTGGTTTCAGAGCTTGCACCTAAAAGATTCAAGATGACTGAGGATGAGATCCAAAGAGTGGAATCTGTTATACTGCCACTTTTTCAGAAGAGGGATAATATTGACCATGTAGATGATGGAGCAGAACAGTGGAGTTTTTGCTCTGATCCTGCAGAAATTTTGAGAACCAACAATCCTTCAAAGACTTTGGTGCCGCAAGTAGTGGATATGATGGAGTCTGCTGCTGGAGCACCTGGTGCAGAAAACTCTGGTGGTGAAAGGCTTTCTGCCACTTTAACTTCTCAGTTGCTGAGTTCTTTACAACTTGCAAATATTGGTGTAGAAGAAACATATATAACATATGTAATTGATAAGTTGATTGATGTTTGGTGGTCGTTGAGGAGGAGAAGAGTCTCCCTATTTGGGCATGCAGCTCATGGTTTCATAAAATATCTTTTATATTCGTCTACCAAGCTTTGTGATGGTCGGTTGTCTGGTGATGGTTGTCGGTCCCAGAAACAAAAAGCTGGCAGCTATACCCTGAGAGCTACATTATATGTCTTGCACATTCTTCTCAACTATGGATTAGAGTTAAAAGACACACTTGAACCTGCTCTTTCAACAGTTCCTCTGTTGTCATGGCAGGTGAGCAGCTGTTTCTAGTTTCTCCCTTCCCATTTCCGTTTTCATCAAAATTATTTATTAACATTACATTTATCTTTGTAGGATGTTACACCTCAATTGTTTGCTAGATTGAGTTCACATCCTGAGGAAGTCGTCCGGAAGCAAATAGAGAGCTTATTAATGATGTTAGCCAAGCTTTCTCCTTGGTCTATAGTGTACCCAACGCTAGTTGATATAAATGCTTATGAAGAGAAGCCCTCTGAGGAGCTTCAGCACATACTCGGCTGTTTGGTAATTTAAAATTTCTTCATTTAGTGCATTATAAGATTTCGAAAACTGTTATGTTACTATGCTGCAAGATTTTTGATGCATAACTATTTTATTGTACCTGTCATTTTGGGTAAAGGGTAGATATGCATGTTAGAGTATGGGCATAAAGTATAGTAATGCCTACCACCGGATTTTTTAAGTACCGAAGAGAAAGAAGGTACGGTAATGCATTATGCATCTGTTCTAACTCTAATCCTCTTTCGTTTTTGTGATTCACATCATAATTTTCAAAAACACAGTTATGTTATGGTTGCTGCTTGCCATTTGTCAAAGTGTTTCAAAATTTTGCTTGTTTGTCCTGTCTATTATGCTTCATGCCTACCTATTTATTTGCAATATTAAAAATTCACCTGGGATATTCTGCATACAGTCACATTGATGTAAATGAACATGTTGCTCTTAAACAAAGTTGTTTGCACCTGTTTATAGCACATATTGCTTTATAGATTTTCTTAATACCTTTATCTTAAACATGCTTCTTTCTTGAGATTTGAATTTATGGGAGCCATATCTATGCCAATTTTGCACTCTAAATGTATGATAACACGTGACAAAGGTTTTAAGTAGGTGATTAATGGGATTAGCTATTGAAAGTCGCATGGAAATGAATCAGATTTGAAAAGTGAATGAGATAACTCTTTATGAGTGTCTCAATGCTTCTTTGCTGATCAAATGCATATGTATTAGTGTAAAATTAAGCATTTTGTCTTGTTAATCCTTTTTGCTTATATGCCCATAGACTTTTTGTTCTCTTGGTGCTTTGTTACCTTTGATTTAGTTTTGTTGAATCATGAGTTGCTAGGTTAAAGCATCATATACAAATTTTAAGGCATAAATTTGCTGCATACAGAGAGAGCTTTATCCAAGATTAATTCAGGATGTTCAACTCGTGATTAATGAGCTTGGAAATGTGACTGTTCTTTGGGAGGAACTATGGCTGAGCACTCTTCAAGATCTCCACATGGGTAAGCTTAGCCTCAGAAGGGTTTCTTCTGCTAAGTAACCGTTTTGTTTGTATATGCATTCCTACAATCTATCATGTTTCAAATTGAAGTCAGACTTTTTCCCATCATTTATATTTTGTGTAAACATGAATGGCGGTCTATAACATGCATATCCTGAAACTGTATATGTGACATATGAGGTGCATCTAACTAGATGTAATTTGATATTTCAATTTATCAGTTGTACATAGCCATTTTCAGATTAGTTATTGCTAGCATGTATGTTTATTGGTCTTTGCCCATACTTCTTTTTGTCTTTTATTTTGCTGGTTCATTTCCTCTCCATGTTGACTGAGTTTACTTTCAGATGTAATGAGGCGTATAAATGTTCTGAAAGAGGAAGCTGCACGAATTGCAGAGAATGCTACTCTTAGCCAGAGTGAGAAGAACAAGATAAATGCTGCTAAATACTCAGCTATGATGGCTCCCATTGTTGTCGCTCTGGAACGCCGTCTAGCTTCAACTTCTAGAAAGCCTGAGACACCTCATGAGTTATGGTTCCATCATGAGTATAAAGAGCAGTTAAAATCTGCCATTTTAAGCCTTAAGACTCCTCCAGCATCTGCTGCTGCACTTGGAGATGTCTGGCGGCCATTTGACAATATTGCTGCATCCCTAGCATCTTATCAGAGGAAATCTTCAATTTCTTTAGGGGAAGTTGCACCACAGCTGGCTAAGTTATCATCCTCTGATGTTCCAATGCCTGGTCTTGAAAAGCAAGTCACAGCATTTGAATCTGACAGAGGTCTCACTTCAACTCTACAAGGAATTGTCACAATTGCTTCTTTCTCGGAACAGGTTACTATCTTATCAACCAAAACGAAACCAAAGAAACTTGTTATTCTGGGTTCAGATGGTAAAACATACACATATTTGTTGAAAGGGCGTGAAGATTTGCGTCTTGATGCTAGAATCATGCAGCTGTTGCAAGCTATAAATAGTTTTCTGCATTCATCTTCTGCTACTAATAATTTGCTTGGTATTCGCTACTATTCTGTGACTCCAATCAGTGGTCGGGCAGGTCTAATCCAATGGGTGGATAATGTAATAAGCATATACAGCATCTTTAAGTCTTGGCAAAACCGTGTCCAGCTTGCACAACTTTCTGCACTGGGTGCTGGAAGTGCAAAAAGTTCTGTTCCTCCTGTTCCCCGGCCAAGTGATATGTTCTATGGAAAAATTATTCCTGCACTCAAGGAGAAAGGCATCAGGAGAGTAATTTCCAGAAGAGACTGGCCTCATGAAGTCAAGCGTAAAGTTCTTTTGGATCTTATGAAGGAGGTTCCTAAGCAGCTTCTGCATCAAGAACTTTGGTGTGCAAGTGAAGGGTTCAAAGCCTTTAGCTCAAAGTTGAAGAGGTATTCTTCATTTCTTTCAGTAAAAGTCTTGCTATCCAGAAAGCTTCAATCAGCCACTCTTGAAAATCCACTTAACTTATATCAAGAAGAAACTAAATACCGCATTTGTAGGCTTTTTCCCTTTAAATCATAAAATCTTACACCCAGAAACTTTTTAATTGCAACCATTATTAAACTCATGTAAAACAATTTAAGAAAGCACCTGAATACCCTTATTTACAGAAGAACAGAGTGTAACCTCATGAATAGTTGTGTGAACATTAACCATAAAATTTACGTGATTATAAATTTACCTCCAAAACAAGAATCATAAGTATAAAACACTAATCACTAAGATACTCAAAAATTGAGCCATTAAATGAACCTATTGAGTCAATGGATGTTTAATTTCTGGCCAGAAAGCCATGTTTGGTCTAAATCTAAATGTTCTTCCCGGTGCTGTAGTTCCAGAAAAGGATTGATGTGCATTTCACCATCAATTTTAATGTTTTTGCAATGGTAGCTTGAATAGTATGTCTGGCAGTCTTCTAGCAAAGAGAACATAATAGAAAATCCCCTTTTGATGTTATATGGCTTAAGAGTTGATGAAGGCATTTGATATTATTTATTGTCAAATCAGTCGTTCTGAAGTTATTAGAAGTGCTCGTGTAATGTGCTTCATGTGAATGGTATGATTATTGATGGTAAACTGAAGTTTGCTGTTATTCTACCCTTTTTTTGAAGATTCAATTGCCATTCTAATTGGAATAGTTGTCATCTCATGTAAATAGAACTGGTTCTAATATAATTAGTAACAGTTGGGACTTGAAATTATATATAATTTCTCTTGATGGTGATGCATGCTTCTGTTAGTATTGTGGTAAATAGTGGAACATTTAAACGTATGTTTTGTTCTCCTCTTGTAGGTATTCTGGAAGTGTTGCAGCCATGAGTATGGTCGGTCACATTCTGGGCCTTGGTGATAGACATTTGGATAACATCCTTATGGATTTCAGTAGTGGGGATGTGGTGCATATCGATTACAATGTTTGTTTTGATAAAGGGCAAAGACTAAAAGTCCCAGAGATTGTTCCATTTCGTCTAACCCAGACAATTGAGGCTGCTTTAGGGTTGACCGGTATAGAAGGTACCTTTAGAGCAAATTGTGAGGCAGTTGTCAGTGTTCTAAGGAAGAATAAGGATATACTATTGATGTTACTGGAAGTATTTGTATGGGACCCGCTTATAGAATGGACACGTGGAGATTTTCATGATGATGCTGCAATTGGTGGTGAAGAAAGAAAGGGCATGGAGTTGGCTGTTAGCTTGAGTTTATTTGCATCTCGAGTGCAAGAGATTCGTGTTCCCTTGCAGGTTCTTATTCATTAAAATACTGTAGCTTGCATGTGCCTTTGATTTATTATTTATTATTTTGATGCTGGCTAGACTTGGAAGCATGATTGGCTCTATTTGCCACAACTTGCTTGTTATTTAGCCTGTGTAATGTCTTCATGGCCACTTTACTGCAGCATTTCCTATTTTTGGCATTATTTTGAAAGTTAATATCCTGAATTGGGTTAGGATTTTAATCAGTCTGATAATCTATTGTTTACTTGCATTGCATGAACTGTTTAGTTGCCTCTATTGTGGAAATTATTTGGAGATTTTACAGTTTTTGGCGTCTCTCAATTATTATCAGGAACATCATGATCTTTTGTTGGCTGCATTTCCAGCTGTTGAATCTGCTCTTGAGGTAAGGATTATCACCTGCAATTATTTCTAACAAGTTTTTTTTTTTTTTTTTTTAACTTGAAGTTTTGATTGTTGAACTCATATTTTTCAGAGGTTCAGAGATGTTCTGAATCAATATGAGCTTGTCTCTGCTCTTTTTTATCGAGCTGACCAGGAGCGATCTAGTCTTATTTTACACGAGACATCTGCGAAGTCAATTGTTGCTGAAGCAACTTGTAATTCAGAGAAAATTCGTGCATCATTTGAAATCCAAGCTCGAGAGTTTAATCAAGCAAAGAACGTGGTAGCCGAGAAAGCTCAACAAGCTACAACTTGGATTGAGCAGCATGGAAGGATCCTTGATGCTTTACGAGGCAATTTAATTCCTGAAATAAGTGCCTGCATAAATCTCAGTGGTATGGCGGATGCTCTGTCTCTAACATCTGCTGTTCCTGTAGCTGGCGTTCCGTTGACTATAGTACCTGAGCCCACACAAGCCCAATGCTATGATATAGACAGGGAAGTTTCTCAGCTTATATCCGAGTTGGACCGTGGACTCTCTTCTGCAGTAATGGCACTTCAAGCCTATTCGTTAGCTTTACAAAGAGTACTACCTTTAAATTACCTCACAACCAGCACAGTGCATGGCTGGGCACAAGTACTGCAACTATCTGCAAATGCTGTTTCTTCTGACATCCTTTCTCTAGCGAGAAGGCAGGCTGCTGAACTGATTGCAAAAGTACATGGTGATAATCTTGAGTTTATGAAAAGCAGTCATGATGACCTTTGTTTTAAAGTGGAGAAGTATGCAGTAGAGATTGGGAAAGTTGAGGAAGAGTGTGCTGAGCTAGTGAACTCAATTGGCTCAAAGACTGAATCAAAAGCTAAGGATCGACTCATGTTTGCTTTCATGAAATACATGCAATCTGCTGGTCTTGCTAGGAAGGAAGATGCTAATTCTTCTCTGCAATCTGGAGACTCAAAATATGATGGCACAAGGGCTTCAAGAATGCGAGAGGACCTGGAAGAAAAGAAAGACAAGGTTTTATCTGTTCTGAGTATAGCTGTGCGTTCATTGTATGATGATGTTAAGCATAAGGTTCTTGAAATATACAGTCATTCTGGTAGGGCTCAAAATGAGAACAGTCAGCTACAATCTGATCTTGGTACTGTCTTCTCTGAGTTTGAAGAGCAAGTGGAGAAATGCATACTTGTTGCTGGGTTTGTAAATGAACTATGGCAGCAAATTGGTGGAGACATTCCAGGTGTAGATAGAGATTTATATTATTCAAAGTATTATTCTGAAGGAAACTGGGCTTCAATATTCAAAACCATTTTACTTTGCTGTAAAAATTTGATTGGGGAAATGACTGAAGTTGTTTTACCAGATGTAATGAGGTCTGCTGTTTCATTCAATACAGAAGTTATGGATGCATTTGGATTTATCTCACAAATAAGAGGATCTATTGACACTGCATTGGAGCAGCTAGTCGAAGTTGAATTAGAGAGGGCATCCTTGGTTGAACTAGAACAAAACTACTTTGTTAAGGTTGGCCTCATTACTGAGCAACAGTTGGCTCTTGAAGAAGCTGCTATGAAGGGTCGGGATCATCTATCTTGGGAAGAAGCAGAGGAGCTGGCCTCTCAAGAAGAATCTTGCAGGGCACAGCTGGAACAACTCCATCAAACTTGGAATCATAGAGACATGCGAACTTCTTCTCTCATAAAGAGAGAATCTGAGATTAAAAATTCCTTGGTTTCTTGTGAACAGCATTTTCAGTCTCTAATTAGTGGTGATGACTTTAGAGAGACCCATCATTCAAAAAGCCAAGTTCTACTGGCCATCTTAGTTAAACCCTTCTCTGAGTTGGAATCAGTTGATAAAGCATTATCTTCATTGAGTAGCTCTGTTGCTCCTCGTTCAGATGAAATTCCTAATTTAGTGGACTTTATGAGTTCTGGACACTCTGTATCAGAGTGTGTTTGGAACTTTGGAGCTTTATTGAACAACCATACCTTCTTTATTTGGAAAATAGGTGTTCTGGATTCTATCCTTGATTCATGCATGCATGACGTGGCTTCATCAGTGGATCAAAATCTAGGATTTGAACAGCTTTTTGATGTTGTTAAGAGAAAACTTGAAATTCAACTTCAAGATTATCTTGGTCGCTATCTCAAAATACAAATTGCTCCTGCTTTACTATCTTGGTTGGATAAAGAAAATGAACATTTGAAGCTACTGATAGAGGGAGCAAAGGAACCCAGTACTGATCTGGTAAGGAAGGATGTTGAGGCTGTTAAAAGGGTCCAGCTTATGCTTGAGGAGTACTGCAACACGCATGAAACTGCTAGAGCAGCAAGGTCAGCAGCTTCTGTCATGAAAAGGCAGGTGAATGAGCTCAAAGAAGCTCTTCGCAAGACTACACTAGAGATTGTGCAAATGGAATGGATGCATGATGTTGGCTTGACCCCTTCACATAATAGTAGGATCCTGTTCCAGAATTTTTTTTCTAGTGACGATGAACTGTATCCCATTGTTCTAAACTTTAGTAGACCTAAGTTGCTGGAAACTATGCAATCTGTTTTATCAAAAGTAGCTCGGTCAATAGAGGGCCTACAATCATGTGAGCACACTTCTCTTCTAGCAGAAGGGCAGCTTGAGAGAGCAATGGGATGGGCTTGTGGTGGACCAAATTCCAGTGTAACGGGAAATTCTTCAGCCAAGGCATCTGGAATTCCCCCCGAATTCCATGACCACCTGATGAGACGCAGGCGTCTGCTACAAGAAGCAAGAGAAAAGGCGTCAAACATTGTCAAAATTTGCATGTCAATATTAGAGTTTGAGGCATCGCGGGATGGTATTTTTCAGATCTCTAGAGAGGGGTATGCATTGAGCACTGGTGGTGATAGCAGGACATGGCAGCAAGCTTACTTCAATGCACTAACAAAATTGGAAGTTACCTATCATTCTTTTACACGTGAGTTTCCCATATTAATGGATGCTTGAATGATTTAATATGAATTATACTTCTAAATGGGTGGTTACTATGGTCTTTTGACTCATCATAGGTATTGAACAAGAATGGAAGCTTGCTCAAAGCAACATGGAAGTTGCTTCTAGTGGCTTATATTCTGCAACTAATGAACTATGCATTGCCTCCCTTAAAGCAAAATCCGCCTCAGGTTACATCTCCTTTCTTCATCAACTTATATATTTAATCATCTGCATGCATTTGCATGTGTGAAACTCAAAGATAAGCATGCCTATCTATTTTTCTTCTGCATATGCATTTATGGTTTTCACCTGAAACATTCATCTTTTTTCAGGTGATTTACAAAGCACTGTTCTTGGAATGAGAGATTGTGCATATGAAGCCAGTGTTGCTTTATCTGCATTTGCTCTTGTATCTAGGGGTCATACTGCTTTAACTTCTGAATCTGGTTCAATGCTGGAAGAGGTATTGTTTTTACTTTTTCTTTAAGGTCTATAACAATCGAAAGATGCTCTCTAGGTGGGTCATAAAGCTTCACCAGTTTGTACCAATGGCTTTGGTTTAAAACCTTTCTTCATCCTATTGAATGAAAAATACCAACATTAATTGTGTTGTTCATTTATTTAGTTTCCTGTCTTTGATTTTTAAGGTGTTTTTGTAGTTTCATTATGGTTGGTATCACATATTAGGACTTGTAGAGTGATTCTTTTTTTAGTGTCTGTGTTCCTGAACTTTTGTTTTTGAAAGTTAGAAGGATTTATTAATGTAACTCAATTACAAAAATCCTTCAAGAATGAAGAGCCCATAGAAGCACGCCAGAGAACAATTTGAGACCCACACCCCATATTTCATACCAATTCCCTAACATTAACCCCTTGACACTAAAACAAAACAGTAAGGCATCCACACCTTAACAAAGCAATGGTATCGAGGGCCATTTTGACCAACATGTCTTGCGCACAAAGTCCTCTTAGATAAGACAAAACCAAGGAATTATCCAATTCCACCCAAGACCATAAGAACATCCCCAACAAAGACATCAAGGTAAACAATCTCAAAGCTAAAACAGCAACAGTTTGCATGTTTGCTGTCTACATATTATGCCTTGTATAGCTTTGCCTACAAAATTGGAGAATCATGGCTTTAATTAAGGCATGGTAGGCAGAAAAGTAGAAATATATTTCAAGATTATTTATATAAGCAATTGGTTCCTGTTTGTAACTTGAGAAAAACTCTGCACTGACCCCATTGCCTCAAGAAATCAAATAATTATAGAAGTGAAAAGAATAAAGTTGCTATCCATTGCGAGAACTTTGGTTATTTTTGGTGTTGCTTTAAAGTTAAGTGTGTCTTTTGGTTTATTAGCTAGTCACGTCACCAAAAAGTACTCTTTGTAGAGCCCTTTCTTCTTTTGTCTCTTTTGCAACTTATGCTGTTACATTCTCTTCTGAAATCTAACTAAAGGAATTCCCTTTTTGTTCTCCTTGATGCTCCCCTCTGTCTGATGTTATTAAGCTTCTCTTTAGGTTTTGGCAATAACTGAAGATCTGCATGATGTTCACAATCTGGGAAAGGAGGCTGCAGCTGTACACCATTCTCTTATGGAAGATCTTTCAAAGGTTCCCATCTTTTGACTCATCTCTGTAGTTTGCTCGACTGTGTACTTTCTTTGTAATGATAGGTGTTTGTGTTTAGCTGCCTTGATTCAGTTTGTCTTTTTCATGAAATTACATAACTTCGTCAAAGTTCTGCTGATCTAGAGTCTCTGTGGTTTGACAACTATATTACTCTTTGTTTTGATGTTGTAGCAGGCAAATGCAATCCTTCTTCCACTAGAATCAGTTTTATCCAAGGATGTCTCAGCTATGACTGAAGCTATGGCTAGGGAGAGAGAGACCAAGATGGAAGTATCTCCAATACATGGACAAGCCATATACCAGTCTTATGGCTTAAGAGTTAGGGAGACTTTCCAGACCTTCAAGCCTTTGGTGCCATCACTTACCTTTTCTGTGAAGGAACTACATTCTTTGTTGACCAGACTTGCACGAACTGCCAGTCTCCATGCTGGCAACCTGCATAAAGTAAAATCCAGTTTCAATATTAATAATAGTTTAGATTATATGAACTATAGCATGACATATTGATGATACCAAGACTAATAATTATGCTTGCTCTCTCTCTCTCTCTCTCCAGGCTCTTGAAGGACTAGGTGAAAGCCAGGAAGTAAAATCACAGAGCATTAGTTTGTCAAGGCCAGATCTTGCTGGTGATGCCACTGAATTTGATGAAAGAGGGGGAGAGAGCATCTCGACATTAGGCAGTGGGAGCCCCAAAGATCTTGTTGGTCTAACTGGGCTTTCTTTGCAAGATAAAGAGTGGATATCACCACCAGATAGCATTGGCGATAGCAGTGTGGAATCTAGCATTACCTCAAATGGTACTAGTCTTTCAGATGGCATCAATAATCCAGTAGAGATGATGGAAAAGATTTGGCTTGATTCTAGTCAGAAAAAGGCTAACGATGGTCAAAATTTTGTTCCATCTTCTCAAAGCGAATATGGTGAAATCTCACATTGTGGGCAGAGAATGTCCAAGAACATGGAGGTGAACAATACTGATACTTATAAAGTGAAATCAGCAACTGATGAGACCGATGAACATCTGAAAGCTGTTCCCTCAGTGAATGATGAAGCTGTAAGTGCTCCTCTTGAATCTACGCAACCTTCGAACAAGGTGAACTTGGATGTGAAAGTTCAGGGTAAGGATGAAGTATCCACATTAGGCAAAGTTGAGGTTGATGATGAGAGTCAGGAAGTTCCTGTTCCTAGCACACACACTGCCAGTCGTATAGCAAGGGGTAAGTGTAAAATCTAACTTATTGAACCGTCTACTGATTTGTTTTTTCTTTTATTGTCACTTTCTATAAAATTTGAGTACTCTAGAAACAGAGGTTGGTTTGGTTCTTGGAACCATGATTAGGAACTGCCCTCTTATTAGTTATGTTGATGATTTTGTGTCAAACATGCTGGTGTACTGAATGTAACTCTGGGTTTTTCATCCATTCTATAAGCTGCTAAAGGACAGCATCTTGAGCACTACATAAATCACCAAGTTTTCCCTGCAAACTCAAAAGGACCTCCTGATTGCCTCAGTATGCTAGTTGCACTTGGCACTATATTTTGCCCTTGTCCACAGTTGCTGTTTTCCATAGCTTTCATCCAACTTGAGATCTCAATATTGAAATGTTTGTTTTGATTGACGAGTAGAATAAGAATTTATTAGGGGGAACAATGTGAAATATAAATTGCACGATATGAAATCTAACATGGGGTTTTTTTAATGTGATTTTTCCTCTCTTTTAATATTTCAAGATGCTACTGCTTTGCCATAGATTTTGTTAAATCGATCTAGGTGCCTCTTTGCTTGCTTTGGTTTTTTGGTTTTTACTAGATACTAACTATTAATCTTCCACTAACTAGAGAAAAATTCTTAATTTGTTATGGCTTTCTTCTTCACTCCCTCCACCCCCTTTTTTCTCTCTTTCCAGGATACTTTGTGAGCTTTTAGTTTAAGAAACTTGTTAGAAGGAATTAGAATTTTCTGTATTTACTTCCATTGGTGTAACCTTTTTCTGCCTGCAGGTAAAAATGCTTATGCAATGTCAGTCCTAAGACGTGTTGAAATGAAGTTAGATGGACGAGACATTACGGAGAAAAGGTATCTACTTCCTTTTGAGACTGGAAATTGGTATCAAGTGAAATATGTATTAACAGCCAGTTATTTTGTACCTCTTCAGGGAAATTAGCATTGCAGAGCAAGTGGATTATCTACTTAAGCAAGCTACTAGTGTTGATAATCTTTGCAGCATGTATGAAGGCTGGACGCCATGGATTTGAACTCATTTAAGTCTTTGTATTCTAGCATCAATTGCAAATGATCTTCGCAAGTTGGTGTCAACTATTGGAGGTTTACTTCAATTACTTGTCATGTTGGCTGACTAGGCTTCAATCTTGAGCTTTAATAGAAGGGAGCCATCAGAACTATTTCCTCATCTACGATGCATCTTTTGGCTTAAAAAGAGAAGCCTGGTCCCACCTTGCAGAACAGAATGAGCCCATTGCCACTTCTTGAGATGAAGGGCATGCTCCAACCCTGTTTCAGAATATATTTCAACAGGAGGTGCTATAGCATCAAATGTGGATAGCTATGTTGAGGTTTTGAGCTGGAGTTTATTTTGGCTCTCTGCCTCCTCTGCTTCAGAGCCCGAGGAAGTTGCGGCAACTTTGGACATCATTTAGAAGGGAACTTTGATGAAAGCCTTTAATTTTAGCAGTCTATAACCTTATACGTGGAGCTGCAGGATAGAAGCCATACATTGTGGTCTCAAGATGGTCTCCTCTTGACATGGAGATTAGCTTCATGATTTCTGAAGACAGGCAGAATGCAAACCAACGAAGCCAAAATTTCAAGATTCAGAATCATTTTAACTGTATATACCACCTCGATAGATTGATCTTTATATGTAAATTTTACAGTTACTGATAATTATTACTATATTCTTTGCAACAATTACTTCCCTTATTTATGGTTCATGTTTTTATATGGATATAAATGGGTACCTCAAGGTTATTATAAATGCAATTCACTTAGAAGAAATAGTAAACAAAGGTAAATAAAATAAGTAAACGGATGATGCAGCGGTTTTGAAATATCTTTGTAAAGACGAAAAATATGGTGGCTTTAGCCGACCAAAAGGCAAAAGGATACAAACAATGCACAGTATGTGTGCGCCGCTGACAAACAACCGAAAAACCATCAAACAACTTCCTTATATAAACGCCAAGTAACAGTTAACCCACTTCGCATCCCAAAATATCAACCCCAGAAAAATCTTGAAATATCTCAAAAACGCTTCCAAAATATCTTCCATTGCTTTACCCTTTTTGTTGTGTAGCTATGTCTGCGCTCGTGGATATATGGACTAATGAGCTTGCCAAGGATTAAGTACTCACATAATCAATCAAAAGTAATTTAGTTTTTATATCGTAAAAGTGAAAGAAAAAAAAATTATATAATTGAAATAGATGTAAATAAATAAAATTGATAAAAATATTAATGAAAAATTGTTAAAATATTAATGTGAATTCGTAAAATTTAACAAAATTAATGATTTGAAATATATCTAAATCTGTTAAATTTTACGAGTAAACATTAACATTTTAATGGTTTTTCATTAAAATCGTTATCAATTTTATTTATTTGTAACTATTTCAATTATATAAGATTAAATTACTCACTTTTACCATACATAAATTAATTTATTTTTTTCAATACTATGTGGGCACTTGTACCGCTTGCCAAGCTACCAGAAAAGACCCTTTTCTCTAGTGGTTCCAGCCACGTAGTTCGATCACAAGAAAAGAGCTCGACTGAGGTAGCACGAGCTTTTGTTAGCACAGTCATGCGAGTCAACTCTCTTGTACTGCTCTGCTAAGAGGGTTCTGGCTCCATGCTTGTTCAATGCTTTAGCCCACAACTTGGATTTTGTTCTTCATATCCGCCTTCTATTTACTGATGTTTATGGGTTTCAAAATTTATGGTTTATGAAAAGCTTACTGCAATAAGATTCTACGGTTTTGATTGAAACAAATGAAAGGACTTCGTTGATTGAGGTTCTGACAATGACAGAAACAATGTTAAATATCTTTGCTGATATTTTCTGATTGATGTGCTATTATTGTCTTCTCACAAACTCTGAAACTGGCCAAACATAATAAACACAGGCAGAACCAGACCATGGCAATGAGAGAGACTTGACTTGAAGAGTCTGATTCCTCAAATAAAACTCCACTCCAAAAGAAAAGAAAGAATAATTTATTATTGGTTCATACACTGAATATATAATAAAAAAAAAATCTGAAGGGTTGGACGACTTTCCAATTTCATTGACACTTTGTCAGATCAACAGGGCAGCAAATTTTCTCAGTGTGATTTTCTTCCCCTGAGACGACTCAAGTTGAATTGTAAAATTGAAGCCAATAGAGCTGCAACGTAAAGCCTCCAGTGACCAGTGGAAAAACTAGAATCTGCCGCATTATATGATAGAATGCAAGAGCAAGTCCACTTCAAATCAGGGCCACATGCTTCATTACTCGGGATTAGGGCTGTAATCGAGTCGAGCCGAGCTCGAATACTGAGAAGCTCGAGCTCGATTCGAAACTCGAGGCTCAAAGCTCGGTTCGAGCTCGATCGAGTATCATTTTTTAAGCTCGAGCTCGGCTCGAGATAAAATCGAACTATTCGAGCTCGACTCGATTAGGCTCGTTTATATACTCGAGCTCGAATTAAGGGGTTTTAAGTATGTGTATATATATATATATATTAAGGGTAAAATAGTAAATTAATAATATAAATATTATAAATAAAAAAAGCTCGATTAGGCTCGCGAGCTGCTCGAATCGGGTATTAAGATACTCGAGCTCGGCTCGATAATGATCGAATCGAATTCGAATTTTTTTTGAGTCGAACTCGAGTAACTTGCGAGCACAAGTGTCTCGTTTACATCCCTACTCGAGCCCCTGCTTTTCTATTGAACTTTCCAACCTCGAGAACCATTTTGTTGCTTAGCTCCCTGGCCACGTGAAAAACCCGTCTTTTTGAACGTTTCTAGAGAATAAAAAAAAAAATGGGTTCCTATAACAAACAAAAGATACCATACCAGCAGCCCACATCTTTATACAAGAATTTCTTGCGTCTATTTTGCTTGTACTCAATCATATTCTTGATCAACGGATAGAAAAATATGATATATTGATATCAAAATCAAGCTGTGGATAGAGGAAATTATATATCTGATGGAAGGGTAGAAAGTATTTTGAGTCCATTTTTTACTCCAAGAAACTACAAAAATTAAAAACCATTGAAAACCTTTTTATATTCTTATATTAAAGATGGTATGAGCAAATACATATACCCTTTTCCTCCAATTTAGCCGTATCTAGGGGCTGACCACACAGATTTTTTTGTTTCCAACGAGTCAAAACCGACAGCCTTGACACCACTAACAAAAACTACAGTGGTTTTGCAAAAACCACAACTCTTCTCAGTTCTCACTTCTTCTATATAAGCCCTTTTAGCTCCCCTCTATTTTCCTTACAGAAACAGAGAAAAGCAAAAAATATATATAAAGAGATTCCAAAGAAAAGAAAAGGGTTTCTTTTTTCAAGCTTTGGTGAGAAAAATGTCTGCAGTAGTTGGCGGGTGGATGGATGAGCTAGCAGCAAATCTCAAAGAGAAAGTCCAAGCAAGAAAGCCATTCTTGTCAATCAGGGCTAAAAAAGACCAGCAGTTTGCCAAGGAAGGGCATGTTGAAGAGAAGGAAGCTTCAAAAGATGATACTAACGAAACTACAATGTCAGAAACTACTGTATGTTTGCTTATGGACCGGTTTGTACCTTGGTGATTGAAGAGAAAAATGTAAAGAAATTCCTTTGTAGTAACTTTGTTCGAGCTTATATGTAAAAGCAAGGTACTTTCTAGTCATGTTTGTATAATTAGAGTTGTTTTATTGTGGATATGGTTCATTATTTAGTTTATGGCAGCTTTGCTTTGAATCTTCATTTGTTTTGTACCTGAGCCCTGTATATGATTAGCTGTTCTTTAAACATGTCCAGCAATGGTCAAATTGGAGCTTTAAAAGTGATTTAAGCAATGTTTTCATTTGATTTTTAAGTTGTATTCTTTTTGAGAATCTAGTAAATATAGAAGAAAGAAAAAGTACTTGAGGATAATTCTTTCTCTTAACAACAAAATATACACTGCCTCACAATTGAGTTCTATGATTTAGAAAAATAAAAAATAAAGGAATCTGCAGTGGCAGAAAAAACCTTGTTTCAGCTCTAAGAATCTGATTTTCCTACATCTCCTATTCTCAAGTAGGGTTTAATCTACTTTCATTTTAAAGAAGAAAAAAAAGGGGGTCATGAAGTTGAACTTGCCTCAATATCTGTAGACGATAACTCGTTGTTAACGAAGCTATTTTCATTGTCTTCCCACTTAAGAATGTCTCTGCTATATCTTAGAGCTTCATCAACAGAATCAGACTCCAATCCGGTAACCATTGAAACGTACAACTTACGATCAGTAAGAGAAGTGAATAACCTCTTGAACTTCACAGCAATATAGTGGAAGGCACGCTGTGACAGTGAAGCATGATTATTTCTATTATTGCTGTTGTTGTTGTTATACTTGCAGTGATTATGACTGATTACTGGATTGAAGTCATCGAACCATTCACATCGAGTCAGAGGAACCTGCTCGATCTTTTCTTCGAGCAGATCAGCTTTGTTGAGTATTAGAAGAAAGTCCTTTTGCTTAAAGGTCGGATGTGTGACTATATTTTCAAACAGTTTCTTGCTTGCCACCATTTTGTTTATGAGAACTCCATTACTGTTTAATGAAAACTCATCGTAGTCGGTCAAGGAGACACAAAATAGGACAATATCGACATCTTCAAACATTTCCAACCACTTGCAATTCTCCCCAAGGCTACTGGGATGCAATCTAATAAGTTGGTACCTGCAGCAGATTGAGAGCAAGACATGCTAAGCAAAGATAAATATATGTAATTTAATTTCAAAGTGATAGTAACACATGGTCAAATCTATTTATTATTGTGAATAAAAAATCTAATACTAGTAAGATTTGATTTCAGTTCCTTTTAAACAAGCTTCTATAAGAACATAACTTAAGGTTTATTTCGTTCATACCCCTTAATCCCTTTTGTTTTCCGTTTTTTTTTTCTAAATAAAAGAAAGAAGACCCCGAATCCCTATGGAAGATCCCTACTTTTGCCTGTATGAGAGATAATTTATATTTGAACAACAGAAAAATGGAATGCTTAAATTCATTGAAGAAGAATATGAAATCTTCCAATTGATGCAACGTTCAGCCCCAAGGAATATCATGAACAGTACAAATAGAGAAACAAAATCTCTTTGCTATTTTTGACCAAGTGTAAGGCTCCACTTGTTTCACCAAAATTCAGAAACATGAGCTTTAAGGATGTGTTAGATGCAATGAAGTGTAATTTGATTGAAAGTGATTGAATTGCAGCTTATCAGTCATCAATATCACCTACAACTTGATCTTTCTATTCCAAGATGAGATTTACTTGGTAACAAAGTGATTAGAAGACATTTAAATAAGTTTTTAAGGCATTTGTAGCGAATAAGTAAACAACTTATGCATAGAATGGAATACAACTAACCTCGCAGATGGATAATGCTGGTAACAATCATCAATAAGGCTTTCTCTCTCTATTGTCGGAAAAGAGAATTCCATGGAAGAAAGTCCATTGGATGTTGTGATTCCCTCAGCATACAAAATATCCATGTCAGAGGGCTCATAATCTGTCCTTGAGATCTCAACAGCCTGAGAAGAAGATAACTTTAAACTATTAGAATTGCTAAGAAACCTGAGTGAAATACAGTGAAGAGATATTGGTCATAGAAGTGAAAATGCTGCCAGATCCTGCACTTTTCTTCTTCTTCAAGCTTCTATTGAATTAAGATATTAGAAATTTCAGCTGCCCACTTTTAGTTTTATTATCAAAAATGTTTTAGTAGGCAGGATAAAGAAAATGCTCAGTGGCAGTGGCAGCACATTTCAACGTATGCAGCAAACTACTACCATTAGAAGTGATCAATGGCCTCTTTAGGCCATGTTCTTTTTACTTTTTGGTGATTATTAAAAAATGGCCTCTTTAGATTATGTGATGCGACCATTGTACTTCTAATTTTTTACTTTTTTGGTGCTTATTATCCTATATTGCTCCGACTTTTCATTTTTCTTGAAGTACCCGTATCCGACGTATATTCGGACATGGGTATAGGGATGTGATCCCCCAAGGACCCTCCAAATACATGGAAAAACTTAAAATAAATCAAACATATCAGTGTCGGACACATACCCATGTCCGACACTCACACCCGAATTCGAGTAACATAGTCATTATCTACTTGTTATATTCTAATGTACATTCCGTAAAAGTATTTCAATTTTCATCATAGTAATTGTGTTTCAATAGGAATCTAAAAGTAATAAAAATTAATTACTATATACATTAATTTATTATTATAGGTCCCACAAAATTACAATTAATAAAAAATAAATATGTTTAAAAGATAAATTTGTTATAAGGCCATTTATGTCGATCACTTTTAGCAGTTTTGAAGCTCACACTTTTATATATAGAAAAAAGAAAGATAAAAGATAGAAGATATATAAAATTGCTAAGCAGGAAAACATCAGTAAACAATTTAGAGGAGCAAATTTTAATGACCAAAAGGCACACAAAAAAGAAAATGGTTGAAAGGAAAAGAGGACGTTGGAACTTGAAACAACCCAACATACACCTCAAGGACATATATTGCTGTCAGACTAAAACCCATAAAGTAGGCTTACCCGTTCTAGGAAATAAGTAGCAACTCTGGGCAGCATTTCTAGTTCATGCCTCCGGTTATATGTGGCTTGAAAGGCTGCTTCATTCCACAGCTCCCCAATAAATGGTGCATATTCACGAGTAGCAGCTGGGAAGATGACTTCCAAATTACCAGACACCATCACTTGGACAAGCCAATCCGAGAAAGCTTTCAGTCTTGGGGAAATAGAATATTTTGTTTTACCATCAATCTGGCTTGTACTGCCTGTTGTCAACAATGAAGCTCACACTCTATTCAATAATGTTATTCTATGCCAAATGCAAGTTTCTTCTAGCCAAACATATTACAGGAAATCTAAACACAATTCATGAAAGACATAAACCTATCGGAATGGGAAATTCAATCAGTTAAAGACACACAAAAGTGTGAGAATCTATATCTAAGGTGCAAGAGCACAGCTACTACTTCACTTTTAAAAGGAAAAAAGAAATAAAAGATAGTAACAGTGATATAATTAAGGCCATTTAGATACAACAGATTGCAATGAAAAACTTCCCTTTCAGTGGTAAATTTTGTCTATTAAGTATGCTAAATTCTTGCGCTTTATGCCTTTATATATAGGAATAGTGGGAAAACCTAAAAGTAAATACTTAAAGCCTTGCAGCCAAGGCTTTTACAGATCATCTTGCTACCTTTGAGGCTTATCACAACTGATTGAAGTATTACGCGGGGGGGGGGGGGGGGGGGGGGAGTATAAAAGGTTTACTTGAAAATGCATCTATAAAGAATAAACTGTAAGAATTATAATTTTATCAGTAAGAAAATCACTATTATTGCACCTGAAGAACCAGATCCATCAGCAATCTGCCTTTTTCTATTCTCTAGTAAGAGCTCTTCTTCAAACCGTTCTCGCCCCTCGAGCAATATAGCAAGATAGCCATACAAATTGCTTTGGATCATCACTTTGATATTTTGGCGCTCATTTTCAGAGAAAGAAATATTATACAGAATCTTGGCCTGAAATAAGCAAGTAACAAATTTAATGTTTCACTTAGACAGCCTATTCTGCATTTCCAGTGTCTTAAAACCAAAGGTTAGTAGTCATAAATATCAAGAAAATTTTAAATCACAATGTGCCTAGAAGCAGTAATGAGGGTTCATTTTACAATCTTGATCACCAATTGCATATGATGCATTTGTAATGGCTTAAGAAATAGAAACAATTCAAAAGGTTATTGTAATAATTCCATCAATCTTGTTCAAGTTCCTCAATTCTTTAAAACTCTAGATTGTAGTCAATGGCCTCTGTTCATGGCTGAATTGACAAGACATAGCAATTTTGGTGGACAAAGCCCAATGGTAAGTCAGCTCAAGATCCAAGATCTCCATCTAAGCTGATGGAGGATAAAACGAAAGGTATATTTAAAAAAACAAAAGTAAGAGAATCTATTTACAGCTACCGAAACGGGGGGAAAGGCCAATTGAAATGAGTTGCCTCCATTGATATATTACCTGCTTATATATCGTACTTGTGCCAGACTTTTGATAGCCAACTAGAAGAAGTTTATGAAGTACTTGTTGCTCTAGGGTTCTATGGCTGACATCTTCTCCAGCAGGATTCACATTATTAGGAGGAACCGGCAAAGACAAGAGAGCGCAAAAAAGCTTAATTCTCATCTACAAAATAAGGTATATTCATGTTATTACAAGTATATGACATAAGGGAATATAATTATGCCTATGCAGTATGCATATCCCTATGCAAGTATACCTTGTCCCAAAAAGGCCCCTTTACATTCTTCTGACCTTCTTCCTGGTAGGATCCGTCCGCACTTATCCAAAAGCTAGGTTTTCCTTCACAATGAACTCCCGCGAACTGCAATTATTTAACAGAGTGGCATTGAACTTACATGTCTAAAAAATCATAACTTAAAAGAACTCAATCATGTACAGCACAACAACCTGCAGCATCCACAGCTCTTTTCTCGTAATCTCTCTATTATTTATGAGTACTTTTGCATTTCCATTGCTAGCATTACCCTTGATGTTACCTCTAACATTTAGCTGGGCAGTAATAATCTGGCAAGGCCCATGTCCTTCCTGATTATTTAACAGAACAGTAGTTCAATTTTAATGGAACAGAATGGAAGTTAGATTACTTCTATAAAGAAAAAAAGGAAAGGGAAAGACTAAAGCAAAATTTAGTTATTACCTTTCCCCATAATCCAGATACTTTATCATACCAATAGAATCCTGGTTTTAGCTTTTTTGGCGGGTTTTGGCAGGTCTGCAAAACATGCAACTCATCTTGATTCAGTGGCTCTCCATTGACAACAATCAGCTCAGGTGGTAGCTGGTTTGCCTCGCAAGTCTTCTCAGACCTCATTGCTTGTTGAACTTCCAACTCAATGAGCAGCCGCTTGAGCAGCCTAGAACATTTTCCAAGACTTCCTCGCCTTGACTCATTTATCTTCTTACCTATGCAAGTAACACATTTTCTTCCCTCTGGCATCGACCCCATTGCTCTCAGTATACACTTATAACAATACTTAGCATTACAAACAATGCAAATCTCCTTTTCTATAAACCGGTTTCCCTTTAAGCACCTATAACATGACCCCTTTTTCCCGTTCCTTGCAATAGGTTGTGCAGCATGGATGCTTTCTGTCTCGGAATAGTTGGACTCTTCCTGAAGCATGTCACATGATTCAGGATCACGGAAAGTTACAACAGATGGTCTTCTGACATGGCTAGGAGTCTCATTGTTACCATCCTCCCCTTTTTGAGAAAATACCTCAGATGATGAAAGTGAAGGTGAGCTTAAAACTGAATCTGTTGTATCAGAATCAGGATGATCAATATACTTCTGCAACCCTAAACCTTCCTCACAATCATCAGTTAGCTCTAACGCTGGCAACCCTCCTGATGATTTACCAAAACTATCATGAACATCAGAAATTTCCAGAATGCCAGAACTTCCTATTCCATCACATAATTTCGTCCTGCACCCACCATCAATTCTCTGACCTAATGAATCCAAGTTATCAACTTGAATTGATGATTCATTGGACAAACCAGGACGATCAATGGATTTTCGAGCTGAGTTAGGTTCAGAACCAAATTTTTTATCTTTGGACAGTTTTTGGTTCACTGGATTAGTCTTTACAATTGGTTGGATAACTGGCAATGAAATATTATTCAAAAGAAAGGAAGAGGAAACTGTGGCAGCAGTTGGAAGTTGATCAACGTTCACCGGAACTGCTTTGGGGATATCAAAAGTGACCGTAGGACCGCTGTACTCAATAGCAAATGAGTATTCAATGTTATTATCATCATAACCATCATCATCTTTAGAAGGCGATTTCCCAACAGGAAGAATTTTTTTTAGAAGGCCAGCCATCGCTTATTTTAAGTCTCAATTCAAAAAATTAAGCCACCAATCCTAATCCCATAAACTAGAGAAACATACCCAATCATCTCAACAACTCATGAAGCAAACCAAAAAACCTCAAAATCCCATGAAGCAAAATAGCCAACATCAAAAACCATGAAGTATAACCACCACCGACTAAAAGAATCAAACTTTAAAACCCATTAGCCACCAGAACAACAATTAGTTAATAACCCATTCAAACAACTAAATAAAACTAATTTCTTTCCTTTCATCACCTAAACCATGCTGAAAAAGACCCTTTTTTTCCTTCTTTCTTTTAGGTCTAAAAGAGAAAGAAAGAACACAAAAAAACAAAAGAAAGATGGGAAATTTACAAGGATTGGGACAGAGCAGTGAAAGTGGGAATTTTCCAAGAAAAATGAGAATGGAAATGGGATTGCAAAAAATAAAGAAGAATGAAAATGCTGAGTCTTCTCTTACCAGTAAACGATGGAGACCGGAGAGATGACTGGGTAGACATATTACTTGAAATGTTTTTCCATTTATTCATTGTTTTTCCACGTCAACACGCTGGAGAAGAAATTGCTGGGAAACACCGGGTTAAGGAAAGATGAAAATGAAGGGCTAACTTGTTCTTACCTGATATGTATCGATTGTCAAAGGAGAATTAAATAAGCCCTGCATCACCATTACTGCAGGTTTCGGTCAATAAAAAGAGTGTTAAGTGGAAATGGAAATGGAAAACGACCAAAAGTGGAGTCTAAATTGGTTTGAGTTTTTACGCAATTTTGGAATTACTTTATCTAACGATATGTTTGGATAGCAAGTAAATCGAGGAAATGCAAAGGAAAATATGAGAAATGAATTGTAACTTGTAAGTAACTAGTAAGCCTTGTATGACTCCACATGAGAACTTTTTAGTTCTTGAATTATTTTTCTATGATAATAGCTTCAAATATTCTTAAGAAAATTCCCACCTAGAAAATTATAACATATTGATAAGTTTTACTTTAAAAGTCAAAAAATATTTACAATTCTTTTAATTTTTTTCCATATTTCTTTCCAATAATAATATTGTATACATTTTTCACAATTTTACATAATACAATTTATATATATATATATATATATCTCGAAAATGAAGGATTCAAATTCAATTATTTAAATACAAAAAACATACATTAATCATTAAATTAAATACATTCTATATACATAAAATAAAATGTATTTGTCAAAATAGACTTTTTTAGATAATGTAAAAGTAAAAGTACATATAAGAAAACAAACACCACATCCAATCTTATAGCAAATCTCATTTTCACTAAAAATAAGGTTTGGAGCAGTAGAAAATTACTCCATTGTACATAAATTTTATAAAAAAAATCAACAACAAAAAAAAACGTAATTTGAAAATATTTTTTTTTAGATATCAAATTTTAAAATTATTAATTATTATCTCTTAAAATAATTATATAAATCAATTAATTTAAGCATTGAATTTAAAAAAAATTAAGTTCACCAATGGCTTTGAAAAGAAGGAAAGGATTAAGATAGCCAAATTCCATCTTTCACCAAGTGCTTAGTGATGGTTAGTACGGAGTCGAAAGATTTAAGAAAGGTGAGACCAATATAAAGTATTTATTTATTTGTGTTTTAAGTTTTCACACGTAATTTTAAGTCTTTGTCTGACTTGGTAAATTATAGATAAAGAAGTTGAAATGGTCTTTGCTTACAAAAGAAGTCCATTGTCACTTGAAATTGCAATATATATATATATATATATATTAAGTTGAATTTGGAAACAGTAAAACATGAAACGAAAATTAATTACTTAAAGAGAAATTAAATTTAAATTTTTATTCGAAAATTACGTAGAAGTTTAGTAATTTTCAATGATTATTATTAGAGATTGAAGAAAGAAGAGAGATTAAGTATGATTAATATTTTAACAAATCGATTATTAGATTTAATAATATAATCGCATCTTTCTTACATATAAAATTTTAAATTTATCTGATATATTTTATCGAATTGGTCGATAATATATATTTAACAGATTAAATTTTTTATATCAAACAATTAATTAGATATTTTTAATTAACTCAAAATTTAACGTACATAATATATATATATGAATAGAATATAAAATATAACTATAAAATTATATACAAAATTATTAAAATGGTGTAAAATTAAGTGATTCTCCTCTTGGAGAAATTTGTAAAAAAATAAAAATTATAGGAGTTATATTATATTTTTTCTTGGGTTGGATGGACACATTTGTGGCTTTATGTCCGGCCTTCAAGAATTCGTAGAAACTTTTACCTAAGGCCTACTATTATTCTAGGGGTAAACTCAAGCCCATGGTTTTGTACTTCGGTAGCCCAAAGAAATCCAATCCATCTAATTTTCATATTTCTCCTCTTAATCCAACCAAATAACGGCTCAAATTCAAGGAACTGAAAAAAAAAAAAAAAAAAACCCCAATTTTCAGGTTTAAATCAAAACCTCAAAAATCAAAATGTTTTATCAGTTTTATATAGAAATTGAAAAACCCTCCAAATGCTTGTCAAATTATGTTTATATTAATAAATGGGTGAATCCAAGGCCATTAAAAACTTCATTTCTTGCTATTTTTTATTGCTAGCAAGATATATTTTTTTGGATAAATAAAACACATCGTTTTATAATAGAAAAGAAGCAATTACTAAAAAAAGTTTGAGTTATTTACACCTTTTATACTATTTAATTTTGAATTTTAAATAGTTTAAGTGAAATGGTATTTTTGCTTTGAGAGGTGATGTAATTGTAAAGAAAAATAGCAGTGGATTTATTAGTATCATCAGTGAAAGCAGATAGAATTGGATACTTAGATGATCCCTTTGTGCTTCCTTGGAAAGGATGCTTATGGATTTATTAATTTGATGATAATATTTTATTTTAAATTAATTAATTTTATTCATGAAAGTGATAAGTATCACATTTAAGTTTATTTAATAACTATATATTATGTCTGAAAATACAAATAGTGCTGTGAAAATTGATTTGTACCTGAAAATTTTGTTTAATTTGTCAAGTTCGAATTTAAATTTAACTTGATTTGATAAAAAAATCAACAATGCAAAATTGTTCAACCTGAACATGAAATATTTTGAATCGAATCAATCCAAAATAATTTAAATCCGAATTACTCAAAAAACTATCTTAAAATAACTCGAAACTAAATTGATTTTACTATAAAACTCAACAATTTGACTGAAAACAATCCAAACCCATGATTCAAATCCGATTAACTTGAATATCGAACTTAAAATGATCAAAAAAATTTTTAACCCAAATTCAATCCAACTTGCTCAATTGTTATTTCTAAATACAAAATATTTGGAAAAAAAAAAAAAATTAATGAGACAAATTAGTTAGATAAATTTTTTTTTTTTTTTTGTTGAGAAAAATTAGACGGGCATTAGTAAATGATTAACAGGTGGAACGTGAAGCACGAGGAATAAATGCATCGGATCCGATAACCACGCGAATGAAATATTTAAAACACTATTTCAATACTTAATTTATAGTGTGATTGTGAAGTGTAAACCGATGTTATATATTCCAATTTTGAAGTTTGAGATTTGACTTTGAGAGAGCCCGCAAAAGTCAATAATTGAGCAAAACTATTTCAATTTTAAATGAAACATTTTTTATTTTTTAATTATAAAATAATGAAAATTTAATTAATTTTAAAATTATCTTGAATTATTATTAAATTAAATTATTATATATAATATTTTAATTCAAATACATGTTAAATATTTTAAATTTATCTTTAATGCAATTCATATCAATTTTGAGATAAATTTATTAAGTTGTATTTATTTCAAATACATAAATTATCATTATTTTTAAAAACTTATTGATAAAAAAATTAATTAAAAAATGCAAAAAGAAGAAAAGAAAGGAGAAGATAGAATAAATTTTATTGAAAATAAATATACCCATATTTTATGTTTTTGAAAAACTAACTAATGTTAAAATTTCATTAATCAAAATAATATTTATTCAAATTTTACTTTAAATATTAAAACTATCGACATTTTTTCCCCATCTTTTTATTTCATTTAAATTGACTCCTTTATCATTACTTTTTTTTTAAAATAATGATAACTAATTTATTTTAAATAAAAATAACGTAATACAAAGTTAATATATATTTAAACTAAAGATAAGTTTAAAATATTTAACATGCATTTGAATTAAAATATAACTGTATTAAAATTTAATTTGATAGTAAATAAAGATTATTTTAAAATTAATTAAATTTTCATTATTTTATAATTAAAAAAGTTTTAGAGAAAAGAAAGAATAAAAAAAAAATAATAATACATTTATCTTTTCATTTAGAATTATCTAATTAGTAAATGACATCTCATATGAGTTAATGTATTTTTTTCACCAAATCTCAAAAGAATAAAAAAAAGTTTTCAAATTTAAAAAAAAATGTATTTTCAATTAAACCTAACGTTAATTGTTTTTTACCAAAAAGACTAGGCTATGTACTCAAAGGCAAAACAAGATGTGGCATTTAACAGGTCTAGAGTTTGAATATCAGTATTTACAATTCTTTCTCTTATTTTTAGATTGCGGCCACTTTTATAAAAAAAATTCAAACAAAATGATTTAAAAGGCAAAAAGCATTTTTTTTCTCTTCTTGTTTCTTTTTGGAAAAAAAAAAAAAAGAAGCAAAATAGTACTCTTAAGGAAATTAGTAGTACTTAATTTATTAGAAGTAAAAAAATAAAAGACATTATCAAATAGGAAAACGGTAAGAACTAAGAAGGCAGATTCAACACAAGCCAGCTGAACAAATCCAAATAAAAAATGAAGCAAATGTTGGTTATCCGCGGACAGAAATCTCTCATACAACTCTTGTGAAGGACCATACAGCACATGCATATATTAAATTATTAATCAATAATGAGATTGGCATTTGACTCTGCAGATTTTTACAGGCAAAAATACTCATAATATATATGAACTTTGAAGTTAAATATTTGAACTAAGCTAAAGCTAGGATGTTCTTTAAAAGAAGAAAAAAAATTCTGCATTTACCATCACTACAAAAAATAATAAACCTGATTACTATAAAATTATCTCATCAATTTCTTCCCAAATAAAATTGTCTAATTTTTTGTCAAACAACGGTATGATCTATTGATAAAATATTAAATTTTTAATTTCAATAATTACGATATTATATCTACAATCTCAAATATCTAAAAAAATATAAATTTTTTAATAAATTTGATATTACTTGAAATATATATACTCATATATATATATATATATATTATCTAACTTACCATCTCGAACATTATTATCTTGATAATGCTGATTCACGCAATATAACTTAAATTGTCTATGATACCTTCAAAAAGGTACAGTTCAACTTCGAACACTTATAAATGTACACCATAGCTTTCACTTGGTTGTCTCTCTCTCCTACTTGTTAGTACTGGTATATTATTAACACAGCCGTAGTTCTCCAAATCATAATTAAAGCCCCCAACAATGTCTTCTTCTTCTTCGTCTTCTTCTTCACTGCCGCCGGAGCTGCCAGTGAAACCAGTTCCCGGCGACTGTGGCCATCCCTTCTTTGGTGCATGTCGAGACCGTTTGGCATACTTTTACCATGAAGGCAGGGACAAGTTCTTTGAGAACCGAATCCAAAAACACCAATCCACAATCTTCAGAACTAATATGCCTCCTGGCCCTTTCATTTCCTCTTCCGCTCGAGTTATTTGTCTTCTCGATGCTATCTCTTTCCCTATCCTCTTCGACACTTCAAAAGTCGAAAAACGCGATGTTCTTGATGGTACTTTCTTGCCTTCCTTGGCCTACACCGGTGGCCATCGAATCTGTGCCTACCTTGACCCTTCCGAGCCAAACCACACTTCTCTAAAATCCTTCTTTTTGTCTACTCTCGCAGCCCGTCATAATAAGTTCATACCCATCTTTCAAACGGGCTTATCGGAGCTTTTCAACGAGCTTGAAGCTAAAATTTCTACCAAAAAAGAAGCATATTTTAACACCTTGAGCGATACCATGTCTTTCAACTACGTTTTTCGTCTTTTCTGTGACAAAAACCCTACTGAAACAAAGATAGGATGTAAAGGACCAAAACTTGTTGACAAATGGTTATTGTTTCAGCTTGCACCACTTGGATCACTAGGGTTGTTGCCAAATCTTCTATGTTATTTCGAAGATTTTTTGTTGCGTACATTTACTTTCCCGTTTTTTCTAGTTAAATCTGATTACAAAAAACTTTACGATGTCTTTTATGAGTTCGGAAGCTCAGTCTTGGATGAAGCTGAAAATAAGTTCGGGCTCGAAAGAGATGAAGCTTGTCATAACCTGGTTTTCCTTGCTGGTTTTAATGCCTATGGTGGAATGAAAGTTCTATTCCCTGGCCTGATCAAATGGGTTGCATTAGCCGGACAAAAGTTACACAAGAACCTAGCTGATGAAATCAGGGCCGTTGTCAAAGCTGAAGGTGGGGTCAGTTTATCTGCCTTGAACAAGATGGTTTTGACCAAATCAGTGGTTTATGAATTTCTAAGGATCGATCCTCCTATTCCGTTCCAATACGGAAAAGCTAAGGTTGATTTGGTAGTCCAAAGCCACGACGCAGCCTTTGAGATCAAGAAAGGTGAGATGATCTTTGGGTATCAGCCCTTTGCTACCAAGGACCCTAAGGTTTTTGAGAATCCTGAGGAGTTTGTAGCAGATAGATTTGTTGGAGAAGAAGGAGAGAAGCTTTTAAAGTATGTTTATTGGTCAAATGGGCGTGAGACGGAGGATACCACGGCGGAGAACAAGCAATGTGCCGGGAAAGATCTGGTGCTGCTCTTGTGTAGAGTGTTATTGGTGGAGCTTTTCCTTCGTTATGACACGTTTGAGGTTGAGGCTGGGATTTTTATGTTCGCTGCATCAGTGACGTTCAAGTCGTTGACTAAAGCCTCAAGTACTTGACCAGAGCCATGGTTGATGATCATCAAATTAGTTGTATTTGAAGGGTCTTTTGATCATCCATTACTCAATTATATATGTCATGTATCTATAATTGTAAGTAGTTGCTAATACTACATCTTTTTAAAATTGTTTTCAATAATTAAAACAATGGTACTACTTAGTTACAATAATTTTTTAAGATTAGTTTATAGTTGATATTCATATAACTATATGAAAAAATATCATATACATATATATATATATATATATTCATGACAGTAGAATTTACAAATTAAATTCATGAGCGGATTAAAAGGTTGACATGTATCTTTTATATATATTTATAAAATTTTTATTGATAAAATTTTAATTATGATATTAAATAAACAAGTGATTAACATTATATAGAAGAAAAATTATTCCATGGATCATAGTAGAGCTTTTAGACTCCACAAATGGGTTAGCAAGGTGACACATACCTCTTCGTATATTTAAAAATAAAAAAAAATAAAAAAAAACATTTGTCAATTTCTTAATTTTTGTGAAATTAAAAAACTTTATTACCAGTATATAAAAAATGAATTCTTATATAAAATAATGATTTTAAGTAAAATTTATATATTTAATATATATATATAATATATATATATATATATATAAACTTCAATTCTTTATAGTTTCTAATGGTTTTAGTAAATATTATACATGGTTTAATTAGTTTCATTGATGATAACACCAAATTAAGAATTGATAAAAATACAAATTTAATAATCAATTTGAAAATAAATTAAAGTTTATTAATTGCAATAACACAAACATATAAAAGTAAAAAAATCCCAAAATTTTGCTAATTATAACTTAATTATATAATACTCTCTTCTTCTTTTTTTTTTTTTTTTTGGTTTAGGTGATCAATTATTCTTTATATTGTGAATGGGTGTCTTGGTAGCTACTATCATTCAATATTTTCCAGTTTATGTAAGGTAAAACGTTTCCCATTCAAAGTCTTCTTCAATTAATTTTGTTTTTATTAGAATAAGTCTAGGGAAATGACTAAAATAAGGGGTTTGGCTTCAATCTATATATATATATATATATATATTTGAGATTTTAAAAAATTAAAATTTTAATATTATATCAGCAAATTATCTTTATATTTTGTTTAGTTTTTCTTTCGTGTTCTTATGATTTTGGTAATATAATTGGAAAAGATTTATTTTCCATTGTTAAACAGTGTTTTAAGGTTTTATTAAAATAATGTTATAAAAACATTTTTTTCGTCCATTATATGATGATTGACTGGAATGATTTTTCTTGAACTATAGATAAAATATATTTTTACAAAATTACTTTTGAAAATTGACAAGTACTACTCTTAACAATTTTTTAAGGTTCAAACTTCCAAAGTTCCAATTCTATGTGGTCGTCTTCATATATATATATATATATATATATATATAATTAATTAAATAATGGCAACACAGTCTTTTGCCAATTAAAAATTGATCTAAACTAATCTCATTTAATTAATGGGAAAAAGGGGATTTCTCCAGGCTTTCTGCTATAGTATATGAAATTATATTTATATATATAACCTAATAATAATACTGTTACAAAAAAGTCCATTAATTAATTTGCAGTTTCCTAAGTCTTTCTTGCAAGGTTTAAACTTTAAAGTCCATTTACAGTGAAAACATGTACTATAAATTACTACACTGTTTATTGGCATCAAATCCATTTGAAATTTTCTCATTTGGTAGC
This sequence comes from Fremontodendron californicum, assembly GCA_030761205.1. Taxonomy (NCBI): domain Eukaryota; kingdom Viridiplantae; phylum Streptophyta; class Magnoliopsida; order Malvales; family Malvaceae; genus Fremontodendron; species Fremontodendron californicum. Next base: position 42,548,659 of record JAULJL010000002.1, on the reverse strand, counting down.
TGACAAATGCTTTCTATTTTCTTTTGGATTCCATTTGACTAAATTCTCATTTAGCATCATTGTTTACACACAAAAATTGCTTTTTATCATAAACGTAATATTAGATGAATAATTTTTTTTTAATTTTATAATTAAAATTATGATTTGATAATAAAAAAATTTTAAATTTTAAAAATTAATTTTTGAATAAAATAATTTTATTTTTCTCACATCTTATTTTAAACATATATTTTTAATATTTTAATTATTCACAATAATATTAAATATTTTATAAAAAAAATTAAATCATATATTTTCATCATATTTTTAAAAAATATATATTTTTAATTAAATTTTTTTCAATAATAATATTAAATTAGTCCTAACTCCTAAGTGTAGCCTGGTAGTTAGTTTGGGCTGCAAGATTTTGATTTGATAGAATAAAGATTGACTGAAAAAGACTTCCTATCAATTTGAGACAGGAAGAAAGGAATTCAAAAAAAAGAAAACATTACTGCTGTTCAGTTTCAATCATTCACTTCAGTGTACATATCACCCATGTGATCATTATTGCATTACTGTTCTGTTCCCACGAATTTCAACCATACGTTTGCTAGAAAAGAAAATAATGATGAATTGTATTCAAAACAAAAGAGTTGCACTTTTGAAATGATGAAAAATACTGATCTTATTATTATTTTTCTAATAATTGAGCTTTCATGATTGAATTTTTTTATAAAAGTCTAACACTCTATCATTATCTTATAAAATAAAATAAAAACACTCTATCATTAGATTATTAGGTCGTCGGCAACAGTAACTTTATTTTTTTTGTTGAAGTTCTTACGTGAATGTAATATTTTAGAGCATTAAATATGGGATGTAAAGATAATATATATATATATATATATTTTATACATATATGAAAGATTCAATAACCCTATAACTTAATCTTTTTGTTCAAGTGGGTCCTACATGTATATATGATTTTTTTTTATATGCTTCTCATGAACCCAAGATTTGACAGTATTAAAGTCAGATTTGATTAGGGTGCAACGAGTACAGTTATGCGGTATATTTAAAAAAAACACACACACAAGAAGATGATGCATTGAGGCAATTTATGATCGGGTGTTGAGCTTAAAAAAGTCAAGAATTTGAGAGAATCCGGATATAAAAAAAAGGGTAAATTTGAAAAACACCCATTTCAGTGAGAATTGTTATTCAATAATCTAATACTATAAAATAATTTTTAAAAAAAAATAAAGAAAGAAAAATAAAAATAAAAAGAAAATTGTAGAGACTAAACTATCTTAATAGAATAACTTCATCTTCCATTTATTCTTTCTGTCATTTCTCTCTCATTTGTTCATGTCTTTCTCATACTTTCCTCCCTCCCTTCTCTCACAAATCATTTTATACCCTCTTTCATCATTTTCATCCATTGTCATACCTTTAGAAACATGAGTTAAAAAAGTAAAAATTTCATTTTGTTTTGCCGATTGTAATCTCTGTTAGCGATGAAAAGAAAGCTTTTATTTTCTTTTATTTATTTATTTTTTCACAGTGAAGGCTTCATCTTCCCTCTTTTATTTTTATTTTTACTTTTACTTTTATTTTTCGTTTTTGTTTTTGTTTTCTCTCTTTTTTTTAGAAAATGGAAAAAGAGGGGAAATTAACATTAATATTGATGAAACACTAATAGAAACATAGAAAGACAAAGTCCAAGAAAAGGAAGCAGAAGGAAGATGGAATCGATAGTCTTCGAGGAATTTTTCGAAAAGTTTCAATGGTTATTTCAAACAAGTGATGGGAGGAAAGAAATTAGGTTATTTTCCGTTTTAAATATTTGTTTCGTTAAGGATAAAATGGTCTTTACAATGTCTCTTTTCACAATTTCATATGTTTTTATTTTTCATCTACAAATTATTTTTTACTTTTATATCATTTAACAGTTTTTGTGCCTTTGGACGGCATGTTTTTCATAATGACCTTGTAAAAAAAAAAAGATTAAAGTACTTAAATAGTTATTGTATTATAATTAAAAGTGTATTTCAGTTTTTTACTATAAAAGTGAGTAATTTAATTTTTGTATGTTTGAAACTGATAGAAAAAATAACTTGAAAAAAAAATGATGACGTTTCAATTTTTTTTTTTTCTCAAGTGAAATTTAGAAAAACATAAAAAAATTTTTACCAAAATCCCTCCGTTACCCATAAAAATGTGTCATCATTTTTTTTCGAAGTTATCTATTCTGTCAGTTTCTAAATTTCACTTGAGCAAGAAAACTTGACACGTCATCAATTTTTTTTTTTTCTTCAAGTTATCTATTCTGTCAATTTCACATATTCGTCAGTATTTAGACGATTTTACATTAACACTATTATCAATTTAACTTCTTTGCATCAATTTCAAATGTATAATAATTAAATTACTCACCTCTATAGTATAAAGACTAAAATGTATTTTTAATTATATTACAATGACTATCTATATAGTTTATTCTACAAAAAAAAATATACAAAGTTGATTGCTGGTGCATAACGCAAAAGGACGTGTACTCATTGAGTGTTAACCTAAAAGCATATGAATAGTTAAAAAAATAGCACAACTTATTCGCATGAAAAACTTATGATCTGGGGCTAAACTTCTCAAAATACCCCTTTACACAAACCCTCGCACAGTAGACGTATCAAATCCTTCTCAAACCCTCGCCTAAGTTTTCTTCAAGCTTTTTGAAGATGCAGATCTTTGTGAAAACCCTTTCATGATATTCTAACCAGAGGTTTCTACTTTCTTGCACGCCAGAGTCGGTGTCAATAATAGTTTTTGGGATTAAAGTTTGGCGCCACAGAAAAGACAAACCCGTGACTCTCTCTCCCCTTCTCCTCTGACAATTGATCCCTCGCACAGCCACTTAAAATCGGGCACAAGGAGGAACTTCTGCCTTTTCCTCCTCCTTTGCTGCCGGAGCTGCTGTTGCTTCCACGGTGGGCTCTGCAACTGTTTCTGGCTTCACCTCTGGAGTCTCTTCCTTTGTCTCCTCTTCGGCGGCTGGTTTCGCTTCCTCATCAACCTTGGCTTCTTCTGCTAAAACTTCTTTGGTATCAACTTCAACTGGAGCTTCGCTTTCCTCTGCAGCCGGGGCATCTGTTGTTGTTTCCTCTGGTTCTGCGGTCTCCGGCTCAGCCACAGGTGCTGCGGCCGCTGCCTCCTCTTTTGGTGTCTCCTCAACCTTGGTCACCTGATCTGGTGTCTCCTTCTCTGGCAATGTTGTTCACCTGATCTGGTGTCTCCTCAACCTTGGTCACCTGATCTGAGTCTCTTCACCTCAGGCGAGTCGAGGTCCGACTCGGCCGACGCATCTCTAACTCGCTTCTTGCTGTTTAACTCTTCCATGGAAATCAAAGTAATAAAAAGAAAACCGGCGAAACGAACGGCTTTAGCTGTGCTTTAGTGTTTGGATTTTTTCACTACTTCCCGTAAACAGATATTTTGAAAGAGTTGAACAGATCTGATAAATTCTGAGGAAGGAGTTGAACAGATCTGGTAAGTTCAAGCGCATAGGAAGGAGTTGAACAGATCTGAGCTTGGATTTTGCATCGAAGAAGAATCGAGGACCCTTATGAAGCCTTGCTGTGTGAACGACGCAGATCCAGTAGCCACTGAAGACGTCGCCCCTTCCCCTGCTAGGCACTATTTTGAGTTTTGAGTAGAATCGGTAGAAAGAGCAGTCTTCTCTATTTCGGGAGATGGAGGAATTCAAAGCTGGCTGGGTTTTGCAGAACTACTCGTCGGATTTTTGGCTCGAGACCGTCTAGGAGACATCCCCCTTAACAAAAAAAAAAAAAAAAAAATTTCCAGACCATCTTTCTTAATCCCCTGCAATGGCGGATGTTAATGGTGGCGTGGAGGATTTTCCTCCTTTGACAAAATCCGAGCAGAACAGTAGGGGGAAAATTCCTCATGGTGACAAATCTGAAACGACTATCAATGCTTCCCTTGATTGGAAGAAAATCTTTTCTGTTCCTAGTGATAATTCTTTGCAATATTTTGCCCCTGAAATCAAGAATGGAGCAGTTTCAGTGCAACCTCCTAACGATGTTTTTGAGGAAGGTATATCTCAATGGCAGAATGCACTGGTCGCCCAATTCATTGGCAAAATCCCTAATTTCAGCCTTTTTCAGAGACTGGTCTCTTTGTTATGGGGTAAGGACAATCCTGTCGAAATCAAACCTGCTGGTATGAATCTTTTTATCATTCAGTTTTCAAATCTTGAGACTAGGGATAGAGTTCTTGAATCTGGACCTTGGCACATTCAGAACAAGCCCCTCATTGTCAGAAAATGGGAGCCAGGTATGAAAACCCTTGAATTTAGCATGGATAAACTTCCAATTTGGGTTCATCTAAGAGGAATCCCTCTTGAGCTCTTTACAAGGAAGGGTTTGAGTTATATTGCTAGTGCAATTGGTATTCCGCTCTACATGGATAAGATAACTGCAGCTCAGCAACGCCTGGCTTATGCAAAAATCTGTGTTGAGATTAAGGCTGATTCTGAGATTCCACAAACTATTGAAGTGTTGCTTAATGATGGTACTGTTGTTACCGTTCAGGTGGAAGTTCCTTGGCTACCGCAGAAGTGTTCTCATTGTAAAATTTTTGGTCACATTGATAAGCTTTGTCCCAAAAAACCTGTCGAAGCTACAGGGAAAGCTTGGATGCCAAAGATTCAGACTGACAGGGGAAGAGTAGAAGAAAGTTGCAGAGTACATGAGAATAAAAGTTACTATCCAGAAGAGAGTAGCAATGGTCATGAAGAATTCACTGATCAGGCTATTAAGGCAGGCAATGTTCAAGCTGTAGTTGATAGTGATAAAAGAAGTGGTAGTATTACCAAATCCTCTTTCAGCCATGCTGCAGGTCAATTAACAGCATGTTCTAGTTCTATCAATAGATTTGCTATCTTGGTGCAGACTGACGACACAGAGAAAGCCACTGTTTCGGTTGGTCATAACGACACCACTGAGAGTGCGAGTTGCCACAGACAACCTAGAGCGGCCTCTGCTGGTGTTGCAGACTTAATGAAAACGTTGAAAAGCAAGAGGAAAGGGCCAATTGATAAAGGCAAGAGAGACAAGGTAGTTATATCTACCTCGAGAGGTAATTCTCCCCTAACTTCTCATTGAATTTCTTATTTTGGAATGTTAGAGGATTAAACAATCCTCTAAAACAAAGAGAAGTAGTTAGGAGGATACATAGACTGAATGTGGAAGTAGTTTGCCTATTAGAAACTAGAGTCAAGGAGAATAACATGCAGAAAATCCTTGACAAGAATTTTCCTAGTTGGAATCTTTATCACAACTATTCAGAAGCCTATAATGGTAGGATCTGGTTCCTATGGAATAATCACCTGCAGGTGGACTTGATAAGAGTTACTAGTCAAAGTATCACTTGTAAGTTCACCTTCAATGACCATGAAGTTTATCTTACTGCTGTTTATGCTAGTAATGAGGGATCTGACAGACGTAGCTTATGGAGACACCTTCATTCCCTCCACTGTTCTATTTCAAATAACCCTTGGCTTATTGCAGGAGACTTCAATACTATTGCTTCTCCTTCTGAGAGTTCTAACTCTATTGGCTCCTACTCTTTGAACTCTGATATTACTGATTTCAGGGAATGTTTACAGCAACTGTCTATCTTTGATCATGCATTTTCTGGTCCTCTCCTCACCTGGACAAATAATCAAATTGAGGGCTTCATTGCTAAAAAGCTTGATCGAGTTCTTATAAATGAAGCGTGGCTCTCTTGCTTCTCTAATTCTTATGTTGAGTTCCTTGCTCCAGAAATTTCCGACCACTGCCCTGCTCTAGTGAAGCCTTGCTTACTCAGACACTCCCCACCAAAGCCATTCAAGTTCTTCAATCACTGGGCTAGGCACTCTGAATTTCTGGGGGTGGTGGATTGCTCTTGGAAGGAACAGGTTTCAGGGACCCCTATGGTTCGCCTTTATAAGAAACTAAGGCGACTTAAACAAGTTCTAAGACATTTCAACGCCACACACTTTGGGAGTATCTCAGATAAAGTGGCGATAAAAAGGAAAGAACTTGATTCTATTCAGACTGCTATGCTGGATCATCCCTCTACTGTTCTACTTGAAAAGGAAAGAGCAGTATCACAAGAATTCATTGAATTACAGCTTGCTGAAGAGAGTCATTTCAGGCAAAAATCAAGGGTACAATGGATCCAAGAAGGCGACCAGAATACCAGATTCTTTCACCGGATGGTGGCAGCCAAACACTCTAGAAATACAATTAGAGTGCTGTATGATGAGGAGGGTAACAGGCTTGAATCCTACTCACAAATAGTTGATAACTCAGTTTCCTACTTTATCAAAGTTCTAGGAACAGCTGATGCTAATGTCACTAGCAGCTCCAAAGAATTCCTGGAAGAACTTCTACAGATTTCCCTCACTGATGATGAACAAGCAAGCTTAAAAAAAGAAGTGACTGCGGAGGAAATCAAGAAAGCTATGTTTGCCATCAAAGGGGATAAAGCCCCCGGTCCAGATGGGTACACTTCTCATTTCTTCAAGACTTCTTGGGACATAGTGGGCGATGACTTGACAGCTGCTGTGCTTAGTTTCTTCAACTCTGGTGACCTTCACCCAGCTTTCAATTCCACTATCATTGCTCTTGTGCCTAAAAGTCAAAGTCCTAGAAGCATTAAAGAATACAGGCCCATCTCTTGCTGCTCAGTGGTTTACAAATGTATAACTTCAATACTGGCTAACAGGCTAAAGCAACACCTCGACTCCCTTATCAGTAATAATCAAAGTGCTTTCATAGAGGGCAGAAGCATTACAGATAACATCCTAATGGCCCAGGAACTGGTGAGAGGATATAATAGATCCTCTCTCTCCCCAAGGTGTGCTCTCAAGGTGGATCTTCAAAAGGCCTTTGACACTTTGAATTGGGATTTTATCATTTCTGTACTTCATGTTATGGGATTTCCTAAGGAATTTGTTGAATGGATCAGCTGCTGCTTAACAACTCCCAGATTTTCTTTGTCAATTAATGGAGGGCTAGCTGGTTACTTTCCAGGAGCAAGGGGTATTCGTCAAGGGGATCCCATTTCTCCCTACTTATTTGTTTTATCCATGAATGTGCTTTCCAAACTCTTGAACACTGCAGCTAGCATGGGAGTTTTTGCATTTCATCCAAAATGCAAAAAGATTAGCCTTACTCATCTCTGTTTTGCAGATGATCTGCTTATCTTCACAAAAGGCAATCTGGAATCCATCTCTGGGGTTCAAAATATACTTCAAGCCTTCTATTCAATGTCAGGGTTGCAATTGAATTGTGCCAAAAGTGAGCTATTCTCTTCAGGCTTAAACGATGAATCTTTACAGCTGATCTCCCAAACTACTGGATTTAGGGTGGGATCCTTACCCGTTCGTTATCTGGGGGTACCATTAGTCACTAGGAAGCTGACAGCAAGGGACTGCGCACCTCTTCTTGAGAAAGTGACAGCAAGAATAGGGAATTGGTCTGCTAAGTTGCTTTCATATGCTGGCAGGCTCCAGCTCATCCAGTCAGTTTTGTTGAACATTCAGAATTACTGGACCAGACACTTCATACTGCCAAAATTTGTCCTAAATAAGTTGAACAAGTTGCTCACAAGGTTCCTTTGGACTGGTAGTGACTCATCTGCAAGAGGGGCAAGAGTGGGTTGGCAGGATATTTGTTTCCCAAAGTCTGAAGGAGGTCTGGGCATTAAAAACCTCTTCATTTGGAATCAGGCATGTTTTCTGCAGCATATATGGGCCTTGTTCTTCAGATCGGGCTCTCTGTGGATAGCTTGGATCCATGCTTATGTTCTCAAGGAAAGGTCATTTTGGGAGCTTACTGAAGCTCAGGGTAATAGTTGGACCTGGAAAAAACTCTTAAAATTGAGGCACTTGGCCAACCAGTTCTTTAGCCATCAAGATGGAAGATGGATTTGGAAGTTCCATGGAACCACATTCTCAGCTGCAAAAGTGTGGCAGGATATTAGACCAAAGAAGCAGAAGGTTAAATGGGATCGACTTTTGTGGTATTCTCATCATATCCCTAAACATTCCCTTATTTCCTGGATGACCATTTTGAACAGATTGCCTACATGCATGAGACTTCTGAATTGGGGGTTCGAGATTGATGTGACTTGCAAGCTTTGCCACTCTGAACAAGAGACCCGGGATCACTTGTTCTTCGAATGTAGCTTCTCCAAATCTGTTTGGTTGCAGGTAATGCAGTCATGTCAGTTGCAAGTACAAAGTTGTAGTTGGAACAATGTGCTTGAATGGGCTGTGCAGAAGCTCAAAGGTAGATCATTGCTTACAACTATTCTCAAGCTTGCTTGGAATGCAACCATTTATCACGTCTGGAAAGAAAGGAATAGAAGGATACATGGAAGTCCCTGCAAGTCTCCATTGCAGGTTTTTGAAACCATTAAAGAGGAGATTAGATTCAAGTTGGTAGGCTTAAAAAACTTAGAACTTGATAATGTAAATGCTAACCTTTGTATTGATTGGGGCTTAAGCAACTCTATTTTTCTTTCATCGATGTAAAGCTACCTGAGTAGCTTGTTCTTCAGTTTTGATGTAGCAGAGATATTCTCTGCTTTTTTTGATATATTAATTGACACTTATCAAAAAAAAAAACTTATGATCACAAATCACAAGTGAACATAAAATTAAGATTTGTTGAAATTCACATATGAGTATGGTATTTCACATAATTAGAAAAGTGAATGTAAATGTGATATATATGCACATAAATAATTCAAAAACCTATTAACTTGAATTTTTAAATTCAAGAGATATTCAACATGTATGTATGAACCTCTTTAGTCTACTCTCATTCAAGATTTGGCTTATCTGCCTAACTTTTGTTGCGTAAGAAAGAAAGAAAAAATTTCTTCAAAAGCCATGGTGGTTGAAGGAGAATTAGCAAGCTAGCTTGATCGCAAGACAGTGAGGGACACTGACCAAGATTCTATAAGAACAGATTACTAAGGAATGAAAACTGCTACAATTGCTTTATTGATTAGAACTGTATTTATACATTCTTGATAGTGATAAGGTGATCTTATCTTTTGGATTAGAACTTAAGCTAAACTATATCCTATGTCTATCTAACTATGTAGATTGATTTACATTTGAGAAGATAACAGCCTTAGCTTATCCTTAGCTGATAACTAACTTCAGCTGTTAATAGTTAGCTGAAGTTTGCTAACTGTTTCGAGTGTTGCTGATGTGGTTGTGTTGCTGAGGTGGCTGTGAGACTTGTCTTGGTTTGTTGCTGAGGTGGTTGTGTTGCTGAGGTGGTTAGGAGACTTGTCTTCATATGCCCCCGCAAGACTGTGGAGCCATCGGCTACACCAGTCTTGGTTCTTAGGAAGAGAAACCTGTGCCTGGCAAGTGGTTTTGTAAGACCATCTGCTAACTGATCTTTGGTCGAGATATAAGAGACATTGAGCTTGCCAGCTTGTACATGTTGACGGACAAAGTGGTAGTCCAAGGCTAGGTGCTTCATTTTGGAATGAAAAACAGGATTTGCACTTAGATATGTAGCACCAATGTTGTCACATAGGAGAGTTGGTGATTTCTGAAGAGGAAGGTGAAGTTCAGCTAACAGATTGGTAAGCCATATGATTTCTGCAGCAGTGTTAGCAAGGGCCCTGTATTCAGATTCAGTTGAGGATCGAGCAACTGTTTTTTGTTTGGTGGACTTCCAGGATATGGGATTGGCACCCAGAAACAGAATGTAGCCTGTGGTTGATGTTCTATCATCCAGATTACCAGCCCAATCAGCATCACTGAAGGCAGTGAGATGAAGTGATGTGTGTGGGCGTAGGAGAATGCCATGAGTGACAGTTCCTTTTAGATATCGTAGTATTCTCTTTAGTGCCGACCAGTGAAGCTGAGTTGGGGAGTGCATATATTGAGACAGCCTGTTTAGTGCATAGGCGATGTCTGGTCTTGTGATAGAGAGATACTGAAGTGAACCTGCAAGTCTTCTATAGGCAGTGGCATCAGCAGGACCAGTGCCATCAGTGAGCTTTAGGTTGGCATTAGTGGACATTGGTGTGGTGGTTGGTTTGGCATTTGTCATGTCAAAGTTGTCAAGAAGATCTCTGATATATTTTTGCTGTGAAAGAAACAGACCCGTTGTAGTGGGAATTACCTCAACGCCCAAGAAGTAATGAAGATTGCCAAGATCTTTGAGAGAGAATCTTGTGGATAGCTGCGACAGAAAGTTATGAACTGTCTGACTGTTGTTTCCTGTAACTATAAGATCATCAACATAGACAAGACAGTAGATTAAGTCATTATTATGAGACATGATGAACAACGAGGCATCTGATGTAGAGTTTGTGAAACCATAGTGAAGAAGAAAGGTGCTCAATTCCCTGTACCAAGCTCTGGGAGCTTGTTTAAGGCCATAGATGGCCTTGTGTAGTTTGCATACATGTTGAGGATGATCTTTGTCAAGAAATCCAGGTGGTTGAGCCATGTATACCTCATCTGTTAATGTTCCTTGTAGGAACGCATTGTTTACATCAAGTTGTTTTAAGGGCCAGCCCAGTGTGACTGCAATGCTGAGAACTGTTCTGATAGTGGTTGGTTTTATAACAGGGCTGAAGGTTTCTGTGAAATCTAGGCCAGGCCTTTGATGAAAGCCTTTAGCAACCAATCGAGCTTTGCATTTGTCAACTGTACCATCAGCTTTGCGTTTGAGTCTGTAAACCCATTTGTTGCCTATGACATTTTGAGAGTGACAAGGTGGGACTAAGGTCCAAGTGCCATTGGCAACAAGGGCATTAAACTCAAGTGTCATAGCATGCCTCCATTCAGGAATTTTGATTGCTTGGGAGACAGATGTTGGTTCAGGTGCTGGTGGAAGTGATTGGCTAGAGGCAAGGTAGGTTCTTTTAGGTTTAAATATGTTGTGTTGGGACCTAGTGATCATAGGATGTGTTCGAGTGGGAAGAGTTTGACAGAGATCTGTCTGTTGATCAGGGGATGCAGCATCTGTGTTTGCAGAAAAATGTAAGGGGCTAGAGGAAGTACCTGATGAAGGACTTGTCACAGGAGCAGCTGGACTGGTGGAGGAGGACACAGCAGAATCAGTAGGCTGCTGAGGTGAGCCGCAACCTGCAAAATGTGGAATAACAGTGGCTGTTTCATCAGAGAGAATCACAGAGGAGTTAGTAGCTGAGGAAAGCTGGGAATTGGGATTCATTCGATTGTTTTGTGCAAAGGGAAAGACTGTTTCAATGAATTTCACATGTCTAGAGATAAAAATTCTGTTTGTAGAGGGATCTAGACATTTGAAGGCACTCTGGTTTGTGGAATAACCAAGGAAGACACATGGTTTGGACTTAGGTTGTAGTTTGGTGTCATTATAGGGCCTTAGCCATGGATAGCATAGGCAGCCAAAAACTTTTAGTTTCTTGTAGTTTGGTATGGTTTTGAACAGGATTTCATGTGGTGATTTGTGGTGAAGAGTTGGTGTTGGCATTTTGTTGATTAAGTAAACAGCAGTTTGGAAGGCATGAGACCAATAACATTGAGGCAGTGATGCTTGATGTAAGAGGGTTAAGCCAGTTTCTGTAATGTGTCTATGTTTTCTTTCAGAAATGCCATTGTGTTCTGGCGTATGTGGTGGTGTCTTGAGGTGTTGGATTCCATATGTTGCTAGTAGAGAGGATAATGCCATATACTCTCCACCGTTATCTGAGTAGATAGTGATAATGGAAGTGTGAAATTGTTTTTCAACTTGTGCTTTGAATTTAGGGAAGATGTGCAGAATATCAGATTTATTTTTGATGAGAAATAACCAGACAAACTTAGAGAAATGATCTATGAAAGTAACATAGTAATGATAGCCATCATGAGAGTTTAGTTTTGGACTTCCCCATACATCTGTATACAGCAGTTCGAGTGGTTTTGAGCTGGTCAAGGATGAATTGTGAAAAGGTAGTTTGTGACTCTTATTACATGAGCAGGAATTACAATCTGACATAGTGATGAAATGATCACAGTCTAGGCTAAAGTTTTTAAGCATGAAGTTCAAGATTCTGGGAGAGGGATGTCCTAAACGTCTATGCCAGTTATTAACATTGGTCTTCAAGCTGAAACAGGCTGATTTATTGTTGGTAGAAGCTGGTAATTCTGCAGATTTTGGAAGTTCATATACATCATTTCTGTTGTGTCCTTTCACCAGTGGTGCCCCCGTGATGAGATCCTTCACAAGTAAATGATTAGGGAAAAATTCAACAGAAACACGATTAGTTTTGCATAGTTGAGAAACAGAGATAAGTTCACGCTGAATTTGAGGAACATGTAGAATATTGGAGAGTAATAAAGGTTTGTCTGAGTGTTTAGTTCTAAAGGTAGTTGAGCCTGTGTGTTTTATAGACAAACCTGAACCATCTCCAACTAGAATCTCATCAGGTCCACCATATGCTGAGTAGAGTGAGAGGTTGTTGAGGTCTGAGGTGACATGGTGGGATGCGCCTGAGTCAACCACCCAGTTTTGGTTATCAGAAGCAATTCCAGTCTGAACAAGGTTGGCAACTGGATCTTGCAGAGAGGAAATTTTGTATTGTCTGCAGTATTTGGCAATATGTCCAAGTTTGCCACAGAGTTGACATGTAGGTCTGGTGTTGTTGTTGTTGGAATAGTGCTGAGGTCTGTTGCTGTAGGTGTTGGATGTAAATGGAGGCCTTCTTCTTCCCTGGTTTGAGGTATATCGAGAAGAGTCATTGGGAGACACATTGTTTCTGAAGTTTGTGTCTTGATGTGAATAATAGGGTCTTCTGTCCCTTCTGGCAAAGTTTGCTGTAACAGCAGATGTGTACATGAGATCGTCTTGTTTGGTGACAGCTTCAAAATCAATAAGCTTGTCATAAAGTTCCTCGAGAGAGATTGCATTTTCTCTTGCTCGGAGTGCAGTGGAGATTTCCCTGAATTCTGGACTAAGTCCATTTAAAATGAAGATGATGAGATCATCTTCAGCTACTGGGGCTTGAGCAATTGCTAGTTCATCTGCGATGCTTTTCATTGATTGAAGGAAGTCAGACACAGATTTGGTTCCCTGAGTGAAAAGGGACAATTTTTTTTTAAGAGACATGATTCGAGATCTGGTTTTGCTTGCAAAAAGTTTGGTAAGTTTTTGCATGGCTTCATGGGATGTTTTTGAGATTGCGATCATAGGGATGACAGTTTCTGCAACAGATGCAATAATAGAATGTAGGATGAGTTTGTCTTGTCTGATCCATTTTGAGTAATCAGGATTCAGAGATATGGTTTCTTGAGTGGTGATATATTGAGTTGGACAGGGAAGTGTCCCATTGACATAGTCAATGAGATCGAGGCCAGTGAGCAGGGTATCGAATTGTATGAACCATGAAGGAAAATTGGTTGAAGTAAGCTTTACTGGAAGCTGTGTGGTGGGATTGATTTGAATGACAGGTAATGAGGTTGTGGTTCGGATTGAGTCAGCAGTGTTGGAGGTGGTGGAGTTTGACATGCTGTTAAGCGTTTGGCGTCTGATACCATATAAGAACAGATTACTAAGGAATGAAAACTGCTACAATTGCTTTATTGATTAGAACTGTATTTATACATTCTTGATAGTGATAAGGTGATCTTATCTTTTGGATTAGAACTTAAGCTAAACTATATCCTATGTCTATCTAACTATGTAGATTGATTTACATTTGAGAAGATAACAGCCTTAGCTTATCCTTAGCTGATAACTAACTTCAGCTGTTAATAGTTAGCTGAAGTTTGCTAACTGTTTCGAGTGTTGCTGATGTGGTTGTGTTGCTGAGGTGGCTGTGAGACTTGTCTTGGTTTGTTGCTGAGGTGGTTGTGTTGCTGAGGTGGTTAGGAGACTTGTCTTCATAGATTCTAATGAAAACTGATAAAAAAAAGTTACCAAAATAATCAATATTCATATATGAAGATAACTAGATAATTAAGGATCGTGTCATTATAAGCAAGAAATGGAAATTTTTGCACAAGACTTTGATTTAACCAATACATTTTTAATGCATAATGATAAATGAACATGTCATATCATTATCGTATTATTTTTTTGGGTACATATATCATTATGGTAGATGCTGATAAGGCTTGTGAATAATTGAAAGCAAGGGGCCAGCAATAGGGAAGAGATGAGAGATCCACATTAATCAATTTTGGATCCATCAAAGAAGCAATCATTTTTTTGAAAGTGACATAATATCATCCAATTATTGAAGATTTGTCATTATAAATTTATCGTTTATGATCATGTAAGTCCAATTTATCATTTAAAAACTGATTTGTGCAAGTGAGTGTGTTAAAGATGAGTTTTTTTTTTTAGTTAAAAAGTTTAGGAGTATAAATCATATATGTTCAGTTAACGGGTGTTTATAGATACAAGTTAAAAATTATTTAATTATTATTTTAATTTTTTTTATATTTAATGTATTATTTTTATTGAATTCAAAAAATACATTAAATACACTATTCTTTATATAAATATATCTTAACTCGTGTCTAATGACTCTTATTAACATTTTTCTTATATATTTATCATGTGATTATTAAGATTGAAATTTGAAAAATAACTTAAATTTAAAAAAAATAAAAAGTCTGAGTAACATAAGATATGATTGTTCTACAATCATATATGAAAATTTGCTAACAGTGTAATAAAAACAAAAAAGTGATGATTTATAAGTTTTCACATTATATTTATATTTTTAGTTCAAGTACAGGTTGAACATTGATTAATTCATAAAATACCATGTGTAATTAATTTATTGCTAACAATTTTTTATTTGCACACATTTTTAAACTCTTTGACCTTCTGCAAGTTTCACTCCACCAAAAAGAAACAAGTTTGTCAACTATATGTGAAGCATAAGGCAGTTGCAAATAAGCTGTCATTGAAGACAATAATGTTCATCCATTTTCTTTTTTATTCCTGAAACATAATCTTTAACATACATATGTTGATGTAAAAGGTTTTGATAAGCAGGACTTTGTAAAATCCTGGAATGTTGGTGAAATAATTTCGGAAAGACATGCATTGCATGCCGATTGCCTAGTGTTTTGAGCTGACAGAATTTTAATGCTTTTGCAGATCAGATTTAGAAGCTTGCACATCCCAATTTCATGAACAAGATTCTATCTTCTAAATAGACACTGGCAAGTAATAAAAAGAAAGCTTCCAATAAACTTCCAACCTGTCCTTAAGTACTACTATAACTTTTCTTTCACTAAGATTTTCAAACAAACAGAAACAAGTTTCATCAACTACTGGTAATTAATCACTTCAGCACAGCTGAATTTCAGGTTCTTGCTCTCATCAGAAGAACTGCTCTTATACCTTTGGCCCCTTTGCTTCATTGTACAGTTGATCAATTCGATCCTGCAGATGATGTTGGCATATGATATAAATCACATCAATGCGAATAATATAACTTTCACATTTTATCATAAACTGTGTTTAGTTCTTTTACAAGGTCCCCAAGGAATTATTTGGTGCTTTACAGGATTACAAACAAAGGGTACCATGTTTTTTTTTTTGGAGTTCAGATTTGATGGTGTAAAGCAATCTATGATTCTATGTTACTTTGACTCTTTATTTTTCTTGAAGTACTTGTGTCCGACACCTGTGTCAAACACATATCCAGATATGGATATGGGGATATGACCCTCCAAGGATCCTCCAAATACATGAAAAAACTTAGAAAAATTAAACATACCCGTGTCGGACACATACCCGTATCCAACACTCACACCCGAATCCGAGTAACATAGAAAGCAATAAATGGCAAGAGGGGGATTGAAAAAGCATACCTTGTAGTATTTGAGCAGTTGAGGCCTCTTAAGTTTAAAAGTTGGGGTTACCAGATCCCTCTCCATGTCAAAGGGATTCGGTTCCAAATACACTGCTTTTAACATCTCAAAGCCTCTAAGCTGTGGATTATAGATTTTGCATCAGTTTGAGGAAAAAAAAAACCATTAATATTATTTAAATTGCAGAGATAGGAAGAAGAAAATGTGAGACATTTTATCTACATACTTGATGTTTCTGACCAGTGCTATTTAGCTCGTCTAAAATGTACTTCCTTGCCTTGGGGTTTTCACACAAAGATTTGAAATCAATAGCTTCATCATGTTCTATCGCCCAATCCTCTAGTGCCTTCCTTTCAGGGACTACCACAGCCACCAGAGATGACTCAAAACTGTTCCCATAAACCCAGATCTGACCAATGGAAAGTTTAAGAAACTCATATTTAGAGCAATATTCGAGTAAAGTTTAAATCCTATAAATGGAAACTCGTATATTGAAAGTCAAATGTATAGAATTTTAGATGTTCTAGTCTGTAGCAATTCCACTTTGTGGAGTATACAGCAACATACCGATGCTATAAGAGGGCAACGTGAATATGTATTCTCAACGTTCTCCACAGCAACATATTCACCTTGAGAAAGCTTGAATATATTCTTTTTCCTGTCAATGATTTTCATTGATCCATCCGATTGCAATTCGCCAATGTCACCTACAACAATCTCAACATATCTATATCAGTAAGAGTCACAAGGATTAACAGTTATAAGCTATGTTACTCGGACTCAAGTATGAGTATCGGATATAGATATGTATCTGACACGGGTATGTTCAATTTTTTTTTTA
Source organism: Fremontodendron californicum (assembly GCA_030761205.1). Taxonomy (NCBI): domain Eukaryota; kingdom Viridiplantae; phylum Streptophyta; class Magnoliopsida; order Malvales; family Malvaceae; genus Fremontodendron; species Fremontodendron californicum. The sequence continues at coordinate 42,531,938 of JAULJL010000002.1, read as the reverse complement.
AGTTTTTCATGTATTTGGAGGGTCTTTGGAGGATCATGTCTCCATACTCATGTCGGATATGTGTCGGACATGGGTGTCAACCACGAGTACTTCAAGAAATGAAGAGTCGGAGCAACATAGGTTATAAGATCCTGTCTAGCATATTGATTTAAATATGCTCATTTTCTCCCCTTCATCTGATAATTCTTAAGCAAGTCAAAATGAGGAGGCAAATACAGGTATTCAGGAAAATTTGTCTCTGCATATTGAAACTTTGATGCAAATTGGAAGGATTTGTACCTGTATGAAACCAGCCATCAACAAGAACTTCATCAGTTAGGTCTTGTCTCTTGTAGTAACCTGAGAACAAGGTGTTTCCCCTCAGGCATATTTCTCCACGTGGCACACTGGAAAGTGCATCATATCCCATATCTGGCACTGACTCAAGCCTTGCTTCAATGGTTGTCATGGGAACTCCAACAGTTCCAATCATAGACATTACATTGGCGAGGGAAGTAAAACACCCACCACAGCTCTCAGTCAAACCTATCATGTTAAAAAATCAGCAAAAAATCAGACGAAATTTCTTAAAGAAACAACTTCAGTTTAACAACTTATTATATGTTTTAATGTGCAAGACTTTGGAAGAGAGGCCTCCATTGGCCACTAACAGTGAGCAAATGCATAACTGTTTGATGTTTGATTTCACTTGAAAGTTCATAAGGTAAGTGTTTTCTGCCATATTTGATGATTTTGTAATGATAATTGTTATTTGAAAACATACTAATCTGAATTATTTGAAGCAGGACAAAAATAAAAGAAAATTAAGAACACTTTCTTACCATATCCTTGTGATAAATTAGAGCAGCAGGAGACCCGCAAAAATTCCTCCACATGCCTAGGCAAAGGTGCTGCACCAGATAACATTATACGAACTTTGCCTCCCAATGCTTGTCTTACCTACAAGGATTAACTAAATTTCAGCAAGTAAACCAGGAATCTTACTCAGAATAGAGAAAAAAGATTTCTAGATTGAAAAACCTTGTCGAAAACCAGTTTGTCCAAGAGAGGGGATGCTTTGTCATGTGGGAATCCAATTTCCATATTTCCTAATTTGCTGTTTGTATCTTTTCCATTAGTTGGACAGTAGACTTAACAATCAAGTAAATCAACAAAAAAAGGTTTACCATAAAACTTACTAGTTATAGGCATACTGGAACAATTTGTTCCGAAGTAGACCACCAGATGCAATTTTGTTAACAATACCTTCAAGAACAAGTTTCAAGGATATTGCTTAGAACTTAGAACAACTGGTATCAAAATTCAAAAACATGAAGTTACATATTGTTCTTAAAGATAATAATCTGTATGTACCTGTGTATATACGGTCATAAACTCTTGGAACCGCACAAAATGCAGTTGGCTTTAGTTCCTGAACATCTTCCATTAAATAACGGACATCCTGCAAGTAAAGCAGGAGAACTAGATTAGATGCCATTATACTAAAGAGAGTAAAAGACAATGGAAAGTTGTACAGATTATTATGGCAATCTTAATCTTACCCCTTGCCAAAATCCTATTGAGGAACTTCTTTTGATGAAATAGGTCTCCATTATCTGATCGTATACATGAGCCAAAGGAAGGAAGGAGAAATATGTATCTTCTTCCGAACACTGTAATGCAATTTATGTCACTAAAATGAATATCTTTTCCAGGTTCAATATCAGAAAGCCATTGGCAACATTTTATGGCCTAAAGTCCATATAAATTAAACAATCTGACCAAGACTAACTAAAAATACTTAATTTTACTTGGAAGGATTTATGTTTGATTTCTCACCGCTCTGTCTGTAATGTCTATAAGTTGATCTATAGACAACACTTCTGTCATGATTGCCCTGTTTGTGAGAATGACTCCTTTTGGTTCTCCTGTTGTTCCACTAGTATACATTATTGTGCATATTTCAGTCTTCTTTTTTGGTGGAAGTTCACAATCCAAAGAACCCTGGATTTTTGTAAAATCTGATTGAGTTAACCAGTGAAACATGGTTTTGATCAAAGATATAATTAAGGGCACAACAATATGAAACATGTTACCAGCTCAGAGAACTCCTTCCAAGAAAAGAGAGATACACCAAGCTCTTCAGCTTCCTTTTTCTGTGTGCTAGAAACATATGCAAAGCTGACAATAGCTGAACAAGGAAGATAAATACTTTAATATTTTAAGCTATTACTGTAGAAAATAAAATGATCTTAAATGTCAAACACCTAATAGAATTTCCACTTACTTTTTAAGTAAGAAGAACATGCTGGAAGGCATGATAGGATCTGCTCAAAATCACAAACATATTGTGAACAAAACAAAAATGAAATATTGCTTCTGAAAAAGAACTATTTTCTGCAATTCATAGAACATTATCTAATAACCACATAGCTTCAGTTGCAAAGACAACTTACAGCAGGGAGTTTGTTCTCTTGAACAAAGGCTATTGAAACTTCAGCATGGTTAATGATGAACTCCACTGCATTAGCACCTGCGAAAACGTAAAACCAGATAAATTATCACCTCAAACGAATCGAAGAATGACATATAACTATAACATGTATTGACAAAAGAGATGTCATGTCATACCAAGGGTATCATATAGAGGTACATATGTTACAGCTTGACTGTTACAAGCCTGTAGAAGAGGGGGAAAAACAAACAAATTATACAATATAAGTTTGAAGAAAAAGCAAAGAAATTAATTGAACAAGTGGTTATTGCCTTGATCATAAGTCACTTAATTGGCACAGAATAGATAGATATACTAGGCATACCTCCATAGCAATGATCCATTCTGGACAATTGGACCCATATATACCACATCGGTCTCCCTAAAAACATGATCGTAAATGTTTTGTTAATCTTCAGATTACAAAATGAAGTTATATATGAATAATTTTGTTTTTAACTGATTAACTGTAGGCTTACGGGATTGACACCCCGGCTCCTCATGGCAGAACCAATTCTAAGAGCGGAATCATAAGCCTCCTGATATGTGATCCATACATAAGGACCAGCTTGCTGCATAACCAAATGAATTATGCATAATATATAGCATTTTCCAAGCAAAATGAACTATGTTATCAAACAAACTTTAAGGTGATAAGTGTCGCAACCTAAAAAAAAAATTAGGTGTCTACAATAAGCAAACCTCGATTTTCAGTTTTGTTAAAGTGTTATAACATGTCCTAATTATCCAATACATGAAAGTTTGATAAGTTTCATTAGCTTACAAATGGAACTTTATTTAATCCTTAGACTGAGCATTAAGTTACTATTGAAGCATGTTGATTTTCTGATTCTCTAGCAATAAACCTTTTTATAGGAGATGGGGAGAATGCGGTGTACCTTAGAATCTGTGGTTTGTCGTCGACCCAGCATTCGGTTATTTGGATTCCTTCTAACAGAGTCACTGCAAGACATATACAATACATATATTTAAGTCTTAAAAAATAAAAACATCTGGCCTATTAGCTCAGTTGGTTAGAGCGTCGTGCTAATAACGCGAAGGTCGCAGGTTCGAGACCTGCATGGGCCAATTATAATAATATATTTTTATACCGGACTAATTTTATGCAAAAAGAAGAAGAATTTAAGTTATATATATCCACCTAAAAAGTTTTAGAAATCTAAGTACTGGTTGATTAATGATTCCATAAGATGTGCAACTAATTAAGTAAATAACCTTATATTTCTTTCATTACATGATGGGTTAGGCCAAAAAAAAACTAAACAAATTACCTTTGCAAAATCAGTTCAAAAGAAACAAACAAATCACAAAAGAAAAAGTCTCTTTCTCTAATCCATTGTAAAAGTAAAAGTTTCTCTTTTTTCTAAAACGAAAATGGTATGAACAATCGATCATTTTTTTTTCTGCACAAATTAGCAAAATTCTATACTCACCTAAAGAACTCCCATGGAGAATGCATTCCGTCTGGCAAATCCAAGAGACCATCCTTAGCATAAATGCACCTATAAACCGGCCCGGCAGACGGCCTCTTCCCCGTTTCCGGCCTTGATTCTTCAACCTTTACAGCATATGTGACCGACATTATTGTCACCTTAATGCAAGCAATTAATATTGCAAGAACTCTTATGTGTTTTTATAAGTTAAATGTGCAAAAGTGTTTGCAGCAAGAACTGAATATATGTGTTGAAGCCTGTGAACATATGTGATAAGCTTTCCTTTGATGATAAATATTTAACCACAAAAAGGAAAGAGAAAGAGAGAGGAAGGTGGTGGGAGTCTGGGAGAGTTAGTTGAGCTGCTACCACAATAAATTCAAGATGAGCTAAGGAGAAACATTCATTTTTGAGTAAATTTTTATCGAAGATCTTATTTGGTTAAGGTGATATTTATTAAAAAATAAAAAAAAATTAATTTATAAAAATAATATATTAAATATAAAAATATTTTTTAACCGGATCTAATTTTTATAGTGGTGTTTTAAGAGTCGTCTTGAAACAAAATTGAAGACTTGATTGCTCCATTCAATGGGTTGGAGTTGGACTTTGCGAATAACTTTGCCCCCTTATTTATTATGGTGGATGAGAGGTTGGTGTGAATCAATTTATGGTAGTCTCTCTATGTTTTCTTTCTCAACAAAACAAACCTATAATACTTATTTTCTCCTCTCATTTAGTTTCCAAATTTAGTTAATAATGTGTTGGACTTAAATTAGTTCAAGATTGATTAACCTACCAAGACTTTTTTGCATCTTTTGTACACTTTCTATAGTTTCTATGGAACTTTAATAAAATATGAAAATGTTAATATTTGTCGTTAAGTATTGGTTAAAGTGATATTTATATATAAAAAAAGTATTAATGTATTTTTTTAATTTAATAAAAATAATATATTAAATGTAATTTTTTATAAAAATTTTAATTAAATGATTCTTAATTGGTGTCTATAGATACTCATTAATCAGATCCATAAAAGATTTCCTAATTAAACTTGATGTTGGACCACTTTAATATTCTTGAGGAAATGAAAATGCTAAAACTTTGAATTTTGATTTAACCCAAATGATTCATCCATCTTTTTTAAGAGTTGAATTTTTGCAAGTTAGATCTCAACAAATTCTTTTTCCCTTAATTTCTTAAGTTTAGATCTCCCTTGTAAAAAAAAATGTTAAAAATTCTAACCTTAGGCTTAGTTTTTTTTTTTCTTTTTTTTTTTCTTTTCTCCCTTTGAAAATAGCTGTAAGTTATTTAATGTAGAGCATGTGAGAAAAGGACTCTAACGACATGAAACATTTTATGAGAATCATCATTGGGCAGAAAACAGCTATAAACAAGATTTAGATTATTGAGTTGATAAAATTAAATTTTATACTTTTTCTATTCAATTATTGATAAAATTATATGAAAATAGAAAACTTTTATAGTCTACAAGAGATAAAGGTTATTGATATATGTTAACAGTGATTAAATTAATAATACACAGATTAAACAAAGTGATCACTCTAGAATATGTTTGAATTTCACTTAATTCATATACAATAGAGAATTATTCTCAACATCAAACAAAATTCTATAATGTAGTACTTATTTTTTTCAGTGGTTAATTATATTCATCAAGAAGAAAGGAAGTGTTTTGTATAATAGCCCAGCTATAATTTATCATTAACATAATAAAATAGTGTTAAAAACAATATCATATATAAAGATTTTTCTGACGAGTGACTTAAGCCACTTTTTAAGATTATTCTAATAATATTTTTGTTAACGTATTGAAAATAATGAATAAAGTTATCAATTATTATATTTAATACAAAATTATTATTATAAATAATATACTAACTAACTTTAAAAAATGCTTTTAAAATATTTGTTAATATAATTCTAAAAAGAATTAAAATAGTAAAAAGAAGGTAAAAGGTTAAGACTGTATTTGATAAAAAAAAAAGTTTAATAATTAAATTTTAGAATATTTCATTCTTTTCTCTTCTTTTTCCTGTTTATCAATCGAAGTGTGAAGGTATTGTCATTTTTCTAAAGTTTTTAATCTAATCATAATTCTCTATCTAATTAATTGACTTGAAAAATATATTAGACATTTAAACCATTTCAAATTCGCAACTTTCATAAATTTATCAGCAGCATACAATTGACGTGAAAGTGTTGTCATTGGAATACAGGTAGAGGCAATAAATGCTGCTCACCAAATAAGGAGGCAATTAATGTTTCGGAGTTGTAATTAACTACTTAATATATTTAAGTTTCACATTTATTGGTTTATTTTCATATTGTTATGGTTTTTTTTTTTTAGGAAATTGTTAAGGGTTTTTCAATTTTAAAAAATAAAAATTTATTAATTTAATATATAAACAACAAATTTTGTTTACAAGTGTACTTGAGATATTTTTTAAGATTAGTTTATATTTTAAATGTAATAATTAATTACTTTATTAATAATTTGAGTGAAGATATTATTTTATATAATAATTTTAAAAAATAATTTTAAATACTCGTTAATAAAATTTATAAACAATTATTATATTTACAATCAATTAGAGTCTTCAACATTTAGCTTAGTTGTATTCTTTTTGTTTTCTTTTCAAATAAAGAAAGAAAAAAGTTGGTGATCTGAAAACCTTCATTATGAGCACCGAAATTTAAGGTGATGTTGAATTTGTAGTACTATAGTAATTAAGTAACTGGCAATGGCTACGTAGGTTGGTAAAATTTGATCCGATGATAGATTTTATATTGATCAGCTTTGAATAGAGAGATTTTTTTAAGAGCTAGACGATTTTGATAAATGATTATCCCTTTCTGTCCCGTCTCGACTTTTAAAATTACTATCTTACCCCTTAAAATATTTTATATTTTTTATTATATTTTTAGTATATATATTATATATATACTAAAATCATATATATATATATATACTAATATTATATATATAATTTTAATATATATATGTATATTATATATATTAAAAAAATTTATATATTAAAATTATGTTTATGAATAAATTATAATATAATATAATAAATAAATTATAATATAATTTTTTATAATATTAAATTAAAATTAATTAATAAAAATTGAGATGTTGCGAAGTGGAGCACCTTGAAACGATTACGGATGTAATCGATATCCATGAAAATAAATATTTTCAATATTCATACAAATAAAAAATAAAAAAAAAAATAATTTTCGCTCTATCCCGTTCCGTTCCATCGTCATCCCCTCGAATCATCGACGATTAAACAACTTTAGTGACATTAAATTTTGTCTCAACTGTTGCCGTCAGCAGGAAGCAAAACCAATCCAAGAAAACCTGGACAGGATATTGACTGGGCTAGCTCCCTGGACTCCGGACCACCCAGCCCAAATCTTCAGTGTCCACGATAATTCTTTATTTTTTATTTTATTTTTTTATAACGAGTGCCCTTAGGGCACTTGTTAAGGTGAGTTAATATACTATTTATAGAATTTGTAAGTATTAAAAATCGAATTTTAATTTTATTTTTAAATAAAATTATTAAAGACAAATATAATAAATTGGTTAAAAGAATCAAACAAATAAAAAAAAAATTTAAAAATTAAAAATTAAAATTTTATACCAACTAATACAAATCGATACAAATTGATATAAATCAATACGGATCGAAATTGAATTAAGAATGGCCGACCTATATTAAATGTTACTAATTTTATTATAAAGAGAAAATAAAAGAAAAATGCTATAGTATATAATATTGTCGGGTGATAAATTTTTTTAAAATTATAAATTTAAATAATGTTTTATTTGAATGTATGGTAAGAATTTTTCTCATTGTATCGTGATATTATTTTACGATTGAATCGTTAAAAATCATAAAACTCAACTACGAAGTTTTCGCCCGCATATCAAGACAACTTTTAATATTCTTAAATTTATCATTTTGCTAAGGAACATAGACTGAGTAAATCTTGTAATTAAAGTACAACCCTCAAAAAATCTGCACCATGCTCAAAAGTCAGATCTTCGATTTTCTAAGACGTAAAAAGTTAAAAACTCTTCCTCAAATCTCATACTTAGGCTTGGTTTGGATTTTGTGCATTTGTTAATATGTACTTATTTCTTTTTTACTTTAATCTGTGTTTAAAATATATTTAAAATAATTCATTGAATTAATACATGATAATGGTATAAATCTATTTGCAAAATAAATAAAAAAATTTTCATCATAATATATAAATTCATATATTATTTTAGGTAATAAAATATATTTTTTATTAAATCCGATAATTCATATATTCATTATATTATTTTCTCATGTGATGTGTTATTTTTTTATTATATAAATTTTAACACATTTAATATGTTAATAATTTATATTATATCTATATTTATATTTTTATATTATATAATATTATATTCAAAATTAAAAAATATATTCTTTCAGATCGCTTTGAAAGACCCTTTAAATTATTCCAATGAATTTGTATTTTCCACAATGACTGAGTGATTAATAAATTTATGAATTATAATAGTCTGACAGAGAAAGCAGAGTTAAAAGTCTAAAATCACCACAAAGTGTGTATGAAAAGGGATCAGTCTGTCTTCCATTTCTTGAAAGATCCTCACCATGTGGGTCACCACATCAAATCTTCTTTTCCATCTTCCCATCATTTTTTTTCTGATTTGTCGAGCCAAAGACCTTACGCTACAAAACCGAACTTAAAACTCTAATCATAAGCCACGTTATTGTAAGAACGATTAAAACTTAATACCCTCGGACCCACGTTTTAAAGGAGATCTTACATGTCAACTAAATAAAACATGGATACCCGATTGCAAAATATGTTCATCCGCAGAGAATAAAACTTCCTGATGGCCTTAAATTCACCAATGTGGACGTGTCGTTAACCCGTCATCCCCCACTACAAGTGGGTGAGACCAGACAAACCAGTCAAGTCAACCCTCCAACATTAAACCCTTCAAACACCCCCCCCGAACTTAATACCAACTCTAAAAAACCACCACCACACCATCCTATACGAAACACCCTCCGTCGCCGATTATGGGGTTTACCACCAGGGCCTCATCTCCGTCCTTGACCCCCTCCCCCTCTCCCTCGTTATCATCACCGCTGCCTTCTTCGTCGTCATCATCATCTTTGTCACAGCCGCCTTCAAAGCTTCCAGTTGACTTCAGCCCACCATTGATCGCCATGGTGGTAGTAGTCGCGGCAGCTTTCTTAATCATTACATATTCACGTCTCATCTCCAAACGACTTGTCCCTCCAATTCTCCGTCTACTCCGCTTCTTTCGCCGCCGCCGCCGTCGTCGTCGCTACCTCCCATCCACCACGACCGACCTCGACTCTCTTCCACCCTCTGATCCCTTTGAACTCCCTCTTTCCCCTTATGGTCTCGATGACTCTGCCATCAAAACCCTGCCTCTTTCCCTCTACACTTCAAAAACAAAACCCAACAACAGCCCCAAAGATTGTGCCGTTTGTTTGTTAGAGTTTGAAGACAATGAATACGTCCGAACACTCCCCGTTTGCTCCCATGCCTTTCACGTGGATTGCATCGACGTTTGGTTGAAATCACACGCTAATTGCCCGCTTTGTAGAGCTCGAATTTTCGCTACAGAATCTCTTTTTACCCCGTTAATGGCAGCTAGAATCCGTCCGAGCCTCGACGACACTGTTTTACTCAACAACACTCTGGATTCCCTGACGGAAACTCCTTTCCAGTCTCTTCCAAATAACACCATAACGGAAATAACTGAAGACCCGTCACCCAGAAGAGCGAATGGGAATAGTAATTGTGAGGAAAGGTTTAATTTTGTTTTAAAGAGATCGTATTCGTTTGGTTTCGAGAGGAGTTTAGCAGCGGAGAGAATGGTAACGGAACCCAACACAGCTTCGCCTTGGAGGTATAGGAGAGGTGGGAATGGGTTTTGGAGCAAAAGAGCGTCACCGTTTGGGTCGTTAATGACGAAACCGAGGGTTTTCTCTTTTAGGTATTATAAAGGGATGAAAGCGTCGCCATTTTTTCGTCGGAAAGGGTTTTTTCCATTGTCGGAATCAAGTGTTAGGTTTTCTGGAAGTGGCGGCGGCGTCTCGTCGAGAAGGAGTAAGTCAATGGCGAGTCCGATGTTTTTAAGATCAGCGGCTTTCTCGTCGAGTCGGCTCAGATGCGGGGATCCCGAGGCACTGCTGTCACCGGAGAGGTTTAACAGAAGATAAAAAGGAAAAAAGAGATTTTTTCTTCAAAAAACAGAGGGACATATAGAAGGTTGAATAGAGAGATCGACGGGGAAGGGACGGTAGGAGATTGGTTGCCGATGAAATTAATGGGAAACAAGCAGAGTTAATGGATGAAAGAGAGAGGAAGAAGGGAAAGGTTTTGGGGTCTGGCAAGTGAGAGTCAAAAAAGGAGAGGCATTAATGAAAGGTGGGGAGAGGCCATTAATGAGAAAATTGACGAGAGAGAGATAGGCACGATTTTTTTAGCTCTCTTTCTTTCTTCTTTCCACAGTAGTATTAACCTATAGATAGAAGAACAAAATGGGAGCTCATAAATGCAGAGACGTTGGACTTTGGAGGATTCTTGAACGAAGGGTTCTTATGTTGTATTTGTATGGGTTGGATTCCAAATTAACAATGTTAACTCTTAACTGATGTTGCTTTGGTTATTATGCGGCTTTGGAGTTTGGTTTGGTGTTTTTCCTTTGTCTTCCAATATTTTTTTTACAAGGTTGGTTTGGTTATTATGCGGCTTTGGAGTTTGGGTTGAGTTGGTTGGGTTTGGTGTTTTTCCTTTGCTTCTTATATTATTTTTTTACATGGTTTTTCCACCGACAAGGTCCATGTTGTGATGCGAACATGACATTATACATGTTGGGATGAAATCCAGTCGTATAAGAATTCATAGACGACTGATTTGGTAAACCCCCGTGTTATGCCAACAAGAGCATTTGATATATATTAAGAATTTAAATTACGATCACGAAATATATTTTTGATTGTGTTTATTAATTAATTGTGATGGATATCGATAATTAAAAAAATCGAAATCATAAAATAACGATCATATTATTTAAATCTTGATACAAAACCGATATCTCATATCTCAATCTCATGTGCTTGTCATGTGGCATGGACTGCAAGCATCTGGTTTTATTTATTGATGAGAAAGAAAGGGAGGGAAAGGGAAAGAAATGCCAGTACTGGGCAAAAAGAAGAGTAATGGGGGCAGTGTAGTCACTTCTTTTGTTCTGCTAATTTATGCATTCTAATTGAAGCATGAAGGCTTCATTTTGTTTTGGTTCTCACTTTTCTCTGCTTCTGTGAATTCAATGGAGAATTGGAGACATTAATTTCAGCTTTTCATAGCAACACATTTTCCCCCGCCCTTTATTTATGTATTTATTCTGTCATTGTTCTACTACTCATTCCAAAATATTAATTGTACTTTTCTACTTGGAAATTTTCATTTAACCATTGGAAAAATGAGATAAGTAAAAAGCAATAAATCACAATAAAAGTTCAACTAACAGCAAATATAGTAGATTAATGCCTTAATGGTAACTACATCATTTATTGAAGGCTAAAATATTAAAAAAATTCTGAATTATTTTACTTTGTTTAAGTAAATTTTTTTATATTTTTATTATACTTAAATAAACATCTATCTCTTGAATTCTATCTAAAATATCAATACTACCTTGGCTTTGAATAACCTATGATTTTATTTTATTTATATGGCATTTTGTGCAAGGAAAATAATTGCTAAATTTATTAGGGGAAAATACAAAAATGAGGTTGGGGGGTTAGATTTTATGACAGAGCAGATACTCAGAAACATATCATATGCAGCTGCTTTAGTTTTCTGATTCTTATGCTGTAACGTCTTCATCCTCATTTATGTGGTTATCGTTAGTATTGGGTAAATTACATCAACCTCCTTTAATTTTATTCTTAATTACACTCTAGTCCAATAGTTTATGAATTTCTACACCCCCACCCCCAATGGATTTAACGCCGTTATTAAGTCACCTCCTCGTATTTCAATCCAACACTTCTCCTTCTTCATCATGAAACCATAAAATCCAGTGTGCATGATTTTACCACAAATAGCTGAACATTATCAACAAAAAATACCTAATAACAGAACAATTAATGTTAGGGCAATAAGCCTTGCTTTCAGAAACAAGACAACGTGCTCGATTATAATTAAAAGATTTTACTAACGAGTTTTTTTTAGAATATTTTTTAAGATTAGTATTGTATTGAATGTCGTAATTGATAATTTTATTCATCATTTTCAATATATTAAATGAAGATGTTAATATATATATATATATATATATTAATCTTCCTCCCATAATCCCAGTTTCAATTATCACCTATGTTAATGTATTTTCAGCCTTCAAAACATCTATTATATTGCCAATTTCTTTTTTTAAGGTTTCTAATCTACTCTTAATCCTCAACCCCTATCTAATTTAACTCATATGAGGAAATTACATGCCTAAACCATCTCGAACCGTAATCTTCATGAATCTGTCAACACTATACATATCATCCGAATTAGTACTAAGTTGACATTATATTGCTAATTTCTTGATTCAAAATTGATCGCACACTACTAATTGCTATGTTAGAAATTTTTTTATAGTATATATTAGGTAGGACTCCATCAATTAAAAAAAAAACTCCCACATTTCCTTTCATATCTCATTCTTATTCTCATATCTTCAACACCATCGACAATCTTTGTTGCAAAAATGAAATAGAGTAATATGGCACATGGCACAAAGTAGTGTTTAAAGATGGCACGATTATATATTCTTTGGGAGATTTTCTCAAACACCTTATGCATATACAAGAAACAACATTTTATCACCAACTATTTTTAAATAATGGCTTATAATCCAAAAAAAAGAAAAATTCATCTTCAACATATAAATGAACTAAACATACTAACTATATGAGAAAATAATACCTTCGATCTTCAGCATATAATAATGCCTAATACTGAAGGACACTTTCAGCATCACTGAGTCTCACGTGATGTCATGTCATTCTTTTAACAATTAAGCATTCTTTTCGGGTCGATGTAGGATTCCAAAACTACTGGACTTTAAGTGTAATTAGAGATAAAATTGAAGGGGTTTGGTGTAATTTACCCTGTTGACTATTGAAAGTGATAGCACCTAGATGATGCAATAATGGATCAAATTTGCAGAGGATAGAGACGAGCAATAGAATAATACTAATAAATGAATTTTGGGTGCTGCTCATGGCCGAACAAACTTTCTCCATAAGTTCGGTTCGTATTGAGTCGAATCTGAGTGATCCGATACGGTTTGGATTATTGTCTATATAATAAAAAAATATTATTTTTTAAAAAATTTAATTATAAAAATAAAAAATTATTTTTTATATATGTGAATAATGTATTTAAGCCCGTGGGCCGACCCAAACCCGCCCAAGATCATATCTAGACAAAAAAATTAAAAAAATTTCGAACCGCAAACCCAATCCGACTCATAACCTAATCTACTTCCTGCTTACCATTGCACCTTTAAATTCCTGCATTTACTTACTTATAAATGCCAATTGTTAGTGTATGCAGAAATTTTTAATGAATTTTTTCTTTTATTGGGAACCGGAAGAGTGAGGATCTCCAAAAATGGGCTTAGTGGTATGCCATATATGATATATGCTATCTATCTGCATTGCCTTGGGCTTTCTATCAGCAAATACTAACCGACAGATGCTAATATAGAATGTATAATGTAGAATGTCGAATGTCGAAAGTTATAACTTATATGTTATCTAAATTCGGTGAGTATCAAATACGAGTATGTATTTTAAATAAATATATTCAATTTGTTATTTTTTTTTAATATATTTAAAGGATCATATTTTTATATTTATATTCGAATATATAAAGGATCATACTTCCATACTTTTATATATTTACAAGATCATACTTTCATACTTATATTCGAATATATATCCGATACAAATATCGAATAAAATTACTTAAAAAAAAATAAAAAATTTCGGATTAAATAGGTTATAACTAACCCATTGATATAGCCAAACAAGGGATGTCTGCCATCACAACATAAGAGAAAAAGGGATTTCCAAAACCAACCTTAACATTGATTTTCTTTTAGGGGGGTGGCATCATTTTTCCCACTAATAAGGGAGTCTATAAAGCTATGACATGTGGAAAGTCCATAGCCCATCCTTTTAAAAGCATCGGCTTAGCTTGTTGCTTCAGTCCTATGCACATTATTTTCACTACAATTTTACATTTTTATGAATATCATAATGTTATTGGCCTTGATAAAGTGGCTGCTTTTGGGCCCCATCTCATGATGCTCCCATTTTCCTACCAATCATAGAATAAGAAATTAAGAATGGTGGAAACAATATATGGTTGTCAAAATGTACTAATCTTACTTTTGAACCTATTCTTTTAATAACCATTAGAGGAATGGTAAATCTAAGCTTTCTTCTTACTTCTGTTTAGTGAAAATTGTTGAATTATTTCTTGCTTTTGAGAAGAACCATTTCTCAAAGTCAAGCTAAAAAAACAGTTTACTCCACTTGCTTTTGAGCTTGCTGCCATTTTATCTACCTCCCCTTTTAGATCAGATGATATATACCACAACTTTGCAATTCAAAAAATGAGGTTTAAAGAATTATCAGTTTGCTAATAAGAAGGGGAAGTTCTTAGCCTATGACATCACAGAGAAGAGAAAATTGTATAAATAAGGTGAAAAATGAAAATGATATAAAATAAGTAGAATAATATGTTTCTAATTTGCACTGCTGTCCATTATTTACAAAGTAGTGATTAATCTAATTATAACTTAATGCAATCTTAAGAAAACCACACATTCTTTGGTTATGCAACTAATAAAGTTAATGACACAGTGATGGTTTGAAAATAACAAAGCTACAAATTTCAGCCAGAATAATCTCTCTCCCCCAGTCTCAGTTTCGTGTCTTGAGCATGAAAACGTGCCAGCCAAATCCAATAGAACAAAGAGAATTACAGTGTCAAATTAAAAATAATTAAAAGCATTCCAAAGCAAGATTTCCATAATAGGTCCAAACTCCTCATCTGAAAACATGCCGGTGGTTAAAAATTAGCAACTTTCTTGTTCTCTCTTGATAAGGGTAAGGAACATTCGTAGTTTCATTGATTTCATGCGAGGGAAATTAATAAGAAGGTGAAGAATGTTGTGCCAATATAGGGAATTGTGGGATCACATCTATCACTGATCATACATCTATTGTATAGTGCACTTTTTGGATTGATTTAGATGACAAGTTTGGTGCTAAGATGAGCCATAGAATTTCCGGATATCAAAGAAGAAGAAGAAGGTTCGATGCAAGAAGGCCATGGATGGGGTACCTGGCTCTGTCGGCACTAGTGCTGGCTTTTCTTTGAGATTGGGACAAACCCTCTTTTCTTCTGCTTCTCTTCTCTTCATGTCTTTGGGAGTTGAGTTCTACAGCTACACTGCTTTCTGGTATGTCTCTAGTTTTTATTTCTTCTGCTTGTTTGATCTGATTTGATACCTCTTCACTTTTGTATTTGTACCCAATGATCAACCCCGTGTGAGTTCTCTTTGATCCAATCAGCAAGGAAAAATTATGAATAAAACCTGCCTTGGATTCCCCCATGAACTCTATATTTACTGAATACCTGTCGGTTAAGAGTCCATGTATTAAAATTTTGAACTTTCCTTTCTAAAACTTCATCTGATCTATTGGAAATAACAATCAGACTCTCTAGATTCTGCTTAAAACAAATTATGTTTGTGAAGGACAAAGTGCTTGAAATTGCATTTCTAGGACTGGTATAATGGATATGTGAAAGAAATTGTTGATTGTTAGTCTCATCAGCGTCAAGTTTCTGTCAAAAACAAGACATCACTCTTTCCTGTTAATATCTTTTTTCCCTTTCAATTATCAATCAAACAATAATTGGAATTTTTTGGTAATTGTTGTTATTAGATTCTTTTGATTGTCAGTACCCACGTTAACATTTTCAGCTATTTGGTAACAATCATGGGCTTGGTCATTCCATGGAGTTTTACTTTGGCTTTGGTGGATGGGTACTCTGTTCTGGTTAAATGCCCTGTTCGTCAGCCTGGAATATTGCTCATAATAGCTGCGGGAGATTGGGTATGAGCGGGTTATTATTAGTATGCCAGTTTTCACGTATTTTTCTAACCAGATGCTATATTTGTTTGAAGCTATTTGAATGAGTCAAAACTCAAAACTGAGAAATGTTTTCATGACAGGTTTTATCAGTTCTCACGCTAGCCGCAGCATGTTCAACGGCTAGCGTTGTGGATCTCCTCTTCCACTCAGGCGGCGGCTCCTATTGCCCTCCAAAGTGTTGCAGTAGATATCAACTGTCTGCTGCTATGGCTTTTCTCACTTGGTTTTTGTCTTTGGCTTCAGCTCTTCTCAATCTTTGGTTACTCCCCTCCTTGTAATTTTCTCTGGGTTGGGTATTTGTTTCTTATATTTTGGTAGCATCTCCAGGTAAATATAGGATTATTGAGAGTTTTTTGGGAGCTAGTTTTGTTTATTGAGAGTTACAAAATCACAAAAGTGAACAATTTGTACATTGGATACAAAGACATCTAAATGTTAGGTACCGTGGTTAAGATCTATAATTGAATTTAAACATGCATCTTATGTTTTGAGATCAGATTTCCCTGCTTCTATGGACTTCAGCTGATCCTTTCATGGCGTTGATTATGGAGCTGTGATGGTAAAACTGAAAAAGTTGAGCCAGATTATCTGAATTTGGACCATAAAACGAAGTGCTTAAGGGCTTGGCTTTTCCTTCATGAGCAGGGAAGAATATCGCTTATATTGGCGGAGACAAGGGCAGATAGATCAGATAAAAGATAGCTTACAATCATGTAATGTTCAAAACGGTATTAAACCGTGGCTACAATATTCGCATTAAAGTTTTCAAACAAAGCTTAAATGAGAAAAGAATGAAAAACCTAATATTCGGTTTGGTATATGATAGGGACAATCGAAAACTTTTTCAAAATTTTATTACAGGTAGAGACTGTCTTCCCTTAAACAACAAATTAAATACATGAGCAAGGCATAAAGGGTTATGAAACATTAAATTAAATAATAAAATGGATAAAATCAACATGGTGATGATGCCTTTTGCATGTCTGGAGCCTATGTTACTCGGACTCAGGTGTAAGTGTCGGACATGGGTACGTTAAATTTTTCCCAAGATTTCCATATATTTTAAGGGTCCTGGAGGATTATATCCTCATATCCATGTCCGGATATGCGTCGGACACAAGTGTCGGACACGGATTAAAGAGTCGAAGCAACATAGTCTGGAGCAGCTAGTTTCCATCCTTGTCTCTTCACCAGGCACAAGGAGCTGCTCATATATGCAACCAGTTTACAGAACCATGTCAGGAGATGCACCACTGAACATATACTTGGAAATAGAACTTATGCAATGCGAAGAAAAGACACCATTTTTTCTCATAAAGTGACATTTCGTTAGGTTTAAATGGAAGATATCAAACAGATTTCTTTCTGTTAAATAGGAGTAAGTACCTACATAAAAACTTTATTAAGATTTTCCTGATTTGATGAACTTAGACTGTGGTGGATATTTACTTTGATAGATAAGCAGTGTAGCATTTACTTTGATAGATAAGCAGTATAAGTAATTATGAAGGAGAAACAAAATGAATGGAAATAATATTTGAGCAAAAGAAAATAAAAGATCTATTTGTACATTAATTTCAATATAATAGTAATCAAAGGAAAGAGATGAAAGACGCACCAATAAATGATGAAATTGATTCCCTGGAACTCCAGCACTCTAGGACTGTGCCCTCTTCCAAATTAATCTGATCAAATTTCAGAAACAAATCGAGAGCTTAGATTTCTATATTCTTGCGGTAATAAACAAAGCTCAGCATCAATGTTACAAGTCATAGAACTACTAGAAACGTAAACCCAAACCCAAGCTTCACAGCCTCACTCTCACAACCATGTATCTATTATGTAGATGGGAATACTTACATTGACTGTTTTATTACTTAAATTTTAATAGCAGTTCAGATCTCTCTCCATCTTCATGGCCGAATTGCTAAGAATTTAACAAACAAGTTGTATTAATTTGTTTTATTACTGAATATAACAGAGGGCTATCATCAAAGTAGACTATACCTTTTGCCCAAAGAAGAAGATATCCGCCTTTACAGGGGACCAAAATTTCTAATGCATCCTACCCAACAATTGACCTGCATTATCCAAAATGAATCTCAATAAAGCTTAGACAATCACTATCCTGCACCAAAAGCTCAAATAAGATACTAATCTCAAGAACAACTTACCATCAGTATTCAAGCTTGTGATGACAACTACCACTATTAAACAGGTCTGCTCCCACTTGTAAAATGATAGTCATCTAATTCCCCTCCTGCTCTTTTTGAGTTTCTAAAACCTCCTTTCTTAACATTGTTACCATTTCCTTGTCTCAAATAACGGTCAATAAAAGCATCATATATCTCCAGATTCGGCTTAAACCCTTTCCCCACCATCTCTGCTTGAAGCTTTAGTGCTTCCTCCATCTTTCCCTCTGCACACAAACCTTTTATTAAAAGCTCATAACTTTTCCTAGTCGGACAAACACCAAATTCTCTCACTGCCTTCACTATCTCAAAAGCTTCAAGTACCATACCTTTATCACAAAGTCCTCTAATCAACAGTTCAACAGTTAAACCCTGCGGTCTAAAATCTTTCCTACACATATCAGTGTATATCAACATAGCTGAATCAATATCTGAAACTTTAAAATATCCATTAACAAGATTCTCATAAGTAACACAAGTAGCCTCTATTCCATTCAATCCCATTTCTATAAACAACTCCCCAGCTCTCATAATCTCTCCATTTTTACAAAATCCATCAATCATAGTATCATATGCCACAATATCAGGCTCTAATCCCTTAACTTTCCATTTCCGCCCATTAGTCCTCTGCTTCTCTCACCTTCCCTTCCTCACAAAAAGCTGCCATCAAAACTCTATAACTATAACCATTTGGAACACACCCTAAACTCTCCATTTCACACCAAACCTCTCCCACTTTCTCCAACAACCCTTCACGATAAAAACAGAGCACCAAAGCGTTAAAAGTATGCACATTTGGTCGAACCTTTAAAACCCTTTTCACATTACTTTCTCTCTCACCATTCCCTACTCCAAAAACCTCTTTATAAACCTCATATCCCTTATTTGCTCCACTACATTTCGAAACCTCCCAAATCAAAGCATTATAAGTACTAACCTGAGGGCTAATCCCTCTAGACGTTAACATTCTAACAATCTCAATAGACCCATCAAGCTTTTTCATTTGCAAATAAGATTTTACTAACAAATCAAAAATAAACGGGGCAGAACCACAATCATTATAAGTTTTAACTAACAATTCAGATAGTTTCAAATGAGTGGGTTCATTTTCAATACCTGGGGTCCGACTTGCGACCCGGATGAGTTCCCGGGCACGGGTTTTGAGTCGAGCACGAGAGAGGATGTGAATTATGGTGGAATAGGAGGAGAGGTTGTGGTTACAGAGGGTTTTTTCTTTGGTGAAGAGGAAGAAGCGGAGGGCAAGGTGGGGATTGTTTTTGAGTTGGAGGGTAATTTGGGAGAATTGGAAGGGAGTGAAACCGGAGGGGAAGAGAGTGAGGACGGTGGACCAGCGGGATTTGGAGCGATGGTGGATGAGGATGGAAGTGACGGTGGAGATTGGGTCGGGTTGATCGGACGGTGGAGAAGATGTGTTGGGGAAGGAGGAGGAGAAGAAGGAGGGGTTTTGGGGTTCTGGAAAAGACATGGGGTTTAAGAATTTGGTTTGCCATTGAAAACAGAGGAAAACAGAGAAATAAATTTACAAGAGACTTTAGTCCTTTTCTATGTTTCGTATAGTAGTTTACACTAGACGGTAGACGTACATGTTGGAAAAATCGAAAAAATCGATTTTAAATTTATTTTTAAAAAATTATTATATGTGATAAATTTGAATTTTTATTTTTTTAAATTTATATTAAAGATATACTATTTAATCAAACATAAATTTTTATTATATTTAATATTTTTTTTTAATGCAACCAGTTGAATCTATAATCGAAAGTCTTACCGTTTTGACCTCCGATCCAATTTTTTAAATATTGGGTTATCAAAAATTGTATCAAAGCTTACCAAAATCATATAAAAAATTACCAATATTATATAAGAAGTGATTATCAAAATTATGTTAAAGGTTATTAAAATCATATCAAAAGCTATTAAAATCATATCAAATATTATTAAAATCATATAAAAAGTTATTTATTTATTGTTATCTATTATATATTTATGTCAAAATCATTCATGTTTAATCTTATATGGTAATATATATTTTTTAATTTAACATAATTTTATGATTAAGTGTCTTATCAAATTATCAATTTAATCTTAATTATCATTTTTAGTTATATCTTCATACTTTTTTCTCGTCAAGTAAATAATATTTTAAAATTTGTAGTCTAATAATTAGATAAATAAGATTTTAATTCTTAACTAATAATATTTTTAAAGCCAAACTCGAGCTTGTATTACTTGTCTTTTTCGATTGGGTTCCATTTGCCTCCAAGAAAACCTGTTTTTATATTTAAAAAAAATAACAATTTATCTTTTGATTGATCAATAATTGTATAAATTATAGTTACTAATTATCTTCTATCCATTTATAATTTATTTAGCATATTTAATTTCATTTTTTTAAAAGAGGGTTTTCACCACCAATTTGTTATTATCTAAAAGGCTAATAATTACTAATTATATAGCATAAAAAGTTACTAAGGATAATTTGAGCATGCATAACAAAGAAAAAGTGCAGCATATATATAAATATATTTATATATATCTCGTTGAATTGATTAATTGTTTTTTAATTGACATATATAATTTTATAGTTAACAAATTAATATTCTGATTGACTACAATTGTAAACCAAGATATATATATGTATTATCTTCTCTATATAAAACATTAATCCCAATTCTCCATAGATGAAACAGGTTGTTAAAATTAAAATGGGCATATGCAACTCATGCGAGTCAACTTCAGTTGTCACAGCAAAGCTTATCCTCCAAGATGGCAGGCTCGAAGAATTCCCGAACCCAGTTAAGGTTTCACATATACTAGAGAGAAACCCTAATTGTTTCATCTGCAGTTCAGATGATATGGACTTTGATAGCACCCTTTGCGCCATTGATGAGGAGGATCAGCTTCAACTTGGTGAGCTTTACTTTGCTTTGCCTTTGAGTTGGTTAAATAGCCCTCTCCGGACCCAGGAGATGGGTGCCTTGGCCACCAAGGCAAGTCAAGCTCTTAATCTGGGTATTGGAAAGAAGTTTTGTGGGTGTGGGATTAATAAAAAGGTTGATCCTCTCTTGCTTCCTAACAAGAGGGTTGCAAAGTCTAGTTTCACGGTGACTAATGGTGGCAGCTACGGCGGTGTAGCTGGCGGAGGTGGTGGAGTGAGAAGAAAAACAAGAGGTGCTGGAAGGAGACCAGGAAGTAGTTTTACGGAAAAGTTGACTGTTATTTTGGAAGAGCAAGTAGATTGAGCAGAATTGTGCCAATGGTAGGTTAATTTACAACTCCAAATGATGAAGTTTTGTATTATGTTATATATATATTTTTTTCCTTTTTCAAATTGGTGTATCAAAATGGTTAATTGTTTAAAGCCTAGAATATTTGTGAAAAGAAAAGAATTTTTTTTTTCTTTTCCAAATTTATTATTCAATTTCCATGATATAAACATAAAATTAATGTAAGGAAATTACGTTTTTAAAACTTTCTTTTTGTAGTTATATTCTATATGTATCTTAAAATCTTTTAATTTCATTAAATTTGCTGCATCCTAATTAAATAGGACCATTGTTATCAATATTGAAACAAGAATACATGACGGTGGAATAATATTTTATGGTACATCATTGTTTTGATCAAACAGCACCCTTTCCTGCTAGACTTGGAAATCATATATTTTAAATACTTATACGATTGAGTTTTTAAGTTCTCGAAAAAAGTTTAAAAAAAAATTTATTTTGAATCATTGTTATTTGATCCGGACCTAAAAATTAAAAAAGAGGAAAAATTTCGAAGAAAGAATAGAGTGATCAGCTACACCTACAGGCCATCACCATCATTTTTATCTGGGAATCACACTTGACAATTCCTTCAATAGGAGTTTGTTAAGTAAAGATGTGATATTCAATGGGAAAACAAAGGGGGAAATGGGTATTTTTTTTTAACTAAAATTAACAAAGTTAAAGATGATAATTTTGGTGCAAGGAAGGTGAAAGGTATAAACCCGAAAGTAGTATTAAATTAGGGTTAGAGAGGGAAGTGGGATGAATTTAGGATTTAGTTTAATTGATTTATACAATCATTTTTTAAAAAAAATAATATTTTGCAGATTTAAAATTTGAGTTCATATATTTGCAATTTATTTTTTTATTTTCAAATGAGTTTGTCTTTGATAAGTTTTTTAACTCCACGAACGGAGTTAAAAAACTGCAAAATATTTAATTTATTTTTAAATTTTTTAAATGAATTATTATCTTATATACTGACGGTAGAGCTTTTTAACCTCACAAACAGAATTAAAAAACTATCACATGTCTCATTTATTTATTTTTTATTTTTAAATATAATCTAAAAATCTATGATAATTTTTTAACTTCATTTTTTAAAATTAAAAAAACTCTTCTACTAACGTAAAGGATAATAATCCTTTTTAAATAACAATCTTTTTAAATTGCGATCTTATTTATAAAATATAGAAGTGAAAAAGAAAGGGATTAATCCATTATATGTCTTTGTTTCCACATATAAAAAAAAGGTTAAACTTCAATGTCATAGAAAACCTAATCACAACGACGATGTAAAATAATTCCACAATTGTCAATCTTAGCAAAGCTTTTACTACATAATAGATGCCTTTTTGACTTGATTTTCTTAAAGCTAAGACGATTAACTGACATACTTTAGTGTCGTTTCCACGGCCTTTTTTCTTTCGCAACAAGAAAAAAAAGGTCACGAGGTTGCGGGTAACTTTCACAAGTGTTTTGAATATTAAAGCAGGCAATTTAAAAAGATCGCAATTTAAAAATAAGATTGCAATACACGCTTAGATTAGGGCAATTATTACTTCTGAAATTTCGAGATTAGACTTTGTTGATGCAATAATTCATAATGGAAATCAAAATTAATTTAATAAAAACAATAACTATATAACAACAAAATTTTATATGTGAAAAAAGGGCAGTGATAATATTGAAATAATTTTGAACAGACAACCTGATGAAATCTTTAAGCATATGATAAAATATATAAAACATTAAAAAATAACTAAATATGAAATTTACTTCATTTTATTATTAAATAAATATTCAAAAACAATTAATTGTTAAGTGAAATGAAAACCAAAAAAATAAATAAAAAGTATACTAAACAAATATTAATTTTTCAAGAGCTTTTGCTGTGCGGCTATTTGGCCTAAGTCGGACCTTGGTCATGAAAGCAAAACATATACTGTAATTTTTGATTGAAGATTTCTTGCATTTTTACCTCCGATTGTTATCTCATTTCACAAAAGCATAAATCAACTTCAAATTTAGAACTATGAAAAACCACATAAAAACCAAAAGCCGCTGAAGTAAAACTTCATTGCACCTAATTAGCAATAAAAGTATAGTTTATACACACACATTGGAGAGTAATATCAAATTAACCGCACCCATAATTTACATCTGGCTTGGCAACAATTGACTCAAATGGTACTTCAATCCTCTCTTTCACCAAGCATCGAGCTTCCCCGCCCTCCATTACAAGGACTTTCCCAGGTGGACATGGAACAGCGGAATTCTTTTCTTCAGTTGCGTGTTGCTGAACCATGCCAGAAATCTTGACAGGGTTACCTTTCCCAAGGTTTGGCACAAGATTGGACAAGCTTAATATGTATATTACACCAACAAGGGGAAGCACTGTCTTGACTGCTGAACTTATGAAGTAGCCAAATCCTTTCCTCGAGTTTTTGGATTCGTCTTGCTTTTTGTTCTCCTGATGTTGGTTCAGGTTCTTTGCTTCATTTGTTGGGTCACCAGTGGTAACCCCATTTGGCAAAGACTTGTATGTTGACTGTAAGTTTGACAAATAGCCGTTATCCAAAACTAAGGATCGTGGGGTGCGACTTGGATATGGGGGAAGAAGGAGATCATTGTTATTCTCCACTGTTTCACTAACAAAAGCAGAAGCCTCGAGAATCACTTCCATGTCCTGCCCTTGATATTCTTCGAGCTTCTCCAAGAGTACTCTCCGGCTATAATCAATCTCAGCAAGGGCAACTTCCTTTTCATACCTTTGCTGATGTTGCAGATTCTGTTAAGTCAAGAAAACTAAACTTCTGAACCATTCAAATGATAGTGGTGATACCTAATGTTGTTAATTTTTTAAAGAAAATATGTTATCAACATAAACATCTATTTCTAGGCATACACTTTTTATGCATGCAAAAACATAATGAGCACAGTTCAGTTAATTGGCATAGATCCATTATGTCTGGTGAAGAAAGGAAAAGACTAACAACTAATGCTTTGAATTCTTGGAAGTTCAATTCTTCCTCAAGTAACTTCATATAGAAATGTGTTACTTTGCTCATATTCCAGAAAAAAAAAACAGCAAAAAAAGATGTCTATATGGTTGAGACTAAATAGCTTTGATTCTTGAAAGTGACCAAGTGCTCCACTCGCAAATCAGAGGGTGCAGCCACAATAAAACAGAATGACTTTAATCATCACTGAGATTTTCCATACTTCTCTTCACACCCAACCATGTCTAAACTAATTAACAGGAAAATTGACTTCTCAAAGTCTTTCTAAATTCTAAAAGTTCAAGTAGTCCACAAAATCATTGTCTTAACATAATCCATTCTCAAGTGACTTAATAAAGAAATGGCAAAACAACAGGCAAGGAGTCAGTGCAGTATAATCATATAACAATAATGGCTTTTGCACTGCTGAGTTCTCATAAACTACCCCCACCTTCCCTAATCTAGTTTCCAGGGCTTTCCTTAAAGTTACTCAATAGCCATGTCTATAACAATGCTGATATTGTTGTTGAAAATGGTATGCTGATATTGTTGTTGAAAATGGTAAGTACTAATTTGTGAAATTGGTCCAACTACTGTAAACAACCAATACCACAAAAAAAAAATGATTGGGGAAAGTTGTATACGGTGTAAATAATTCATTCAATCAGATACAGAAACTAAAACTCACAAATTCTGAGGCTGTTTGTATAGTTTTACACTTTTACTACTACAAGGCAATCTAAAAAATCCACAAAGAAAAAAGCCAACCCTCTTCCTTCCTTTTTGTATTACTTAAACTAAGAATCAAAGTACAATTAGTAGACAAAAATCTAGACTCTTTGGAACTAAATCAATAACTAGGTAGAAACAACAAAACCAAGATTAATCTCCGACCCAACAAAATGCACTGCAACCCAGCCCATATCTTAGATTATTCTATACAATTTCTATGCATTTCAAACGATCATCTTTAACCATTTCCCTTTATAGCTAATGACTTGTGAAAGACTATAAGGCTTAACTTTACCCCAAAGGTTTGTTCTTATGTTCCATAGCATAAAAATTGGGACTTGAAATTAGGATCCATGGGTAATTTTCTTTTAGTTTCCCATATTTTCATGCATACAGGTCAATAACCGGGTTAAAACAACGAAATTAAATCAGGGTCTTTCAATGGCTTAGGGTTTATAACATAAAAACCCAATATTTAACAAAATGGGGAGGGAAAAGTTAAGATTTTTGAGGTAACAAACCTGTAAAGCAAGGAGCTGGGCTTCAAGGGATTCAATGGCATCTCGAATACTCAAGAGCCTCTCAGTTTCTTCTTCTTCTTCTTCCTCAACTGCTCCACTCAGAATTTGATGAGAATCAGGGATTTTGTCTCCATTCAAGCTACCCCTTTTATCAGTTTGTTCGTCGTCTTGTTTTTGTGGGCTTTGTTTGTTTGGAGAAACAGGCTTGCCGGCAGTGGCTTTTTGGATGCAGTTGCTGATTTTCAATCTCAGCTCCGTAGCCCTTGCTAATGCTAACCCTACTCCCTCTTCTTCCATTTCTTTCCCTCCCTCACTCCCCTTTTTTGTTCCTCTTTTTCCTGTTTTCCGGTTTATTTATTTATTTACTTATTGCTTATACTCAAAATTAGTAACTAGTAGTACAATATTTTAAATTTAAAATAATAAAAAAAAAAGAATAAGAATAAGAGGGAGAAAAGTGGGATTTGTTTGTTAAGAGAAAGAGACCAAAGGGAGTTTGAAAAGGGAGGGAGAGAGGCTCATCTTTCATCCTTAGTCCTTAGTCCTTTCGCTTAATTTCCTTGGGGTTTTTTCTTTTTGGTTTTTTCTTTTGGGGTGCATGAGCATAAGCATAAGGCCAAGAAATTGAGCTGATAAACCCAAATAGCCCCAACAGCAATTTGGAAGAGCAAACTCTAACCTCTACTTTACATTACAAAACAAGATTATGTGGGCTCTGCTACCTATGGCTCCTGTGCTACGCATGTGAAATGATAAAAGTAGTCATTTTCTGTTTCTTTTCCTTCTTTTTTTCTCTTCCCATATAAGTCCATTGGGATTTGGAATTTATTCACCATGAAAAATGCTACAAATTATTAGAAATGGTATTTTATAAATTGGGTTTACATAATCTGTCCTATTCTACTTTTCATTCAAGAAATCAAGAGTTATTGATAATATAGGAAGTTTTTCAATAATCAGATTGTGATTTAAAGTTTAAACTGTTGTTTCATCTTTCCTTTTCTTTAGCTGGAAACAGATTTGAATCTTTTTTTTTGGATAAGCAACCGATTTGAATCTTATCCACCTTTCTAACGTTAAGTTTTTCTTTTTCATTCAGAATTTTACCGTTAAGTTGAAGAAATGAGAATTCAAAGTTGAAGGACTATTTAGTTTTTATTAAATCCGTGTGCTCTGTTTCATGGTTTTTGGGAATTTTAGAGTTTGATGTATTATAGTGTTAGAAGAAATTGAACAGTGAATGTGAACTAAGATCAAAGATTTTCTAATCATAAAAATAATCAAGATGTTTTCAGTTACAATATAATATTATACAGCAATTAATTCTCTCATTTAGTTGCATACAGAGACTTCAAAGACAATTAGGAATGACAGCCAAATCACAACCTTGTCAATGGAGAAATTAGTGATCAAACAGGATCAAGAGTAAATGAGCTCAAAGGTTTGAAACCATAGCAAGTAAGTGATTTATCCATCTTTCTCAAACTTGTTTCTTCAGCTCATTTGATCCTCATTCTCTAAAGAAGCTTCAACTTGATTGCATAAATCTACCTGAACTGAAGACTGAAGCCACAGGCTTTCTACAAAGTTGCAGTTATGATTCATCTGTCATTCGAAACCAGCAAAGGCTACTCATACAATCCCCAGGCATTTAAGGGTCTAAGCTAATTCTTTTGAAAATAGATATCGAAATGCAAAGTTGTGAGAGATCCACTCAATGTTTTTCCCAGTTTTCCTGTTGCAAGACAGATGAAGATTCTTCTTCAGTGAATCAGGCATAAATTGCTCAACCATCTGCAACAAACCAGCTGAGCAAACATCTGAATCTTTTGCAAAATACTCCATAACCTTTGGTAACAGAATTTTATGTTCTTTGTTGACACTCAAATTTGCCTTGATGTACTCTTCTTTTGCAACTTCCAGTTCCTGGAACACTTTCTTGGGTGTGTATATACGGACCTAGAGAGTTATCAAAGTCAGTGAGTAGAGACACAAATTGAGAATTAACTTATTTAATCTATGTTACTTGGACTCGGGTGTGAGTGCCGGATACGGATATATGTCCGACACGGGTATGTTCAGTTTTTCTATGTATTTGGAGAGTCCTTGGAGGATCATATCCCCATACTCATGTCCGAATATGCGTCAAACACGAGTATTTCAAGAAAAATGAAAAATCGGAGCAACATAGTATTTAATACCCTGCAGCCATAAAATATGATCTCAGGGTGTACTTTTCTGCAGTGTATAGAAGGATGTAATAAGAATTAATTCAGGGGCAAAGAGTGTACCGCAGGGTCCGAATAACTTCCTGAACAAAGTGCAAAATGCAGAAGAGGTTGTGGGGACTCAATTGCATAAGCTCTTCGAGGATCTCCAACCTTAAATTTGGTCTTTGAAGGAAACAAAAATCGTAGCCACTGCAAGCAGATGTAACATGTCAGTTCTATCAGTGTCAAGACAAACGAGTAACTAAATTATTTCCTAAGCATCATAAATTAAAAACAATTTAAGCTGGGATAGTATGAATAAAAACCTGTCCTGGACGAGGCAACCGACATCCCAGAATAGAACTCTGTATTGTGTCTATACTTATGGTCTGGCCCCCGACATCATAGGCAGCCTGGATCATACATAGGCTTGTAAATACAATTGCAAAACATCCATTCAATGATGTTCGGTTAAATTAACCAGAAAAGCTTTGCTCTTACCTTGAGTAATAAGGACAATCTCTTCAGATTGTTTTTCGGAATGCCATAAACCAAAAACGCCTGTAAGAACAAAGCAGGTTGCGTTTGCTCAAGGATCTTATTGGGAAAAGATATAGCAAAGATTGAATATAAAGAAGATTGATATGGGGAAACATTACATGCATCACCAAAGAATTGTGTACATTAATCCAGAAAGCTAGCTTCTCCTCATGTTTCATCCTTCTAACATCAACTTCTTCTAGCTGATAAACAAGTGACCTATATAAAGCACTAGATTTAGATTCTTTATTTCAGTTAAATTGATCAAATGTATAAGGGATTGGTAAAGAAATCTCAACCTATAATATTGCAGCATATGTTCAATAACTTGTAACTTCTTACTATCTCTACAAATCCATTGAACCTTCACCATTGTGCAGTAAGGTCCAGTGAATTCCTTAGGTTCCCCAATGCTAAAAGGATTGTCAAAATGTGAGTTGAAGGATGAAAATTTCCCACACTGTGGGCTCCATATATCACCCTGACCTTGTGAAGAAACAACATCAACTGATGATGAATGTATTGAAATAGGAGAAGACAAGTAATCATGGTTGATCAAAGGTGGATCTGCAAGTTCACAATATATGGCTGAAATGCTCTTGATCATCTCCTCAGAAAGCCAGTTTGGTGTTTCAGTAACATGATTGTTAATGCTGGTTCCAAAATGCTCTGCCAAGCTGAATCCATTTGAAGTATCCATCTGAGCTTGCTGGAAATGGAAATGAAAAACAAAAAACAAAAAAAAAATGTAAACTTTTATTGCTGTGTAAAGGCATGTATAACTCAATTGACATTGATTCAATTTACCTCCAACATGGACAAAGGCAGAGAATGGTATAATTCTACAGCTTTAGCTACAGCTTGTTGTGGAGAAGTAACTGAATATGCTGATCTCTGAGAGAGTGAAGAATGGCTACGATAAATGCTAGAATCTAACAGTTTCTCAGTGCCCCAAACATCATTGGGTTCCTTCGGAGGATTTCCAATTGAGTTTCGAGAGGACACCAGATCACTAGATTGAATAGCTAGATTTTCTTTCTCTGACATGATGTCATGTGCCTGAACCTCTGGAAACATTTCTTTGTGTGCCATTGAAGTTGATTTCAAATTTTCATCTATGGTCTTTAAAGACAAGAATCTTTTATCAAAATTTTTACGGTACAATGAGAGAAGATACTTCTCCAAGTAGGCAACTTCCAGTTCTAAAACTGCAATATCCTTGATAAGTTCCTTGGCAGCCTGGAATTTCATAAATAAGGACCAATTGATTAATAAAATCAATGGAGTTTTACCCTGCCAAATGTAATTAACTAATGGAACAAGTTATTTATAAAAGGAAATAATAATGGAACTAATGAAATTTACCTTGGGGATTAAATTTTCAACTCCTACGTCATAGGTAAATGGCCTATGACTTAATGCTTTCTCCAATGTACACCGAACCACAAATTGGTCCTGCAATCGTTCTTGAAGGTGTAGAATCTGCAGAAAAACGAAAATGGGAAATATTATAACTGAGCTTTGTTTTATATCCCAAACCTGCAAAAGCTTTGCATATATATATATATATATATATATACCAACAAAGTGATCACTAGTTGGAAAAGTTGGGAATTTGTACCTCTTGCTTCAACGAGTTTTGAACTTCGGTGTTTGAAGTTTGACTCTTCTTAGCTTCAACATGGCCCTTTATTTGTCTCATTTCCTTCTGTGGAACAAAACCATATAATCAAACAACTAGGACATACTTTAAACAAGGAACACTAAAGAGAAAAAAGCAACGGTATGGAATTCTTACAGGGCGATTAGTAGCTTCAAAGATTGTGTTTAACTTGTTCTTCTTGACTTTTTTCTGTAGTGGATCACTGTCAATAACAAATTTGTATATTACAGGCTGAAAATAGAGTCAGCTGATCTTTGCAATTTTTTCATCTCAAGTAAAGGAATTAACTTTTATGATATCATAATAAGAAAGCTTTTAAGAACTCTCTCTGGGGAACCTGTTTCCCGGGCAAGGTGAACCAACTTTCGAGCTTTTAGAGTTATACAGAGCTGAGATTCTCATTCCTAAACAAAAACCCAGTTCGGAGTATTGCGTGGGAAGATGGTTAAGGTGATTTGCCAGCATAAAACATGTCAAAAAAACATAGGCATACAACGTTTTTCCAAACGTTATTGACTTATGGTCTTGTACAAGTAATATATTTTCAATTTTTAAGACTATAATAATAGAGAAAAAGACAAATGAAAATAAAGATCATATCAGACCTACCTGTTACAGCGCTTGTGTCTTGCTTCCATGAACTCGAACTGCTTCACATGGGAACCCCGCCATTTTACTTCAAGCATGGTAATATTAATGGTTGCTAACTGTTCTGCTACACCAAGTTGCTTTAGACTAAAGCTAGAATAGAAAATTCACTGAAACAGCATTAAATGCAGAAAATACCAACCATCAGATATTGACAAATTCTTAACCCGATATATAAAAAATATATATATATAGTCAGAAGGAAACATCCAAAATCCGCATTAATTGCAATAGAATAAAGTATAAAATCTGCTTATTATAAGGTACACAAGAAACAATCTGATGGAATGAGACTACTCACACAGATGATTTTTTTTTTTTGAAAAGCTGAAAGAAATTAACCTGTTGAAATTGATTCTAAAAATTTACTATGAAAGAATATAATTGTTCTCTTAAGACACAGAGAACGATTAATTAGTAGTAAGCAAGAATAGAGCAAGGTTAAGATGCATGGGTAGAAGAGCTATATATGAGCTGTATACAATGCCCTAAAAGGGTGACCATTTTTTTTTGACTAGTCCCTTGTCTTAGAAAGCTATACCACCTTTGAAGATAGCTTTTGGAATGGTGGGCTTTTTTTGCAATTGCATTAAAAGAAGTAAATCAGTTTCTGTTGTGCCTTTGGCTTTGTGACTTTTGATT
The DNA here is from genome assembly GCA_030761205.1 of Fremontodendron californicum. NCBI lineage: Eukaryota > Viridiplantae > Streptophyta > Magnoliopsida > Malvales > Malvaceae > Fremontodendron > Fremontodendron californicum. The sequence continues at coordinate 42,500,269 of JAULJL010000002.1, read as the reverse complement.
GATCAAATGCTATATCAAAAGTTAAACTCAGGCATTCAAAAAGGAAGAAAGGGACAAAAAACAAGGAGGTGATTTAGGGTATATATAGCAATAGTTCATTGGTTTGCATGCAGTTTGAACTGTACATTTCATTTTGTTCATAATATTCCCATCTCTACACCATTGATCAAAGCATGAATACAACAATAAAAATGGGAACTGAGACCCACTTTAGTTTGGTTCAATTCAAATCGTCAAGGACATTCATGGAACAATTAAATGATTTTTATTCTTTTAATATATACCAAATTTTCATTTTTTAATTTAAATCTAAAATTAAAAGTTCAATACTTTATCAATATATCACATCAGGGACGGATCCAAGAGGAGCAGGCAGGGACTTTGGCTCCTCTTGCTTCTTCAAACTACTCAGATTTTTAATAATCGTCTAATTTAAAAAATAATAAAAACTTATTTTAACTCTAAAAAATTTATAATTTTATTCTCTTTTATCTTTGTTCTTAACATAAAATTCTTCGTTCATGTATCACATAGTTATTGGCACATCTAATTAACTTAACTACTATTGGATTTGGACTAGTATTTGTTAGCTGATCCTTGATTTTGTGGAACTAGTTGCTAGATCATTTTTGAACCCTGTTTTTTTTTTCATGCTTTATGCACTCAAAAAAACTTTAAAAACGCTTCATGAAAGAGAAATGCTACACAGCTAGTAATAATTAAGTGCATGAACGCATGCAAATTAATCATTTCTTGACTGAGCTAACTTTTATATTAAAATCTCTATTTTTGCAATCATGTCTGCGTCATATCCAATTATAACACGTATGGCTTGGCTGGCTGGTGAAGAGATAATGGTTGGTGGGTGTACTGTCGTCCCTTTTAAAATAACCCAAAAGGAAGGTAGCACTTAAAGAGAAAGGGAAACCAAAAACCTCAAAAGGGCTGAAAGTTGAAGGTCAAAGAATAAATACAAATACATGTTTTTGATATGAAATGACTGCTTTGGTGGGCATTCCTTTGTCTCTAATTCCTTTGAGAAAAACGAAAATTAGAATACAACCATAAAAGACTCCGCTTTTCTCGATTCTTTTTTTCATAAAAGTTTAATTCCCTTTTCTTTTCGTTGCTGTCTTTTACAGTACATTCGATTTTGAAAATGTTAATTAATATATTATTAAATTTTAATTTTTTTATTATATTAATATATATAAGCAATATACTAATAAAAATAAATACGTTTTCAAAATTATAAATTTTATCAATTCATAAAAATATATAAAGAAACATAATATATAAAATAAATAATTTTATACATAATATATCAAATATTTTATTTAAAATTATGGATAACTTTCTTTAAAAAAAATATAAATATATCAATTGCTAAACAAATTTTTTTTTTTTTATCAAAACAAGAAAAATAAAATATTCCATTAAAATAATAAAGTTCAAAGTTTGAGTTTAAAAGTTAGGATATTTTTATAATCTTTTATAAAGTGATTCCAATATGGTTTTTGTATTAATGAAAAATTGTATGGTAAAAAGAAAAAAAAGATCTAAGATAAAATTAAAAGTGAAAAATTATATGAAAAGAAAAAATTATAGTCAACTAAAAATGAAAAAAATAAAACATATTTGATACTTAATTAAAGATTTAGAGTCTTATTGAAAAAGTTAGAAAATTAATTTAGCTTTTGTTAAATTTACACAAATGTGATTTAACCTTTTGAACAAACCTTTTGATTTTAAGAATTTATGAGTTATGATTAGTTAATACTATAAATAGACAAATAATAATTTTTAAATGACAATGCATAAAATTAAATAAAAAATTACATAAATAAACAAAATTAATAATATTAATTTTAAAAAACATTTAAATCTATTTAATATATATTAAAAAATTTTTCAAATTATAAGATAAAAGCTGAAGTTTTGCATGTAGGCATCCTGGTGGGTATAACATTTTTCATGAGATATGATGCTATAAATGGAGCAAAATTAGAAATATTACGGGAGAAAAGAAAAAAGAATGGAGCTCAAAAGAATAAATTGAAACTTTAATGCATTACCACATATTTTCTATGAAGTTTATAATGATATAATTTTCTTCAAAACATCATTTTTCATATTCATGAGTACTTTCATTTTCCAATTTTGATTCGTTGTCAAGGGTGTTGTTTAACTTAGAACTGCCAATTTAATCATAATAATAACATTAATGATTAAACTATATGACATGTACTAATGTATGTAAGAAAGTTAGACCATTTTTCTAATTTAATCAAAACATGTTTATGTTTCAAAAAGAAGCTTCTAATTTGGTTGAAAGCGAAGAGTCAACAAGGAAAATCTATGAACTCGAATCTTCATTTCTGCCAGAATCAGACAATCGTAAGAAGAGAAAAAAAAAAAAAAAAATCAATTTTCACTTTTCATCATCAAAGATGCCATCTAAGAAGTCAGATTAAAAACGTATAAAAAAAACAACATTGTTGTTAAACAAGTCAAGCATCAGTTATCGATGGAAGCTGACAGACATGCTTGTAGTTGAATTAAAAAAAAAAAACTCAAGCTTCATTTATCATGTTGTTTAATCTAAAACGAACAAAAATTCCACAAACTTCGGAGACATTTAGATTTATTGCAAAATATAGCCATTTTTGAAAAATGGCGGATTAGAAGATGCCCCATGTCTTCAGGATTCAGGATTATATAAAATTTGTCTAGGATCCATGTGAAAGCCTTCTGATCTAAATCAGTAATTCATTGGAAGTTCAACCAACAACTCTAAAAAAAATACTGAACTTCTCTCCAGCATCAAAAAATAAAAATATTTACGAGGAAAACAAGAAAGATAAAATGTTTATGAACTGAATGTGTCACATCAAGCATTTTAAGGAAAGTAAACAAGGTGTTTCAATTCCACGTCAAAACAAAAAAATTTTTTTTAATATATAAACATAAGCGTTGCACATCTTAATAAATCGGTTGTGCAGACACATGCATGATATTTGCAATGTGACAATACTGCATTTTAATGGTTAGGACTTTCAAATCTTAGCATTGCTCAATGCATTTTGAAATACTACATGAAATGAACCACATAACATTTATATATAACATAATTTATCAAGAGTCAAAACCCCAAAGCAAACGAAGTTTCTTTCAAGGACGCAGAATCGAATCTTAACGTCGAGATTAGCAAAAACTGATGAGTTTCTTGGAGAGAGAGAGAGTCTGAGTAGAAACCCAAGAAAAGACACATGAAAAAGTGTTACTTTGAACTTTCCAAAGGCTAAACTGAGCAGCAGCTTAGTCAATGCTAATGATAAGAGCAAAAAGTATCTGCTAGTTTCTGAGCTCTTCTTCATATGCTCTTGTCTATTAGATTGAGACAAGAAATCATCTTCTCCATTTTAAATTGATGGACATCATAGTCTTAACATTTCTTATGAATTTATGAGCCAAGTGAACTTCAAAGTTTGAGTGTGGCCAAAAACAAGAACCCAAAGTTTTTGTGCTTGGGATTTTCAATGGCATGGCCTTAAGTAGCTAATGCCAAACCTGTTTTTGTTTTATTGACCCAAATCTAGGCCAACATGGAGATAAAATACTAGTGTGACGGAACCAGAACAAAGATCTGCAAGACCAGTAAGGAGTTTCCATAGCATTATCAGTAGTATGCTTATATGGACCTCCTCAGTCCTCTATAAGAACTTGAAAGCTATAGAAGTTTTGCAAATCAAACCTTCAACCAATTACCTATGGTACAATCCATTTATTAGTAGATTAGAAAAATTTAAGAGTGGAAAAATTGTAAATATATAATAATCAAATAGAAAGTTTTATTTTCTTATTAAGATTTGTATAATCTTTGCTTTAATGAGTTTCATTATTGGTAAGCATGATTCAAACAGAAAAAGTGAACTAGTTAACTCTCTTCTATTCTGCTACAACTTGACTACTTTCTCTCATGAGTCTCATGGGTCCAGGAGATGGAGTCTAATTCACAAGTTCACAAGTTAAATGCCCCCCCACCTTTGAGAAAAATCAAACTATTATAATGCTACAATCAAGTTAAAAAGAGAATATACAACCTAACAACTATCAAACAACTTGACAATAGCCAAACACTTGATTTCATTCTTTAAATATACTTTACCTCTTTCACCAATGGATGTACAGCAAGACATTCACCAGTTTCATTCAAATTGAGTACTATCCTAGCTCTCTGAGTGCTCGATGTTATATATATATATATATATATATATATATATATATATAGTTTTTTCAAGGTATGTAAAAAAAAGGAGAGAGAAAACCCGAGCCACTCAGTGAAATTTCATAATTTCCCTTTTCTCTTTTGGGTATTTCTTTAAGTAAATGGCTACATAAGTATATAGGCAAGCAGATAAATAAGACAAAGCGGTCAAATTACAACCTCCCCTCTTCCCACCCAAAAAAAATGCTATACAAGTAAAAATATGTACTATCAAAGAATCATGTTATCAACAAAAAATGTCAACTTATCTGAGATCTAGCCTTGCGCTTGGGGCCCATACTGTTCACAAGTTCTTTACGAGTACAGACGGGGAACAAGTTTATATTCTTCAGTATGCTCAATTGCCTCAGCACAAATGGAAAGCTGAGTTGGTCACGCGAGGTAAAACGAACCACTTCATTTAACCAGAGGCACATGGACAGATTCTTCGACGGTGTGTGCTCTCTAACAATAACTGAAGCTTCTGCTAAAGCTGCACAAAACAATATTCTGCAGTATTAGTTGGGGCATGCAATAAGATTATCTAATGACATTTCCAAGCAGCTATAATAATCTAAAATCCTGTCTTCATCATCAATTTCTTCATTTTCTTTTATCAGTTTTTCTTTTAAAACTTTTTGAAATTTCTGTGAAAGGTTTTTCAAAATGCTAATCAGTAATAAGGCAATCAAGATAAAACAGTTCTATAAGTTTCATCTGAATTTTTATTCTGAACACCTTCCTTTCTCTGGGATCAGGAGCATATTTAAAGCCTCTACTTTGGCTCTTAACCCAGTCTTAATCACCATCTAACCACAATTATTGAACCTAGTACAAATTCACAATCATGGAGCCAAAACATGGTACGCGCAAATAAGATTTTGCTAATAAAGACTATGGAGATTAACAAGTTGAGGGATATTGGAAGTTGTAGACAAGGGAACATTGGAACATATGAGATGATGCTACACATCTCTCGCGTCAGAAGATGTTACCACTGTGATAATAAGAGGAATTCTTGAGACCACAGAAAATAGAGATTTAAACATGAAGAAAGGAGCAGACTATAAGAAGTTCACAATAAAGGAAGGAGATAAAATAACCTTGACTTTATTTCCAGCAGAAATTAGGCCAAACTTTACCAAGAACCAGACCTTTCTTTCCATTAAACCTCTTTTCATTGAGGAAACCATCTTGGCGGTACTGAAACAACTGTGCTTCAACTTCCTCTGGGGTGGCTTTATGTTTCTCAACCACAGCCTTGCACTTTCATCATAGATGTTGCTACGAGCTCCATGTTCAGAAATTGCTAATGCAGAACCTGTATGCCAGAGAAGTGCTTCAAGAACAACCAATGGATCTTTTCAAAACTGAGACTTTCTACCCAAATTGAATAAATAGCTTGAGGAAACAATCGATGTGCCAACATCTGATTGAACAGAAATAAATAAAATTCAAACTAAAGCTTCAGCAGCAGATGGAAATAATACAGGTTTAAGGATACAAGTACAATCTGCACAATTATCAGACCATCAATGGATTACCAAAACAATTGGTGGCTACTCTTAACATCATAGGAGTTATAATTTCCCTATAAGATAATTACTACACCCAATGAAGATTAATTTTCAAACAATAACTCCCTATTCACAAGAAGATTAATTCTCAACACAAAAGTACTACACATTGCACCATACCTTTGGGATTTTACCATTCAATCATTGGTCTGCAAAAGGAAGCTCCCCAACAACAAACTCACCATATTCCAATCATATGGTTATCATAAATTTTATGTCCGTCTGCCTTCTGAGTTTGGAGAGTAATTTCATCCCAAAATGCCACATGGCAAACCTGAACATAAGAAAAGGTAAAGCACTTAAATTAAAATAAACACATCTTGAAGCCAAAAATCCCTACATGCTTAGAGCCTTAAGAGCTTTGCATTGAGGGTAACAACCTTTGTAAGTGATGACAGAGAGTCAGAGACATTCCAGATCATCTCCACCACCAAATGCACATGTTGACACCACAACTTGACAAGTTTGCATATAGCTCTTGTCCTCATCATGTATCTTAAACCCTCCATTTTCACTGTAGAAACCACAATGCATCACAGCAGTTTCATTCACTTGAAATCATTATTTATCCCCAATAACTAATACTACAATTTATCCAACTAAGAACAAACCATTACCTCAAAATCAAGCTTTTATAACTAAGTAAATCAAAAAGATTAAATTATCAAAATTCCTAACCTTATAACTTTGTTCTCTTCTGTGAATTGTTTGATACCCAGTGAACATATTAAACCTTGTAAATTCCGATGGCTGACATGGTGAGGTGATATTGCCACCAATATAAGATCCATCAGGCTCTGATATATACACCACCCTTTTAACAGGAAAGCTAGGAGTTACCATAGAAGGTCAAGGTATTTCCAGATTCTCCAGTTCTTCTTGGGCCAAAAGCTTCAAGCAACCTAAAAACAGAGAGAAGAAAAAACAAGGAACAATTTTGAGAAAAGACCCAAAGTAATCTTACCTCAGAGGTATAAGAAAGACCAAGATTAAAAAAAAAAAAAAGACATACTTTATTTACGTTTATAACGGAGACCCGGAGGTTTTGGTCAACTCCACCATGTTGTGAGAGAAAATTCTCCGGAGACCAAAGAGGATAAAAGTGAAGAGAGGGAAGAATTAGAGTAGCTGAGTAGGCCAGCAGTTTTTGATGATTATAAAAAAGGCTCTGATAAGAATCTCGTTCTGTTTTTCATGATAGTCTTGTATGGTTTCCTTCTGCTTTGGTGAATTATGAGAATAGGGAAGTCGGTTGTCCTAATTCAGACAAATGACATATAATGAATTCCAACTTACTGTTAGTAGCATAGTCACTAAAAACATGTTTTACCAAACATAAGCAATTAAACTTATCTTAAAAAGGACAAACTTTGCACCACTCGGATCTCAGGTTGAGAATTTACATATATATTCAAAAGCCCAACACAAGGCTTACGTACAGTATCTGCATTTTCAATTCACAGAGCCTTGAAAGATAAAAGAACCCATGGAATCAAGAATTCCTCTTCCAGGATATCTCTAAAATAGAAAGGAATCATAAAATGTAGGGGACAAAAAAGATTCTAAGCAGGGAAAGTAAAGCAATTGACTAGTGCTCAATCCATAAATGATCAAATCCCATTAGACAAAATGAGGGTCTCGAGTTAGATCTGTACATCTGTACTTATCTAGAAAAAGCCTAACAGAGATCAATTCCTGTCAAGAAGTTCTGCTGGCAAGTTCAGATCAAAGAATCCACCTCCATAACTCTCCTTTTTAGGTCGCTTCTGGGACGGGCAACCGCTGTCATCTGAACTCCCAAAGCTGAAAGGTCGATCATGTTTGCCTAAATTGCAATGTGTCAGTAAAATCTCTACAAACATATATGAGCTTTTATAATCTTCAAACTATATGTGTGTGTGTGCGCGTGCACAGTATAATCTCCACATACCACTAGTACCACAATCAGAGGGAAGACATTTATCAGTAGTAGTACTGGCTTTACTGTTCCAACAGACAGCAAGCTCTGATGCTTTCTCAATGCCCTTAGATTTGTACGGAGCTATATAATGGGTATTTCGTTGGAGAGAACCCAATAAATCGTTCTCAATGCATTCATACCTGCAAGCCAAAGTCTCAGCACATGAATTTCAAAAACTCTTATAAACACCAATTACTACTTTATATATAATAGCTATGCTTACATTTTCTTGCAAAGGGTATCAGTGATCACAGAAAGATTGATTACTTGCATTCGTATCTCCATAACTTTATCATCGGTATATTGATCAAAGGGCTCTTCCAAAAACTTAGAGAGTTTCTCAACATTTCCCTCAAGTTGCTGCTGCTGATCCTCAAATAGATGCTGTTTTATTTCACTTTCCTCATCTGTCATCTCATCCTTGAATAATTCTTCTCCAAACATATAAAAAGCAAATGGGTATGAATATGAAAGAACCCGCCTTGATCTGAAAAGTCTACAGAGTCCATTAGTTACCCAGCTGAAATCCCTAAGCCTTGATTCCCTCTCTTCTGAAATTGATACCTTCTCCAGTATAGTCTCCTTGAGTTTACTCTCAAGCTTAAATGAAACTGTGTGAGCTTTATAACGGTTGTGATAGTGCATATATCGATAGAGATCTCGCTTCGCTCGTTCAGTCTTTTTCTCTCGGTCTTCTTTGTAGCGACCACAGCTGTGACCAGCAATTCTTGACCAAGTATGGTCCCGCCCGGTAGCTCCACCACACAGCCAACTGCATCAGTAGGAAAAGAGAGAAAATGTGATAACAAAATAGCATCTCAAGTAATTCCTAGTCAGCAGTGCATAAATCAAGTAGAACAAGCCAAATAATACCACTACTTAGTCCAAAATAATTAAAAATAAATAAACACAGGAAAGAGGAAAAAAGGTCACTTATGCTCTTGTTGATGTGGCAGCTTACGCAAGTTCAAAAGCTTTTATTTGAAATGAATATTTAAGGAATCAAACACTTAATTCTTGAGAAGTACTGTCATAACAATGAGATTAAGACAGCTATAAAAAATCTGCAAACAGTAATTAACATAAAAGGAAATCTTACCAAAATGCTTGTCCACAGATACAGCTCACAAGATTACATCCACCATTCTTCTCCACAGGTTTGTGACACTTTGGACAAGGCTTTGTATGAACAGTAATCCAATTAACTGTTTCTGATTCATCTCGGCACTTCTTGGTCCAAAGCTCCCACATCATACATGAACACGGTGAGTGTGCCTCTAATAAGCAACTGAAACAAAATTGTAGACCACAAGAACACTCTACCTCACAAAATTCATCCTCCTCCTCAACGCGTATTGCATTTCCACAATGAGGAGTACTAGGGCACCATTTAACCATCCTATTATCTTCAATGTACGACTCAAGAAGAAAACGATCAAATTTCTCCGCTAAATCAGGATGCCTTTTACCAACTAGATTTCTAACAACAGCTTCATCACAAATAGCATTGCATTTGTGTGCCATGCACCTAATGCGCCTACTTTGACCCTCATTTATTTTTACAACAAAATGCTCTGTCCAACCTGGAAAAAAAGAGGGAAACATATTAACTCAAAAGACTAAAATGTGCAAGCTGATACAACTTCAATGGCTTTGTGCACAGGTCATCAAAATTGATATGTGTCTCTAAGTTGATTGCTAAGGATCAATTTCAAGAGTTCTCAGCATTGTTTACATGCTGATTCTATGTGGTGATGTGATGCATATGCATGCTTCAATCAGAAACTGTAGACTAAGGAGGGTGCTTACAGTCATTGCAAAAGGCATGGCCACAGTCCATTTTAGTCATCTTATCACCAGGTAACTCCTCTATGCAAATGTCACACATTACTGTAGATGAAGCTGAAACTGGTTTTCCTGCATCCTCCCTCTCAATGACAGAAACACCTGCTTCGGCAAACAAGTCTGCTTTTCCCTTCTCCACAAGCACAGCAAGCAACTTCTCAACATCCCATCGGTAATGGATTAGTAAAGTCCGAGCATGGTGCTCTCTTACAGATAGCATGTCCATTACTCTCCGTAAATCCTCCCTCTACCCAAAAAACCAAAACAAACAATTCAATCCTATAAAATAAAACATACATGCATGGGAAACCCGAAAAAAGAAGAAGAAAGGAAATAAAATTTTACCTGTGCAGCTAAAAGTGATTCTTTTGTAATAACCTGCGTAATGCCAAAAAGGGTCACAAAAAAGCATGATCATTCTTCAAATTAAGTATAAAATAGGGGCCAAAAAGAAGAGAAAGACAAGAATTCATAGAAACTATGTATCCTGTTCTTCTTTAAGGGGTTTTCCAATGAAGATTAAAGCTTGAATTTTTCCTATGTTCTGAGGGGGGAAAGTTTCAATGCACACAATGCCATTTAGTATAAGAAAAGTACAAAACACAAGCAAGAGGTTATACACATCAAGTAGGAAAAAAATTCATCAAATTCGTGACCACCAGCTCCTCTGCTTGTGACATTAAAGAATTCCCTAATGTAAGCATGCGAAAACCACACCCCCACAATAGAACCTCAAAGCTGTTTCAAATTACTCTATCCTCTCAAAATCCCAAAACCCAGAAAGGAAACAATAAATAAAAAAAAAAAACTTTCTTTCTCAATCATTTACTAGTAATCCGCAACAAACTCAACCCCAAAACCATCTTTAGAAGAAAAATAAGGAACCACAAAAAAAACCCAGCTTTTATATTGAAAAATAAACCAAAAACCAAGAATCAGGAAACCAGTGACAATTAAAACAAGAATTTGAATTCCGAAGAAGCCAAAGAAAAATAGAGAGAGAAATAAATTTGACCTTGGTAGTGGGACCCTTGGAAGGGACCCACTGTAAATCGGAGTCCTCATTCTCGAGACCGTTGAGGGAGTCTCCATCGGACGAATCGTAGTAATCCTCATCGCTGCTCGCACAATCCTCCATCGACCGAACGATCAATCAAAACAATTCCAATTTACTTATTTACGATTATTATTATTAAAGAGAATTTTTAAAGCAAATTTATGTGACGATCATAAACAATTATTTATAAATATAAATTTGTTAAAATTTTGAACCGATCGGTGAAAAAAGAATGATTCATCTCCGGCTAAACGTTTAAAACCAATAAAATGACTATTTTTTTTTCTGAAAATTTGTGAGAGAAAAAAGAAAGAGAGGTGGAGAAGCTGTTTGCTAGTGCAGCAATAAATGTACACACTTAAGAAGGACAAAACGATGCCGTTTATTTTGTCCTTATTTCCTTCCCTATTTCCTTCCTGATTTTGGTAAGCAATAATATGGCCAATTTTCTTCATATAAACTTCTTTTTGTTATATTTGACACCCTTTAAATAAAGAATATATATATTTTTAATTTATTTTTAACCTTCAATCCTTTAAATAAAGAATATATTTTTAATTTTACTGCCGATTACATGCGTGAATGAGAATGATCCATATTTTTCCAAAAAAAAAGAATGATCAACATTGGCAACTCAGTTATAACTTTCGACTCAAACGCTTCATTTTAAGGTCAGAAAACTAAAATACAAAGGACAACACTTGCAGGAAACTGTAATAGTACAACTACATTACTTCTTGACCAACTTCTTTCAACCAAAAAAATGGTTTTCAAGAGAGCTCAACTATCCTTGACCGCTTCTTTGATCCATTCTTTCTTGCTGCTTCACTAATAGCATGATCTTTGCCCGTGTTGGGTTTTTCAAGTTTCTCAGGAGAGGATGTTTCCTTATCATCATTACCATCATCCTCGCTTTCCTCATTATCATCACTGCTATCATCTGATTCTGATCCACTACTACTACCAGCTATCGAAATTGCTGGCTGATTGCCAGCAATTGCAGATTCAGCGGCAGCCAAAGCCTCAGGTGTGTGAAGATCAGCTACACCCAACATCAAATCCTGTTTTATGATTTGCAACCAAAACTTTGTTAAGAAACTCATAGACCATACGATTTGTACAATTCAAGAGGGAGAGAGAGAGAGAGTCCAATTTTAATGTTACCATTTCAATGACTTCAGAGTCATTCCCATTGAGTACTTCAATATCATATGCTTGAGAATTATTCTACATTATGATAAACAAAAAGATAGGTTAGAAAGAAATTAAATGAGCATTTACTGATGACCAAAATTTGAAAAGAAACCTTTGCATCAAGCTCCAGCCTTTTATTAGCTTCTGCCATGACTCCCAAGAAATCTTTCACTTTTCCCAAAACTGCAATATTCAAAAAGAAGATTTCAGCACTCAGCAGAAGCTTCTAAATTCTAATACCCAAGAAATACATCAATTTTCTCTAGAGATGCTGGACCTCTGGTAGTTCTCGTAACCAAAATGCCAAAAACATATGCAAACCATTTAAGTTTTATACTCCTCAAGGCTCAAACAATGATCATAATTCCATTCCCCAAATTACATACTATCAGTTTCAGATCTTTAAAAGCTGTCTATACTTACAAAGTTAAGCAGAAATATTAGTAGCCAACAATCTATAAAACCCAGAAATTTCCAGATAAGTACTTCAAACAAAAAAAAAAAACTAAAATATGGAAAATAGTTTACCTTGGGTTTTAGGAATAGAAGTGATGCTGGGTTTCTTGGCAGGATCAGGTTTATGGGTTTCAGAGGCTGACTCCTTTTTGTTACAAACAAGAAGTGCAGATTCTGTTGTACAGGTAAAAACCCCCAAGCACAAAACACAGTCATATGATTAAATTTCAATAGATAGAAAACAAAGTTAGCATAAATTTACATTGGAAAAAACAAGAAAAGAAGCATAGTACCTAAGGGTGAAGTAGAGGAAATCTTGTGCTCAAACCGTAGAAGATCTTTGCTTGCGCTTCCCATCTCTCTGTTCATTTGAGGGACAACCAGTTGCCAAGTTTTATGAGCAGCGTATAGGGTTTTGTAAATTGAGTATTTGATGTTTTTTTCTTATATAGCATATAAAATATCTCGGTGGATTGTTGATAGGCCTACCGCTAACCAGTAAAGGGCGAAATGGCCCAAGAGTTTGCTTTGTATTTTGCAGAATCCAATGAAACGGCCCAAACTTTTTTCTTTAAGTTTTTGTTTTGTTTTACTAACTTTTAAGTGAGATTTTTTATGCTATTTTTTTAGGCATAATTTCTGACCAACCAGTGCACCGAAGCTGATGATTAATTATGTTATAAATATTAGGAGAAAAACATTTTCTTATTTATGAATTTGAACTTCTTTTAAGAAAATGTAAGAAATAAATTAATTAGATTAATAGTTTATAGTGTCTATGAGCTTGATGGATTTGGGTGGAACTTAAGTTTTATATTAACAGATGTTATGATTGTCTAGATCTGATTCAGTCCGAAATATAACCAGAAAATCATGTCCAGATTCCAGTCTTGTAAAAACATTATCTAAGTCCGTGTAGACTTGTTCAAATTTGTACACAAAAAGATTCACCCCTCCTAAAAAATTATATTATTAATAGTAAAAAGAAACTGAACGGGCCGGATTTGGGTCAAAAGATGTCATGCCGAAAACTCATTTTTTTATCAAACCCATTTTTTGATCCAATATTTTTATTCAAGCTCAAATATGAAATGAACTTTTAAACTTGGACAAATAACCGGAGTTTTAGACGGTTCTAAATTCTAATAGCTTAACAAAGTGTTGCACTTCCTTTTGCATTTTTGAAGTTGAAAAGGAGATTGGATTAAGCATACAAAGTTACAAAACTGTTGGGTGGTGATTGTTGAATTAAGATCGTTGATAAATCCATTTAAACATTTCTCTACATCTACTGCGATTGTTTTTCTTTTATATGGACAGGGAATCTGATTGAACCTTGACCAATTTATTCAACAATCTGAGCCCTTCTTCACCCATTGCAATGGAGATAGCTATATAAGGTTCCATTGCATACATAAACATTTGGATCAAAACGTTGAATTATATCTAAATCCTCGTCACAAAAGGACTGAGACCTTGCTTTACTTCTACGGATTGAGATACTCTTAACCAATGAAGCTTGGAATAAGTAATTGGAATGGAAAACGACAGCCCTGGAGAATGGAAAAGAAAAGTTTCTATATATATATATATAATAGGTTATTAAGAGTACAGTCATAATCAGGAGAATTTTGACAGAAAAATATACAACAAATTGTATTAATACTTGGGAAGGAAGCATTCTTTAGGAAGATTATTTTGGAATCTCTGATTATCTTGGCAATAGTCATAAACCATGTGGTACTTCCTAACCCATTTGAACCATCTCTTCTGGACCCTGGTTAGAGTGCTGAATCTGCGTTTGTTCCACCAATTAGCTGAGCTATCTGCCCTACAAAATCTTGGGTTCCCATTCCAAACACAGGCATCAATCCTGTAATCATTGAATGAAGCTATGAAGGGACTCTTAGACCAATCAATTTTGTCCAACCCGCCGCGTGTCGCCCAGCTGTCCCCATTCCATAGGCTACTTTTGATGCTCATTGGCTGCCACCTAGGATATGCCACTCCCTTGTCTGCATGGTTTCTATATAATCTAATAGGAATTGAATCTACCATAAACCTGAAAAAGAAGAAAATAATACCATCTAGATGAATAGTGATGAACGAAAGTACAAAAATATGTATAATCTTCTGAAGGACAACTTACACAATTTGGTGAAGGTTCCATAGTATGGAATATGTATGGAAGTCCTCTGTTGGATCAAACCATAAATAGATCCTCTCTTCACGGTTGTCAAAACCATCAACATAAATATTTGTTTGCACGATATATGGCTGGCCACTCACATTGCCAAGAAACTCAAAATCTATCTCATCTCGATTAGGCTGATCTGATGTCAACTGCAATGTTCAAAGCAATTTGGTTAATCGAATTAGACAAATTAAGGATCAGAAACAGTACTGAATTGGAGGAAATTAACAAGAGTTAAAATGTTGCTTACATAGTAGGCCAACACTGTTCCTGCTGAATTGCCAGGTACTAGTTTAATTTGCATGTCTATTCGACCAAACAGGAACATCTGGGTTGATGCAAAACCAGATCCTGTATCAATTACAACGAATAAGAATATGATTATGAACGCTGAAAAAAAAAATAAGAAAAATCCAAAGTTTTCTCTTCTTCCCATCATACCAGATTCTTGATCAAGTTTCAAGCTTCTTTCCCTGCCATTAGCTGAAGTGTTTACATGATTAGGAGCCCACATCACAAAGAAGTCTTTGTTGAAATCTCCGGTGGAAACACCCGAAGCTACTGAAATTCGAAAGAGATTCAAGAAAAGAAGGCTGATAACTAAGGCTCTGAGTTTGAAATAATTAGTCATGGCTCTATTGATCTACAGCTACAATATGGGAGATGACTGGTTGCTGCAGGATATATATATATATATATATATATATATAGGTATTGCATGGGATTATACAGTAAAAATATAAACAGGGAGGCAATGTTTTTGTCTAAGCAAGAATATCTTTAGGAGGAAGCAAAGAGGAATATTAGGCTGTTAGAATGTTGTAAGATGAGTTCTTAAGGGGTTTGCTAGGCTTACCATTTTTCTAGCTTTGCTGTTTGAATCTCTATTAGAATGTGCTGACCAGTGTACAAATTAACTTTTTTTCAATGACTCAATAAATTACTTGCATACCAAGCTTTGTCCATTCTTTCAGGACAACCCATTTACCTTTTTCAAATTCGTGAATCATTGGTTATAAACTAGAGCATTTGCTAATTGAATATAAGGGTTTTGTTTAGGTGATTGAGGATTCAAAATCTAAGAAATGTTTAAACTCTAACTATATCTTGTACTAAATCTAGAACATATAATTAAATCCATGAAGAATTCTAACATGTGATGAAACATTTTATTTTAGACCTATGTTAATTGAACTTTTTATTTTTTTTTTTAAAGTACTTACATCTGACACATATTCTAATATGGATTTGAAGGTGATCTCCAAATATATGAAAAAACTTTAAAAAAATTAAACATACCCGTATCCGACACTCACCTTCAAGTCCGAATAACATAATTTTAGACTGGCATCAAAATAAAGTTTTTTTCAAAAAGTAAAAAGACTATATATATATAATTAATATTTGTAAGGCACTATATACCAAGCTTTGGGAATACCCTGAGGCTTTCTTAACAAGAACCTTTTCATCTGTTTTTTTGGCAGAAAGTTTAGGAAAGTAAAGAAACTGACAAGAGATTTGCTTTCTTTCCCCTGTGTTCTTCTATTTAGAATAACTTGATCTTTCAAGCTACCCTTTTTTGCACATCTCCTAAGACTTTGAGTTTATTCCTTACCTCCTTTTGTTGCCTGGCAGTGATTCTGGTTGTTAGATTAGATGACTGTGAATTATCTTCAAAGCAAGTTAACCAAAGCAGAACATAAGAAAATCATTAATATTACTGCAAGCTGATTGATCCATTAGCTATAATCTTTGTCCATGATAACATTCAGCATCATGAGTTTAAATTGCTTTATTTGTTAGCTAACTGTTCCTTAAATCCAACTTCAAATAATGACCCTGTTTAAAATAAATCAACCAATTACCACAAACACTTTCACAAGCAGAAAATGGTTTAGGCTCTATTTTTTTGCCCATGGCAGATGAAGACCATGTACACATATCCATCTTTTCAGCTGTCAAGTAGCAGAAGAATTCAAATCAAAGAATTGATTTTCTTGCATTGTTAATGATCTATGAAACTATGAATATGAGATTAATAGACTTAACACCCAGATGGGATCAAATTTTGGCCTATGATAATGGGTTGTTCTTATTTTCTTCTCTTTTTTCTTTCATTAAATAAAAATCTTACTACATTCACTTGGTTAAAAATGGCAGGAGGGGAATGGGGATCATGGCAGAAGGAAGAAACTGATACTACTTGGAACAAGTTGAGTCCAATGTATGGCCCATGAGATATTTTGCTTTAACATGAATCTTTAAGCTGATACTTACCCACAAATATTCTTTCCTAATGCAAAGAAACAATGGCCTGTTTTTTTTTTTTTTTTTTTTTTGTGTTCAATATGGCCTGTTTGTTTTTCCTTGTGAAATCGGCAGAATCCGTCCAAAGCTTGGAAAAAGAAATATATAATGCGAGCTCATCAGATCTGGGCTCTTCTTATACAGAAGCTAGAAGCCTGTCGTTTATGGTCCTACTCCAACATACACAATTGATGGTGATGGTAGGCCTTTGGCCCTTTGTTACTAGTAGTACTATGTACAAACAACAAATTAAATAAATAAGTAGTAAATGTTGCAATGGTGGTCAATAAGCCCAAAAAAATACATTAAATTTGCTGTTTCTTAAGCTTAAATTATCACTTGTTTTAGCATAAACAAACATGTACCATGTCAATGTGGGTCTATTACAAGTGGAAGCTGTTTCCCTTATATCACAATGAATAATAAGATATTTTCCATAAAAAAATTAAGACATAGGATAACGTTTTTGTCTTCAAAAAATATAATTTAATGATCAAATAAGATCTAAAATTAGAAAAATAAAATCTTTTCCGGGTGAGGGAACAATAGGTAAATCTGGGGGCGAGAAGAGTGGAAGTGGTAGAGGCCATTTTTTTTTTTGGGCGTTTGGTGTCTTTCAAAAATCATATTTCATAGAATATGATTTTTGATAATGTGATTTCTGAGAATATAGTTTTACAACTTTTGGTATATATGAAAAAATACTGATTAAAATCCTAAAAATGTGATGGTAATTTCTAAAATTACCTTTATCAAAAAAATATAAATTTTATTAATTTTAAATTTTTTTAATGATATTGAATATTAAGAAATATTTGTACTAAATATTTAAAAATAATATTTTAATTGATAAATTGAGTTACTTTTAGGATAAAAATATTTATTAATAATGAATTTCTGAAATCTCATGTAGTTGAAAAATTAAAAAATTAGATTAAATATTATTTAAATATTTTAATGATATTTATTATTAGCAAAAATTTGTACTAAATATTTAAAAATAATATTTTAATTGATAATTTGAGTTATTTTTATGATAAAAAATATTTGTTAATAATAAAATTTTGAAATTACTCTCATGTAATTGAAAAATTAAAAGACTATATGCAAATTAAATATTATTTAAATATATTAATAATATTTATTATTAACAAATATTTGTATTAAATATTTAAAAAATAATATTTTAATTTGTAATTTGAGTTATTTTTATGATAAAAATATTTGTTAATAATAACTTTTCGAAATTACTTTTATGTAGTTGAAAATTTAAAAGGTTGTATGAAAATTAAATATTATTTAAATATTTCAATGATATTTATTATTAACAAACATTTGTATTAAATATTTAAAAATAATATTTCAATTGATAATTTGAGTTACTTTTATGATAAAAAAATATTTGTTAATAATAAAATTTTGAAGTTACTCTCAAGTAATTGAAAAATTAAAAGGCTGGATGTAAATTAAATATTATTGAAATATTTTAATAATATTTATTATTAATAAATATTTGTACTAAAATTTTAAAATAATATTTTAATTGATAATTTTAAATCAAATAAAAAAAGAATAATTTTGTCTTAATATTTTTTTAACTTTCTAATTACATAAAAAAAAATTCTCATAACTTTTTATTTCATGAGAATCACATTTCGATACTTATAAAAAATTAACTATTAAAAAAAATTATATTCTCAAAAAAAAATAAGCAGTTTTTATCATGAACCCACCAATTACTTTACGTAGTAGCAAACGCCCTCTTTGTATTGGATCCGGAAGAAGGCAGTGAGAACTTTGAAGACTGAAGACGTCCTTTACCATCTCTCTCTCTTAAAGTCTTCTTGTCTTGACAACTTTAACTGCTTCATCTTTCGTCTGGGTGTCTTTTTCTCCAGGTATTTCTTTGCTTTATCAACCTTCTTTCTTCAATGTTTATAGTTTCTTATGTTTTGTTTCAACCTTGTAGTTTATTGAGCTTAAGCAACTTCCTTATCCATAGCTACAGCATGGATTTGTATCTTCTGTTTCTTTGTTTTATATTACCTGCTATTTTGGGAAAATGGTTTTGTTTATAAATCTCAATTTTGGGATCTTTCATTCAAGTTCGAAGGGTATTGCTTAATTGTCCCTGTGTCTAAGTTGTCTGTGTTTCTGCCACTGATGGGTGGGTAGTAATGAGCTTAGAAAACAGCTGGTTTCCAGTATATAAGAAAAAAAGCTAATGTGATAGGTTTCGAAAAGGTGAGAAGGTTTGCCTTCTTTGGTTTTTTCACAGTTTCCTTCTTGAATAGTATAATTCCTCCTCAAGAAATCATTTTCAAATCTGAAATGGAACATGTTATCTTTTGTTTGTTTGTTTGATCTCACTTGTTTTGACTCCTAGTTTCACAAGTAATTCAAGAACAAGTACACTTTTCCTATAAGGATTTTAAGATTGCTTTTCTTCTTATATTTTGCCAAATTAAAGTGGAGCATATTGATTTCAGCTAGTTGTGGTATTGTGCTTTTAACGTTTCCTTTTGGAGATAATCAAAATTCAAAGCATGATTTGTTGGTGAAAATAACGAAAAAAAAAAAAGAGTTGTGGTATTGTGGTCTCAAAGTCCATCTTTTCTTCATTGTTCTTGATTTTAGTTTTTGAAAGTTTAGATGTAGATTGCATTATTTCTGAATTGGTTTATCTCAACGATTTTGCTAGATTTTGGATACCTTGTTATATAGCATTCGGGTTATGATTTTGGTCACTGGAATATGGTTGAAAATTACTTTCTCTTTTTTTTTTTTTTTTTTTTCTTTTTGAAGAATTATGATTATTCTTCAGATATTCAATTTGATTTTTTAAATGGTTAATTAGTCTTTTTCAATCATTCAGTTTTTTACGTTTTATCCTAGGCAGGATTTGGGCAGTTACTTGATATATATATAAAGAGAGAAAGGAAATTAGAGTAGGGGATCTTTGGATTTCCATCATGTTCAAGAAGTCACCTAGTAGAAACCAAAGATCCAAAGGTACCAAGATAAAGCATGTGCTTCAAATTTTTCTGCTACTTGGGGTCTGCTTGTGGTTAATCTACCAAGTCAAGCATTCCCATGATAAGAGAAAAGAATTCGACGAGAAAGATGCTAAAGCCTCTGTGAAAGCTCAAAATGATGATGTGATTCTAAAATTTGGGAGGAAAGACCTTCCTCATGTGCAGGAAGTATCTAAGAACTACAAACACGAGGAAGAAGAGGAAGAAGAAAATGGAGTAGAGGAGGAAAATAAGCGTGATGAAGAACATGAAGAAAAAGCTAAGAGGCTTGTAGAAGAGGAGCAAGAAGGAGCATGCATACATGAAGAAGAGGAGCAGGAAGAAGGAAGCAAACATGAAGAAGAATTGCGGGAAGACGAAGGCAGCAAGCATGATGATGAAGAGCAAGAAGCTGAAATTAAGGATGAAGAAGCAGAAAATGAGGGAAGAGGAGATGGAGATGATGAGGTTGACGAAAATGAGCAAGAAAGAGCAGATGGTGAAGCTGATCATGAAGGAGAATTTATAGATGAGGAGAAAGAGAGAGAAGCAGAGGGTGATGATAAAGAGAATGAGGAAAAAGAAAATGAAGAGAAACAGGGTAAAGAAGAAAGTGAAAATCTGGGGGCATATACTATGCTTATGTCAACTTCATAGAAGCATAAGGAGCTGGCAAGCAGAGCTGCAATGGGCAGTAAACAGAATCAGAGGAAAAACTCTCATTTCTGTTATTTTGCGTTTATCATGGAGTGCCTTTCTTTACTCGATCTGGAGGGAGAGAAATAATAGGTGTTTTAATCGCCTTCAATCCACACAAGGAGCCATCATTGAGCAGATAAAAGAGATCATCAGAATGCGATTGTTGGGGCTCAAGAACATTAGTCCTGATGAAGTGAACCGAAGATTGGATGCAGATTGGGGACTGTCACTTTTTTCCTAGGATCTTTGTCCATTCTGGAATAGCTTTAAGTATTGCTGAAGTATGTTGCTATTGTTCCCTGATTGATTAGTGGTCTTAAGTTTTGTTCAAGTATTGTTTAAGTATGTATAGCTTAAGTACATGTTGCACATGATGTTGGATGTAGCAGTTTAATTGCTTTCTGGATAAATAAAACACTTACTTATCCAAAAAAAAAGAAAGTGAAAATTCAGAAAATGATCAGAATCATAACGGAGGTGGCAGGAATGCACATGAGGCGAGAGAGGAGCATTACAAGGCGGATGATGCTTCCAGTGCAGTGTCCCATGACACCCAAATTATTAACTCTGATGCTGACAAATTAGATTTGGAAAATTCTAATGACAACTCAACAATGAATGTTTCAGAGCAGGAGAGCAAAGCCGATACAACCGAGGAAACTAATGCTGATGAAAACAAGTCAGAATTGAAGGTTGATGAAGGTAAACACTTTGAAGGTGGTAGTTCCTTGAATGGGACATACACTAAACAAAATGATCATGAGACTGTATCGTCCAACTCTGAGTATGTCTCTCTTGCAAATACAACAAACATGACTGACTTCATTGACCAAGCAAGCAATAACTCTACAGAAGTTAGTAAAGAAACAGGCAATAATCCTGCAGAAGTGAATACAGAAATGCCAGGTTCACTGCAGAAGGGAACTTCAGTTCAAAATACAACAGAAGATGTTATGGTAACTGAAGAAAAATATAAAAGAGCAAGCCAACGAGACGATTTCAAATAGCAAGCAGCCTGAGCCCAACACAGTAGATTCGAGTAAAATTGAAAATGTAGATTTGGCCACAAGAGATTCCTCAAATTCTTCTACTAATGCAGCGTCTGGTATGTCAGAGTATATCGCCAAGATAAATGCAACAGCTGGAGGGGACAGTTTTGGGTATTCCATGACTGAGAAGATTACTGATTCAACTCAGAATGAGAAATCAGAAGGTGATAACGAATCAGGTGGAAAAGATGAAAACTCAGACACTTCCTCCTCTAACGAGAAAGCGGATGGAGGTCAGTATGACCCCATTGATTCTTCTGACAATACCCTCCCCCAAGACCAGAAAGATGCTCGTGTGGATCCGAGTACATTGCCAGATATTACAACAGAAGGAAGCAACAATGAAGATGCTGCAGCTGAATGAAAAAAATCCGATTATATGGCTGTTCAGTTTTTTTTTTTGGATAAGTAGATTTTCATATATCCAAGAAAGCAGCAATGCTGCTACATGTTACAAAGCAAGCTTAGCTTAGCTAAACAAATCAGAAAACCAATGCCATTAGACAAACATGTCTGCATTTAACCTCCAAGAATTACATAAAAACGTATTAACTGAATCTCTTTTAATCTTCCTAAGATCACTTAACCTGATCGAGATCATGTCTCTCACTTGCTCAGTGAGGTGCTCCTCCTTTTGCTCAGTTGAGTTGAACAAGCGATTATTTCTTTCCTTCCAAACTAGGTAGATAACTGCGTTCCAGGCAAGCCTCAATATCGTTGTGATTAGAGCTTTACCTCTGAGGTTGACAGAGGCCCATTGAAGCTCTACAGTCCAACATGCAACCTGCCTTTTTAACCTACAAAGTACCATCACTCTCTGCCATATATGTTTCGAGTAGGAGCAAGTGAAGAATAGATGATCTCTGGTTTCCCTCTCTTGTTTGCACAGCAGACATTTATCATCCACGGCCATTCCCCAGGAGATAAGCCTATCCTTTGTGGCCAATCTATTTAGGATTGCCATCCAAGAGAGAATAGAATGCCTAGGAATATTAAAATTGCACCATACCAACTTATACCAAGCCACTTTCCCAGCTGAAGGTCTTATCTTGCTCCACACTGCTGACACTTGGTACTTTCCCTCTGGAAAAGGCCATTTGCAGCTTCCATCAGCAGTTGTGAGAACTATTCTGGCAGCCACCTCTCTCAATTGCATGATCTTCCTCCAATTCCAGCTGCTCCCACTCTGGATAGAGATGTGCCATGGGTCTCTATTCTTCAACACATAAGTCTTGATCCAGGCTATCCATAGGGAGCCTGCGTCAATCAGTACAGCCCAAAAATTCCTTAGAATACATGCCTGATTCCAAGTGACAGTGTCCTTTACACCAAGTCCCCCTTCTGATTTTGGCAAGCAAATAGACTTCCAGCTAACTTTAGCTCCCTTAACTTGGCCTTCCTTCCCTTTCCATAAGAAGCTTGAACATAGCTGCATCAACTTCCTTATGCACTGCTTGGGCAGAACAAAATGTCTGCACCAGAAGTTCTGCAGGTGAAACAGAACTGATTGGATAAGCTGAAGCCTTCCAGCATAAGACAAGAACTTTGTTGCCCATCCTCTAACCCTTGCTGTCACCTTCTCCAATAGTGGCTCGCAGTCCGTCATAGTTAATTTTCTAGTGACTAATGGAACCCCCAAGTATCTGACAGGCAGTGTGCCTGTAGTGAACCCTGTGGACTCTCTGATGAGCCTTAATTCTTCTCTGTCAATTCCTGTGGAGAAGAACTCACTTTTGGCGCTATTAAGTTGGAGCCCTGAGTAGGTGTAGAATTGACTTAGCACTAGCTGAATACCTTTCACTGAATCAAGATTGCCCTTGGCAAAGATAAGCAGATCATCAGCAAAACTCAGATGAGTTAAATGGAGCTTTTTGCATTTTGGATGATAAGAGAAGACCCCATACTGTGCTGCTGAGTCCAGCAACTTAGACAGGACATTGATAGCAATCACAAAGAGGTAGGGGGAAAGGGGATCACCTTGCATGACTCCTCTTGCCCCCTTAAAGAAGCCCATAAGTCCTCCATTAACAGATATAGAGAGGTAACTGGTGGAAATGCAACTTTCAGTCCAATCTATGAATTGCTGAGGGACCTGCATTGCCTTCAAGACTGCAAAGATGAAATCCCAGCTGATAGTATCAAATGCCTTTTGCAAATCCACTTTTATGGCACATCGCGGGGACAGAGTATTCCTACCATAGCCTCTAACTAACTCCTGAGCAAGCAGGATATTGTCTGTGATACTTCTGCCTGGAATGAAGGCACTCTGATTGGGACAGATCACCAATGGAAGACTGCTCTTGAGTCTGTTAGTCAGAATCTTGCTGATGCATTTGTAAAAGACTGTGCAACAGGAAATTGGTCTGAAATCTCTCATTGTGCTTGGATTAGGGCATTTTGGAATGAGAGCCACACTAGTTGAATTGAAGGCTTTGTGCATCACTCCTGTCCTGAAAAAGAACATTGCAGCCTCTGTGACATCCTCACCAACAACTTGCCAAGCTGTTTTGAAGAAGTGAGCTGTGAATCCATCTGGCCCTGGACTCTTATCACTATGAATCGAAAACATTGCTTCTTTTATCTCTGCAGGAGTTACCCTTTTAACCAGTTCTGCTTGGTGCTCTTCAGTGATGGAAGTCTGAAGAAGTTCAGCAAGCAAATCCTGATTACAGCCCTTGACCATATGGTCTTTGGATCCCAGCAAGTTCTGGAAATAGGAGACAGCTTCTGTAGCAATCTGATCAAAGTTTTCAAGTCTGTTTCCTTGTGCATCCGTCAAAGAATGTATGGTATTTTTGCTCAACTTTGCCCTTACCATCCTATGGAAGAAGCCTGTATTTTGGTCTCCTTCCTTTAGCCATTGAATTCTGGATTTCTGCTTGTAAAAGCTTTCCTCATCTTTGAGAAGATTATTGAAATCCCTGGAAAGGATATCTTTCTTTGCTGCCAGTTCAACATCTGCAGGCTTCCTTAGTAGATGGAGCTGCACTTCTGCTAATTCCCTTCTTTTGGCTTGTACCTTCTCATTAATAGCTCCATACTTCTTGAAATTGAAATTCTTTAGCTTCTGCTTCACTCTCTTCAATTTGATATGCAAATTGGACATAGGATCGCCTCTGGTAGGTTCCTGCCAAGAACTCTCAACTATATCCATGAACTCTGCATCCCTAGTCCAGTAATTGAAAAACTTGAATGGTTTGGGAGGGGAGTGAATCTCCAAGCTGGTTTTGATTAGAGCAGCACAGTGATCAGAGGTTTCAGGTGCGATAAATTCCACATAGGAATGTGGGAAAGAGATGAGCCATTGATCATTGATCATCACCCTATCAAGCTTCTTGGCAAGATGATTTTCTTGATGATTTGACCAGGTAAAGATTGGACCAACAAATTGGTGATCCATCAATGCATTCTGTTCAATGCAATGTTGGAAATCTTTCATATCTGAGTTACTGTGTTGGGATCCATTAAAGCATGAGCTTTCTGATGGATGAGCGACCACATTATAATCTCCTGCTAAAATCCATGGCGCACCTTGAGTAGTTCCACTGAGGGAATGCAAGTGTGACCAAAGCAGTTTCCTTCTGCTTCCTTCATTACTTCCATAAATGGCAGTCAAATAAAACCTCAGAGAGTTTAGATTAATCTGGTATGTGATGGACTGTTCTGTTGAGTCCTTCATATCTACATCCAGGTGAACCTTACTAAGGATCCAAATTCTTCCATTTGAAGCTTCAGAGTAGTTATGATGAAGATTCCATCCCTTAAAATGCATGTCAACAATCTTCTGCACTTTAGGTAACTTTACTCTAGTCTCAATAAGACAGACAATATCAATCTGCAACTTAGAAATTCTACTGGCTACATGTTTTTGCCTTAGAGGACAATTGAGTCCTCTAACATTCCAAACAAGGATGTTC
Source organism: Fremontodendron californicum (assembly GCA_030761205.1). Taxonomy (NCBI): domain Eukaryota; kingdom Viridiplantae; phylum Streptophyta; class Magnoliopsida; order Malvales; family Malvaceae; genus Fremontodendron; species Fremontodendron californicum. The sequence goes on along the minus strand of JAULJL010000002.1, from coordinate 42,474,733 downwards.
ATTAATGAAGAGTTGGAGAGTGACTCCCCAAGGCAGAAGCCTTATCTCGAGCCTTTCCCTTGTCAATAGGCCCCTTCCTTTTCTTTAAATTCTTCATTAGATCTGCCATGGCTGTTCAGTTTTTGTGAGTGCTTTAGAGTTGTTATCTTTGCACTCTATTTTGATACATAGACAGGTACTGTTTTTAGAGTGCTTTTACTTGATTGAAATATCAAACTGTGTTTAGAGATTACGGTTTAAACTCTGAAGGCAAAATATAGTGTAGGCTAGATGATGTTGTCAGTGGATTCAATCTGTACAATTTATGGCAACTTCCTGTATGTCAATATTTTTTTATTTTCTATTTCCAATTTCTGACATCGCTTAGTGCTGTTGAAGAAAGTATAACATGAACCTGAACTGCTGAAATAACTTTGTTTTGATTTCCGAAAATCATTTTTGCTGCTGAGTTTGCGCTGCTGCTAGTGGGAAGGAACTAGGAAAAAATTGAATGTCAGAAGTGGGATTTGAACCCACGCCCTCTCACGAAGACCAGAACTTGAGTCTGGCGCCTTAGACCACTCGGCCATCCTGACTTCATGTTTGTGCTAGCTTATTTTGATAATAGTCACAAAAAATATGAAATTCTAAGACTTTTTCTGAGATTGTCACTTTAAACTATGCTATCTTTCCAAGTACAACAAGCATTGTGCTGCATGTGTGTTTAACTTTTCGAAAATCAGATACCATCCGAGTCTGAGATCGGTGTCATATTACAAGATTCCTGAAAAACAAAAACTAAGTTACCAAAAACCAAACAGCAGAAACTATTCACCACATACACTTCATTAGCTTCTTGATGAAATATAAAACAAATGATTCCCAATCATAAATAGAATTGCAGCCTTTTGTTTTATACAAAAAGTATAGAGAACTTAAATTTTTTTGTAGTAACATGAAATAGGTGGTTAAATTTTTGAAAAGAGATGCTGAAATGTCAATATATGTCTCCTTACAAAGCCTCATTCAATCCCTTTTTAAATGCTTGACAGAATGACATTACACAGCCATGTCTGACTATGAAAAAGAAGCTTAGATGACTTTTGTATGTATGTTTATCCAGAGTAACTGCCTTACCCTTTGTTGTCGGCGGCTATCTCTAAGAGATCTGCATGTCCTGATCTAACAGCTAAAAAATATGGATAGCTAGAAAATAGAAATAGTTCGATTTCATTCTGCTTTTGAGATTCCCTGAGGTTGATGTGAATTCCACTACAACAGCATCCATAAGAGTAAAAAACTAAACTATAAGAGTAAAAACCATGATCATAATGAAACTAGGAGACATAGAAATGCAAATTAATGATCAGAGGGAGAAGCTGCTAGATAGGGATTTGGAGTAGACGCCATTATAGAGAGCCCATATCAATATGACCATATGTAAGTGAACCCACCAGCATCAGCCACCAACTTAGTGCCTTCATTTCTGGGAGAAAGAGATTCAAAATGGGTTTTCTTTCTCCTATAAAAAAGTTTAGGAAGAGCAAGGTTCAAAATGAATTTGGTCTAATTTGCAAGCTTTCTTCTCTTTCGGCAGCCCTCCTTTTTTTTGTTTCCTTTTGTGTTCATGGTAATCGATAAACTTAGCCTAATCTATGAGATTACAAGGGAGTAAGGACACCATTCTTTGACTTTGCAGCATCTCCAATGAAATTATATACTAACATTATGCTAGAAGAGAAGAAAGATGTCTACAGATTCTAATCTGCTAAAATGTTTGAACAGTTGAATTCTGTAAAGTTATTATATTTGTACATGTATCAGAAGAATATTTTTTATACTTAATTCATATTTCAAAGTAAGTTTAAACTTGTTCAATTCTTAATTGTTTACTCAACCAGTAACTAAGTTCAAATCAAATCTGAAAAGTAGGCATATATTTCATATACTTTTTTCACTTAATCAATAGTCTTTGGCTTTCAACGAATCAAACATAGGGTTCTCAGACAAAAGCATATATATACTATATACTATATAAACAACAAATATAAAGTACAAAAGATGAATTAAACAATGAATAAATTCACTAATCACAAAGGAATTTAAAAGAAAAAAAATGTTTCTGCCTTGTCATTCCGCACTGTACAAACTAATTGTTACATCCAGCTCAAAAACTGCTGTTAGCTATCTGCCAAAAGAATCCCAATCCCAATCCCAATCCAAAAACCACCTAACCAACTCATCAGATCTGTTAATCACAAAACAATCTAAAACGACAAAACCCCACCAAATTAAACGACAAAGTTCTGAGTTTGCTGCCTCAACTCTTTCCTTAGCTTTTGAGAGAAGGACAGACAAGCATCCATGCTTAGATCCATAGCCGCAGCCAATGCCACAAAGGCTGCAGCATCCTCCGTGCATGTCACGTGCTGTACCCCTACTTCCACTTCCGGTTTACTGCATTTCCCCACACCTTCCACCGTTGATGACATTACAAAACCACCCCTGAACAAATTCTGCGGGGAAAGGGATAACCCAAACCCGAAATCTGACCCTGATCCGGATCCTGGTCTTGACCCGGAACGTGACCCTGACCCGAAGTCACAGCTGCTTTGTGGGCTTATTGATGGGGTCGCTATGTTGTTGTTAGTTGTCATATCCATGGTGAACTTACCGCCAAGTTTGGTGCTGAGGGTGGAACTGGCGACGGTGGTGGTTGTGCCTGTGGCGGCGATATCGTCGTGAAAGAGGTCAAATCGGTATCCAAGGGCGTCAGTGAAACCAGGCTCACGCCAGGCCTCAAGGCGACCCCAGGGTTTCCAGGTTCCACATCCTGGACGGAGAATTAGCCATGCACCTGGGTTGGACCGGCTGACCCTGTCCGAGCCAGGGGATGGGACAAATGGGGTCACCATTGATGCCATTGCTACGGGAGAGCCTGACAGGTCGTGGATTGTAATTGACCAGCCTTTTCGTTCTTTGGAGGATTGATCTTTATCTGTTTTCAGAGAGGGTAGCCAATTTCTTGTAGTGTTTGATTCAGGCAAAGATGATCTGCACAATAATATAACAATAAAAATAATTGAGAAACACTTTGACAACAATAAATTAAACGGCAAAACCAAAGCTTTTACTACTAGTTAAAATGCTTAATTTGTTTAGTTCTTACTGTAAAAGAAGATCTTTAGAACTTAATATAGTAAAAAATTCACTTTACTAGTCACGTTTCTGTTTTCTACAACCAAAAACGGTTTAGGAATTAACTGTTAATTCCTTTCTTCCTAAATCTTACTAATCAGCCTAACATAAATGAAATAAACAGAGATCGTGAGGAAAAAACTAACCTTGATCCCAAGTTCCGATCGCTGGAGCTTCTGAAACCAAACTTGCAAGTGAAAACTGCCTGTTTAACACTCCCTTGAACCTGAAAAACCTGAGGGCTACACTCAGGCTCCCCACCAAACTGGAACACAAATCTCGGGTCAGGTTCAGTCCTGACAGTTAAACACAACTGTGCAGATGAACCATTCTTGTTGCTTCTATTTTGGCCTAAATCGATCCATCCATTATGAACAACAGACGGCCTTGATTCCGCTCCACGTAGATCCAACGGCACTGAAACCTTTCCCAATAACTTCCCAGATGTCAATCCACAGGTACTGCCATCAGGGTCAGCGTAAACCTCGATAGAAAGTTTATATGATGAACCCCCTTTCGAGATGATTCTATCGACCTGGGGCTTGCTTAGACTGAAACACGCAGCAAGCGATTTCTGAAAAGAAAAGTTGCTGCTTTCTGGGTTTTGGCTGTTGTTGTCTTCTTTTGATTGGATAAAAGGGATTGTAGCCACTTGCTGTGGGAAGTTCTTGAGTTTAATCTTGCAATAACATGGAGAAGTAGAAGGGTGGATTCTTGAAAGTGAGGGCTTTGTAGATACAGGAAATTTCAGGGCCAAATTACCCACCAGGATCCGTACAAAAGGACATGGATCCATTAATAACTCTTCTTTTTTTCCTGGTTTTAGTAGGGGTTTGGATTTTTTTTTTTTTTCACTTCTTCTCCTTATAGCTGCTGCTGGAGCTTGTGAATTACTTGGTGTTGAGGTTATGGGGGCAAAACAAAGAGTTTGCCGACTAAACCATTAAAAAAGGGTAAGGGCAAACGTAGATAGAGAGAGAAATCTGTAAGCAAAAAGGAAAGTTGAGAGAGATATGAGAAAACAAGCTGTAATATAGCTGGGTTGCAGCAGACAAGGGAGAAGAATCTGATAAGGTCAAACTTAGCGTCACGCCTTGAGATCAATCAAACACTTGACAATCCGAGATTCAATTTGTTTAAAGTTACATTTATTTCGCCAGCCCATTATTTTTGGTTATGATTTTTAATAAGAAATTAAAAAGAATGTGACAGATATCATTTTAATAAAGAAAATTCTTAATTGACACACCTAAGTAGTATTTTTTTTTTTTTGATATAAAGAAAGCTGAAATTATATAAATGGTAATATCACTATAGCCATAATTTATGGACTGGGAAATTGAAAATGGAATTACCCTTTTTAATATTTGTTTCCTAAATTGATTGGTTTTGACATTTGAACTATATATATATATATATTATGCATATTAGTCAAATTATTTTTTGCAATAAAATATGATGAAAGCATTATATAAAAGTAGATCAAGTTTGAAATAAATTTTTGATAATATGAATCGATTTGATTTGGCTGGATTATTATTTAATTAATAAAAATAAATTTATTTAAAATTAAATTATGTATTATATTTTAAATAATAAAATATTTTTTTTCATTATATAAAATCGATTTTCAAATGTAATTAAATTTGGACAAAGTAAATTTTTTTCATTTAAACTCGATTCGATTCATAAATATTTTTATATAAAAATAATAAAGAATCAAATCAAATGCCAAAATTAAAGATATTAAATCAAGAACCTCAAGTATTTTCCTTGAAAGATAAGGTAATATTCAAGAGCATATAACATCATTAATAAATTTTGACAGTGAAAGAAAATTCCATTTCAATTCTAATTAATGGTTTGGTTGGATGGCTTTGAAGACCAAGTTCACAAAAACTCAAACTAGAACCTGCCTCAGGCTATCATTACTCCAAAATCAAGATAATGGTTGGCATGGGGAGTTGATGACAAAGCCATGAGCTGGCACACAATGCGCACGTACAAATACAAAGATGCCATCCAGCGGCAGCAAAAACTATGTTAATCCTTTGTCGTTTTCTCCTTTCTCCCTTTGTCGTTTTTAAACCTCTTTCGGTTTATTTCTCTTTTTCTTTCAGTCTTCCCCCCACGTACGGATAAATAATATAATTTAAAACGTTGGTTGATAATTTGATTCGATCATTAACTTTTACAGTGCCAATGGAAGCGTGGGCTGTCGAGCTCCAAACTCTAACTGGTTCACAGCTGGTGACCATTCACAACATTGGTTGGATACGGCTTTGGAGCAGTGGTCAGTGGGGCATCAATCTATAAGGGATCCAACCATAGTCCAACTCCAATAATGTTTGATGAGGACCACATTTAAATTGACAACGATACAAATAATCAATGCCAATAAAAAAACCTTTAGTAAATATAAAATAATTTTTAAAAAAATATATGATATATTTAAATATAATTAATATAATATATTATATTTACTTTTAAAATTTTATATATTTAATAATTTATTTCGTGTTCGTATCAGGGGTAAAAGGTGCTTTGGCCCCCTCAAAAATTTTAAATTTGGTTTGATATATATATATATATATCATAAATAAATTAAAATAATTTTTTAAATTAAAATTTTTTATTTTATTTTATTTTATTTATTTTTATTTAATTTTATGCATTATAATTTAAGATGGTTAGAATCACATTATTATTTGTCTATTTATTGTATTAACTAATCATAACTCACAAATCTTTAAAATCAGAAGGTTTGTCACAAAGGTTAAATCACGATTATATAAATTTAACCAAAAGCTAAATTGATTTTATAGCTTCTTCAATATGACTCTAAGTCTCCAATCAAGTACCAAACATTTTTTTAGCTAACTACAATTTTTTTTTATAGAATTTTTTACTTTTAATTTTATCTTCAATCTTTTTCTTCTGCTACTATGCAACTTTTTATTAACACAAAAAGCAAATTGAAACCACTTTATAAAAGATTATAAAAATAGCTTAACTTCTAAACTTAAACTTTCAACTTTATTATTTTAATTGAATATTTTATTTTTCTTGTCTTGATGAAAAATATATTATTTAGCAATTGATATATTTATATATATATATATTTTTAAAAGTTGTTCACAATTTTAAGTAAGATTATTTATTTGATGTATTATGCATAAAATTATTTATTTGATGTATTATGTTTCTTTATACATTTGTTTGTGAATTGATAAATTTATAATTTTAAAAGTTTATATTTTTTAATTAGTATATTGCTTGCATATATTTATACTAATATAATAAAATATATTTTATGAAAAAAAATTAAGATCTATTAAAGTATTAATTGACACTTTCAAAATTAAATATTAAGATCCGTCACTAATACATATTTATATAACTGACATTAAAAAATATGAGATACAATATATATACAAATTATCATATTTATGACCATACTCCCACTCATCACAATCGCCTACTAATCACGTTTTAAACAATATTTTTTTTTGTTGAGACTTTTGTCTCAAGACTTGTTTCTCTTACAACTATTCTTTTTTCGCTTGAACAAACTCGAATGGAGAGAGCCATGACACCAACATTATTTACCTCTTGGTTTTCTTCGTGCCAGTCTCCCTAGTTTGCTTTGGCACACCACTTAGAGATACTTCCATTATATTGAAAGTGTCTTGAACTTTTGATTGGTGTGTCAAAAGGAATTTTAATTGTGTTTTAGTCTCAATTGGAGTAGACCTGCTCATAGGTTGGGTCGGGCCGGATCACGATCCGTTTTTTTATATCTTTTGCTCAAGTCCGGCACTGTAGGTCCTAATTCACTGTTCATCAAATTAAAAAAATATATATTTTTTTATATTTTTATAATTATAATTAAAATTAAATAAAAAATATTATTATAATAAAAAATATTATTTCGGACCGAAACAAAAATATTATGTCCAAGTCCGACCCAATATGGGTCGGGTCTGCTGGGCCGGGCGGGCTGTCCGACAGGTCTAAATTGGAGTTCATTGTGGTGTAAAATTGAATTTCTACATATGGCATTGGCCATCTCATAGAAGGAGGTTTAAAAATAACTTAATTTGAAATAAAAAGTTAAAATACTAAAAAAAATATTTTTTATTTTTTTTTAGAGAAAAAGGAAAATTTAAAAAACTTCTTGAATATGTTACAAGAAATTAAGTTGCTCCCCTAATTGAATGAAAGAAATCACATAATTGTGTTTAAAATTAATGTACCTGAAAAAATCATTCTTTCATAATCATACTCAAAAATAAAAAACATATGAAAATTAAGCTAAATAAAATACTACATGAAATCGAAGTTTAGAAGCTAAAATGATTGAAATCAAAACCAATCTCTCTAATCAAAGACCAAATTTCATGCCATCAGATTTCAGAAATAGCTATCATAACTATATTATATACATGTGCTTCTTTCTTTGTTCTCCTCTTACATTTACAAAATGTTGAAAATTTTATTATGAAAAAGCTAAAAACAGTAGTGCAACGGTAGCAATCAAACCTCAAAAACAATAATTAAGAATGAAAAAAGGAAAAAAAAAATATGTAGAAAATTTAGGAATTTTGCTAAAAAGTGTTTTAAAAACACTTTTTAAAGTTATTATTATTATTATATATATATATAATAATATCTTCACTCAATATATTAAAAATGATAAATAAAATTGTTTATTACTACATTTAATAAAATATTATTACAAATGCTCTTAAATACTTTAACAAAACCCTAAATTTAATACTTAGGCTTTTATTTAATAAGTATTTAAATTTCTCTTAAAAGCAAAACACATTCACTTTATTATATATTGATCATATTATATAGACCTACATTAATTCATATAAGAATCAGAAATAAAATAGATTGAATTATTATTTTTATCTCGAAAAGTAGTACTACATTCAATGATTAAACTAAAAAATTAATCATGTCCAAATAAATAAATAAATAAACATCATCGCCATTTTCAAAATGGTCCACCACCTCCAAAATATTCTAAGCCAGGACCATGACCAAAATTAAAACCATCACCACCAAAACCAAAAATCGCCATAACCACCAGAGCCTGATCCGGAGCCAAAACCACCATTTTGATAAGCGAAACCATTCCCCAAACCACCAGCATTAGCCACGGTAACCGACGCTAAAACATCCTCCTAGCCACATTATTCCTCGACTCCTCCCTGGCTTTAACGTAAGCCTCCATATTATCAATAGACTCGTACCACCAAAACTCCCCTTTGCTTTTAATCTCTTCTTCAATCTCTTTACTTCGCTTCTTCTCTTCCTGTAGCTTCTCCAGTGACTCTTGGCACTCCTCATTGAACTCTTCGAAACATGGGGAATCGGCTTCCTGTATTATCAGAAACGTAATTCTTTTCAAAGTGGCCAATAGAGAAGGCCTGGCCTAGGGCCCTAGGCTAGAGGCCGGGAAAATTCCACTATTAATGTAAATTGTAATCTCATAATTACCACTTCCCAGGCCAACTCTGACTTTAGAAAATGTACCTTGTAGTTTCAGCTGATTTTTCTTGGTTATTATTTTTTTTTTCTAATGCCCTGGCTGGCTCCGGCTAGGCTTATTTACTTATTTATTTGTAAAATAAGAGAAATGTAATTAGATTTTTATTCAAATCTCACCCCTTTAATCACATTCCTTTCATTATGCCTTGTTCACAATGGTTATAGAAGTATATATCAGAAAATGTTCCTAATTGATTCTTTGGAAAATGGGAGTATTCGTAGATTTATAATTAATTTACCCCAAGACTTGAAAGTTGCAAAATTAACGTTTGGAAACCATCCCCAACCACATGATGAAAAAACCAATTAATTCTTTGTTGAATTATAGAAATTATATGCAATTAGCAGCTAAGGCAAGTTTATCATTATGGATATGCACAAGATGAACATAGTTTTGACTACAATATATAGTCTCAAGTGGTTGGGCACCAAACAGCAAAGATTCACCTTTCTTGCATTATCAGATCATAACATTTGTGGAATAAATTCGTGGAATAGATTCCCCATGACAACCAAGAAACATTGATACTGAAAAAGCCATATATATATATATATATATATATATATAGAGAGAGAGAGAGAGAGAGAGAGAGAGAGAGAGAGAGAGAGAGAGAGAGAGAGAGCTTATCATATTCAATCATAATCTTGAATCGTGTAAAGTGCATTAAATATTATGTAGAACTTACACTTATAAGTAATAAATTTTTACATAATTTTGAGTTATGATTGGATAATTATAAGATTGTAGTAACAAGAATTGCACATGAAATGCTCTCTTCTTACCTTTTTAGGAGCTATTTAGAAATAATGTTATTTCTTAACTTTTTACCTACTGATTCTGTGATTCATAGCTGGCTCTTGAGAAGAAACTAAATTAGGCAGCCAAATATAGTATAAGCTTATCATAATCACAGGTTAATGCATAGGTTAATGCATGGGAATGTCATAATTTCACGAACAGGCAAGAACAACATACCTGCAATTTAACATGAGGAATTTATACCTTTCACGAACCATCTTGTATGTAATTTCGTACATATAAGAAAGTACAACATTCTATTTGACAATAAAATAAACTCTGCATTCCATAATCATAATCCAAGAAAAACTAGTGAGAAATTGTTTGTAGTTTCAAATTGATGTAAAATAAATTCGGTGTTTAACTCAATTGGTTCATGCAATCAAACTTAAGATGTGGCATCCAACAAATTTGATATTCGAATCTCATCATTTATAATTTTTTTATTTTCTGTGACTTCTTTTATAAGAAAATGATATGAAACTATTAACAGGCCTCTTATTATCATCATAACCATCCAGTCTAACAGAGATTGTAGTCTTGAACCAAATTAATAAATTTACACATCAAGAACCAACTCAGAGGCCAAAATATATAAAACCATACAGAAAACTTACACTGTGGCTACAAATATTCATTTTTTATTCAACACAAAGCAACTAAATTAATTAGAAAAACCCACGTCCAAATCCAGGAGGACCAAGATTGTATCCTGGAGATATCATATTGGTAGCAATGTATCCCTGAGCCATCATATTTGCATCGGATGCCAGATTGTTCTTTGTCTCGTAATTAGGAAGCACCCTTGCGCTGGAACTCCCTATGAAAAAATTCTGGGGATTTGTATTCTGAATAAGAAGCTTCTCTGCTTGCTTTGACAAGTTCTTTTTCAACTCCTCCAAGGCAGATTTTAGTTGCTGGAGTTGTGGCAGGCTAAGTTCCTCAATTGGGGACTCCCACCAGTATTGCTTTTGGCTTGCTTTCTTCATTTGGTTAAGCTCTTCACCACGCATTTTTTCAGCTTCTAATTGGCTCACCACCTGATCATACAAAAGACTTGTTCACAATATATATAATCTTGTTCAATAATTTAAAGCAAAAAAAGAAAAATGGGTCTCAAACACTAATCAAACCTCAGTAAGCTGCATGTTGAGCTCACCGACATTAGCATTACGGTGAGCCTCAATGAGCTGCAAAGTTCTTGAAGTTTCTGTTGTGCGGAAGCGAATTGATATTACTAAAACCGATTTAAACACACTGAAAAAACACCGATATTTTACGTGGTTCGGCAACTGTGCCTACGTCCACGGGAGGAGGAGCTTGAAGCTTTGTATTAATGGAGTTTAGAGTACAAACATATACAGAATTCAAGGTGCTACACAAGCACTGAACTCACAACTCAACACAATACCGAATTACTCTATAAACACAGAGTATTTGCTTCAACAATTTAGCTCTAACACATACTCAACTCTACTCTCTCATCTCTACATGGCTATTTATAGCCATAATATCAAGGTGTGAACATACATCAAGTGGCAGCCACCATAGCCACCTTCCACCACCTATCTTGGTGTGAACACATTGCAAGTGGTAGCCACCATAGCCACCATCCATTTGCAAGTGGTAGCTTCCATTATTGGTGGTGCAAGTGGTGCAAGTGGTAGCTCCATTATTGGTGTTAAGCCACCTATGGTGAATGTAAGCCATATTCAAGCCATATTCCAACAATCTCCACCTTGGCGAGAATCCACAGAGAGATTTCACAGATCAGAGCTTCCTCCTTTCTCCTTCAAATGTACACACCATTACTCACATATCAGGGCACCTACTGCATTGGCATGATTCATCAATGCACTGAGCCTGAGTCAATTTTTCTGTCTACTTCCCAGGAATTTTCTTAGCTTCTCCAAGATCATCTCGAACTCTGAGCTCAGTTGAGCCTTCAGCCTGTCGATCTCCACCTTGCCTTTTTCAGCAGATAGACAAATGATCCATCTTGAAGTTTCCGGAAATAAACACAGTGATCAAATTGACTGTGTGTGTACTTTTCATCCTGTCTTGAAACAGTCCAACCGTTTGTACAGCTGTCACGGGATTGTTTCAGACCACAGTGATCGGTTCAACTTGCTTTTGTAATCTCTGCGACCGGGGACTCCAGAACCATCTGGTTGAGTCATACAAATTTCCTCCTCTACGGAACCATGGAGGAATGCAGTTTTTACATCAAGTTGAACAATCTCTAGGTTATACTGTGCTACTAAAGCCAATAAGATCCGAATAGATGCATGCTTAACAACAGGTGAAAATACCTCATTGTAGTCTATTCCTTTCTTTTTGAGCCTAACCTTTGGCTACCAATCTGGCTTTGTATCTGATGCTGTCTTTGCCGGTAGCACCCTCCTTTTTGGCAAAGACCCATTTGCACTCAATTGATATCTTGAGTGTTGGAAGTGGAACTAACTTCCAAGTCTGATCGCCTCCTTCCACTGGGCATGCTCAGGGCTGTTTACAGCTTCTTTGTAATTGATCAGAACATCATCATCAATTACTGGAAGGGCGTATGTCACCACGTCTGTGTATCGAGCAGGTTTCCGAATATGTCTATTCGGTCTACTGGTGACAACTGATTCAAGTTGCTGAAAGATTTCTGGTGATGACTCCTCCACTTCAATTAAGGTGTCATCAGATTCTGGTTCAGATTCATCTGAATTTTGACCAGCATCTTCTAATTCAAACTCCACCTGCTTTAGAGAATCTTGGTTCACATTCTCTGGAGTTGACAGTTTCAGCATTACAGATTAGTCAAAGGCAACATCTCGGCTTACGATGACTCTCTTTGACTCAGGGTTCCACAATCGGACTGCTTTTACTCCTTCACTAAAGCCCAAAGAAGACAGCTTTCTTGGCTCTAGGATCCAGTTTTGCATCCGTTACTACGAAGCCGATCATATTCAATGGCAGAATATCCGGACTACACCTCTATGGGAGTCTTCCCATCAATTGCGGTGGAGGTTAGTCTGTTGATAATGTGGGAGGCGAACAATAAAGCCTCCACCCAAAATGCTTTGCTCAAGCTCGACTGGGATAACATGCAGCGAACTTTATCAACCAAAGTTCGGTTCATCCTTTCTGCAACTCCATTCTGCTGGGGAGTGCTAGGAACAGTGAAGTGTCGGATTATCCCATCATTCTGTGAGAGGCTGCTGCTCTGCCTGTCACGGTTTCTCTGTCAAGGAGATACAGATTTCCCTTCATATAACCCTTCATTGCTAAGAATGCTCCACGTACAACTCTCAGGACTCCATTCTGAATGGTCACCTTGTAACCATTTGAGTCTAAGACCCCCAGTGATATGAGGTTCTTCTTGAGATCAGGGACATACCTTACGTCTGTAAGTTGTCTGATTGTACCGTCATGCATTTTCAGTCGGATCGTTCCGATGCCTCTAGTGTGACAAGTATTGTCATTGCCCATATGGACAATCCCTCCATCAAACTCCTTGAAGTTTGAGAACCACGTCCGGTTCGGACACATATGGTAGGAACATCCGGAATCCAGAATCCATTGATCTGAAGAGTGTGTTGTTGTGGAAATCGTAAATGCAGAGTCTTCCTCTCCCTCAGATTCTTGAGCTACACTCACAATCGACCTCTCCATGTTGGGACAGTTATTCCTCCAATGCCCTTTCTCATGGCAAAAGGCACACTCGTCCCTCGAGAGTCGTGTTCTCGATGATCCCCTCCTTGAGCGGGATTTACCTCGCTTGTTTTCTCCGGCTCCTTGGTTGCTCGACCTGCCTCTGTACACAGTTAAAGCTTCTGGTGTAGTATTCTGGTGATCATGCTGATCCTTTTTCCGATACTCATTATTCACCAGAGCATTACAAACATTAACATATTCTATATCATTTTTACCATACAACAGTGTAGTGGTTAAATGATCATAGCTATCAGGCAAGGAATTTAACAGAGTAAGAGCCTTATCTTCATCAGAGATATTTGCATCTAGATTTTCAAGATCAGCGAGGATTTTGTTAAAACTTACTAGATGCTCCTGCATGGTGATACCTTGCATATACTGGAAGCGGAACAGCTTCTTCTTCAGATAGAGTCTGTTCTCCATGCTTTTTGTCATGTACTTGTCCTCAAGTTGTTTCCAGAGAGTTTTTGCATTATTCTCTCTCATGACAAAGTACTTCTGGTCCTTGGCTAGGCATAACCGGATTGTGCCACAAGCCTGACGGTTGACAAACTTCCAGTCATCTTCCGAAATATCTCTGGGCCTGTCTTCCAGAGCGATATATGAACCCTCTCGGAATAACAGATCCTGAACTTCGCACTGCCACATGCCAAAGTTGGTGGTGCCATCAAATTTCTCCACCTCGAACTTTGCAGTGGTCATCGAGTTCTTTCTGATATAAGAACTTGATCGTGCGCTGCTGGTTGTTTCATGTGTCTCTAATGATTCTGCCATGGTAATAAAACAAAATTACCAACAAAGTGTTTTTCCGGTACCTGTATGGAAAAACGGATGCCGCGGTTGAGTCCGGAATAGTCGAAATAGCCAGGAACGGGTCCAACTGTGTAAATTTTGGACACACAGTGAATATTCTGCGAATATTCTGCTACAAGTGGCTCGAAATGGACTCGGTTTAGCTCAACCGGCTCGGAAAAGTCTCGGAATAGTGTTCTGAAACGGCTCAAAAAAAAAGCCCGAAAAAGTTGGTCGGAGCTGCGGCGGCGCGTGGGGCGCGTGCGGCGGCGCGTGCGGCGGCGCGTGCGGCGGCGCGTGGGCGCGTGAAGGCTGCTGGCTCACCGGCGCGTGGGGCGCGTGGGGCGCGTGGGCTTCACGCGTCTTCAACCTCTGGAGGCGCGTGGGGCGCGTGGGCTTCACGCGTCTTCAACCTCTGGAGGCGCGTGCGGCGCGTGGGCGCGTGGGGCGCGTGAGCTCCTCTTCTGGCGGCGCGTGCGGCGGCTTCTGGCGCTCCGGTTGATTCTGCTGCACTCCTCTCGACGACCTCTTCAACCTGGTATTTTCAAAACACAAATTGGAGCACTTTTGAAAAACGGACAGAATCGAACAAACTCGGTTTTACGTAAAAATTGGCTCTGATACCAATTTGTTGTGCGGAAGCGAATTGATATTACTAAAACCGATTTAAACACACTGAAAAAACACCGATATTTTACGTGGTTCGGCAACTGTGCCTACGTCCACGGGAGGAGGAGCTTGAAGCTTTGTATTAATGGAGTTTAGAGTACAAACATATACAGAATTCAAGGTGCTACACAAGCACTGAACTCACAACTCAACACAATACCGAATTACTCTATAAACACAGAGTATTTGCTTCAACAATTTAGCTCTAACACATACTCAACTCTACTCTCTCATCTCTACATGGCTATTTATAGCCATAATATCAAGGTGTGAACATACATCAAGTGGCAGCCACCATAGCCACCTTCCACCACCTATCTTGGTGTGAACACATTGCAAGTGGTAGCCACCATCCATTTGCAAGTGGTAGCTTCCATTATTGGTGGTGCAAGTGGTGCAAGTGGTAGCTCCATTATTGGTGTTAAGCCACCTATGGTGAATGTAAGCCATATTCAAGCCATATTCCAACAGTTTCGGCGGTGAGTGGCAACTGAGGTTATAACGATCAATAACATTTCCAACTTCAGGGTGGCCAAAAGAGAATACCTTTTTGCCAGGTGAGAAGACAACAATGGCAATTTCAGCACCACAAAGAGTGCAAATTTCACTAGCCTTTTTGAAAAGACCAGACCGACGTTTTGAAAAGGTTACTTGGAGATTGCTATCTTTTCTCATTTTCACCATCTCAACCTTTTGGCGACCTAAACTTTTCTTCTCCATCTCTAAAATCAGTAAACAAAAAAAAAATATCCACATGAGAGACAGTGATGGGGTATTTTGGAGTAGGAATGGCAATTGATAGAGGGGAAAACATTAAGTATTTATATGGACATTAAGAATTAGATTTTTAACACTTTGAGCTGTCCAAATTTACTATGTTTTAGGTACATTTCTGTATTGTTCTTTGCTTGAATTAAATTGTATACTGGTTTAGGAAGTTTTGTATTGTACATTTCTGTATTGTCCAAATTGAATTTGGTTGATAAAATCGGATTCGTTAACTCGATTAATTCGATAAATTAAGTTTGATTAATAAAATCGGACTCGTTAACTCGATTAATCTAAATTTTTTTCACTCGATTCGATGGAATGCTCACCCACTTTTAACTCAGTTAAGTTTCTCTCTCACGTCGGTATATCTTCTTCTTTGCTGATTTTTTTTGTGTGCCTCTAGGTCAAATAAATATCCTAAATTACTTTAAATTGATTTGGGCGTTTTCCAAATTCAGATTGAAGTTATAAAATTATTAAATTGAAGTGTTGCGATATCTCATATCAATTTTCAAGAATTTTAAAATTTTAATCTTGGTTACCAAACTTAAACAACAATGAATTCATCGGAATTCAAATAACTTTTACCCTATATTATGGTAGAATAGAAATTGAGATTGTGGCAAATTTTAGATTAGAAAAAACCCTATACGCTCGCTGCCCACAAAATCTCGTCATCCGGTTGTCCCTCAACTGAACAGAGAGATGGGAAGCACAAGCAAGGATCTTCTACAGTTTGAGCACAAGATTTCCTCTACTTCACCCTTAGGTACTATGCTTCTTTTTTTTGTTTTGTCCAATACAAATTTATGCTAACTTTGTTTTCTATCCATTGAAATTTCATCATCTGACTGTGTTTTGTGTTTGGGGGTTTTTACCTGTACAACATAATCTGCACTTCTTGTTTGTAACAAAAAGGAGTCAGCCTCTGAAACCCATAAACCTGATCCTGCCAAGAAACCCAGCATCACTCCTATTCCTAAAAGCCTAGGTAAACTATTTTCCATCTTTTAGTTTTTTTGTTAGAAAATTTCTGGGTTTTATAGATTGTTGGTACTAGTATTTCTGATCAACTTTGTAAGTATAGAAAGTTTTTAAATAATCTGAAACTGATAGTATGTAATTTGGGGAATGAAATTATGATTATTGTTTGAGCCTTGAGGGTATAAAAACTTAAATGGTTTGTATCTGTTTTTGGCATTTTGGTTATGAGAACTATCAGAAGTGCAGCATCTCTAGAGAAAATTGATGTGTTTCTTGGGTATTAGAAGCTTCTGTTGAGTGCTGAAATCTTCTTTTTGAATATTGCAGTTTTGGGAAAAGTGAAAATTTTCTTTGGAGTCATGGCAGAAGCTAATAAAAGGCTGGAGCTTGATGCAAAGGTTTGTTTTCAAATTTTGGTCATCAGTAGATGCTCTTTTAATTTCTTTCTAACTTATCTTTTTGTTTATCATAATGTAGAATAATTCTCAAGCATATGATATTGAAGTACTCAATGGGAATGACTCTGAAGTCATTGAAATGGTAACATTAAAATTGGACTCTCTCTCTCTCTCTCTTGAATTGTGCAAATCGTATGGTCTTTGAGTTTGTTAATAAGTTTTGGTTGCATATATCGTAAAACAGGATTTGATGTTGGGTGTAGCTGATCTTCACACACCTGAGGCTCTGGCTGCTGCTGAATCTGCAATTGATGGCAATCAGCCGGCAATTACGGTAGCTGGTAGTAGTAGTGGATCAGACTCCGATGATAGCAGTGATGATAGTGATCATAATGAGGAAAGCAACGATGATTGTAATGATGATAAGGAAACATCCTCTCCTGAGAAACTTGAAAAATCCAACACGGGCAAAGATCATGCTATTAGTGAAGCAGCAAGGAAGATTGGATCAAAGAAGCGGTCAAGGATAGTTAAGCTCTCTTGAAAACCATTTTTTGGTTGAAAGAAGTTGGGTCAAGAAGTAATGTAGTTGAACTACTACAGCTTGCAGAATCTCAAATGACTTGGGGATGATGATGATGATCTCTTTGAAATCGCAGTTTCCTGCAAGTGTTGTCCTTGTATTCTAGTTTTTTTTTTTCCTTAAAATGAAGCATTGAGACGCAAGTTATAATTGAGTTGCAAATGTTGATCATTCATTCATGCAGTATAAATGAGATGATAAATTGCTCCACTGCAGCTATCTAATCCAGAAAGTGTAGATTGAGAATTTGTATAAACTAAACCCTGGAATTGTAATTCTATAAAAATGGTAAATGATAAAATTGGGATCATCCATAATTCTCACAAACCAGATATTCAGTTGAACAAGTGAAACCCATGGAGATGTTTCAAATATCATAAGGCAATTACTTTGATAGAATTAACTTTAACCATTACAATACATCCTAACATATATTTCACAAAAACGTAAAACCTTACATTCATTCTTGATTCATACAATATACTGACTTAAAAGAAACGAATGCTATCTGGGCAATCTTCTATCCTGTACATATATATCCTCATGTATGTTAACAGCAAATCTTGCTATAGCTAGACTATGTGCTGCCTCATTGGCTTTAGGCCTAACATGCTCAACTAAACCGTTAAGGCAAGTTTAAATTGCCTCTACATGTTACTATCTTTTGCTCTAAAACGTATTTTCATAATAATTTTTTTTGCTAAGATATGGTAGTTCATTTGATCAATCGCGCATCCTTAGATAATATATGCTAATTTGATGGTTAGAAGTCTTAAAAAGGTGTCTCCCCAATGATGTTGCCAGGAGGGTCATAGTTGCAAGTAATGAAAGTTCCTCCATTATTGTCACACCTAACCTTTGCGCACCCTAGATGGACTGAGTTGCGCCAAACAACTTGAGTATAATGGACACAAAGCTGACCTGAAGCGCACGTATTAGAGTTGTAATCATAATAGAGCTTCTCATCAACCCACATTTTCACTGCATCTGTGACCGAAAGGTCATCGCTACCCCATGCAATTGTCTCTCCATATTGACCGCCGGAATGAGCAAGATCACAATCGCCAATCCTTTGATTTGCGTAGTTTTGCGCATAGGCAGCCACTTGGTCATCCCAAGTCATTGCCTCAACATTCACTTCAGCACGAGCTTCATTTTGAGCATCCAAGAATTCTTGTTGCAAGTTTTGGGCGAAACAAGGCAAAGCAAAGTATAAGACGAAAGTGACTGCCAATGAAACTAATTTGTACCACGCCATTCTGGTTTCTAGGCTAGTTTCTCCAAGGTAAAAGGGCAAAGGTGATTGATGAAAAATGAGAAATTTGGTGAAGGGTATTTGTAAGAAGTTAAGGGAAATTTGTTCGAACTAATTCAGATAAGAATTCATTAAGACAGTTTAATGAAAACAAAATTTAGTTATATATTAGTCAATAAAACACATTTTTAAAGCGGCCCAACAGAAATTAAGCTTCCATCAATCATAAAATGAGGATAAAGGACACTTTGGGTTTACACTAAAAAAAAAAAAACACATTTTTAAAGGCCCTGCTTAATTTTGGAACATGCTTACATCTTTTCTAAACTTTTATTCTATATATAATCAATCATAAATAACTAAGTTTAGAACATTTTGGTTTTCAAATTTCTAGTCAACTGACAGCTTCTTATATAAGTAATTTTTTAACCTTAGTTTTCTAAAACACATGTAATGACCTTAAAGGTCACTGAATGAATCAACTGAATTAAGTTCCGAATTCATATATATGATTTTTTTTTGTTTTTCCTTTACAATAAAGAAAATTACAAACATTGATACTCCTGAATATAAATCAAAAGTAATAAGTAAATTAAAGCCAAAGTCTCTTTGTTGGGTAAATTAATATATAATATTTCAATATTGCATCAATAAAAAACATAGTTACTTTATTTTATTGTATATATATCATAAAAGATCAATTAGTAAACTAGTTAATTGATTAATAGGGACGTTCTCCAACATAGTTCCCTGGAGGATCATAGTTGCAAATCACGAACCACCAGCCACTGTTGCACTTAACTCTAGCACACCCAAGACGGCTCGAATTTCGCCAAACCACCTGAGTATAATGCAAACAGTCTCCACCGATACATTTATTAGCTTCGTAGTTGTAGTGAGGCTTCTCATCAACCCACATTTTGGCTGCTTCTGCGCCACTCAAGGAGTAGGAGGCTTCCGCAAGGTTCTCACCGTAATGTCCATTTGAATGAATCAAACCACAATCTGCAATCCTTTTATTAGCATATTGTTGTGCATAGGCTGCAACAGTGGCGTCCCAAGTCATTGGTCCGACCCCAACTTTTGCACGAGCTGCATTGTGGACGCTAAGGTAGTCTTGAGGGGAGTTTTGGGCTAGGGAAACATGAGCTAGTGTCAAAGCTATAAGGCAAATAATACTTACTGAAAATTTGGTTCCCATTTTCCTGTCTTTGGAAAAAGGCACTGATTGCAATTTTAAATGAGACATTTGGTTTATATAGGGATACTTTAATATTAGTATCTGAAATATATATTACTTTCCATAAAAGAATGTGTAATATAATATGACCCACTAAAAGGGTTTAATTATCTTACCAATGTATAACTTACCATATATATATATTGATGTATCAGATTTTTTTCTCTTTTATCCTTTTTTTTTTCTTTATTAAAAAATTTTGTGTACCACTTAATTACAATATTTAAAATAAATGAGTCCTTGCTGAATTTGGAATTTAATTAAGTTAGTTTATACAATCACCTTTAAGAGATGGTCCGGGGCTTAATCAAATTGATTTATACAATCATTTTTAAGATATGATATCTAGCAAATGTGAGTTAAATTTTTAACATTTGCAACTGTTTTTTCTATTTTCAAATCACGATCTCTTTTGTATAAAAAAATAATGAGTCCTTGCTACCTAAAAACTTATAAGTAAGAAAATATACTTACCATTAGCTCTAAATTTTTGTATTTCTCAACCTTTCTTCCCTAACTTCTACAACTTGCCTGGAATGGTAATCTAATTGACAAAATTATGATTCTGGACTTTTTTTTGTCTTTCTTCTTTCTAATGTGTCGAGAGTAAATTATAGTTAGCGATGGAGTATGGTCAATGAACATTAAATATTGTTACTCCATATCGTGTATTCTCTTAAGCCTAATCTCCAAAAATACGTTCTACTTTGGCTAAGACATATATAATCTAATCAATAGCAACATTTGTCCTTTAAAAAGTTCCAAATTCAAATTTCAAACCTCCCTTTCCAAAAAATCAAATGTTGGAAATCATGAACAGATACCTAGGATTCATGTTTCCTTTAGCAATATTTGTTTGCTTCCATTTCCATATTGAGAAATGTTATTTTTTCAGCTAGATAACCATTTTAGTTTTCTTAATTTCTTTCTTTTCTTCCTTAATTTTGTACCTTTCCTCTTGATTAAGTTTCCATATATCTTATTGTCATATCAGAAAGATGAATTGAGACCCACTTCTGCCAACAGCAGAGAGCAAGTGGGAGTAACAAGTAATTGATAGATTTCATTTGACATATACCATGATATGCAGCAATAAACAATTGACATATGATATTACAAAACTTTAAGTAATTTTTCAAGGTGAAATGGAACTGTCAATTCTTTAGTTAAATTTACTATATTTTGACAAGTATTTCTGTTTTATTAATGATTATAAAAAAATGAACTTAATTTGTGTTTAAACATTATATATATATATATATATATCATGGATTTAAACTAAGTTTAGGGATGTATTTTCGGTCGCGTCGCGTTTATCACGATTGCTATCGACATAACAAATGCTATTACGGTCGTGAAATTTGTTTATTTTATACAATTTACTGTAAAGCGTAGTAATTATAATTATAATCATAATTTATGATATTTTATTTATAAAAATAATTATTCACAAGTTATAAATTGAATTTATATATATGTAATTCATGATTGTAAATTTAATCGCTATATACCGCTAACTATTCACACTCTAATTACGATAAATATCAACGACAAAAAAAAAAATCAAAATTATGAAATTAAGATTGTACCATCAAGTTACTGTCGCTATTTAAATTCATGATATATTTATAGTATACTAGATTAAACCCCCGCGCGATACCGCGAAAATCAAATGTTAAATATACGATGACAACATTTCTAAAAACAAAAATTAACAATTAAACAAAAAAAAAAGTTAATATTTTTTAAAATAGCAAAAGAGAACTGTCATAACAATTTAAAGTTATAAATAATTTATAAAGTCAGCTTAAAAGATAAATCTAAGTGAAACAAATTTTATCCTAAATTGAATCACAATGACAAACTATGTAAAATATAAAATGAACTGAGACACGAACACAATATAGAAAAAATAATTAAAACACAACACGAAAAATTCAATAAGAATACACGAACATGTAAAAATATATATAAAATGAATTATTAACGTGTAAAAATTTATAGTATTTTATATATATTATTAACGTGTAAAATCTTATAATACTTTGAAGGGGAAAAAAACACGAACACGTCAAGAACACACAAATTTTTCTCTAAATCGAATCTGTAGACACCTAATTTTGTCCGGGCCTTTTAAAACCAATTTTGGTTTGTCCCCTCTCGGGTTTAATATTTTTGTAAAAGTCATGGTCGCGATTTTAGATTTTTAAGATTGTTCTAAATTATATATATCTTTTTTAGCTTTAATTGTTCAAATAAAATCGGACCGTAAAATTACCAATTTTAAAATTCAATTTAAATCCGAGGTAAAAATGTTTAATCTTGAGCATTATTAGATTTTTAAAATATATATATTTTTTTTAATTGAAAATATTTGAAAAAAACAAAAAGAGAAACTTGAAAGAATAAAAAAGGGCAATTTAGACATTACCTATTTTTTTTAGGTTAAGAATTGAGTTATAAATGGATCACTTGAGCAAAGAAAAAGGGGGGCCAATGATTCCAAAAAAAGAAAAAGGAAAAAGGACGGTTGAAAAGAAAAAAGGGGAAAAGCTTGGTTTGGTTTCTTTGGAGAGAGCAAAAAAGCTAAAAGAAGAAAAAAAAAGGTTGCTAAAAGATAATGGTAGTGGAACCCATAGGGAAGACCAAGTGAGAGCTAGTAACGAAGGAAAAAAAGAAAAACCACAGGGAATTTCTGGGGGATGAACGAAAAAACATATTGAAATAAAACACCAGCATTCAAAAATCGGGAAGATCTCAGAATTTCAAGAAAAAAAAATGACTTCTTGTTTCTCGAGAAAATTCTCTTCTTTTAGCTCTTTGTCTTAGCTAATTTGGTGCTCATTCTACTACTTACCTTTTGATTCATATTCTCTCCATCTGGGCTTCAGTCATTTGCAAGATACAAGTCTTTTTAGCATCTGGGTATTAATCAAGAAGCAGTTTTGTTTTTGTTTTTGAAGTGAAAAAGGTTGGTAATGGTGGGTTCAGCTTATGTGGTTCTGATTCTGAAAGGGACATCTTTTGCTAGGATAAGGCAAGGATAGAAACTTCAGCTTCATGTGAATGATGGCTGGTCATGGTTTTGCTGAATCAGATGATGCTAAAAAGGCAGGAAGCAGGAAAAATCGTGACTGAAGAGTACTTGAGGCGGAGAGGTCACTCAGATCTCTGCACTAGCAATACCGCAACTCTCCCTTCAAAAAACAAACCCAAACTCTTGCTCTCTCGAAATGGAAAATTGTCTCAAGCTTCGAATCTCTCTCTTTCTCCTTTCCTCTTCTTTAATGGCGACGTCTCCAACCACTGAGCCTCCCAACGACTACTGCTACTTCCCATTCTCTTCCTCTTCCTCCTCCTGCTTCTTCTTCACCTGTGCTTGCGCGTCCATGGTTCTCTATCATATGCTGCACCTCACCTGATCTTCACCTCTAAACGCTGCCAAAATCAACTGTAACAACTACTACAAGACGATTGCCCCCCCCACCCCAAAAAAAAAGAAAAGGAAACGAAGCTAGCAATGGCTTGCATTAACAGAACTTTTTCTCTTTCTATGACTCGTTTGCTACTTACTGAGTCAGTCTTACTCGGTTTGATCTTTGCTTTCACTCCAGCTCAATGCATCACTGATTCTTCCGATGTTCAAACGCTTCAGGTTATGTACATTTCATTGAACAGTCCTACAAAGTTGACGAATTGGAAAATTGATGGTGGTGATCCATGTGGAGAGTCATGGAAAGGGGTTACTTGTGAAGGCTCGGCCGTAGTTTCTGTTGATATTTCTGGGTTAGGACTTTCTGGAACCATGGGATACTTGCTCAATGATCTTTTGTCCTTGAGAACACTTGATTTGAGTAACAACAACATCCATGATACAATTTCGTACCAGTTGCCACCAAATCTTACGAGCCTGAATGTTGCAGAACAATCAATTGACTGGTTCTCTTAACGTCCTTTCGGGTTTATCTTTGAAAACTCTAAATGTTGCGAAGAACCATTTCAGTGGATGGATTCCTCGAGAGCTTTTTTTCAGTGCCAACTTTTATATGTGATGGCAACTCCTTTGCCAATGGACCTGCTCCTCTTCCACCACCATATAGTCCACCTCCACCTGGTAGATCTCATAATAAACATAATACTGGATCAGGAGCTCGTACATCCCCTGCTTCTGATGGTCAATCATCAGATTCAGATAAGGGACCATCAGCTGGACTTATTGTAGGCATAGTTCTTGGCTCTTTGTTACTGGTTGTCCTGGCACTACTTGCTGTTGTTTTCTGCATCTGTAAAAATAAAAGAAAGGTGAGTGGTGCAAGAGCTTCAAGGGGAAGTCTTTCAGTTGGCTCCAATGATGGACATACTGTGATGCAAGAGCAGAGGGTGAAAAATGTTGCTGCTGTTATAGATTTGAAACCCCCACCAGCAGAAAATGTGACGGTTGATAGGATGTCCAAAAATGGATCTCTAAACAGAATGAAGTCACCCATCACTGCTACATCCTATACTGTCGCGTCTTTGCAAACAGCAACAAATAGTTTTAGTCAAGAATATCTTATTGGTGAAGGTTCCCTTGGTCGTGTTTACAAGGCAGAGTTCCCAAATGGAAAGACAATGGCTATTAAAAAAATAGACAATGCTGCACTATCATTACAAGAGGAAGACAATTTTCTGGAAGCTGTCTCCAATATATCACGCTTGAGGCATCCCAACATTGTTACATTGGCTGGATACTGTGCAGAGCATGGACAGCGTCTTCTGATAAATGAATATGTAGGAAATGGCAGTCTTCATGATATGCTGCACTTTTCTGATGATGGCAGCAAGACATTAAGCTGGAATGCACGTGTCAGAGTGGCGCTTGGCACTGCCCGAGCTTTAGAGTACTTGCATGAAGTGTGCTTGCCTTCAGTTGTACATAGAAACTTCAAGTCAGCAAACATCTTACTTGATGAAGAGCTCAATCCTCACTTGTCAGACTGTGGTTTAGCTGCTCTTACACCAAATACTGAGCGACGGGTTTCGACACGGGTGGTTGGTTCATTTGGTTATAGTGCTCCTGAGTTTGCATTGTCAGGAGTGTATACTGTAAAGAGTGATGTGTACAGTTTTGGGGTGGTGATGTTGGAGCTGCTGACTGGTCGGAAACCACTGGACAGGTTTCATGAACGTATCCGTCTCTGCAGTGGTTCAATGTTGGAAGCATGGCAAAGTTATATAGCAATAGAAATTGAATTAGGTCATATAAATGAAGCCAGGGCCATCTATAAGAGATGCTACAGCAAAATTTTTTTAGTGGAACAGGTTCAGAGGAAATCAATGCAATCTTGGGGGAGAAAAGAAAAAGAGGATTTTGTATGGGAAAATAGGAAGTGGTTTGTGCAAAGGGGACAAGCACAAGGTAATGTTCTTTTATTTTATTTTTATATATATTATATGTTTATTGTGTTTGCTTTAGACATAGTATATTATGATGTATATTTGATATTTGATAATTTACTCTTATACGGATAATGTTGCTTGCTTTGGACATGGTCTATTATGGTGCATGCCTTAATGTCATTTTGCATATTCATAACATTTTAATAAATAAGGCAATATTCTCGAGTTCAATAATTCATGGTTTTCTCTGCTGGGTTTGCCGGAGAGTTTATCATTAATTATTAACAAAGGAATACCCTTTTCTAAAATAAAATGATTCAAAATTTTTTTTTTTTGAAATAAATAAAACTTTCTATGTTTTGTCGGGTCTGCCGAGGAACATGAAAAGATTTTGGTATTAATAAATTCCGAGTCATTTTAAGCCATTTCGCATGCCATATCATCTTATGCTATGTCACATGCCATGTCATTTTATGTCATCCATATGCCATGTCATCTTGCTTGTCATGTCGATTTCATTCACATGCCATGTTATCTTATGCCATGTCACATGCCATGTCATTTTATGTCATCCATTATGCCATATCATCTTGTTTGCCATGTCGATTTCATTCACATGCCATGTCATCGTATGCAAGTTCATTTAGGTCTAGGTTACTTTATGAATGCCATATATATATATATATATTTTTTTTTCATGACATTTAGGTTTAAATTCACGCATTTCATGTCCATGCCACTTGAATAATGACTTGAGCCAATTAATGGTTCAAAGTCATGCTCTCTTGAGCACACTTGTGGAAAATTAAGTTTGTCAAGTTGATTATTCTACCTTTGTGATTTTTTTCACTTAGCCAATTTTTTATCTAACTTTCAAAAAGTCCTAGCTACTGTTTGCAAGTCATTTTATGAGTTTCAAATATTTTTACTTTGATTTTTAAATGATTTTATCAAAGGCAAAAATGTGTTGGCAAAGCAGTTTTTTTTCTTCTTCCAAAACTCGTACATCTCTGATTTTTCTGGGAATTCATCTTTGATCAGAAAATTAAGTCGATTTTTTTCCGTGTAGTTTTACATGTCCTGAGTCTCCAGTATTTTTTTTTAGAATTGTTTTGAATTTTTAAAAATAGGGTGAAAAATCATGGATTAAAACTGGACAGTGGAGTCAGAATTGAATTTAAAGAAAAACCATTTTTCTGTTTTGGTTAATTTACTTAGAGTGGGCTGATTAGGAGGGTTAGCTACTGACTTAGGATAGTTTCTAAGCTTTTTAAAACTCTAAATATGATTTTTCAAGTCCCGGGTTAAGGGTCGTCAAGTCCGGATTTTTTAAACTTAGGAAATTAGAGCCATTTTTAAAAAAGGGATTTAGCGCAGTTTTTATCTTTAATTCAAGCTTTTCAAAATTGTTTTCAAACAATCACAAGGTATTTTGGTTTTAGAATATTTAATTTGACATATTTTCCTAAGGTAGCCGGATATCTTTTTAGATATACGGATTTTCTTAATTAAAGGAAAAAATACATTTCATGCATTGCATTTTTATATTCATGCATTTTATATAATATGTTATTCTTGCCATAATAATTTCTATGTGTCATGACATTTAGGTTGCATTATATTATTTAGATTTTGCTATGTCATTTTATTTATGTCATGCATATACATATTCATTTCTTTTAAATGTTTTCAAAAAAGATAATGGTTTTCAATAAAAAAAAATATAAAGATATTCTCGAGTTAAAATAATTCATTAATTCTCTACCGGGTTTGCTGGAGGGAATATCATCAATTATCATTAATAAAGGAATATCTTTCTTTCAAAAAAGAGAATGATTTGGAAAGTTTTCCAAAACTAATAAAAATTTTTATATTTTGCCACGTTTGTTGGGGAATATAGGAAAATTTTGAATTTATAAATTCCGGATCATTTTCAATAAAAAATGGAATTATTTTTCTTTAAATTGGGAATTAATTTGAAATACTAAATTTAAAACTAACTTTTACCGAGACTTGAGATAACACACGATTAATAAGGTACCGATTTATACGGGCGTTGTGGGGGTGCTAATCCTTCCCCGCACGTAACCGACTCCCGAACCCGCTTCTTTGATTTCTCTGGTTTAAAACGCAGACTTGAAATTGGTTTTTAAAATGTTTTAATTAATTTTTAAAATATTTTCTAAAACCGGTTTTAATAGGTGGCCGATCACACCTAGCTAAAAAAGATTGGTGGTGACTCCATGTCTTTTTCAAGGTCATTTTCAAAACCTTCATTTTTTTAGAGGAATTAAGTCGACTTTTCCTCGGTTTTTTTAATGTCACGCTTAACGAATAATAAAGTCTTGCGATGAGACGTCGTCGTTATTTTTTAGGTTGCGACAGCTTGGCGACTCCACTGGGGAAATATTAGAGAGTCAGGCCTAGAAATTAGTCGTGTGTTATCAAAGTCTCAGTTTTGTTGGTTTTATTGGTATTTAATTTTAATTCCCGTTTTTTTAATAAGGAGAATTTTGAAAATAATAAAATGTTTTTAAATATGTTCATTCTCATGTGCATGCATTTTATTATTGTTCTCTAGTTATTTAAGGTTGTATATTATAATTGCTTGTTGGTTAATGCGTTACACTATTCCTGAATGTTTTAATTGCTAGGGCATTTAGAATAAGGTTTGTAGAATAGGTAGTGAAAGGTTTGTTATTCCTCTACACACACTGCACGTGCATTTGCATAACATGAATCCTCTACCCGGATTCCGTCCTTTTAAGTGGAAGTAAAGTAACTACGCCTTCGTGATTGATCCTCCGTATGGGCTAGTGAAACACTTCCGGAGTATAAAGTACCTAATGCCTTCGTGATGATCCTCCGCATGGGCATAGGAAAATATACTTTAACGAATTGAACCCGTTTTTATCGGGGTGCCTTACTAGCCTTAACCGGCGACAGTAAGGAACAATTTGGGGCCTTAGAACCGATTCACCCTCATATAGTGAACCTAGGCGAGGCCATGCCGGATTTTCGTTAGATGTACCGAAAATAGGAACACATGGAGGGACATTTCTAAACCTTTTGTTACCTATTTTACACTCCGAATAAGTGTGGTAGATCGGGCAACGATGTACGTACATCGCCCGTAATAAATGTGATACTCCGCCTCGAAGGCATCGTGATGCCTAAATAAGCAGATATTGCTGGGGCAGATGTTCATTAGCTATTAAAAAAAAAAAAAAATCTTGTTTCAAGCATTTTTGCATGTTGCACATTTCATGCATGTGTAAATAGAGCATGTACATTTTTGGTTGTATTATTGATCTCATTCTTTGCAATAAACAGTTGGTAATTTAATTTGATGATTTCATAAAACCGGTAGTGTCACATGAACATTTGCATATTGTACCATAGTAAGATCCACCCTGAAATTCTTTTGAAAATGATGTGATTGGTTTATCAAAAAAAATCAAAAAAAAAAAAAATTGTGTTAATTCATTTATTTTTGCATGTATCATTTTGACATCATGTTATAGTCATAGCATGCATGGTCATTCATTGTATATATCCATGCATTAATTTGCTTATTTTTTACATGCATCATGTTGGCATCAAGGTGCATTCATGGCATACATAGTCGTCATGTTATGCTCATACATTAATTTGTTATATTGGCATCAGGTTGCATTCGTGACATACACGGTCAGCATGATTTTCTTTGTATATACTCTGTGTCAGTCATTTATTCTTCACATGCATCATAATTGACATTGTGTGGCATTCATAGTGTATATGATCATTCATTGGGAAATGCACTTGGAACATACATGGTCATTCATTGTATATATCCATGCATTAATTTGCTTATTTTTTACATGCATCATGTTGGCATCAGGGTGCATTCATGGCATACATAGTCGTCATGTTATGCTCATACATTAATTTGTTATATTGGCATCAGGTTGCATTCGTGACATACACGGCCAGCATGATTTTCTTTGTATATACTCTGTGTCAGTCATTTATTCTTCACATGCATCATAATTGACATTGTGTGGCATTCATAGTGTATATGATCATTCATTGGGAAATACACTTGGAACATACATGGTCATTCATTGTATATATCCACGCATTAATTTGCTTATTTTTTACATGCATCATGTTGGCATCAGGGTGCATTCATGGCATACACAGTCATCATGATATGCTCATACATTAATTTGTCATATTGGCATCAGGTTGCATTCGTGACATACATGGTCAGCATGATTTTCTTTGTATATACTCTGTGTCAATCATTTATTCTTCACATGCATCATAATTGACATTGTGTGGCATTCATAGTGTATATGATCATTCATTGAGAAATGCATTTGGAACATACATGGTCATTCATTGCATATATCCATGCATTGATTTTTCTTATTCTTTACATGCATCATGTTGGCATCGTGTTGCACTTATAGCATACATGGTCAATATTGTTTCCACAGTATATGACCACACATAACTTTGTTTATCCTTCATATGCATCAAATTGCATTCATAACTCATTCATCATGACATACATTTGGGGGAAATAAAATAGAAATTGGCTTAGCTTTGAAGAGTTTTCTTCGTCAGCTAAAAGCTATGACCCTAACAGCAAGTGCGAGTATCATATTGGGGCAATTGGGCATTCGACAAAAAAAAAAAACTGAAGGAAAGAATTGAGGGTCTTGTCCACGATGGCATTTGGATTCCAGAGCTTATCAAACATTGGAAATTTGTTTTACCATAGATTGATTTCCTCTTGAAAAATTTTGAGGATAAGATTTGTTATCTTTGAAAGCATGTCAATAGGAGCATTCTGATGCATATATTTCTACACTTTGATGATGAAAGCTCTTGTCTCATGATGACATCTACATGAAATAAATAGATTTTGAATTTAAATATTTTGTGTTCATTTTATTTTAGCAATAAATTTGAAATTGCAAAAAAAAAAAATAAATAAATAAATAAAAAAATGAAACTTTGAGAAAATTTGTGGTACACAATAAATAAGTGGTTTTCACATGAAATAATGAACAATCTTGAGAATATTGATGATCAGTGTTACAAATGACCCAATACCTTCTCCCCTCTCTTTACTTTTTCCTAAGCCCAAATCTCTTAAACCAAGAACACTTGAAAGACCTAATGCTTCAAGGAATATAAATGATTTGACTTCATTAAACCATTGTCGTCATAGAATAAGTAAAGACGTAGATCTTAGTCTATGCTATGAGCAAAGGAACAAACTTTTTGAAAATTTTCAAATTCCTTGAAAATCAAACAAATGAGACATTCTTTCAAGAATCTAGATTTTGATAATTTGGTGTGTGTCAAGATTGTGCTAAAACCATTCTTGACCTTTCCCAATGACCACAAAACACTAATTGCCCAAACATCACTTCATGATTGACATCCTGGGGCACAATGATTAAACTAGATTATCCCTTGTCCTAGAGAAAACCCGTTTTTGGGTCATATTTTCCTTATCTCTTCAAAGAACTCAGATTGAAAACTCAACCTTTTCAAAATAGACCTAGACCTGCTATGTTCCTCGTTGATACAAATTCTCATTGGTTAATCAAATTGGGGCATCATATGTGGAAATGATGGATACATGGTGAATAAGGATGGACTAAATGCATGAATCATTGGGGCATGCGACGAAAAAAAAAAACAAAAAAAAGAAAAAGAAAAATTGTGATATCATGCATATGAGAATTCGGATGATTCCAAAGTGCAAAATGAAATTCTGAATATCTATTTCTCCTAGGGATTGCTTTTCAATGTAAATATTTGTGCTTGACATGAGAAATGGCCATCTTTCATATCCCTTTCACACAAAAAGAAATTATCCGTAGTCACCCCTTTTGAGCCAAAAAAATTCTTTCTTCTTGGAACCCTGATCAAGGATCACCCTCTACACTGGGGGGCAAATGCGAGGAAATATCTTTTTAAAGATCATTGAGAAATGAGTCCTAGCTCAAAGATAGATACAAAGCAAATGAAGCCCCGAATAAATACGGGCTCACTCTGTCAAAGAAAAAAGAAGAGGAAAAGATGGCGAAATGAAAGCCAAGAAAAGCAAAACAAAAAAAACACAAAACAAAATGTGTGAAAGACATGGCAAATTGAAAGCCAAGAATGAGGAAGAAAAAAGCAAAGTCAAAAGGAATGAAAAGTCCAAGAAGGGACAAATGCTTCAAAGAGAATCCTCCTCAAGAAATGATCCTTGATCTGATTACCCTTAAACACATATTTTGGGCCTATTTATCCTTTCTTTCTGAACCCTGAGCCATGGCCTACACTATATGCTTTAAAAGTCCATTTTGATCAAGCATGAATATTTAATCTGAAAGGTTTTTCCTCAGATTTTATCCCATTTCATCGAATTATCATTTCACTAAGGAAGAATTTATAATTCTCAAGTGTATGGTAGAACAAAAAAAAAAACAAAAAACAAAAAAAAAAAAAGAAGAAAAATTGAAAAGAATGGGATTTTAGGGCGAAAACCCAAAAATGGGCGGTCTAGAGTATAATAGGAATTTTTGATGCCATCTATGATAGTGCTGATACCCCAAAAGAAAAGATCTTATTAAAGGAGTGGTCATCGAGGAACATCTAGGAATGCCTGAAACTCTCAAATTGTCAGCTCTCATTCGGAGGATTGTCTTCAAAAATTGAATCTTTTTTCCTCCAAGATCAAAATTTCAGATTTAAACATCCCGGCCAATCTTGACGCTTGTCAAAAAGCCTTGATATGGAAACTAAAAGAATGTTGAATTTGCTTGGTTCTCAATGAATTCATGATTTATAAAACCTGTTCCATTTGTGAGCCTAGAAGGGACATACATTTTTGTTGTGAAGTTTTCCTGAAAAAACCAAAATCTTGTTGTATCAAGCCTTTTCAATTCAAATTGAAAAACCCAAATTAATACTTAGGGAATTTTCTAACAGTGATCATCAGTCATCAAAAGATTTGTACATCATACACTGTGGAGTTAAAAATTTTGGCTTAGAAGTTTTCCTTAAATAAGCAAAATTGTTTTTCAAAAAGGAAAATAAAGAGATTTTTGAAATACCCATTTTGATGTTGACATGAGACAAAGATTTTTTCTAACCCAAAGGTGTAGAATTGCCAGAATAGGTTCTGACTTACAGATATGAGAAGAAGATATCGAACCCAGTTCAGATCTCTGTTGATGAAAGTTTGAAAACTGTTGGGGCAAAGAGAATAGCCAAAATGAATTGAAGATATACTCTGATTTGAAGAGGAAAAATGAATTTGAAAGGCTAAGCCAAAGTCTAGAAAAACAACCGGGGGCATTTGCATCACTCATGAGCACTCATCTCTTTATCAAGCTTTTGCATCTGCACAGTGTCGGCAAGCATTTGCATCATTCATGGGTATTTTCATTGGCATTATTCCATAAGCATTTGCATTTTACCTTTACATTTACATTCTTCATGGAATTCGCATTTGTGTCATCTCAAGCAATTGCATCATTTCTAGAATCATTGCATTTTCATTATTGTGTGGTAATTGTAGTTACACCATTCATAAACCAGTTACATGAACACAATTAGTAGGGGCATCTGCATCATGAAACATGGGCATCAATCCAGGCCATTTGCATTTGCACTAAGAAATATTTTACATTTGCACATTGAAGCATGAGCACCTTGTTAAAAGACATGTGCATCTGCATCATTTCTCAAAGCTTCTGGTGGGGATATCCAGAATTATCCAGTTTTAAAAGTGAACAAGTCTTCGGTGGTGATAGCTGAAGCCTCTGTTGGAGATATCCAGGGTTTTATAATTCTGAAAAATGAGAAATCTTCTTTTGGAGGAGTTACCAAGAATTTTATTCAACATGTGCATCTACATCAAGAAGCATTTGCATCAATCTAAGTTAGTTGAATCTGCATCAAGAAAGTTTACATCAAATCAAGTCATTTACATTTGCATCAAAGACATTTGCACCAATCTAAGTCATTTCAATCTACATCAAGAAGCGTTTGCATCAACTAAAAACATTTGCATTTGCATAATGAAGCATTTGCATCATCTCTTAAAGCTGTCAGGTATAATCGAACTCGTTTTGCTTCTCAAATGAGTCGAGCCCCGAGATCATCGTCGAGGTACTCTTATTTTTTTATTTATGAACAAGTCTTCGGTGGTGATAGCTGAAGCCTCTGGTAGAGATATCCAGAGTTTTTTTTAAAGTCCTTTGAAAAGGTAGAAAGTTTTCGGTGGTGATAGCTGAAGCTTCTAGGGGTGATACCCAGAATTTTTTACAGTTTTAAAAATGAGCAAGACTTTGGTGGCGATAGCCGAAGCTTCTGGAGGTGATACCCAGAATTTTTTATAGTTTTAAAAATGAGCAAGACTTTGGTGGTGATAGCCGAAGCTTTTGGA
The DNA here is from genome assembly GCA_030761205.1 of Fremontodendron californicum. Taxonomy (NCBI): domain Eukaryota; kingdom Viridiplantae; phylum Streptophyta; class Magnoliopsida; order Malvales; family Malvaceae; genus Fremontodendron; species Fremontodendron californicum. Next base: position 42,440,979 of record JAULJL010000002.1, on the reverse strand, counting down.
GGAGATACCCAGAATTTTAAACACAGCTGAGAACAAGACAGGTTAAGGCCCCGAGACCATCGTCGAGGTCATTTCTTTTCTTGCAAGTCGAATTCGTTTTCTTAAGACGGATCGAGCCTCGAGACCACCGTCGAGGTATTTCCTTTTGTTTTTAATCGAATTCATTCTGTTTTATCAAATGAGTCGAGCCTCGAGACCACCGTCGAGGTATTTCCTTTTGTTTTAAATCGAATTCATTCTGTTTTATCAAACGAGTCGAGCCTCGAGACCACCGTCGAGGTATTTCCTTTTGTTTTAAATCGAATTCATTCTGTTTTACCAAATGAGTCGAGCCTCGAGGCCACCGTCGAGGTATTTTCTTTTGTTTTAAATCGAATTCATTCTGTTTTATCAAATGAGTCGAGCCTCGAGACCACCGTCGAGGTATTTCCTTTTGTTTTAAATCGAATTCATTCTGTTTTATCAAATGAGTCGAGCCTCGAGACCACCGTCGAGGTATTTCCTTTTGTTTTAAATCGAATTCATTCTGTTTTATCAAATGAGTCGAGCCTTGAGACCGCCGTCAAGGTATTTCCTGTTGTTTTAAATCGAATTCATTCTGTTTTATCAAATGAGTCGAGCCTCGAGACCACCGTCGAGGTATTTCCTTTTGTTTTAAATCGAATTCATTCTGTTTTATCAAATGAGTCGAGCCTCGAGACCACCGTCGAGGTATTTTCTTTTGTTTTAAATCGAATTCATTCTGTTTTATCAAATGAGTCGAGCCTTGAGACCGCCGTCGAGGTATTTCCTGTTGTTTTAAATCGAATTCATTCTGTTTTATCAAATGAGTCGAGCCTTGAGACCACCGTCGAGGTATTTCCTTTTGTTTTAAATCGAATTCATTCTGTTTTATCAAATGAGTCGAGCCTTGAGACCATCGTCGAGGTATTTCCTTTTGTTTTAAATCGAATTCATTCTGTTTTATCAAATGAGTCGAGCCTTGAGACCATCGTCGAGGTATTTTCTTTTGTTTTAAATCGAATTCATTCTGTTCCGTCAAATGAGTCGAGCCTTGAGACCATCGTCGAGGTATTTCCTTTTGTTTTAAATCAAAATTGATTCTGTTTTATCAAATGAGTCGAACCCTGAGACTGTCGTCAATGTATTTTCACCATTCTAAAGACCTCCGGGCACCACTTTAAGACCTCCAGGCACCAATTTTAAAGACCTTCGGGCATAAATTTTTCTTTTGAAAATCGAATTCGTTTCCTTAAGACGAATCGAGCCTTGTTTAGGCAGGAAATTCAATTTAAGGATAAAATCTTTAATTTATTGTTTTTTTAAAAAAAAAAATAAAAAAATAGAAAAAAAAATAGAAAAATGAAAAAAATGAAAAAAAATGAAAAACAAAATGAAAAAAAATGAAAAAAATGAAAAATGAAAAATGAAAAAAAAGGAATGAAGAAATGAAAAAGAAAACCCCTTTCCTTTCCTTCACATGTGATTCCACAGACCGGACAAAATTGTTGTCTATTTTATCTTTGCCTGATTCCTGATTCTCAGCAATAGCCAAAGAGGGGCAGCTGTAGACACCTAATTTTGTCCGGGCCTTTTAAAACCAATTTTGGTTTGTCCCCTCTCGGGTTTAATATTTTTGTAAAAGTCATGGTCGCGATTTTAGATTTTTAAGACTGTTCTAAATTATATATATCTTTTTTAGCTTTAATTGTTCAAATAAAATCGGACCGTAAAATTACCAATTTTAAAATTCAATTTAAATCCGAGGTAAAAATGTTTAATCTTGAGCATTATTAGATTTTTAAAATATATATATTTTTTTTAATTGAAAATATTTGAAAAAAACAAAAAGAGAAACTTGAAAGAATAAAAAAGGGCAATTTAGACATTACCTATTTTTTTTAGGTTAAGAATTGAGTTATAAATGGATCACTTGAGCAAAGAAAAAGGGGGGCCAATGATTCCAAAAAAAGAAAAAGGAAAAAGGACGGTTGAAAAGAAAAAAGGGGAAAAGCTTGGTTTGGTTTCTTTGGAGAGAGCAAAAAAGCTAAAAGAAGAAAAAAAAAGGTTGCTAAAAGATAATGGTAGTGGAACCCATAGGGAAGACCAAGTGAGAGCTAGTAACGAAGGAAAAAAAGAAAAACCACAGGGAATTTCTGGGGGATGAACGAAAAAACATATTGAAATAAAACACCAGCATTCAAAAATCGGGAAGATCTCAGAATTTCAAGAAAAAAAATGACTTCTTGTTTCTCGAGAAAATTCTCTTCTTTTAGCTCTTTGTCTTAGCTAATTTGGTGCTCATTCTACTACTTACCTTTTGATTCATATTCTCTCCATCTGGGCTTCAGTCATTTGCAAGATACAAGTCTTTTTAGCATCTGGGTATTAATCAAGAAGCAGTTTTGTTTTTGTTTTTGAAGTGAAAAAGGTTGGTAATGGTGGGTTCAGCTTATGTGGTTCTGATTCTGAAAGGGACATCTTTTGCTAGGATAAGGCAAGGATAGAAACTTCAGCTTCATGTGAATGATGGCTGGTCATGGTTTTGCTGAATCAGAGGATGCTAAAAAGGCAGGAAGCAGGAAAAATCGTGACTGAAGAGTACTTGAGGCGGAGAGGTCACTCAGATCTCTGCACTAGCAATACCGCAACTCTCCCTTCAAAAAACAAACCCAAACTCTTGCTCTCTCGAAATGGAAAATTGTCTCAAGCTTCGAATCTCTCTCTTTCTCCTTTCCTCTTCTTTAATGGCGACGTCTCCAACCACTGAGCCTCCCAACGACTACTGCTACTTCCCATTCTCTTCCTCTTCCTCCTCCTGCTTCTTCTTCACCTGTGCTTGCGCGTCCATGGTTCTCTATCATATGCTGCACCTCACCTGATCTTCACCTCTAAACGCTGCCAAAATCAACTGTAACAACTACTACAAGACGATTGCCCCCCCCACCCCAAAAAAAAAGAAAAGGAAACGAAGCTAGCAATGGCTTGCATTAACAGAACTTTTTCTCTTTCTATGACTCGTTTGCTACTTACTGAGTCAGTCTTACTCGGTTTGATCTTTGCTTTCACTCCAGCTCAATGCATCACTGATTCTTCCGATGTTCAAACGCTTCAGGTTATGTACATTTCATTGAACAGTCCTACAAAGTTGACGAATTGGAAAATTGATGGTGGTGATCCATGTGGAGAGTCATGGAAAGGGGTTACTTGTGAAGGCTCGGCCGTAGTTTCTGTTGATATTTCTGGGTTAGGACTTTCTGGAACCATGGGATACTTGCTCAATGATCTTTTGTCCTTGAGAACACTTGATTTGAGTAACAACAACATCCATGATACAATTTCGTACCAGTTGCCACCAAATCTTACGAGCCTGAATGTTGCAGAACAATCAATTGACTGGTTCTCTTAACGTCCTTTCGGGTTTATCTTTGAAAACTCTAAATGTTGCGAAGAACCATTTCAGTGGATGGATTCCTCGAGAGCTTTTTTTCAGTGCCAACTTTTATATGTGATGGCAACTCCTTTGCCAATGGACCTGCTCCTCTTCCACCACCATATAGTCCACCTCCACCTGGTAGATCTCATAATAAACATAATACTGGATCAGGAGCTCGTACATCCCCTGCTTCTGATGGTCAATCATCAGATTCAGATAAGGGACCATCAGCTGGACTTATTGTAGGCATAGTTCTTGGCTCTTTGTTACTGGTTGTCCTGGCACTACTTGCTGTTGTTTTCTGCATCTGTAAAAATAAAAGAAAGGTGAGTGGTGCAAGAGCTTCAAGGGGAAGTCTTTCAGTTGGCTCCAATGATGGACATACTGTGATGCAAGAGCAGAGGGTGAAAAATGTTGCTGCTGTTATAGATTTGAAACCCCCACCAGCAGAAAATGTGACGGTTGATAGGATGTCCAAAAATGGATCTCTAAACAGAATGAAGTCACCCATCACTGCTACATCCTATACTGTCGCGTCTTTGCAAACAGCAACAAATAGTTTTAGTCAAGAATATCTTATTGGTGAAGGTTCCCTTGGTCGTGTTTACAAGGCAGAGTTCCCAAATGGAAAGACAATGGCTATTAAAAAAATAGACAATGCTGCACTATCATTACAAGAGGAAGACAATTTTCTGGAAGCTGTCTCCAATATATCACGCTTGAGGCATCCCAACATTGTTACATTGGCTGGATACTGTGCAGAGCATGGACAGCGTCTTCTGATAAATGAATATGTAGGAAATGGCAGTCTTCATGATATGCTGCACTTTTCTGATGATGGCAGCAAGACATTAAGCTGGAATGCACGTGTCAGAGTGGCGCTTGGCACTGCCCGAGCTTTAGAGTACTTGCATGAAGTGTGCTTGCCTTCAGTTGTACATAGAAACTTCAAGTCAGCAAACATCTTACTTGATGAAGAGCTCAATCCTCACTTGTCAGACTGTGGTTTAGCTGCTCTTACACCAAATACTGAGCGACGGGTTTCGACACGGGTGGTTGGTTCATTTGGTTATAGTGCTCCTGAGTTTGCATTGTCAGGAGTGTATACTGTAAAGAGTGATGTGTACAGTTTTGGGGTGGTGATGTTGGAGCTGCTGACTGGTCGGAAACCACTGGACAGGTTTCATGAACGTATCCGTCTCTGCAGTGGTTCAATGTTGGAAGCATGGCAAAGTTATATAGCAATAGAAATTGAATTAGGTCATATAAATGAAGCCAGGGCCATCTATAAGAGATGCTACAGCAAAAATTTTTTAGTGGAACAGGTTCAGAGGAAATCAATGCAATCTTGGGGGAGAAAAGAAAAAGAGGATTTTGTATGGGAAAATAGGAAGTGGTTTGTGCAAAGGGGACAAGCACAAGGTAATGTTCTTTTATTTTATTTTTATATATATTATATGTTTATTGTGTTTGCTTTAGACATAGTATATTATGATGTATATTTGGTATTTGATAATTTACTCTTATACGGATAATGTTGCTTGCTTTGGACATGGTCTATTATGGTGCATGCCTTAATGTCATTTTGCATATTCATAACATTTTAATAAATAAGGCAATATTCTCGAGTTCAATAATTCATGGTTTTCTCTGCTGGGTTTGCCGGAGAGTTTATCATTAATTATTAACAAAGGAATACCCTTTTCTAAAATAAAATGATTCAAAAATTTTTTTTTTTGAAATAAATAAAACTTTCTATGTTTTGTCGGGTCTGCCGAGGAACATGAAAAGATTTTGGTATTAATAAATTCCGAGTCATTTTAAGCCATTTCGCATGCCATATCATCTTATGCTATGTCACATGCCATGTCATTTTATGTCATCCATATGCCATGTCATCTTGCTTGTCATGTCGATTTCATTCACATGCCATGTTATCTTATGCCATGTCACATGCCATGTCATTTTATGTCATCCATTATGCCATATCATCTTGTTTGCCATGTCGATTTCATTCACATGCCATGTCATCGTATGCAAGTTCATTTAGGTCTAGGTTACTTTATGAATGCCATATATATATATATATATATTTTTTTTTCATGACATTTAGGTTTAAATTCACGCATTTCATGTCCATGCCACTTGAATAATGACTTGAGCCAATTAATGGTTCAAAGTCATGCTCTCTTGAGCACACTTGTGGAAAATTAAGTTTGTCAAGTTGATTATTCTACCTTTGTGATTTTTTTCACTTAGCCAATTTTTTATCTAACTTTCAAAAAGTCCTAGCTACTGTTTGCAAGTCATTTTATGAGTTTCAAATATTTTTACTTTGATTTTTAAATGATTTTATCAAAGGCAAAAATGTGTTGGCAAAGCAGTTTTTTTTCTTCTTCCAAAACTCGTACATCTCTGATTTTTCTGGGAATTCATCTTTGATCAGAAAATTAAGTCGATTTTTTTCCGTGTAGTTTTACATGTCCTGAGTCTCCAGTATTTTTTTTTAGAATTGTTTTGAATTTTTAAAAATAGGGTGAAAAATCATGGATTAAAACTGGACAGTGGAGTCAGAATTGAATTTAAAGAAAAACCATTTTTCTGTTTTGGTTAATTTACTTAGAGTGGGCTGATTAGGAGGGTTAGCTACTGACTTAGGATAGTTTCTAAGCTTTTTAAAACTCTAAATATGATTTTTCAAGTCCCGGGTTAAGGGTCGTCAAGTCCGGATTTTTTAAACTTAGGAAATTAGAGCCATTTTTAAAAAAGGGATTTAGCGCAGTTTTTATCTTTAATTCAAGCTTTTCAAAATTGTTTTCAAACAATCACAAGGTATTTTGGTTTTAGAATATTTAATTTGACATATTTTCCTAAGGTAGCCGGATATCTTTTTAGATATACGGATTTCCTTAATTAAAGGAAAAAATACATTTCATGCATTGCATTTTTATATTCATGCATTTTATATAATATGTTATTCTTGCCATAATAATTTCTATGTGTCATGACATTTAGGTTGCATTATATTATTTAGATTTTGCTATGTCATTTTATTTATGTCATGCATATACATATTCATTTCTTTTAAATGTTTTCAAAAAAGATAATGGTTTTCAATAAAAAAAAATATAAAGATATTCTCGAGTTAAAATAATTCATTAATTCTCTACCGGGTTTGCTGGAGGGAATATCATCAATTATCATTAATAAAGGAATATCTTTCTTTCAAAAAAGAGAATGATTTGGAAAGTTTTCCAAAACTAATAAAAATTTCTATATTTTGCCACGTTTGTTGGGAATATAGGAAAATTTTGAATTTATAAATTCCGGATCATTTTCAATAAAAAATGGAATTATTTTTCTTTAAATTGGGAATTAATTTGAAATACTAAATTTAAAACTAACTTTTACCGAGACTTGAGATAACACACGATTAATAAGGTACCGATTTATACGGGCGTTGTGGGGGTGCTAATCCTTCCCCGCACGTAACCGACTCCCGAACCCGCTTCTTTGATTTCTCTGGTTTAAAACGCAGACTTGAAATTGGTTTTTAAAATGTTTTAATTAATTTTTAAAATATTTTCTAAAACCGGTTTTAATAGGTGGCCGATCACACCTAGCTAAAAAAGATTGGTGGCGACTCCATGTCTTTTTCAAGGTCATTTTCAAAACCTTCATTTTTTTAGAGGAATTAAGTCGACTTTTCCTCGGTTTTTTTAATGTCACGCTTAACGAATAATAAAGTCTTGCGATGAGACGTCGTCGTTATTTTTTAGGTTGCGACAGAATCACTATGACAAATCATGCAAAATATGTCATGAATTGAGATACGACACGAACACCACAATTTTTTCTCTAAATTGAATCACAATGAAAAACTATGTAAAATATTAAATGAATTGAAACACGAATTATCAACGTGTAAAAATTTATATAAATATATAATACTTTAAACACAAAAAATAACACGAATACATAAATTTTTTTCTACTATTTTTTTTTTACACTAAAATAAAGTGGGATCCACAATAAAGTGGATCCAAAAAAAATTTTGGAGGGGGCGACGTGGCTCCAAAAAATCTAAAATTTATATATTGGATGTAAAGCCCCTCTCCCAGCCGCACACAAAATATTAAACTCCAACTTACAACTCTAAAAATCCAAACAATTACCATTTTTTTTTAAAAAGAGAAATGCAGTCTTTAGTGATATTCATTAAGATGTTATATATATATATATATATATATATATATATATATATATATATTTCTTTTAATTAAATAATCTTTAACCTAATGGTAGCTATTGATGTTAGTTAGTACTTTATTCTCCCATGTGCAAATGACCGAGGAGAGATGAAGGTTGTGAAGTTTGGCGGGGAAAGGCACATGGATAAAAGCTTACATGAATTTGACATTTGTGGCATTTCCTCACCCTCTAATACCAATCATTTTCTTATCCAATAACAGCATCATAAGTATTTATGCTTACGTTTTTTCATGCATATTAAAACCACGGGGCCATGAGCAGAAATATTCATAAATAAAATTAAATTGAATTTAAATATAATATAATATTAATATTATATATATACGTTTAAATTTGATTTTATATGTTTATTTAAATTCGTTCATATTTAAAAATGAATAATTCAAATTCGTTCAAATTTGTTCATATATATATTTTTAAATAACATATTAATTTTTTTATTTAATTTTTATTAATTTACTTTTTTTTTTCTTCAAATTTGTCTGGTTTTTCCTCGTATCACACACATAAAAGTTGAAACCCATGTGGTAGGAAACTACTGGCATTTATATAAAGATATATAAACTCGTACACAATGAACTGTAAAAAGAACTCTGGTAGTCTGGTGCTAAAGTTTTTGTTCAGTTTTTAATTTAAAATCAAATCAGTAATCCATTTAATATGATCTAATTTACTAATTTTGGTTCTTACTTTAATTTTTATTGAATCTGAATTTACATTTTAATTTCGCAATTTAAGAAATATTATGTGGGTTATGGATTTAGGTAGAAGGCATCGGTTCTAGTATTTGTCGTTTCTGGAAGAAAACGGCTTCCAAATAATTGTAACCTGCGCAACAGAGCACTATTCAAAGATTTTTTTAACAAACATCTGATACTGAATATTCCTTGATTAAATTAAATTGTTAAAAATTGATTGGAAGCTGAACACTTATGGAGTATGTTCCAAGTTTTTATGTCTGGATTTTGTTGAAAACGTCCCCAACAATGTATGTTAGGAATTTAAAAGATTAAAAATAAAAAAAAGTACAGAACAACAAAGAAAAATTTGAGATTTAACCCCGTTGATTTATATAATTATTTTTAAGAGGTAGCATCCAATTAATTTTCGGAGTTTGAATTTTAATATCTGCACTCGTTTCTAGAATGTTGAATTCTAAATTTCAATAAATAAAATTTAATCCTAACATTTTCAATTATAAAAAATAAAAAAAACAAAGGAGAAATCAGGAAATAAAGAAAGCAAAGTTAACATGAATTTCGGTCGTAATAACACAACAGTTTATGGCATTCATATATTAATTCCTCTTTGTCTGTAACTTACAAGGAATTAATTAAACACAGCATAGATTAGAGGGGCGAAAGAAGCAGAAACAAATGGTGCTTAATAAGGGCGTTGACCCTCAATGTTTCCAACAGGATCATAGCTGCAAATAACAAAAACCCACCCGTTCTTACACTTGGCTCTGCCGCACCCAAGGTGAACCGAATTGCGCCAAACAACCTGAGTATAGTGCAAGCACTCGTCATCACCACTATTGCACGAGTTGGAACCATAGTTATAGTCAGGCTTCTCACTAGCCCACATTTTCACGGCGTCGACGCCATTAAGGTTGCCATAGCCTTCAGCAAGATTCTCACCGTAGGGTCCATAGGAATGCTCCAGGTTGCAGTCTCTGATCCTTTTATTGGCGTAATTCTGAGCGTAGGAAGCCACGGTGTGGTTCCAAACGAGCGGTCCGACCCCGACCTTGGCACGAATCGCGTTATGAGCATTCACGAAGTCTTGAGGAGAATTTTGGGCTCGGGAGAAGTGAGATAGACTTAGGGTCATGAAGCATATAGCTAAGAAAAGCTTGGTGAACCACATTTTTTCACTAGTATGCAAGGCAAAGAAACAGAACAAGTTTTTGATGTTTTTTGATGTATAATGACTGGTGGGTTTAGGGTATTTATAGGCAATATCCGAGCTAGGGAAGAAATAGCTTAAAGGGGAGTTGAGAAAACATGAATGTGTGGAAACAAAATTTTAATTTTCTCAATAAATCTTGCCAAGATTAGAGCAATAAAATATAATTAAGAAGAGAGAAGAAGAAGAAGAAGCAAACAGGGTTTTTCATTGATTAAAATATGAATCAGAATTCACATGCATTGTATAAGAACAGTTAGCATTTTGTCCACTTTGAAACGAATTGCTTCACTAAAAATTAACTGAAAAAAATCGGGACCCTTAAGAGGTGACATCCAATAAGTTTGGAGTTCGAATTTCAGCATATGCAATCCCTTTTCTTTTCTCAAGCTACGATCTCTTTTGCACCAAAAAGGCTGTAAAAAAATCATTGCATATACTTCTTTTCAATCTATATATCAATTAGTAATCTCATAAATTAAATTGGCAACATTTGTCTTAGCAGAATTTTAATGGCCAAAATCCAATCTCTATTAGCTAGGATTCGGATTAATTGAGTTTCCTATCAATTAAGTTTCCTTACTTAGAACTAGGCCAATCTCAGGGCCTTCAAATTTCCTTTATCTAAATCTTGAAGTGGCCATATAACATTTTAAAGGGAAATATATAGCTGAAAAAAGTAGAGGTCAAAAATCTCAGGCTTCTCAGCTTCTTTTGTCACCCTTCTAACAGTGTAAACATGTGAACACATTTCACTATCTTACTGATCTATTACTTAAATTAGACCCAACAATATTTCACGGATGAATATACAGATTTCTTTGATAGATGATGATATGAACATGTTTTTCAATTGGCAAAGATTCATCTGCAAATATGAGATGCTAATCATGGGCATATATATATATATATATATATATATATATATATATATATATATATGTGCATAACTTTATATGAGTTAAATAAGCAAAGACTAAAAATGCTTCTTCCCATATATTTAGTAGTCTTAATGAATTAAATAAGCAAGTATTGACATGCTATTACGGAATTAGCGCCTATAAGATGGAGATGCACCGAATTCTGATTTTTTTTTTTTTTATAAGACGGTCAAAGATATTTCAAGTTTTTATTTGGGTTTAATCCTCTTTACAAATGATTTTTTGGACGCATTTTTTTTTTATACGAGTTAAATACATTCAAAATTTTATTTTCAGAATGTTTTGACAAAAATCAAACCTTAATTGATTAAACTAACACCTGTGGATAAATTCTGATTACTTTCAATTATACATTTAAAAAAAAAACTTTGGATGATTCAAATTTCAAAGTAAAGTTTACTTTTTGACTCAATGGTAAATAGAGAATTTCTCATGTGATGCCGCAGTTTGATGCATGAAATTGGGATACGTCCTTTTACAAGCAACATTTTCCTTTGTTTCTTTAAAGTCTCAACTTTTAAAAATCCCCTCTCCTCCAATTAAAGTATTTAGATAATTTTTATATTATAATCAAAAGTATATTTTAGTCATTGTATTATAAAAGTGAGTAATTTAATCTTTATATTTTTGAAATTGGTGCAAAAAAGTAAAATTGATAATTGTGTTAATGAAAAATCGTCTAAATGCTGACGTGAACATATGAAATTGATAGAATAGATAACTTCAAAAAAAAATATGATTTAAGGGTAAGGGAATGATTTGGATAAAAAAAAAATATGTTTATCTAAATTTCACTTGAGTAAAAAAATTTGACAAGCCATTATTTTTATTTCTTCAAATCATCTTTTCTGTCAGTTTCATATGTTCATGTCAGCATTTAGACGATTTTTCATTAACACTGTTACCTACTTTACTTATTTACATCAATTTCAAATGTATAATGATTAAATTACTTATTTTTATAATATAATGATTAAAATATATTTTTAACTATAATAGAGTGACTGTTTAAGTACTTTAATCTTTTCCCTCTCTCGATATAAAAAAAAAAAAAAAAAGAAAGAAAAGGGGGCTATTGCCACAGCCTAAATGATGATGGGCTGACATGAGAAGTTCAACACACTAAACTCGGGGGCATTGTGAAAAAAGTTTGGGCTTTTAAAAGGTTGAAAGGCTCCCACGTTTTGGACATTGCTTATAATGCTCTCGTTGAAGCTTGGCCCATTGAGCTCTTTTAAAAACCGCAACGAGTTTGTGGTTAAGGATGGTACACCACGGCCATGCAACTCATAAATGTAAACTAAAATCAAACAATATCGTGGACCGAATGATTATTGTCATTTGTCACGTATAGAATTTGCTTAGATGTCTTGATATTTTGAGAATAACTTGTTGGAATTAAACCAAACGTATAGAATTTATCTTTCATATTGTTGCTTAGGTAGCTTGTTTTCATTGGTTCATTGAACATTTGAACTTGTTTTGGAATGAGTGTTTACATGATTATGTTACCTAAGTATTAAACCTTAATTTTTTTTGCATCACTTGATGGATTAAGAGTTTTGGTTATAAAACATGTGTGAGAACTACGGCAACGGTTGGTTTTTTTTTTTTTTTTCTTTTCTTTTTTCTATACTGATAATTATAACAGCTTGACTTAATAATAAATCCATCATATACATTGAGAGGAATATTATTTATTATTTACTTAATTATTAGTTGTACATGTAACATGTTCAATTTTAATTCTCTCCCCACAGCCATATTTCATGCTTTGCATTGCATTGAAGCTAACTTCTTCTCCTCCTTAACAAAGCTCTTGGGTTTCTTAAATCCGATCGATAAGCATTAATTCCCACTAAGGCACCAACCCAAATTGAGTTGGCTGCCAAGAAATGTAGTAGGTGATGGGTTTAATGCACTTATTACCAGGAAGTAAGTAATACTACTAATAACAAACAAGTTCTTTAAAGTTTTGCAGTAAGATCTTCTCCAAAAGTCCATAAATTGGTAACTCCCCTTGGCGCCCCATATGAGAATATGACTTATCATCCTTTATCTCGATCCGGAAGTTTCAGACAATAAAAGAAAATTAAAGATCAGTGGAAATCATCAAGTTGCATCATTAATGTTCTCAGAATGCCCCTCATATAGCAGCTGGTTATTGGTTTGTTCTGCATACAGATTTCGATGGGGTTTGCAGGTGATCTTGGAGAAGATTCATCATAGATTTGTAGTCCATACGTTTCCTGTGTTTCTTATTACTAGCTAGGTAAGTAAATTAAAAAAAAAAAAAATCTATCTGTTTGACATTCATTTGATTATCGTGGTGTTCTAATACAAGAAGAAGACTTAAGAAGAACAACACAATTATTAGTACAAAAAACTTAGTCATTTTTTCTAATATAACAGTTCATCCATGTGCCAACAAGAAGTGAAAGCAAACAGAAACGTTAAATACAAGAAAAACATGAAAAAGAAAGAGCTAAAAGAATTGGCACATGGTATGAAGATTGGCAGAATCTAAAAGTTTATAAACTTTTATTTTTTGAATTTGGGGTTGAAGAAATCTATAAATTTATAAACCAGAAGCTTGCATGCATATAATCTCATTTGCATAGCTCAACATTTCTTGACTAGGCAAAAGCCATGTTCAGTCTAAGCATTTGTTCTACAAAGTTGAATCAACTTTCAAGAATTAAAGCCCTCCTGATCTCAAAGCCAAAGGTATGTAAATGTCTTCTTAATTATTCTTATACCTGAGTTTTGTTAAGTTCCTTCCTAGTTTTCTCCTTACAGTTTTTTTTATTTTATTTTTTATTTTTATTATTAATGTTAGTCAATAATGATTTATTAAAGTTTAATTGCATAGCTTAAAAGACTTTTTTTTTTTTCACTTTGTTTTGCTCTTATTTTGATGTCAAAACTAAACCTTCAAAAAAAGTTGTAGAATCTCTGATAACTTGCCTGAGCCATCCAAAGATTGAAAATCATGGAATGGTTTTGCCTTTTTATCAAACTTTAAACAATAGCATCACATAATTTTAACACACACACCCCTACAAGAAAAACACTTTCCTGACGAAATTTACCGACATAACTGCTTTTCCGTCTCAAATTTCATCGTTTATGCTAACTAATGCCAACTAGTTGAGAGTATTTAAAATAAGGGTCCGCTTAACCAGTGCCTATAGGCATTGCCACATTGGTTAAGGATTATTTATTTAACTCTTTAGCAAAGTTTTTTACATTTAATACATTACTTCTACTGAATTCAAAAAAAAAAAATATTGCATTAATTACACTTTTCTTTTTATATACCACCTTAACCCGTGCGACTAGACATTGATTAACATTTCCCCTAAAATAATAATGTTTCATGCATATAATATGATTTTTTTTTTAAAGATTAGCTGTTCTCTTGTTTGACTAATTGCATTTAAGATATCATTAACTTAGCTTTAATAAAACCAAATTAATTAGTTGTTTACTTGTTTGCCTAATTGCCTATAATTAGATCTCATTAACTTAGCTTTAATAAAACCAAAACATGTTTGAAAATAGACTTACTCAAATTTCTGATATTTTTGTTTATATTTCTTATTTTTTGCAGCTAAGATCTTATGCTAGACCTGTCACTGGTGCATTGGAAACTTATGAATCCAGAATTTACGGGTAACGGAAATGCCCATGAATGAAACATGATATAATTTTTTTTTTATAAAAGAGACCAATTTTCGTTCGGAGAAATTTAAGGAAAAGAGATTTGCAAATATTAGAAATCCAACGAGTCTCATTAAAATTTGTAAATTAATGAAAATTAGCTCCAAATAGTGCGATAATTACTATTATAATTATGAGTATTAAAAATAAATCTATTTGGTCAAATTAAGATCATAACTACGTCTAGATATGCGTTAAATAAATTATTTTTTAAAGATTATTATTTTATACATTGGTTTCACAAACGGGATTAACAAAGTGATACCCTTAAAATATGTGGAGTTAAAAAACTTCACTATCAATGTAACGAACTTCTTTTTTAATATTAAAATTTCTCTACTCATGATTTCCATGTTTTATATGCAAAAACCTAAAATCAGCAAAATAAAGTAAATCTTCAAAAAGAAAAATTACAACACTTAAATGAAATTCTTTAGTTGGAGACTTCGAGTTCTTAAAGCTTTTATTAAAATTAAAATATAAAATTAAAAAACAAAATTGATAGATTGTTAGCTAGAATTCAATAAATAGATTAAAAAAAAAAAAAGATTAACGAACAAAATAATATTAATATATAGAACTTAACCAATAAATATATGATTGTTGAATGCTGAAAATTATCATTATTTTATTTTAAATTCTTATTGTAATAAAGTACTGAAATTTGTTAAAATTATTTAAGAGTTCATATAATTTATTCTTTTAGTAGGCTCTATTAATTTATCAATTTTGATTTTTATATTTCTACTATTTAAATATATATATATATATATATTTTATCGAACTTCAATTAAGAAGTCTTGAACTTAATGTAATAAAAAAATTTGCTAATTTGCTTTTGAAATATGTTTTCATATTAAGCATAGTATATCACTTTGTACTTTGTAGTAAATTATTGCATATGAAAGGAATAAAGGATTAATTGAGATAATTTAGTTTAGGGTATGCTTGATAAATTATAAAAAAAATTCAAATTATTGAAAGTTAAAATATTTAATGATTTTATTTTTTTCAATGCGTTTGATAAATTGGTTTTAGAAATCACTTAATGAAAAAATTTCAATGAAAACGTATTGAAAATGTTAAATAACTTTTAGTTATTTAATTTTTTTAATGTTATTTTAAAAAATATTATTTAATTTCATTTAGCTAATATTTTTTTCTTTTAATTGCTTATTCTTTTCATTTTAATTTTTACTAATTAAAAATAATTATAAAATCTTTTTTTATAAAAAAAAAGTAATAAAAATCAACTAAATATTTAATTTTTAATAATATAACAAAGAATTTTTATATCATAAATTCAGCACTTAAATTTTTGGTGTTTAATTTATTTCAATTTATCAAACATCATTTGATATATAAAACAAATAAAATATTAATGCATCTATACTATATTTAATGAAAGCAAGGGCGAAGGAAGGGGCAGGCAGGGCCTTGGCCCCCTTAATTTTTTTAAAGATTTTTTATATAAAGAAAAAAATTATGTTTAGGTCTTTCAAATTTTGTTTGCCTTTCAATTTGACCCCCACTTAAAATTTTAAAAATAAAATAAAATCATATTTGGCCTCTCCAAATTTTGTTTGACTCCTTCAATTTGTCCCCATATTTATAGAATTTATTTGATATAATAAATTTGGGTAACATTTTTAGTTTAAACATCATTCGTTATTATTAGCTTAATTCTTTCTATTTAGTATTTACCTTTCCAATAAATTAAATAGATGCATTAATATTAATTATTTTATTTAATATTTTTCATTCTATACTCATAAAGGAAAAATAAATAAATAAAGTTAAACAATTACAATATCTAATACGAATTGTACATTTAACTTATTTTACTTTTTCTAAATATATGTAATTTTATGATTTTCTTTTATAATATGAAATAATTTTATGCATATTTTAATTAGACAATAAATTTTTTTTGACGTTTAGACTTTATTTCTTATTAATTTTTTTCATATGCAACATGAATTATAATATTTAAAAAATTATTTCATTATAAGGAATTTATATATTGTTAGCAAATTTAATATTATATATAATATTTAAATTTAATAATTTTATACTAAAGTTTTTCATGGACTGGGTCGAGTTAGACTCACATAGTAAAAAATTTTACTTGTCCAAGGCCCGGCCCGGTTCAAGCCGATGAATAACTCTATCCTTGGACAAGTTTATTTCATACACAATTTTTATTTTTACTTTAAATCTTTAATATATATATTCCGACTGTACCTACTCTTGGATCGGGCCTGGACAGGATTTTTCGTGATTCGGACCGACTCAGATCACAGTTTAAATAAAAATAAAATATTTGTTTATTTAAATTTAATTATAAAAATATTAATATAAAAATGATTTTTTAATATTAAATAAACAATGAAACGGGCCAGCGGGTCGGTCCGAGCCCAGCCCGAGTTGAGCTTGGGTAAGGTTGAAAAAAAATTTCGGGCCGCGCATCGGCCCATGAGTAAATCTAATTTCGACCCCCCTCGTCAATATTTCTGGCTTCACCCCTGAATGAGAGTGATTGAATTAGTGTCACGAGTCAAGTAACACCAACTTAGTGAGGTAAAATACAAAAAAAAAAATCAAATAAATTATTATATAAAATAACATAAAAAGGGTATTAACATCTTTTCAAATTTTTATAGAATTTTTATTTTGAAAATTTTATCAACTTTTATAAAAAAAAAAATTACCTACTTCTTTTAAAAAAACTATCCATATATACCAACTACCCACTAGACCTGCTACGGGCCGGGCCTGGGCAGGATATTTTATGTTCCGGGCTGGCCCGACCCGGCCCGGAACAGTGATTTTTATTATAATAATATTATTTTATTTAATTTTAATTCTAAAAAAAATAAAAAAATTATTTTTTTATTCCAATGAACAGTGTTTCGGACTTAAACGGGCGGGCTTGGGCTACCCAAAGCTGGACCTGGGCAGAGAAAAAAAAAACTGGGCCGCGGCCCGGCCATGATCACCTCTACTACCCACTAATCAATTTTTTTTTTTAAAAATATATATATTTTTTCCCCTCATCCACCACATGGGTGGGCCATAAGTCAAATGAATCTCCCTTTTATTAGGTGAAACCACAATAGTACTTTCTTTTTTATCTTTTTCTCTTTTTTGGCAAAGAATTGAAACTTAATCCTATGTACCCTACTCCATTATTCCGTCGACAAATAAATTTTCATTTCTACACCCTTTTTCTTCTATATAAACCCTTTAAACTCTCTAGTTTCACATCAAGTATACAAAACCCAATTTGATTTCTCCTTCCCTTTTTCTTTTCCTGAAGAAAATTAACATTTCCAATGGGTACTATATCTAAACAAGAGCAGGTGGAATGGTAAGATCCTAGTAAACATTTTCAATCTTAATAATGTAAAAGATGGAAAAGAATATAGTTGGCCAAGATTTTTGTTCCTAGTATTTTGTAGTGGTAGCTCTTTACTGGCTACTAAGTTTAGTTAAATGTATGTCTCATATGATATTCAATGTTCAACCTTGTTCTTTGTATAATCGATTTGAAAGCTGACCAAATAATTTTATGTTGTTGATTGTCATTGCTGTCTGGGTTTTCTTTTTTTTAATGATTTTGTGACCTTAAATCCTTTGTTGTCACAGCAGGGAGAAGGCAGAATATGCCAATGTGAATTGGGATGAACTTGGATTTGCTCTAACAAAAACTGATTACATGTACGTAATGAATTTCTCTAAAGATGAAGAAAAGTTTTCCCAAGGAATCTTAACTCACTTTGGAAACATTGAGCTGTGCCCTTCATCTGGAATATTAAACTATGGCCAGGTTAGAACTGATAATCACTAGCTATATATGATCTATGTTACCCGGACTCAAGAGTGAGTGGCAGATACGAGTATGTATCCGACATGAATATACTCAATTTTTTTTTAAAGTTTTTCCATAGATTTGAAAGATCATATCTCATACCCTTGTTTGAATATCGTATATGGATACTTTAAGAAATATAAAGAGTCTGGATAATATAGGTTATGATGAAAAAAATCATGTAGCAACCAATGTTAATCACCTAAGGCTAAAATCATATAATATAAAAAAAAATGGTGCCATCAGGGGGTATTCGAGGGGCTAAAGGCGTATAGGAAGGAAGATGAGGGAATTCTGCTCTTCCGGCCAGAAGAAAATGCCCTGAGGATGAAGATGAGTGCGGATAGAATGTGCATGCCATCGCCAACCATTGAGCAATTTATAGATGCTGTCAAAAAGACTGTCCTGGCCAACAAGCGATGGGTATTGAACTTGAGACTTTAACACCCTACCAAGAAAATTATTTCTTGTTCTTGCCAAAGAATTTGTGTAGTAATTAGTAAATATAAATACAGGTACCACCGCATGGGAGAGGAGCACTATATATGAGGCCTCTGCTAATGGGAACTGGCCCAAATCTGGGAGTGAAACCAGCATCCGAATACACATTCTTAGTGTATGCTTCCCCAGTGGGCAATTATCATAAGGTATGCTGCTGTCAAATACTTAATTAAAAGCTATGTTATCCGGACTTAGGGGTGAGCCTCGGATACGGGTATGTTCAAATTTTTTTAAGTTTTCCCATATATTTGGAGGATCATACCTCTATACTCATGTACAAATATGTGTCGGAAACAGGTGTCGGACTAAGAGTCCATGTAACATGGATTAAAAGTCAAGCAAGCATGGGAATTTGCTTTATCATTTTAGTTCTCTTTTCTTTTGTATGCAAAAAAATGAAAAGAAATCAGGAGGTTTTGGTGTTAACTGTTAAGTAATACTTTTGATTTTGAAGGGTGTTTTGAGTTTGATGGTTGAAGACAATGTCTATAGAGCTACTCCTGGTGGTACAGGAGGCATTAAAGCTGTCACGAATTATTCACCAGTAAGAACTCGTTCTTTCTGTATGATTTCCTTTCTATGCATAATTGAATTATTATGTTAGACTCAATTTTACAGGGAATGGCTACTGTAATTTGAGATTTTCAAAGTTGTCAAGGGGTTTTCTTGACTATTATACTTTGATTGCACATGCAGATTTACAAGGTATTAACTCAAGCAAAAGCTAAAGGGTTCTCAGATGTCTTATTTCTTGATGCATTGACTGGAAGCAATATTGAGGAAGGTTCTGCTTGCAATATCTTCATTCTCAAGGTAAGACTGATGGGTATTGGACTAGTTTGTTGGGTGAATAGTTAAAGGACATGAGAAATTTTGCTCAAAAAAGAGGCATATTCACAATCATATGATAAATCCAAATGCAGGGAAATGTTATCTCAACTCCAACAGCTCATGGGACAATTCTCCCAGGAATCACAAGAAAAAGCATCATTGAAATTGCATTAGCTTTTGGTTACCAGGTAACTTATCAGAAATTACTATTAACTTTTGCCCCAATTTGACTTCATAAAAAGCTGTTTTCGTGCCAACAATCATATGATCTGTTGGTATAGTGCTGGACTCTTAGTTTCAGTGACCAAAGATCAAACCCTGACAATCTCAAATATCAAAAAAAGAAAAAGCTGTTTTCGTGTTTATTCACGTGCCTAATAACTTTGGTTGTCAGGTTGAGGAACGAGCTGTTCCAATCGAGGAGGTGTTTGATGCTGAAGAAATCTTTTGCACAGGAACAGCTATGGTTCTCAAGTCTGTTGCAAGTATAACCTACCAGGGTAAAAGGTAAGGATAAATCTTAGAACCATTGCTCAATCTGTCAATTATGATTGGCTGCAAATGTTTTTTTAATTAAACATTCACAGCATCTGCAATTATGCTTCAATTTCATGTTGATTACAATCGCAGAGATTATGGTTTTTCGTTTTAGTTGCTATTTGCATATCAAAATTTTCTTATTGATCATATTAATGCAGGATTGAATACAAAATGGGAGCAGAAACAGTGGCTCAGAAATTGTATGCAACGCTAACAGGGATTCAAACTGGTCTTATCGAGGACAACATGGGATGGACCGTAGAGATCGATTAACCTCGTCTTTTATGATATAATACCGACAGCTTGATGTAGAAGTACCTAGGAGATTGAGAATTGACATTTTTCTTTTTTGGTTCTCTTTAGTTTCAACCAAAGGAAATTGTTTGTTTAGTTTCAGACTCTCAGTTAAAGATAAGGAAAAATGTTATAATAGCCTAAAATTCATCAATGAATAAAGCTGAACAACTTTCAACTAGACATATCCAAGAGGCGAACTATTTTTCTAAGTCCGAAAGCCCGCCCGATACTTAAAAGAGCTTAGACAAAAATATTAAATCCGAAAAAATAAACTTGGACAAAAAAATGAAACTCATTTAAAAAAATGAGCCAAACCTTGACTCCAAGCCTCCAACATTCAAGACTTGATTCCGACCCATTTTTCAATTATATAGTATATTAGTTTTATTTATATATATTATGTAATTTATATCATATAAATATTAAATACATATAATATTATAATGTAAATATTAAAAAATATATGTTAAATTATCCATGTTTAAATATTTAATAAAAGAAAAAATATAAAATTACTAAAGATTAAATAAAAAATAACATTTAAAAAAAAACAATTATAAAATATGAACGGACCTAAACAAGCTTAGACTATCCATTTATAAATATGGACGGACATGGACAGAACTTGAGATCCATATTTTGAGCCAAGTCGGGCTTAAAGAAATATATATAATGTTGATATCATATATAAACCCGGCTCAGCCCATAGATCCCTCTACTTTCAACAGAGTATAATCCAAGTTGAAATATAACTCTTACAACAAGGTCCACCAATTAGGTTAAACTCCATACTCCATCACCCACAAATGAATCAAAATTAACAAATTTCTTCACAAACCCATAAGGAATACAAGTTTCTGTAAATATTTAAATAACAAGATGTTAGTATAATACTACTGTCAGTTTCTAATTTTAAGACTGTTAAGATGGGTTACAAACAGGTCATTCCACGTATCTGTAATTCCCGGCAAGCACCAATGCATGCAGTCATCATGTTTCTTCCCTCCAGCTATGGAAGGATGGGCATCTGCTCTGAATTCGCTCATACGGGTAATATCTAAGATGTGGAAATTAGACCCCTTGAGGGCCTTGTATAGGTGTTGATTCACAAGGCGTGCCTCCACGTTCGTCCCATTATTCTTCAATGAGAAGAGTTCTTCCACCTAAAAAGCAAGGATATAACCTGTCAAACCTTTTTAAACTTGATCCAGATTGGAAACAAACCAACAGATGAGTAGTTTTTTTTACCCAAAAATAGATGGAAGTAGTTCAGCATATCATAAGATGCAAGTCACATTTTGATTAATCACTTATAGCTATGTTGCTACAACTTTTCATTTTTTTTAAAGTATCCGTATCCGACACCCGTGTACTTCATTTTTCTTCACTTTTCATTTTCCTTGACGTACGCATATATGGATATGGGTATGGGATATGATCCCCAAGGACTCTCCATACATGGAAAAACTTAGAATAAATCAAACATACTCGTGTCCGACACTCACACCCGAGTCTGAATAACATAGAATTATAGTGTTCAAAATAACTAGCAAATAGTAGTAATAATTGAAAGAGACTCACTTGTTCTGGTAATAAAGGCTGTAATCGCTGACATGAACCACCTTGGTCCCAGTCGCCTCCTTCAAAATGCCTGGGTGATTGCGTGCGAAACAATTTAATAGCGCCTGGTTGCGTTGTTTTCTCCACAAATAGTATCTGCCGATCAACAATAAAACAAACTATGAGAGGGTAAACAAACACAAACAAAAGAAAAGAAAAAATATTGAAGATGTTCACATTAAAGGAGTATATTGATATTTTCAAAGTACTCAGAAATAATGATCAGAAAAAAGGAGAAATAGTAGCTATAACTCTGCCAAAGCTGAGCTTTCTCTAAACAAAAATTGCACGACTCAAAGAGAACCTGACAAGGTATAGGAGCATTTAGCCAGTTCAAGCTCTATTTCAGTTTGTGCAGGCAGCAGCAACCAAATAAGCTTTCTTTTGTAAAGCACCCTATTTGTATCTTATTTAAAATTCCAGCAGACACCATTTGCAATAACATACCATGTGTTTTAAAACCTTATCCAAGCCAACATCGGGAGGAATAGGAGGGATCAGTGGCAGACCCTTTTCGAAGAAAAGCATGGGTGACTTGATTGGGTCAAATTTTGAAGGAGCCCACCACCTATTAAAGAAGAATCAAAATGGTAAATTTAAGTTTGGAAATTTCTGATAACAAAATGAATTAGAATAACAAGAAATTGAGACCAGGAACCAACATAAATATATACTAAACACATTCACAAATTACACAGCTAGTGCCAAAACGCTTTGATGATTGCATATATCTTGATAAAACCACATCGAACTTTGGCAATTTAACATGCATTAGGATCCACTTTTGGTCATTTTCATTTAACATGAAAATAGGATCCAAATGCTAAAAAATAAACTTAGGACCAACAAACAAGCACATAAATATATGCTACCTATGTTGCTCAGATTATTCATTTTTCTTGAAGTACCCGTATCCGACGCATATTCGGACATGGGCATGGGGATATGATCCCCCAAGGACCCTCCAAATACATGGAAAAACTTAGAATAAATCAAACATACCCATGTCGGACACATACCCGTTTCCGACACTCACACCCGAGTCCAAGTAACATAGTATGCTACCATATCATCAACAGTCTATAACATATTAAGATGAAAACTACCAGTGTCCTGTGTTAAAGATTAGTATATCATGGAAGCTTGGAGCCATTTCCCATGTGCCTTCTGGAATATCAACATCAACTCTATAACCCTCTTTATATCCAAGAGCTTCCAACTTACCACCATTATCATTAGCTGACCAGCTGCATTAAACAAGGCAGAGCGAACTACATTAAATGCAACCAATAATAATACAGTCTACACTCCAGACCATGGAATAAAAACACAAAGCAAAACACCTTATTAGCTATAGTTAAAAAAAAAAAAGGGCTTAAAAACAGCTTACCTACCATAGCGTGCCAAAAGATTAGTTCGATGATATGCAATGGTAAGATTATAGTGAAGAAAGGTAAAGCCACGATCAGCTCCAGCCGGACGCCATTTCTTCACATCACCGGATACACGTCTCAGAGTGCAAAATAAAGAAACAAACATGTTTCTGTTTAAGGAATCACCAACAAACCCTACACTGTTGAATATTGGTTAAGGGCAACTAATAAAGCACAATATATCTAAACATAAAGTCCAACATAACTAAAAATGTAATTTTTTTTTAGATAACAGAACCCTAATTGCTTCAATTAACTTCAAAAATATACTAACAAGCAACTCAATTTTCCTCGTAATTTCTCTAATTTCAAAACCTCGTGTGTGAGAGAGAGAGAGAGAGAGAGAAAGGAGAGTACCAATATTAGTATCTCTGTAAGTGTGAAGAAACTTGAGCGGATCGAACGGCGGGAGATGGCAGTTACGAGGTTTCCATTGCCACTTAACGATATCTCGACCGTTAGATTTGTTGTTCAGAATGCAATTCCATCCTTTGAATATTTCCTTGCAGCTACTGTCGTACCTGTCGAATCTCGCATCAGGGTCGTAGATCCACGACCCGTCGGAGTAATCGCATGAAGACCCGCTCGATGCATCGGGGTCGGATCCGGTGGTGGCATTGGCGTCGATGTTATCGGTGACGGTTATGGTTTTAAATTGAAGGAAGTGCGGATGAGTTGGGGAAGAGGAAATGGAGGCTTTTCTGGAAAGAGAGAGAAGGCAAAAGATTGAGGCGAAGCAGATGAGAGAGAATAGAGGGCAAAGAGATGAGAGTTTCTTTGTTGCTGCCATGGCGGTAATCGTTAACCATTTTACACTTCTTAAATTTGCTCTACTTCCCTATTATATATATATATATATATATATATATATATATTATTGATTAGAAATACAAATCATTTATAACAAAAAAAATTAAAGGTTCGAAAAAAAAAAGAGACAAATAGCCAAAAAAAAAATTAGAAACATCATCCAAACTAAACATAGTTTCTTAAAATTAAGTAATACCAAAGATAACTCATATTAAAATACACACAATGCAAATTTATCTATGTTGTCCGAATTCAGGATAAGTTTCGGATACTGATTATTCAAAAATAATAATAATAATAAATTTTTTCATATATTTAAAGGATATACAAACTAAACATAATTTCTTAAAATTAAGTAATACCAAAGATAACTCATCTTAAAATACACACAAAGCAAATTTATCTCTGTTGTCCGAATTCAGGATAAGTTTCGGATACTGGTATATTCAAAAAAAAAAATTTAAGTTTTTTCATATATTTAAAGGCCATACTTTCGTATTCATATCCGAATACGTATAAAATACAAATATCAAACACAAATATTTAAAAAAGAAAGAAAGAAAAGTTCAAGTATCACTGGGAAACCAAAAAAGTCTGAAAGACTCAAAATAATACATGATTGCAGAAGCCAATTCAAGTGAACTCACTTCCACCATTAAATACTTCAAATGAAAGATCTATCGGTTGATGATCGGTACACAAAAATTAACAATCAAGGGTTTGTTAATCACAACACTGTTTACCCTTTGGGTAAAAAGAGGAGGCTGTTGTAATGCTTTTCATCGATAAGCCTGACTTGATTGGTGAACATGTGATGCTGAGATTCTTAATGTAACGACCTTAAGTGGAAAACTTGACAAGCTGGCTTATATGACTTCTTCGTTGAAGCTTGTTCAAACTTCTTTGCAGCAGCTTCATTCTCTTCTAGTTTAGTCTGAACAAAATATTTTATCCACCAAGATGAACTTCGTAATTTGGCCTTCACAAAACAAAACAAAAAATTAGCATTTCATAGTATCAGAGCCTTCTTCAAGTTAAAATCCCAGAAGTTTTATAGTTTCATTTCCCTGAAACTAAAATTCAGACCACCATACAGCATATTTGGACCCATTATGTTTCACTTCAAACAAATGCTACTGCTAGAACTTATGTTTATTTAAGTTGACCTTAGACTCTAGTCAAAATGCAAGATATGTGATGAATCTATTATACATAGTAGGAGCTTATATGCATGATAGCAGGGAAATTTTTCTGAAACCACCACAAATATTACTCTCCGACTCTTCATTTTTCTTGAAGTATCCGTGTCCGGCACCCGTGTCCGACGCATATCCGGACATGGGTATGGGGATATGATCTTCCAAGAACCCTCCAAATACATGAAAATTTTGAAAAAAAATTGAACATACCTGTGTCGGACACATACCCGTGTCCGACACTCACACCCGAGTCCGAGTAACATAGCTTGCAACTACTAAATACAGAAGAAAGTAATAAATCCAAATGTTATAAAGATACTCAGGTGATCTATCAATATCAATCACTTACAGGACGACCAAATTTGGATAGCTCTGCAACTTTAGCTCTCGGCTGACCTGGATGACCTGCTCATGGAATCATATATCAGCAAGAAACTACAGAACCTGAATTATGTGTCAATGAAACAGAAAATTTGCATGCAAGAATGCATATTAAAAAAACTTCAAAAAGTCAGGCGTCATTAACTTTATGATATTGATTAATGTAGAAATTAGCACTGTGAGCCCAGTTAATATTTCATCAAATAAAGTAGCTAAAGAAGGCTCCATTCCATAGTCAAATCAGGTTTAGGTTTCAGTTTTCTTTTAATACATGCACATACATATACAATAGAAAATACTAATTTATTTCAAACACATAAAACACAATCAGGAGTTTACCAGAAAATATGATAACACCATCAGCTGATACCCTCGCCAGTTCTGGAAGAGTTTTATTAAGGTACCTAGGAGACAAGTAATCCAATGCGTCTGACACAATGACTAGGGAAAATGATTTTGCACGGTATGGAAGAGGAAACTTGATATCTGCCACACGCACAATTCCTTTCCGCACAAGACTTTTGCAACTGACATCAGCATCATCTAAGTCATATGGCTCCACACCCCAGGCCTGAGTATCGTCTTCTTTTAGTAATTTGAACACCACTGAACAAGTATCCGGGCCTACATGCAGTACTTTATGCATGCTGTCACCATAAACTTTCTTTAGAACAGGTAGTGCCCTCTGAACTTCTAATGTGCATGAAGAACCACCTGCAAATACATCAAAATATTCTATCGCATCAAAATTCACAGTATGAACTTCCCTTCATTTCTTTCTTTTTGGGGAAAGGACGCCCCAGCTATTAGGAAAGGCAGAGAATCAATTGAACAGTTGCAACCTCGAATCCTCGAGTAAAATTACAATTTCACTGTACCATTTACAAGTGCCAATGAAAGAAACATGTATGTAACAGTAAATTATCCTAAAGAGTTATAGAACTGCAGATGATTTATAAATTTCCAAATTTTAGGAAATGCATTTAGGCAGGCATTACAATATTGAAAATACCATTTACAAATCATTTTGTAATATACAACTAGCAGAAGATCAAACTGGAAATATTTGGAAACTTTACTGATCCATTTTAAATGTCACTCTTACATAACCTCCTCACAGACTGCAGCATCATAGACCAACAACCCATCATATTCAATATGCAAATCATTCAGAAATTTGTAACAGTAAATTATCCTAAAGAGTTATAGAACTGCAGATGATTTATAAATTTCCAAATTTTAGGAAATGCATTTAGGCAGGCATTACAATATTGAAAATCCCATTTACAGATCATTTTGTAATATACAACTAGCAGAAGATCAAACTGGAAATATTTGGAAACTTTACTGATCCATTTTAAATGTCACTCTTACATAACCTCCTCATAGACTGCAGCATCATAGACCAACAACCCATCATATTCAATATGCAAATCATTGAGAAATTTGTAACAGTAAATTATCCTAAAGAGTTATAGAACTGCAGATGATTTATAAATTTCCAAATTTTAGGAAATGCATTTAGGCAGGCATTACAATATTGAAAATCCCATTTACAAATCATTTTGTAATATACAACTAGCAGAAGATCAAACTGGAAATATTTGGAAACTTTACTGATCCATTTTAAATGTCACTCTTACATAACCTCCTCATAGACTGCAGCACCATAGACCAACAACCCATCATATTCAATATGCAAATCATTGAGAAATTTGGAAAATAAAATAACAAGATATCATAAGCATTTACCTTCAACTTTACTTGATGCCTCTTTTTCACTGATGGATCCACCTGTGACCAAAATTTTGATAAATTGAAAAAAGAAAAAGGAAAGCGTGTAACTATGAGTCAAGTTGGAAAAGACAACAGCTAGTATTTTTCAATCTCAGTTAGCTCAATTAGCATGACGTAGAAATTACTTCATGATGCTAACTCAGCAATTGCATCTTAGAAAAAAAAAGTTTAAAGAGAACAGAAGAAACAGAAACCTGAACCATTATGCAAATATCCAATCAGAAGAATTGCACCCTGAAATTTTCAAGAAGCAATTTAATCATTATTCTTGCATTAAGCACACTTTACAGTATAACTAAAAATGTTCTATGCAGAAAGCTAACAGAGATGGAGAATAAGTCAATAAATCTGGCAGCAATTGCATGCTTTCTAATGCAAAGAATACCATCTTTAACAGAAAAATTCTAACACAAAATGACATAAATGAAGAAAAGAAAGATGAGAAAAAGCAAGATGGAAGTTGAAGTTACCACAACCAAAAGCCCAAGAGATAACAATGGTGATGAGCGTGTCTTAGACTGCATTGAGCCAACAAATGGGATGCTTCCACCATCAGCAAAGCGACGAGCAGGATTTACAGGCCTCCTTGACATGGTTATATAATAGTGATAAGACTGCAACGTATTGCGACTTCTGTTGATGACATAATGAACTAATTATAAAATCTTTAAAAATCTTCATAAAAGGAAAAAAGAAACATTTCAAAAAAAAACTTTCAATTTGATATCGGTTTCTTATTTAGTATGAGTATGACAGACTGATATAGAAGCACCTGTCGTAGTACTTGACAGCATAATATGCGATTCAAATCTTTTCACTTATTCCATTTCTTCAATGCTTGCTATCAGTGATATTCACAAACTCTTTTCATATTTGAAAAAATTATTCAAAAAGCACTTTCTCAAGAATCATATAAAACTTCATGTAATATTTTGTATATCAAAACCATTCATGCTACCCTTTTTCTCATATCAAATATCGGCAAAGGCAGTATTTGGGTTATACTTCTTATAAATAATAATACAACAACTAAATCATAGTAAAAGAATCACAACTAATACTTTCTTTCATCTTAAAATTTAAGGAAAACAAAGGTGATAGCATATATACTTGATTATCTTTCGAACAACTGGCCATTTTTCATATATAAAAATTTTCAAACATATTCTTGATTAGTAAAAGCCTAAGTTGCTCCGATTCTTCATTTTTCTTGAAGTATCGTGTCCGACATATATCAGACATGGATATAAGGATATGACCCTCCAAGGACCCTCCAAATACATGGAAAAACTTAGAAAAAATTGAACATACCCATGTCGGATACATACCCGTATCCAACACTCACATCAGAGTCCGAGTAACATAGGTAAAAGCAAATCAGACTACAACCCATGATATTTCCATGGATTCTTTAGATTGCAAAGAGAATAAAAAATTGGTCAGGTATTAGAATCATCATTCCATCTACCATCCCACTTTCTTCTTCTATAAGCAAGTATAATTCACTTAACCAAACAAATAATAAATCCTCAACCAATGTAAATGCATTGGCTACATTCAACTGTTCCTAAAGCTGCTTCAGCATAATCACAATTTCCACTTCAAATTAACAATCCATTAACGATTAACCCCAATCAAATCCAATATATTTTCATAATCTACTACACCCAATTCTACTTTCTCAATCAAAAGACATGCACAATTATTTGAACGATCATTTGATAAATCTAACATGCAAAAAACATTAAAAAAAAAAAAGTAAAAGGACAAGGACAAGGATAATGCGCAGGATTAAAACAAACAAAAAAATGATAATACTGTTGTAATCAAATCAAGTTAACTGAGGTTTTAAAAAAAATGAAGCAATTACTTAGAAGGGTTACCTGAAGCAAAAAAGATTTGAAGAAGCGAAATGTTTTTCTTTTATGGGCTTTTCTTAGGGCACGATCCAGATCTGTATCTGCTCTTTACTCGAGCGAGTCTGTCAGCTATTTTATTCTCTTTTTTTTTTTTTAATTCATAAAATAATTTATTTTTTATATAGAATAAAATCTGAGATCTAACGATCTATTTTTCGATCCATTTGGCGTTTGAAGGGAAAGAGAAGATTCCCTGTCGCTGTCGGAGACTCCGACATGGCCAGCAGGTTTTATGCTTACGTCAGCGCACTTATGTTTTTTCTTTTTTAAGAACAAATAATTACTACTCGTAATAATAAAAAAATAAAAAAATAAAAAAGGAAAAAATCTTTTCTCACATTTTTGGCCATCTCAATTTTAAATGTATCTATGGACCGAACTTGGGCTTGGGCTCCTGCCAGGTCTCATTTTGGAGATCTTGTCCAAAATTAGACTTTTATTATTAAAATTATAAATTTGTACAACACTCATTTCGTGTTAAAAAAAAAAAATTAGGAGAGAAAAAACAGGTAATTTTTAAAAAAATTAGTACTTTTTAAAAATATATATTGTATAAAAAATTAAAAATATATATTTTTATTTTATTATTTGATATTATGATTTTATTTTATTTATTTTAATATTTTTTTATTGAGTCAGTATTATTTGATTTAGTGATATCGAACTCAATCAACATTTTTATTAATAATATAAATAAAAAAATATTTTAAAATATATATCAGAAAATGTATTATACTAATAATAAATCTTTAATTTTATCCATAGAAATCTTAAATAAAAAAATTTATACTTTGTAGAAGGTTCTTTTGATGGGGTGAGAAAATATTATAACTAGTTGTATTACAAATTATCTTTTGTCACATGCTACTAGACCTGTCCATGGGCGGGAAAGCCCGCTCGACCCGGTCAGCCCGGCCCATATTGGGTTAGGTCTAAACGTGATTTTTTATGATTCGGACCGACCCAGATCACTGTTTAAATATTAAAATATTATTTTTTATTTAAATTTAATTATAAAATATATATAAATATTAGTAAAAAATAATTTTTTAATTTTTTAATATATTTGAATAGTAAAACAGGATTATACGGGCCGGGTCCGACCCGAATGGGCTTGTACATGGAATTAAAAAAAAAAATCAGATCACGATCCGATCCATGAACAAATCTACATGCTACATAAGTTATTAGAGAATGCCGGGATTGGAGTTCGGGGGCGTTTGGTATCTTCCCAGGAATCACATTCCATGGAATGTGATTCCTGAGAATGTGATTCTTGGGAATGTGATTCCTGGGAATGTAACTTTACAGCGTTTGGTATACATGAAAAAGTGCTAATTAAAATCCTGAGAATGTGATGATAATTTCCGAAACTACCCTTATCAAAAAAATGTAAATTTTATTAATTTTAAAATTTTTCAATGATATTTATTATTAAAAAATAATTATACTAAATATTTAAAAATAATATTTTAAATTAAGTTACTTTTAAGATAAAAAATATTTATTAATAATAAAATCTTGAAATTACTCTCATGTAGTTAAAAAATTAAAAGGCTGGATACAAATTAAATATTATTTAAATATTTTAATGATATTTATTATTAACAAATATTTGTACTAAATATTTAAAAATAATATTTTAATTGGTAATTTGAGTTATTTTTATGATAAAAAATATTTGTTAATAATAAATTTTGAAATTACTCACATGTAGTTAAAAAATTAAAAGACTATATGCAAATTAAATATTATTTAAATATTTTAATGATATTTATTATTAACAAACATTTGTACTAAATATTTAAAAATAATATTTTAATTGATAATTTGAGTTATTTTTATGATAAAAAATATTTGTTAATAATAAAATTTTGAAATTACTTTCATGTAGTTTTAAAGTTAAAAGGTTGTATAAAAATTAAATATTATTTAAATATTTCAATGATATTTATTATTAACAAACATTTGTACTAAATATTTAAAAATAATATTTCAATTGGTAATTTGAGTTATTTTTATGATAAAAAAAATGTTTGTTAATAATAAATGTTCGAAGTTATTCTCAAGTAATTGGAAAATTAAAAAGCAGAATGCAAATTAAATATTATTTAAATATTTATTATTAATAAATATTTGTACGAAATTGATAACTCGTATAATTATATAGTTTTTAGTTATGTTTTATTATTGTTTTGTGTCAAATACGAGTTATTATTATTTAGTCTAATTGTGTTTATGATCTTTTATATTTTTATGTAATTTGGTGTTTTTCACAAGTTTCTTTGAGTGATTTCAGATTACTAGTATTAAGGGCAAATCCAGTTCAGTTCCAGTTCCGACACCTTTTGCCATATCAGCTATATCTTGAGTTTCACTGAAGCAATAAGGCTGAACTTTGTATCCCTGTAAAGCTAAGAGGCATATCTATCTTTTTCATGTTTTACACTTCTTGAAACGGAGTCGTTTTCCCTAGCGAAATCGACCATCAAGTTGGCTGATGTGCAATGACGTCTGTTCTGCACCGTTTTGGTATTTTGACCATATCTTCCGATCCACGTGCGCAAATGATCTGATTCCAACGGCTATGGATCCGTAACTGATAGGGGTATATTTTTCTAGAAGACCATTTTATCAGATCGAGCCTCCAACATTAACAAAATCGACCATCAAGCTGGCTGATCAGAATTGTCATACAATATGACGAAAATTGTTAGAAAAATGCACCCACCTATTATACCTACCTTTGAAATTTGTAAAGCTTGTCTCTTGTCATTTAGCCCTCCAAAATGTGTATAAATAGAGGGCCTTGTATGAGTATTGGGATACATTGATACATTGGTAGGATAGCCATTGTAATAAAATTCTCTAAGTTTTCTTTTTCTTTCCTTTCTCTAGTTTTCTTTTTCTTCTTACATTTCTTTTCATTTTATTCATATCTAGTATGTGTTTCTAATCATATTGTTGAGGTGATGAGGTGAAGCTCTTGGTAAATGCTAAGGTTAGTCTCTTAAACATGAGCTAAAATTTATAAACACTAGTATAGATAATATTTTCTTTTGGTTTAAAATCATACTTGCAAAGTAGGGATCTTGATTCATTATTGACAATGAAAATGGCACAGTAAATGCTTGGTTTCATAACCTTGATTTGTTGTAGACATATACCTTGGCATAAGGAATGCTTGGACTCTTTTTATGAGTTTTGAGGACACCAAATGAACATAATATCATATGCTATGGACGTTGGACAATTTGGACTAAATTGCTAAACCTTCCGATTGGAACCTCCCTTATGTGTGGATTTCAATTGTGTAATAAAACAAGATTAATCTTAGCATAACACCAAGAGTGGATTCTCTAACCTCAACATCCTTTCTTATTGTTTTTTATATCTTATTTAATTGCTTTTATGTTATTTTGTTTATTTTGTTCTCTAATATCTTGTTTACTTTCTTTGTTATTGATTCCCTAATATCTTGCTTATTTTCTTTTTCATATATATTTATAAACTTATACTTACTAGTACGCTTCCCTGTGGTTCGACCTCGGACACCCGAGAATTTATTACTTGAACATAACCTGCACTTGGGTTTACAACTCTTAATTGAGTCTCCATCAAGTTTTTGGCGCCGTTGCCGGGGAGGCAATACTAAGTATATAAGTTTATAAGTATATTTATTTTTATTGGCTGGTTATACCGCCTATATTTATTTTTATTGGCTGGTTATACCGCCTAATTTTCTATATATTTATATTTATATTGTATATTAACTTTGTTTTATTTTTATTGGCTGGTTATACCGCCTAATTTTGTATATTAACTTTGTTTTATGCTTGTTTGGCGACGTGATTTTAGATCTCGTCGTTTAGTTAGATTTTATTGTGAAACTTTTTCAGGTAATCTTTCTAATACAACTCCTACCATGGCTGACAATGAAAGTGTTCATGCTGAAGATGAGAACAGACAAGTACGCACCATGCGTGACTACTTGCAACCAACTCGAAGCTCATCACCCTCTTGTTTTATTTTTCCTCTCAATGCAAACAACTTTCGTTTTAAACCAGGTATGATAGCTTTGCTTCCAAATTTCCATGGGTTAGAATCGGAAAGTGCTTACTCGTTTCTAAAAGACTTCGAAGATGTATGTGTCACCTTTAATGACCAACAATGTACAAATGAAATTGTCAAGCTAAAATTATTTCCTTTTTCTTTAAAAGATAAAGCAAAAATTTGGCTTCATAATTTAAAACCAAGGTCAATTGGCACATGGCAAGAATTACAAACTGAGTTTCTAAAGAAATTTTTCCCAGCACATAAAACTACTGCTTTGAAAAGACAGATTCAAAATTTCAATCAAAATCAAAATGAAGCATTTTTTCAGTGCTGGGAGCGTTTTAAAGATTTGTTAAGTTCTTGTCCACATCATGGTTTTGAAAAATGGCGTCTTATTAGTTTCTTTTATGAAAGTTTAACTCCCGAAACTAAACAATTTGTTGAAACAATGTGTAACGGTGAGTTTCTAGAAAAAGAACCTGAAGAAACCTTTGACTACTTAGACCATTTGGCAGATAACTCTCAAGCCTGGCACACAGATAATTCCTCTGAAAGTTCCAATAGATCTAATGTTGTTTCTAACAGAGGAAAATATCATTTTAGTCAAGAAGATGAGATAAAAGCTAAAGTAGCTAATTTGGCTAGAAAGATTGAAGCCATGGAACTTAGAGAAGTAAAAGAAGTCAAAACGGTTAAAAATGAAGAAAGTTGTGGAATTTGTGAAATCATGGGACACCCCACTTCTGAATGTCCAAACATTCCCATTCTTAAAGAAGCGTTGCATGATCAAGTAAATTCCATAAACACATTTAAAAAACCTTTTCCTTCTCCTTACTCTGAAACGTATAACCCTGAATGGAGAAATCATCCCAACTTCAGTTGGCGGAATAATAATCATGTTCAGGTACCACAATCTCAAAAGCCGGGCAACACTTTTTCCTATCAACCTTCACGTGTACAAACCTTGGAAGAGACATTGCAAGCATTCATGCAAACACAAGCAAATGTGAATAGCCGGACTTCACAGGACATCAATGAGATCAAAAACACCTTGTCCACATTGACAGCTTCATTACGCACTCAAGAAAAAGGTAAGTTTCCTGCTCAACCTCAGCCTAACCCTTCTACTCAATGTCTTGTTTCTTGCTCCAATGAAACTCAACAGGAAAATGCCAGTTCTATCACAACTCTTCGAAGTGGAAAGGCAATTGACAAAAACATTCCATCAAAAGACCAAGATCCTCTTTCCCCTCCGAAAAGTAATGGTAAGGATGATGGTAAGTCTGAACTTCTTGAAAATTTGGACAAAGAAAAAGGTATGCATCCTGCTCCTTTTCCTCAAATGTTGCAAACAATAAAGAATTTGAATCAAAATGCAGAAATTTATGAACTTTTCAAACAAGTTAAGATTAACATTCCTTTATTGGATGCAATCAAACAAGTTCCATCTTATGCTAAATTTTTGAAGGACATGTGCACAGTTAAAAGGAAACATAATGTACAAAAGAAAGCATTTTTGACGGAAAGTGTGAGCTCAATCATTCAGCACCTTACTCCACCAAAATTCAAAGATCCTGGATGTCCAACAATCTCATGCATCATTGGAAACACTAGAATAGAACGTGCATTGCTTGATCTTGGTGCTAGTGTTAATCTTTTGCCTTTTTCTGTTTATCAACAGTTAGGTTTAGGTGAACTCAAGGAAACACCTGTTACACTTCAACTAGCTGATCGTTCTGTAAAAATTCCTCGAGGGATAGTTGAAGATGTTTTGGTTCAAATTGATAATTTTTACTTCCCTGTTGATTTTATTGTTTTGGACACACATCCTGTTTCAAATCCAAATGTTCAAATTCCTGTTATATTAGGCCGTCCATTTCTTGCAACTTCTAATGCTCTGATAAATTGCAGGAATGGTATGTTGAACATTTCTTTTGGAAATATGACTTTAGAATTAAATGTGTTCAACATTTGCAAGCAACCTGGTGATAATTCAGAAGTACATGAAGTGGATTTCATTGAAGAACTTGTTCATGAACATCTCACCACTACCACATTCCATGATCCTTTAGAAGCTTATTTAATTGAATATGAGTTTGATAATGCTTCAGAAATTTCACACACTGATTCTTTGTTAAAATCTTTTCAGGATAAGCATTGTTGGAAACAAAAGTTTGAGGAACTTCCATCACTTACAAATGTCACTGTACCATCAACTATTGAACCACCCAAGCTGGAGTTAAAACCATTGCCATCCGAGCTAAAATATTCCTTTTTGGGTGAGAGTGAAACTTTTCCAGTCATAATTTCTTCACATCTTGACGAACTACAAGAAGGTAAGTTGTTACAACTTTTGAAGATGCACAAAAATGCATTAGGATGGACCTTAGCTGACATAAAGGGAATAAGCCCATTAATCTGCACACATAATATTTATTTAGAGGAAAATGCTAAACCCTCTAGACAAATGCAACGAAGGCTTAATCCTAATATGAAAGAAGTAATGAGAAATGAAGTCATTAAACTTCTAGATAATGGAATCATTTATCCTATCTCTGATAGCAAATGGGTAAGTCCTACTCAAGTCGTACCTAAGAAATCTGGAGTTACTGTAGTTAAAAATGAAAACAATGAATTAATTCCAGCTAGGACTGTTACTGGTTGGCGCATGTGCATTGACTATAGGAAACTTAACTCAGTGACGAGGAAAGATCATTTCCCTTTGCCTTTCATGGATCAAATCTTAGAAAGAGTTGCAGGGCATGAGTTTTATTGTTTTCTAGATGGATATTCTGGGTATAATCAAATTGCCATTGCACTTGAGGACCAAGAGAAAACCACTTTTACATGTCCTTTTGGTACTTTTGCATATCGTAGAATGCCATTTGGATTATGTAACGCCCCTGCCACATTTCAAAGATGCATGCTTAGCATTTTTAGTGACATGATTGAACGTAATCTTGAGATTTTCATGGATGATTTTTCTGTTTCTGGTGATTCATTTGATGATTGCTTAGCCAATTTGAAAAATGTATTGATTAGGTGTGAAGAAAAAAATCTTGTTCTTAATTGGGAAAAATGTCATTTCATGGTCACTAAAGGTATTGTACTAGGTCACATTGTTTCTGCAAAAGGGATTGAGGTAGACAAGTCAAAACTTGAATTGATTGCTAATCTACCCACACCAAAGACAGTAAAGGACATTAGGTCATTCTTGGGACATGCAGGTTTTTATAGAAGATTCATAAAAGATTTTAGCACGATATCTAAACCTCTATGTAATCTTTTAATGAAAGACACTGCATTTGAATGGACTAAAGATTGTGAAGATGCTTTTGAAAAACTCAAAAATATGCTCACTACTGCTCCTATTATGAGATCTCCTGATTGGTCTTTACCATTTGAAATAATGTGTGATGCTAGTGACTATGCTGTTGGTGCTGTGTTAGGACAAAGGAAAGATAATAAACCACATGTAATTTACTATGCAAGTAAAACTTTAAATAGAGCCCAAATGAATTATTCCACTACAGAAAAGGAATTACTTGCAGTTGTTTTTGCATTGGATAAATTCAGATCTTACCTTGTTGGATCATCAATTGTTGTCTTTAGTGATCATGCAGCTTTAAAATATCTTCTCTCTAAGAAGGATGCAAAACCTAGGTTGCTGAGGTGGCTCCTTTTGCTGCAAGAATTTGACATCACCATTCGAGATAAAAAAGGAGTAGAAAATGTGGTGGCTGATCATTTATCAAGACTTGTTTGTGATGAATCTTTTGGAACCTCACCAATAAATGATACTTTTCCTGATGAACAACTTCTAATTGTCTCCACGACACCTTGGTTTGCTGACATTGCTAATTTTCTTGCTACAGGAAAAATTCCTTCTCAATGGAGCACACAAGATAAAAGGAAGTTTCTGAATGAGGTAAAGAAGTTCTATTGGGATGACCCTTACTTGTTCAAATATTGTCCTGATCAGATTTTTCGAAGATGCATTCCCGACAATGAGGTAAGTAGTGTAATTAAGTTTTGTCATTCCGAGGCATGTGGTGGTCATTTTTCATCAAAGAAAACTGCTGCAAAAATTTTACAGTGTGGATTTTACTGGCCAACTTTGTTCAAAGATGCACATAATTTTTGCAAGTCATGTGAAAGTTGTCAAAAATTAGGTTCCATTTCGAAAAGAAACATGATGCCTTTGAACCCAATTCTTGTAATTGAAATTTTTGACTGTTGGGGTATTGATTTCATGGGACCATTTCCACCATCTTTTGGTTTCTTATACATTTTAGTAGCAATAGATTATGTTTCAAAGTGGATAGAGGCAATTCCATGTCGAAATAATGATCACAAAACAGTGATTAAATTTTTAAAAGAAAATATTTTGAGTCGATTTGGAATTCCTCGATCTATCATAAGCGATGGGGGAACACATTTTTGTAACAAGGTTTTTGAAACATTAATGAAGAAATATGCCATTACACACAAAGTTGCAACCCCTTATCACCCGCAGACAAATGGACAGGTAGAATTAGCAAATAGGGAGATTAAACAAATTTTGGAAAAGACAGTTAATCCAAATCGCAAAGATTGGTCTCTTAGACTTAACGATGCATTATGGGCCTATCGAACAGCTTTTAAAACAGCATTGGGCATGTCTCCTTATAGGCTAGTTTATGGAAAACCTTGTCATTTACCTGTGGAACTTGAGCATAAAGCATATTGGGCCATTAAAATGTTCAACTCAAACCTTGATGACACTTCTAATTTACGAAAATTACAAATAAATGAACTTGAGGAACTCAGAAATGATGCATATGAGAATTCTAAAATTCATAAAGAAAGAACTAAAGCCTTTCATGACAAGTTAATTTCAAGAAAAACATTTAATGTTGGGCAAAAAGTTCTACTTTATAATTCTAGACTTCACATATTTCCTGGTAAGTTGAGATCAAGATGGACTGGCCCATTTGTGGTTAAGCATGTGTATCATTATGGAGCAGTTGACATTGAGAATCCTCAAAATGGTAACGTATTCAAGGTAAATGGACAAAGACTCAAACTCTTTTTGGAAAATCATGTTACTCAAGAAGAGGTTGTTTTTCTTTCTGATCCTTGTTTTGAAAATAATTAGATGTAAATATAATTTTTTTTAACCCCGGTTAAATGGCGGATAACGGTACTCCGTGATTATTTAAGTCGGTTCCATCAGCTACCCACAAAACTGATATTGTATATAAATTTCTCTTTCATTTTTTTTTATTTCATTTTTTTTATTTCATTTTTTTTTTCAGGATGGATGATATTCTCAAAAGATTGCAGAAACGATTTCCTCCTTTTCCTCGGAATATTTTACTGAAGCTTTACCAAGTTCGATTAGAAAGATTAAGAATGCTTATGAACAAAGGGATTCCTGAAGACATACGTTGGATAATTGAAGCCAAGGTACGTGAAGATGAATATCTTCCTGTTTTGCATTTACCAGGTACAGGTAGAAGCACTTATGCAAAGAAGCGACGAGCAAAGCGCATGAGTTCAAATTGCCACAAGTGTGCACGATGGACGTGTAACGGTAAATGTCGTTCTATTGGGATTCCGTCCTCTAATCGAGATGATAAAATTGAATTCATTAAGGATGGACTGAGTAAGGAGAATTTGGGTAATATCCAACTTTCTCTTGAGACGCATCCTAGTGGAGATGTACAAAGAGAAATTCTTGATTTATGGCCGCAATTCCAAAGGGAATGGCAACATCTTGGGAATCTGATGATAAAAGACCCTGTTTGCCAGCTTGTAAGAAAACTGGATGGGAAGCATATCCTCGACTCATAGAAGGCGTTTAAGCCGTTTCTGGACGTAAAACCAGAGGAAGATGCCAAATACACTTTCGGCGACATTATTACTTTTGACTTTTACGGTTGATTTTTCTTCTCTTTTTGATTTTCTTCCTGAAATCATGCAAAAATCTTTTGTTAGGTTAACATTTTCTTCTGACAGGTCAAATACACTTTCGGCGACATTATTACTCTTGTCTGATTCACTACTCAGTCCTCTATATATTACACCATGTACTCATTCTCTTTCAGGCACTCGAAAAAAAAAAATGGAAAGCACTTCGTCCCAGCACATTAAAAAAATTTGTGTCTTTGGAGGTGCTTATCCAGGGAAAAATAACATATTCGCTGATGAAGCCATAAGAGTTGGAGTAATACTTGCCCAACAAAAGATCCACTTGATTTATGGAGGCGGTAGTACGGGTTTAATGGGAGCAGTCGCTACAGCAGCACACGCCGGAGGAAGTCCAGTTCTAGGAATCGTGCCAAAACTATTCACAGATTTTTGTGGACCTACCGTGGGTAAGGAAATACAAGTCTGGAGTATCCCTGAACGGATAACAATCATGTACCATTCTGCCGATGCATTCATTGCTTTACCAGGAGGTCTGGGTACATTGGAAGAAATAGCTTGCGTGGCTTCTTGGTCATCTTTGGTCACAAATAAGAAACCCATTGGTTTGCTTAATATTAATGGTTATTTTAGTAATTTACTTTCATATTTAGATAATGCTGTGGATAATGGATTCATGTTTTCAGAGGCAAGGAGAACCATAATTTCTGCTACAACCATTGAAGATTTACTCAAAAAGCTACAAGCTTATGAGTGTTTATCTGCTACGGTTGTTTCGCAAACGCTCGGAAAAAGAAAAAGAGATATGGACGAGCAAGGAGTGGATTGCACTTTGTCTTTGTGACATTATCTAACATTTTGCTTGTTGTGTCTCAGTTATAATAAGTGGTTAGCAACCTCTGCAGGTAATATCTCCTAAATTCTACCTTTAAAATTTGACATTGGGGACAATGTCATATTTTAGTAGGGGGTAAGGGACATATTTTGCTTAAAAAAAAAAAAAAAAATTGTTGTGTTTTAAGACATTTAGAAGTATTCATTCTGAACAAGGTCTGAGTAAGGGAGACTTGAGACATACCTTGTCAGTTTGATTTAATCTTCTTCTTCTTCAAAAAAAAACAAAAAAAAACAAAAAAAAACAAAAAAAAACAAAAACAAAAAAAAACAAAAAAAAAGCATGTTTAGACTTAGTGTGTTTTTTTTTAGTTACTTTCAATACAATGATGAGATATGAATTGCATAAGTCTAAAACAGATTTATTAGTGAGAAGATTTTCATGAGAATTGAGCTTGATGTCAACCTTTTTATGAGCCAATGTTAATATGATATGTTGATTGAGAAAGAAGCATGTTTAGACTTAATCTGACTTGTATAATCATCTTTGTGAGTTTTTGAGCCTATAATGATTGATGCATTATACAAATCAATCTAATTTCTTTCTTGAGTGCTCTTATGATTACATGATTCTCTAGAACTTGCTTTAAACCGTTTGAGACTATATTGATACATGTGACAACATGAATATGATAGAGGCATTAGGATTATAACCAGAGCCAAACAGCCATCCATTATTAATGTTCTACGAGAACATCCCCACTAGTGAGCCAATTTGAGCCTACATTAAATATGATGTTTTATTGGTAACCACAACTTACACCTAGCCTAAATATACTTATATCCTTACCCTTGTTCTAAAGATGAATTTTATATTTTGAGACATATTGCAAAAAAACAAGGGATATTTTTATTTGAAAATTTGGGTTAGAAACAAAAGATAAGTGTGGGGGAAGAAAAGAAAAGAAAAAGTCAAGAGAAAAAGAAAGGGATCATTGTCAAATACATTCCCATATTAAAAAAAAAAAAAAAAAAAAAAAAAATCTTCTCTTGAACTTCTAGAAAAAGATGTTACAAAGTTGGTTAGAATGATGCAAAGGCTCAACATGAATATTTAGCCTATGTTATTATGTGCTTTATAAGAGTTTTGAGAAGTTTTATTTGTATGATCTTATTATGTCTCTAAAATCTATGAACTCTTTGGAACCTTTGTGATATCTTTATCCTTTTGTTCTTTAACCACATTATAACCCTTTGGCCCCATTACAACCTTGAATAAAGACCTCTTGATTTATGAAGTTGTATGATCTAAATAGTGGATAATAGGTGGACAAGCAAGCATATGGTAGAAGTGTTTTCATGAGATTGATTGAGTGTAAACACTTTACCACTACTTTAAAGAGTGAAAATCAAGAGAGTATCCCATGTGAGAAGTTGAGATTAAGTTTGAATATACACTATTTTGATTGAAATATGTTATGTTATTATTGGCTTAACTCAAACTATTTACATTCAAGCAAGATTTTTTGTGAATTTCTTTAAGCTATTGATTAGTTTTTAAGACTTGTCCAATGATTATCTCTAATTTATATTGGAAGGATTAGTTATAATTATTATTTTTAGTTTTTCTTATTTCTTCAATGTTTGTGGGTATCGTCCTAGTAAACCCTCACGAGACTAAACTCGTCCACTAGGGACACCTAGGGGTTTAAAGGCTTGTGTCACATGCTAAGTGCCACCGTGATTTCCTACGAAAATGGATTAGATTAGATTTTCTTATTTTATTTTTATTGAGTCGTTGCTAGGGACTAGCAACAATCTAAGTATGGGGGTGTGATAACTCGTATAATTATATAGTTTTTAGTTATGTTTTATTATTGTTTTGTGTCAAATACGAGTTATTATTGTTTA
This sequence comes from Fremontodendron californicum, assembly GCA_030761205.1. NCBI lineage: Eukaryota > Viridiplantae > Streptophyta > Magnoliopsida > Malvales > Malvaceae > Fremontodendron > Fremontodendron californicum. The sequence continues at coordinate 42,398,789 of JAULJL010000002.1, read as the reverse complement.
GTCTAATTGTGTTTATGATCTTTTATATTTTTATGTAATTTGGTGTTTTTCACAAGTTTCTTTGAGTGATTTCAGATTACTAGTATTAAGGGCAAATCCAGTTCAGTTCCAGTTCCGACACCTTTTGCCATATCAGCTATATCTTGAGTTTCACTGAAGCAATAAGGCTGAACTTTGTATCCCTGTAAAGCTAAGAGGCATATCTATCTTTTTCATGTTTTACACTTCTTGAAACAGAGTCGTTTTCCCTAGCGAAATCGACCATCAAGTTGGCTGATGTGCAATGATGTCTGTTCTGCACCGTTTTGGTATTTTGACCATATCTTCCGATCCACGTGCGCAAATGATCTGATTCCAACGGCTATGGATCCGTAACTGATAGGGGTATATTTTTCTAGAAGACCATTTTATCAGATCGAGCCTCCAACATTGACAAAATCGACCATCAAGCTGGCTGATCAGAATTGTCATACAATATGACGAAAATTGTTAGAAAAATGCACCCACCTATTATACCTACCTTTGAAATTTGTAAAGCTTGTCTCTTGTCATTTAGCCCTCCAAAATGTGTATAAATAGAGGGCCTTGGATGAGTATTGGGATACATTGATACATTGGTAGGATAGCCATTGTAATAAAATTCTCTAAGTTTTCTTTTTCTTTCCTTTCTCTAGTTTTCTTTTTCTTCTTACATTTCTTTTCATTTTATTCATATCTAGTATGTGTTTCTAATCATATTGTTGAGGTGATGAGGTGAAGCTCTTGGTAAATGCTAAGGTTAGTCTCTTAAACATGAGCTAAAATTTATAAACACTAGTATAGATAATATTTTCTTTTGGTTTAAAATCATGCTTGCAAAGTAGGGATCTTGATTCATTATTGACAATGAAAATGGCACAGTAAATGCTTGGTTTCATAACCTTGATTTGTTGTAGACATATACCTTGGCATAAGGAATGCTTGGACTCTTTTTATGAGTTTTGAGGACACCAAATGAACATAATATCATATGCTATGGACGTTGGACAATTTGGACTAAATTGCTAAACCTTCCGATTGGAACCTCCCTTATGTGTGGATTTCAATTGTGTAATAAAACAAGATTAATCTTAGCATAACACCAAGAGTGGATTCTCTAACCTCAACATCCTTTCTTATTGTTTTTTATATCTTATTTAATTGCTTTTATGTTATTTTGTTTATTTTGTTCTCTAATATCTTGTTTACTTTCTTTGTTATTGATTCCCTAATATCTTGCTTATTTTCTTTTTCATATATATTTATAAACTTATACTTACTAGTACGCTTCCCTGTGGTTCGACCTCGGACACCCGAGAATTTATTACTTGAACATAACCTGCACTTGGGTTTACAACTCTTAATTGAGTCTCCATCAGAAATATTTTAAAATAATATTTCAATTGATAATTTTAACTCAAATAGAAAAAGGATAATGTTGTCTTTAACATTTTTTTAACTTTTCAACTACATGGGAAAGTTACTTTCCCACCACTTTTCATGGGAATCACATTCCAATGCTTGTGGTAAAGTAACTCTCCAAGGAAAGTTACATTCCAAGGAAAGTGAGCAGTTTTTAACATACCAAACATGGGAATCACATTCTCACCAATTACTTTCCATGAAAAGTGATCACTTTCTATTATACCAAACGCCCTCGAAGAGTAGAGCGTTGGAGCGTTGATACACTAGAGCTCCGGAGAGTTGGGAGTGTTAGAGCCCACTCATCAAAGAGCATTGTCGCCAAAAAATATCGTCACGAAGGAGTGCTACTACCAGTAAACACTTGTTGTGCGGAAGCGAATTGATATTACTAAAACCGATTTAAACACACTGAAAAAACACCGATATTTTACGTGGTTCGGCAACTGTGCCTACGTCCACGGGAGGAGGAGCTTGAAGCTTTGTATTAATGGAGTTTAGAGTACAAACATATACAGAATTCAAGGTGCTACACAAGTATTGAATTCACAACTCAACACAATACCGAATTTACTCTATAAACACAGAGTAATTGCTTCAACACTTTAGCTCTAACTTACTCAACTCAACTCTACTCTACTCTCTCATCTCTACATGGCTATTTATAGCCATAATATCAAGGTGTGAACATACATCAAGTGGCAGCCACCATAGCCACCTTCCACCACCTATCTTGGTGTGAACACATTGCAAGTGGTAGCCACCATCCATTTGCAAGTGGTAGCTTCCATTATTGGTGGTGCAAGTGGTGCAAGTGGTAGCTCCATTAATGGTGCTAAGCCACCAAATGTGACTTTGAGCCATACCATATTCCAACAATCTCCACCTTGGCGAGAATCCACAGAGAGAATTCACAGATCAGAGCTTCCTCCTTTCTCCTTCAAATGTACACATCATTACTCACATATCAGGGCACCTACTGCATTGGCATGATTCATCAATGCACTGAGCCTGAGTCAATTTTTCTGTCTACTTCCCAGGAATTTTCTTAGCTTCTCCAAGATCATCTCGAACTCTGAGCTCAGTTGAGCCTTCAGCCTGTCGATCTCCACCTTGCCTTTTTCAGCAGATAGACAAATGATCCATCTTGAAGTTTCCGGAAATAAACACAGTGATCAAATTGATTGTGTGTGTACTTTTCATCCTGTCATGAAACAGTCCAACCGTTTGTACAGCTGTCACGGGATTGTTTCAGACCATACAGTGATCAGTTCAACTTGCTTTTGTAATCTCTGCTACCGGGGACTCCAGAACCATCTGGTTGAGTCATACAAATTTCCTCCTCTACGGAACCATGGAGGAATGCAGTTTTTACATCAAGTTGAACTATCTCTAGGTTATACAGTGCTACTAAAGCCAATAAGATCCGAATAGATGCATGCTTAACAACAGGTGAAAATACCTCATTGTAGTCTATTCCTTCTTTTGAGCCTAACCTTTGGCTACCAATCTGGCTTTGTATCTGATGCTGTCTTTGCCGGTAGCACTCTCCTTTTTGGCAAAGACCTATTTGCACCCAATTGATATCTTGAGTGTTGGAAGTGGAACCAACTTCCAAGTCTGATCGCCTCCTTCCACTGGGCATGCTCAGGGCTGTTTACAGCTTCTTTGTAATTGATCAGAACATCATCATCAATTACTGGAAGGGCGTATGCCACCACGTCTGTATATCGAGCAGGTTTCCGAATATGTCTATTCGGTCTACTGGTGACAACTGATTCAAGTTGCTGAAAGATTTCCGGTGATGACTCCTCCACTTCAATTAAGGTGTCATCAGATTCTGATTCAAACTCCACCTGCTTTAGAGAATCTTGGTTCACATTCTCTGGAGTTGACAGTTTCAGCATTACAGATTCGTCAAAGGCAACATCTCGGCTTACGATGACTCTCTTTGACTTAAGGTTCCACAATCGGACTGCTTTTACTCCTTCACTAAAGCCCAAAGAAGACAGCTTTCTTGGCTCTAGGATCCAGTTTTGCATCCGTTACTACGAAGCCGATCATATTCAATGGCAGAATATCCGGACTACACCTCTATGGGAGTCTTCCCATCAATTGCGGTGGAGGTTAGTCTGTTGATAATGTGGGAGGCGAACAATAAAGCCTCCGCCCAAAATGCTTTGCTCAAGCTCGACTGGGATAACATGCAGCGAACTTTATCAACCAAAGTTCGGTTCATCCTTTCTGCAACTCCATTCTGCTGGGGAGTGCTAGGAACAGTGAAGTGTCGGACTATCCCATCATTCTGTGAGAGGCTGCTGCTCTGCCTGTCACGGTTTCTCTGTCAAGGAGATACAGATTTCCCTTCATATAACCCTTCATTTCTAAGAATGCTCCACGTACAACTCTCAGGACTCCATTCTGAATGGTCACCTTGTAACCATTTGAGTCTAAGACCCCCAGTGATATGAGGTTCTTCTTGAGATCAGGGACATACCTTACGTCTGTAAGTTGTCTGATTGTACCGTCATGCATTTTCAGTCGGATCGTTCCGATGCCTCTAGTGTGACAAGTATTGTCATTGCCCATATGGACAATCCCTCCATCAAACTCTTTGAAGTTTGAGAACCACTTCCGGTTCGGACACATGTGGTAGGAACATCCGGAATCCAGAATCCATTGATCTGAAGAGTATGTTGTTGTGGAAATCGTAAATGCAGAGTCTTCCTCTCCCTCAGATTCTTGAGCTACACTCACAATCGACCTCTCCATGTTGGGACAGTTATTCCTCCAATGCCCTTTCTCATGGCAAAAGGCACACTCGTCCCTCGAGAGTCGTGTTCTCGATGATCCCCTCCTTGAGCGGGATTTACCTCGCTTGTTTTCTCCGGCTCCTCGGTTGTCCGTCCTGCCTCTGTACACAGTTAAAGCTTCTGGTGTAGTATTCTGGTGATCATGCTGATCCTTTTTCCGATACTCATTATTCACCAGAGCATTACAAACATTAACATATTCTATATCATTTTTACCATACAACAGTGTAGTTGTTAAATGATCATAGCTATCAGGCAAGGAATTTAACAGAGTAAGAGCCTTATCTTCATCAGAGATATTTGCATCTAGATTTTCAAGATCAGCGAGGATTTTGTTAAAACTTACTAGATGCTCCTGCATGGTGATACCTTGCATATACTGGAAGCGGAACAGCTTCTTCTTCAGATAGAGTCTGTTCTCCATGCTTTTTGTCATGTACTTGTCCTCAAGTTGTTTCCAGAGAGTTTTTGCATTATTCTCTCTCATGACAAAGTACTTCTGGTCCTTGGCTAGGCATAACCGGATTGTGCCACAAGCCTGACGGTTGACAAATTTCCAGTCATCTTCCGAAATATCTCTGGGCCTATCTTCCAGAGCGATATATGAACCCTCTCGGAATAACAGATCCTGAACTTCGCACTGCCACATGCCAAAGTTGGTGGTGCCATCAAATTTCTCCACCTCGAACTTTGCAGTGGTCATCGAGTTCTTTCTGATATAAGAACTTGATCGTGCGCTGCTGGTTGTTTCATGTGTCTCTAATGATTCTGCCATGTAATAAAACAAAATTACCAACTCAGAGTTTTTCCGTTACCTGTATGGAAAAACGGATGCCGCGGTTGAGTCCGGAATAGTCGAAATAGCCAGGAACGGGTCCAACTGTGTAACTTTTGGACACACGGTGAATATTCTGCAAATATTCTACTACAAGTGGCTCGAAATGGACTCGGTTTAGCTCAACCGGCTCGGAAAAGTCTCGGAATAGTGTTCTGAAACGGCTCAAAAAATAGCCCGAAAAAGTTGGTCGGACCTGCGGCGGCGCGTGGGCGGCGTACGGCGGCGCGTGCGGCGGCGCGTGGAGCGCGTGGAGCTGTTTGGGTGGCCGGCGCGTGTGGCGCGTGTGGCGCGTGGGCTTCACGCGTCTTCAACCTCTGGAGGCGCGTGTGGCGCGTGTGGCGCGTGGTTGTCACGCGTCTGCAACCCCTGGTGGCGCGTGCGGCGCGTGGGCGCGTGGGGCGCGTGGGCACTTCTTCTGGTGGCGCGTGCGGGCGCGTGTGGCCTCCTCTGGTGCTCCGGTTGATTCTGCTGCACTCCTCTCGACGACCTCTTCAACCTGGTATTTTCAAAACACAAATTGGAGCACTTTTGAAAAACGGACAGAATCGAACAAACTCGGTTTTACGTAAAAATTGGCTCTGATACCAATTTGTTGTGCGGAAGCGAATTGATATTACTAAAACCGATTTAAACACACTGAAAAAACACCGATATTTTACGTGGTTCGGCAACTGTGCCTACGTCCACGGGAGGAGGAGCTTGAAGCTTTGTATTAATGGAGTTTAGAGTACAAACATATACAGAATTCAAGGTGCTACACAAGCATTGAATTCACAACTCAACACAATACCGAATTTACTCTATAAACACAGAGTAATTGCTTCAACACTTTAGCTCTAACTTACTCAACTCAACTCTACTCTACTCTCTCATCTCTACATGGCTATTTATAGCCATAATATCAAGGTGTGAACATACATCAAGTGGCAGCCACCATAGCCACCTTCCACCACCTATCTTGGTGTGAACACATTGCAAGTGGTAGCCACCATAGCCACCATCCATTTGCAAGTGGTAGCTTCCATTATTGGTGGTGCAAGTGGTGCAAGTGGTAGCTCCATTAATGGTGCTAAGCCACCAAATGTGACTTTGAGCCATACCATATTCCAACAACACTGTCACTAGAAGCATTGTCACCAGATAGTGCTGACAACAACGTTCGTGCTAAAAAGCACTGCCACTATTATCAGAAAACGCTGCCTAATTAAATTATACATGCATGACATGTTAAAGTATAATTTGAATACGCAATTAAAGTAGTAATTTTTATGACTAAGATGTTTGCCTATTTTTTGTTATTATAAGTATAATATGGTTTGACCTAACGTTGGCTTACTAAAACATGGACATTATTAATGACTATAAACTTGCCTACAATGGGTAAACGAAGGGAGACCATCTTCTCCCAATCTGCTGAAAACGAGCCAACCTGTACCTACTAATACTATCGATCTACAAAGATAGTCCAACGAAGTGTCTAGTCTGCTCTAGTCTAGTCTAGTGTAATTTTGAGATACTGCCTTGAGCTGTCAAGCCTTCTTCTTAGACCATATGCCTGGCCATTGTGGCATCATTAATGAAAACGCTTGGTACCCTTTTTTTTTTTCCTTAGTAATTAACAAGGCGATAGATTGACAATGGCATATAAAAAAGTGGTCCTCTCAAAGGTAGTGAAGTGAAGCTAACTATCTATCCATCATTGAATTGGCAGTGCGCGCCTAATAGTAATAGGGTTATTTTAACTTTTCACATCCATGTTGTTCGACTTTGTTTCTTATTTTCATCAGCTTATAGCCCGTGTTTAACAAAAAATTCCACATATAATTGATTTTTGTTGTATCAATTTCTCAGGTATATATTTTTTTTTTGTATAATTCGATTAACAGATATATATAAATACGTAATATTTATTTCATTAAATTAAATTAAGAGGAATTATCAAAATATGATTAAATTATTATATAAATCCTTATTATCACATGGACTGTAAGTCTAACCAATCAAAATACAATATATATCAAATAGTCTATGCGATATAATTCAAAATTTAACTTAATTAATTCATATAATTATTTTTAATAAATAACATTAAATAATTTTAAATTTTAATATATATAACTTTTTGTTTATTTTCAGGCCGTGATTTCTTTATACCAAAAAGTAAAATCTATCTTCAAATCAAAAAGAGACTGGTGATAAAGATCACAACGTCGGCATAGAAAGACGCTAAGCATTGGTGAGCAGTACTCTAGAAAAACCACATACATACATACATATATATATATATATATATATTATTTGACCCTACTAATTAAAGCGAAAGGGCCAAGCCATGGCATGCAGTTGTCGTTGTTGAGGATTATCATCTGATTGTGTTGGTCTACTTGGATGAGTGGTACTGGTGACAGCTGGCCAAATGGATTTTTGTTGACAGATAAGACATCAAATCTGTTTCAAAATCCGTTTTTACTATGCATTAGTGTTGTCCATGCAATGCCATACCCATAACTTTATGTATTTCCTAAAGTTCCAAAGAAAAGTCCAACCTTTCTTTCTCAAACAAATTAAATGAACTTTGAGTTGAACAATTTTCCTTAAGCTCCATGCATAACATTGACTTATAATCAAGACATATTAACTTCTTTGAACTTGCATCCAATTATAGGATCAATATAGAAATAAATTAATTCTCTTTTTATATGTAAAATGATATATATATTTGACTTAATAATGGTGTTTTTTTATTCATATAAATTGAATTCGAATCTTCATCTTCAAGGTAAAAAAAGAATAACTTAACATAAAATGTTATTTACTCACCTTTAAGTTTTTTACTCAGCTTTGTTATTATATTAATAACTAAACTCTTATCTTGTTTTTTTTTTTTTTCGTGTACATATTGTTTGAAAAATACAAGTAATGGTAAATTTTATCGATGATAAATGATACATTCAATAAACTAATACTCTCTACCAAAATAATCATGTAATTTAAAGATTTACTCTCCCACGTCGATCTTTATTTCTGAAATGTTCGAGGATTAAACTCAGATTAACAAGAGAAAAATAACTCCTCCCCTTAGCAATAGCTAATCTCTTGTGGGTAATTTGTTTTAATTTATACATAATATATATATATATATATATTGTTTACTAGCAAGGCAAAGCCTACTGTATTTTTAGAAAAAGAAGGTAGGCTGATAGCATTTTAAATACAAAAAAATTGTGAATGTTGAGGTGTGCAAATTGCAAAACCTAGTCTTACCTAATTAGTAGATTTGTTCAAGAATCGGGTTATATATCCAAATTTAAAAGTCCGTTCGATATTTGAGAGGATTTGAATAAAAATATTAGGTTCGAAATATGAGTTTGGGCAAAAAACTGAAATATGTTTAGAAAATAGATCGGGCTTTAGCTCCAATGTTTAAGGCCCAAACTTGGCCCGGTCCGTTTTTCATTTATATAACATAATATATATTTTTTTATATTATTATATATTGTGTAACTTATATTATATAAAGAATAAATATATATAATATTATAGTATAAACATTAAAAAATATGTTAAGTTACTCATGTTTTAAAATTTAATAAATAAATAAATAAAATTATTAAAAATAAAATAAAAAATAGTATGCTTTTTAAAAAAATTAGAAAAAATATATAAGCAGGTCTAAACCGGTTTGGATTATCCATTTAAAAATATGAGTGAATTTGACCAAAATTTAAGACCAATATTTTAAATCGAATTAGAATTGAATAAGTATATATGACGTTAACATCATATTTAAACTCAATTTAAATCCGATCTAGTTCATAAACACTTCTACTAATGGCTATAATAATAAGTCAGAAAGGAACTAATTAGACCTGCTCACGGATTGAACAGTCCGCCAGGCCTAGCAAGCCCTACCCGTATTGGACCAGATTTGAACAAAAATATTTTTTATCAAGATAGGTCCGAATCACTATTTATATATTAAAATAATATTATTTTTTAAAATTTAATTATAAAAAATAATAAAATATAAAAAATAATTTTTAATATAAAATAAATAATAATTCATGTCTGCAAATCGAACTGGATAAAAAAATTGACAAACTTCGAGCCCGGCCCGGCTACGAGCACCTCTAGAACTAATGATAATGAAAATGCGCATATCTCTTTCACAATAATAAATCAATAGTAATTAATGCTTCGTTCGGTGACTCTCAATGCGGTAGTGAGTCACTCGTGTTATGTCTTCGCTTAGGCCAACCTAAAAAAAGATTTGATTTGATGTATTAAAATTATTGAACGGGCTTTTAAGATTTTGTTTGATAAAAAAGATTAAAAAAAATAATAAGCTGTAAAATAAAAGAATGGTATAAATGTTAATCATTAGATTAATCTCTTTCTGTCATTTATTTCAGGCAAAAGATAAACATTGGATTTCGGTATTATTCCGAATCAAAATGTTTTTGGACAAATCTAATAGCAGAGACCTGTGTCTCTTTCAATAATTATTATAAAAGACGAAAAATCATAAACTCAAATCTCTATAAATTAAAACGAGAATATTTCACTTACAAATTTTTTATTATAATTTTATAGTTATTTAATCACAATTTAAAATTATGTAAAGACACATCAGTTACAATTATAAGTATGGGCTGGATACAATATTTTAATAAATTTACGTTATTTTAAAAATGTGATTAATTAATTGTATTTTTTATAATATCTGATTGAATTTGATATTACGTGATATCAATTTAATTGATGAATTGATAAAAAAATTTAAAAATAAATTATAATAAATATATAAATCATTTAATATCAAATTTTAAATATTTAAATTAATTTTTAATTTATTCATACATTTAATAAAAATTACCTAATTATCCATAGTTTTTAGAGTTACATAACTTTTTTTTTGTTGCATCATTTTTTGGCATTTTTTTTTAAAATTGTACATTTTTATAAATCTGATAATTTTAATCATGATAAAAAAAATAATTAAGATATAAAATAATATGAATATATTAAAATTTATATAATAAAAATTATTAATATATTAAAAAATATATAATATTTTAAATATAATTATAATATAAAAAAATAATACAATGAACAGTTGCAACTTTTCCCTTTCAGTGAAGTTGTAATAATTGTAAATGTAGAGTATTAGTATTTCCAAATTCCAATTGTAGCCACAAAGCATAGGCCATTAGACACAGCCCACATGTCACTCTCTAACCGGAACGAAACTCAAACCTTCCCTTTTTAAGCCAAATCGGCTGATTCTATTTTTTTTAGTATCTCTCTCTTTCAATTTTCTATTAACAAAACAAAAAACTCTTTTGCATTTTCTTTTTTAAAAAAACAACTAGCTCTTAACAAATTTGCTTTTAGCAATGGAGGAGGTTTTTCATCTCTGTTTATCGTTTCTCTAACGAAAGCTCTAGGGTTTCATTTTGATTTTTCTTTTTTTTTTCCTGGTTGTTTTGAGAGAAAAAGAAAGAGAAAGGGAGAGAAAATTGAATGGCGGTGGAGTTAAGATGTTGCGAAACGAATTTCTTTATTCACATATTGATAATAGTATTTTTGGTGATGTTCGCTGGGATGATGTCAGGCCTTACTTTGGGCCTTATGTCCATGAGTCTTGTTGATCTTGAGGTTCTTGCTAAGTCTGGTACTCCCACCGATCGTAAACATGCCGGTATTTCTTCATTTCTCCATTTCCTTTCATTTTTTAGAAATGGATTTAAAATGCGTTTTTCTATTTTTTTTTTTGTAATTAAGCAAAGAAAATAAAACAATGATAATATATCTTTCATTGTGTTGGCTGATGTGGATGCCTTAGCTTTACTTGAAATCTTTCATTTATTTTAATTAACGAGAACAAATTAATTACTAATGGAATGATAGAATGTTTACCTTTTGTATAAACTTATATTCCTTGATAATTTAGCTTGTTCTGTTGTTCATTGAAATTTGTAGTTCATAGTTTTTTTTTTAAGAAATCAAGCGAATGAAAGAACAGAATCTATGAATTTTAAGTAATAAGGTTTTCATTACATGGAAAATATTGTTCTTAAAATGCAGCAAAGTTTGAAGGATAAACTTAGAAATTAACTGAATAGTGATCCTATAACTAAGTGATGGTTAATGAAATTATTACCAGATATTGCTTTGTATACTCCATTTTCAATATTCAGATTAAATGCTGCTCATGCTAACTTTATCCCTTGTTCCAACAGAAAAGATATTGCCGGTTGTCAAAAAACAGCATTTGTTGCTTTGTACTCTACTTCTATGCAATGCTGCTGCAATGGAGGTATATTATAGATACATCTTCAACAGGTGATTTGGTTTCGTGCATTTGAAAATGTTAGATAATGTTTTGAAACTTTTGTTACTTTTATCAGGCACTTCCCATTTTCCTTGATAGTCTGGTCACAGCTTGGGGTGCTATCCTGATTTCGGTGACCTTGATTCTTCTGTTTGGTGAGGTAAGAATCCACCTTAGATTATTTAAATTGAAGCGCTTTTGAATTCGGCACAAGTAGAAATCCTTGTTGAACTCTGAACATTACATTTTGTGATATGACTCTTTTGATGTGTGTTACTCAGATATCATTTGCTAAAATTTTGGCTGAGAAACTTTTTTTTAGAAGGTTCCTACAGTTGGTTTTAAAAATTGTTTTCCAACCATTCGGGCTTAAGATTTGCTCTTGGAAAGTGGAATTACATATAGCTGCAATAAAAAGCCAGCAAGTTCTATGCATCTCCTAATTGCAATTTAATTGTATGTGTAGATAATACCACAATCTGTTTGTTCTCGATATGGTTTGGCAATTGGTGCAACGTTGGCTCCTATCGTTCAAGTTCTTGTTTGGATCTGTTTTCCTATTGCCTACCCAATAAGCAAGGTGATTAATGTTGCTATAATCAATCACCATTAATGCCTTTTTAGCAGTGAGAAAGACAATCAAGCTTGTAAATTCCTGCAAATAGCTCTCTTGACTGATTTTATGTGATTTTCAGCTGTTGGACTTTCTGCTGGGCCATGGACATGTAGCACTTTTTCGAAGAGCTGAGTTGAAAACCCTAGTAAATTTTCATGGCAACGAGGTGTGCTTAACAGCTTCTTAGTATTTTGAGAAACATTCCATAAAAAGCTTTTAGTTTTCCCTATAGTTGTGTACATCACTTTGTTCTGTAACTTGGTTGTTATTAACTTGGCTGTTGCCATTTATCGAATCAATACTTGTTTTTGATCATTGATTTCACCTGCCATGCCACTAGTTTATTACAGTTGTTAGTTTCTGACTTCGCTTGACTGCCTCTGTAAAATTATTGATTTGTCTTTGCTTTCAGAGAATCTGCTTTCTTTCATCATAACTTTCAGATTTATGATCATTTTATTGGACCTTTATTAGGCTGGAAAAGGTGGAGAACTGACGCATGATGAGACAACAATTATAGCTGGAGCACTTGAGCTCACTGAGAAAACAGCTAAAGATGCCATGACGCCTATATCTGAAACGTTTGCGATTGATATCAACGCCAAGCTTGACAGGTATGATTTTCTGTAAATTATCAAGAAAGATAGCATTTGCATCTCTTTTTCATCTTTCATTAGACAAGCTAACATTACATACTTGCTATGGACAGGGAATTGATGAGTTTAGTTTTGGAGAAAGGGCATAGCAGAGTGCCAGTTTATTATGAGCAGCCTACAAACATTATTGGAGTCGTTCTGGTAATCATTTTTCTTTGGCTACAACTTATTTTCAGCTTATCATTTCCTCTCCTTCTAAGTGTTCCCTTTAACATGAAATCTTGGAACTCCATGATGCTCTGTGAGATGATAGGCTTTCCAGTTTACGATGCTAATGGTTGCATGAATTATGTAATGCATTGTTACGTTGCTCCGATTCTTCATTTTTTTTTGAAGTACCTGTGTCTGACACATTTTCGGACATAGGTATGGGGATATGATCCTCCAAGGACCTTCCAAATACATGGAAAAACTTAGAAAAAATTGAACATACACATACCTGTATCCGACAGTCACACCTGAGTCCGTGTAACATAGATGCATTGCACCCCACCACCCTTGCATCCTCCCTTTCTGATTAAGTTTTCCTCTCAAGTACCTAGTATCTGCCAGTACATTTAATATGAGTCCCCTTCTGAATTAATATATTTTGTTACTCATTTGACTTTTTCATATTCCTTTGGTAATTGTTTTTTAATTTTCTGGGTGTTAATTGTGTATTTATTAAAACCATTTATCTTTTAATCTTCAAGGTCAAGAATTTATTGACAATTCACCCTGAAGATAAAGTACCTGTGAAGAGGGTTACTATACGAAGGATTCCAAGGTATCTTATAGTAAATGAACTCTTGAATTTGTATTTATTATTCTGCAAAGCATTCACTGTCTACCCATTTACACATTGGTTGATCCTATATATCTATATTTGCATGTTAAAGGGTTCAAGAAACATTGCCATTGTATGATATACTAAATGAATTTCAAAAAGGTCATAGCCACATGGCCGTCGTTGTAAGACAGTGCGACAAGACAGAGCAGCCGCCTTCTAGTAACTCTGCTGAGAGTAAGTATCAGCCTCTCATTGGCATATTCTATCCGAATTTTCACTTATACCATGACTTAGCAGTCCATAGAAACATATTTATGATGCAATTCTTACCATTTTGATATTTATTGCTCTTTGTCTCTATCTGTTTGTTTTATCTCTCGTCTCTCTTAAAATAGGTCCCTTGTCGGAAGTGAAAGTCGACATTGATGGCGACAAACATCCACAAGAGAGTGCTTTAAGACGTAAGCGTTCACTTAAGAAGTGGAAGAGCTTTCCGGATACAAGTAATTCTTTTAAGGGTGGTTCTCGGAGCAGAAAGTGGACAAAAGATATTGATTCAGACATCTTACATCTAAATGGAAATCCACTCCCAACGCTCTCTGAAGAAGAGGCTGTTGGCATTATAACAATGGAAGATGTCATTGAAGAGCTTTTACAGGTACCTCTCTGACTTATATTTAGCAAGCTTCTAATTTCATTTTTGTTCAACAGTTTCTCACAAAGTTGCCTTATATGTGACCTTGGGCCTGGCCAGGAGGAGATCTTTGACGAGACAGATCATCATTACGAGGACTCGTGATATTTGTCTTTGTCGCCAAGTTTTCTGAGTTACAAAAAATGATGAAAAAGATATGTTATTTTTAATATGATGAAGTGTAGATGGCTGCTCATCTCATTCTTATTTCTTAGGCTTAGCAGCCAATCTGCACCACTGTTCGCACATCCTTTTACTTTTCTCTCTCCTTGAAATCTATAATTTATAGTTATAATATGAAAATGCTTAGCAATACTAGATTTAGTAATTTTGAATACGATATGATTATACGATATGAACATAATATAAAAAATAATTAAAATATAATACGAATATATAAATGTATCAAAATATAAATTCATAAACATGTCAAAATCTATATCAAATTATTAACGTATCATAATATATATAAATATATAATATTTTAAATATAATTATAACATAAAAATGACGAATACGATTGTCAGTAAGCAATGCCTCGGATGTTTGAAACGCTTTGTTTATGACAGACATTCAAAGAGATTTGCTCCATTGGGTTGTGGTATAAAAAGGGGATCAAAGAAAGAAAAACTCATTATTAGCGTTCAAGCATGTATTATTTATTGCCTTAAGAATAATTATGATCATAGAATAAGAAATAAGAAACCACCTCTTTACAACCGATAATTATTAGTATTTAGTATACATAAATTGACAAAATACTCACTTCACTTGCCATGTTTACTTCTTTTCTTTCTCTTCTTTTTCTTATCTCTAGGTTTTTCTTTAGATTTGTGCTTTTTACCTGAGCTCTCAGAGTGGTCCTTTTCTTTGTTCCGTCTATGTTCATGAAGCTCACCATGTTCCCTTCCAATGGGGCTTGTTGACAGCTTCCCTGAGGAGTCAGAATTTATGGGTAGATAAGGTCCAGTTTCATCCATCCTTGAACCCATCGAACCTCGACCGCGCTTCACCCTGTCATCGTAAAACAGGTTCACGCCAGTCAATAAATTTTCACCATTGAACTTTTCTGTTATGTTATTCGGACTCGAATGTGAGTGTCGAACACGATAATGTGTCCGACACGGGTATGTTCAATTTTTTTCAAGATTTTCATATATTTAAAGGATCCTTGGAAGATCATATCCCCATACCCATGTCCGGATATGTGTCAGACACGTGTGTCGAACATAAATACTTCAAGAAAAATGAAGAATCCGAGCAACATAGCTTTTCTAATAACAATCTGAATCAACATATATAGCCTAAGGGGTGACTGCACAACAGTTTTTCATATAAATGTGGGAAAAGAATTACAACTGGTTGAAGGTGCAAACCTTGATTGAAGAAATTCCTCGATCTCTTTGTCTCTTAAACCTTCATCTTCCCTTGAATAATAACTCTCTGCCACTCTCTTGCTTGATGAGCATGAAGCACTAACATTGCTTTCATGCCTCCTACTTGTGCTTCTGGAGGGGTTCTTAATATCCTCATGGCTCCTGCTATGCTTGCTATCATCTTTTGATCTTCCTTTTAGCCTATCATTTAGTTCCAGCTCCTTTTGTCGAAGTCGCCACATCTCATTCACTTCAACAGCTCGATTTGCTGAACAAGAGGGGGAAAGAAACAGATACAGATAATTTACACACATTAGCAACCAAATCTGAAAAGGAAGAAAAAAAAAAAAAACCATTTACAAGAGAAATTATCTATATAAATTGCAAAATTCTATTCATATATCTACATATCTTATTGCTGGTCCAAAAGATCCATCCAAATTCAATGTACCATAAAACATAGGGGGAAAAATCGAAAGATTATCATCCTATTTTCCTTATTATTTTTTTATTTTTCTTGGATGAACGTGTGCCACACTTTTGCTTCTCAAGACCATCTAATAAAAAACATATTCCCCCTCAAAACACTCTTTTTTTTTTTAAGCTATGTTATCCGGACTCGTCATTTTTCTTAAAGTACTTGTGTGGCTATGTCCGAATTCGAACAAAAGTACGAAAGTATGATCCTCCAAATATATGAAAAAAAACTTTAAAAAAATTTGTGTCGGATACATACTCATATTTGACACTCACCCTATGTCCGGATAACATAGCTTTTAGGTACATAAAGCTCTCTGTTCTTCTTTCACATGTCCAGATTGGAGAGATTGTTCTTAGTAACCTAACCTTGCTCTAGAACTTGTTAGCAAGCAAAGAAGGTTAGGAGCCACCATCAATTAAATCTAGAATCAAATAGAAGAAATGCAAGCTTAATATAGTAACAGAATAGCTAACCTTGCTGTACACCAAGCACAGTTGCAGTGAGGAACCTTGAATTTGGCCGACCCCATACTTTTGGCTGCTGAAGATAAACATTAACACCATCCCTGTCTGCTTGTCGTTTCAGTTCTGCAGCTTCTTTCAAAAGAAAAGCAGCTATTCTGTTTTCTGTTTCCAGATCCATCTAAACTGCAAAAAAAAAAAAAAAAACCATTTTCAAAACCAGGTGCATTAAAATATGCAATTCGAGTTGAAAATAAATAGATAATTTAAAATCACCAAAAGAAAATCTTAAAAAGCAGGATAATTTCTATAAAACCCAGCAGGAATTTACCCATGTCAGAACTGATGAGCACAAATCTGAACAATTATGCGCCAAAAACCAACCAAAATCAGTTCAAGAACTATGATCACATATGAAAATTACTCTTTTAATTGCTCAAAAGAAAATTCTGAGATTTTGGAATGAAAGACTAACAGCCCAAACACCAATATAAACAAAATTCATTTGATCTTATCCACATGCATCGGCAAAGAAATAAAAAACCCCACCAAAACTTGTTCTCTTTTCCATATCCCCAAATCCAAGGAGAAAACAACAGTTCGAATCATATTTATCGAAAAGAATCCCTAAAAAAAAATTGAAACCCGTTTTCTTGCAGAAAATTCCTATTTCCAGAATTTCCCCGAAACCGACATTAGCATAGACAATAGATTTCTCAATAAAATACATATAAAAACCAGAAAAAAAATTACCAAATTAACGGATGAACCGATGCAATGCCAAAGTAAAAAAAAAATCCGATTCAATTGACGCAACCACTCCGTTTCTCCTTTGGAATCGAAAATCCAAACCCTAGCTCTCTCAATCGGGATGAAGGACCGACCCGGTAGCTTTATTTACTACCTTTTTCTAATTAATTAACACGCAAGTAACGTTGTTGTTCCTTTGGGGATGGTACAGTTTGGGTTCTTGCCATTTGCCACGTTAATTAATAACAGGCCATCACATTTTTTACTTTGGCTTTTAAGTTTTAACTCTCTTTTCTTCTTAACAAAAGCCATTACATTTTTTTTTGGCCATAAAAAGGAAGCAGCTTTCCAGTATTTTCGGATTCTTTTTCCCCAAAAAATCTGAAAATGTCAAAATGTCTCTGAGGAGCAATCTATCAACTTTTGATGGGCAGTGTGGCTGAGTGAGCATTCATTCCATTTTTTCCCCATAAAATTGTGAAAAAAATTCTGACATGCTTGCTACGAAGCCAGCACAAAACTTCCAGATAAAAACGTTGATCCTGCTGTGAAGGAATTTATTTGAAAGAATCCAACTATGGGACTGGAAGTCATGTTTCTTTTAGAGCAAGGATTAAAATCAAGGTCCATTCTATGAAAGCTGGTTGAGTTTGCTAGTGTTCCAATACAAGCACAGTAGCAAAAATAAAAGCCCGAGGCCTTGAACTTCATTCCGAATTTACATACATTCTGAAAGAGATACAATGGAGTTTTCCTATTCTACATTGAGTACACTACTAAGTATGCCGTAATACTACAACACTATTCTTAATATAATCTACAATCTACAAAAGTAAGAAAATTAGATCCTAGAACTAGAAGGCTAGAACTGTTCGATACCCTTCACAATCTCTGCTTTGCAAGTTGTTTTATAATGCCCAGTCTGGTTACATCGACTACAATGCACTGTGTGTTTCTCACGATTAAGATCCTCTACACATATCCGTTTCTTTTCAGGGCGTCCTGGTGGCCGATGAAACTTGGGTGGTCGCACAACTTGAGCATCCTCATCCATAAGGCGAGGAGTCTCACCGATCTTCTTCCCTTCAATCTTGCGAGGAATAGGGTGTATCTCTTCTGAATATGTCTCACGATACTTGGCAACAGTAAAACATTTCTCTGTGAAAGAATATACATCTTTTCGGCATGAAAGAATGGCTGCCACAGCATGTGAACAAGGTATTTCATAAAGTTGCCAATCTCGACAAGAACAAGAATGTTTCCCAATATTCACAATGTCTGATCGTTCAGCTGATATAACCTCAAATTCTACTTCATCGGACCGTAGAACTTGATATGTTGATGCATGGCTGATAGCTTCTAGCATTCGCGTCTCAGCAGTAGGGGCAAGTACAGAAAACCAAGAATGACTTTTAATTCGCCTGTCCTCAAACTCAGACATCAATTTGCTGTGAATTTGCTCAATCACCTGGATTATAGGTAACTCCTGAGCTTCAAGAATCCACCGATTAAATTCCTCAATGTTTGATGAGAGGTGCCCAAAACGTGTCCCTTCGAAATATAACAATGCCCAGCGGGAAGGAGGAAATTGCTGTATCCACTTAGCAGCTTCAGGAGAAACCTCCTCTATTTCAGCCATCTTCTTTTTAAAAGCCATAGTAGTTGTAGCATATGCAGCTTTCCAGAGAAGATGAACTAGCCTTGAATTCTTGAACTCTCTGCCAATGCTTTCACTCAGATGGCGCATGCAAAATGCATGACAGGAACTTGGGAACTTTCTCCTTACTGCATCTATGATGCCTTTCTGTCCATCTGATAGAAAAGTGAACTGGGGCATTTTCTCAGAATTCATCTCTAAAGCCTTATGCAACTCTGATAAGAACCAGAGCCAGCTATCATCATTTTCTGTATCAACAACACCAAATGCAAGTGGAAATAACCCACCATCAGCGTCGAAAGAAGTTGCTGAAAGCAAAGTACCAAGGTATTTGCTTTTAAGCTGGATTCCACCAAGCCCAACAATTGGCAAGCATCCATTCAAGAATCCATATATGGATCCATGAAAGGAAACAAAAAGCCGCTGGAACCGATTATCTGCACCAGTGGTAAACACCTCTGCGATACTTCCAGGGTTTGTTTTCTTTATTTGCTCGCAATAAGCAGGGAGCAAACAGTATCCTTCTTCAGAAGAGCCATAAATAGCAGCAAGTCCCCGTTCCTTTGCACGCCAAGCTTGCTTGTATGGTATAATGATCCCATATTGTCTATGAATATCATCCAATATATCCTTTGGTTTATAATTGATATTATCCCGTAGTCGTTCCTCTATAAAACTCACAATCCAATCTACAGAAGCTTGATGGTGCCCATTTTGTGCATTTTTCCCACAAGTATGTGTTCCTTCAAGGCTTCTAATAGTGAAAGTTGGGGCATTAGGAAGCTTGACTGCTCGAATGAGCCATGGACATCCTTCTGTGGCACACTTAGCAAAGTAACGACTAAGGTCGCTTTTTATAATACGCAGCTCAAAGTGTTGTGCAATGGCAGCTTCTTTAATAGCATTACGGAAGGCTTTGACATCAGGGAACTCCTGACCAACAACAAAGGTGTGGTCTTCCATGGAGCAACTAACACAAATTAAGACTCCACCTTTCCATATAATGATCAACTAATTAGCTTTGTCTTATTGGAGATAGCACAAACCATTCAGGAAGCTCCGCATTAACACTCTAAAGAATAAAGTAAATAACCATCAAAAGAAGTCTGCAAGAGAAAGGAACATTTTTGAGTTGATGTCATACAAAGGAAAGCATTGGTTTCATCCAAGGAAGAACATAAGGTTCCGAATTGAGTATCAATTTGCATTAACAAAAAGAAAAGTACATAATTGGATCGTTACACAAAGTATTACAAGAATAATACAAACTACTAAAAAAGAAAATTCATGAAAACAAGATTGAGAACATACAATTCAAATGATTCATATCTGGCCAATTTACGAACTACCAAAGAACGAAACAAGCAATTCCTAATTCATTGGAAATACAAATTGTATAATCATATTGCTAGGAGAGAACCATGGCTGGTAGACACAGGAGCATTCTAGATATACTTTAAATGACTAACTATGTTAACTGAATAAACGAAATTATGCCGGCCTTCCTAAAGACAGAACCAATTGCTAAAAACAGTGTTCATACTGGCAAGCAGCAACTTTACTCTAAAGCAGGAATATATACTAATAATATATTAAAACCAGGCTGGGAACCACATCACCATAATAAAATGTTTATAATGTAAAACCCAAAATTTTTGAACAGGTTACCATTTGTAACAGCAATTACAATGGAAATTGTCCTCATAATTCAGAAACACAAAAAATTTGACTTCAATTTCAAATGTATACATCCTTTCGAGCACAAATTCACTCTCCCAATGTTTATAAAAGAAAGCCCAGAAAGGAAAATCAGAGAAAAAACTACCTCGCCCACTGTAATAGCTAAAATTTTAAGCAAAAAAAAAAAGGGAAACTTTTGAAAATGTAAAGAAAAATGAAAACAAGAAAAATCATTCTAACCTTTTCCCATTAACACTCCCATGCCAATAACAACAAATCCAAAAATAAAAGTAAAATATCATGCAAAAACCAAATAAAATTACGTTCGAAAAAGGGAACTTTCAACAATGAAAGCAAAAATAAAATAAATTCCAGGGCGAAACTAAGATGAAGATCTAAAGAGTAAAGCTAAAGATCAAAATCAAAATCATTGAGCAAAAAAATACAGAATTTTTCAATATATTAATTTATAAGAATAACTTTGTAGTTTGCTGACCTTAAATAGATTTGAAAGAGAGGGGGTTACAATGGAAAGGTCCAAAAACAAAAAAAAACAAAAAAACGTACTCTTCAATTCATTTGGTTTTGGGGACAGAATTGGGGATAATAGTTTCGGAAATGTGGAGAAAGGTTATGGTTGATTAGGTCACATTTAGGGTATTATTGTCTTTTTACTTTTTATATGAGGGTGTTTCAGTCATTTACTTTTTTTATCTGTATAATTTTTTTTGCCAAAAAAATCATTTTTTTCCCTAAGGTTTTCAATAAATTTATGAAATCATAAAATAAAAGATTTTGCTAAAGAGTATCTTAAAGATACTTTATAAAGTTACTAATATAATAATATTTTCAATCAATATATTGAAAATAATGAATAAAGTTATCAATTTTTGTATTTAATATAATATTATTATTATAAATAATATATTAACTAATGTTAAAAAGTATCTTAAGAACACTCGTTAACAAAACTCTAAAATAAAAAAGTAAAACATGTTTAAACTTTGTAGTAAAAGAAATACTCAGTAAGAAAATTTACCTATTAAACTTAATTATAAAAGATTGGTCAAAAAATATATTATAAAAGAATTTTCCAGACTTTACATTTAAAATTCAAAAGTTATTATTAGAAAAACTTAATAAAATAAATCTAATTCATCAATAGATTTAAAAATATTATTATTTTATATTAATATTCATATATTTTTAAAATTAAATTTAAATATTTTTTATTAATGAATAATTCAGATCGAATCCAAATATAAAAAATTATGTTCAAATTTGATCAAAATCAAATCGAATTCATCGAAACAAACTAGTAATTTGATCCGTAAACAATTATGTGGTGCATTTATATACTTGTTTATTTTTTAAAAAAAGTTGTTAAGCTGATAATTTATAGTACGTGGATGAGCAAAATAAAAAGCTTGACAATTATTAACTTACTAGACCATTGGTGGACCTATTTTCTTGTTGTGATAGATTTCAAAGGTGCTTGGTAAGAAATTTCTTTCTATTTTAGGAAAAAAAAAAAAACAAAGTTGAACTAATGATAATCTTCATTTATTTTCTTTTCGGGAGAAAAAAGGTTCTATAATTTAAATTCACAATCTACTTTTTTAGTTGTATAATTGGGGTGGATTAGAATTGGATAAAAATCTTAGATCACAATACTTCATCTTGTATAAAATAAACAACAATAAAAAACAAATGATTTTTTTTTCTTTCAAATTCAATGGAAATTTTTGTTGCATAGTATTAGGCACATTGCAAACTATGTTACTAGGTTTTTTTAAAATATTTGTATTTGATTTTTTTATTTTACACATATTCTAATATAAATATGATATGATCATTCGAATATACTCATACCCGATACTCATATCCGACACTCACTCCTGATTTCTAAAAAAAAAAATGCTATCATAATCACTTGAATTTAAGACATCCAACTACAACACAGTTGATATATTATCTTAGCTGCTGAAGAACAAAATCTCATTTATTAGAACAGTTGTACTGATTTTCAGCATTTAACATCATCATATTAAAATCTTATCACTATACAGCAGTTGCAACCAAGCACATTAAATTTATATTTAATGCAAAACCAGAGACTTTAGTTGAAATCTAAAACTTGCAAGACTAGGATTGGATCTCAATATTGTTTATATGAAAGTTTGCTATATTAAGTAAGATTGTACTTGATTCAAAAGAAAGAGTAAGAAAAACAACAGCTAACATGATTCCTATTTGTAAACTTGTTTTGTGTTTTCCTAGATAGAAAGTAATAAAAAAATGTGGCAGCCTATCCAACTCAGAGGAAAATTAATGTACAAATTGTCAATCAACCGGAGGAACTCTGTAATATGCTGGCACAGTTACAGGGAAAAACATTTGTCTAACTCCTTCAGCCTTGATAATGGGGAAAATGATGCCTGATGCACCCTGAAAAATGGTTTAAAAATTATAAAGGAAACATGTCAGATATGTTTATCATTTGGATGTATTGAATTAGCAAAAAAAACCTATGTTATTCGGATTCGAGTATGAGTGTTGGACACAGGTATGTGTCCGACACGGATATATTTGATTCATTCTAAATTTTTTCATGTATTTGAACGTTCATTGGAGAATCATATCCTTATACTTATATCCGATATGCATCGAATACAGGTATCGGACACGGATGGAGCAACATAGAAAGAAACAATGTTTAACAAAGATACAGACCGAAATCAATCGAGCCCCAGTCCAGATGCGTTTAGGTGAAGGAAATGGAAGTAACAAGCGGCCAACGCCATATATTGCGACGGCAAAGAAATGTAGTACTAGGCTTATGGGGCGTGGGTTTAAACCGGAGAGTAAAGATATTGGTCCATTTGAAAATATGCCTCCAAGGCTCAAATAATCAAAACATGCTTGCCGCATTTCCTTGCTTGCCGGATCAGGGGAGGCACTAAATACCTTGTATAAAGCGCCAGCCAATGTGTTTATTGTAGATGCCACTGGCTGCAGGCACATCATAAAACCAAAAAGAAAACCATCCAGTAAGTGGAAAATTGTACAGCTTTTTGTACTCAATTCTTTATTTTACATAATTTTCTTTCAATATCAAGATTCAACAATGCATTTGAAAGCTTTACCTTCCTCAAGGTGTAAAAGGATTCAAGATATTTGCAAAGTGCAGATGCATCATATAGATCGTGCAAGGGTCTTAGAAGATCCCTTAGTACAACAATATCAGATAGTGCAACTGTCATTCCCCCTCCAGTTAAAGGGTGTCGCATATTGAATGCATCACCCAATAAAATTGCACCAGGAGTTGGGTGTGGAGCTGCAGGCATGCTTCTATTTGGCATGCTTCTTATGTTCCCCTTATCGATTGCAGAGATAAATGCAGTGTACAGTTCAGGAGGAATCTGATATCCATAAACAGCTGGTTAGAGTTAGACCACAAAATCTGTCAAACCTATGTTACTCGAATTTGGGTGTGAGTGTCGGAAACGGGTATGTTCATTTTTTTTCTAAGATTTCCATGTATTTAGAAGGTGCTTGGAGTTTCATATCCCCGTACCCATGTCCGGATATGCATCGGCCATGGGTGTCGGACACGGATATTTCAAGAAAAAATGAAGAGTCGGAGCAACATTGCTGTCAACTACAAGTTTGGAAAGGCTAGTGAACTTGATTTTTTCTTTTAATTGCTTAGCCTTTGGAATCATTTTTCAAGTAATATTATCTTGTTTAATTCATAAAGTATGTCAAAACCCTTCAAAATCATAATAGATGTAAAGAAAATAGAAATGATAAACAAGAGATATATATCATAAAAAGTACCTGGGGAGCCACCACAGTTTTCAAGTAATGGGCCATTTCACCATTGGAAACTGAAGGTACTTTTTGGCCAGGTACATCAACCAAGCAACGAATCTCAGTGCTGCTAATAGGATAAAACAATATAGGTGAAGGATCTGCCAATATAACATGTCCATGATTTTCATGTGGAAGCTCACAGTTCTCCAGAACCAAACCAACAAAACAAGAGGGGACATCAACCTGCATATAAAAAAAAAAATGAACATCTTTATGTTGTCTTGTCTCCAAGTTTAAAAAATAAGATTTATTGCAAAAGAACTTCAGTAATTACCACTTTGTTCTAACCAATTCATGCAACAACAAAAAAAAGTTTTCATTTTTAACCAAAGAGGTTTCTTACAGAAGCTTGATTGATTTTAGTAAGTGTTCGATATTTGACAATATTTGCTAAGAACTTTAACCTTAGGGTCACAAAGAGAGCGTCGCAGATTTGAGAAACAACCATCGCATACAATAGTAAGGGGAGAATATGCTATCAACTCTTGACCACCCTTTGTTTTATACTGAACTCCTTTGATAATCCCATTTTCTTCAACCAGAGATGTTACTGTTCCTTGTTCTAGACTTACACTGCATTATTGAAAAGGAATAGAATATGAATTAAAGTTCCTTTTATAATCCCCATTAGTTAGAAGAAAAAAAATACATTAAGATTAAAACTGAGTCAAAAATTAATGTTAGATAAGGTCAACTAATAGCAATTAGTAATATATTAAGTTTCATGTTTGTGAACCAATTATTATATGTGAGAACTATGAAAACTTATGTTGTTCCGACTCTTCATTTTTCTTAAAGTATTTGTGTTCGACACCCGTGTCCGACGCATATCCGGACATAAGTATGAAGATATGATCTTTCAAGGACCCTTCAAATACATGAAATTTTTTAAAAAAATTGAATATATCCATATTCGACATTTACATCCAAATCCGAGTAACATAGATGATAACTAGCTAAGAAAGCAGGGAAATGTTCAATTCTTCAATGATAACAATAAAGTAAAAAACAAGAGGAAAAGGTCAAAGGAGCAAAGGAAAAAGTAATCTGAAGTTCTGAACAAAAGTAGAGCCAAGGCATCAGAAGATAGAGAGCAATGGGAAACAGTAAAAAATGGTTAATTATTTATGATGGGAAAGAAAAATACTTGGGAAGAGAACCAGCTTTCTGCCGCATCCTTTGTATGAAACGTCCATTATGAAAGCTTCTTCCAGCCACATCAGAGTGAAAGTTTTCCAGAGGATAAGACAACCTAGTATTCTTCCCATCCTTGTATAAAGCATAACCAAAAACTCGTTGAGCATCAATCTCATCTACACAATCTGCAGTGGGTTAAAATCAACGTCAAAAGGCTGGAAAAAAAAAAATAGAGATCAGTGTTGTGCGGAAGCGAATTGATATTACTAAAACCGATTTAAACACACTGAAAAAACACCGATATTTTACGTGGTTCGGCAACTGTGCCTACGTCCACGGGAGGAGGAGCTTGAAGCTTTGTATTAATGGAGTTTAGAGTACAAACATATACAGAATTCAAGGTGCTACACAAGCACTGAACTCACAACTCAACACAATACCGAATTACTCTATAAACACAGAGTATTTGCTTCAACAATTTAGCTCTAACACATACTCAACTCTACTCAACTCTACTCATCTCTACATGGCTATTTATAGCCATAATATCAAGGTGTGAACACTAAGCAAGTGGCAGCCACCATAGCCACCTTCCACCACCTATCTTGGTGTGAACACTTTGCAAGTGGTAGCCACCATAGCCACCATCCATTTGCAAGTGGTAGCTTCCATTATTGGTGGTGCAAGTGGTGCAAGTGGTAGCTCCATTATTGGTGCTAAGCCACCAAATGTGACTTTGAGCCATACCATATTCCAACAATCTCCACCTTGGCGAGAATCCACAGAGAGAATTCACAGATCAGAGCTTCCTCCTTTCTCCTTCAAATGTACACACCATTACTCACATATCAGGGCACCTACTGCATTGGCATGATTCATCAATGCACTGAGCCTGAGTCAATTTTTCTGTCTACTTCCCAGGAATTTTCTTAGCTTCTCCAAGATCATCTCGAACTCTGAGCTCAGTTGAGCCTTCAGCTTGTCGATCTCCACCTTGCCTTTTTCAGCAGATAGACAAATGATCCATCTTGAAGTTTCCGGAAATAAACACAGTGATCAAATTGACTGTGTGTGTACTTTTCATCCTGTCTTGAAACAGTCCAACCGTTTGTACAGCTGTCACGGGATTGTTTCAGACTATACAGTGACCTGTTCAACTTGCTTTTGTAATCTTTGCTACCGGGGACTCTAGAACCATCTGGTTGAGTTATACAAATTTCCTCCTCTACGGAACCATGGAGGAATGCAGTTTTTACATCAAGTTGAACTATCTCTAGGTTATACAGTGCTACTAAAGCCAATAAGATCCGAATAGATGCATGCTTAACAACAGGTGAAAATACCTCATTGTAGTCTATTCCTTTCTTTTTGAGCCTAACCTTTGGCTACCAATCTGGCTTTGTATCTGATGCTGTGTTTGCCGGTAACACTCTCCTTTTTGGCAAAGACCCATTTGCACCCAATTGATCTCTTGAGTGTTGGAAGTGGAACCAACTTCCAAGTCTGATCGCCTCCTTCCACTGGGCATGCTCAGGGCTGTTTACAGCTTCTTTGTAATTGATCAGAACATCATCATCAATTACTGGAAGGGCGTATGCCACCACGTCTGTGTATCGAGCAGGTTTCCGAATATGTCTATTCGGTCTACTGGTGACAACTGATTCAAGTTGCTGAAAGATTTTCGGTGATGACTCCTCCACTTCAGTTAAGGTGTCATCAGATTCTGGTTCAGATTCATCTGAATTTTGACCAGCATCTTCTGATTCAAACTCCACCTGCTTTAGAGAATCTTGGTTCACATTCTCTGGAGTTGACAGTTTCAGCATTACAGATTAGTCAAAGGCAACATCTCGGCTTACGATGACTCTCTTTGACTCAAGGTTCCACAATCGGACTGCTTTTACTCCTTCACTAAAGCCCATGAAGACAGCTTTCTTGGCTCTAGGATCCAGTTTTGCATCCGTAACTACGAAGCCGATCATATTCAATGGCAGAATATCCGGACTACACCTCTATGGGAGTCTTCCCATCAATTGCGGTGGAGGTTAGTCTGTTGATAATGTGGGAGGCGAACAATAAAGCCTCCACCCAAAATGCTTTGCTCAAGCTCGACTGGGATAACATGCAGCGAACTTTATCAACCAAAGTTCGGTTCATCCTTTCTGCAACTCCATTCTGCTGGGGAGTGCTAGGAACAGTGAAGTGTCGGATTATCCCATCATTCTGTGAGAGGCTGCTGCTCTGCCTGTCACGGTTTCTCTGTCAAGGAGATACAGATTTCCCTTCATATAACCCTTCATTGCTAAGAATGCTCCACGTACAACTCTCAGGACTCCATTCTGAATGGTCACCTTGTAACCATTTGAGTCTAAGACCCCCAGTGATATGAGGTTCTTCTTGAGATCAGGGACATACCTTACGTCTGTAAGTTGTCTGATTGTACCGTCATGCATTTTCAGTCGGATTGTTCCGATGCCTCTAGTGTGACAAGTATTGTCATTGCCCATATGGACAATCCCTCCATCAAACTCTTTGAAGTTTGAGAACCACTTCCGGTTCGGACACATATGGTAGGAACATCCGGAATCCAGAATCCATTGATCTGAAGAGTATGTTGTTGTGGAAATTGTAAATGCAGAGTCTTCCTCTCCCTCAGATTCTTGAGCTACACTCACAATCGACCTCTCCATGTTGGGACAGTTATTCCTCCAATGCCCTTTCTCATGGCAAAAGGCACACTCGTCCCTCGAGAGTCGTGTTCTCGATGATCCCCTCTTTGAGCGGGATCTCAATCGACCTCTCTGTCTGGACAGTCTTTTTTCCAGTGTCCAACACTGGGCACACTCGTCCCTTGCAGATTGTCGATGATACTTTTCTTAGACGTGATCTTCATTCATCTATCGGTCCTTCGCGGATTAACAGGATTCTTCTCCTGGATAGGATATCCACCGCCTACTGGACGAGATCTGGACATGATCTTCACCGTCTACTGGACTGGACTGGACTGGACAGGATCTTCACCTCCTACTGGACGGGATCTCCACCGTCTACTGGACGGGGTCTTCACCTCCTACTGGACGGGATCTTCACTGTCTACTGGTCCTTCGCGGACTCACAGGTCCAGTACTTCGCACTGCCACATGCCAAAGTTGGTGGTGTCATCAAATTTCTCCACCTCGAACTTTGCAGTGGTCATCGAGTTCTTTCTGATATAAGAACTTGATCGTGCGCTGCTGGTTGTTTCATGTGTCTCTAATGATTCTGCCATGGTAATAAAACAAAATTACCAACAAAGTGTTTTTTCGGTACCTGTATGGAAAAACGGATGCCGCGGTTGAGTCCGGAATAGTCGAAATAGCCAGGAACGGGTCCAGCTGTGTAAATTTTGGACACACGGTGAATATTCTGCGAATATTCAGTTGCAAGTGGCTCGAAATGGACTCGGTTTAGCTCAACCGGCTCGGAAAAGTCTCGGAATAGTGTTCGGAAACGGCTCAAAAAATAGCCCGAAAAAGTTGGTCGGAGCTGCGGCGGCGCGTGGGCGCGTGAAGGCTGCTGGCTCACCGGCGCGTGGGGCGCGTGAGGCGCGTGAGGCCCACTCGTCTTCAACCTCTGGCTGGCGCGTGTGTCACGGGCTCAGACTTAAGCCGAGCAAACGTGCGGCCTTAGGCTCGGATTTGTTGCCTCGACAAGCCTAAGTTCAGCCTTGAACAACCGAAAGGGTGCTCGAACTAGAAGGCTTTGAAATGCCTAAGTTGACTGAGTTACTAGAATGCTAGAATGCTAAAGAGATTGAGGAAGAATGCTTTGTATTGCTCTACAAAGTTGTGTGTACAAATGAGGGGTGGGGAGGCCCCTTTTATAGACAAGTTCCCCTTACATCTATGGCTAGAAAATTCGGACTAGAAGCTTCCCTTAGTGTGATCCAGCTAAGGCTGCCTGATCCAGCTAAGGCAGCCTCTAGTGTGATCCAGCTAAGGCTGCCTGATCCAGCTAAGGCAGCCTCTAGTGTGATCCAGCTAAGGCTGCCTCTAGGGCCTTCTAGATGCTTCGGTTGTGGGAACCGCCCCTTGGTGACCCTTGCTGCCTTGCCTCGGACTCGAACCCGCGCCCTTATGCTGGGAATTGCCTAAGTTCGTGGCACTGCTCTCGGGTGGTCTCGGGCGGTCCGTGACATTCTCCCCCACCTGATCGAGCGACGCCCTCGTCGCATTCTCCGAGTGGAACTGGTCGATCTTATCTTTGAATTGCCATAGTGCCTCGGCCAGTTCCCAGCTAGCCTCGCTGTCGGGCAGGCCCTTCCATTGCACTAAGTACTCGTGCCTTGGCCTATAATTTTGTTGTCGAACGACTCGATCGGCCAAGATGCACTGGACTTCTTTATCGTAGGAGGCCCTGACTCCTACTGGTGCTCGTTGAGATTCCCCTCGTGATGGATCGTCTCGGTCTTCATGAAACGGTTTAAGCATGCTTACATGAAAAACCGGATGCACTTTGAGCTTCGAGGGGAGCTCAAGCTTGTAGGCCACCTTGCCTACTCGTTTAAGAACTCTGAAAGGGCCCTCGTAACGGCGCACAAGTCCTTTGTGCAGCCTGCCTTTGGTGCGCAGCACCAAGTGTAGTTTCGCTAGCACTAAGTCCCCGACTTGGTGCTGCATGTCCCGACGCTTACGATCAGCCCACTTCTTCGATCGTTTGGCTGCCTTGTGCAAACAGGCTCGGGCTAGATCGGCTTGCTCCTGCCAAGCCTTGGCAAACTTGTATGCTGCCGGGTTGGGTCCCTTATAAGCGGCTGCAATGGTGCTGGGCGTTTGCGGCTGCTGCCCAGTCACGATCTCAAAGGGACTTTGATTCGTGGCCTCGCTCCGTTGTAAGTTGTATGAAAATTGGGCCACGTCCAGCAGCTTGGGCCAGTCCCGTTGAGTGGCACTGACATAGTGCCTAAGGTAGACCTCAAGTAGTGCATTCACCCTCTCAGTTTGTCCGTCGGTTTGAGGGTGAAGAGCAGTCGAGAAGTTCAAGTCCGATCCTAACAACTTGAACAGCTCAGT
Source organism: Fremontodendron californicum (assembly GCA_030761205.1). Lineage (NCBI taxonomy): Eukaryota > Viridiplantae > Streptophyta > Magnoliopsida > Malvales > Malvaceae > Fremontodendron > Fremontodendron californicum. The sequence continues at coordinate 42,368,160 of JAULJL010000002.1, read as the reverse complement.
CCAAAAACGCCCCGTGAATCGGGCATCCCGATCACTTATGATTGTTTGTGGTACGCCCCAGTACTTGACCACATTTTTAAGGAACAATAGGGCAGCTTCCTCTGCTGGACACGTCTTTGATGCCGGGATAAAGGTTACATACTTAGAGAACCTGTCTACCACGACTATGATGCTCCCGTATCCATCAGCATTGGGTAGTCCGACAATAAAGTCCATGGAGACGCTCTCCCATGGGCGCTCCGGTATTGGTAATGGCTCTAAGAGACCGGCTGGTGACTTAGGCTCGACCTTGTCTTGTTGACAGACAATGCAGGTCTTCACATAAGCCTCGATGTCGTCCCGCATACGAGGCCAGTAGTATCGGTCCTCTACTAAGGCTAGGGTGCGGTGCACACCCGGGTGGCCAGCCCACCTTGAATCATGGCACTCTTGCATGACTTCCTTGCGTAATTTCCCGAATTGCGGCACATAAAGTCGGTTTCCCTTGGTGTAGAGAAGGTCAGCCTCGAGCCAAAACCTTCTTGTCTTCCCTTCCTTGGCGTATTCCATGATGGTCTTCGCTGTCGGATCATGAGGCAGGCCTTCCTTGATGCGCGGCACCAGGGAGCCTTCGGGTCGACTGATGGTGGCAAGCTCCATTTTTCGGCTAAGTGCATCAGCCACCAAGTTAGCCTTTCCAGGCTTATACTCCATTGAAAAGTCGAACTCAGCAAGAAAGTCTTGCCATCGGGCTTGCTTTGGTGACAACTTCTTCTGAGTTTGAAAGTAGCTCGTGGCTACGTTGTCAGTCTTGACCACGAATCTAGACCCCAACAAGTAATGTCGCCAAGTCCGGAGGCAGTGCACCACTGCAGTCATCTCTTTCTCTTGGACCGTGTAGCGGCGCTCGGTCTCATTGAGCTTCCGACTCTCGAATGCAACCGGATGATTGTCTTGCATCAGGACCCCACCTATCGCATAGTCTGATGCATCCGTATGCACTTCATACGGCTTGGTGTAGTCCGGAAGAGTAAGCACGGGCTCTTCCGTGACAGCATGCTTTAACTTGTCAAAGGCTTGCTCGCATCCTCGGTTCCACTCCCACACTCGACCCTTCTTGAGCATGTCCGTCAAGGGTGTGGTGATGCTCGAGTAGCCTTTGATGAAGCGACGGTAGTAGTTGACCAAACCAAGGAATGATCTTAACTCGGTGACCTTGGTTGGCGGCTCCCAATCTAAGATGGCCCGGACCTTGCTCTTGTCCATGCGGATCTTGTTACCTCCGACTATGTGGCCTAGAAAGGGCACTTCTCGTTGCGCGAATGAGCACTTCTCCTTCTTGACATAAAGCTCATTCTCTTGAAGGACTCGGAACACTTCCCGCAAGTGCTCCACATGCTCCTCGAGTGTCCGGCTATAGATGACAATGTCATCAAGGTAAACTACAACAAAGCGGTCTAGGAATGGTTGTAGTACCTTGTTCATAAGGGTGCAAAACGTGGCCGGAGCATTCGTAAGTCCGAAGGGCATGACAAGGAACTCGTATGATCCATAACGAGTGACGCAAGCTGTTTTCGGTTCATCCCCCTCTGCTATGCGCACTTGGTAGTAGCCCGATCTTAAGTCAAGCTTGGTGAACCATCTTGCTCCGCCAAGCTGATCGAACAAGTCGGCAATGAGTGGGATTAGGTACTTGTTCTTGACCGTTAGCTTGTTGAGTGCCCTATAGTCGATGCATAGACGCAAGGACCCATCATGCTTTCGTTGGAACAGAACCGGGGCACCGAACGGGGCCTTTGATGGCCTGATGTACCCAGCATCAATAAGTTCCTTGAGTTGTTTGCGCAACTCCTCGAGTTCTGGTGGTGCCATCCGGTAAGGAGCCTTGGCTGGTGGCAGTGCATTAGGCACCAGCTCGATCTTGTGGTCCACCTCTCGCTTGGGTGGAAGCCTCTTGGGCAGCTCCGCGGGCATAACATCCTTGAAGTCTTGGAGTACTTCAAGCACTTCCAAGGGTGTCTCGGCCTTGGACTTTAAAGGCTGGTCAGATTCTTCGAACTTGAGGGCAGCAAGATAAGTGACTTGGTCCCTCCTTAGACCCTTGGCCAGTTGGATGGCCGATAGCATCTTGGTTCCAGTCCCCGACTCTCGTTTGATCGGCACAACGCATTGGCAACGAGGATCCAAGATGCAAAGGCAGTCAGCAAAAGGCACAATTAGTGCATTGATGTGATCAAGGAAGTCTAGGCCAATTACAAGTTCGTAATCATCGAGAGGAATTACCTCGATAGTGGCCTTCCCCTTCCATTGTCCGAGTTGAAGCTCGACTCCTTGTGCTACTCCAATGGTTGGCACTTCCTTGGAGTTGACAGTCTTGATCCATCCAGCCCCTTTCTCTAACTTGAGCTCGAGCTTCTTGGCTGCTCCCTCGGACATGAATAAGTCGGATGCGCCCGTGTCTACTAACGCGTTCATCCGTTTGCCCGCAACGTTGATGTCCACGAACATCAAACCCCTTTGCTTTCGGCCACGCTTGGCCTGAATCGAACTAAGCATCATTGAGCCAAGCCTTAGAGTTTCCCTTTCCGGTTCATCAGCCTCCTTGGCTATGGCGGACAGCTTGGCTCTCTTGGGGCAGTCCCGCACTCTGTGCGGGCCTTCGCACAAGAAACAGGCTAATGGCTCTCGGTCCTTCTTCTTGTCCCCGTCCTTGGCAGACTTCCATTTCCCGATCATGGGCTTGACATAACCTCCTTTGGGCGGACGATCATTCTCTCCCCCACCTTTGCCCTTGCCCTTGGGCTTGGAGGACTCGGACTTGTCGAACTTCTTGAACTCAACCAAGGACTCGGCAACAGTCATGGCTCGGGTCAGGTCTTGGACGCCCCTTCGTTGTAGCTCTTGCTTGGCCCAAGGCTTGAGTCCGTCCATGAAAGAAAAGAGAGCCTCCCTCTCACTAAGGTCCGAAATTTGAAGCATAAGTTCTGAGAACTCTCGGACATACTCGCGCACATCCCCGTGCTGAGTTAGCCTCCTTAGTTTGGCCCGTGCCTCATCTTCGGCATACTCGGGGTAGAACTGCTGCCTAAACTCCCTTTGGAACTCTTCCCACGTTCCAATGGTAGCCACCCCACGCCTTGCGTCGTCGGACCTGCGACGCCACCACAACAAGGCAATATCAACTAAGTACATAGAGGCGGTGCTTACCTTGGTAGCATCGTCATCGATGCCCGTTGCTCGGAAATATTGCTCTATGCCCCATAAGAAGTTGTCCACATCTTTGGCGGCTCTAGTCCCTCGGAACTCCTTGGGCTTGGGAACCTCCACTCGATGCCTTGGTGCTACCGCAAGCATGCCACCCCCAATGGCTGCCTTGCAAGTCGAGAGCTCCCCCTTGAGCTCTTCCATTTCCTTCCGTAAGGCCTCGACCATGGCCTCTAAGGCATCATTTCGTTGGGCTAGTGAGTCCATGGATTCGTTGAGGGCGGCTTGCATCCCATCCTTGAGCTCTTCTCTCCCCGAGTCTAGCTCATCGATGCGCCCCTCAGCATCCTCGACCCTGTCCAAGACCCCAGCCACGGTCATCTCCACCTTGGCTAGGCGGGTCTCCATAGACGACAACACGTCCCTCGAACTCCCTCGCGATGCTCCCTTTTTGCCCTTGGCAACAGCACGGGTCTCATCCCCTTGCTGGCTCAACACGTCGGACTGAGATGCCATTGATCGACTAGCACACTCGAGCAAACCTTGGCTCTGATACCACTTGTCACGGGCTCAGACTTAAGCCGAGCAAACGTGCGGCCTTAGGCTCGGATTTGTTGCCTCGACAAGCCTAAGTTCAGCCTTGAACAACCGAAAGGGTGCTCGAACTAGAAGGCTTTGAAATGCCTAAGTTGACTGAGTTACTAGAATGCTAGAATGCTAAAGAGATTGAGGAAGAATGCTTTGTATTGCTCTACAAAGTTGTGTGTACAAATGAGGGGTGGGGAGGCCCCTTTTATAGACAAGTTCCCCTTACATCTATGGCTAGAAAATTCGGACTAGAAGCTTCCCTTAGTGTGATCCAGCTAAGGCTGCCTGATCCAGCTAAGGCAGCCTCTAGTGTGATCCAGCTAAGGCTGCCTGATCCAGCTAAGGCAGCCTCTAGTGTGATCCAGCTAAGGCTGCCTCTAGGGCCTTCTAGATGCTTCTGTTGTGGGAACCGCCCCTTGGTGACCCTTGCTGCCTTGCCTCGGACTCGAACCCGCGCCCTTATGCTGGGAATTGCCTAAGTCCGTGGCACTGCTCTCGGGTGGTCTCGGGCGGTCCGTGACACGTGTGGCGCGTGTGGCGCGTGGGTTTCACGCGTCTTCAACCTCCAGAGGCGCGTGCGGCGCGTGGGCGCGTGGGGCGCGTGAGCTTCTCTTCTGGCGGCGCGTGGCGGCGCGTGCGGCGGCTTCTGGCGCTCCGGTTGATTCTGCTGCACTCCTCTCGACGACCTCTTCAACCTGGTATTTTCAAAACACAAATTGGAGCACTTTTGAAAAACGGACAGAATCGAACAAACTCGGTTTTACGTAAAAATTGGCTCTGATACCAATTTGTTGTGCGGAAGCGAATTGATATTACTAAAACCGATTTAAACACACTGAAAAAACACCGATATTTTACGTGGTTCGGCAACTGTGCCTACGTCCACGGGAGGAGGAGCTTGAAGCTTTGTATTAATGGAGTTTAGAGTACAAACATATACAGAATTCAAGGTGCTACACAAGCACTGAACTCACAACTCAACACAATACCGAATTACTCTATAAACACAGAGTATTTGCTTCAACAATTTAGCTCTAACACATACTCAACTCTACTCAACTCTACTCATCTCTACATGGCTATTTATAGCCATAATATCAAGGTGTGAACACTAAGCAAGTGGCAGCCACCATAGCCACCTTCCACCACCTATCTTGGTGTGAACACTTTGCAAGTGGTAGCCACCATAGCCACCATCCATTTGCAAGTGGTAGCTTCCATTATTGGTGGTGCAAGTGGTGCAAGTGGTAGCTCCATTATTGGTGCTAAGCCACCAAATGTGACTTTGAGCCATACCATATTCCAACAATCAGAGCAAAAAAGTTTCACTAAAATAGATTCTTGCATACCTTCAAGACCCAAGTCAATTAACTTGAGATAGCCCCCTGGTTGTAGAAGTTCACCAACAATTCTGTCAGGCTCATTTAAGTCTCTCTCAATCACTTGCACTCGCCGTCCATCCTGAAACAAGTAAGCAAAGCATTGTTACTATTAAAGTGGTGATAAAATTAATCAAATTTCAGTTAGATTTTGGACATATTAGAATACTCTCTTTCCCTTTCCTTTAGTTCTTCTTTAGCACTATGGTTATACTATTAGTAGTATTTATAATTTGCTCATTAAATTTAAGCATATCAAAACATGAAAAAGAAAGATCAAAATTCCAAGGCAAAAAAAGATGTTAAAGAGGGACCTTTCCAAGTGTATAAGCAAGAGCAGAACCAGCAACTCCAGCTCCAACTATGATAATGTCTGTAGTATTCCCATCAACTTCCCCATTTCCTGTTTTCTTTACACAATTTTCCACTGGAAACACCATTGAAGAAGAAGAAGAAGCTTTTGTCTTGTTGATTAATCCTCTTATTAAAGTATTGTACAAGAAAACAAGCCCCAGTAGAGAAGCTATCACTCCTTCAACCATGTACTCGTAAGCCATAATATTAAGAACAAAAAAGGGAAAACAATGAATCAAGACGAAGAGGAAAGAGGGATCGTTGAGGCAACTTTAATGACTTCGTCTCCTTTTATATTCGTCTCCTTTTAAAGTTGCGTAAATTCCTGGAAGTTCTGTTTTCTGTTTTACGCGTGATTTTAGTAGGCGTTGCTGCCAAACTTAGCGCCTCTTAAATACAGTTTGGCAATGGCAGGTGCCAATAAAATATTTTTAACCTCTTAATGACTATGTATAAGGGAAGAATAATAATTAGTCTTAATATGATCTTAATGCAAATTATTAAAATAATAAACTATTTGGGCCATGGATTACCAATCCTAATACAGTTTATAATTCTGGTAAAGGATCATAGTTTTGTCTATTCTATGTTATTCAAGAGTGAGTATAAGATACGGGTATGTATCCGATATGAGAATATTTTATTTTTTTTATATTTTTTCATATATTTAGAGATCATACTTTCATATTCATATTCAAATGTGCTGAATACGAGTATAAAAAAAAATCCAAATAACGTAGGTTATATTCTTACGAATTGAGACCCTAGATCTTTTGAAATTGGTTTATTGATGAAGTGGAGTTGATCAAACTTTTGGGTAAAATATTTTTACTGAAAAAAAGAAAAAATTGGGGTCAAAATTTACTTCCACAAAGAGTAAGCAAAAAAAAGAAATTATATGAGCTTGAGTTGTTTGTTTGGTTTCCCTTAACATTTTCTTATTCTTATTGAAGAAAGATTCAAATCTTAATTAAAGTGGGTCTAATATAATACAAAATTATAATCATCTTTTATATAATCAAAGCAAAAAATTTGAAAACATAACAAATTATATTGTTTAAACCGGCTAGTCAAATTACCTAATTGGAGTGGCTCTCCGAGTAAGACTGGGTTAATTGGTCAAGGATAGTTTGGTGGGATTTGGGAACATGATAGTGAAATATATATATATATATATATAATGCAATCCAAGTAAGTTTGGAAGTAATTTCCTGGTTTTTTCAAAAACCATGGAAGCCAAATTTGGGGTGAAATAATTTCAAACAAAATAAAATCCAACATTATTATTATTGAAACAAAAAGTAGAATAAGTAGTCCGACCATGTCCACGAGTGTTTGAATGAGCTCGGCCTAGTCCTAGGATGAAATTTTGGTACTTTCTTAATGGCTAACATTGCTACTAAGTTTAGTACATATAGCATTCCATTTTTTTTTTCTTTTTTTTTTGAAACCATTTTTTTTCTTTTTAAATATATAGCATTCCATCTTTTGATATATTGATATTTTTTTTAACTTATAATGAAAATATACAGGAATATAATTATTTATTTTTTAGCTTGAAGCAATTTAATTTTTTAAGAAAATCTATTTTTTTTTAAAATTAATTCTTCTAATTATTTTTTTGATATATCTTAATATAATTTACTTAAAGTAATATTAAAAATGATTTATTATATACTTTTAACATTATGCATTTTTTAAAAATATTTTAATTTTTCACAACACTTTTTCATAGTAATATCAAAAATTCAAAAATCTCAAATCACAATTTTTCATAATAATTTCTCAAAATACTTTTAAAATACTTTTTTTTTTTTTCAAATCGAATTTTGTTTTCAATTATAACAGCAATACCAAACCTAAGACCCCTTCATTAATTTTTAATATATACATAATATATTTTCAATTTCAAGAAAAAAAGAAACAAATTAAGTTAACTTATAGAATAAGAAAATAATTCTACTACTAGATTGCTGATCAAAAACCTTGAAGGACAGGATGGAGTATGGAAGATTTGGGGTTTTACTTCTAACTAGAAAGTGCTTATGGGCCGGGTCGGGTTTGGGTCGGGTCAGGTCGAGGTAAGGTATCAATATCACATATGTTTGCCCAAGCTCGGCCCGACACGAAATATGAGCCTCAAATTTTGTCCAATCCCGTCCATATTTGTAAATAGGTAGTCCAAACCCGTTTCAGTCCGTCCATATTATTTTTTTCTAAAAAAATTAAAATAAATATTTTTTTATTATTCAATTTTAATAATTTTATCTCTTTTTTTCTTTTATTAAATTCTAAAATATGGATAACTTAGCATATTTTTAAATGTTTACACTATAATATTTTATATTTTTATACCATATAAATTACATAACATATATAATATAAAATTATTATATTATGTAAATGAGAAATGGGTCGGGCCGGGCTCGGGCCTTGATTGTTGGAGTCAAAACCCGCTCTATTTTCTAAACGGGTCTCATTTTTTTGCCCAAGCCCATATTTCAGGCCTAATATTTTTGTCCAAATCCTCCTAAATATGAGCGGGCCTTCGGATTTGGACAGGTAGCCCGACCCTTAAGCAGGTCTACTTCTAACGAGGTACGCCTATAGAAACGTGCCATTTAATACATTTCCTTTGATGAACTCCCCATTTTGCCACTCCATCATATCTTAGCTTGACCTTTCTCTGTTTAAATTTATTCAGTTCATTACTCGTTCGATCTGATGGACCGAATCAATTCTTCAAGTCGATATAAAAGAATATACTATTAAGATTTTTTCAAAAAAAAAAAAAACCCAAACAAAATATAAAAATATCATTGACTAGACAAAGAATGTCAGCATATATTTTTTCTATTAGTTAATTTTTAGAAAAAAAATCAATTATTTATTACATATTACATGTAATAATTAAATGATAAATATTTATTTCAGCAATTCATTAAAAATTCTTGTAATAAATAATTGATTTTTTTTTTTTAAAATCTGATTATATGACATGATTTGAATGAAAATGATATATGCTGATATGAAATAATCGTTTCATACAATTTTTTTCATTGACCATATTAAAATACAAAAGTATAATTTTTCTATTTAATAAAGAAATAAATGCAGGAAGAAATCAGTTAACAGATGGGCAATTAATAATACATAATATGATTATGGTTGTGGTTGTGGGCAGAAGTTCGATCATTTAATACAAGTACAAGTAGGCTGTTTTTCATTCTATGCATTTAGGCGGCATGCAATTAATAACAATTAATAATACATTATATTATTAGATTTATGAACCCCACTTAGATTCATAAAATAATTATTCTATAAATGAATGTTGAAAATTTTGGGCTCTACAGATAAGATTGACAAGTATCTTATTAAAATGTATTTATAAAAATTATTTATATTTATATATTATTAGTGTATAAATGTTATATATTATTAGTGCATCACAAATTATCATTTTATTAATTAGCAAAATTAAAAATTAAAATATCCTTAAAATTAAATATAAAAATATTAAATTAAATATTTAAAATTTAAGAATATTTATTTTTGAGGATTTTAAAATTTGTTGATAAATTATATGTCAATTTATGGTGCACCGATAATGTATAGCATCTATACACTTATAATTATAAAAACTAATAAATTAATTACACATATAAACTTTTTACCTCTACTCGTAGAATTTTAAATTTTCAATATACTGTAGAGAATAATAATCCTGCATTGGTTTAGGTTTTTTTTGTGTCCATTTTGGTACGATTATTTTATGTATATTTGTAATTGACCCTTAAACATTGACTCTATAGTAATATATATAGAAATTAAGTTATAATTAAGAAAACTAATAAATAATTACCAAATGAATGAGTCAAGCTAGCACTCTATGAATGCTGCCGGTCCCTTATTTAAGTTTTGAAAGAACAATATTTTATCAATTAAAATTATTAAGGACCCAATTAGGACTTTTCACAACACATAATTTTGTAGATATCTCTCAAAGCAAGAAAAAGAAAAATTGTATATTGGATTTCTAATTTTCTATATAATGGATAGCTGCCCTTGTAATGATTTGAAGAAGGATCGCAGCAAATTTGATATCTAGGTTATTCGGATTTTTTATTTTCTTAAGTATTTTTGTCCGATACTTATATCCAACTCATATTCAGACATGAGTATAGAGATATATGTACATCTAAATATATAAAAAAAATTAAGCATATTTGTATTGGACACATACACGCATGCGACAATCATCTCCGAATCTAACAATCATCTCCGAATCTGGGTAACATAGATGAGATCATAAGAAGTTGCTGTCTAATAATATATATATATATATATATATGAAAATTTTCTTATGAACTTAGAATTGTTCAAAACAAATTAATGTTGCTAATTAATCCATAAAATTTCTTCTCAACTTGTTCCAATGTTTGCTGTGAACCAATTCTTTGTATCGTTATTCTAAAGGGGGAGGAGCCCTGTAGTATGCTGGCACAGTTAGAGGGAAAAACATTTGTCTGACTCCTTCAGACTTTATAATGGAGAAAACGATGCCTGATGCAACCTGAAACAACAACAACAACAACAAACATAGAAAAGGTAACAAACAAATCAGATTTCAGATCGATTTTATCCTTGGATTGTTCTGAAGTTGCAGTGAACATGTACAATTGGTAAAGGAAATACAAACCCAAATCAATTTAGCCCCAGTCCACATGCGTTTGGGAGAAGGAAATGGAAGTAACAATCGGCCAACACCATATATTGCCATGGCAAAGAAATGAAATGCTAAGCTTAATGGACAAGGGTTTAGACCAGAGATCAAAGCTAATAGTCCATCTGAAAAGACGCCTCCAAGACTCAAATAGCCGAAACATGCCCGTTTCATTTCCTCCATTACTGGATCAGAGGAGGAGCTCAAAACCTTGTGTAGGGCGTTAGCCAATGTATTTATTGTAGATGCCATTGGCTGCAGACAAGACCAAAACCAAACCATATCTACTTAGTGCAAAATTATACAGTTACTGATACAGTGATACTACTAAGCGAAGTAGCACCTCATTCTTTAGTATATCTATATATGTAGCTTACCTTCCTCAGGGTATAAAAAGATTCAAGATACTTGCAAACGGCCGATGCATCATATAGATTGTGCAAGGATCTAAGAAGATCCCTTAGTACAACAACATCAGATAGTGCAACAGTCATTCCCCCTCCAGTTAGAGGATGTCGCATATTGAATGCATCACCCATCAAAAGTGCACCAGGAGTCGGGTTTGGAGCTGCAGCCATGGTTCTAGTCTGCATGGTTCTTATGTTATTCCTTTTCTCTATTGCAGATATAAAGGCTGTGTACAATTCTGGAGGAACCTGAAATGTGTGAGTAAATAAGTGTCGATGTTAGAATATTCAGGAGAGGCAAATTGAAAGGGAATCAGTAGAACAGGTTTGCGAAAAAAGCTAGTATCTTGAATCCCTCAGATTGTCAAAATCATAATAATTAATAAATGTAAACACAACAGAATTGATAAAAGAAAGATACAAGCTATGTTACCGGACTCGAGTGTGAGTGTCGGATACGGGTATGTGTTCGACACGAGTATGTTTAATTTTTTTTAAGTTTTCCCATATATTTGGAGGATTATACCCCCATACCTATGTCCGAATATGTGTCGGACACGGATACTTTAGCAAAAATGAAGAGTCCGTGTAACAGAGGATACAAGTACCTTGGGAGCCACCAGAGTTTTCAAGTAATGGGCCATTTTACCGTCGGAAACAGAAGGTAAATTTTGGCTAGGTACATCAACTATGCAACGAAGTTCAGTGCTGCTGATGGGAAAAAACAAGATAGGTGAAGGATCTGCTATTATAATAGCTCCAAAATCTGCATGCGGAAGTTTACAGTTCTTCAGAATCAAACCAACAAAATAAGAAGGGACATCAACCTGCAGAAATAATCAAGATCTTCATATTTTCTCAAAGCATAAAAATTTAGAAGATGTAGAAAGGAAATATATACTTGCAAGTTGGAAGACCCAAAAGCCTATTAACTTAGGCTCCATTTGGGAGCGAGACAAGTCATGGGTCCAGTGCCGTTTCTAAGCAATTCATGTAAATTAAAATCTCTTTTAACCTGATATTTATCTTATAGAAGCTTGATTGATTTTAGTAAAACTTTGACCTTTGACAAGATTTCCTAAAGTATTTTCACCTTAGGGTAGCAGAGAGAGCGTCTCAAATTTGAGAAACCACCATCGCATACAATGGTAAGAGGAGCATATGCTGTCAGCTCTTGACCATTCTTATTTTTGTAGTGCACTCCTTTGACAGTTCCATTTTCTTCAAGCACAGATGTTACTGTCCCTTGTTCTAGACTTACACTGCATAATCAAAGGGTAAGAACATGAATTTGGAGCTTGTAGAAAAAGGCGTAATTAAATATGTACTACAACATTTTATAAACCACAAGAAATTTTGGCAAATTTTAGATAAAAGCAATGGAAACAGATACAAGTCATTTAATCCATTAAAATAAATATGCCGGACTCTTCATTTCTCCTAAAGTATCTATATCCAGCACTTGTATCCAATATATATTCAGATATGTATATAGGGTATAATCTTCTAAATATATGAATAAATTTAAAAATATTTGAATATATTCGTGTTTGACACGTATCCATATACAACATTCAAGTGGGTAACATAGATTAAGACTAAGGAGATAAGTACTTGTGAAGAGATGCAGCTTTCTCCCGCAACCTTTGTACAAAACGACCATTATGAAAGTTTCTTCCAGCCACATGGGACTGAAACTTTTCCAGAGGAAAAGCTATCTTGACATTCTTTCCATCTTTGTACAGGACAGAACCCAAAATTGGCTGAGCATCAATCTCATTTAAACAATCTGCAGTGCCAAAATCAATGTGAAAAATTTGGCAGGAAAAAGAGAGAGAGGGAGAAGAACAAGAAAAGAGTTCCGATGTTTACCCTCAAGGCCTAACTCAATTAACTTGAGGTAGCCTCCTGGTAGTAAAACTTCACCAGCAATTCTGTCAGGCTCATTTAAGTCTCTCTCGATCACACGCACTCGACGTCCGTCCTGTAACATGTTAGCAGAGATTATCGAAGAATGTTAGTAGTACAAATTTCAAGGATTTTTATGGAAACTCGAGGCAGAAAACTAAGATGACGAAACTATATATATGCTGGAAAAGAGAGAAATACTCAGACCTTTCCAAGAGTATAGGCAAGAGCAGCACCGGCAACTCCGGCGCCGACTATGATAATGTCTGTAGTCCCAGCTGCAACCTCGCGGCCATTTCCAGTTTTCTTTACACAGTTTCCCTTTGGAAAGTCCATAGAAGCTGTTCTTGTCTTGTTGCGTCCACTTACTAAAGAATTATAATAATACAAGAAAAGAAACCCCAGAAGAGAAGCTATTATCACTCCTCCAACTATATACTGGTAAGCCATTAATATAAGAACAATACAGAACAAATATGGAATGAATGATCAAGAAGAACAACACGAGAAAGGGGGTGGTGAGGCTACCTTTTTTATACTGATCTCCTCTCCCTTTAAAAGGCTGTAGTGTAAGGGTGTAGTTTATAATTCTTTTTTCGTAAAGGGCTGCTGATAGCTAGAGCTATTATTTAAGTTGACTGCCAAGTTGCAATAATTACAGTTGCAACCTGACAACTTCATCCAGGTTCCATACTTCCATTGAACTCTCTCTCTATGATGGCCAAAAAGTAATAATAATAATAATAAAAAACTCTCTATTCTCTATAGCATTAATTTGTTATGGGTTAACATCATTTAATTTGGGGAATTTTTTTTAATATGATACTTCTATTTTTAAAATTAAAATGTGTAATATGATATATATATATATATATATATATATATCAATCTAATACTTGAAACTAACACCTTAAGGGAAAACAATAACATAAATGTTCACTAATCACGTAATGATATGTTGATTTATTAATACTTTTCCGGTTTCAATTTTGTTCTTTGTTTAATGCAGTTTCTTATATATTGTTTATAAATTTTGCTAATAAATTAATACTTTAAGTACATTTTTTAAAATTAATGCATAAAAAATAATAATAAAATAATAATATTATTATTATAAATAATATATTAATTAACCTTAAATAATACTTAGCAAAACCTTTGTCTATATGGTTTTTTTAGCAAAATACTCTATTAATGATAATTTTGAGAAGGATTACAGTATCTATGTTGGATAATGTCAAGTTCACATTATTTTACTTTGTATATGTTTGAAATATTTTAAACTCAACTATACATCCAACAATAATTTTCCTTTATAAAAAACATTATTTCTTCTTTTTATTTATTTTTTATTTGGATTAGTTGAGGATAGGACTAGGGATGGCAAAATTCGATTCGACCGATGGATTTTGCATCGATCCGCTCCAAATGTAGAGGTTTTTTTTGGAACGGGGTGGAGCGGAGCGGTTTTGGTAAATGCTTGCTCCACTCCGCCCCGACTTTTGAAATTACTATTTTATCCTTTAAAATATTTTATATTTTTTCTTATATTTTTAATATATATTAGATATATATATTAAAATCATATATATACTAATATTTTTATATCTATATTTTTAGTATATATGTATTATATATATTATATTAAAGATTTTTATATACTAAAATTATGTTCATGAATAAACTATAATATAATTTTTTACAATATTAAGTTAAAAATAATTAATATAAATTGAGGTGTAGCGGAGTGAAACACCTTGGAGCGGTTATGGATGTAACCGACATCCATGGATGTGGATGTTCCAAACATCCATGCAAGAGTGGGGCGGATGTAGATAAGGCAATATCCGCCCTCGCCCCGCTCTATTGCCATCCATAGATACGACAGCGGGATACGGTTATTGTCTCAAATTTCCAAGATTTAATTTACCAAAACACCCTTGTGATGCAAACTGTATTACAATCATGTCCGTAACGGCTACTTACACATAACAGAACCTCCAAGAAATTTAAAACAAACGGCTCCAGATTTCGGCTTCCAAGAATCGAACCAAAAAAAAAAAAAACACTACTGCCACACCCTTTGGCTCTTTACCGGCTAGTTTCCTTTACCAGGCTTCTCTCCTTCCACTCTCAGATCTACGACGACGACAAAAATGGACGAAATTCAGATCAACGTCGCCGGCGAAGAAGTTATCGCGGACGACTTCTACGAGAAGATTGAGGCTCCTAAGTTCGTGGACCTCACTGCAACCGATCGCTGCCGCACTGAGAGTGATGACCGTTACTGGTTCTGCCTCCGTGTCGGTGAGTTTCCCTTTTCTTCTTTTGACTTTTCTACTTCAATTTTATGTTTAACTGAAACTGTAATTAATTTGTAGATAAAATAAGCTTAAAATTTGTATTTCGGGTTCCTTAATTTTGGTAAATCAAACAAATGTTCGTTGAGTTATGTCCCAACGTTTTGGTTGTTCTTGTTTCTTAGGATGTGATGAAAAGAACGAAGAAGAAATGGACTCAGAAGCAATTTATAAAAATTTTGTTCTTCGGGTTGGTTATAAAATTTTCCCTTTCTTTTTCCTTCCGATTTTCTCTCATTTTTTATAAGTGATTGATCAACTTAAACAACTGAATCTTTCAGGTTATGGCAGCTAGGAGTCCAAGTGTTCGGCTTCGAAAAGCTCTTTACCCAAAAGATTCAAGGTATATATATGTAATATGAAAATGTTCTTGTTTCTTTTCTTATTTTTACATGGCAGATTGCATTGACATTACAAATTTGTTTTTAATTGTCATATTAGTTCAAATTTGCAATGCCCGCGAACGGTTCCTGCTAAATCTTCAAAGTCTAGAGTGTCAAAATTGGCTATGATTTCATCCATTTCTCAAAAGATGGGTGAAGCCAAAGTGGAGGCCGAAAAGCAACTATCTACTAAGGCCTTGACTACTCCAAGGAACAGAAAAGGCCTCTCGAATCTGAAACCCACTACAATTGAGGTACCAAAGAATAGAGTTGTGGCTAAGGCTCTGGTATTCCAATCTCCAAAGAAGGCAGTGAAGTTGAAGAAGTCTGTAGAATTGAGTGTTGAGAAAAACTTAGAGTAGATAACTCTAATTTTACCATTCAAAGAAGAAAGTTTAGATTTTAGGAAAACTCACAAATGCTCACACTTCACTCTAGACTACACTCTTTAGAGAAGAACTCCTTAGGAAAACTTAGAACTTTTATTGCTTATTGAAACTTACTACTTGATGATTTACAAATGAAAGGGAAGGGGTATTTATACAATACCAAGACAAACACAAGCCACACAAATATAAAATCTAAATAAATTACAACCACCCATTGTTGTTTAATAACAACCACACATTTAAATCACACAACTACAACCACACATTAAACCACACAATTGCAACCACACATTGTTAGGCTTTTATTTTTTTCTTGGGCTGGTATTGGACAATTTAACACTCCCCCTCAATACCAGCTCTTCCTCTTTGCACCATGTTGAGTTGACGACGAAACATTTCAAATTTGTTGATACTCAAACCTTTTGTGAATAAATCTGCCATTTGATCATCTGTCTTGATCTGCTTCATCTCAATCTCTTCTTGTAGAACCTTTTCTTTGATAAAGTGATAATGCATTTGGTTCTTGCGTGAAAGACTGGATTTTCTGTCAAACGAATTGCTGACTGGTTGTCGCAATACAACGAAACTGCATAATCTACTGGTTGATGTAGATCACTCATTAGTTGTATCAGCCACGTACACTCTTGAGCTGCCATTGCTGCTGCTCGATACTCAGCTTCGGTAGTTGACAATGATACCGTTGGTTGTCTCTTACTGCACCAAGAAATTGTTCCAGAACCAAGTTTAAACATGTACCCAGTTGTTGATCTCCTGGTGTCATGATCTCCTGCATAGTCAGCATCACAATAACCAACTAACTTACAGTCTTCACCTTTCTTGTACAAAAGACCATAATCTATTGTACTTTTCACATATCTCAGTATTCGTCGAACTGCTTCTAAATGAGGCTTCTTTGGATTTTGCATATACCGACTCATCACACCAACTGTATAAGAAATGTCAGGTCGAGTCAAGGTTAAGTAGATCAGGCTACCTACCAATTGTCGATACATAGTTGCATCTTCCAAGTCTTTGCCTTTAAGTGCACACATCTTGCCATTTGGTTCCATCGGTGTTGAAATTGGCTTGCTCTCGAGCATTCCAAACCTTTTTAGCAAATCTTTAGAATATTTTTGTTGACAGAGAAATATTCCTTCTTGTATGTGATCAACCTCTAGACCAAGAAAGTGCTTGAGTTGTCCAAGTTCTTTCATTTGGAAACGAACTGATAAATTCTCCTTGGTTTGAAGAATTTCTGCCTCATAATCACCAGTTATGATTAAATCATCCACATATATCAATACGATAGCTAGCTTTCCTCCATTAGCTTTGACAAACAAGCTGGAATCTGCAGGTGTCACTGAATAACCACTATGAGTTAAAAATTCAGCAATCTTACCATACCATGCTCTAGGTGCTTGTTTCAATCCGTAAAGTGCCTTTCGCAGCTTACACACATGCTCAGGATGATTTTGGTTTTGAAATCCCAATGGTTGAATCATGTAGATTTCCCGATCTAGCTCTCCATGAAGGAATGCATTCTTCACATCCATCTGCCACAAGTTCCAGTCTTTGTTGGCTGCAAGGGCAAGTAGGACTCGTACGGTTGTAAGTCTTGTCACCGGACTAAACGTTTCATCATAGTCTAGCTCATACTTCTGAGAGAAACCACGAGCCACCAACCGTGCCTTGTACCTTTCAATCGACCCATCTGGACGATGTTTTATCTTGTAAACCCACTTGCAGGATATGGGTTTCACATCTCTTGGTTTTGGCACTAGATCCCAAGTCTGATTCTGCTCAAGCGCAGTGATCTCTTCTTTCATAGCCATAATCCACTCAGAACTCTGTGATGCTTCTTCAAACGTCTCAGGTTCTGTTGCAATTGGTTCTTCCACTATGGCTGCATTAGCATATTTGGGATTTGGCTTCCGTGCTCTTGTTGTCCTTCGGATTTGTGATTGTGGAGATGGTTCTTCCACTTCACTCGATCTAACATCTGGTTGATACACACCAGTTTGCCAAGGACTCTAGGCTAACACTTGCTCGTCATCGTCATCATCACATAGGTCTTCTACTTCATCTGAAGTTGATTGAAGTTGGACAATATACTCTCCCATTTTCTGTTGTAGCATGTCTTCAAATTCTTTTGAATCTGACAACACCTCCTTTTCTGAGGACCACCAAGAAGATGCTTCATCGAATACCACATTGCGTGAATTGTAACATCTTCCACTCGTACGATCACAACATTTCCACCCTTTTCTTTGGTTGTCGTATCCCACAAAGATACACCTAGTTGTTTTCTTATCAAACTTGCTACGTAAATGATCAGGAACAAATACATAACATACACAACCAAATACTCGAAAGTAGCTGACTGAAGGTTTCATTTTCCACAATTTCTCAAAGGGTGAAACAAACTCTAACCTTGGTTGAGGAAGTTTGTTGATCACATGGGCTGCGGTTCTCATAACTTCGGCCCAAAATCTTCCGGGTACATTCTTTGCATGCAGTATACTCCGACAAATTTCTGCAAGATGCCGATTCTTTCTCTCTGCTACACCATTCTGTTGTGGTGTATTGACACAAGTATACTGATGACGTATGTTGCATTCTCGTAGGTATTGAGAGAATTCGCCTGAGCTATATTCTCCTCCATTGTCTGTGCGCAAGCAACATATCTTCTTTCCCACTTCTCCTTCAACTATCTCTTTGAACTCTTTAAACTTTGAGAAAGTGTCAGACTTTTCTTTCATAAAGAAAACCCACACATACCTGGAGAAATCATCAATAAACGTCACCATGTACCGCATTCCACTAATTGATGGTTGCTTAACGGGCCCAAATACATCAGAGTGAACTAACTCTAATGGTTCTTTTGCTTTAAACTTTGACTCCTCGTATGGCAATTGGTGTGCTTTACCATATTGGCATCTTGTACAAACTGTGTCTGTTCTTTTGTCAAGCTAAGGAAGTCCCTTAAGCATCGACTTCTTCATCATCATACTTAGCTTGGAATAACTAACATGACCTAACCGCATGTGCCATAAATCTGCTGTATCGCTCCTTCTTGTCTTGTCTACATATGCTGACTCTGCTGACATCACGTGGCTTGTGTTTGTCTTGGTATTGTAGACAAGACAAGAAGGAGCGATACAGCAGATTTATGGCACATGCGGTTAGGTCATGTTAGTTATTCCAAGCTAAGTATGATGATGAAGAAGTCGATGCTTAAGGGACTTCCTTAGCTTGACATAAGAACAGACACAGTTTGTACAGGATGCCAATATGGTAAAGCACACCAATTGCCATACGAGGAGTCAAAGTTTAAAGCAAAAGAACCATTAGAGTTAGTTCACTCTGATGTATTTGGGCCCGTTAAGCAACCATCAATTAGTGGAATGCGGTACATGGTGACGTTTATTGATGATTTCTCCAGGTATGTGTGGGTTTTCTTTATGAAAGAAAAGTCTGACACTTTCTCAAAGTTTAAAGAGTTCAAAGAGATAGTTGAAGGAGAAGTGGGAAAGAAGATATGTTGCTTGCGCACAGACAATGGAGGAGAATATAGCTCAGGCGAATTCTCTCAATACCTACGAGAATGCAACATACGTCATCAGTATACTTGTGTCAATACACCACAACAGAATGGTGTAGCAGAGAGAAAGAATCGGCATCTTGCAGAAATTTGTCGGAGTATACTGCATGCAAAGAATGTACCCGGAAGATTTTGGGCCGAAGCTATGAGAACCGCAGCCCATGTGATCAACAAACTTCCTCAACCAAGGTTAGAGTTTGTTTCACCCTTTGAGAAATTGTGGAAAATGAAACCTTCAGTCAGCTACTTTCGAGTATTTGGTTGTGTATGTTATGTATTTGTTCCTGATCATTTACGTAGCAAGTTTGATAAGAAAACAACTAGGTGTATCTTTGTGGGATACGACAACCAAAGAAAATGGTGGAAATGTTGTGATCCTACGAGTGGAAGATGTTACAATTCACGCAATGTGGTATTCGATGAAGCATCTTCTTGGTGGTCCTCAGAAAAGGAGGTGTTGTCAGATTCAAAAGAATTTGAAGACATGCTACAACAGAAAATGGGAGAGTATATTGTCCAACTTCAATCAACTTCAGATGAAGTAGAAGACCTATGTGATGATGACGATGACGAGCAACTAGGTGTATCTTTGTGGGATACGACAACCAAAGAAAATGGTGGAAATGTTGTGATCCTACGAGTGGAAGATGTTACAATTCACGCAATGTGGTATTCGATGAAGCATCTTCTTGGTGGTCCTCAGAAAAGGAGGTGTTGTCAGATTCAAAAGAATTTGAAGACATGCTACAACAGAAAATGGGAGAGTATATTGTCCAACTTCAATCAACTTCAGATGAAGTAGAAGACCTATGTGATGATGACGATGACGAGCAAGTGTTAGCCCAGAGTCCTTGGCAAACTGGTGTGTATCAACCAGATGTTAGATCGAGTGAAGTGGAAGAACCATCTCCACAATCACAAATCCGAAGGACAACAAGAGCACGGAAGCCAAATCCCAAATATGCTAATGCAGCCATAGTGGAAGAACCAATTGCAACAGAACCTGAGACGTTTGAAGAAGCATCACAGAGTTCTGAGTGGATTATGGCTATGAAAGAAGAGATCACTGCGCTTGAGCAGAATCAGACTTGGGATCTAGTGCCAAAACCAAGAGATGTGAAACCCATATCCTGCAAGTGGGTTTACAAGATAAAACATCGTCCAGATGGGTCGATTGAAAGGTACAAGGCACGGTTGGTGGCTCGTGGTTTCTCTCAGAAGTATGAGCTAGACTATGATGAAACGTTTAGTCCGGTGGCAAGACTTACAACCGTACGAGTCCTACTTGCCCTTGCAGCCAACAAAGACTGGAACTTGTGGCAGATGGATGTGAAGAATGCATTCCTTCATGGAGAGCTAGATCGGGAAATCTACATGATTCAACCATTGGGATTTCAAAACCAAAATCATCCTGAGCATGTGTGTAAGCTGCGAAAGGCACTTTACGGATTGAAACAAGCACCTAGAGCATGGTATGGTAAGATTGCTGAATTTTTAACTCATAGTGGTTATTCAGTGACACCTGCAGATTCCAGCTTGTTTGTCAAAGCTAATGGAGGAAAGCTAGCTATCGTATTGATATATGTGGATGATTTAATCATAACTGGTGATTATGAGGCAGAAATTCTTCAAACCAAGGAGAATTTATCAGTTCGTTTCCAAATGAAAGAACTTGGACAACTCAAGCACTTTCTTGGTCTAGAGGTTGATCACATACAAGAAGGAATATTTCTCTGTCAACAAAAATATTCTAAAGATTTGCTAAAAAGGTTTGGAATGCTCGAGAGCAAGCCAATTTCAACACCGATGGAACCAAATGGCAAGATGTGTGCACTTAAAGGCAAAGACTTGGAAGATGCAACTATGTATCGACAATTGGTAGGTAGCCTGATCTACTTAACCTTGACTCGACCTGACATTTCTTATACAGTTGGTGTGATGAGTCGGTATATGCAAAATCCGAGGAAGCCTCATTTAGAAGCAGTTCGACGAATACTGAGATATGTGAAAAGTACAATAGATTATGGTCTTTTGTACAAGAAAGGTGAAGACTGTAAGTTAGTTGGTTATTGTGATGCTGACTATGCAGGAGATCATGACACCAGGAGATCAACAACTGGGTACATGTTTAAACTTGGTTCTGGAACAATTTCTTGGTGCAGTAAGAGACAACCAACGGTATCATTGTCAACTACCGAAGCTGAGTATCGAGCAGCAGCAATGGCAGCTCAAGAGTGTACGTGGCTGATACAACTAATGAGTGATCTACATCAACCAGTAGATTATGCAGTTTCGTTGTATTGCGACAACCAGTCAGCAATTCGTTTGGCAGAAAATCCAGTCTTTCACGCAAGAACCAAACATATAGAAGTGCATTATCACTTTATCAGAGAAAAGGTTCTACAAGAAGAGATTGAGATGAAGCAGATCAAGACAGATGATCAAATGGCAGATTTATTCACAAAAGGTTTGAGTATCAACAAATTTGAAATGTTTCGTCGTCAACTCAACATGGTGCAAAGAGGAAGAGCTGGTATTGAGGGGGAGTGTTAAATTGTCCAATACCAGCCCAAGAAAAAAATAAAAGCCTAACAATGTGTGGTTGCAATTGTGTGGTTTAATGTGTGGTTGTAGTTGTGTGATTTAAATGTGTGGTTGTTATTAAACAACAATGGGTGGTTGTAATTTATTTAGATTTTATATTTGTGTGGCTTGTGTTTGTCTTGGTATTGTATAAATACCCCCTCCCTTTCATTTGTAAATCATTAAGTAGTAAGCTTCAATAAGCAATAAAAGTTCTAAGTTTTCCTAAGGAGTTCTTCTCTAAAGAGTGTAGTCTAGAGTGAAGTGTGAGCATTTGTGAGTTTTCCTAAAATTTAAACTTTCTTCTTTGAGTGGTAAAATTAGAGTTATCTACTCTAAGTTTTTCTCAACATTGAGTAGTTCATTAAGAAAGATATGTGCAAGGATGAAGAAGCTTGAGATCACTGATGTAAATAAGAAGAAGAATACATTGGGGTTTAATAAACCTTTAGATGCTTCAAGGAAACAGTTAAGAAGGAGAGAGGTTAAAAGCCGGGTATATGATTCTTTGCATTCTCAGAATCAGAAGAAGCAGGAAGCTAAATCTTTAAAATGTATGGGCCCTATGTGTTCTAAACCCAATGATAAGGACTCAACTGAGATACAGATTGAGGCAGAATTAAAGGATGGTTCTTTGGAAGTTTGCTCTACATCAGGTACTTCTAAGAACCTTTCAGAGAGCTTGGAGCAAGCAATAGATGAGAAAGTCAAAATTTCATCTCCCTCAAGGAGTAGCATGGCCTCCATTTCAAACTCTGAAGGGATGAATTCTGGATACGATGATGTTCCCAAATCCCAAGTTGGAGGGCCAAATGGAATCAATGAAAGGAGCAGCCATGAAGAGAACATTGAACCATGTTCTAAGGACATGGAAATTCTTAAAGCTACGGAGAGTGATGACAAAGAAAATGCTTTGGCATCTCACTTTAAAGTTAGTGAAAGCAAAGTCACGAAAATTGACGATAAGGAAAATGCATCAGCTTCTGATGAAAACAGGTAAATAATTCATGACATATCTTTATACTTTTGTTATTTGTTCACTTAATTATTGGCATTCGCCATTGGATTTGTATGATAATTAATTGCAGAAAATTGAATTCTACCACGGGCAAGTTGGTGAAAAGTGATGTTCTTGGGAAGCATGAGGCTGCTAAAAGCATTCAAAAGGTAGCTTGTTTATAAGAATGTCATTTTCTTTGTTTAATATTTGTTTCTTGATCGTTTTCCACCATGTCATTTGCTGATATCTGTTCATGATGATGCAGGTTACTAAAGTAATGAGTAAGACATTGAAAGAAAATTCCACATCTGCAGTCAATAGTGCTCAAGGGATGAAGTACAGAAAACCTAAGCTCACAAATCCCAAGCCTTTTCGGCTTAGAACTGATGTATGCAAATTGTTTGTTGAGCAGATAATATTAAAAAGAAAAAGGCAGAAAATCTTTCCATGTTATCTGATTATCCTACCGGCTGTTTAGGAAAGAGGAATTTTAAAGGAAGCAAACTCAGAGAAGAAGCATCTTCAAGCACCATTGAAAGAAACAACCACCTTTCCAGGATCCCAAGGTGGAATCTCTTGGAGAAAACATCAGAATGTACAAGTGAGTGCTTTGAGTTTAGACATCTTTTTCTAATACCATGGAATAAAATCATAAATAAAGCCCTGCACTAATGTGTTTTCCCTGAGTATACAGAGAAATGAAAAGTGCCTTGGACAAACAGAAACTGTTAATTGTGCACATGAAGGCAGTGACAATGAATCAGATACAAGAACACTAAAGGATAAACCAGTAAGTTAATTTTCTAAGAACTGAAAGAAAAAAGAGAGTGAAGTCCTGTCTATTGCTTTCCATGGCTGTTTATAGATCATATAGGAAATTTGCTGAAATTATCTACTATGCTTTGTAGCAAACTATCAAAATCTCTAGTTCGAGGATTTCAAAAGGAACTATAGAAAGAAAGCTTTCTACCTCTCCAAAGAAACGTATGCATCAGAAAACGAAATTTCCATCACTGCTGGAAAAAGGCCAAGACAAGGCAGTTAAAAAATCTGAGGGCAGATTGGAAAAGACCAAATTACCATCCATCAAACAACTAGTGAGACCACGAGGGTGAGTAGCAATCAGAAAATACCCTTTGATTTTTAATCAGTGAAAATTATATGTTCTCTAAAAGACTAAATTATATTTGCAGGGTAGCATCAAGTAGGAAGGAAATGGTTTCTCTCATGAAACCTGGTCAACTTGGTGTAATAAAGGAAATTTCACCTACAGTGTCCGGACCCAAGGAAACATCAGATCCTAACGAGAGTGAAACTTCCTTAGCAGCCAAAGCTTCTCTTCTAATGCTTCAAGGCCATCACCTCAGGGAAGAAGGCATACAACCATTCCAAAAGAGCCAATCTTTCATAGCATTCATGTTCCAAAAAGCTGCACAAGGAGAGTAATTTAGTGCACGTGTATCATAATACCCTTGGTCACAAGCCAACCCTTTTTTTTTGTTGAATTAGATTTGCTTGCTTGAATTCTTTTTTAGCATCTGTGTTTTCATTTATATTATCATGATCCTAAAGGAATTGTACGTTCCTTTAAGTAATTGTTTATAAGCTGTAACATTTGTGTTTTCATTTATAAATATTTTTTATTTGCGGAACTGTTCCTTGTTCTGTCAATGAGAGTTCTTCATCTCAAGTTCAAGACTGAGAAGAACCAGCAAAACAGTTTCAAAATTATTTTCTGGGCGGTCAAAAGTTTCATATGTTTTAATTGTGTGTGCCCGAACTAATATTAAGGAAACATATGGAGATTTGATGGCACTTGGCTACATTACTCATCATTTGGAATCAGATAGTCCAACATCTTACCATACATGGCAGTCTAGTTGCTTCCTTTTAGTTAAAATTCTCGAGTTAATGTCTAAAAATTCCTACTTTCAGTCTAGACATAGAAAACACCTGCCCCGGGTGCACTAGGGAAAGACCCTAGAGAAGCATATCCTGACAGTATCAGCATGAAAATTGCAGATCCATTTCATCAAATTTCTGTCTACCAATTTCCATCTCAAGAGTATATGTCCACTTCACAAATCTTATAAACAGGTCATATTGTTTTTATTTCCAGGTTGTTTGACTTATTGCTCTCTTGTCTCCTACATTTCTTTTTTAAAAAAACAAAAAACAGAGTTTAAAGAAACAAAGCCAACACAAATGAAAGGCTTTACTAGATGAAGCACATCTATTCAACATTCTTCAAATGACTCTCAAACTACTTCTCTTCATGAGGCAGATCGACATGTATGCCTCTGCAATTTAGGGATGTGGTTTTGCACTGCAATTGCATGCTGACTCTAGTTTTCAAGGTTCATTTTTCTTGGCAAGGTTTTTCAGCCTCTCGTTTGCAGCCACAAGTTCAGCTGCGATTCCTGGTTAGTTGGCTGAATGCCCAGCATCTGAAACAACCTTAAGCTTTAACTTTATTTTACTCCTTAAGCTTTAACTTAGGAGGGTGGTGACCTGAGGAAGTGAAATTGTTGAAAACTGAAGGAAGGGATCGAGGGAAGAAGGAATTGTAGGAAGTGAAGAGTGTTTGGAATATTGGGTTATGGTAGTTGTCTTGTCATATGAGGAGGATGCTTAGTCTTTTCTGATCTGAATAATATTTTTATGTAATCTATTTTCATACTCTGTTTTCTTTTGTCAAACAAACCTTAAGCTTTAACTTTATTTTACTCCTCCCCTCCCCAAATTATAGCTTAGTTTGATTTAGCTGTAGTTTTATTTTTGTTTAGTGTATCGAAGGAGGAATACTACTATATCTATATGTAAGGAAAAAGGGAAATTTTGAATTACTCAAGAACAAGGAACCTTTCAAAAAATCCAACTGACATTTTGATTCAAAGAACATGAGAGGTATCTTCATTATTCATGGCTGACTTTGAAGTTTCAAGCCAGTCTAGGGCAACATGTGAGTTATGACCAACTTCACGATCTTTGTCCCCCTCCATTACTTGCTTTTTTAATGTCAAATGGAATGGAATGGAATTTCCAACCAGGGTTTTTTTTAATACAAGCTGGAGTAGTTTTAGAAATAGAAATTTGGGAGATTCTTAGGCATTAGGCAGGGGAATCCAGAGTGATATAATCACTGATTTATGCAGTAGTTTTAGCTTTGTATTTGATACTAGCATTTAGTCCCAGAAAGATAGCATTTGTTTTTATACATCTGCCACTTAACAGAGAGTAGAGCCCTTGATTACATTACATTATTTGCTTGAGAGAAAACTGGTGCAACTATAATACAAGGAAAAAAAGACACCTACATAATTATTTTAATTATCATCTGCTATTGCTAGCTAGAGATCTGCTTGCTGCAACTACTGTCGAAACTAACTTTGCTCTCTTTTATGGAAGATCATGGAAGATCAATCTTCAATCATTACTGGATGATGAATTCAAAGGGCTCAGATTAACTTGCCACTGTTCTTCCATTCCTCTGTGGGGCTATTTTCACCTTTTTTATGAACAACAATATCAGTAAGTTTACAAGGTTCAGCCTCCTCCAGCATTTGAACCACCGCTCTCATGCTAGGTCTAAGTACCGGAATCTTTGCGGTGCAGTGAACTGCAATTCTTAACACCTTGATGGCATCTTCTTTTAATGCCATTGAGATGTTAGAATCCACCACCTCAACCAAATTTTCTTTGCTCATCAGCTTATTATAGATCCAGTACACTATGTCCTTGTTCTCTCCAAATTCTGGCTCTACTGGCCTTTTTCCTGTGACCAATTCCATCAAGACAACTCCGAAGCTGTAAACATCACTCTTCTCATTTATCTTGCATGAGTATGCATACTCTGCCAGCAAAAACAAAAACAAAACAAAAAAATTCAAATTTATGCAGCAATTTCAAACCAAATCATAGAACTTTTTAATGCACTTTATTCACATTATAATGATGGGTTGTAAAGGCACTTGAATCAACCACAAAAACAAATAATACTGAAGAAAACAAAACATGAAAAGAAACTTACCAGGAGCCATGTAGCCATGAGTTCCAGCTATGACATGAGTACAATCCCCTCCACCACCATTCTGCACGATCTTTGCAAGTCCGAAATCAGCAATCCTTGGCTTCCAATCTTCGTCTAACAAAATATTGCTCGACTTCACATCGCGGTGTATAACAGGTCTGTCATATCCATGATGCAAATACTCTAACCCTCTAGCAGCCCCTATTGCAATGTCATATCTCAGCTCCCAACTCAACTCCATCTTGTGACATGAGTGCAGCCTGTCCCACAAGCTCCCATTAGGTAAGTACTCATAAACAAGCAGATTGCTATCCTCACTTGTGATGCTACAATACAGCTTCACCACATTCACATGCCTAATGGCACTCAATGCTGCCACCTCGGCGTCATATTCTAGTGACCGGAAGTTCCTTTTTGTTAGCATAGCCGCACTGCTCTGATAGCTTTTACGGTTGCCAGAATCCGAGGTCCA
This sequence comes from Fremontodendron californicum, assembly GCA_030761205.1. Taxonomy (NCBI): domain Eukaryota; kingdom Viridiplantae; phylum Streptophyta; class Magnoliopsida; order Malvales; family Malvaceae; genus Fremontodendron; species Fremontodendron californicum. Next base: position 42,340,797 of record JAULJL010000002.1, on the reverse strand, counting down.
GATATGCTTCACAGCCACTTCTTTGCCATCTTCCAATTCAACTTTATAGACATTTCCTGATCCCCCTTTACCTATCAAATTCTGTGATTTGATGGCATCGATGATATCCTTTTCAGTGAAACTTAGCATTCGATATGATTTCATGTCCCATGAACCTTGCTTCAATGGATGATCAAGATTACTCTGCTTTACCCTCACAAACAGGTAACATCCTAGTGATAAAAGCAGGACTAGTATTCCAGCAATGAAGCAAGATAAAAATGTTGGAAGATGACTTGATGTACCGGGATTTGATGAACATGGCTGAAAGTCCTCGAGACCTGAGGCTGAGCTGCATAGGCCCGGATTCCCCTTAAAGCTATCTTGGAAAGCCTGAATAGATAAAGATTTGGGTATGGGACCAACCAATCGATTGTTGGACAAGTCTAGAAGGCTTAATCTTGAAGATGACAAAGTAGTTGGAATTTCACCGGAGAGTTTGTTTTCAGATAAATTCAAGGAGTTCAGGTTACGTAAATGTCCAATACTATCAGGAATATCCCCAGAAAGTGAGTTACCAGCAAGGTTTACATCATTCAGAGAAACACATGAGCCTAATGAATCTGGTATTATACCAGAAAACATGTTACCATTCAAATAAAGGCTGCCTAGGCGTTTTAATTCTCCAATGGTTGCCGGAATTTGGCCAGAAAATTTATTTGAAGTAAGCTGAATTGAGACTAATGATGAAGCTTGAGAGATTGAAGTGGGCAATTCACCTGAAAACTGATTATTGGTCAAGAATAGTTGTGCAAGAGACTTAGCATTACCAATATCAACTGTCACTGGACCTTCAAATTGATTCATGGTAAGATCAATTATGGATAGATTTGGCAAGCTCCATATTCCAGCAGGGACAATACCTGAGAGCGAATTGTTATTTACTCGTAAACGAACCAAGGACTTACAGTTTGCGTAGCTTTCTGGGAGAGTGCCAATGAAGTTGTTTTGTAGCAGAAGAAGTTCAACCATTTTGCCATTCTTGCACATGTCTGGTGGTATAGGACCTGTCAAAAAATTCTCCGCAACATCTATGAAAATGAGATCTGACCATGAGCCAATTTTTGGTGGAAGTTGACCGGTAAGCTTGTTCCTGTAAAGTGATAATCCTGTAAGGTTCTTGAATTCACCAAACTCCTCTGGAACTTCTCCTGAAAATTGGTTTTCAAGGAGCTGCAAGGAAGAAAGTTTCTTCAAGGATCGCAACTCCGATAGGTCGCCTTGAAGCATATTCATTGACGCATCAAAGTTCACAAGACTTGTGAGATTTCCAAATCCAACAGGAAATTTTCCTGACAATGAGTTGTTGTAAAGCTCAAGTTGCCAAAGTTTGTTGAGTTTGACAATTCCTGCTGGGATTGGACCTGACAATCTGTTATCAGAGAGTTCAAGATTTTGTAGCTGAGTGAGGTTCTGAATTCCCTCAGGAATCTGTCCTGTGATGCTGCAATTTGTGAGATAAAGCCAATACAATTTGTCAAGCTTCAGGACCTCCAGAGGAAATGGACTTGTAGCAAAGGGATTGTCACCAAGGCTTAAGAAAGTCAATTCTGTGAGATTTTCCAGTGATTTCCATGGAAAAAGCCCGGAAAATCCGCTATTGTTCAAATTCAAGAACTTCAATCCATTTAAAGAAGACAAGTCAGGCACTTCTCCAGAAAAAGCATTCAGTCCCAAATCCAAGTACTGCAGGCGTGCACATTTCTTCAGGTCCTCAGAAATCTTGCCATGAAAAGAATTGTTTCCAAGATCAATCTTCTCCAATGATTGTAGCTCGCAGATGGAATCAAAAGGAAGAAAACCAACCAATTGTTGTTGGGGAAGATTGATTTCCCTGACGAATCCATTCGAATTGCAAACAACTCCGCTGAAGCTACATGCAGAGTTTCCCTCTGTCCATGAACTGAAAATATTAGTATTTGACCTTTGTACAGCGGACTTAAACTTTAGCAATATCTGCAACTCATCAGACTTTGCACAAGAAATCAAGATGAATAAAAGAAAAAAGATAAACACTGGAGAAGGAGGAGGCCATTGATGGGAGTTTCGCCGGGCCGACATGGCGGCCAGTGAAGGCTAATTGAGCCTGCAGGTGGAAGTTATTGACAAAGAGAAGTGTGGAAAATGCAGAAGACTATGGCATATAACACGAGGCCGGCTTTAGTGTTTGAAAATTTGAGCTCAGTTCACGTGTAGAATGAAAATTATGGTACGTAAGCTGAAGGAAAAAAGGAAAAAAACAATACATCCAAAAGCAGTTAGGTACACGTAAATTTTTTATATCTACGTACTGCCAGGTTCTTTTCATTGGGCTAACATCTTAAGAGTATGATGAAGATTTTCACCAAGTTTGGTAGGAAAAACCTGGGTTTAATCTCAGGAAGTAAAAATAATAATCATCAAATTCAAGTTCTTGGTCAACATTTCACACTTGCTGAATGGAATATTTTAAGGGGACCGGGGGCCATGCTCCAGTGTCTTGCGTGAACTTGCCTGTCCATTTCCATCCCATTCCCATCTACACTTGATTTTATTTATATCTGCATCTTTGTTTTCTTTCAGGTCTCATCGAAAAAAATATTATCAACTGGGAAACAATCGAGAAGAGAATAAGTATTGATCTGACAAAAAGATGGTTGGCAAATGTGAACCTGATCTGGTTGGCTTCACAATTCCAAACCATTTCTTGTAATAACATCGATCCAACACCCTGAAATTAATTTATCACAGTAATTATTTAAAAGTATTTTTATCTAAAATTTCTATTCGATATATATTTAAATATAAATATAATATGATCGTATTTTCGACATTCAACAGCACAGCTACACTCAGCATCTCGTGAATCTTCATTAAAAGCATATTATCTTTATCAAGTATTGTCTTCAGGTCCATAATTGACATGTTGGATATCAATGTTTTATTTTGAGTGTATATATATGAAATACATATTTCAATACGTAGGTTGTCGTAATTAGATACACGGTGTATAATTAAGGTACACAATTGATATCATGTTTGAATGAAAATTAATCTCAAAGGTACCCACTTGAAGAGGAAGAAGTCTGATCATTACATGTCTGTTCGGACCAATTTTATCCCAAAGGATGTGTCTGTTCTGATCAAACAGGTTCCATCCAATTAATGTGTCTTTTCCGAACAGGTTCTTTGGCTCTTATAAATACAGACTTCCTGTGTCTATGTTATTAACATAAAAAAACTAATTCACCAAAATATTCCTGTCTTCTGAGAGAGAGACTTCAGCATTCTTCTGTTCGCCGTGTTGCATCGAGTGTGCTCTCATTTGCAACGTATATCGAGAAAACCTGGGAGACGATTTGCATCGATACTGTAAGCACCTTAGACAGGCAAAAAACGTCTTAAGGTTAGAGGTCCAACCTTGACTCGATATTGATTTTTTTTCAAATCAATTCTTGTAAGTGTCTTTATATTCGATTTTGTATTACTGTTCTTATATTTATATTCTGTTTATAAGTAGTATATAGCAAATATTTTTCAACATGACATACTTTCTTGTCTCATTATGAATTCCTTTTTCTTTTTTTTTTCTGCATCATTTCCAGTCAAAAAGATTAAAAAAAGGCAAATACTGTTGCTATATTTTTCCGAATCAAAAGTCTCAAAACTCTCTGCTTAAAGTCATCGAAAAAGACTTAAGGCAGAGAGTGGAAAAGCAATGGCCGCCGCGTTTGACTGAGGTCTGTATGGCTGCCATGTGGAAGCAAAATCAGCGACAAAACGAACTCATTTTCCTTCCTTTGATTAAAATCAGTCGGTTTCTTAAGGGTCCAGATCATTGACTTGTCAGTCACCGACTTGATAAAAGACGAAAAGTTTGGAAAGATTGAAAAAGATATAGGCAAGTTCTCAGAATTGTGAGTTAAAGCAAACGTATTTGCTAACTATGTTTTGTCAAGTTTCAGTGCATTGCTGACTCAGATTTGTGAAAATCTTTTGATGGTTGATTAACAAATTGTAGCATCTAACAACCCCAACCCAGAAATTTACAGACATTGAAATTCATGCCTTATCACTTTTTTTCAAGGTTTGCAATAAAATAATACTAATACAAATGATTGGATTTTGTTAACTAATGTTTTTAGATATTTTTTAAGATTAGTTAATATATTATTTATAATTAAAGTATTGTATTAAATACAAAAATTGATAACTTTATTCATGTATTGAATGAAGATATTGTTATACATAATAACCTTAAAGTGTGCTTTTACATAACAATTTTTTTTTTTGGTTGCATTCTCATCTTATTTTCAATAATTTATAAAATTATAAGAAGAATTTTATTATTTAACATTCATATTTTTTTTATTTAATCTCATTTTTCTATTGATTTTAATTTTTAATTAACACAAATTTCTCTTTATTTTATTTATTTCTTTCACTTAAATCTAATTTTATTTTATCTAATATTTCTAAGTTGCTAGGTATTATTTTAACTTTTTTTTTTACAACACTGCTCTACTCGAACAACTCCTTTAGTATAAGCTTCAATAAACCAAACAAACACTTAATGTAGAAATAGATAATTAAAGAGTATATATTATCAAAGAGTATATATGTCGTTTATTATTTTTAATTTTGATTTGGAGTTTATATTTTTATATAGTATTAATTGATAGATTAATATTGATATAGATAAAACTATTTCATTGCTATCTAAGTTTTGTAGTATTATATTAATTATTAATATTTAATTCATCATTATTACAAATTTTAAATTTTCAAGCAAATTAAAATATTATCGTATATTTTTTATTTATCATATTAATTTATTAATTAACTTATTTATTATTTTAATAAAGTATATGACAACTCTCAAATTTTCTTAAATTAAACCCATAAAACATGCTATGTTTGTCAATAATATGGCAAATCATGAAATAAGAATCCTCTTCTTTGCCAGCCTCACATGAAAGGATAACTTGGAGTCTACTTGCCAATATTCTGAAATAACTTGTTAGACTTTCTGCCTCTAGTCTGACTAACAAGCAACAACCAAAACAAAAAAAAAATAATAATAATAAATTCTCATTTCTAACAACTGAAATTAAATTATGTAAAAGTTTATATATAAATTAAGAAAATTTTTAAATTTTATAAATGGATTAAAAAATTGATAATTTTCTTATAATTTTTGTTATTAAAGCAGCCCAAGAAGCCCAAGCCCAATGTGTGAGGCCTCCTTTTTGTGTAATTGACCCAACAATTTCAAACGGGCAAAGCCCTTTTTTTAAGAATAGCGATGGACTGGGGGCCGAAGGAACTATCCGGGGTAAGAAAAACGCGACCCTGGAAACAAACAGTTTCATAAACTAGGGTTTTCGTGTTCATTTTTACTTCACTTTGTTCGCTGGGGAGATAAAGAGCAAAAAATGTTGGACATCAATTTGTTCAGAGAAGAGAAGGGTCACAACCCTGATATCATTCGTGAATCTATACGGCGTCGTTTCGCCAATGTCGGAGATGTCGACGTCATCATCGACCTTGACAAAGTCTATCGTCAATGTAATTACCCAATCCCTCCTTTCATTTTCACATTTCGCTTTGCTTTTCTTTTCTTTTTTTTCTTTTGGGTTTTTTCTAATGATAAATTTCTGGTACAGTGTTATATGAACTTGAAAATCTGCGAAAAGAGTTCAACAAGATCAACAAGAAAGTAGCTCAACTTAAAATCGTGAGTTTCTCTCTCTATTTTTTGTTTTTTTTGTTAGTGCTGGGATTTTTCTTTAAAATTGCATTTGTTGTTGGAATTGGTGTGGAAAAGGCTAAGCAAGATGCATCGGAGACGATTGCAAAGACAGAGGAGGTTAAACAGAGAATAGCCGAGAAAGACATTGAGGTTAAGGATGCTTGGGCTGTTTTAAAATCTAAATTGGAGAAAATTGGTAACCTTGTGCATGATTCGGTTCCCGTCAGTGACGATGAGGTGACTGACTTAGCAAATTTCACTCAGTTCCTTGGTTTTTGATTGCTAATGCATTAATTAGGATAATTGACTTAACTCACCAATACAATGCAGGCAAATAATGCTGTGATTAGAACCTGGGGTGAGAAGCGGTTGGAGCCTAAGCTAAAGAATCATGTGGAGCTTGTCGAGCTTCTTGGAATTGCAGATATAAAAAAGGGTAATTATATTTTTCAGGGTTAACATGCTTTGTTGTATGTAACTCATGTAAGTGAATACTTTGTTTATTGGTTTTTAATGTGTAGATTCTCTATTTAAGCTAATGTGGATAATAAATATGAGTTTATAGAACCCTAGGCTGTATTTCTCATGATGAATGTTATGTTATTTTATGTATGAATTCAGCTAGCAAATTGGATTGGTTTGTTTCACTTGGAATCATTGTAACTGATATTCCCTTGTCCTCTACTATAGGTGCTGATGTAGCAGGAGGTAGAGGTTTCTACCTAAAGGGAGATGGTGTGCGTCTCAATCAAGCTTTGATCAATTTTGGGCTAGATTTTTTGGAAAAAAGGGGGTATACAGCATTGCAAACGCCGTTCTTCATGAGAAAAGATGTTATGGCCAAGTGTGCTCAATTGGCACAATTTGACGAGGAACTTTACAAGGTTGCTTTGGAGATCTCTCTTCTCTCCATATACTGGGATGGTCTTATTTTTTTACAATTTCAAGATTTGAACTAGTTTACAGAATTGAGATATTTAATTCTTGTTATTGACTTTACTTCTTATCAAGGATTCCTCTTATATATTAGGAAAAAGAAACAAAAGAAAATGGCTGCTGTTCTTTATGGTTAAGAATGTGTCAATAATTAGCCAGGCATATTCCTTTCACCAATCATTTCGTACTGTATAATAAAAAAGCGTGACTGGTTTCATTGATGTTCAATAGGTGACTGGCGAGGGTGATGACAAATATCTTATTGCAACAGCTGAACAGCCACTCTGTGCTTACCACGTAGATGATTGGATCCAGCCCTCCGAGCTACCTATAAGGTTCTAATCATGGAAAAGAACGATGACTATATTTCTAGTAAAAGGTTTTTTTTTTTTTTTTTTGCTTTTTATGAAAATATTTTTTCCCAGATATGCTGGATATTCATCTTGCTTCCGCAAAGAAGCTGGTTCACATGGTCGTGATACTCTTGGAATTTTCCGGGTTCATCAATTTGAGAAAGTGGAGCAGTTCTGCATTACCAGTCCAAATGGCAATGAGTCCTGGGACATGCATGAGGAAATGATTAAAAACTCTGAAGATTTTTATCAGATGGTATAACTTTTTTATGAATTTAGTAATTCACTGAACTAGAATAGTTTCCTGTTTTTTCGCCTAATCTCATTTGTATATATAATTAGAATTCTTTGAATGTTAGTTTTATCTGGACCACTGAACCCTATCAGGCTAGCTTCATATTTATTTCCCATGCCATGTGGAAGGAGGGGTTATCAGTGGGGCAATGTTTTTGGTTTTCATTGTGAAACAAAATTACTTTTAAATAAAGAAATTGGAGTCTTTGCCCGTCAAAACTGGCCCTAGTCTGTCTTTTAATAAAAGATTACCATGCACATAAAGTATTCCTCTCTTGATATAGTATATAAGAAATACAGTACTAAAGAATCTTTACATGGATTGGTGTGAATCCTATTTTGCAGCTAAAGCTTCCTTATCAAGTTGTGGTGATTGTTTCTGGTGCTCTTAATGATGCTGCTGCCAAGAAGTATGACTTGGAAGCATGGTTTCCAGCATCTCAGACTTACAGAGAGCTGGTGTCGTGCTCAAATTGTACAGATTATCAATCAAGGAGACTAGAAATTAGATATGGGCAGAAAAAGGTGGGTTCTGTTGGCTTGTCTTGTTAAGTTGTTATATATTAGGAAAGTGTTACGCCACAATATCGAAAGCAGAGTGCAAGTGTTTAAGAAATATAAATGGATTCATACTTTTTTTTTTCTCTTCATAGAGTACAAATCAGTTTAGCATTAATCTAAACTACTTCTACAGCTTAATATATCATCCAAAGTTTTGAGTTTTACTGTTTAAAATTCTGGTTCTGGCTCTGTGATTGTTTTCTGTTGTTTTCATCTTGCAGAACAATGAGCAGGCAAAACAATATGTTCACCTGTTGAACTCTACTCTCACAGCAACCGAAAGGACCATTTGCTGCATCCTTGAGAATTACCAGAAGGAAGATGGTGTTGAAATACCAGAAGCTTTACAGCCGTTTATGGGTGGAAAATCCTTCATCCCTTTCAAGACCAAACCAGCTGCTGAAGCTAAAGGGAAGAAATCAAAAGCCTAGTTATATGTCTTACTAAACCCTTTGGTTACCATTAAAGGAACAAGTGCTCAGATTGGCTGAAAACCAATTTTGTTACTCTGAAATTATCATCTACTACCTTTATCACGACACTGAATATATACCATTCAATTGTTCTGTACTACTTTTCCAAAAAAAATCCCAGCCCTGTTGCTGTGACGCATAGCACTTGATATTTCAAGGTGTTGGAAATTTTACAAATGTGTAGAACTGTAACCAATTGCCATAAATTAGGTTTAGTTACAATGCGCCATCTTGAACAAGAAGAGAGGATGACATCTGAGAATTTTCAACATCATTATAGTTTCCTCTCTGATTTGCAATATAATCTATTTTTCTTCTTTTTGGAATATTACTACTTTGTTTTCTGAAACTCTTGCATCTTCATATTTTGGAATTGCCAATAGGTTATGGTGGAAGCTTGCACCTTATTCTGTGAATCAAGGTGTAGACACCTTGTGCATTGATCCTCTTGGGACTATAGAAGATGAGGAATGAAAAGAATTTTTAGAGATAAACGACAGAAATGAAGAACAAGTTCATGGTTATCGGTAATAATAAATTAGTTTCTAATACTTTTATGATTTAACCATCATTAATTTTTCCTAAAAAAGCCCACAATCCATGCCTTGCTCTCTTTCTTACTATTTAAGGTATTTGATTAGACGACTAGCAGCTGGTGATGAAGTAAACAAGTTACAACATACAGACATCATCAGTTTTTTGCGCAGAAAAACCGACATCTCAAGTTTTTTATCACCCTGGAAATAAACCAAACCAAGTTTTTGAGAGCCAGGAGTTTTTTGAGCCACATTTCTTTTGCAAGTAGAGATAGGATAAGGACTTCAAAACCTAGTTTCCACACAAACTAAATTTCGAAAGAAAATATATATATATATGCATTTATGTCAACTTCACCGTTATCTCTTCTTTTGCTTTTCTGTTTAAATCCATTCATTCTTTGCAAGTAGCCACCCTTTAACCCTCACTATCTGCCTATCTCTCAGGAAGAGAAAGGAAATGGAGTTTAGTCCAGAGGCTAACCAGCGCATTGCGAGGATCTCAGCCCATCTCCAGCCTCCAAATCCCCAGGTTCTCTTCTATGTTGTCTCCTTATAGGAACAAGTTTCAATAAGTAACGTGGCTTTCTTGTTGTTTATTGTATTGTGTGCATTGTATATAGCAGATGGAGGAAAGTTCTGTTTTGAGGCGAGCTGATTGCAGAGCAAAAGGAGGGTCATCAGGGTTCAAAGTTGCTATCTTAGGAGCAGCTGGAGGCATTGGCCAACCTCTTGCAATGTTAATGAAGATGAATCCACTCGTCTCGGTTCTTCATCTTTATGATGTTGTGAACTCCCCTGGTGTCACAGCTGATCTCAGTCACATGGACACTGGTGCAGTGGTAATTCAATTATTCAACTGTGAACACAAATATATTTTCTTTGAATGAAAAGCGAATTATTATGTCAATTCGGAAACATTTAGACGTATAAAAATTGATAAGTCATTAAAGTGAAATGTTCTTTTTTTGGGTTCTAGGTACGTGGTTTCCTGGGGCAGCCGCAGCTTGAGAGTGCTTTGACTGGCATGGACCTTGTGATCATACCTGCTGGTGTTCCAAGGAAGCCTGGAATGACAAGGGATGATCTTTTCAACATTAATGCTGGAATTGTGAGGACACTTTGTGAAGGAGTTGCAAAGTGCTGCCCAAATGCAATTGTTAATCTGATCAGCAACCCAGTGAATTCTACAGTTCCAATTGCAGCAGAGGTTTTTAAGAAGGCTGGTACTTATGATCCAAAGCGACTTTTAGGAGTTACAACTCTTGATGTTGTCAGAGCGAACACTTTTGTGGTATGTATAACCATATATAATGTAATGATTATGGGAGAATCCTATGTTACTCGGACTCGGGAATGAGTGTCGGATATGGGTATGTGTCCGACACGGGTATGCTCAATTTTTTCTATGTTTTTCCATACATTTGGAGGATCGTACCCCCATACCCATGTCCGAATATGTATCGGACTCGGACACGAATACTTCAGGAAAAATGAAGAGTCGGAGTAACATAGGGAGAATCAATGTTTTTTATTCACCATTTTATTGCATTCCCTTCTCCAGGCCAAAACATGCCATATCATGCAATTATTACTTGCTCATAGAGCACCAAGAAATCACATAGCAACATTGCTGCATTTCTGGTTTTCAATCCTTTACATAAGCTACTTTTTCTTGTGTTTTCCATACAGGCGGAAGTCCTGGGACTTGATCCTAGAGAAGTTAATGTCCCAGTTGTTGGAGGTCATTCAGGAGTGACAATTTTGCCTCTTTTGTCACAGGTCTTCAACAATATCGATAAATTTCACTTGTTTATTTCACTTGTTTTAAGTTCTGATAATCTATCATCAGTTGAATTTACTTGATTTCAATCTTTGCAGGTTAAACCTCCATGCAGCTTCACCCTTGAAGAAACCCAATACCTAACAAATCGCATTCAAAACGGTGGGACAGAAGTTGTTGAGGTATAATAATGCATTTCCTTTTCTTATAGAGCATGCAGAATCAATAAACTAAATATATAATAGAAGTTAGAACATCCTTAAATTAGACATTTCTTAATCCTGTCTCCCATGTCCCCCCCCCCCCCCCCCTTCCTCTTTTCCTTTTTTTGGAAGTTATTTGTTAAATGCATAGTGGCTAGTTATGTTGTTCCGACTCTTTATTTTTCTTAAAGTACCCGTGTCCGACCCATATTCAGATATGGGTAAGAGGATATGATCTTCCAAGGACTCTCCAAGTACATGGAAAAACTTGGAATAAATCAAATATACCTGTGTTGGACACATATCCGTGCCCGACACTCACACCCGAATCCCAATAACATAGGTGGCTAGTAACTAAGAGCAAGTAGCAAGTTCTTAGTTAAAATGGATTGAGTCCTGCATAAACTTGCTTTAATTATTGTTTTTTTGCTATGGGTGATTCATTTAGTGAAGATACATATTATTCTTACCGCTTATATTTTAATATGTTTCATAACTCAAAATTTAAGTTACATCTTTTCACTTATGCAGGCAAAAGCTGGGGCTGGATCTGCTACACTGTCAATGGTTGGCCATTCTATCTCTCAGTTCAACTTGTACCTGAATTTATTTATTTATTTTTTAAAATTTTAATGGATAAATTCAACTAAAGGGAAGCCTTTACATGTATAGGCATATGCAGCTGTCAAGTTTGCAGATTCATGCCTCCGAGGCTTGAGAGGAGATGCAGGAATCATTGAATGTGCCTTTGTAGCTTCCCAGGTAGTACCCTCTCAAACGTTTACTTCATGCCAACACCATCTTCTTCTTGGTTTTGCATTTTTCACATTTTTTTTATAATCTCAATCACAGGTTACGGAACTTCCTTTCTTTGCAACCAAAGTACGACTTGGTCGTGTTGGAGCTGAGGAAGTCTATCAACTGGGGCCCCTAAACGAATATGAGAGGTATATTTTATGTTAGAAATATAATTACTTGTCACTATTTTAGGTAGAGATAGCAGATTACTCAAATCAATTCTTGTTTGATTATTAACAGGGCTGGTTTGGAGAAAGCAAAGAAAGAGTTAGCTGGAAGTATTCAGAAGGGTATTGCCTTTATCAAGAAATGAATTGGTGCTGACTGCTGAGCGGGTCTTTATTATATAAGCTTCTTAAATCTGTTAAAAGGGCTTTGTATATGTTTTGGTACTTTGAAGATTCTGATAATATTTAATAACAACACTGCTCCATCAATTGAGATCTGCATAGTCATACCAATGAACCACTCATTTTCTGGTTAATGTAGTCAATCTTACGCTTGGAAAAGCTAGCATAGCACATGATCTCGTCTTTTAGATCTATGTTACTCGGACTCGGGATGAGTGTCGGATATGGATATGTGTCCAATACGGGTATGCTCAATTTTTTCTAAGTTTTTTTTTTTATATTTGGAAGATCATACCTCCATACCCATGTTCGAATATGTGTTGCACACGATTTCTAAGGTTTTGTTTATATTTGGAGGATCATACCTCCATACCCATGTTCGAATATATGTAGCACACGAGTGTCGGATACGAGTAATTCAAAAAAAAATGAGTCAGAATAACATAGCTTTAGATTTGTAGTACCACAAATTCTCCAAGAAACCATCCAAAATTCTGAACTACTTGAGAGAATTATATAATCAATGAGTTAATGGTAGTGATAAAACCATCTTTAACTTTATATTAAACAAATTTATGAGGACTTACAGCTCTTCCAACTCATCAGATATTACAAGGAAAAAAAAAAAAAAGATAATCCATTCATTTCATCTTTACAGTTCTTTTAACTAGACAAAATCTTGACCCTTATCCCCTCTTTAACAATTTACAAGGTGAAGGGATTTGAAGGAGGGTGAACAACAGGAGTTGTTGACATGGTCATGTTCCCTGACAGCACATTTGGCGCCACCGTATCCTCCACAGCAACAGGGTTAACCTGCACCACTCTCTCTGGTATAACTTTCTCGCCATCGACCTTAGCCAGTACCTCAAAATGCATCCTCACTGTCTCAGGCTTTGTCCTCCACTCAGGAAAACCTTCCAAATCAAACCCATCTCCTTCTTTCAACTTCTTCTCAATCCCAAAACCAATCTTCACAAATGTTTGAGCTGACACATCAGCTTTCAATAACTTAAAGGAACCTTTCTTGTTTGCCTTTGGACCCAGCACAGATGATAGCAGTGTCTCAAAACCAACCAAATTGGCATTGGAACCATTAATGGAAGCAAGAGGCCACATTGTAGCAAAGTGCTTTGGGGTTAGAACTGTAGCAGCTTCTTCTTGTAGATCAATAGTGGAAAGGGCATCGATGGACTTAGTTTTAGACATTGAGGATAGTTCCACAAGGCCAGGTGCAAGTCGCTTAAGCTTCAACTTGTTATTTGAAGATGTAGACGATGGGACAGTAAGGGAAGTCGGGCCAACAACGCGAAGAGAAAGGATCGGAGCATCTTGACTGCGAGAAGCATGACGAAGGTGCTCAGCCAGGGCCATAAGGCCAGATGCAAATCCATTATGAGTTCTGTTAAGAGGTAATGGAAGATCAATTGGATGGCGCAGGCTAACTGATCTCGCACCCTTGACAGTCACCACGGCACCATCTGCTAAAATTACCTTTTTCAAGACACCAGCATCCACATCATGCTGCAGAATTGGACCAACAACAAGATCAATAAATAGACTTCAAAAAAGTACACATAAGAAACCTCATATCTAAATGGGCAACAACCCAAAAAAGAGAAAAATCTAAATTCCCAAGGCAAATGCAAAAAAAACTACTTTGTTTTCAACTATTTGATTGATTTTTCCTCCTTCAAGAAGTTACTTTAGTACAACTTTAATTTGCAGTGCCTGGCAAATTCCCAAAAACAAAATCCTAAAAATATCTAATTCAATTAGGGTGCCTTCTTTTTCCAAATTTCCAAAATACTAGGATTCTAAAGTACTAAATTCCTATGATCAAAACTTCAAAGAACAATTTACTTTTTTCTTTTTTATAAAAAAAGGGAAAAAAGTAAAACTCACCGGCAAGGAGATTCGCATATCCTTGGCATCCTGAATCCAAAGTTCCATGGGTCCAGCCAGCTGAAACGGGGCCAAAACGGGTAACCCATTATCCGATATCCTCTTCTGCTCCACCAACCCATTTTCAACTCCGGGTCTAGCTGGCTCTTCCACCCTAAAAATGGGCAAATCAACGTATTCCCATCGATTTACATCCTCCAAAAGCTTAAAAGGAATCACTTTCTTATCGATTTCAACGTCGAATTCATATGCCACTGAATGGCCCACAAGGGCATCTCTCAGATCGAACCCTGAAATCTTAAAATCATCGGCTTGGAATCCCAATCCCTTCACAATTGCTTCTTTCAAATCCTACACCCCAAAAACAAACCCATCAAATTTATATAAAAAAATACCCAAAAAAACCAATGAATTGAAGAAGAAAAAAACGCTTACAGAGATGGCCTTAGGATAGGGAGTCGAAACCAAGGCGTTGGAAGAAGATATAATCGTAAATAAAACGAAAATCGACAGCACGTTGTAAGATTTAGATTTGGAAAGCATCGTCGTCGTCCGTCCACCGAAAACAACACCGTAGAGGAAGAGAGAAAACCTAACTGTGAGGCGAGCTTAGAAAATTTTGATTTTGATTATTATTTTTCCTTTTTGGATTAAATTTTATAGCTTAAAATATGGTTAAAATAAAAATAGAGGAGGTTTGTAGATGAGTGGTGGAGGATGTAGGGGAAGGTGACGTGGCGTTATATAACCAATTAGAAGAGAGGAAATGATACGAAACACAAATGTGATTGGTTGGGATTTGTTGCCATTTTGTTTCCATGTGGGGCCCATTTCCGTGTTAAGCGGGTGATTGAACGAAAAAGGAAAAGAAGAAGGGGTACTTAACTACGTCGTTTGGTGAATTAGATTTAAAAAAATTGTTTGAAAAAGGTAAAGCATTGCTTTGGCGTCGCCCGGACTCGAACCGGAGACCTTCAGTGTGTTAGACTGACGTGATAACCAACTACACCACGACACCTTTAATGCTTTGTCGAGAATTTTAAGCACAAATTGTATAAATAAAATATGGGCTTTGGCTAGACAACATTGTCGTAATTTAATTGTTGAGTGATAATCTTTTTGGGTTGAAATTAGAGACTTAGACCAACCCAAGCAGTGCAAATGCAATGCCTCGGCCTTGTTCTTCACAACCACAACCCAACACACTTTAGTCCTACTAGTAGGACACTCAAAAACAAAGTCCAAGGTTCTAAATTGTCCAAATGACCTATCTCTATACATTATTTTTTTTTTTTGGCATAAATATAAATTTAATCCTTGAACTATGTAAATTAAATCGTTTTGATTTTTATTCTTTTATTTTGATCAATTTGCCCTCATGCTATTAATTTTGATCAATTTAACCTAAATTTAATAAAAACGTTAAATTTTTGGTCAATTTATAATCAATTTTTTTGTTTATTTTTGATCAATTTCTGATAAAATTAGTTGAAATTTAAAGAAATTGTTAATTACATGTTCATACGTTATCAATTTTCATTAAATTCATACGATATTGACAAAAATAATAGAATGAGAATCAAATTGACTCAAATAAAAGAATAAAGATTAAAATGACTTAAATTGTATAATTGGATGATCAAATTTAAATTTATGTTTTTTTTTTTTGGGGGGGTTTGAAATTAGAGTACTAAGACCAACCCACCCAAGCAGTGCAATGCCTCGGCCTTGTTCTTCACAATCACAACCAAACACACTTCTAGGAGGATCACTGAATAACAAAGTCCAAGGTTCTAAAATTGTCCAAATGTCCTATCCTATAATCACATCCTCATCCTAGTCATTATTTTTGTTCAATTCTATGATTCCACGTGCTGTTTTGGATTTCATTTTCAAGCTAGCTAAGCTAAGCTTTCAAGAAAGAAAGAAAATAATGATGGACAAGTACTTTTGGCACAAGCAGAACCATATGCACTAACTTATCTGTCTCTTGTTTATTTGTTTACTTCTTCTGGTTAAAGATTAATTAAGAAGCAAATTAGAAAACGTTTTCTTTTATCTTTCCCATGCTACGTACTCATAATATCAAATCACTATTCTTTCGTTTGTTTTCATGCTATATTTGGCTAAGAATGAGACCCTATGTCAAACTTCGATCGTACGTATAATTTTCATGCGTCGGGTGGAGAAGACAAATAGTTTCTTTTTACGCCATCTTTTTTGACATTCATGGGCTTGCTGATCTTAATAACATATGTTAATGCAAAAGGATTGTTAGATTGCGCCCGTTATGAGATATTATTTATTTTGAAAATCTAAAGATCGTTCGTATTAATGTAAAGATTGTTGGACTGCATCCTTTATGAAATATTGTCCGTTTTGAAAGTTTAAATATCGTTTTCACAAATTGGTCTTTTCCAAAATCTTGTTTTCAAAGTGGCATTTGATGAAGTAGAGGAGGCTTTGCTTTACAGGACTCTAGTGCTTAAATTCGTTTGGAAAATGCGCAGATGGCTTCAAATTGGAGAAGGGAAAAAGTTGAGTAAAGGGTTAAAATTCGTGGATGATTTTGCGTATGGTTTCATTTCATAGAAAAACAGGATTTAAACAGTGACTGCTAGACAACGTTACAATCGTTAATATTTATTGCAATTGACCACAATAATATTCGTTAAGTCCGCAACTATTATAAGTGTGACGTCACCAAAAATACATCCGCGATCGTAATTTAAATTCTTAGAGAAAAGTTAAGAAGCGAAACAAGAGTGGAAGACGATGATCAATTCTGACTTGTTGACATCTTTTATGGTCGAAGAATAAGGATCAGAAATGAGTGCTTTCGGAAAATCTGATAAGTCTCTAAGAGACATTTTCTGGCTTACTGCAATGCATCCATCGGTCCGAAACAAGATTTTGGAAGAGATCAAAGCTAATTCTTTGTTTCAGAAAACAATATGTCAATAAAAATTTGACAGTAATTGGCATGGTTATGGTTAGATTTAGATATATATTCTTAATAGACTAACACAAACAAATTAACCAGCTATTTTCTCAGATTAATTAAATGATTAAGCAGCCTTTAGTATTATTAGTTTGTAACTCCTTCAGAAAAACAAAAAAAAAAAAAAAACAAATGCAAGTTGTAGCAATGTTTCAACTTTCACCAACCTGATTAAGTGATTATTATTCTCAATTGCATAAAATAAATAATAAATAATTTAATGAAATTCTCCTTAGTAGGGATATAGGCAGATTTTTCTAGACAACCATAGTAAGATCATGATCTTTTGTGGGGACTGAGATTGTACTATATACTCCTATTATTAAGAAAAAATGAGCACTTAGACTATTGTTAACTAGACTTTACATGGTCGATTAAGTTAGGTTTTAATAATAAAAAATTATTTATTTAAGATTCGGTTATTTTATTGTTTAAAATATATTAAAATATTAAAAAAAAATTATATTTTTATAAGTACATTTTAAATAAAAAATATTTTTTATTTATTAAATAATATTTTGAATTGAACTATTCAAATTTAAAATATTTTATACAAATCGTGCGGATAACTCAAATTTACTATTAACAGACCTCCAATAATGACAACCACTATATTACAATATATCTACTTATAGACATAGTATTAGAGTTGTGATTTGTTTTGTAGATTGTCTAATCAGTTGACCAAATTAAGCAGCTTTGTCTTAGTTCCGAACCACTTATTAATAATAATAATAATAAGGGTAGAGTTTGATTATTTTTGTTAATCTTATGGCTTAAAATAATATTTGCATTTTTTTTATAGGTCAAAGTTATCATAAACAGTTGTCTAACAGTATCAAAGTTATCAAAGGAAAGGACATTCTATGATAGCTGCAGTTTTAAACACAAACAAAAAGTAATGTCAATGAATCTCCAAATTAAAATAAGTTTTTTTTTTAATTTAAAATTTATTTCAATTGATTCATATAATTATTTTTAAAATATAACATTCAATCATTTTTAAAAAATAACATCTAAAAAATCTAAATTCGAATCTCAATATTTAAAACTCATTTTCTTATTCCAAATTAAGACTTAAAAAAAAAAAAAAAAAAAACACCTTTTGAAGTGTCTGGTTTTGTCCCTATGTTCAAGGCAACTTGACAAACATCATAAAAAATATTGAGTACTACCAAATCAAATGGAGTTTATCAATTAATCATGAAGTTCAACCTTTTAAAGGGCACTTCAAAAGTTTGGTGTTTTTTTGTTATGCAATATGCAAAGATTTTGTCAGCCTCAAATTGACATTTTGATTTCCTCCTGCTTTTACAAAATTTGGGATTTTCCTAGACCACAATGATTATCAAAATCCAGGAAAAAAACATGGCTATGATTTAGATCAAAACAAGTACTACTTCTTTATTGCATTCAAACTATTACAAAACCAGATAGATATTACAAGAAGAAAGAGGCTTCCTCTAAAACAGTGCAACAAAGGCCTGTTTATCCACAACCTAAAAAAAACCATTTTTTTTCCCTTTCAATCAATTTAGGTAAGAAAGGGATACATCATATATATATATATATATATATATATATATATATATATAGGTTTAATTGAATTTTCAACCTCCCAAATTAAGAAAAAGCCTAAATGAGCTGAGAGATGAGATCACTCTATAAAACAAGAAGGAATTGAACATGGTCAAACAGTTTGACCATGCAAAAAAAATCGACTGAAAAGAAACCCTCTTGCAAAAATGAACCTCTGATCAGCTAACTGTGGCCTTGATGGTCTTGAATGGTGGAGCATTGAAAGATCTTGTTTTCAGACTGTCTGAAAATTATGCATATACGAGGATGTTATTCCTAACTTTTAAAGCTTATTATAGTATATGATAGTTAAAGGGAGATTTTTCACATGAGCAATTTAAAAGCTGCACGTAGCTTCTTCACAAGATCTTTCACTATCATACAGAATTCTATGTCCATCTGAAAAGAAAAAAAAAATGGAGATTATTGAAGAAAAGTACATAAAATAATGACTTCCCATTTTTCTGTTTCAAACAAACATTCTTTAATTGTCATAAAAATTGTAAGTACCTGAGCAACAATGGTGATGTCAAGAGCGGAACTCCCAAATGTCATGACATTGCTATTGATAACTGTTAGGTGACATTTCTCGATTTCAGACATGATTTTCTCTGAAAGTCCTTTTCTTTTCTCACAGTGAATCCTTATAAGAACACTTTTATCACAAAATCTTGCTTCAATTTCTGGTAGTGGCTCATCAAAGGGGCCACTGAAGTTTTCATCCGAGGAAAAGTCATCAATATTGTCGGCGAAGAGTTGGGATTTCTTCACAAAAACTACTGATTCCATTGATTTCTTCCTAGTCTTCTCCTCAAGTGTCTTAACTTTCTCCTGCAGTTGTTTCAGATACTTGATAGCATCTCCAAGCACTGAGGCCTTGTCCATCTGTCAATCGCATTAGCAATATAAATCGGAAATTGAATCAGAATTACTTGGCATAATTGATGTAAAAAAAGAAAAAGAAAAAGTTATACGTATATATACCAGTATACCTTCTTTAAGCCAGGAACTATAGCAGACAAAGCTATGAACTTCTGGCTGAGCTTTTCTCGACGCTTCCTTTCTGCCATGATATGATCTTGTGTATGAGAGATTCTATTGCCTGTGCTAACCCTCTTACTCTTAGCTCCATGGCAACCCTTAAGCACAAAATTTTGGCTTCCAAAAGGATTTTGAGAAAACAAGATATCAGAAGGGAAGGACTCCATGATCTTAGAACATGCTGCCTCTTCTTTAGGCTTCAAAATGCCCATTGGATTTATGTGGTTGGAAGTGGCAAATGAGAGAGCGTTAGGAGAAAAACCAGCTTGAACGTTTGATATAATATTATCAGCTGTATGATCAGTTTTGCATGAATTCCAGCTGTTGGTTTTAAGCTGTTTTGGAGGTCTATCAATGGCGCCAGTGTGAGAATTTTCAACACAAGTTTTGAGGTTAAATGCAGCCGGATAGTTATTAGAGAAAGAGTGCTGCAAGTTCTCTCCAAAAGCAGCTGCTAGTGGGAGGATGCCGAGCTCATCAAGAGATGAGTTCATATGCCACTGATTGAATAAGTTAGGATCCTCCATTCCCTGTGGATATATTTGAGATTTAGTGGCTATGAAATTCTCGAATATAACAGATATGTTGCAATATTTCATGCACTATATTAAGAAGATATACCTATAAAGGCTATAACAATCAATAATATATATGAACCAGCAGAGAGTTCAAAAGAGTCTTACAAGTTCAGGTAACTCTCTAATTGATGAAATCTCCATTGAAGAATCCACTTTCTGACAGAAAAAAGAAAAAGCCTGTTGAAGTATATCCTGGAAGGAAAAAGTCACCCAAAGATGTGAATAATTAAGCAAAGGAAGAATTTCCACCATTAACACACATTTCACAAGGCCTAGAAATTGATATTTTCTTTTCCTACTTGAATTCATACGCAGAAAGCAAAACCATTTGGAGGATTAATAAGAAGTAAATGAAAAACAAAGTATGAAAGTAGGATTCCCATGTAGGGAAATGAGAAGCGAAAATAGCTGTAACCTGATTTCTCACCCTTTAATGATAGCTATATCTAAAGCTCTCAAATGTCAAAAAAAAACTCCTGTAAAGCAGGAACCAGACACCAACTTTCTTCCAACTTTTTAGAGCTCTTGCCTGTTATATAGTCCACCATTACCCAGTCTCACGGGTAATTGATGTGAAAAGGCCATTGAAATTTGACACTCAATGAAACATATAACAGCTTATTATATATCTTAGTGGGTGGTTTTTGCTGACAAAGAAGCCTCATAAACAATCCCTCTTCTTCTTTTTTTGTTGTTTTGCAGACTTTTTATGAGCATCTCCAACCAGTCGTTGAAAATTGATTCAATGTTAATACAAATGAAATTCCAATGACCCCAAAATTGTGGTCCCAATCATCCATGCAAAACTCCATTGATTATCATTAAGTGGCGTATAATATTTTTACACGAACCAAGAAACAAGGAGTGTTGATAAGCCAACGCACATATGAGTAATGGTCTTTCACAGTTTGAAATTCATGTGATTGAAGATGTGGCTAATTATGATTAGCCCAAAATTTCAATTTTTTTTTTTAGTTAATAAGTTTATGATTGTTCTTTTTTTCTTCCAAACTTGCTGTTGACTTCCTTGTGATTTCAACCAATGCGGTAATGATATCTGTCCAAGGATGCTGCACTAGATTGACTATACCAATAAAGGCATAAAGAGGTCGGCTAATGATCAAGCTCAACGGCCCATGATGAGATAATGAAGCTTCAAAATTTGCAGTAAAAAACTAGGAAGCTCGCAAAGCAGGAAAGATATATAGTATTTGAATAAAGACAGACATGGCCGCTTGCTTGGTTTGTTTTCCAAATGAACTCATAGGATTCAAAACGAAAAAGAAAAAAAATCTGTTTTTCTATGAATAATAGGTTGTTTTTTGTTTTTTATCCTGGAGCCAGCCTGTTAAATCAATTGTCTCAAATTCCTAACAGGAGTCAGGAAACATATGTCAAAAATACTACCATTTTAATCCAAAAAAAAACTTGTAATTATGGGTTACAGAACTTGCCCTTAAACACTGATTATCAAGTTTGGAGCTTTGTGTTAATCTTTCATGTCCCCATGGCAAAGTCAGAATTAAGAGATTTTCTATCCACTTGCTCAATTACTATTATCTTTATTATGATTCAGCCCCATGTCTTCTTTCTACTTCTTTTTTCTTTATAAATAACTGTTCTAGTAGGTAATTCAGATCTTTAAGTTCAACAAAATATATTTGGATAAGATTTTATTTAATCATTTTTAGGGGAAGGTATTTTAACTAATCAGAGGTATTTTATTCAAGAGAAGCTCTAGGGTCCATAGAAATGAATAGATAGTTTCAACAAAATGTGGGAGATATGGTGAAGGTTTTGATTTTAGTGTTGAGAGAGTAACTAAAAGCATTGATGAAAGCTTGGAAAGGCTCTCTTGATCAGGTCAATAATTAAGTAATTAAAGGGTTTATTATAATTTTCGTTTTAATAATATATCTTATTATCTATATAAAAGCTTTTCTGATTTTGAGCTTAATTTAATTGTTCATGCAATCAATTTTAAGAGATACATTCAATAAATTCGGATTCAAATCTCAACATCTACAATCTCTTCTCTTATTCTCATACTTGACCTTCTTTATAAAAAAAAACCTTCTTACCGTCAGAATACAGGACCAACAAATATGGATATGCCAATCGTCATGTCATTAGAATTCGATATGTGGACCCATTTTATGTCAGTATGATTTGTTGGATCTAAAATCTGATGATGTGTTGTTAGGAAGGAGTTTGTCTTGCAAATCTGATATGAAAGTCTGGTTTAATTTACTACAGTTTGTATGTGGTAACAGATTGTGAATGAGACAATTCCAGCTCGTATGACGGGATTGGAGTTGGAAATTTTTACTTATGTATGTGCTTGATAGGGGTTCCACCAGGCACAGTTGACGTGATTTTGTTGCCATCATTATAGTATTAATGATTCAACATTGGAGGATTTATTGCCTTACTTGAAGAACAAAGGTGTTGGGTGTAATAAGTGCATCTCCACTTGTCATGGGGCTTCTTACTGAGCTTGGTGAACTCAAAGTGAGAATTTTAGGCCTCAGATAAGATAGATAGATAGATAGTCTGTGACTATACTCCTGCAGAATCCAATTATATCTTTTAATGGATCATTTCCATAGTTCATAATATAAGCTTCCATATTATTTTCATAAGTTTGAGAAGTCATTGCTGTGGGATTTAGTTTCTTCTATTGTAAAGAGAAAGAAGGGAAGAACATTTCAAGTTAGCTAATAGCTATGCAGTAAAGCTCGTCAAATAAGGATATTTAGTCAGTGCTGGTTGGCATGAACTCAGTTGACTTAATAGCCTCTTTTTCTCTTACATTCAAGCATTACAGTTTTCTGAAACAATAGAATTTTCTTACTCAATCATTTGGCAAAATATTAAGGATAAATTACAGCTACTCCATACCTGTCAAACACACGTTTATATTAGTGGATTTCAACGGATCTGACCAATATTCACCTCTATTTTATTTTTGCATGCATATTTCCCACACATTAATTATTGACTCACAATTTGTGAGTGGGTCTTTGGAGTAGGGCAACCATTCTATTGTCATGATACTACTATTTTAGATGAGTTTATCATAATCTTTGAACGCATGGGGATGGATTTTGTCCAAGTACCAGTCTCATGGGCATGGATAATGGTTGAAATAATCAGCAGTTTAAAAAAAATAAAATAAAAAACTTGCAACTCTCACTCCATAATATCCCAGTAAATTATATATTCCTAATTTAATTTCTTCCCTTGTGAGAACAATGAAATTACAATATTAATACTTTTAGTATAAGCAGATTCAAAGGTGTCTATTTCCTGTAACGATACAAGATTAAGAACACGATATAGATCTTTAACCAGGAAGCAAATGGAAGAGATACATTTCTTTATAAAGAATATTTTTTTTTTTTGTAAAATTGGTATTTTTGAATCAGACTTCTAATGACCAATGTCCTTTCCCTTTTCTTCTGCCTTTTCTGGTCATAATGAGCAAAGGGTTTGTATATTAACATGAGTGGGACTGGGATGTGTATATCAACACAATGAAGAACAAGACACAAGCTAATCATAGTTGCTCTAACTGGCAACACTCTGTAACGGAGGCCAAGCGATTTCATCATCTGTGTAGCCATGAATGAGGAAATCTGCACAATTCTTTCGACACCCATGATTATATGGGTTCCGGAACCGTCCTTCAGGGCCACGAAGATATCCGTAACGAATGGCATTTGATAATTCGTTAGTGGTGATATTCCGAGCTATCTACATTAAAAAGTAAAGAGCCAAAAAAATTAACATATTAGTCAAATCATCTGAAATAGGAAGGGGAACAATTTGCTTCCAGTCTTGATCAAAATCAATTTTGTCATTTTTCCATTCTATAACCAGCCTTAAAATCTTCAAATAGTTCGGAGAAACAAAGTTAAAAATAGGAAAATGAACTCTTCATTTACCTGGGATGCTTGCATAGTGGTCAAAGTTGTAGCAGAAATCAAAACAATAGCATCCAAAATGAGAAATGAAACAAGACCAGGATGATGAACAATCACATGATGAATCCATGTTTTACCAGCAGGCAATGCTGGGATTGCTGTCCAAATCCCTATTGAGACAAACAAAGCTATTAAATAAGTCAAATATAAACTAATTTGATCTCAATCAGAAAAGGTGAGGAAGAGGAGAGGCTTATTTGTCTTAATCCACATACTTTGAACTGCAATGAATGCACCAAGGAATGAAGTCAAGGTTGCCATGCAAATGAAAGCAAAGAAGTCTCGTCTGTTTCTCTGCAAGTGCACAGTAAGTAAAGCAGATAAGGAAAGGAAAAGAAGAAAATAAAAAAATAACAGTCAGATTGCAGTACCAGTCACCAATAGCATCTTGTTTAAATTATTGAGAAGGAAACGAAGTGAAAAAAGGGTCTAACAAATTAAACGAAGAAGCTAAAGATGGAATGGATTGTAGCATTAATGTGAAAGCTGGGTCACTTAGTACAAGATTGCCACTGGATTGTGGCCTAGACCTCCATGTTAGTCTTCAATTCAATATCTAATGATATCACTAGATCCATAGTGACATCAACATCATCCTTATATAAATACTCTTATTGACACCAATAATAACATCTTCCACAAAATGAAAATAACTACCAACTATTCAAGAGTCAACAAAAGGCGTATGACTTTTTACACTCCAGGAATGAAAAATAATGAGTGATTCACCAGCCTATTCCTAGATGAGTTTCTGAACATATCTGCATCAGTAAAATGATAGCAATTGCATCCACGATATTGATCTCAAATAGATCTCCCACTCTAGATGACATTCATAATATGGTTATCTTCCACATTTAGCTCAAGAACAATTTCTTACCTTCCCAACACAGTTAGATATCCATGGGCAATGATGGTCAAACTGTTCAATACAGTGCTTACAGATAGGGCAGTGCTTAGAACGAACAGGCCTTATTATCTGACAACATAGAGAAAATTTGGTCAAAATGACATTTCAAGATGAGGAAATATTCATGTAGATACGCAATAGATGGCTACAAGAAAAGGTTCATCAGGAAACCTTGCAGGTAGGGCAAAGCTGATCCCAATTTCCTGTCCATACTGACGAGTTGTTCACATCAATATTCAGCAAGGGATCCTGCCAATTGGGAATATACTAATGGTTCAAGTCATGTAAAATAATAGCAAAACTGAAGAGCTTAAAATCCTTTTTTTAATTTCTCTCGCTTCCTTTTGAATGAATTTTGAAAAGGGAAGTCTGTTCCGTTACAGGCCACAATCCTATGGTCAATTGATCAAGACAGAAAAAACTTCCAAAGTCACAGCTAACATAAGAAGAAATGAAATGTGAAGGAATACAAATGCAGCTGGAAAATCAATTCATGATTCTAATAATCAACTAGATGCCATGCTTTATTACGAATAATACGCATGCCATCCTTTTAGGTCTCTCTCAAGAGTCATACCAGACTAATTAACCAACCAAACTTTAAGTCTCCTTAGGAGCCCACTCCCCTTAACCCCACTCATGCTCCACACAAAAATTTATGCATCTCCAAAGCTAGACCTTTTATACAGCCTGACCTCAAACTCTTGATTTATTGCATAAAAATGGCTAAGCTAGAGAACTTCCAGTCCCTACTTCCGCCTTCTAATTGGGTACTGGTGATTCAGAAGACACCAAAATGGAATGTCCATTTCAGGCATGAAGACAATCTAAGCCTCAAATTCACCGTATGTACTAGAAACAAATACAAACATAAAACTTATGGATATAACATTAAGGCGTGTGGGATCTGTTAACTGTGAAAACTTTAAAAAATGATACTACATGCTATACTCACGGTTCCTACACCAGGACCCAGCTCACTCAAAGACTACGGCTATTTGTGACTACCCTTTTATCAATATTGCAATCTCGACAGAATTCACAGAGCTTTTATTCATTCTTAGCTGCTGTTGAAGGTTAAAGTTTACAACCAATTAAACAGAAACTCTCATACCTCTGTATCTTCATAGCCATCCAATCTTCTAGATTTTTTTATATAACCTGGATCTTTGCTGCAGAGAATCGTGAAAGAAAATCAAGAAAACAATATATAAAAAAAAACTTTAACCAAGAGTCAAAATTTGTTTAAAATCAGATAATGGCTTCATTTATAGGTCACAAATCGTGAATACAATAAAATGTTTACTGAGTAGTTTACTTACATAGGTTCCAAATCTGTCAAATGTTTCAATTTTTGGTTCAAACATTCGAAAAGCAATATACCAAGCAAAGCCACATCTAAACTTCTATCCAACAATGCAAGTATGCAACGTGCTTTATGCACATATAACCGAAGGAGAAAGATAATGATAGCTCATAAGACTAGATTAGCAAAAGTCTGTATAATAATATTTCATGCACCATGCTCCAAAAAACTATATCTAATTGCCTAAGTATACAAGAAGAAAACCAGAAAATTAAAACAAATATGTCAAATCAACTCAATGAACATCAAAGTCAGAGCATAAACAATTACCTGCTACACCTGTAAAACATTATCAACGAACCAATACCTAGAGAAACAATGATCCATCCCCAAAGTCCAACAATGGCAGTTACCTTAGAAAGATCTGGGGCTACATGCAACTTAAAGGAGTTATTCATGATCAATGGCAAAAACAAACATGCTTATGACTGAAAGTTTGATATCACAGTCTACTCACCAGCAAGAACTGAGTTGATGAAGAGGATAAGTAGAACGATTATAACACAAAATAATATAGGAGCATAACCAACTTCCCCCATCTTCCCACTGCGAAATTTATCCACCAATCGTTTGCTATTGGCTCTAGCTGCGTTAGACTGAACAGAATCAAAACAACACAAGAAAATTAAACAGCCACAAAATCTACAAGATAGCAAAGATTAAGAGAATATAACAAAGGGGGATATCACTAATGGTTTGAGAATTTGATACAAATACCAACTGTGTAAAACATCTCCATGAACTCGTTTCTAATCAGACTCATTTCCTCATAGAGACCATATTCACAATTCCAGGCTTCAAAGTTTACTTTAAGTAAAGAATGTAAACAACGCAACAACTACACAGAGTTACGTACAAGGAGAAGGGCGATCTGCCGATGACCTTTATCAGATGCAAGCTGAACAGGGGTGTTTCCAGCTTTATCTTTTAGCACTAGTTCCTGTTTTTCTCCTGCATGCACGAGTATAGTGCATGCCTCTGCATTTCCTCTCACTGCAGCCCAGTGCAATGGAGTGCAACCTGGCAGCAATGAATATACAATATCATCAAAAACGTATTAGTAAGATTAAAGCAGTTACAGAATAATCTCTAGCTTGGCACACTAAATGTAAATTGTAATGATCACAGAGTTCAGTTAGAAAAAGAAGATTCTCACTGCCGTTTACAAATTTAAATCATAAAGATAATTCCATATGGATTCATCACATAACTAGAAAACTTTGTTTGCTACCATTGCATTATTAATCACAAATGTATCCTGAACACAGGAGTATATGTTACACATAGCTCAGAAGGTCATGAGCACATTGACCAGTACCTTCTACAAGGTTAAAAGCTTGTATGTTAGACAGTGCAAACAATAATTGTCGTATAGTACCTTCTATGTCTTGTCTCCCTTGAAATGCATCTCGAAATAGAAGCAATCTAATTGTATCTGAAAATCCCTTATATGCAGCCCTGTTTAACACATCATATGAATGAAAATTTCTAATTAACAAGTATTTACTATCACTTTTTTGCAGAAAAAAGCTACTGACAAGAAACCATAAGTACCAAACATCAAAAGCCAGTGACGTTCAAATCAAAGGTGATGCCTAGAGTGAGGTCCTTTGTGGTGCGGCCCTGTGAGGTCCTCTCACATGAACTATTGGATTTGATAGTTTTGTTATTGGCCTTTAGATGGGTAAGTGGATGATTTATTTGCAACCAGTTACAGTTATTTGAAGGTTGTGAAGGAAAAAAACAAAAGAAACACCTGACAACTTTTATTTTTATGATAGAAAAAGTAAAAAATAATGAGATAGAATGAGCAAAAGATATAGAAAGTAACGTAAAAAACTACTTGTAATAGAAAGTTATGCAAATGGGACAAAATAGAAATGTAGGTTACAATCACTATTGAGTACTACAAAATGCAATAAGACAAAATAGATAAAATGTTATGTTACAATTGAGTAATACAAAATAAGTTGTTTTGCATATACGATAAAATTAAAACAATAATTACTTTTAAAATTATACAAATAAGATAAATAAATAAAAAAGATTACTTTTGACAACTTATATTTTGATTTAATACAGAGTAGATTACTATGCATATAAAAGAATAGAATATATATATATATTACTTTAAAATCATTTATGTTATAATTGAGTACATAAAAAAATTATCAAACATGAATGTGAGAGGACCTCAAAGAACCGCACCACAATGAACCTCAACCTAGGCATCACCCAAATCAAATAGTATCTCCTCTCCCTGGGTTAAAAAGGGTTGGGACTTGGGACTGACATTGCAGGTTGGATCCTACTTGGGTATGTGAGTAACATCAACGACGAACCCAAAATCACCTGTGAAAGCTTTTATTCTCCCCAAATATGCTACAACAACAAAATTTAGACCACTTCTAAACCAAATTGCTATCCCCTCTTAGTACTAGCCTCTATACTAGGGGAAATACCCCTTTTACAAACATGACACCAAATTGCTATCCCCTCTTAGTACTACTAGGGGAAAAAACCCATTCACAAACGTGATCTTGGTTCATCCATAACCAACTATAATCATTTTCCATTCTTAAAAAAAAAAAATACAGAACACAGTAGAGCCAAAAAGAAAAACATACTACAAAATTATATTGAAAGAATAGTACTAATTATTTTGCTCCATCCAAAAAATAATTAATTAGGCTATTAGACTTATATGATCTCAAGCTCTAAGCCAATATTATGAAGTATACATTTAACCTATTTCATAAAAACATACCAATGGAGAGGCGACCTTCCATAGTTATCAGGTGCATCATATTCGGCGTGATATTTTGCAACAATGTGATTTAAGAAAGCCGTTTGCCCATACTGAGCAGCAATATGAACTGCCTGCAGTAGACAAAAGGGGTTTCTGATATGCACTGCTACAGAAGTAATTACTATTGCATGCATGAAGATGAAAATAGATTAAGTCTAAATCAAACCCTAATGCAGTATTCAAGTATTGGAGCTACATAATTCGGAAAAATGAAGAAAAAAAAAATTGAAGGCTTTTAGAGTCCCATAAAGTGTTATGGAAAACCAAGACTCAACAGATAATGCAAGATAAAAGGAAAAAAAAAAATTACCCGATAACCATTGAGATCAGCTGCTTCAACCCGAGCTCCATTTTGCAAGAGCACATCTGCCACTGCAATCGAACCCCTAACTGCAGCCCAATGCAAAGCTGTCTGCTTGTTGTTGTCAATTGCATTCACATTTCCACCATGCTTCAATTGTATTAAACAAAACAAAAAAAAACAAATTTATTTAAATCTCAAGAAAACCCACCAGAAAGCTATAAAAAAAATTATCGAATTTACCTCGATAATGTACTGAGCAATATCTGAGAAGTTGTTAAGAGCAGCCCACTGAAGGGCGTAATAGCTGTTACCGTCAGGTGTTGCAAGAGAGGCACCATCTTCTTCCACGAATTTTCTCAGTTTTTCAAAATCTCCATAAGCAGAGGCCGAGAAGACATCGACTATAGCAATTTGTTGAGTAGGGTTTTGTTGTTGGGTTGTTTTCGGTTCTGATTCTGATGATACCACCTCGATCTCTGAAGAAGCCATGTTCCAGAATCTGAACGGATTTTAATTCAAAAGTTCAGAATTTCGGGAAAAAAAATTAGGGGTTTAGGGTTTATTACTCCATCTGGTATTTGCGGAGCTCTTTGATAAGGATGAGCTGTTTTTGCTTTTCTCTTTCGCTTTTTCTTTTTCGTTTTAAAAATAAATAAATAAAATCTTGACAAGGTCTTTTTATTTTTTCCATTCTTACAGGCGATTCTGTTAGTTGAAACTGTTTGGTAGTTTGGCTGTTACGTATTTAATGAGATCGTCGATCAATAACAGAACAAACTAAACAATCTCACTTAGTACCTTTTTTTTTTTAATTTTGCTAACCAATGTCTTTAGTGTATTTTTTTAATTAATTAATATATTATTTATATTAATAATATTATAATAAATATTAAATATTAAAAAATTTTAATTTTATTCATATTTTTTAATATATTGATTAAAAATATTATTATATTTAATAATTTTAAAAAATATTTTTAAGACACTTGTTAATTAAAAAAAAATTATCAAACCTCTCACTAATTACTATGATCTTTCAAATATTTTTTATTAAAATATTAAAAATATTTTTGAATTATTTCTTTTTTTTTAATTAAACTTTTATATTTTTATTTTACTCAAATAAATCGTTATCTAGATAAGATAATAAAATTCAAAGAATTTTTAATTATTTTAGCCAATACTTCTTATATTTTATTTATTATAGTTTCTTACATTTGGTCACTCTTAGCCATCAAAATTTACATCCAAATAAAAGAAAACTTGAAACAAATTTTACTTGGACTACAATCTCAAGTTTCAAATTTTAATTCCTAAAATTGAATGAAAAAAAAAAAAAAAAAGTCAAATTGTACTATTAATCCATGTACTATAGAGAAAATACGAATTTAGTCACTCTACTGTAATTCGAAAAAATTTGATACTTCTACTTTTTAGGATTTTGAATTTCAGTCCAATTACAAATATTTTTTGTTTTCTCCGTTAATTTTAATGACATTGACTTTATGACGTGGGTGTTAACTTTTTTTATTTGGCTTTTTATCAAATTTTCATTTGTCTGCATTTGATGACATGGAATTCTTTTAATAAAAATTGAATTTTTTTTTGCCATGTGTAATATGTAAAATAATTTTAATAATTAAAAAATAAAAAACTTACTTTTATTTTTGATTAATTATTTTAAACCTTTTTCATATTTTTCCTTTCTCCCAAATAGAACGATCGAAACAAACTTAAAAATCCCCAAATCAAAAATCTAACCCTAATAATGACAGCAACCTGGGTTTCTATTCTTTCAAAAATAAAATAAAAAAACTTGAAAAGTGACAAACCACCAAAAATCAAAGTTCAAAACATGGGTTTTCAAGATTCAACAATAGCAGCAAAAAAGACTTCTGTTCTTTCAAAAAATTTAAAAAATGATAAAGAAAAAAAAATTGGAAACGTAACAAACCACCAAAATTCAAAGTTCAAAACATGGGCTTTCAAGATTCAAAAATTTTCAAATTTCCTGATTTTTCTAACATCCAAATAGTCACCAAATCAAGAAAATGTGCTGCTCCAATTATAACAATTTGTATAAATGTATTCCAAAAAAAAAAAAAAGGAAAGGAAATACCCAAAACAATGAAATAAAAAAATTGAATTCTATGTTTAAGACATCAAAATTTTCCAAATCCAAAAGAGAGAGCTAGAGAAAAAATCAAAGAGAAATTAGCAAATTAAACTTCAAAAGAAAATCCTTAGACCGTAACAAAACTCAGACAAAAAAGATCCAATCCTAATATGAACGGCAGCGGAGGTTGTGAGGAGAACGCTGGAGGTCGATGAGGTAAAAAAAGAGATCGACAGTGGAGGAAGAATCGAGAGAGCAAAGAATATCCTTGGCCTGTTTAAGAGACGAAAGCTTCATCGCCAAATCGGCGTGTTTGTTCACGATGGTGAGGAGAGAGAGGGATTGGTCTTTAGAATCTGCAATGGCCATGGCTTCACTTCCCCTGAAGAATTTTGATCGATTTTTTAGGCTATAATAGTTGGAAAGGGGAAAAGGTTAAGGTTTTGAAGGTGAGAGATTTGGGATGAAAAATTTTAGGAGGTCAGAGAGAGAAGAAGCAGTTTCGATTCACGGGGGGGTTATCATCTGGAATTTTTAAGTTTGTTTTGGTTTAAGAGAAAGAAAAAATATGAAAAACGTTTAAAACAATTAATAAATTTTCTTTTTTTTTTAGTTATTAAAATTATTTTATATATTACATATGGCAAAAGAATTTTAATTTTTATTAAACGATTCCACGTCATCAAATGCAGATCAATAGAAATTTGATAAAAAGTCAACGTCCACATCATAAAATAAAAAGTCACGTCATTAAAATTAACTTGGGAAACATAAAACGTTTGTAATTGGACTGAGATTCAAAATCCCAAAAAGTAGAAGTATCAAATTTTTTCGAATTACAATAGAAGAACTAAATCCGTATTTTCTCTATAGTATATGAATTAATAGTATAATTTGACCGGAAAAAAATGGCTAAACTAAGATGGTATTGGTACATACATGCAGTTTTCAAGTCTTTTTTAGGGTTATTTTATCACTATTGTTAAAAAACAGTTTAGGTTATATAAAATTTGAGTTGAAAAAAAAACGTGATTTAAAAGTATGATAAAAAAATGTGATTTAAAATTTTTAAATGTTTGGTATTGTTAAAATATATATTGTGAAAATTGAAATATCTAAAAAAAATGTATAAAATAATTAAAAATAATAAAATTATTTTGTTTGTAAAAAGTATGATTGAATAGCAAAAGCTATAAATTTGAAAAGAAAAAAAAAATTACGATGATTTAAATAAAAATGGAAGTTGTATTTTTGAACCTAAGGCTTAATTTGTAGTTATTCTTAAGAAATGACATCCAACAGATTTGAAATTCGAATCACAACATTTATAATCTTTTTCTATTTTCAAATTACGATATTCTTTGTATTTAAGACCCAAATTTTCATTCATAAAAAAAGTGAGACAATACATATTTAATTTTATATTTACTAGGGATATTTGGATAAATTAATATATTATTTTTGACACATAACACTAGATTCAAGTGATTCTTTTATATTATATAAATCATAATCAAAATTTGTTATTTCAAAGGATATAAATAAAGTAGATTAATTTGGTTCGAAACACAAAATAATTTACAAATTTCTTGTCAAATCTTGAAGTTTATTATTTGTGTGGTCATTATTAAATTTAATTAATCAAAATCGAATTATTAGAACAATAAATTTCCTCTTGAAATAAATAAACATGATTTTAACTAATAACAATTAAATCGATAGACCACTAAATTACAAAAAAAAAAATGGTACTACCATTTTTTAGCAGTCATCAAACTACAAACTATTTTTACTATTTAATTCTCTTTGTGTTTTCTTTCCTTTAATGACAAAAAAAAAAAAAAACAATAATTTATCTGTACTTGTTATATATAAAAAACAATCTTAAAAGGTTGCTCAATAAATGAAGAATGATTTACTTGTCATGTGACCGTTTTTAAAAATATATATTTTTGTCTCTCAAAAAAATATATATTTTTGCTTTGTATTTAAAAAGAAAATAACGAAAAAATCTTCTATATTATTATTATTATTATATATAAACAGATTTTAAAGGAATTATTTAATTGATACGTGGTGAGTTATTTTTAAATTTTTTTAAAAAAGTCAAATTATTTTATTAGTCTTTGTACTATAGTCAAAATGCGAATTTAGTCTCTCTATTATAATTCAAAAAAAAAATTGGTACTTATACTTTTCGGGATTTTGAATTTCAGTCAAATTTTAAACGATGTCAAAATTTCACCGTTAAGTATGCTGATGTAGCGTTAACCATGCTGACGTGGCGTTGACCTTGATGACGTGGAATTTTTTTTCACGTGGCTTACTAACTTAGATAATCAAATGATGTAATTAGCCCCTGTACTTTTATCAAAATATGAATTTAGTCTCTCTACAATGATTTCAAAATTTTTTTATACCTGTATTTTTGAGATTTCAAATTTCGATCAAATCTTAAGTTTCATTTTGTAGACACCTAATTTTGTCCGGACCACTAAACAGGTATGTTTTCTTCCCATATTGATGTTCCCAAGTGTAAAAAGACTGTTTTCATCCTGCAGGTGGTACTCCGAGACTTAGTTTAAGAGGGCGAGCAAAAAAAGTCAAACTTGAAAAAAGTCAAACTTGAAAAAAGTCAACCCCAAAAAAGTCAACCCCAAAAAAGTCAACCCCAGAAAGTCAACTACTGAAAAAGTCAACCCACTTTCAACATCAAGATTTTAAGTTCAATTGAAAAATGGCGAAAGAATTTTGATAATCCGAGGTCTACATTGAAAGATATGGAGTTCGGAAGTTGGGATTTGGAGATTCAGTAGAAAGGAAACCCTAATCCGAGAAATTTGGGGAAAAGTGCTTAAACGATCAAACTGGTCGAAATTGAAGGTTCCAAATGAAAGATAAGCACTGACTACGGGTAATGGAGAAGTCACTTGCAAGAAAAACCGAAAAAAAAGTCAATCCGGGAGAAAACCGAGAATTAGGGTTTTTAATGGATTTCGGTGAAATCGGGAAGAATCACAGAAATGGCCCGACTTGTTAAGACCAAAGCCCCCAATGGATGAAGAATGGTTAAAAAGGATGGCCCAAGGCTCAGATTGAAGAAAATCTAAAAATCGGATTTGTTTTGAGCAAAACCGGGTTTCGGAGGTAAAAGGGCAAAATTGGAAAAATTTGGGAAAAATAGCAAATGGACTCCGAAAATTATGGAAAATTTGTCAATCTCATTCTTAAATCATTTGAAGGAGATTGGCGAAAGAAAATCTTGATTCCGAGTTCGTTTGCAAAATGGCCAAATCCCGGGCTTCTTATGCAGTAATTCAAAAAGGAAAATCCCGGAAAAATAGCAAATGGGCTCCAAAAATTCTGAAATTTGGAAAATCTCATTTTTAAATTATTTGGAAGAGATTGGCGAAAGAAAATCTTGATTCCGAGTTCGTTTGCAAAATGGCCAAATCTCGGGCCTCCTATGCAGTAATTCAAGCCGATAAATCCCGAAAAAATACCAAATGAGCTCCAAAAATTATGAAAACTTCTAGATCACACTTTTTAATTATTTTGAAGAGATTGGTGAAGAAAAATCTTGATTTGGAGCTCGTTTAAAAATGGTAAAATGTAGGGGCATAAAAGGGCATTTTTGGGAAGAAAAAATCCAAATAAATAGCAAACGGACTCGGATAATTTTGAAAACTTCCAGAACTCAATATTTTATTATTTTGGAAGTATTAAAAAAAGAAAAATTGAATTTGGAGTCCGTTTGATATTTACTTGCATCCGGGGGGCAAAATGGTCATTTCACCCAAGCAACCGAAAAGGGCTTTTTTTGGCCTTTCAAAAAATCAGAGTTGGGCTGGAAAAGAGATGTGCTGGCATACCCAAGCCCAAAGAAAGGAGGAAGCTTCTAATTTTTTTTTTAATCAAGTGGTTAAAAATCAAGAGTTAGTTAACCATTCTCTTTGATCAAGCCATGGTGATTAAACCACATAGGTTAAGAAAGATGTCAACATTATTTTTGCATAGCTGTAATTTGAGAGGGCTGAGATGCTAATCTAAAGGTGGTAATTTGATGACTTTTCATCTTGAATTATTGGCCATTTGATGGAAATTAGGTTACACAAAAATGACAACATCTTGGAGGCTATATAACCATGCATTAAGGCTAGCCCTAAGGGGGGGAGGCAGATTTTGGTTTCTTCTTTTCCATTTTGGCTGATTTCTCTTAGTTTTTCTTAGTTTTTATCTTCTTGGTTGAGAGCAAAAAAAGAAAAGTTTAGAAAAAAAGGAAAGTTTGAAGAGAAAAGCTTGAAATATTAGCTTCTTGAGGTTGCTCTTGAGCACCAACTCTTGCACTTTCATTTTCTATTCTTGTTTTTTGCTATTTTAATCTCTACTTGGTGAGTTTTCATTTTAAAATAATATTTCTTGTTCTTCCTTCATTTCCTTTCTTAAGTATTTTTTTTACAATAAACTCACCATGGCCAAATGGCCTACATTATTTATTTTAAGTTGTTGTTTCAATTCATTTTACCATATTGTTTATGCTATTTTCTTTGTTTTTGATGTTTTAAGTGTTATGTTATTTCATGTTCTTAAGTTATATTTAATTTGGTTGCTTTGTTTGTTGCCATTTATGTCTTAGATATCATGTTTTTGCATTTTTAATTTTCTGTTTTCATGTTGTTTAAATTTGAGCATGTTTTAGAGTTAGCATATTAAGCGTTTGTGAAAATGCTTGTGTGATTCTTTGCATGATTCTTGTTTTATATCTTAGTGAGCATGTTTTAGATTTGGTATATTAGGTGTTTGTGAAAATGCTTGTGTGATTTTTGTGTTATGACTTAGTTTTTCATGCTAGCATACCAAGTGTTTGTGAAAATGCCATGCTTGTTGGAGCTTGAGGCCATTTGGCTACTCCATGTGTTTTGCATTGTGTGTTGTATTTTTGTTATGCTAGTTGTTAGGTTTTTGCATTTGCATGATATTTGGTTGGATTTTTGAATTAAGCATGCCTTGTGTTTGTGAAAATGCCATGCATATCTTAGGTCTAGGTTGCATTTATTGCCATGCAAGTTCATGTTAGGTCTAGGCCATATTATTTATGTCATGCATTTTCCTTATATTTAGTTTTAAATCCATGCATTTCATGCATTATGTTTGCTGCATTATTTCATGCATTTCATGTTCATACCACTTGAATAATGACTTGAGCCAATTGATGGTTCAAAGTCATGCTCTCTTGAGCACACTTGTGGAAAATTAAGTTTGTCAAGTTGATTATTCTACCTTTGTGATTTTTTTTTACTTAGCCATTTTTTATCTAACTTTCAAAAAGTCCTAGCTACTGCTTTCAAGTCATTTTATGAGTTTCAAATATTTTTACTTTGATTTTTAAATGATTTTATCAAAGACAAAAAAATGTGCTGGCAAAACAGTTTTTTCTCCTCCAAAAACTCGTACATCTCTGATTTTTCTGGGAATTCATCTTTTATCAGAAAATTAAGCCGATTTTTTATCGTGTAGTTTTACATGTCCTGAGTCTCCAGTAATTTTTTCAGAATTTTTGGAATTTTTGGAAATAGGGTAAAAAATCATGGATTAAAACTGGACAGTGGAGTCAGAATTGAATTTAAAGAAAAACAAAGTAGTTTTTTCTCCTCCAAAAACTCGTACATCTCTGATTTTTCTGGGAATTCATTTTTGATCAGCAAATTAAGCCGATTTTTTATCGTGTAGTTTTACATGTCCTGAGTCTCCAGTAATTTTTTCAGAATTTTTGGAATTTTTAAAAATAGGGTAAAAAATCGTGGATTAAAACTGGACAGTGGAGTCAGAATTGAATTTAAAGAAAAACAAAGCAGTTTTTTTTCTCCTCCAAAAAACTCATATATCTCTGATTTTTCTGGGAATTCATCTTTGATTCGAAAATTAAGCCGATTTTTTCTCGTGTAGTTTTACATGTCCTGAGTCTCCAGTAATTTTTTCAGAATTTTTGGAATTTTTAAAAATAGGGTAAAAAATCGTGGATTAAAACTGGACAGTGGAGTCAGAATTGAATTTAAAGAGAAACCATTTTTCTGTTTTGGTTAATTTACTTAGAGTGGGCTGATTAGGAGGGTTAGCTACTGACTTATGGTAGTTTCTAAGCCTTTTTAAACTCTAAAAATGGTTTTTCAAGTCTCGGGTTAAGGGTAGTCAAGTCCGGATTTTTAAACTTAGGAAATTAGAGCCATTTTAAAAAAATTTAGCCCAGTTTTTATTCAAGCTTCTCAAAATTGTTTTCAAACAATCACAAAGTATTTTGGTTTTAGAATATTTAATTTGACATATTTTCCTAAGGTAGCCGGATATCTTTTTAGATATACGGATTTCCTTAATAAAAGGAAAAAAATACATTTCATGCATTGCATTTTTATTTTCATGCATATTATATGATAGCATTATTTTATTCCATGTCATTTAAATTATATGCCATACCATTCATATTTGTCATGTCATTTAGGTTGCATTATATTATTTAGACTGTACTATGTCATTTTATTTATGTCATGCATATACATATTCATTTCTTTTAAATGTTTCCAAAAAAGATAATGGTTTTCAATAAAAAAATATAAAGATATTCCCGAGTTAAAATAATTCATGAGTTCTCTACCGGGTTTGCTGGAGGGAATATCATCAATTATCATTAATAAAGGAATATCTTTCTTTCAAAAAAGAGAATGATTCGGAAAGTTTTCCAAAACTAATAAAAATTTCTATATTTTGCCACGTTTGTTGGGGAATATAGGAAAATTTTGAATTTATAAATTCCGGATCATTTTCAATAAAAAAATGGAATTATTTTTCTTTAAATTGGGAATTAATTTGAAATACTAAATTTAAAACCAATTTTTATCGAGACTTGAGATAACACACGGTTAATAAGGTATCGATTTATACGGGCGTTGTGGGGGTGCTAATCCTTCCCCGCACGTAACCGACTCCCGAACCCGTTTCTTTGATTTCTCTGGTTTTAACGCAGACTTGAAATTGGTTTTAAAAATATTTTAATTAATTTTTAAAATATTTTTATAAAACCGGTTTTAATAGGTGGCCGATCACACCTAGCTAAAAAAGATTGGTGGCGACTCCATGTCTTTTTTAAGGTCATTTTCAAAACCTTTATTTTTCTAGAGGAATTAAGTCGACTTTTCCTCGTTTTTTTTAAATGTCACGCTTAACGAATAATAAAGTCTTGCGATGAGACTCGTCGTTATTTTTTAGGTTGCGACAGCTTGGCGACTCCACTGGGGAAATATTAGAGAGTCAGGCCTAGAAATTAGTCGTGTGTTATCAAAGTCTCGGTTTTGTTGGTTTAATTGGTATTTAATTTTAATTCCCATATTTTTTTTAATAAGGAGAATTTTGAAAATAATAAAATATTTTCAAATATGTTCATACTCATGTGCATGCATTTTATTATTGTTCTCTAGCTATTTAAGGTTGAATATTATAACTGCTTGTCGGTTAATGCGTTACACTATTCTTGAATGTTTTAATTGTTAGGACATTTAGAATAAGGTTTGTAGAATAGGTGGTGACAGGTTTGTTTTGTTTCTCCACACACACTACACGTGCATTTGAATAACATGAACCCTCTACCCGGGTTCCGTCCTTTTAAGTGGAAGTAAAGTAACTAAGCCTTCGTGATTGATCCTCCGTATGGGCTAGTGAAACACTTTCGGAGTATAAAGTACCTAATGCCTTCGTGATAATCCTCCGTACGGGCATAGGAAAATATACTCTAACGAATTGAACCCGCTTTTATCGGGGTGCCTTACTAGCCTTCACCGGCGACAGTGAGGAACAATTTGGGGCCTTAGAACCGATTCACCTTCATATAGTGAACCTAGGCGAAGCCATCCCGAATTTCCGTTAGATATACCGAAAATAGGAACACATGGAGGGACATTTCTAAACTTTTTGTTACCTGTTTTACACTCCGAATAAGTGTGGTAGATCGGGCAACGATGTACGTACATCGCCCGTAATAAATGTGATACTCCGCCTCGAAGGCATCGTGATGCCTAAATAAGCAGATATTGCTGGGGCAGATGTTCATTAGCTGTTTTTAAAAAAAAAAAATCCTTTTTCAAGCATTTTTGCATGTGGCACATTTCATGCATGTGTAAATAGAGCATGTACATTTTTGGTTGTATTATTGATCTCATTCTTTGCAATAAACAGTTGGTAATTGAATTTGATGATTTCATAAAACCGGTAGTGTCACATGAACATTTGCATATTGTAACATAGTAAGATCCACCCTGAAATTCTTTTGAAAATGATGTGATTGGTTTATCAAAAAAAAAAATCAAAAAAAAAAAAAATTTGGAGGCAAATCCTGCATAATGAGATTTTTGAATAGTCCCACCAATTTCGTGTAATCATTGATTTCTTTGTATATACCTTTGTGTTAATTCATTTATTTTTGCATGTATCATTTTGACATCATGTTATAGTCATAGCATGCATGGTCATTCATTGTAAGATACGTTTATGACATGCATGGTCATTATTTGTATATACTTATGTATCAATTTATTCTTTCTTTACATGCATCATGTTGGCATCAGGTGGCATTCATGACATACACGGTCAGCATGACCTTCTTTGTATATACTCTGTGTCAGTCATTTATTCTTCACATGCATCATAATTGACATTGTGTGGCATTCATAGTGTATATGATCGTTCATTGGGAAATACATTTGGAACATACATGGTCATTCATTGTATATATCCATGCATTAATTTGCATATTCTTTACATGCATCATGTTGGATCAGGTTGCATTCATGGCATACACAGTCATCATGATATGCTCATACATTAATTTGTCATATTGGCATCAGGTTGCATTCGTGACATACATGGTCAGCATGATTTTCTTTGTATATACTCTGTGTCAATCATTTATTCTTCACATGCATCATAATTGACATTGTATGGCATTCATAGTGTATATGATCATTCATTGAGAAATGCATTTGGAACATACATGGTCATTCATTGCATATATCCATGCACTGGTTTTTCTTATTCTTTAAATGCATCATGTTGGCATCGTGTTGCATTTATAACATACATGGTCAACATGTTTCCACTGTATATGACCACACATAACTTTGTTTATCCTTCACATGCATCAAATTGCACTCATGACATTCATAGCTCATTCATCATGAAACACATTAATAAGATGAAATAGAAATTGGCTTAGCTTTGAAGAGTTTTCTTCGTCAGCTAAAAGCTATGACCCCAACAGCAAGTGCGAGTATCATATTGGGGCAATTGGGCATTCGACTAAAAATGCAGAAAACTGAAGGAAAGAATTGAGGGTCTTGTCCACAATGGCATTTGGATTCCAGAGCTTATCGAACATTGGAAATCTGTTTTACCATAGATTGATTTCCTCTTGAAGAATTTTGAGGATAAGATTTGTTATCTTTGAAAGCATGTCAATAGGAGCATTCTGATGCATATTTTTCTATACACTTTGATGATGGAAGCTCTTGTCTCATGATGACATCTACATGAAATAAATAAATTTTGAATTTTAATATTTTGTGTTCATTTTATTTTAGCAATAAATTTGAAATTGTTAAAAAAAAAATAAAAAAATGAAACTTTGAGAAAATTTATGGTACACAATAAATAAGTGGTTTTCACATGAAATAATGAACAATCTTGAGAATATTGATGATCATTGTTAGAAATGACCCAATACCTTCAGCCTTCTCTTTT
Source organism: Fremontodendron californicum (assembly GCA_030761205.1). Lineage (NCBI taxonomy): Eukaryota > Viridiplantae > Streptophyta > Magnoliopsida > Malvales > Malvaceae > Fremontodendron > Fremontodendron californicum. The sequence continues at coordinate 42,299,363 of JAULJL010000002.1, read as the reverse complement.
AGGCTTTCCTAAGCCTAAATCCTTTGAACCGAGACCACTTGAAAGACCTAATGCTTCAAGGAATATGAATGATTTGACTTCATAAAACCATTGTCATCACAGAATAAGCAAAGACTTAGATCTTAGTCTAGGCTATGAACAAAGGAACGAACTTTTTGAAAATTTTCAAATTCCTTGAAAATCAAACAAATGAGACATTCTTTCAAGAATCCAGATTTTGATAATTTGGTGTGTGTCAGGATTGTGCTAAAACCATTCATGACCTTTCCCAATGACCACAAAACACTAATTGCCCAGACATCACTTCATGATTGACACCTTGGGGCACAATTATTAAACTAGATTATCCCTTGTCCCAGAGAAAACCTGCTTTTGGGTCATGTTTTCCTTGTCTCTTCAAAGAACTCAGATTGGAAACTCAGCCTTTTCAAAACAGACCTAGACTTGCCATGTTCCTCGTTGATACAAATTCGCATGGTTAATCAAATTGGGGCATCATATGTGGAAATGATGGATACATAGTGAAGAATGATGGGCTAATGCATGAATTATTGGGGGCATGCGACGAAAAAAACAAAAAAAAAAAGAAAAAAAAGAAAAAGAAAAATCATGATATCATGCATATGAGAATTCGGATGATTCCAAAGTGCAAAATGAAATTCTGAATATCTATTTCCCCTGAGGATTGCTTTTCAATGAGAATATTTGGGCTTGATATGATGAATGGCCATCTTTCATATCCCTTTCACAAGAAAAAAATTATTATCCATAGTCACCCCTTTTGAGCCAAAAGAATTCTTAATTCTTTGAACCCTGATCAAGGATTACCCTCTACACTGGGGGGCAAATGCGAGGAAAGATCTTTTCAAAAATCATTGAGAAATGAGTGACAGCTCAGGGACAGACACAAAGCAAATGGAGCCCCGAATAAATACGGGCGCACTCTGTCAAAGAAAAAAGAAGAGGAAAAGATGATGAAATGAAAGCCAAGAAAAACAAACAAAAAACACAATAAAAAATGTGTGTGAAAGACATGGCAAATTGAAAGCCAAAAGCAAGGAAGAAAAAGAGCAAAATCAAAAAGAAAGAAATGTCCAAGAAGAGACACATGCTTCAAAGAAAATCCTCTTCAAGAAAGGATCCTTGATCTGATTACCCTCAAACACATATTTTGAGCCTATTTATCCTTTCTTTCTGAACCCTGAGCCATGGCCTACATTACGTGCTTTAAAAGTCCATTTTGATCAAGAATGAATGTTTAATTTGAAGGGTTTTCCTCAGATTTTATCCCATCTCATCAAATTCTCATTTCACTAAGGAAGAATTTAGAATTCTCAAGTGCATGGTAAAAAAAAAAAAAAAAGAGAAAAATTGAAAAGAATGGGACTCTAGGGCGAAAACCCAAAAAAAACGGGCGGCCTAGAGTAGAATGGGAATTTTCGATGCCATCGATGATAGTGCCGATACCCCAAAAGAAAAGATCTTATTAAAGGAGTGGTCATCGAGGAACATCTAGGAATTCCTGAACCCCCCAAATTGTCAGCTCTCATTCGGAGGATTGTCTTCAAAAACTGAAACTTTGTTCCCAAGATTAAACTTTCCGGTTTAAACATCCCAGCCAATCTTGATGCTTGACAAAATGCCTTGATATGGAAACTAAAAGAATGTTGAATTTGTTTGGTTCTCAATGAATTCATGATTTATAAAACCTGTTCCATTTGTGAGCCTAGAAGGGATATACATTTTTGTCATGAAGTTTTCCTGGAAAAGCCAGAATCTTGTTATACCAAGCCTTGCCAATCCCAGTTGGAAAAACCCAGATTGATACTTAGAGAAATTTCTAACAATGATAATGATCATCAGTCTTCAAAAGATTTGTACATCACACATTGTGGGGTTAATATTTTTTGTTCAGAAGTTTTCAAAATGCGAAAACAAATAAAGAGATTTTTTGAAATACCCATTTTGATGTTGGCATGAGACAAGGATTTTTCTAACTCAAAGGTGTAGAACTGCCAGGATAGGTCTTGACTTCCAGATATGAGAAGAAGAAATAGAACCCAGTTCAGATCTCTATTGATGAAAGTTTGAAAACTGTTAGGGCAAAGCGAATAGCCAAAATGAATTGAAGATATACTCTGATTTGAAGAGGAAAAATGAATTTGAAAGGCTAAGCCAAAGTCTAGAAAAACAGCCGGGGGCACTTGCATCACTCATGAGCACTCATCTCTTTATCGAGCTTTTGCATCTGCACAGTGTCGGCAAGCATTTGCATCATTCATGGGTATTTGCATTGGCATTATTCCATAAGCATCTGTATTTTACCTTTACATTTACATTCTTCATGGAATTCGTATTTGTGTCATCTCAAGCAATTGCATTATTTCTAGAATCATTGCATTTTCATTACTGTGTGGTAATTGTAGTTACACCATTCATAAACCAGTTACATGAACACAATTAGTAGGGGCATCTGCATCATGAAACATGGGCATCAATCCAAGTCATTTACATTTGCATTAAAGACATTTGCACCAGTTTAAGTCATTTCGTGTCTTATTCAACACCTGCATCTGCATCAAAAAGCATTCGCATCTTCTCAAAATCGTTAGGGTAATTTTCAACAATTCTTCAAAGAACATTTTTAAGACCTCCGGGCATAATTTTTCAAATCACAGGTAAGACCTCCGGGCAATATCTTTAAGACCTCCGGGCAACATCTTTAAGACCTCCGAGCATAACTTTTTTCAGGGGTAAGGCCTCCGGGCACTATTCTTAAGACCTCCGGGCATCATTTTTAAAGTCGCATACAGCGCATTTTTTCCAAATTATGGGTAAGGCCTCCGGGCACCATTCTTAAGACCTCCGGGCATCATTTTTAAAGTCGCATACAGCGCATTTCTTCCAAATCACGGGTAAGGCCTCCGGGCACCATTCTTAAGACCTCCGGGCATCATTTTTAAAGTTGCATACAACGCATTTTTTCCAAATCACGGGTAAGGCCTCCGGGCACCATTCTTAAGACCCCCGGGCATCATTTTTAAAGTCGCATACAGCGCATTTTTTCCAAATCACGGGTAAGGCCTCCTGGCACCATTCTTAAGACCTCCGGGCATCATTTTTAAAGTCGCATACAGCGCATTTTTTCCAAATTATGGGTAAGGCCTCCGGGCACCATTCTTAAGACCTCCGGGCATCATTTTTAAAGTCGCATACAGCGCATTTCTTCCAAATCACGGGTAAGGCCTCCGGGCACCATTCTTAAAACCTCCGGGCATCATTTTTAAAGTCGCATACAGCGCATTTTTTTCAAATCACAGGTAAGACCTCCGGGCACCAATTTTTAAGACCTCCGGGCACCATTTTAAGACCTCCGGGCATAATTTTTCAAATCACAGGTAAGACCTCCTGGCAACATCTTTAAGACCTTCGGGCATAACTCTTTTTTTCAGGGGTAAGGCCTATGGGCACCATTTTTAAGACCTCCGGGCATAATTTTTCAAATCACAGGTAAGACCTCCGGGCAACATCTTTAAGACCTCCGGGCATTATTTTTTTTAGGGGTAAGACCTCCGGGCACTAATTTTTAAGACCTCCGAGCATAATTTTTTTCAAATCATAGGTAAGACCTCTGGGCAACATCTTTAAGACCTCCGGGCATAACTTTTTTCAGGGGTAAGACCTCCGGGCACCAATTTTTAAGACCTCCGGGCATAATTTTTCAAATCACAGGTAGGACCTCCGGGCAACATCTTTAAGACCTCCGGGCATAACTTTTTTCAGGGGTAAGACCTCCGGGCACCAATTTTTAAGACCTCCGGGCACCAATTTTTAAGACCTCCGGGCACCATTTTAAGACCTTCGGGCACCAATTTTAAAGCCCTTCGAGCATAAATTTTTCTTTTGAAATCGAATTCATTCCCTTAAGACGAATCGAGCCTTGTTTAGGCAGGGAATTCAATTTAAGGACAAAATCTTCAATTTATTGTTTTTTAAAAAAAAATGAAAAAAGAGAAAATAGAAAAAAAATAAAAAAATAAAAAAAAAATAAAAAAAAAAGGAAAAAAGAAAAAAACAAGAAAGAAGAAAAAAATGAAAAAATGAAAAATAGAAAATGAAAAAAATTAAAATGAAAAAGAAACCCCTTTCCCTTTCCTTCACATGTGATGTCACTGACCGTACAAAATTAGTGTCGGTTTATCTTTTCCTGATTCCTGATTCTCAGCAATAGCCAAAGAGGGGCAGCTGTAGACACCTAATTTTGTCCGGACCACTAAACAGGTATGTTTTCTTCCCATATTGATGTTCCCAAGTGTAAAAAGACTGTTTTCATCCTGCAGGTGGTACTCCGAGACTTAGTTTAAGAGGGCGAGCAAAAAAAGTCAAACTTGAAAAAAGTCAAACTTGAAAAAAGTCAACCCCGAAAAAGTCAAACCCGAAAAAGTCAACCCCAGAAAGTCAACTACTGAAAAAGTCAACCCACTTTCAAAATCAAGATTTTAAGTTCAATTGAAAAATGGCGAAAGAATTTTGATAATCCGAGGTCTACATTGAAAGATATGGAGTTCGGAAGTTGGGATTTGGAGATTCAGTAGAAAGGAAACCCTAATCCGAGAAATTTGGGGAAAAGTGCTTAAACGATCAAACTGGTCGAAATTGAAGGTTCCAAATGAAAGATAAGCACTGACTACGGGTAATGGAGAAGTCACTTGCAAGAAAAACCGAAAAAAAAGTCAATCCGGGAGAAAACCGAGAATTAGGGTTTTTAATGGATTTCGGTGAAATCGGGAAGAATCACAGAAATGGCCCGACTTGTTAAGACCAAAGCCCCCAATGGATGAAGAATGGTTAAAAAGGATGGCCCAAGGCTCAGATTGAAGAAAATCTAAAAATCGGATTTGTTTTGAGCAAAACCGGGTTTCGGAGGTAAAAGGGCAAAATTGGAAAAATTTGGGAAAAATAGCAAATGGACTCCGAAAATTATGGAAAATTTGTCAATCTCATTCTTAAATCATTTGAAGGAGATTGGCGAAAGAAAATCTTGATTCCGAGTTCGTTTGCAAAATGGCCAAATCCCGGGCTTCTTATGCAGTAATTCAAAAAGGAAAATCCCGGAAAAATAGCAAATGGGCTCCAAAAATTCTGAAATTTGGAAAATCTCATTTTTAAATTATTTGGAAGAGATTGGCGAAAGAAAATCTTGATTCCGAGTTCGTTTGCAAAATGGCCAAATCTCGGGCCTCCTATGCAGTAATTCAAGCCGATAAATCCCGAAAAATACCAAATGAGCTCCAAAAATTATGAAAACTTCCAGATCACACTTTTTAATTATTTTGAAGAGATTGGTGAAGAAAAATCTTGATTTGGAGCTCGTTTAAAAATGGTAAAATGTAGGGGCATAAAAGGGCATTTTTGGGAAGAAAAAATCCAAATAAATAGCAAACGGACTCGGATAATTTTGAAAACTTCCAGAACTCAATATTTTATTATTTTGGAAGTATTAAAAAAAGAAAAATTGAATTTGGAGTCCGTTTGATATTTACTTGCATCCGGGGGGCAAAATGGTCATTTCACCCAAGCAACCGAAAAGGGCTTTTTTTGGCCTTTCAAAAAATCAGAGTTGGGCTGGAAAAGAGATGTGCTGGCATACCCAAGCCCAAAGAAAGGAGGAAGCTTCTAATTTTTTTTTTAATCAAGTGGTTAAAAATCAAGAGTTAGTTAACCATTCTCTTTGATCAAGCCATGGTGATTAAACCACATAGGTTAAGAAAGATGTCAACATTATTTTTGCATAGCTGTAATTTGAGAGGGCTGAGATGCTAATCTAAAGGTGGTAATTTGATGACTTTTCATCTTGAATTATTGGCCATTTGATGGAAATTAGGTTACACAAAAATGACAACATCTTGGAGGCTATATAACCATGCATTAAGGCTAGCCCTAAGGGGGGGAGGCAGATTTTGGTTTCTTCTTTTCCATTTTGGCTGATTTCTCTTAGTTTTTCTTAGTTTTTATCTTCTTGGTTGAGAGCAAAAAAAGAAAAGTTTAGAAAAAAAGGAAAGTTTGAAGAGAAAAGCTTGAAATATTAGCTTCTTGAGGTTGCTCTTGAGCACCAACTCTTGCACTTTCATTTTCTATTCTTGTTTTTTGCTATTTTAATCTCTACTTGGTGAGTTTTCATTTTAAAATAATATTTCTTGTTCTTCCTTCATTTCCTTTCTTAAGTATTTTTTTTACAATAAACTCACCATGGCCAAATGGCCTACATTATTTATTTTAAGTTGTTGTTTCAATTTATTTTACCATATTGTTTATGCTATTTTCTTTGTTTTTGATGTTTTAAGTGTTATGTTATTTCATGTTCTTAAGTTATATTTAATTTGGTTGCTTTGTTTGTTGCCATTTATGTCTTAGATATCATGTTTTTGCATTTTTAATTTTCTGTTTTCATGTTGTTTAAATTTGAGCATGTTTTAGAGTTAGCATATTAAGTGTTTGTGAAAATGCTTGTGTGATTCTTTGCATGATTCTTGTTTTATATCTTAGTGAGCATGTTTTAGATTTGGTATATTAGGTGTTTGTGAAAATGCTTGTGTGATTTTTGTGTTATGACTTAGTTTTTCATGCTAGCATACCAAGTGTTTGTGAAAATGCCATGCTTGTTGGAGCTTGAGGCCATTTGGCTACTCCATGTGTTTTGCATTGTGTGTTGTATTTTTGTTATGCTAGTTGTTAGGTTTTTGCATTTGCATGATATTTGGTTGGATTTTTGAATTAAGCATGCCTTGTGTTTGTGAAAATGCCATGCATATCTTAGGTCTAGGTTGCATTTATTGCCATGCAAGTTCATGTTAGGTCTAGGCCATATTATTTATGTCATGCATTTTCCTTATATTTAGTTTTAAATCCATGCATTTCATGCATTATGTTTGCTGCATTATTTCATGCATTTCATGTTCATACCACTTGAATAATGACTTGAGCCAATTGATGGTTCAAAGTCATGCTCTCTTGAGCACACTTGTGGAAAATTAAGTTTGTCAAGTTGATTATTCTACCTTTGTGATTTTTTTTACTTAGCCATTTTTTATCTAACTTTCAAAAAGTCCTAGCTACTGCTTTCAAGTCATTTTATGAGTTTCAAATATTTTTACTTTGATTTTTAAATGATTTTATCAAAGACAAAAAAATGTGCTGGCAAAACAGTTTTTTCTCCTCCAAAAACTCGTACATCTCTGATTTTTCTGGGAATTCATCTTTTATCAGAAAATTAAGCCGATTTTTATCGTGTAGTTTTACATGTCCTGAGTCTCCAGTAATTTTTTCAGAATTTTTGGAATTTTTGGAAATAGGGTAAAAAATCATGGATTAAAACTGGACAGTGGAGTCAGAATTGAATTTAAAGAAAAACAAAGTAGTTTTTTCTCCTCCAAAAACTCGTACATCTCTGATTTTTCTGGGAATTCATTTTTGATCAGCAAATTAAGCCGATTTTTTATCGTGTAGTTTTACATGTCCTGAGTCTCCAGTAATTTTTTCAGAATTTTTGGAATTTTTAAAAATAGGGTAAAAAATCGTGGATTAAAACTGGACAGTGGAGTCAGAATTGAATTTAAAGAAAAACAAAGCAGTTTTTTTTCTCCTCCAAAAAACTCATATATCTCTGATTTTTCTGGGAATTCATCTTTGATTCGAAAATTAAGCCGATTTTTTCTCGTGTAGTTTTACATGTCCTGAGTCTCCAGTAATTTTTTCAGAATTTTTGGAATTTTTAAAAATAGGGTAAAAAATCGTGGATTAAAACTGGACAGTGGAGTCAGAATTGAATTTAAAGAGAAACCATTTTTCTGTTTTGGTTAATTTACTTAGAGTGGGCTGATTAGGAGGGTTAGCTACTGACTTATGGTAGTTTCTAAGCCTTTTTAAACTCTAAAAATGGTTTTTCAAGTCTCGGGTTAAGGGTAGTCAAGTCCGGATTTTTAAACTTAGGAAATTAGAGCCATTTTAAAAAAATTTAGCCCAGTTTTTATTCAAGCTTCTCAAAATTGTTTTCAAACAATCACAAAGTATTTTGGTTTTAGAATATTTAATTTGACATATTTTCCTAAGGTAGCCGGATATCTTTTTAGATATACGGATTTCCTTAATAAAAGGAAAAAAATACATTTCATGCATTGCATTTTTATTTTCATGCATATTATATGATAGCATTATTTTATTCCATGTCATTTAAATTATATGTCATACCATTCATATTTGTCATGTCATTTAGGTTGCATTATATTATTTAGACTGTACTATGTCATTTTATTTATGTCATGCATATACATATTCATTTCTTTTAAATGTTTCCAAAAAAGATAATGGTTTTCAATAAAAAAATATAAAGATATTCCCGAGTTAAAATAATTCATGAGTTCTCTACCGGGTTTGCTGGAGGGAATATCATCAATTATCATTAATAAAGGAATATCTTTCTTTCAAAAAAGAGAATGATTCGGAAAGTTTTCCAAAACTAATAAAAATTTCTATATTTTGCCACGTTTGTTGGGGAATATAGGAAAATTTTGAATTTATAAATTCCGGATCATTTTCAATAAAAAAATGGAATTATTTTTCTTTAAATTGGGAATTAATTTGAAATACTAAATTTAAAACCAATTTTTATCGAGACTTGAGATAACACACGGTTAATAAGGTATCGATTTATACGGGCGTTGTGGGGGTGCTAATCCTTCCCCGCACGTAACCGACTCCCGAACCCGTTTCTTTGATTTCTCTGGTTTTAACGCAGACTTGAAATTGGTTTTAAAAATATTTTAATTAATTTTTAAAATATTTTTATAAAACCGGTTTTAATAGGTGGCCGATCACACCTAGCTAAAAAAGATTGGTGGCGACTCCATGTCTTTTTTAAGGTCATTTTCAAAACCTTTATTTTTCTAGAGGAATTAAGTCGACTTTTCCTCGTTTTTTTTAAATGTCACGCTTAACGAATAATAAAGTCTTGCGATGAGACTCGTCGTTATTTTTTAGGTTGCGACACATTTATTTTGCAAAAATAAGCTCTGAAAAATATTTTTAAAAAAATAATAATATAATATTTATATTAATATTTAAAATAAATATTATTTTATTAATATAAATATTAAAAAGAGTAATATTTATTCGTAAAATATTAAAAATATTTATACTATAACTATTAAAAGATAAAACAGTAACATTTAGTTGGCTTATAAGTTATGCTCAAACAATATCAATAAACAAAAAAATGAATCAAACCTCAAAAAGTTTAACTTATATTATTATGATATTAAAAAGTCATTTTTTAGGTATCGATTAAAAATATGCTATTTCATATTTATTTAGAGAGTCATAAATAATATCATGCACTCATAAACACCAAATTAATTCTCATTAGTTTTTTTAAACCTAGTTAATGGAATTAATATATGAAAAAAAAAAAACTCAAATCTTGCTTTTTCTATCTGTTGATCTTTTATTTTTTGTGTTTCTCCCTCTTACATTTCTTTAACTTATTTTATGAAATAAGATTTTTATAGAAAAAAAAAATTGAAGTTATAGCCATGAAGATGGAATGGATGTGATTCAACTGTTAGAAGATTGGTTCTTGTAATACTAGCTCAACTGTAGAATTGAAGGCAATCTTGCTAAGTCTTGTGCCATGTGCAGTGCCAAGATTAGCTGTAAGTGGTGCGTCGGTATAGTTAAATGGCTTAGGAGGTTTATCAGGAAAATCAGTTCTAAAAACTCATTTTATATTGAAGTAGTGAGTTTGGAAAAGTTCAACTTCGGGCATCAGGAAAGAGATATTTTTCAACGAGGGTAGGAGTCTTGTTCCATTTACGCATGTCGGGCAATGATCTTTTTCAAAATCAATTGTTCCATTTACGCATGTCGGACAAATGGTCATTTTGGAAAAGAAATCGCCATGGATAGCCATTTGTATATGCAAAAACTTCTCTACATTAATACATATAAGTCATTAATATATATACACACACATATATATATATATATATATATCCGTAAACTTGTTTCATTTTATTTTTGTCTATAAAAATCTTATTTCATGAAATAATTGAAAGAAATGTAAGAGGGAGAAAAAAAAAGAAGGATCAACAGATAGAAAAGCAAGCTTTTAATTCCATTAACTAAGTTTAAAAAAACTAATGAGAATTAATTTAGTATTTGTGAATGTAAGATATTATTTATGATTCTCTAAATAAATATGAAATGACATGTTTTTAATCGATACCTAAAAAATGACTTTTTAAGATCATCCTAATATAAGTTAAACTCTTTGAGGTTTAATTCATTTTTTTTTGTTTGTTGATATTGTTTGAGCATAATTTATAAGCCAACTAAATATTACCGTTTTATCTTTTAATAGTTAAAGTATAAATATTTTTAATATTTTACGAATAAATATTACTTTTTTTAATATTTATATTAATAAAATAATATTATTTTAAATATTAATATAAATATTATATTATTATTTTTCAGAATTTTTTTTTTCAGATTTGATTTTTGCAAAATAAATGAAACTTAAGATTGGATCGAAATTAGAAATCCCGAAAAGTACTGGTACAAAAAATTTTTGAAATCATTGTAGAGGGACTAAATTCATATTTTGATATAAGTACAGAGACTAATTACATCATTTGATCATCTAAGTTAGTAAGCCAAGTGAAAAAAAAACCGAAAAAATTTTACTGACTAAGCTCGCCACGTCAGCAAAGTCAACGTCACGTCAGCATGGTTAACGCCACGTCAACATACTTAACGGTGAAAATTTGACATCGTTTAAAATTAGACTGAAATTTAAAATTCCGAAAAATATAAGTACCAAAATTTTTCAAATTATAATAGAATGACTAAATCCGTATTTTAATTATAACACAAGGATTAATAATACAATTTGACTAAAAAATATTAAAGAAGTTTCAAAAGCAAAATTACAAAAGGTCAAAAAAAAAAAGGAATATAAGAGATAAGATTAATTAAATAATAGGTAAGCCAATCAATGCAAACCACTTGCTCAGAAAGACTGAAAACTACCAAACTCCCAAACACTCCCTTCACTGATTGAGATTTGAGAGTCCACCACAAAAATAAAATCAACCATGGCAGTAGCAACCAGAGTGATAGCCGTCGCCAGCAACTCCACCGCCGCGGCCTCTTCCTGCTTGCTCCTAAAAACGCCCTTCGCTTTGAAACGCTGCAGCAGCAACGCTCTTAGCTTCAATAATGGCAGACGATTGTCCAAAAGATTATTTTCTTGCAATGCCATTTATAACCCTCAGCTTCAGATCAAGCAAGAAGGCCAACCCGAATCCCTTGATTACAGAGTCTTCTTCGAAGATACTTTGGGCAAGAAGGTATTTTCACTTCACTTCACTTCACTTTTTTTTTTTGGTTCCTTGAAATTTAATTTAAGAAGAAGTAGTATTTGTAGTAATATATATTTTGATGGTAATTGAGATTTGGTGGTGGCTTAGATTTCTCCTTGGCATGATGTTCCATTGCACTTGGGAGATGGTGTTTTTAGCTTTATTGTTGAGATACCCAAAGAATCAAGTGCAAAAATGGAGGTTGCTACTGATGAGCCATACACTCCCATTAAGCAGGATACAAAGAAGGGCAAGCTTCGATATTACCCGTAAGATCTGGTTTTAATTATGTTTAGCTTATTGCTAACATCAGTGCTTGGATTATTTTCAGCACTGATTTGTGCTAGGATGTTTAAATTTTCTATCAATTGTGCAATTAGATTTTGCATTTCACCATGATTTTTTTTTTTATTCTTGGCAATGCCATATTATAGCCATAGAAACTTGTCTTGATTTAGAAATGACCCAAGTTCTTAGCTCATTGTATGTGACTGAAAATAACTTAGTTACTTGTCTGCTAAATAGAGAGTGATTGGTTAAGTACATGGCCTCTACTTAGTAAATATGAAACTACAGAGAATCAAAGCACATTTATATAGGATTTTTGTTATTAGAATCGACTTGGTTTCAGCTTCTTGCTAGTGTGAGTTTTTATTGTCTAGTGTGTTTCTTAGAGGCTTCATTTCTGAATAATTCTATTCATTCCTCAGGTATAATATAAACTGGAATTATGGATTGCTTCCACAAACATGGGAAGACCCATCTTTTGCAAACTCTGAAGTTGACGGAGCATTTGGTGATAATGACCCTGGTAATTCCAATACTTGTTTCAGTATTAGTCATTTATTACAAAGTTCTTTTTTTTTTTTTTTTGTTGTGAAAAATAGCTTTTGAAATCTTGATGTTTTTGTTTCATGGAATTCGTAGTTGATGTTGTTGAGATTGGTGATAGCCGGGGAAAGATTGGTGACATTCTGAAGGTTAAGCCCTTGGCTGCTTTAGCCATGATTGATGAAGGGGAACTTGACTGGAAAATAGTTGCCATCTCATTAGATGATCCAAGGGCTTCTCTTGTGAATGACATTGATGATGTTGAGAAGCATTTCCCGGTATTTCTCTCCATACTTTGCAGGGTTTTGTTATAAACTTATAATTTTAGACTTTGTAGTTCATAATTGATCATGTCAACAGCAAGAATAATGAAGCCATGATCTGACTTATACTGTAATTATAAGTTAGATTCTTGATATTGCTAACTTATTTTACTATGATTACCAGCATTAAAGACGTCAGTGTAACTTGTTACGAAATTGAATTATTTTAACTAGTCTAAGCATGGTTATCTCACTTAAAATTGCAAAAAAAAAATATTGAGCATCCATCTGGTGATATTTCAGGGGACTCTGACTGCAATTAGGGATTGGTTTAGAGACTACAAGATCCCTGATGGAAAACCGGCTAACAAGTTTGGTCTTGGCAACAAGGCAGCAAGCAAGGTGTGTATTGATTTTGTTTCATTTTCCCCTCTCCCAGAGTGCCTCTCAGCTCCTTCCTGCTTCTGCTATCTTACGTTATATCTGTATGATGAACAGGAATATGCTCTTAAGGTCATTACAGAGACGAACGAATCTTGGGCTAAACTTGTCAAAAGATCGATTCCCGCTGGAGAGCTTTCACTTGTGTAAATGCTACCAGGAGCATTAGAGGCAATGGTTTCAATTTCAAACAATCACCTGAGTTTTTTTTTCCCTTTTGGAAGCAGGTCTTGGTAATCACATAACTTGATACCAATGCATTTTCTGTCTGCTTATCATTTGAGTAAATTAGAGTACTTTTTAAACTGGGACAGCGTTTAACATTCATATGATTGTTCTAATGTGGATAAGTTCTAGCAGTAGGCTTGGACCTGATGGTTAGAGGTTAGAACCAAGCCAAAGGGCAAAGGGTTTGGCCAACCAACATGAGCAACATTCAGTGTCATGTTGTCTAGCCTAGGGGTGTAATCGAGTCGAGCCGAGCTCAAGCTGTAAGAAGCTCGACTCAAAATTCAAGGCTCGAATCTCGGCTCGAGCTCGATCGAGTTTCACTTTTAAAACTCGAGTTCGATTTGAGATAAAAATCGAACTACTCGAGCTCGCTCGATTAGGCTCGTTTACCTAGTAAAAAAAGAGCTCGATTCCCATGCTCGACTTCAAACTCGATTATTTGTGCTCGAGCTCGAGTTTGAGTTCGAATTGAGATTTTTCAATACTAATTAAAAATAAAAAAGCTCGATTAGGCTCGTGAGCTACTCGAGTCAAGTATTAGGATACTCAAACTTGGCTCGCTCGAGCTCGACTCGACAATGACTAAGTCAAATTCGAGTTTTTTTCAAGCCGAACCCGAGTAGCTTGCAAGCACAGGTGTCTCGTTTACACCCCTAGACTCTAGCCTATTGAAGAGCTTCCTCCAAATACAAACTGCCACTCAAAAAAAAAAAGAAGGAAAGAGAAAGGGTTGACCATGAACCAACTTGGCAAAGAATAATGATGGACTATGTAATGGTTTAATATGTGTGATTTCAATGAATAAAAATGTAATTATTGGAATATGGATATAACAATTTGCATTTATAAAATGCTAAAATCTTTTGTGAACCTATAAATGAGAAGAAAGGACTCATGGTTGATGATCAGCAGAAGAGTCTCTTGTTTCTGCAACTCTGGGTTCAAGCAAAGGTGTGGTATTTGATCTATCAACTTCAGTAATTTGTCCTTCACTATCTTCATTGAATCTATCCACACTATGCAGAAATATTCCTGCCATTGCAACATATAATACTTATTCAGCCATGCAAATTTCATTACCATATGAATTAATACTAATTGAAATTCACAACCAGAACTTTTCCAAGTGTATAACCTATGCCTCAACTAGCCTTAAAAATATGATTCATTTTTGTTTGTTTCTGTAAGAAGAAGAAAAAAAAAAACATGACACACATGACAAGTGACAATACCTATAAACCATATCCCAGCTGCTGGAAACAAAATTGATGTTAGAATAAGAGCAGTTTCTCTCCAATTGTTGACAGAGTCCTGCAGAAACATGAATGTTAGAAGTTCGATTATTCTTCGTCTTAACTTTTTCACTTTTTAACAATTTAGAAAAGGCAAATACTAAACAAAAGATAGGTAAAGGGAGCATCAAAGTCAAAAGCTGATTACATAGCTTTTCAATTGCTAGATAAACTTTTCAGTTTCCCTTGTCCTGTAGATTCTATAGAAGCCATTTTTCAGTTATTGTTTTCTTGTTAGTCTATGGATGGTAGATAGGAGGATCTGTTTGGCAATTCTAAAAGCAAATAAAAAATATTTTTTCAGCCTTATCTTTGTAGTCTTTGGATGGTAGATGGGAGTTTGTGGTATAAATTAAATTCACATTTAGAATTTGTTGAAAGACAAACCTGGAGGACCCCCACAAGTGGCGAAGAAGGCACATCACCGAATATGTGAATTGAAACAGTAGACATAGCCATAGATAATGGCCTCAAACTTGGCTTAACACAGTGGAGACATATGTAATTTACAGGACCCTGGAAAAAAGAAAAAGCTTAGGAACTTCATATCAAGGAAGTAGTCTTTAGTTCTAGCTTCATAACATGCCATCATATAGTAATAACATAAGTGAAAAACAAGATTTTTCAGTTAGTTTACAAATGGAATACACCTTATAACTTCATATATCTTCTATAATTAATAACTTTATGTGAGTAAAAACCTTGGTTAACTAGTACTAAGCACAGCAAAACTAAAATGGATAAACGAAGACAAAATGAAAAAAGGCAACGAATAGAGAGTTAACTACATGATCTAATCTCTGTCACCTTAGGTTGCTCCGGTTGACAACACAGGATATATAACCTATGTTACTCGGACTCGGGTGTGAGTGTCGGACACGGGTATGTTCAATTTTTTCCAAGATTTCCATGTATTTGAAGGGTCCTTAGAGGATCATATCACCATACCCATGTCTGGATATGTGTCGGACACGGGTACTAGAAAAAAAATGAAGAGTCGGAGCAACATAGTATATAACCTCAGTTAAGCAGTTTCTAACTCCCAAATCGAGTCCTCAACTTAGTAGACAGATAGTGAATCTATTGTTAGCAGCAAGTAAACTACAGGATTGAATTTCAGTTCATCCGAATAAGAATGTAATACTGCAATAGCTAATAACTAGTACGCGAGGGTTCTATTTTGCTTTAGAAAAGAGATTACCTGGGTGGCAAAGACCAGTAATTCACCAACTGAGAAAAGAGCTAGGAACGCATACATGCTCTTAAAACAAAAGGCAGTGAAACAAAAGATTGCCCCAAAAAATGTTGTTATTGAGAGAAGCTGCAAAAAGAAGTCCAGGGAATTTGGTGATGCAGAACAATCATGTTAGTGGCATCAGGGTGAAAGCATGTAATTTACTACTATATATGAATGAAGCAATTGATATATAACTGTATCAAGAAAATTCATCTTAGAGCATTTCTTTTAAAATGCAAGAGCACCCTATGTTACTCGGACTCGGGTGTGAGTGTAGGACACGGGTATGTGTCCTACACGGATTTTCATGTATTTGAGGATCATATCCCCATACTCATATCCGGATATGCGTGGGACACGGATACTTAAAGAAAAATGAAGAGTCGGAGCAACATAGAGAGCACCTACCTTGAAAGCATTGGAGATTGTGGAAGTCATGAAATCCAGAACGTAGCCTCCTGCTAGTGTGCCCAATATTCCACAGACAATGGTTATTCCCCCAAATATCATGTCTGCATCACTCTGCAAGAAGACCCTAACTTGAGATAAAATATCACAAGTTATTTTACTCATCTACTTTTTTTATGCTGCTTAATCTCATTAGAAATTTCTAGCTAAATTTTAAACAATAAAGGATATTTTAGACATTAATTTATAAGTAGATATACGGTCACATTGGC
This sequence comes from Fremontodendron californicum, assembly GCA_030761205.1. Lineage (NCBI taxonomy): Eukaryota > Viridiplantae > Streptophyta > Magnoliopsida > Malvales > Malvaceae > Fremontodendron > Fremontodendron californicum. The sequence continues at coordinate 42,282,971 of JAULJL010000002.1, read as the reverse complement.
TCTAAAAGCTTACCATATTATAAATATTTTTACCAGCCTTAGGCCCCCAATAAGAGTAAGCACCTAAAACAAAGTTGTATGCACAATAACCTGAAAAATGGATGCTTTCAAGTCAGCTTATAAATGAGTTAACACGAATAGTAAAATAATTACAACTGACAATGTACATGTCCCAAAATAAAGTTCATCAAGGAATACGTAATTCAACCAGTAAGACAACTCATTGAACTGAAGAAAAGCAGCAATCGCATAAAAAAAATACGAGAAACAACAAATTTAACATAGAAGTTCTGCTTGATTGTTTTCAGAGATACAATAGCATAACTGAAAGCTATGTTACTCGGACTCGAGAGGTGAGTGTCGGATACGGGTATGTGTCCGACACAGGTATACTCAAATTTTTCTAAGTTTTTCCATATATTTGGAGGATCATACTCCCATATTCATGTCCGAATATGTGTCGGACACGAGTACTTTAGAAAAAATGAAGAGTCCAGGTAACATAGACTGGAAGTGATCTGGATCTGTGAAGCAGGGTAAAAGGACATACCTAAAACATTGACAACGTAAACCTTATCAACCAAGAGTGCTTTCATGTCTCTGATAAATCTTGAAAACTGGTTCGAATTAATGGATGCACATTTCATCCTGGCCAGATGAAAATTTCAAAGATGTGAAAATTACACAGATGCATTTTCAAATGGAAACCTCTGTGATAGACTTCCTATACGAATAAGATATGCTGATAATCATAGTAGTAGTAGGGGAAAGAACAGAAGAAAAGAATGCTATGCGTGCAGTAAAAGATATAATGCAGCAGAGATATTTATATACTGAACATGTACAAGGCTATAGAGAGTTTGATACAGCTTAAATTTATGTTTGTCCAGTTTCTAATATATAATAAGAAGTTTCTGCAATACAAGTAGCATAAAGGCCTATAAATAAGCAATTATATAGATCGTATATTATGAACATCAAGACGATGGCCCTCACTTGGAAAACATGTGGCTGAATTCTTCCTTCATGGATTTTGCACTACCTTTAACGTTTAAAGCCTCTGTACCTTCATCAAGAATAAAAAACGTTAAGTACATTCAATAATAAGAGATCTTACACATAAGAAACTTAGTTTTAGAGGGCAGATCATGAAATGAGGTTTATGTAATGATTAACTTCTGTTGAAACCTAGAATTTGCACTTAACAAGAAATTGTGGCTGAAAATAGAAACAACGGGTAACTCATCCAACCATATTGCACCTAAGATGAACTATTTTGGGCAATAATTTAACCTTGAACCTAATTCCTATTAGATTGATTATAGCACATACATATTAGGGTTAACCAAGCATCAATGCTTCAAACAAATTTTATAAACTTCAATAAAAATCTTTTTTTTTTGAAGGGGACAAGGCGGCGGATAGAAGGGGAAACATTACTTCTCAAGCACATCTTTGACAAAGCATCAAAATTTAGTAAGTGGTTGGTTCATGTTAGATTTTGGTTATTGCAAGACCAGCTAATTGGAATATAAAATGAAAGTAAAGACATTCTAAAGTAATTTATATATGACAAACCATGATAAGTTCTTATCTGGTCACTAAAGTAATACAGTTTCAAGAGGGAAGTGCAACAGATATGTCAATTATGCAGTACCTTGATCTTCTGGTACGTCTGTCTCAACGGAGATCAGTGCTTTTTTAGATTCAGCAGGAGCAAAACCTGTACCAAAAGAATCATTAGAAAGTAACTGGAAAAAGTCTACATGAACAATCCGAGTCGCTAGGTATCCGATGTGTACCTTTCAACTGCAAAGGCTTCATAATAAAACCCAGAATAGCAAATGGAAGCATCAGAATTGCTTCCACCCAGAATGCAAAACGCCAATTTAAGTAAGTGCCAACCTGTTCCGAAAGATTGCTGTTAGCTAGTTATCTCAAATTAACTTATTGGCAGAGTATAGTTCTTCTAGTTCTAAACTAGGAAGGAAGTAAGGAGATCATTTTGAAAAAGAGAAAAGAAGTTAATACCTATAAAAGAGCTAGAAAAGAAAACTTACTAATCCACCATAAACATAGCCGAGTGCATATCCAGTTGGTATACACATGTAAAATATTGCCAGCCATGCTGTTTTCTGATACAAAGGCAGGAGAAGAATAAGATTCAAGGGGATGATATCAACAAAAAATTTATGGTAAAAGATGAAATATAAACACAAAGGGAATTTTGCATATAACTCCCAAACTCAATAGTCAATAGCAAGATGATTGTGATCAATATGCATAATTAAATAATTAGATTGAACCCTGGTTCTAAATTTTCATAATGGACCATACCAAAACAATTAACTTCAATTTCATTTTTCAACATCAAAAGCTGAACATCCTTCTTGCACCCTTTTCAATCATACCAATTTTTGGAAAGGCCCAAATTCCTTAACTTTTGGGATAAACTAAGTATCCCTTTTGGCCACATGATCTTAATTCAAATCAAAAAGTTAGTCTACCTTAACATACATCAACTTTAGGATTCACTAAATAAAGGAAATTATGTCTTAGATCAGTGATCAACATTCAACAATGCAAGTGCAGTAACCCAAAATTTAAAGAAATTGGCTCAGAAGGGAAGAAAATATTGAACAACCCCATGAGCTATTCAACTTACTTTAATATAAAATTTCATAAGAGATTTAATACATAAGTATCAGCTGAAAGTATTGAGACTTTTGTGACATTTAGATGAAAGTAAAATAGGTAAAACACATGCACATATGTATTTCTAACTGAAATGGAACACATCTCAAAACCAGTATAGGGCAGGTATGTCCTCTACTTGTCTCTATATTTCATACCAGAAAACTTTGTATTAGTAGATCAGGCACCAAATTAAATACAGACAATTTTAATATCCCTACAGTTATCAGAGAGCACAGAAATAAAAAAAAACCTGAGCAACAGGGGCATTGTCATCAATGAAAGGAGCTGCAAGACTGATAAATGAAGCTTCACCAACACCAACTAGCCTAGAAAGAATTAAGATTAGCACAATTATCTTATTACTTATTATCTTAGTGCTAAAATAATAAAAGATTAAAAAATAAGTGAAGAAAGGAAGGAATAAGTAACCCACTTACATGCGGCAGATTATGATGGACCAGAAATTGAATGAAAAACCACAACCAGTTGTAGCCAAAGTCCATACAGACAACCCAACTCCAATAAGTCTAAATGGATTAACACTGCAAAACTTTTATAAATACATAAGGACTCACAAACAAAACAAATTTACGCCCGATTCATCAAACCTGAAACTTTTCTTATTATAATCTTGAGTAACTTATATGGAAAACTGCGATGCCTCGAACACAATATTCATCCTGATCAGACCAAATGATCACATAAATATGAGCACATAACAATTAAACATACCCTGGAAGCAACATTTATCTGACACATGCATGCAAAATTAATTCTTTTGAGTAATTCGGAAACAAAGCAATTAATTCCAGCCTTTACCCAGAAAGATTTAAGTATTTCTCATAGGGCACAAGCACATGTTCGTACTGAAAAAACATCAAGAATGAGGCTTCTGTTCAATATTAAAGCTAAACACGAAAAGTATAGCTACACCAAATGGTTCAAACTTAAAAATATATGATACTTAAAAGTAGATGTTTGGCCCATATTTTATACAATTTATGTATATATTTTTTATTTAATGAGTTTTCCAGACTATTGAAGCTCCTTACCTCTTTGCTAACGATGCAAATATGGGAGAAGCCACAAGAAGTCCAACCATAAATGCGGATGACAGAACTCCATCTTCGAAATTGTTCAAGTTGAACTCACCCCTATACAGAACAATAAACCCGAATAAGCCAAAGAGTTTAGAGGTCTCAAAAAGTAACTGGCAAGTTATTTACATCTCAATCGAGCATATAGAAGTTCAAGGAGGTTTAAGTTCTCAAGTAAAAAAATGGTTATTAGGTCAAAGGTGGTGCATCAGACAATGGATAATAAGCAATCGAACATATATGTGTTGGTATTGTAAGTTTTTTCCATCAATAAATATCTACATTGAGCCAAAACTAATTCAGTCTTACAGTCTAATGCTCAAAAAAAGAAAAGAAACAAAATCACATACTATGAATTCCTTAATTTTCCTTTGTCACAAACTAATCTCTCGAAAGACTCCCGTGTCTCCTAATTTTGGGGGAAAATGAAACAAAGTAATGAGATATTAACAGGTATTTACAACTGTTGCCCCATCCACCAATAGAATCTAATAAGGAACAATATCCACCATCAAATGCCTCAGCAGTAAGGAGAAAAAATTTAGGGTCTCTAAGTCTTACTGTATTCCACTACCAGAAGTGCATGTACCACTCGATGTGCAAGTTCCAAGACTCCCATTGACACCATTGCTTGCTATTGCTCCTCGATCCACATAATTTAACAAGTTGATAACACAAAAGATAGCTAGCAACCTGCAAAAAACAAACAATAATGTCCAAAGCACCACTATAATTTTCATGCATCAGTTGCAAAATCTGCAAACTCTTTACGTGTTACTGCTAATGGATCCTAACTTTTGCATTAATAAATCTGACCTACAACTCACAGCCATGACATATATATATATATATTCTTGGGCTACAGGGGACCGGCTTTCAAAAAGCACCTTTGGGCGGAGCTTTCTGGATCCACTAACTGACTTAGGAGACAGAAGTAAGAGCTTGCACATCGCCCCCACGGGTAAGGTTGTCTTTTAAGCCAGTCTTCAGTCAGCCTAGGAGAACGGAGGAGCATTCTTTTTTAGACTCTTATGGGAAGAAGACAAGAAGAAGGTTGGTGCCATATGCTAGTTGATTTTTATTAGAGAAAACAGAGAAAGCGCTAGGGCACTCGTTTCAATCATCTGCGGTGGCTTCCATTCCATAGTGTGTATATATATATATATATATATATATATATATATATATATATATATATATATATATTTGCTTTAAAAAGAAGCTCAATATGTCACTCAACATGTGTGCTCACCCTTACCAACATAGCATATTACAGTTTCTCTTAGTCCAGTAGTCAAGGACAAGCAAAAAAGAGCATCCTTTCCTTTCCCAGTCATAACATAAACTGTATATTTGCATAAAGTTATCACCTAAACAAGTGAAAATCTTAAACATTTGTCTGCAAGTGAACACCTTAACCATTACAAAAGTAAATAAATAAGACAAAAATTGCAGAATGTGGTTACTGGTCACTCAAGGTAGAGAAATTGAGCCAAAATCTTGACATTCAAACAAATCTCAGAAACCCCAATTGACAAAAGAAAATGGAAAAAAATAAAAAATTCTCAACTTCTTTCTCTAGAAAAAAAAAAAAAAAAGCCAGCAAAGCAACTAACTTTACAAGCCAAAACAATTAGGTGAAGCTCTTCCAACAACTACAATCATCATTTATTTTATTTTTCCTTCATTTTCTCAGCCACCAAATTAATGTTTCAACATCCAAAAAACTTATGAAAACAAGGAAAAAAAATACCTTTTGGGTGTGAACCAGGAAGGGTTTGGAACTGATAATGACACTGAATTCCTCGCCATGTCTCGTCTATACGGAAGCGTTTGACTCTGAAGCTTGTGATTCTCCTTCTTCTTGTTGTTTCAGTAACTTATATAATCCACGTACTCTGCTATTGATATTTATAGATTTTTGTTTTGTTTTAAGTGATTTTTGATCAGCTCTGACTTGGCTTTTGAATGGTAGTTGATAACAAAACAAAGAATCTTGGTGTTATTTGTTACTTCGGTTTGGTGAAACTGCTTTTTCCTCAGTTCGCTTTCTAAACGTTAGAATTTAGAAGTCGAAAATGTGCGACGACCGACGGGCCTTTATAAACTTTTTGGGCCTTAATAAGGCAAGAGCGAATGGCCCATTTCAGTTTTCTAGTATAACAATTATTAAAATAAAGACGAAGCAAAAAATCAAAGGGTCCCGTAGCTCAGTTGGTTAGAGCATTGGTCTTATGAGCCGAAGGTCGCGAGTTCGAGCCTCGCCGGGACCATTTTTGTTGAATTTTTCATTTTTTTTATATCCATATTCAAGAAAACACAAAAACCAAGACTTACGCTTTGTGAATTCTTTTTTCCTTTGTGAATAAAGAAAATTTAAAGAAAGAACAACAACAATTGCGTTGCCCTTTTGTAGTCCAAGAAAACACAAAAGAAAATGTCAATTGCATACCTTGGGACTATGGCAACAAGAAATTGACTCCAACATGGTGTTAAAGGGCTTAAAGACTCAATTATCAATAACCAACTGAAACAGACATGTTAAAAGACATTTTCCTGATTCTCTGATAAAACCCAAAGATTCAAGTTAAGGATTATCTTGAAAAGAAAAAGGGATCGGAGCTCTTGGTCTTGGACTTTTCTTTTTTGCTTTCCCTCTGTTATAGTTTCTTTGTTGTGGGTATTTAAAGGGCTAAAGAAGAGGAGGGAAAGCGACCAGGACATGTCTAAAAGCCTGAGATTTTGGAGATGTAATTGCAAAGTATATTATTACCTATGACAGCCTTAAGCTCCAAACTGGAAAAAGGGACCCCAGTTTTGAGAAATTATTTGGGACAAAAAGATTTACTATTTTCAAGATAACTACTGTGATCAATTGTTATCAAATTATGTGATAGGGAATTTTGTTCCTTTCTAGTTGACAAAATAGGCAATATGGTTTTGTTAAACCAATCCTTATGCACATTAGGAATTGCAGTGTGAGAGAGGATTATTCTTATGTATGCCTTTGAATATTGGCAATCTTTGATCCACAGCTGTAGAGAATCTTCAGGTTTTTAAGTGTTCTTGAAATTTGATAATTGCTGTTTCCAGCCATGTTTGGACTTCTCTAAGAAGAAGAAAGAAGAATTTCCAAATTAACTGCAGTTCCAGTAGGTTTCAAGTGAATAGCACAATGGTAATAAAGTCAGCTGACAGTGACAACAATATGCTAACAATAAGCTGCACTTACATTTTCATTTCAAAGTTCAGAAAGGTTAAAGCATAAAAAGAATTAAATGAATGAGAAGAAAAAAAAATTGGTATTTCTTTCTACATATTTGATGGTTAAACCTATGGAATGTAGATGAATTTCTCAGCTCATCTTTCAACCCTCTTCTCCGACTTCTCCTGCACTCTCAAACCCCACCCCCAAAACCGGAAAAAAAGAAGTAAAAAACACCCATAAAAAGAGATCTTAGAGGGCAGCAGGGTTCAATTTTCAAACAGCTAACTGTCATTCATCTCCAAAGAGACCAGTCTTATGACATTCACCTGTATTCTGCAATCAATTCTCACATATTGGCATACCAAGTGCACGCAGAGGGTGCGGGTTGGCAATATCCAAGGTGAATGTTTAAACAACTTGATTAGATTCTGTTCACATTTCATCAGCCTGTCTCGAAGCTATTACGGATTAGTTGTACCAGTATATCAACCCATGTGTCGGGGACACCAGGTAGGCACCAGTGCATGCAGTCTTGGCCCCAAATCGACACAGCATCCTTCTGTCCTAACCAAATTGCTGGATGAGCATCTGCTCTGAACTCACTCAAATGAGTCAGATCAAGCAATCGAATATCTGTGCCATGCAGTGCATCTTTAATTAGATTGTTAAGTGTCCTTGCTTCTTTATTCACTCCATTGTTGCTAGGATCAAACCACAAGTCGAGCTGTCCAGGTATTAGTATCAAATCCTCTATAAATATATCAGTGCACATTCCAAATATAGTTTAAAATTCAAAAGGATGTTTCTTTAGATCGATAGTAGATTCGTCTTTAAACCAAACTAACTTTGGTTTTGAATTGCTATTCAAGGCATGCCAATGAAACTCAAAAAAAAAAAAAAAAGAAAGTTGGCAATAGTATGGGACTAAATTAAATGGAGTATTAAACAAGACCAAACTTGACATTGCAATTGAAGAGCGGATTAAGTTTATCAACTGATACCTGGACTTCTTCAAGGGGTCTGTCAAACAAGCAACTACCATTTTGATTCCACTCGCCACCATAAAAATGTCTTGGTGATTGCAACCGCCAGAACTTGAGAGTGTTCTTAGGAACTTCCTTTTGAATGTAGTGGACCATATTTTCAAGAACAACTTGAAGGCCATCCGATAATCCCAGGGGCGGACTTATTGGTCGCCCATGCCGATAAAAGACAAGAGGTGTCTCTTTTGGGAATTTATCATAGCCCCACCTAACCAAGAGCAAATCAAACATTTAGCCCAAGATGTTCACAAAGAGGAATGGCCCAAGATAATTGCCTTGCATGTGTATATGCATGAAGAAAAGATTGTTTGCATGTGTGTGTGTGTGTTATGTATGTATTAAGACACTACATTTCAACAATGAAACATCTCAAAATTATATTAAGCACATATGATATCAGAAAATAATAACAAAAAGAGATTTATTAATTGATCAGCATCTTCTATAATTTAGCAAAAAGAAAAGAAGATTACCAATGGCCAGTGTTGAAAACAAGAACATCATAGAAGTCAGTGATGCTAATCCATTCATCTGCAGGAATATCAACATCCACTCGGTGTATTCCTTTTGGTCCATCTTGATCAGAAACCGCATGTTGTTTTGGCTTCCACCTTTTTCAGTAAAGCACAAGCATGTGAAACATAAAACTAAGACAGACATCTAGAATTTCCATAGAAAGCCAATGAAACAACATAAGAATATGTTATTACCTAAAATGACTGATGCCAAAAACAAGAAAATAGTTATAAGTCATAGCATTGAAAAGAAAACTTGGGAACATGCAAGTCAAGAAGCTAGTTTGCTGATCAAAAAAACCATTTTAAGGTGGTAAGTAGTTTGATGAGAACTGCATTATCAACTCTGACACAACATTCCAATTCAGATATCTTGAGTTCCAAGGTCAGACTAAATCTCTTAATATTAAAAATTACATGACAATACCAGAGGGAATTTGGCAAGCGGTATACTCAGAACAGACCACAATGCAAACAGTATTCTAAAAAAATTCCAGAGAATTCAAAAATGTAATCCATCAATTCCCACAGCAGATAAATCACCCTTTGCAGTTTAATCCATAATGGTCTAGTATAGTATAACATCATTAGAATGGGAAAAACATAATTCCAAGAACCACTAGATCAAAAAATTAAGAATAAGATCACTGAGAGTATTTGTCATGAAACCTAAAGAAAGTGCCTGCATTTTACCAGTTTCCTCTAATAGATTGATCCAAATATGGCCTTCTCATTGCTCAACACAGTTTCAGCAATTTTGTGAAATTTCAAGCATCACAAGATAACAAATACAACATTAAATTATCTCAATGGCATTTTCAATCAATCATAATATCAAAAATTATCTATATATATAACTTACTTGTATTTAGAAAGCAAAACAGCCCTATGATAGGCAACTGTAACATTATACTTCGGAAAATAAGCCCCTCTCCAAGCACCCTTTTTCTTCCACTTTTTAGCACCTCCATCAGCCACTCTAAGAATGCACAAAAAAGACACCAAAAAGTTTTCATTCAAAGAATCCCCAACAAAGCCAATATTCCTATTCCTCATCAAACCTAAGAACCGCCAGGGATCAGTTCTCTCCAACTTGCAATCTTTGGGTACCCATTTCCAGGAATTGATGATTCCCATGTTGCCCCTCTTGTTCTTAAGACAATTCCAGGCGTTTCTATGAAATGGGCAGGTCTCATCGTAGTAAGGCTTGACTTTGGTGGAGTTTAAAACCCAATGGCCATTAAAAAGGTTGCAAGAAGAAGAGGGTGAAGGAAGGAACCTTTTAGTGGGCGGTGAAGAGGAGTGGTTATTGGCATAAAGGGGGAGGAAAGTGGAGTAAAGGAAGAGGAAAACAAGGGAAAGAAAGATGATAGATGGGAAGATTGAAGAATAGAGCTTAGAAGGCATTTCGGAAGATCAACGTATGTTCTTTCCTTCTGTTCATCTGTTTTGTTGTGCTTAATTAAGGTTGTCTAGTAGCTTGTCTTAGATCTGCAACTAGAAGTCTTTATATCTTATTAGTAGTAATGGGCCTTCACCAACAAAAAAGAACCTTCCATGGGTCAACTTGCCGTTTTGCTTATTAGACCAACTCCTTTTATATTTGGGCTTCTTCAACTGGGCTGAATATTCATTTCTACTTATTAGTTTGTAATAGTATTTAGGATCAGGCCAGCTGGGTATCAAAATTTGGACTGATATTTATATGTAAAAACAAAATGTAACCCACACCAATTGTATACTTCTAAAGCTCTAATGCTACAAAGTTTTAGTAACAAAATTTTAGTCTATGGGTCGAGTCCAGTTCAAATAAAAAACTTTATTTGCTCAATTCAATTCGAAACTTTATTTTACTGTTTAAAATATATTAAAATTTATATATATTCATAATTAAATTAAAATAAATAATATTTTTTTATTATTTAAATAATAATTCAGATCGAACCAAATTATTCAAATTATTAAAAACTTATCTCACTTTTTGTTTTAATGGTTTGATTGGGCTCACTTTGAATCATCACCTGGTAGAGGGCCAGAGGCTGATTCACTGCCTATCGGGCCTTTTGTCTTATTTTCGGCTGTAAACTAATGAGGTTATACTTACAGGTCTAATGTCTTAATTTTTTGATGATTGAATCAAGTTGTTTGTCAAAATACCTCAGGAATGGGTTAGTTCATGTCTCTAGTATGCAGAGGTTGTAATAACTCTACATAGAACCTTTGATTTATGTTCTAAAGCAAAGTTAGTGTATTACTGTAACAATTAATGTAAAATCCTATGCCTTCCAAAGAGGGATTGAATAAAAAAGAAAGAACACACAAAACAACATTCATATCAGATATTAAATTCATTTTGCTGCGTACAAGCAATATTCATAACCAGGCCTTTACATTCAAGCAAGCAAAGGAACCCATACTAGATTATCAGGAGGGAAGAAATGGCACACTGGGGACGATCTAGGCATGATTTTGAGCAAACGAAAAGATACATGATCAGGGTCCCATTGAGAGGTATCCATGTGACAAGCAGCTGAAGCTTGCACTTTATCTCCATTCTCAGCAGCACCTAGTGAAACCTGAAATAGCCTGGTTTCACTCTTTTGGCTGTGGCAGTAAAATACTGCATAAGGATATGGCAAATTATGACATGCAATAATTCTGGAACAAGGGATCTGTTTAGGCTTGCCCAAAATGGTATAGTTTTGTAGAAAAACAGTTGGCTTTTTGAGAAAAGTAGTGGTTAAAACTTGAAGATGGCCATCCAAGCCCAATACAGAACCAGCAAAGTCAAGCATTGATTCCAAGGAAGTGGCACAAAACCTTATCTCACCTTTGGGGGGTTCAAGTTCACATTGTCTAAGTGTATATTCCATGGCTTTGGCTTGGCGAGAGTCTTTAGAGAATGAGAAGAAATCAAGAATCTGTGGGAGTTTTGTTAATGAGAAAGGAATAGAATTGGCTTCTTCTCTGGATAGTAGACGAGGAGAGACAGAAAGATCTTTGCTGGGGAGGTAGATGGGCATTGTTTTGCCATCTTTAAGGTCATCGATCTTGAAGAAAATATTTAGTGAAGGATCCATAGGCTCGCCATCCATGGTACTGGAATGTTGCTGCAGATAATTTGTGCTGATCGAACCTTCTTCCATATGTTGTCTGCGAGTTATCTTCCGGGCATTACTGGCTTGTGCACACTGTAATTAAAAAATTGATAAAAGAACAAGTTTCAAAGCAAAATTTAATGCTGAAACTAAAAGAGAAAGTGGGAATTTGCAGTAGAAATCAAGCAAGCTTATGTTGATTCTTACCATCAATGCAAGAAGAACAGAAAGGAAAAGGCACCAAGAAACAAAATCAGAACCCATCTCTGCTTTGGAACTCTACTTTCTTTTTTCTTCTATTTCTGAAATAATTGGAGACTTTGGCTAAGCAGAGATAGCATTTTAATGCAATAAATTATATATTGTGAAATAATGTACTAGTAACCAATAAAATATGTCCCCTAGATAGCATCATAGATTTCAAGTTTGAGAAATTAATATACTGTATGGCAACTGTTCTGGCTGATAGACTAGAACCTGTTTCAATGGACAGGTGAGGTCTTATTCAGGTTTTGGTCAAATTATTATGTAATTCAGCTTTGTTTGGCTTATTGGCTCTATGTCTACACCAAATAAACTATGCCTTCAAAAATCACTTCCTTTCACCAAGTAAAACTAAACCTAAAACTAGGGGCTGTTTGTATATGGAGAAAATCTATCATAGTCTAAATTAACTAAGTTACACTAAACTCAATTATGTTCCTTGATTCATGTCATCTTGGCAAGAATCACAGGTAATAGTAAATGAACAAGTTCAAAGAACCCAAAAAAAAAAAAAACAGAAAAGATGAGGTTTGTGGGTGGTAGTGGGATGGAAATTCTGCAGAAGAGTTGACTATGACCCTGGTGTCTTAGCGCAGAAAGTACCCTGTCAAGTACTCAATGAATATATGCATGTTTCAACGAGATTGTAGTATCATATAGCACTGAAAATCTTGTTGATATCTTCATTGAAATGATTAAAGTAACATCAAAAGCAGGTAATATGACTTTGTGTTTCAAAGGTGGCATATGTCAGCTATCATGAAATATCCAACTAGCAAGCCAGCAGGGGAGAGCCTGCAATCAATCTTTCTTCAAACAATCTTGCAGATCTATGTTACTCGGATTCAGGTATGTATCCGACACGGGTATGTTCAATTTTTTCTAAGATTTTCATGTATTTGGAGGGTCTTTGGAGGATCATATCTCCATACCCCATGTCCAGATATGTGTCGGTCCGTTACTTCAAAAAAATGAAGAATCGGAGCAACATAGTTGCAGACTATTGCTTTTGAAAGAGAGTGCTGATCCATTGAAATTCTTATGGAGGAGATAAATTTTTCTTTCATCTTTGACAATACAATAATCCTCCATGAACATAAATCAGCTAATGCCTAACTAATTTTAGCAATTTCATAAGTTTCTACTCTCTTTGCATTTGTTCCTACTCCTTTGCACATGGGAAAGTTGTTGCCTTTCTTTATACAGCTAGGTCCCTGCAAGGTCCACTTGTTTATGATGAACTAATAACTTACTCTTTCTTCTTTGTTTTGTTTTCATTGGTGTTTTCTGTCTCGTGACTCTACAGAAGAATATAGCAACTTCCAGAAATCTTTTTCACTAAATTGTCAACAAAGGTTAAATATATCTATTCAGAAGAGATTACATTACAAAATGCTTCCTACCTCCACCAGGCACCTAAAATCTTGCAACTATTCGTTGAATCTTATACTACACACAGTTTTTGCACATTGCACAATATATCATGATCAACATAACCTGGAGATCGACAATGTGAATGATTGACCTTTCATCAGGACTCTAATGGAAAGCCATCTTATCACACCGCGAACCAGGCCATCGGCATGCTTTCAAGGAACTAAATCAATTGCTTGATAGCTATGTTACTCGGACTCGGGTGTGAGTGTCGGACATGGGTATGTGTTTGGAAGGTCCTTGGGGGATCATACCCATGTCCGGATATGTGTCGATCACGGGGTACTTCAAGCAAAATGAAGAATCGGAGCAACATAAAGCTAACTAATAGATCTTTGACTTATTAATTAAGTGAAAATTTTAAATTTATGAAAACAGGAGGGGTCATGAACTCCTCTTCTTCATTAAAGGTCACAGTGCTTTTAAACCTTCTGCTTTAGTTAATTCTTTCCTTGAAAGTGAAGCAACCGAAAGAAGAAAGGATTAAGACAATAATTCTATAGTATTTTCATCAAGAGTAAGCTATAACTGTTAAGAACTTCTTGCAAAATAGTTCTATAACTTGCTGTATTTCCTTCCATTAAGATGATCAAGGTATCAGGTCCAAAGTTTAGGCACCAAATTAAAATGGGTTATTTTCCATCAATTATGCAAAATGAAAAGAAAGAAAAGATGAAATTCAAAAGCTAAAACTAGGCTTACATATTTTTTATATGAAAATGAAGTTGACTTTGGCACATCAGGCCAAGGCAGTGATCATGATCACAGCATAAGAACCATATTAAAAATGTAAAGATTAGACCAAAACTATATGAGAAAGTGAAAGATGCTGTGCATGAACCAAATGGAAACAAAAAAGTAACAAGTAGACAATTTCTCTTTGATAAGCACAAAATGGACAATTGTGTATCAAGTTGACTTTAGGCCTGGAAAGAGCCAAACTAGAGGCTAGAGTTCTCAGAGTCTATCTAACCTCTTTCAAAAAATTTCCCATTTTCAATCTTTCTTCACAGTCTCAGCCACTTACTACTGTACTTAACTTTGTTGTTTTGTCTCGGATCATGCAAAAGTATATGAAAATATAGAGACCCATCTTCAAGATTAAAATAATAACACAAAAATCTTTGAATTTCAACATTTTCATATTACATCTTATCAAACTAATGAATATATTAGGATAATAGTGTTAAAATATACTGGTAGGCTAGGTTTGACATGTTGATTGGTATTAATGAATAAATGTAGTTTTTCTCAATTTTATTAGGAATTAATTAAGGTTGTTATCAAACATTTCTTTATAATGAGAGGTCAACTTTCAACAGAAAATTTTTAAGCTTAAAACTTTTCTTGGCATGTAAGCAATGACTCTGCATTGCATCAACCCAAAATGATTTTCTTCTCCCTCTCCCCAAACCTTGTTTTTAAAATCTTTTTTGAAGATTATTGCACTGGAATTATTGTGTTAATTAATCTTCATGTTTTTGTTGTTGTTCTTTTTCCTTTGTTTAATCTTTTTCAGCTAAGTATCTTCCTTTGAGAGTCAGCTCAAGACTAAATGATCCTGACTTTGTTCTCTTATGTTACTCGGATTCGGGTGTGAGTATCGGACATGGGTATGTGTCCGGCACGAGTATGTTCAATTTTTTTTCAAAATTTCTATGTATTTGGAGGGTCCTTGGAGGATCATATCCCCATACCTATGTCCGGATATGCATCGGACACGAGTATCGGACAAAAATACTTTAAGAAAAATGAAGAGTCGAAGCAACATAGTTGTTTTCTGCAGACTCCATATATGCTGTTCAGTTCTCTCTACTATATATTTCTCACATCAAACAGCTCATAATGACGAAAATGACTTAAGCTGTTGCTAGCTACTGTCATCAACTGTTCAGTTCCCTTTGTTTGCCAAGCATTAGCCATAAGATGTTGAAGAAATGATTAATTTATTTAAGCCAAGGCCATTTTATTAAGTCAACCAAACACTAAAAAAGATTTCCTGCTCCTTAATAACTTCCCTAAATTAGTGTTTGGTACATCATCACTCTCTAAATGGCAGCACCAGAAAAGAAGTGATTGAAGCATGAAAGGACAATGTTCCACCAAGAAAACCATTTCTAAATTCAATCTATTGCCATAAAGTGAGCAATATATTCAGTACTTTGTAAGTAGATCAACAGGCTTGAAAAACATAAGTACAATTGGTGACAAATGAGACCCCAATTCTAGGATTAGTTTTTTTTTTTCTTCTTCCTTTTGGTAATGGAGAGGAGATTTACTACAAACTGATGATAAGATTGGAGAAAAGATAGAGATTTGAATCTCATCAGGTTGCCTGTGTTTCACACCTCCAAAAAGTTATAGTACATAATAAAATAGCTCAAAAGTCTGTTATTGCTGTAGTTTTATCAGTTCTCCCACCATAAAAAATTTTAGGCTAAAATATAATAAATAAATAAATAAAACCTTGAACTTTTACTAATTTTTTTAGATAAGGCCCTATACTTTTATTACATTCAAATTTATACCCAATTAACCCCTTAATCTTTAATCAATACCTAGAAGTTTAGGTATGAAAAGTGAAATAGTTTAGGGTTTTTTTTAATATTTATCCAAAATTTTAAGCATTCTATAAACAAATCTCCCATGATATTGTTTAAAACATTTCAACTATGCTGCCACTAAAACGTGTGGGAATATTGTCTACCACCAAAAGTGACAGAAATTGGAAAACCATTGAATAATCTCCTTATCACATGAGGTCAAAGCTGATTCAATGTCATGGTTTTTTGTCATGTCCTGAAAAAGTTGGTGAACTCCTCAAAAACTTGGACTCTGAAACTTGAGGCTCCTTAGTATAATAGTATCTAAATGGCCCTTATCAAGGAAGGTCGAGCACCGACCGACTATAAGATCATAGCAAAATTGATAATATTATATTATGCAGAGCTTAACTAAGTTAAGCTTAAGCATACTATTTGTTTAATTGTTTCTTCATAAAACAATCACTTTATTGTCCTTTGCAAATGGCCTATAAATGGTTAGTCAGTCTTTAGCAGCCTACAATATAAACGACCAAAATCTAACTGGTGTTTCAACAGGCTTCAACAGGCTACCAATAACATGAAGACTTTCTTTGCTTTCTTCATTTTCTGCTTTCTTCTCCTGGTAAGCATTATTATTTCACATGTAATCTTAGTGCAGCAACTGATCTAAGTGAAAACCAGTTTCCGAATAGTTATATTCAATCAAAATTTCAAGAAATATCTCAGTTAAATTCATGACAGTTTATTATATTATGTTTCTATATGAAGTTCTTAATAATCCTTAATCTTAGTTTTCATTTAGTGTTATACACTTTGATCTTTTCTTGAATAGTTTGTCAACCTCAACCATGCAAGAAAGGAACCAGGGGACTATTGGAAAAGTGTAATGAAGGATCAACCCATGCCAGAAGCAATCAAAGGCCTTTTACATCAAGATTCTGCAGCTTCAGCTTTGGATTCTGAGAAGAAAATGAAGCACTTTGTCAAGGATTTCGACAGCAGACATAGCCTTATAATATACCACAGCAATCCCAAGTACAAAGAAGAAGTTAAGCCTTATGTGAAGGACTTGAAGGATCAGAAACAACATAAATCTGATAAAAAGAACTAGACTGAAACCTTGAATTAATGGAGGTTTTTCATAAAATTTGTATGATTTATGTAGCTAGAAGTGTGCTTGGTTGTGATTAGTATTTAGAAAATCAGAACTAGCTCTGCTGATGGGATTAAACTTGGAACTTTTCTTGGTAATTTTTCAATCTTGGTCTTGATCAGCTATTTTGATTGTTAAGAGAATTTGCAGAAAAGAAAAGAGAGGCTGTAGCTACTAAGGAAAACTTGCTGCTTAATTCTATATAAAGCTAAGCCAATTGCTTGGACATTCAAATCAAAACTATAACAAGATCAAATTATACATGTATAAAATTACTCCTTGGCTTGAATCTTTGAATATAAGGTGAAGATTTTCTCACATTTCTTCCTCCTAACTATAGGCTATAGCTCCATTTTTTTTTTATAATAACTCCTTTTTTCTAATAGTAATAATTATTTGTTTCTTTATTACTTCACATTTTTACCTCCAATCCAAATATTAACTTGTCAGAGTAATATTATAAGCACCCCATCCTTCATAAAAATAAATAAAAATTACTCATATTCACAAGATAAAATCAAAGGCCTAATTTACCAACTTTTAAAAGTTTTTTTTTATTGAAATATAATTTGGTTTTAAGGGTTTTTGTATTTTTGAAATAGATGCATCTAATTTTAAAAATGTAATTTGAACTTAAGACACTAAGTTCGTTGAAAATAATGGAATGGATTTTATTTGTTTATTCTTTAAAAAAATAAATGAAAATAACAGAAATTAAATAAATTTAGAGGGTTAACTTTTTTTTTTAATTTTTTTTCACAACACTAATTATTAATCCAAATAAAAACATTAATTATTAATAAAAACTCCTCAAAAGAAAGAAAGCCTATAAACTAATGGATCAAGATTTTTTTTGGGCCAAACTGTCTGTTAGATAAATAAAACCCAATAATATTTCAAAAACTATTAGAAAAATAAAGCCCAACGATATTTCAAAACCAAATAAAGCCCAACCGACTTAAAACACATTCAGTATATTATAAAGATATCCTGGTCCTCGACCTTGTAACGGTCATATTTCCTCTTCCGTCTTCAGCCTTGGCTCCTCTTTTTTTTTTTTCTTCGCTTTCCCTCTTCCTTTCTCCTTATTCAAACACAATTTGCTTTTTTCTCTTTGATTTCCCTATTCCTTTATCCTTATTTCAAACATAATTTTTTTTTTCATTCAAAACTTAATTTCTTGGTTACTTATAAAAAATAGAATTAACCGATTCTTGAAATTTTGTTTGGGTTTTATTATGGAGACAGAGTTCAGAGTTGGACCCAAATCAAGAAGTTGGTGATAAATTTATTTTTCTTGAAATTTTCAGTCTTTTTTTTTCTGAAATGTAAAGTTTTTGATTCAATTCCGTTGTTAAATTTAAAGATCATTACCTTAGGAATTAGCTTTCTTTTCGAACCCTATGAATCAACTTTTTTTATTCGTTTTTTTTTTTCTTTTTTTCTTTATACCAAGAAACTCTAACTTTCTTATACAAAACAGTAAGTTGAATTTTAACAAAGATACTGGAAAATTTGGTGAGATTTGTTTATGATTTTGACAGTTTTTTTCGCACATCCAACTAAGTCTCATGAATTTTTGTTAAATAATTGTATCTGTTTTTTGGTTCTGTTTTTCTCTCTTGCTTTCTTTTTATCTTTTGCAGAACATCTTGATTTGTCGGCAGTGAGTTCAAGGTTGAATAAAAAAGTAAAGATTTGGTCAATTTTTTTTCTTTCTTCCGATTACTATTTGCTTAACAAGTTTTAACACTTATGATTTTTACTTATCAGGTTTTAACAGCATCCAACAGTAGCCTGATATCAGATTTTAAGTTTTAACTACATTCTTTAAGTTGTTTTTGAAAAACTTCGCATGTTCTTTTTCCACTCTGAGTTTTCTTTTTTCCTTTCCTGACCTGTTGTTGCAATCTTGCAGACGATCTTAATTGCGGCTAGCAAGTTTCTAGTTCCATATTGAATATTGGTTAAGCTCTTTTGCTTTTAATTTCTTTGTTTCAGTCTGTCTTTCTTTGAAGTTGTATTTTTTGGCAATGTTATGAGAAGTTCTTTAGAAAACTCTTGCCTTTTCTTAGAAATCTGAAAGACAATTTTTCTTCTTGTTCTTTTGAAATCAATTTTCTCTATTTTGTTGTGCTCTCCAAGGTTACCTAAATGACATCTATCTATAAGATGTGATTCCAAAATGGTTTCCCCTACCCATCCATTTCTTGAAATACATGATCATTCTGGATTTGGATTTTTCGTTGCTTTGCAGTGGAAGCATAATTTGCTTCCCATAGAGACATACTTGGTTAATATGTGCCTTTTGACTTTATTAACTTTGCCTTTATTACATGTTATAAAATGCTTGATTTGAAGCTCACAGGTATACTGTCGGCAAAGATAACAACAGTGCCTAAGCGTGATGTTCGAACTGCTGATTTTGGAGATCGAGCTAGAATTACTATGTTTTTCCCTAGAAGGGGTGACAGTTCACACTTTACACCTCCTCACAAATCTATTGATTTTTACTGGAAGTATTATTGTCCTATAGTTTTCAGGTATTAATATCTTATGCACATTGTTCTTGTTAGACGTGTGAAAAAAGATTGTCACCATGCCTTTGATGATTGAATCTTGTTGGTGAAGATATATTTGAGGAGCAATCTGAATTGTTTAGATTATAGCCATCTGCGAAAAGAGTGGAATTATGATCTTATACTTTGTGCATATTTGTTGCACTACGTTAAGGAATATGAGGGAGATGTTCAAGCTAGATGTAGCAAAGTACATTATGTCCATTTGTAGTGTTGATGGTCTGACAGAGATTTCTTCTCCAGGAAGAAGTGGCAGTATCTTCTATCTATCTCATGATGAAAAATTTGTGATTAAGACATTGAAAAGATCTGAACTCAAGGTTTGAACCTATACAGTTTTTCATGCATATTATCTACTCATTGTTATTTTTATGTTTTCAAATTTCAAGCATGTTTATTAAAACATGGATGTGGAAGGAAACCTTAGCAGTTGCCTGATTTCAATGAGGTTCTGCTATTTATGACACAAGCTTAAACGTTAAAACCATTATCTTTTTTCACTTTTATTCTTTTGTATTTATATTATGTAATTTGTGTTTGTTCATGTTTATAATCATGAGATGACTGCATTAAAGAGTTTTACTAAACTTGGGTTGGACACTGTCTCAGCTATAAACTTAGTTCCAATATAATTGCTTGAGCTTGGACCAGGATATCCGATATCAATTTTTTTTTTTGTTTCCTAAACTAGCAAAACTCAACTCAGTTCTGATATATAAGAAAACTGTAAGATGATTTTGATAATGCCACATTTCAATACACACAGTCACATACAAACAGCTGCACTTTGCAAAGCTAATTCTCATGTTTCCATTGCCTGATGGGCATATTGATTGGAATCTAGGCCCTGCAATGGAAGAAATGGCTAATGCTGTCAACATACACTGGGATTTATATCTAATGTTGGTTTTTGCATGATAGAGTTGGTAGTTTCCTTTGGGTTTGGATTAGAAGTTTCTCTACTATTGCAATTTTACAAGGACATAGAAAGACAGTAGAGGGTGCAGCTTGAGTTTGAGAAGGCATTTGAAATGATACATAGAACATGGCTCTTAGAGAAAATTCTTTACAAAACAAGTGATCTGTCTCAAATTGTTGGTTGAAGTTTTCCCAGCTGTGTTTAATAACATTATTGGTGTTTTGCACTGACTTTAAATGAGGCAGAGTACACTTTCCACTCCCTCTTCTCTCTCTTGCTCTCTACCAAGAAAACCTCCCACTCAACCCTTCATATTCTTTTTTCTCGTTAAATTTGCTCAGTAAACATATTTTATTGTGTAATTTGCTTCATATTTAGTTTATTTGTGCATTTACTAATTTAACCTTTCTTTTTGAAATATTTAATGTGTATATATCAGAGGATTTCATGACGAATTTTCTTGCTGTAGGTCTGTACCCCTAGACGATGCTTGCATAAGTAGTTTCTTCTTCTGTGTAGGTTTTACTCAAGATCTGCCTAAATACTACAATCACGTAAAAGAGCATGAAAATACTCTCATAACAAAAAATTTTGGGCTCCACCAGATAACTTTACCAGGCAGAAGAAAGGTTTCTGTTATCCATCTGGCGTAGCTTAAATACAGGCAATGCGCCTGGCTTATGATTAGTGCTCTGCTTCTAGGTGTGCTTTGTGGTTATGCAGAATATATTTTGCACAGAACTGCGAATTCATCGTCATTATGATCAAAAGGGATCAACTCATGGAAGATGTACAGATAAAGATAAAATTCATGAAAAATACTACATTGAAGGATCTTGATTTGTCATATGAGTTTCATATGGACAAATCATTGCTGAAATCCTTTTTCAGTATGTTCCTCATCTCCATCCTCTGTAATATCACTTTTCCATTGTTACTATAATTTTTCTCATAATTGATAAATTGAAAACAAGCTTTAAGATAAGATGTTAAGTGCCTGCCATAGCCTAATCCAAGTAGACTCATTTGCTAATTTGTCCCTAATTGCAAGGTTCAAAGCTAAACAGTAGGTGGCAGTTGTTCTGCATGTATTTTCACATTCGATGCTTCTTGCATGTATCAGTGTCATCTTTAAGATAAGGATGTTAAGTGCCTGCCATAGCCCAATCCAAGTAGACTCATTTGCTAATTTGTCCCTAATTGCAAGGTTCAAAGCTAAACAGTAGGTGGCAGTTGTTCTGCATGTATTTTCACATTCGATGCTTCTTGCATGTATCACTGTCATCTGTATTTCAAAATAAATTCAAATCAATGTTTAACTTTCATTTTGGATTTGTTTCCTTCTCTATTTTTTTATTTAAAAGTTAAAACATTAAAGCTAGCTGTTGGAACCAATCTTAATTAGTATAGCTTGTGGCATCTAAATTATCAGGCTTGTCCAGTAATCTTATCCTGTGAAGGCAAGTAATGGACAAGAATGGTCCCAGTTGCAACCAGAAGCTTGCAGCGGGCCTCTCCATAGTTAAATAAAACCACTTTTTGACACTTTAGTTTTGCACATTTGATGAGTATAAGCTTCCACATGGAATTATTCCGCAAAACCCATAGATGAAGTGCCCTGTTCCAATGTGAGGATGCAGCTGGAGTGAGCAGCCAAATCTTGTGGCTGCATGTGGTTACTCAAGGTCACCATTTCACATAGCCATGACAACTAATTAATGCTGGAACTCATGTTTTAGATTAAATGGAAAGGGAAGTATAATTTTCTTTCACATGTTTTATATTTAAGAACT
Organism: Fremontodendron californicum; assembly: GCA_030761205.1. Classification (NCBI taxonomy): domain Eukaryota; kingdom Viridiplantae; phylum Streptophyta; class Magnoliopsida; order Malvales; family Malvaceae; genus Fremontodendron; species Fremontodendron californicum. The sequence continues at coordinate 42,260,625 of JAULJL010000002.1, read as the reverse complement.
TTGTTTTCATGGCTGTACTCTTAACCTCAATGTTCTGCAATATTTTTGGAATTTATTGATGTTTAGATAATAGGAGAAGTTAGATTGTTTTGCTGTAAACTTGTTCCCCCTCTACTCCCTCTTTGCTAAGGTATTAAGCACTTTCATTGGTGCTTTTTAGCATTTTTTACTTACCAAAACCAAAACTTATTATGTGTACCTGAAAGCATGTGGATATGTCATGACTATAACTCTGTGTCTGTTTGATTTCTAACAATCAGTTTTGTTTTTCCTCCTATTGCAGCCAAATTGCTGTCGACTGTATGTTCTTGAAATCTCAACAGATAATTGATTGTAGCCTTTTATTGGGTTGACATTTGAAAGCTACTGAGCAACTAAACGGCCTCCTAGAACCTCCCAACATGATGCCCAATATTGAGAGCTCACCTGCTGGCCAAGGTGATTGTTGCTTTCTGATTTGACCATTTTATGTTATTAATCTGTTTGTATGTTATTTATATGATGCTTGGTTTATGTGATGGAGTGGAATAGGGTGGGAAGGAAGTAGTAACTCCACGAGAGTAAAATAACTTGGGAGTGGAATAGAATTTGTTTAACTGCTACAAAAGAAGTGGACCTTCAACACTAAGAAAGGTGTATAGCCTGATTGTACGGTTTGCCTAGATTTAAATGAAGAAGGATTTTGTATTTGTCAAAGGAAGATTTGGAAATGTCAAAATTTTGTCTTATCTTCTATTTTGTTCTTGATTGAAGTCTCTATCTCAATGAGTCAATAGCTCAGTTATTATCTGCTGATATTCTTTGCTCTGTCCTCAACTGCGCCATCACAATCCATCTCATAGTGTGTTGCTTAACATTCTCACCATTCTTTTTAGCTGCACTTGCATAAAATATTTTAGACGATGGTGATTTTTCATTGCAGAGCTATTGTTGAGAGTCATTTGATTCACTTTGCATAAAATTTATCTGTGGTATTATCTCTGATGGTTTGGTAACTTTTCCATAACCTGTGACAGTACTAAGCTCTTAATTTTTTTGCATTTACATACAACCTACCTTGATTGCATTCCTGAGTGCATGCAATGTGCTTTGCTTACTCCTTTGTTTTCTTCCCTGTTCGCTTCTTGCTAGCCAATATTTTAGGGCAGACAGACTCCTAGGAGGTTTGACTTTTGAGCTCAAGCTCACTCTTCATCAGTGATAAAAAAAACTGGACCGGCCGGTTTAATCGAGAATCCCCAGGTCCGGCGGTTCAATATTACTCATAGAACTGAAAATGAGTCGAATTGGTAAGAACCAGTTAAAAACCGGGAATCAAAAACCGGAAAAACCCAATAAAACCGGAAATAATAACTTGTATTATTTATTTATTTGTTTTAATTTTAGAATTTTTTTTTATTATTATTTTTTTATTTGTTTTTTTGTTATAATTGAACCGAAAATCCGACTCGATTTTTTATTCCTCGCTCTTCATTCATCCCAGCAGGTCGACCACCGCCTAGCGTGGGTGAGAGAGTCATCAGAGCCAAGTGCTGGGTTGGGTTTCTTTTCTTACGATATCCAAACTAAAGGATGTATAAGAACTTAACTCGTTATGCTATTTAAGTGCAGGTAGGTAACTTCTTTTGTTTCTATATCCAAATTCCAAACTAGTCAAAGATAATAAACATAAATTAAAGATCTCTTTTAACACTTGAATTAAAATAAAATAAAGTACTTATTCAATAGAAAAAATAAAAAAGAAAAGGATAGGGAAAAGAGAAAGAAACTTAATGGACTGTCTCTTTCTTTCTTGCTCCCATCTGGATTCCATATTTGTTAACAAGAAGCAGGGTCAAAATCAAACAAGCTTGTAGCTTGTACGAAATTCAAGCTTAATATTTTTAACTTAAAGAACAAAGAAAAAAAGTAGAGCTGGCCAGGCAGTGCAGTCTACAGCTAGGTTCTAAGGTCTTTGGACCTTCACTTACTAGCATTTGACAATAGGCTGTACTATTACATGCACAAATTCAACATGTTTGTTAGTTGAGTTTAGACCTGCTCATGAGCCGGGTCGCGACCCAATTTTTTTTCAATTTTTTTGCCCCGGATCGGCTCGGTAGGTTCGAATTTATTGTTTCATCGGATTAATTTTTTTATATATATTTTTATAATTAAAATTAAATAAAATAATATTATTATAATAAAAAACACTGTTCCGGACCGGGCCGGTCCGGAACAAAAAAAATCCTGCCCAAACCCGACCTAATACGGGCCAGGCCTGCCGGGCTGCCCGACCATGAGCAGGTCTAGTTGAGTTCTTCTGTCTAGATAAAACAAGGTATGTCTATTGCAAGATTTTATATACCAAAACTGTCATGTAATCCTTTGGGAACTCAGCTCTTGCTTCTCAAAACTTAATTAATATTTCTCAAGAGAGTTAGAATAGATAAATGGTTGATGAGGCAATTCAAGCTCATAAAAAGTAGAATCTTATGAAAAGCCATAATTTTTTTGCGTTTCATAATTTTCCTCTTTATTTCCATGATCTCTTTCCTTTCACTTCAAAACCTCTTTTTTCTATCTTTTCACATGCATCCTATTCCTACCACTTTATAAGAGAAGTAATTGTTACTACTTAAATATCTAAGAGTTTTTTTATATATAGATAAAAAAGGTCGTAGTTTAGGAATAAAGAAAATGATTGCAAACATTGAGATTCGACTCAAGATTTGTTGAATGCTATTTTTTAAAGGTAACTGTATGAATCAATTGGATTAAGTTCGGATTCCAAAAGTTTACTTTTACTAGCTACTTATTTACTTTTTTGCTCAACTTTTTATTAAAAAAAAAAAAAAGAAAAAGAATAGAAAGCAAAATGCTAAAAAAAAAATGAAAATAGGTAAAAACAAAATAGAAAAACATTTATTTGATCTCATTCTCATATATGTTGCTATCTTACAAACAATATATAGTGACTTTATAAGGTTATTTTATTTTCCTTTTTAAAGTGACAACATGACATAAGGTTGCTAAAAAAGATTCTTTCATAATTTCTTCACTATACCTTCTTAATTTCTATTTTTCCTGATTAAAAGTACAAGTTTTTCTTAATCATCACTAAAAATTAAGGAAGATCAAAATGGAATAAAAGGAAGAAAGTATATATATATATATATATATATATATATATATAGAAATAGGAAGAACGGAATTCAAAGGTGCATATATATTGGTGACTTCTATATATGCCAAAATATGCATGATTCAATTTTCCACCATCTTTGTGTTTACATCAGCTTTCAGTATCTTCAGTATGCATTTCTATACAAACGAATTAAATGCATCGGTTACATTTTCCTGCTCATTCACCATTCAATATGGCAGTTACATTCTATACTGGAAAAAGGGGCCAAAAAAAAAAAGATTACATGGGTATATATATATATATATATATATATATATATATATATATATAACAAAAATAACATATATGCACAACCATGCATACATACATACATGTGAGGGTGAAAGTTTTGAACAGATGTGTGCTATAGGCAATGTGGGTATGATGTTCAAAATTTTCAGATGCCTTAAAACCTTAGACTAATGTTTTGACATTACCCCTTTTAGCTTGTCTCTTATGCCCCGTTTATCATTGTTGTTAATACAATTTTGTTTAGCATTGTTGTTAATACAATTTTTAAAGTTAAAAACTGTGTTTTATCGTAATTTCAATGCTAAAAGGTAAAAAGTTCTTTGTTAAAATTATGGTTTGATTACTCAAACCAAAAAAAAATAAGTTTTAATGGTTTGAAAGTTGGATTTTAGGTAAAATAATTTGTTATCCTCATATGTATAAACTTTTATTATTTTAAGCATATCGTTTTAGACATTTTAATTTTTTACAACACTTTTTTACAGTGATACCAAACACTCAAAAATTTTAAATCACATTTTTAAACAAACTTTTTCAACTCAAGCTTTTTTCAACTTAAACTTTTTTAAACAACCATGTTAAACTAGACCTTAGACTTACTAAAAACTATTTGATCCCTTGCAAGAAAAAGTTAAAAAAAACTTGGGTTTAGACCAACAAATGGTTCATACAGTCATCTTTAAGAGGTAACATCAAATAGGTCTAAATTCGAATCCCAACATTTACAATCCCTTATCATATTCCGAGATTGCGGATTCTTTTGTATTAAAAAAAACTAATCTACTTGGGAAAGAGAAATTATTAATTAATTAATTAAGAGTTAATTAAGAGTTAAGATCATGAATTTGTGTGTATTGTGTCTGGGACTGGGAGAGAATCTATCATGAAAAATGGAAAACAAAGACATATGGTTATGGTGCAAAAAGAGGCAGCAAAAATAAGTCAATTGGCATCTTCTAATCTTTGTTTGTTAGCATTTTTGACAAGTGAGTCAAAGGATTCCATGCAAAACTCAAAGCTCAGATAAGAAGAGAGAAACTCATCAAGAAAAGATAAACAGAAATTAATTACTACTACCAATTTTGCCTAAAACATTACCTGAGCTGAACAACATCAATCTTATGACTTAGACAGAAACAGATCAGAGGAAGTGTTTGGTTGACGGGAATGAAGCCTGGTCCGAGATCATATAGGGCTATATGTGTATCCAGAAACTTTCCCGGAAAAAAGCAAATCCAAGAAAATTTCATGGAAATATAAAGATCAACCTAAATGACCTCGAGCCAAACAACATTCCCATCAACCGTTTCTCCTTCACTTTGTCAAAAGCCTAAGAATAATTATAGAGCCGTAAAATGAAAATGTTTGAGGGGAATGAAGCCTGGTCCGATACCTTCACTTTGATGACTTTTTCAAAGCCTCGCATCGAGCCAGCCAACATTCCTCTCAAAGATAACCCATTTCCATCAACTTTAATTCTTCTTTACTTTAACAACAAAAAAAAACCCTAAAACACTTTTCAACATTCAAGACTCCCCAGATAGAAAACTAGAGAGAAAATGAGGAAAACAGAAAAAAAAAAAAAAAAAAAAAGAAGCCCATTTTTCTTTTTCACGTTGAAAAAACCCTAGCCTACTTTGGATTTATAAAGAGAAAAGGTTAACATCTACTTTGATGACATCTCTCGTTCAAACACTTAAAAATAAGCTCACACTTAACCTATAGCGCGTATCTCCACACTCTCATCGATGGGTCAAAAAGACAAACTGATTTTTTTCATTAATTATATGAATAATTTGTCTTTTGGAAATTGAGAACCCGCCGGATACGAAAAAAATAATTAAAATATTATATATAATATAATATAAAAAAAATACGAAACATACATAAATGTGACAAATTTTATTTAATATGAATTATTGAATATCAAAAATTATATAAATATATAATACATTAAACACGATTATAACAAGTACGTAAAAATAATACAAAAACACGATACAAATACAAAAACCGTCAAATCTAAATAAGGGTGAGTGTGTTCAAATACTTGATCAATCCTGTGACTATATACTATACGATTTGATATAAGAGTTTGTTGGTGTTAGGTGAGTGACAAGATCAAGCAGTAAAAAACCTAAACATGTTAGGCATTAGGATCTTGAATTCTTCATGTAATTACCAAAAGAAACAAACAAAAATAGTCAATTATTTAATTTTATGTTGTCTGTCACATGCTGTTTCGAGCATTGAGAATTGAGATTCTTAAAACATATATAGCACTGCTCTTTCCAATGTAAGACTATCACATGATTTAGTTGCCACTTAAATCAATCTTCTTTTTCAAAAATGTTCAAATTTTCTACCAATATCCACCTTGAAATTTCATGATTTTATATCATTATTTTTTAATATATATTTATTTTTAATTTTTTTAAAAATTCAAATTAAATCTTACTTTTCGAACAAAAAATCATACCCCAATCCAATAACCAAACATTCGGTATTCTTTCTACTATATTAATTGATATATAGAGCTCATTTTTTATGCACCGTTGGTGGAGTGTTTAAGTTTCATAAACAAGATTAAGAATCTGACAAATGTTTTTTTTTTGTTATATTAATTTTTTTAACATTTTTATTATATCCTATAGAAATGTGTGTGTCATCATATTAAATCTGTTGATAAAATTTTTAAACTTCAAAAAACAGTGATAAATATATATTCGATGGATATCTCAAAGAGAAAAATATTCCACACAAGAAAATGGAAAACCAATCACAAAGATACTGAAATTGAATTAATTTTCAATGAAAATGTTGAACTTCTTCTAGTCAATATTCATGTCATTCAAATTATATTTTCCCTAAACAAAACCAGTTTTTGGCTATCCAATATTAAGATGACTGACCTAGTTTATATAATCTCAAATGTCAAAGAAATTCATAAAAGAGAGAGAGAGAGAATAAGGATACTTAAACCCAAACACTGCTTAATTAATAAACTTTTATGTCACTCGCATTGAATTTTTTTTTTTTTTTGCCTTTTTGTTGAGAATAATAAAAGAAAATAAATATTCTGTAAATTATGCTATTCCCTAAAAACTTTTTTCCATAAAAGTTAACTTAAACCATAAGCATCATCGTACAAGGGAGAGTACTAGGGTAAGCCCTTAAGGTGAGTTTAAAATTGGCTCCATTATATATAAATATGACAAAATTACATATAAATATGACAAAATACATTAACTTGTCATGTTTATATGTAATTTTTTTTACATATAAACATGAAAAATTACATACAAATATGACAAATATATCATGTATTTATGTAATTCTTTTTTTACATGTAATTTTTTTTTTACATATAACCATGACACAAATTACATATAAATATGATAAATTACATATGTAATGAAATCTAAAAAAAAAACTCATTTTAAAGAGATTTCCTTAAAATTTTCCTAGCACAAAGCTTACAAGTTAAAAAGAAACGTATTTTTTTTGCTGATTTTTACCTACCACTGCCACTCAATTATTCCACCTATCAATTGCATGGTGCACGTTAATTCCATTACAAATTTACTTTTTATAAAAACAATTTTTCTGGAGTTAAAGACTGCATATTCGAACTTATCAAAATAATATTATAATTCATTACTATATTATCTCTTCTTAATATTAAATTAAGAATGTTTTAAAATAATATTTTAATTAAAAAATTATCTTATCCACCCTTAATAAGATGACACGTATGTTTAGAGTATATTAAAAAAATACAATATATATGTCTCTTAATTTAGCTTATAAGATTAAAATTTTTACTATGCATCAAAAATTATTTTTTTTAAAGCAATCTTAACAAGTTTTTATAGATATCTATGTGTATATAAAAGAAAGAAAAAAAATACATCAATTCTCTGCTCAAAATAACAAGATTGGAATATTGTTTTCTCAACTCAAAAAGAAAAATAAAAAAAAGAAGGTTAATTATGAAGTTTGAACTTAGAACTCAAAACCCTAATGCTAGAATGGCATTGGCAGTCATATAGGATAGGTTTTGAAAGAGAAGCCCAATGCAGTTTTATTTCCACTTTTCATCATTACCTTATAATTGGACTTTCAAAAGCGAAACAATCAATCAAACATATACTTTTTATTAGTTCCATCACCATGACGACTTACTCACTTTTCTATCTCTCTCCTGTCTACGCTTGGCTCCTCAGAGTTGCCAATCACATATAATAATATATATATATATTTTTTATTATATTAATGATATTGATTAAAGTGATATATATATATATATAAAAATATAATTAATATATTATTATTTTTTAAATTTAATAATCATTATAATATATTAAATATAAAAGATTTTCTTAAAATAATAAAAAATTAATCATTAATCAATATTTATAAACACTAATTAAACGTATCTTTTTAAAAAATGAAATGAATTTTACAATAAAAACCCTTATTTTTAGTGAATTTCTTTATATTTTTATTTTAAGGAAAAGATTAGAATTTGTCAATGATCATTACCATAATCAAGAAAATTGAGGAATAAAATAGAAATAATAAGATTTTGAGAGAAAAAAAGAAAATTAAAAGAGAGAGAGAAAGGATGTTGACAAGTAACGGGGCGGGTTGTCAGCGTGAGAAATGGAAGAGCGAAAGAAATAGCCCCGAGTAACGAGGAGGAACCGAATTTACTCCTAGACGTCGACGTTTCAAACTATTTCCATTCTCTCCCTCCTCACTCTCTCCCATAGCGCGTCCTTCATCAATATTCATTTTTTTCTTTTTATATTAATACTAAATTATATAATCCTGTTTTGGCAAAAAAAAAATTATAAAATCCAATTTCAAAATGATTTTTTATTTACCTGTTCAAAAAATATGAAATCAATAAATATTTATTAAAAAAATAATTTTTTTTTAAATTTCAATAAATTATGAAACAATTTTATACAAGCAATAAAGAAATAAAAAATAAAGAACAGTTTTCATTATTAATGAAAATAGAAAATGGGAAGAGCGCGTGGAAAAGGAATGGGAAGAAATTAATAAGATGAAGTGGAAGAAAACAGGTCAAAAGAAAGAGGTTTGTGATTTGCGAGGGAAAGCGGGAAGTGTGAAATCGAGGAGATGGACGGCTAGGATGCGTCCACGTACTACGCTGGAGAAAGACCTAACTCCCTTACAGCCCTCCACGTGCTTGTATTAAATGCACCCCACGTACAAACACAGTCACTGATTTTGTGTTTATGTGGGCCACCACCAAGGAAGAGACAAGACCACGTTGGTGTCCTGAGAAGCTGACATATGAGACACGTGGTGTTTCACCATTCGCTGTCTCTTTGGCTAGGGCAGGTAATTATACGTTAATGATGAGAAAAACAAGATGTTGTCAGTCAGATTTGACAGTATCACCAGCTGGTCAGAATGCTACATTGTTTGAATTGCTGAGTTGACTCGGAGACAGTGGGAAAAAAATAAATTCGATTCTTTTTCTTTCAATATAAATCTTTCATTAATATCCTTTTCTTTAATATTTGAGAAAAAAAAATTCGATTCTCATGCAAGGAAGGAATGTTGATGAGTTACTACTCATTTTTTGGTGGTTTGCATATTCCCCCTATTTCTGTTTGGGTAATTTCAGTCATTCTATGTCAAAAACTATTTACAGTTGGATTCTATTACGATAATCAATATCATATTGATGAATATATCGTTTTTGTTTTGATATTAGTACATATCGTTTCATTTGTCTATTCTATGTCCTTTTACATTTTAGTGCATTTATTGTAGTTTCAATGAATCTAATAGTAAAAACTAAAAGGACACGCCAGCAATAAAGGTTTGGTTCTCTAGTTGTATGCTATGTTTCTCATAATTTTTATTTTCTTTAAAATATTCATATCCGATATATATGTTTGACAAATATTCAAATATGAATATGAAAATATGATATTCAAAATATATGAAAAAAAAAATTTAAATATATCTGTATCAGACACTCATTCGAATCCGAATAACATATATGTATCTTTACTTTGTGGAACAAGACAATAATACTTCAATTCACTCCAACTGTTTGACAATTATTTTCTATAATTAGCTTTTAAATGTTCAAACTCGACATAAACGCTAGCAGAGAAGCAAGGAAATGAAAAATGTAGCATACCAATTAGCATGCAGCTTCTCCCCTCTTACCGAGCCAATAATCTGAAGTAATCTTTAATTCTGATTCTGTTCAAATCAGAAGACATCCCAATGAAAAAAGGGTGCTTGATTGGACCGGACCCATTCTGAAACAGGTTTTTGTATTTACTACCAACCTCAACTTCAAAATTTCTTCCAATGCAATTGATCTCTGTGACATGTGAATGGGCTAGTGGGGCCATGGGAGCCGAAGCATCGATGGGTTTGGGCTTGGCCTCGTTAAGATAACCAGACTAGAGCTTCACTATTGTAAAGTCGTGTTGCTTTTGCAGATTGCGACCCGATCCCTAACCTTGCTACAGCCTACAAGTTCGATCAAGGTCAATCAACCCGAATATATTTCAGCTTAAGATCTGCACTCACAATATCTATGTTATTCGAATTCGGATATGAATCAATTTTTTCATGTTATTATGTTCAATTATTTTATATTTTTTCATGTATTTGAAGGATGTTTAGAGTATCATATCTTTATATTCATGTTCGGATATACGTCGAAAACGAATGTTGAATACAGATATTTTCAAAAAAACGAAGAATCGAGCAACATAGGATAATATAATATACTCAAATTACATATGCAAGTTCAGCACAAATATTAGAGCTTAGGCTAACTTATCCAGTCAATCATTTTGAGCCAAGCGCAAAGGACAACTTTGGTCGCAATTTGTTCTTTCCCAATAATTTCATCTGATTTAAACGTAAATAAAATTTCTATAAACATATGAGTTAAATAGATCTGTTTAAAGTTGGACTATTCATCCCATTTGATAAATTGGGCCGAATCTTGAATAATTTTTTATTTTATTTTATAAAAGAATGTATAATAGTATTCTCAAATTACATTTTAATTTTTTGAATTTATTATGAAAAAAATCCAACATAAATATATTTCAAAGCTACTTAAAATTTTCAATAAATATCTAATAAAAATGACTATTACATATTATTTTATTCAACGTAAAAAGAAGTAGCATTTTTTTATTAAAAAAATGTAAGAATCGAATTTTATTTTTATTTAACATTTCATGTTGATAATGGTCAAAGTTTTTTTTATTTTTTATTTTTAAAAAGAAAACAATAAAGAAAGCAAGAAGGAAACTGAAGCGGAGGTGGCGGCTGCCTCGTTGGTGCTCGAAAAACAGATCCAAAGTACTTTTCGTCAAATTCCCTTTCTTCAAAAATTTTCCGATCTCATCCCCTAAAACCTTAAAATTCTAGAAAAAAAAAAAAAAAAAGAAAGAAAGAACTTCGTTTAGAGAGAGAGATGACAGGGGATGCTAACGTGCGCAGGGCGGTGATATTCCCATCCTTGTTCATGATATTGCTGTGGGCTTTGAGTAATGCTCCAGTGGGTCACGCCATTTGGTTGAATCTTCCCTCCACCGGCACCAAGTGCGTCTCCGAGGAAATCCAAACCAACGTCGTCGTTTTGGCTGACTATGTCGTCGTTTCCGAAGATCACGGTCACATCCCTACCATTTCCGTCAAGGTTCAGTTCCGCTTTTGCCCCCCTCTTATTCTTTCAAAATTTCCCTTTTCTATCTGTTAGGACAAGATTGTTAGGATTTGGGTTTATTTATTTATTTTTTTATGAATAAATAATCAATGCGGATAAAACTAAATTTCGGACCAAGTGAGGAAAAAATAATTAAAATATTAAACTTTTGCTGTTATTTATATATTTAATTGAAAAATAATGACGCAAGGTTTGACTTTTATGTTCATATTTTGGATTCATTGTTATTGTTTTTGCTTGAAATAGCTTATTTTCGATGTAGATGTAAAACTATTTTGTGTTTGGGGAAATAATTGACCATTTTAGCTGTAATATTTTAGCTATTAGCTGAAGCATTAGCAAATTATGGAAAAACGGAGATGTAGTAGTTATAGATTAAAATTTAAAAAAAAAAAAAAGTCATGCAATGAATTCTTGGGATCCAATGGAATTTATTTGGAACTGTTGAATTGATTTCTTCAAGTAAATATTTGAAAAATAACCATAGAATATTGGAAGAATGAAAATTTAAGGATGAAATTATCCCTCTATTTCCTTTCACCATTCTCTAAATCACCTTCTTTATCTCAACATTTACCCTATAGGATTTCTTGGGAGAGGTCCCCGCCTTGGCACCCGATAGTACTTCGGAGGATTAGTTCTAGGCGAAGCCTGAGGATACCTTGGGAAACCAAAAAAAAAACATTTACCCTATAGGATATTGTACCATGTTTTGGAACAGACATTAAGTTACCGCCCGGTAGTTTATATTTTTAATCTCTGAAAAGGAAACTGTAAAACCCTATGGTGACATGTTCTAAAGCATAATTTACTTGCAGCAAACTTCTTAACTCACAGTTTGTACTGTATAGGTGACATCCCCTTATGGGAACAATCTTCATCACAAGGAGAATGTGACGCATGGTCAATTTGCATTCACAACTCAGGAGGCTGGAAATTACCTAGCATGTTTCTGGTTGGAGAGCCATACTCATGGAGGTGGAGAAGTTAGTGTCAACATTGACTGGAAAACTGGGATTGCAGCTAAAGACTGGGAGTCTGTTGCCAGAAAAGAAAAAATTGAGGTGAGCGTTTTTTAATTTCCTTGTGTCACCTTGAAGAAATCATGGGTGGTCCTGCTTCCAGTGTGGACTAAATGTTGGTTCCAAATGGTCTTTGAGATGATCATACGTATGGATTTTTTTTTTTCTGCTAGTTTTAAGTTCACAAGAGAACTCTTTTATTGCCAAGCTTCCGTTTTTTTCCTAAGCCAAAAATTGTACCAATCAACTTTTTCTCAAAAAGAATTAATAGTAATTGTTGGTTTCATCTTCTTACTTTGTCGAATTTGCGAGGTGGCTGAGAAAATGATTTTATGCACATCCAAAGCTTGGAATTTTACCAACATTTGGTTGATTGGAGTGGTAAGTGACTCCAGCCCCCAAGATGAGGACAAAAGTTCGAGTTTTGGGAGTCACCAATGTTGGGAGGGCTTTACCATCACGCTTCCCGGCCCGAACAGGGATTGGGGACACCTTGAGTTTAGATAAAAAAAAGAAAAGCTTGGAATTTTATATTGCTGTGTCGAACTTTTTGAATGACCTTTGGATTCTTTTAATAAGTTTTGTTGGTTTGACAACTTCACGTAACAAATTGGTTTGAGAAAGGAAATGAATTGGACTTCCTGATGAGTATAGTATAAATGTATAATTACATTGCAATCAAACTTTCTCTCATATACCTGTTTCTGTATGCTTTTTTGTATGCATTTTTGCGTGTTTCATCATGATTATTTACATATAGGGTGTTGAGCTCGAGCTGAGGAAACTTGAAGGAGCAGTGGAGGCCATTCATGAGAATTTACTCTATCTGAAAAGCAGGTAATTGTTAATGTTTTCTGTTAGGGCTCATTCAAAGTTTAAGCTTTCCATTAAAGTTAAAGCTAACATCCTCTGTTTATCTCATCCTTATTGGATTAACAGAGAAGCAGAAATGAGGACAGTGAGTGAGACCACAAACGGGAGAGTAGCATGGTTTAGTATCATGTCTTTGGGTATTTGCATTGCTGTTTCAGGACTGCAAGTGTGGTACTTGAAGCGGTTCTTCCAAAAGAAGAAGCTTATCTAAACGATGATTGGTAGATGAGTAAATTCAAAAACTTGTTTTCTTTTGTCGTTATTTTTCTTTTCATGATGGAAATATTCGATACCATTAGAAGAGGATTTTTAACATTTGCTATCATAAAGAGAAAGGTTTAGTTTCCATCCTTATTATATACTACACTTTTTTACACCCAACCTTATTTTTCTAGAGTTGGTTTCATCTGATTTCCATACCAATGACACATAGTTTGGTTAGGAAAATCGGTTTAAATAGGTTAATTTGATCGGTTTGTGGTTTTTTATTTTTCAAACCGAACTTATTGAATAAATCAACACTTAATTAAAAAATAAATTATATAATTTTATTTAGATTAATTATATTCAACCTAATTATTTTATCTAATCCATAGTCATATTATCTAAATTTATAAACTCAATTTCAAAAGCTCGAAACAAAATTTAAATCAACATAGCCAACCGAATTAATTTATTTTAGTTCAATTATTTTAGTTTTTTGTATACAGTTCGAACAGTTCGGTTGGTTTTTCAAGTTCGATCGATTTATTCGATTTTTAAAATTTTAAAATCGAATTGATCGAATGTTCACCTCTACTACTGGCCAATGATGTATTTTAAAATCGAATTGATCGAATGTTCACCTCTACTACTGGCCAATGATGTATGGGATTAGCTGCTAGAACAATATTAGCTCTGCAAGAATTCCATTCACATGTGCCCCCTGCTAAAACATTGACAAAACCAGGTAAATAAAGGCCAATCAATTCGGTCGATTGGTAAAGAGAAGGTCAAAATACACAACATTAAAGATGAAACTAAAAACTTGAAAGTATCTCCATGAGAACCATCATGAAGCAATTATCTATTAGCAGTCAAAACTGTTCTATTCAAAGCTGAAAAGAAAAAAAAAAAAAAATCAAAGAGAAGGTTGCCCTTGTCAGCTTTATTCTATTCGAACTATTTTGCGGTTCATAAACCTAAGCCTGCATATCTCATCAAAGAAATCATCTGTGCTGCTATGGCTGCTCTTCATTTGAAGAATCCTTATTACCATTGACTTCAAGTTTTTCCCATACTTCAAAAGGGACTCCAGAGTGCTCATTTTCTGTTCAGCATTTAATGGTGATCTCACTTGGACCACAACTTCCTCTAAGCATGGAATCACAAAGCCTGGTTCTACCTGCAAACACCAATTTTCTTGAAGGTCAAATTAGGCCAAAGAATCATCAATAATACTGCTTTGCCTGTTGTTATCAACTTACATTTTTCAGGCTGTTTTTCTGGCAAAGAGCAGCAAACATGGCTCCATGAATATCAAACTTTTGCAGCTTGGGATGGGTATTAAAAAATTCAACGAAATCAACTTCTGGAAAGGGTAAAAGGGACTCCAAATCTCCCGTGAATTCAACCTTCATGTATAGATGCTTCACCTCAGTAGACCACTCTAGCATTTTGCTAATTGCATCCCAACACCATTGGACCCCTCTCATGGACAAGAATTCAAGGGCTGAAAGCTTCCCAAACTCTACCATGTATACTCTGCCTAAATGCATCACAAAAGCAAAATGATAATTAAAATTCCAGTTCAAGTTGTTGTTCTCTTTCTTTATCTGCTATAAGAAATCCTACACAAAAACAGAAGATCATACTAGAAGTATAAGTGGAATAGTTACCAGCATTGTTCGCAATTGAAAGTTTCCTCAGGGATGTAGTCTCACGAACTCGAATCCAACTACAACCTTGCACCTCAAGGAGTTCGATTTTCGGACAAGTGAGTGAAAGGGAACAGTTCCCCGAGCCGTAAAAGTCCAGCTTACACAGCTCTAAATACGGCAACTCAATTGAAACTGATCTAACCCCTTCACAACCAAGCAGTATTAAGTTAGTCAAATTAGGGCATGCCCTAAGTGCAGCAGACAATGCAGGATCCTCCAAATTTGCTCCAACAATTTCAAGGCTTTGTAGGTTTTTAAAAACATCCCACTTGGGTGGATTAGCCATTAGCACACCCCAAAGCTTCAAAGACTCCAAATTCTTGGCTGCACTAACGCAGTCCAATTTTGAAGGGCTATTATCAACACATGCCTGATAATCAGTAATATTATCCATTCTGAGCTCAAGATGCTTGAGTGATGATTGCACCAGCAATAGCCATGAAGCAAGGCCTGCACTGGTGAATGGACTGTAAACAACAAGCTCCTCTAAACATGCAATTGTCGAAAGCATTTTCCGGACAACAGTGTCAGGGCTATCACTGCCGGAGTAACCATCGAAGGAGTTGCGAGGAAAGTAGAGACTTCTAAGGTAAGGCAATGACTCCTTCCATCTCTTGGATACACAATTACAAACTGCAACATCTCGAGCATTGTTCAAATGTGACAAAATGTACTGAACAATGGCATCAGGAAGAGAATCCATTCTCTGAGAATTATGATCAAACAGGTAACTGTCAATAATTATCGCGTAAGCTAACATGATAAACCAATCTAAGCATACTCCATGAACTAAGTACTAAGAGCACACCAAGATTTTGATTAACCTTTGTTTATTTAGTTTTGAAATGAAACAGTTTATTTGCTGGCCGCTAGAGATGAGAGAAAGTAACATAAGCATTCACCTCAAAAAAAGGATTATACCAGTAATGGAATAGTATCCAGTGCGATAAATCAAAATTCATAAGAATGTTCTGAAGTTTTGGTAACAGCTAAATCAAAGTTCATGCCATATATCCGAGATTTAATATACAATATTAAAAATAAAATCTTCAAGAAAATGAACTCAAAGTCAGCATGCAAAAAAGAATGAAACTTTTCTTGTGATCTCACCCAGAAACCAAAAGGAAAAAGGATTAGCATTGCATACAAATACAATCAAAAGCATAAAATTCGAAAAACCCAGATAAGATATAAGCATTTCAAGATAAATCCACATGAAATTCAAGTAAACGAGATAACATTCACAAATTTGGACCAAAAATATTCAAATTTACAATAAAAGAGAAGTGAATAAAGAGATAAAATGGGAAGAAAGAATAGAGTCTTACAGATATAATTTGAAAGAGGAATATAAAGAAACAGATCTGAGAGAGTATCTACTCTGAACTTTGAAGAGAGACAAAGAAAGATGAAAAAAGTGAGAAAATATATATATATATATATATAAAATAAAAAAATAAAAATAAAAAAGTACAGAGAGAAAGAAAGGGTGGCGCGCGTCAAAGGAGGGTCGAGGGGTTTTCAATTTTTAAAAAATTTTGAGAGAGAGGGATTTCTTTCTCTTTTTTTTTTAATCATTTTCATATTAGTCGGTATATTACTATTTACCATTTGGGTTTTCAAATTTTGAAAATTTTGACCGTTCAACAACGGCCAATTTATCAAAATGCTTTGATCTAAATAAAAGAAAAAGCTTTTATACTATTTTTCTATTATTATATGTTGACAAAATCTCCAAATTAACAAATTTATTATTATTATAGCTTTAGTCTGAACTGAAGTCTAACTTAACTTGATTAACAGTTTTAAAACTTTATTTGGAGTTTATTTAAGTTTTTTTTTTTTATTTAGGTTTGTTTTAATTTATTATTCAATATATTTTTATATTTTAAACTTTTTAAAAATATGATTTGATAATATTTATTTAAAATCTAATTCAAAATAAGTTAAATTTATAAATTTGACAAATAATTCGATTCGTGAATAGATTTATTCATTTATAATTGCGTAATTATTATCAATGTAATTATGCGACTATCATTTCATTGATATGATATTTTGGGCTTTGGTAAATCATTATTTTAAAAAAAAATGGAAGGAGATTGGATAACTACTTTAATTATACTATTTTAATAAATTAATGTATCATTACATATATTTATATATTATATTTGTTTGACTCATAATTTACATGATTAATTTTTTTTTTTTAAACTTAAATAATTCATATAGACATACATACGCATAAATACATAATATGTATATATATAATAAAATATCAAATTTAAATGGATTTTTTTTTTATCATTCCAAATTTGAAAAACGTATGCACCAAGAAAATGAAAAACAACAGAGTAGATAATTTTTATTGGTGTGACAATCTGTTAATTCACGTTTTTTGAAATGAACACATAACTGTTAAAAAGTAAAAACTTAAATTATTTTTTACTATATTATTTTATCCAATCAATAATCAAAATTAAAAGCACATGAATAAATCATCACCGTTTATTTCAGCTTCATTGTCCAACCACTCCGATCTAAAAAATATCAACGGTGATGATCACAGTATAACCGTAATCGGTTTCGCCTCTATTCTTTCTTAAGAGTGTGAAAAATGGATTTCATTAGATAAATCATTGATAAAAAGATGGAAGGAAATTGGATAATTACTTTAACTATACTATTCTAATAAATTAATGTATCATTAGATATCTTTATATATACTATATTTGTTTGACTCATAATGTAAATAATATATATACACATACATACACATAAATACATAATATTTATATATATAAATAATAAAATATTAAATTTAAATGTACTCTGTCCTTTTTTTATATTTTTTATTGTCATTTCAAATTTGAAAAGCATATGCGTCACAGAGACCAATTTTTACTGTTATAACAGTCTGTTAACCCACGTCTTTTGAAATGAACCCTAACTCTAAAAAAAAAAAAGTAAAAATCCAAACTATTTTTCATTACATTTTTTTATCCAATCAATAATTAAATAAAAAACACATGAATAAATCATCACCGTTCATTTCAGCTCCACTGTCAAACCACTCCGATCTCAAAAATATCAACGGTGATGATCACAGTATAACCGATTTTAAACGGTTTCGCCTCTATTATTTCTTAAGAGTGTGAAAAATGAATTTCACTCCATTTCTCCACGCTCTTGCAAAAAGTTGTCCAGGTAATTTTTATATTCTTTCTTCCTTTGCCTTTTGTTTGCTTCTGATCTTTTTTACAGTTCTTCTTTTCTTGCCCGTTTATTTTTCTGTCTTACAATCTTCATTTTCATCTCTTAACTTCGTTTTACATTTTCTTGCTTTCTTTTTCAAATAATAACTTGCTTTTCATGTTTTTTTCTTGTGGGTTTTGCCTTGTTTTAGTTACTGAGTACTACTTCTTTCCTTTGTGTTGCAATGGAATTCTTGCTCAAGTTTCTTTATAGTTTCTAAACGTTTGTTTTGGGGTTTATGGTACCAGGATTAATCATGGTGTCAGTGCGTCCAAAACCTGTAAAAGAGGGGTCTTTATCGAAGTCTAAGCAAGCAAAACAAGTTGGCAAAAAAGTGCTGTATGAAAAGGGTCGTTCCCAAGACATTTGTTGTGCTAACAAAAAGAGGCGTTTTACTGCAGAATGGTATGCCAGTCGTGGAGAAATCATGGAAGTTCTGAGATTTTACAGAGAGTTACTCGTGAACAGAGAGTTACTAGACGAGCGCTCGCAAGAACTTGGGATGAGCCCAGTAGGACGGAAATATCGGGGCTTAAGAGTTCATATAAGAGCAGCCAGGATTCTTGAGTGTTTAGGGAAATGGGTTAACACCAGCAAGCAAATAGGAGACGTTTCAGGAATTAAAGTTGGTGATGAATTCCTTTGGAGGGGTGAGTTGAGTATTGTTGGGCTTCACCTTGATTTTCAGAGAGGAATCGATTGTATGAAACTGATTAATGGTAAAATCACGGCTGTAAGCATTGTTGATTCTGGTCGATATGATAATGTTATGGCATTTACTTCTGACAAGTTAACTTACTGTGGGGAAGGTGAAAATCCAAACCTTGGTGGAGGTAAGAAACCCAAAGATCAAAAGCTTGTAGGTGGAAACCTTGCATTGAAGAATAGTATGGATGATAAAAGGCCAGTCAGGGTGATTCGAAGGTTTAACAACGTCGGTAAAGCGAATGATTGTGGCTACAGATTTGTTTATGACGGATTGTACCGTGTGGCTAAATATTGGAAAGAAAAAGGGGAATTTGGTACATATGTTTACAAGTTCTCACTGGTAAAAATGGAGGGGCAGCCACAACTTGACTTGGGGAAAAAACGGAAGAAATTGGAGAATGGTTCTGTTGGAAGAAGAAAGACACTGGTTACTGCTGCAGGTAATAGTTTTGATGAAGCTCGCAATGGACAATGGAAATCACATGCATCATCAAATTGAGAGGAAAAACAAAGCTTAAAGGAGTTTTTTTTTTTTTTTGTTGGAAGAAGTTAGTTGTCTTCCTTTTTTTTTTTTTTACTGTTTTGGTCTGTGTAAATAATACTAGAAAGTAGGAAGTAATTGCAGTATAGCGTTGAGAATGCTTACTCAAATGCTACGAAAGGAGAATTTTGTGTTTGTAAGATGCTACTTGCCTCCTCTTTAGATCAATAACTTTTGAGTTACTAATTCAATTAGTTAAATCTATTTAATCGATTGAATTAAATTGTTCAATTTAAATATAAATTAAATATGAAATATAATTATTAGTTAATAAAAAATATGTTTCGCTTAATTGTGTAGTTTTTATTATAAAATTAAATATTCAAATCTCATTGTTTACAAATAATTTTTTAATAAATAATTGATTTTTATTGGTTTAATTTGATTTTTAAACAATTGAATCGATCTTTTATCGATTCATTATATGTTTGATTTTTTATATATATCATATCGAACAAGTTTTCGATTTTTGATTCTCGATTTAATCAATCTAATCAATCGATTCAGTTCGATTTTTGATTCAATCGATTCGATTTTCATCTCTGTTTTTGAATTTTGGTCTGTAAATAATAGTAGAAACTATAAAGTAATGCAGTCTAGCGTTGAAAATCCTTTACTCAAATGCTCATATAGGAGAATTTTGTTTTATACTAAAGATGGTACTTGCTTCTTTGAGTGGCTCTCTCTCAACAATGGAAAATCTCAAGCAAAGGAAGATCAGGCAGACTTGTTTATGCCCTGTTTGTAAAAATCAAGACGAATCATTAAATCATTTAACTTTTTCGCTGCAATAGAGCGAGGTGGTCTAATTCGGTTCATCAGTTGCTTTAAATTTTGATCATAAGCATGTTCATAATTTTGTGTGAGAGTTTTTAAAGACTTAACAAGAAAAAGCATCTTTTGCTTCTATGGAAAAATCCCATACTCCCAAAGCTAGGGATGGCAAAACTCGATCTGACCGATGGATTTCGAATCGATCCGATCCGAATGGAGAGGTTTTTTTTTTTTGAACAATGGAGACGGAGCGGGGCGGTGCGGTTTTTTTTGTTTGAAAAGCGGGGATGGAGCAGTTGTGGTAATTGCCTGCTCAGCACCGCCCCGCTCCGAATACTGAAATTACAATTTTACCCTTAAATATTTAGCTTTTAAAAGAATAATAAAATAATATAATTAAACTTATTATTTTTATTTTTCTTTTTAAAAACTTAAACCTAATACTTTTTTTTTTTTCTTCCTAGATTAGAAACATGTTTATATTGAATTTATATTAAAATTTTTTTATAATGCTTTATTATTTGAAAAAAATAAAAATAATTAATAAATATCAAATGGGGCGGAGCGGGGCGGGGCGGTTATGGATGTAACCGACATCCATGGAGGCGGTAGTGGTATTGAAATTTCAACATCCACGGTGGAGCGGGACGGGGGACGGGCAGAGCAGTGCTATGGCGGGACGGGGGCGGATACTGCAAAATTCGCCCCCGCCCCGCTCCATTGCCATCCCTACCCAAAGCACAGCTCGTGAATCATGCTTGCTTCTAACTTTCTAAAAAAGGAATTGATCAAAAGAAAGTTATGTTTCTATAATTTTATTTGATCAAAACTTAAATCGCTTTTGAAATTGTCTACTAAGATGTTTAATTGCACGAAGGGCCTAGAGAAGCTGAAATTTGGTTGATTAAAAAGTACAAAAATGGAAGGCCAGAGAATTTTTTAAATTCATATCAGCATCATTAAATATATGATTATCTGAATTCAAGATTTAATTAAATTATTATCTAATAAATTTAAAATTCGAACTTAATATTTGTAATTTTTTTTTATTTTCAACAATTTCTTTTATATCAAAAATATATATGATTTTCTTTCTGTGTTAGACTAACATCTGAATATGAACAAAAAATAAATTTACTTTTGACCAAATCAATTGTAGTTCCACATTAAAAGTTGTAGACTATACTGCCTTTCCTTTAATTCTTTTGCAATCCAAAAATACAAAGGATGGAGATGAGTTTCAAAAAAGGCCACAAATTAGGGAAGTGGGAAATGCAATGCAACGGGGCTTACCTTGTGAAAATCCACCTCTAGTCTTAGAGCCAAGTGAATTAAGGCTTCGTTCGTTTAGTATTATTTTTAATATAATTTTTGAAATCAAAAGTTATTTTTTATCAATGTTAAACAAATAAAAATTTTAATTTTTGTTATTGAAATCATAATTTAAAAAGTAAAAAAAAAAATCAAAATATATAACTTTTAAGCTTTAAAAATTGAATTTTGAATAAATAATTTTATTATCTTCACATCTCTACACTTTTATTATTTTTAACATATTTTTTTTAACATTTTAATTTTTTATAATATTTTTTTACAATAATATTAAACACTTAAAACATTTTAAATCATATTTTATAAATATTTTTTTTTTAACTCAAAATTTTTTCAACAACTAATTCTAAATCCTCTTGACCAAGTCTCACGTTTTTTATGCTTTATAGAATATCTACCAAGAATCAAAGATTACTACTTTCAGCACAAGTTTTCTGCAATTGTAGCTGTCTGTGTAATAAATTAATAATGTATGAAAAAAGAAAGTTGTAAACCGCCTTATTTTCATTGGGCAATTGCACGGCATTTTCAACCTTTACTGACCCTGCAGCTAATGACGTCACATCAATAAAGAATAGCTTCACAGCTACTGCCGTATGCTAGCTTATAGGGGATTCGATTGCTCTTACTTTTAATTAAGAAAATATAATAAGATTTTACTGTCCTAAGAATACTGTTGGGAAAATATGAGAAACGTGCAAGGAACAGTGATTTTATTGTTAAGGAGTACTATAACTTAAAATTATTTTGAAAAAGGAAATGAAGTGATTAAAAATTGTTGTGAAGGAAACTGTAAAGTCCTAAATACCCTTAATGAAATAAGCTAAACAGAGTCTTCCCTCCTCCCCTCCCCTCGTCTGTTATTCTCCCACCCTTCATTTTCGTTCTTCTCTTTGTATTTTTCTTGTCTCTTACCACAAACCTCTTCTTAAATCCATTGTCTTTGAAAGAGAAGGCAAGCAGAAGAAGAGATTTCGTGTGACAAACCCATTCCGAGATTGACCCCAATTTGTTGCGGCGGTAGTTTTGATCTAAACATCTATTGTAAGTTTTCTGGATATCTTAAAATCCTTTGCATGCTGATTTCTGGATATTGTAAGTTTTCTTTTATTTATTTTTTAACTTTTGGGTTTATTATTTAGTCTCTTAATTTGTTTTGATTTTAAGATCTGCTTCAAATATTATAAATATATGTTTTGTTCTATTACTTGTCTATTGTAAATTTTGACCTAAACATCTATATTGGTGGCAGTAGTTTCAGAATTTTTGGACTGCAGTAGAGTCAGACATGGTAGGATGGAAGTTAGGTAAACATTAGTTTCTAAAGCTTTGGCAAAATTTTGTTAGGAATTTTTTTTTTTAATTGTAGAATGGAAAGTGTGATGAGCAAGTTGATGTTATATCTTAGCTAAATCATGAAATCACGAACCATTAGCTTGTTAAGGTTTGGCGTCTTTATTTTAGTATAATAAAAAATTATCTTAATTGTACAAGGAAAAATGTTAGAGGCAAACTTATGTTACATTCTCCTAGCACTCTTGTTTTTGTATGGTACATGTGGAAAGTTCAATCGTGGTTTCCTATTGGTCTCTTGGGTCATTCAGTGTATGTTGGTCGGATAATTAGTTTGGAGTGTGGTTTAGTTAATGGTTTTCATTTTTGAAGAGTTGGCTTTATATATATATATATATATATATATATATATATATGTATGTTTGTATGAATTCATACATACATAAATAAGTTCGTTTGCTATGAACTTAGAGTATCCATACGGTAGATGTTGGCTAGGTTATCTAACTTTTTATGATGTTTTGTTATCTCTTAAATTTCAGGCTGGAGATGCACTGATATAATTGTATGATAATTTTAAATGTGAGTTTGAGACCAAGATTAATCTTCTCAAGCTGGTATGTTTTTATAGGTTTATGTGTTTTCTACGAATGCAATTGTATTATGTTGTGATACTACTGGAGCTGAAACTAATTTATCAAGATTTGATGTTAGAAACTTCTTGTTCTTCAGAGTCCCCTTTAGAAAATACTGTTTTATCAACAAATTAATGTGCAGCAATGCTCTTTAAGGTTAAATTCTAGTCTTACTAGTTTGAGCTTTTTCTTTCATGCTACATCCCCTTCTCTTATCATCAAAATAAAAAATTTTATAATAACATGGATGAATCGAGTTGCCAATTATGTAATTGACAATAAAACCTGCATTAAAATGACATACCGTTGTATGAAAGATAACGCTGATGGTAATATGGCTAATGTGCTTAAGTATTATGTTTTCCAGCCCGAAGACTGACGCTGTATTTGGCTAACATATTAAGTAAAGAAAGTTTACAGCTTTTATTTGGCTAACATATATATTTATCCTTTGACTTCATTTCATTTTATTTTAATCCTTTCAATTATATAGGATTTGACATGTAATATGTCCATTTATGCTCTTCTAGGAGATAACATCTACAACTTTGTAGAATTGCTTGCTCATAATATTGTAAGAAGATCTTTATTAATTTTGTTAATTTCACCATATATTGCAGTTCAATTTTTTTTACAAGCAAAATAGTTTCATGTCATGATAGTTGTTTGTGCCTCAATTTAATTGAAATGATATTCATGCTTGTTATTTGCTTGCTTGCATATATAGGACTATGAAGAAATTGTCAGTGTAAAAAAAGTACATATAAGTTGCAAGAATGTACATATAGTTATGCTACATCCTATGTAAATAATATGTGAATATTTAAGTGTTGCATAAATGAGAAAAGTATTTATTTCTCCCAACATATGGAAGTGATGGAGTAAATTTTCTTATGTTTATGTGACATTTGTTTGGGGCTTGTAAAAGTGAAATTTCTATTAATCTTAACAAATGTACATAAAATTTGTAAGAATGTGGCACATAATATCTTAATTGATTCATTTTTGGTAAAATACATATTATTTATAAAAATGTACATATAGGTATATAATATGTACATTCCTGCATACTTATATGTACATTTAAGCAAAATAATATGTACATTTTTAGTTTCTACTAAATTCAACCCTAAATTGGTGTGATAGAATTTTACAGATAATATTTGTGTTTTACTTGAAGGGAAGGATGGGGAGATGAAATTCCAAAGTATGATGGAAAAGATTACCCCAAATATGTCATACAAAGCATACTGCCTTGAGCCTGAGGTAGGTTTCTGATTATTAATGTGCTTCCACTATCATATAAAATTGTCATGAAACTTGTCATTTTAAAGAGGAGGAACATGTAAGAGCTTAAATCATTGGAGTGTAGGATAGAAATTGTTAGAATATAAAAAAGTACATATAGTTTGGCATAATGTACATATTGTTTTCCTACATGTACATATTATTTTGTTATATGTACATATAAGTTGGCTTATTTTGTTGAAGCATTTCTTATAATTTCTGTTAGTTTTTAGTCGTTTTAAATGAAAAAAAAATGACATGCAAACATAGTATGATTAAAGGTTTGGCTTTAGGGAGCAAGACTCTTTTAATTGCAATTATGTTACTGTTATCGTAGTATTTACTATATTTCTTTTATGTTGCATGTCCCACAATATTGAGAGAGAGAAAAAAAAGGATGCATTTAAATGACGTATAGGACATCAATGTTAGTAAAAAAAATATTTAATAAAAAATTTAACTTATATGTACATGGCCACAACAGAATATGTACATTCCTGCATCTTTATATGTATATTTAGGCAAAACAATATGTACATTTGTAATTTTGAAGAATTAGTACAATTTTAATATGAAATAGATGCTGTCAAGAGTGGAATAATAGTTAAATGGTCCTAAATCTTAACAATATTTGTAAAAGGAAATTGAAGAAATAAGAATTTATTACTAAGGAGATCGAAAATACAAATATACCCTTAATGAAATCAACATAATAGCAAAAACAAAACTTGATATTTTGCTTCCGATAATCTTCTTCCCCTTCTCCTTTCCCCATTTTCCATCCCTTCCCTTACTTCCTGACCTCCCCATTCTATCTGCCCTTTCTTTTTTCTTCGTATATGTCAACTTGTTTTTACAAATAATTCTGATGGTGTACAATTTCCTTTTGATATTGTAAATGTACTGTCATTGTTTTGCTTTAAGAAATTAAAGAATATGAATGTTACATGTACATATAGTTTAGTTGAATCTACATATAGTTTTGTTATAATTACATACTTTTATACTTCTATGTACATATAAGTGCGCAAATAGTTTTCCACATTTCTGAGAGATTTGTTCATATACTCTTTTTAAAATATACATATAGTTATGCTAAATGTACATATAGCTAGGCTAAATATACATATTGTTATAGGTATATGTACATATAACTTTGCTTCTGATCTTGCAGTATTTACTATAACTCTAAACGTTTTGCCATGTATGAAGAACTTCAACAAATTTGGGCTACTCAAAATAATTTGGATGCATATTTGTGCGGGGACTGAGTTCTTATCCTCCTCCACCATCATAGTCAACTATATGAAATTGTATTTCTCGTGTATTTGCGATATTAAAGTTGTAATTCAACTTGATCTTCACTGTTTTTAATATGTGAATATTTAAGTGTTGCGTAAATGAGATAAGTCTTTCTTTCTCCGAAGATATGGAAGTGATGGAGTAAATTTTCTTATGTTACATTTGTTTAGTCCTTGTAAAATTGAAATTTCTATGAATCTTATAAAATGTACATATAGGTATGCAATATGTACATATCAATTTGCTATATGTACATTCTTGCTTATTGTTTTGCTATATGTACATTCTTGCTTATTGTTTTGCTATATGTACATATACATATTGTTTTGCTATATGTACATATTGTTTTGCTATACGTACATATTATTATATTATATTTTCTCTTGATTGGTCTTTTTACTTTTTGGTTCAAACGTAAAAGTCTATTGTTGCTTTATACATTGCAGAAACATATTGTTCGATCATTATAAAGTTGAAATGAGTGAATCAAGCATTAACAAAAGAGTCTATTGTTATTGTCATATTGATGGTGAGGTCTTGATTGTTAATGGCGACTGTATAGAATATCGAGGTGGAAGAACAGTGGGTGTGATGATCGATGAAAACACTAGTTTTGAAGAATTAGTGCATCAAGTTGGGGAAAAATTAGGGAAGAGTGTTGATGGTCATGTATTTAGATATACACTGGAGTTTGACAAAACCAAGCTAATTGATTTGGTGAATGATGCCGGTTTGACAGATTTGATAAATTTTACTAATCGATTATGCAATTTGTATATTTTTTGAACTGAAGTGATTGAATCCGCCAACAACAATGACAGAAATATAGTGCATCATTCGAACGAAGATCTGTTCTGGTAAGAAATATAAAGGCTTTATAACATAAAAGTATATAATTGCGTTACGTCTTACTCATGTTTTTGTTATAATTGCAGTGGGGTTATTGACAATGAAGACATAAGTGGAAACTATTCTGAGAGGGAACGTAATGTAGGTTCTTCCGTTGAATGTTCTAGTTCGAAGATATCTGGTGTTATTGTTGAATGTACTGCTGCGAACAAAAATCATTTTGCAAGCGAAATTTGGAAAGATCACATTATTGGCAGCGGTCAGAAATTCAAAGATGCATCTGCCTTTAGGCTGGGTCTTTATCAATTTAGTATTGCGAATGGATTTGCATATAAGTTTAAGAGGAATAGTAAGTCTTTTATTAGTGTGGTCTGCAAGGCTGAAGCCTGTCCTTGGCATTTAACTGCTTCGAAGATGCGATGTACTGACTTTATGGTTGTGGGGACATTTCTAAATGTGCACAACCACTGTGCGCAAGATGCAATTCAAAGTAGACCTTCTTCGAAGTCAAAATTTGTTGCTGCCATAATTTCGGAGAAAATGAATTTGCAACCGGACACAACGCCACATCAAATTTGTGCTGCATTAGAATCTGAATGTGGAATTCCAGTGACCTACCAGCAAGCTTGGGCATGCAAAGAGCAATCCATGAAGTTGCTGCATGGGAAAGTCGAGGACTCGTACAAATTTGTTCCATGGTTGTGTGAGCAAATCAAAGATGCTGACCCCCAAAGTGTCGTAATCTGCACTTATGATAATGGTAATCATTTTAAGCAATTGTTTATCGCTTATGGATGCTCAATTATTGGTTTTTTGAATGGGTGTCGAGGGTTGATTTTTATTGATGGTTGCCATTTGAGTGGACCTTATAAAGGGACGTTATTATCTGCTAGCTCAATAGATGCAAATAATCAGTTGTTCCCACTTGCATATGCAATTGTTAGCTCAGAAAGTTTAGACAATTGGATGTGGTTCCTGGAAATTTTAAAGTCAAATGTTACCAGAGATGTTTCGGTAACCATTATTTCTGATAGGAACCAGAATATTATCACTAGTGTTGGCACAATATTTGGATCGGCTTGTCATGCTTATTGTTACAGACATATTAAGGAAAACTTTAGTGCTGAAGTTAGCAAATTCATGCATGGTGGGAAAAAAGTGAAGGAGCAAGCCTTACAGTTGTTGGATGCAGTGGTTTATGCTAGACTTGAAGAGGATTACAATGTTGCATTCACAAATTTGACCATGTACAAAAAAGAGCTAGGTGAATGGGTGTTAGATAATCAGCCAGAACATTGGGTCATGTCAAAATTCAGTCATCCTCGTTGGGATCATATTACTAGC
Organism: Fremontodendron californicum; assembly: GCA_030761205.1. Taxonomy (NCBI): domain Eukaryota; kingdom Viridiplantae; phylum Streptophyta; class Magnoliopsida; order Malvales; family Malvaceae; genus Fremontodendron; species Fremontodendron californicum. The sequence goes on along the minus strand of JAULJL010000002.1, from coordinate 42,232,326 downwards.
AACGTTGCAGAGTCTTTCAATGCATGGTTAGTCAAGGAGAGGCGACACAACATCATTTCCCTCATCAATGAGCATAGAGAAAAATTGGCTAAAAAAATTTATAAAGCTAAGTCTGATGTCAGTAATTGGAAATATGGAGTTGGGAAGAATGTTGAGGAAAAATTACTGGAGAGTATTGGAAGAAGTAAATACTTCCATTTTTCTTGTTATAGCGATTTCACCGCTAAGGTAAGTCACGGCAACAAAGACATTGTTGTTAACTTGAGGACTCGACAATGCACATGTTTAGGATGGCAAATGAGTGGACTTCCTTGTGCCCATGCTTCTGCAGTCATTGAAGCAAAACATGGAGACATATATCAGTTCGTTGATGATTTTTATAAGTCAACGAAACAGGAGTTGATTTATTCACTTACAATGGCTCCAGTTGAGACTCATAACTTGCTTGATTTCACCCTATCAGACAACAGTCATTTATCGTTGAAGCCTCCTTTAACGAAGAGGCCACCCGGTAGACCAAAAGTCAAGCGCATTGAATCACAATTTATCAAGAAACGAGAAATTCATTGCTCTAAGTGTAAGCAAATTGGTCACAATCGAGTTTCATGCAGATCGCCAAATCCAGTGTAAAGCAATTGTAAGTTTTACATGATTACTATTTAAATTTACTTTTTCTGAACTATGGTTCCATGCCAACACAGTATAACTTATATCTTCTTCATGTGTTAAATGCAGGTTCATGGTTACATAGCTTACCTTTTGTAAAGGAGTGGCAACTTTTTTTGTAAAGTGAATTGATCCTTTTTTCAACCCTATCAGAAGAATATGAATGTTGAAGGTGCTATATTTCATTTTTTTACGCACCTCAATTGTATATGTAGGTTTAGGGTTTACAAGGTTAGAGGTGCAATATTTTTTGTTCGAGCACCGAAATATGTTTGTAGGTTAGAAATTGAATGGTTCAACGTGCTATATTTTTTGTGAAAGCACTGAATCGATGTCTATAGCTTTTTTTTGTTTATTGTATAGGCATGCCAAGAATTTTGTACAGTAATGTGTAGACATTTTTTTGTTTAATAGGTCTGTGGCATTTAGGTTCACAAGCTTCAGAAGCTTTTGGGTTTAGGTGGGACTATTGTTTAGTCTACTCTTCTCTTCTTATTTATGGTGTATGTAACTTCCTGTATTGTGTACAACATCATATTTTTGGAATGAATGAAAGAATATGAATATCAACTTTCTTCGTTCGAAGTTGATGATATTAGTTGGATTTGTTATTGTCTAGTGCTACGGACTTGGGCACAAGACAATATGTACATTCTTGCTTATATTTACAACTACGAAAACGAATATGTACATTTGTAGTTTCTCCTAAATTTAAACATCAATTTTAGTAACAAAAAATTTAATTCACAATATTACCAATATGTACATGGCCAGAAGACAATATGTACATTCCTGTATACCTATATATACATTAAGGCAAAATAATATGTACATTTGTATTTTCTTATGTACATTAGTAGAAACTTATATGTACATTGAAACTTATATTTCATTTGAACTTTATTTTAGTAATTTCATATATATAGTTATATACTTTTTTAAGTTTTAACAAAAAAATTGGCGGCACGGCCTTAGGCCGCGGTTCGGATGAACAAAAATAATCGAACTGGGCAGGAAAACAAAAATTTGAAGACTTTGCCAACAAGCTCTTAGCTGAGTGGCCAAGAGTCTTGGGGGCATGAAGTCTTGGGTTCAAACCCAAGCAACCCCTCCCCTTACCCAATCAGACAGAAAAACTACGCCACGGCCTAGGGCCGCGGCTAACTCTAAGGGTTAAGGGTTAAACCCTGCAGCAGACAGAAAAATAACGCCGCGGCACGGCGCCGCGGCTCAATTTTACGGCATTAAGTTCTTAAACAGACAGAAAAACGAGGCCGCGGCTTAGGGCCGCGGCTCACTCTAAGGGTTTATACCCTAACCCATAACAAAACAGAAATACGACGCCGTGGCCTTGGGCTGCGGCTCTCTCTTAGGGTTAAACACTAATCCAGACAGAAAAACGCCGCCACGGCCCTACGCCGCCGCGCACTCTTACGGTTTAGGGCCTAAAGCAGACAGGAATACGACGCCGGTGCGTAGGGCCGCGGCTCACACTTACAGTTAAACCCTAAGTGAGACCAAAAAATGACGCCGCGGCTGGACGCCGCGGCTGGACGCCGCGGCTCAGTATTACGGTTTGTTGTCTGGAGTAGACAGAAAAATGACGCCGTGGCAACCCCATTCCAGACAGAAAAACGAAGCTGCGGCTTATCGCCGCGGCGCACGTTTCTATGTTTTGGGTCTACAGTAGACAGAAGCAATAGGCCGCGGCTTTGAGCCACGGCGCCAAGGGTAATAAACGGTTTTTTTTAAAAAATATTTCTAACCCTAACACCATCAACTAATTTAAAAACCCCAAAATAGCTTCACCCTTATGTTTATAACAATTTTTTGTCTCTCTTCAGAATCTCTTCTCTCCCAACATTTTTCCCAACATAATTTTCCATTCTTATAGAAAACCCATTTATGTCATTCTCACAGCTCTCATCTTTCCCAACAAACTTCTTCTCCATACATCTTTCTCTCAGTTTCATCTAACTTGAAGCAAACGAATTATTTCATCAAAGTTTTAAATTCAAGTAAGTTTATATTGTTTCTTTATATTTGTTGGTTGTTGTGGGTTGAAATGCAAAAGTATTGGTTATTGTTGATTGGTTTATTTGAAAATCATGGCAATTTTTGGACTGGTTTTGTTGAATTATAGTCAACATTGAAAATTTTGCTACTGATGACATTGTGTTTGATTATGTCCTGTTGATTGATTTATTTAGTGATGAAATTGTAGAAGAATTTAACTATTGCTTTAGAGGTGTTTGGTTGATTGAAGAAAATTGTTGAATTTGGTAGATATTAACCAACTTACAACTACTGTCATGGGATTGAAGAAGAAACTCAAGGGTAGCAGTAGTAATAGAACTTTTGATATTACTAAGTTCGTGTCGGAAGCGGCAGTATTACGACATACCCAATCTCTCATCCAAAAAAGCCCTATTCCAGAGAGGGGGTTGAATCTTGATCCGCATCATCGTGAGTATCAAGAGGTAATTAATTCGCGCAATTGGCAGAAATTTTGTGCTCCACCTCAATCCGCAGTGCTACCGGTGGTTAGAGAATTTTATGCTAATGCAGCTGAAGCCAGTGGTGATACGATTTTCGTCCGAGGATGTGAAGTACCGTTTGATCCGCAGACAATTAATCAATATTACCAGACACCGAATATTGTGGATGATGACTTTAGTCGGTATTTGAATGGCCACATTGACATGACTGTAGTCACAACACATTTATGCCCACAGGGGACTACTTGGAAAATATCGAAAGGGGAGCTTGTTTCGTTCAAGGCCAACACTCTGGATAAAGAGGTTAAGGTGTGGATGCATTTTATAGCGGCCAAAATGCTTCCATGTAAGCATGTTAGCGATGTCACCAAAGATAGAGCAATTCTTCTTTATGCTATTACTACAGGCAAATCGATTGACATTGGCCAGCTTATCTACAGGGCCGTAATGCATAGTGTTAGAACAACACGGGAGGGCCTATGGTTCCCCTCCTTAATCACTCGATTGTGTGACCATGCTGGTGTCCAATGGGATAATGGTGAAGAGTTGTTACATCCTAAGGGTCCCATTGATGATACCATTATGTATCGTTTGACCCGAGAAATTGATCGTCCCCCACCCGGACCTGGTGCGAGTTCATCCTCAACCCCACAACCTCAGGAGTTAACTATGGCAGAGCGCATAACCAGACTTGAACTTCAGAATGCGCATCACCTTGCATATCATGCCCATCAAACTGAATGCTTCAAAACTGTTGAACAACTTATCCATCTTTGTGCTCGTCATATGGGTGCTGACACGACCCAATATCCCACTATGCCACCACCACCAACAGCTTTGGCTCCCCAAGAAGCGGAAGAAACAGAGGAAGAAGATGATGAAGATTAGAACTGATTAGGTGCTGACAATGAACTTGATTTAGGTTTGGGGGGTATTTATTAGTTATGGTTTTGTAATGTAATTTTAGGGGGTATTTATTAGTTATGGTTTTATTATGTAATTTTTGGGGGTATTATTTGTTATGGTTTTATTAGTTTATGGTTTTATTATGTAATTTTTCTCTATTTACTGAAAACCCTCTGCTTTATTACGCTATCTTCAGCCCATGTCAACTTCTCAATTTTATTTTTGTATTTTCTTACACAACAAGTTTGCATAACAAAAATTAGGGTTGCCGATGGCAGAGCAACAAAACCAACGAGCTGTTAAACACTATGAAAGTAAAAAACTGAATCAAACTTTAACAAAAAAGCTAAAAGAAAATAAACTAAGTTGTTATATTTCAGAAAAATTACTTAATTGTGGTGCATTTCACTTAAATATCTTCCAACTTTTCATTCTACAACCTGATATTCATCCTTTACATCAATCCTACTATTCCCGAACCAGATCACTTAGATGTACAGCTCTAAACTCCCATATGTACATTCCTGCATTCCTAAATTAACTTGTGCAGCATGAAGGCTTAAAGGTTAAAACAACATAAACAATCATGAAAGTGCAGAAAATAATTTTTAGAATCCACAAAGCCTGGACTTGCTCAGAACTTGCTCTTTTTCTGTATTTCTTGTATCCAAAATCAACTGGGCGGTGAGCTGCAGACGGTACTTCTTCGCATCATCCTAAAAAAAATTTTGTACACTCATTAAAATTCTCTGCATTAGTGTTAAAGGAAAAAGAAGTGATTTATATGACATTCACCCGATTAAGCGGTGGACTGATTCGGCCAAACCAGGATTGTAAGTGCTTAATTAAAAATACCCCGCAATCAGATGAACTGTAAGACAAATGAGAAAATCTATTGCATCAATAGTACTGATAACTAAAGAAACATGTATAACTCTTAAATGAATTAAAATTAAAAGATTACTCGTCATCTGATTGCCAATCAAATTGTACACGGTTTTCCTTCAACTCTTTCATTGCATCTGCAGCACGATGATTCCAAGCACGTAATAATGCTGAAAACACTTTAACCTGAAAACACAATTTGAAGCATGTCACACAAATATTCCACTACGAACAAGGTAGTTGAGAAAATGAGTTAAAGATTACCAAACGTTTCGGGAAACCAACATGCAGACGCCCAAACGACGACCTTCTTGAGTCGATGATTTCAATCTCACCAGACACCGTATTCACGCAATATGCAACCCAATGATTATTTGCACATAAGGGTAAGCAAATCTAAAAAAGATGAATTGATTATTAATGAGAAATCAGAAATAACAACTTCAAATATAAAAATAAGCATATATGTACGCATACCAGTTGAGCTTGCATAATATCAGCATTATTCGGTTCATTTGCAAGATAATTAGCAAAATCATTGGCGACTTCATCAGTTGTCTTCCTCCCAAACTTGTAATTAACGATGTTACACTACATTGAACGGCCACATTTCATTAATAACCTATACTATATACTTATAATCTTAATCAACATACAATAAGAATTAAACTTTTTTTATAGAGATGTAATTAGGAGGGATAAAAATTCATACCGCAAATTGTGAACTCAAAACAACACGAGTTCCAATCGATTTCCTACCGATATACATTTTGGTGGCGTTAATTACACGAACATACATCTCTACAACCTGCCATACTCCAAATTGCCAATCAAATTACGATACCATACGATAAAAGCGTTAATGAAAATGTGTAATTAACGAACTTCATTATACCATGTTATTCACCCAATTGGAACCGGCTAAAGAGAGTATGTTCGACCTTGTCAATGACCAACCATGCATTGCGGACAATATTTCCCTACATCATTAATAAACATAGTTCAAATATCGCATTGTCGTCACAATAATGTTATGTAAAAAGTTGAGAGTCAATTGGATTGTGTAACTTACTCATGATTTGCATTTTCATCCCAAGCATAATTAACAACAGCTTTTTCTACTTTCTTCAATGTCGCAATTGGCCAATTAACATAGAATGGTGATTGAAGATTCATAGAAGTCGTAATTTTTCTAGGAATTCGTGGAGATCTCCTAATAACAGGGGAATCATGTATTTCCCTCTTTCGATTTCCACGAATTTCCTCTACAAATTCCACTCCATCTTCAAATTCAAGATTGGAAGGAACATTACATTCTTCCACTTGAAAATTTGATAGAGGTGCAGTTGTCTGTGAAGTTGAGCCTTTTGCAAATGGCCTAAACATAGATGATGGAGAAGCTTCATTCTCCACATTCTCCATCCTTCTAGTGAAATCATCGAACTGATCTCCCATTTGAGCATTGACATGTGCTGGAGACAACTTCGCCAATGCCATGAAATCAAGAACATTGTCTTTATGAAGCTGGACCATTTCTTGATTCCACTTAATCATCCTCTCCGTACGGCCTTTGATCCTTTCAAATAAAGCCTAAACACATAATTCTAAATTTTAAATATTTATGGACACTGTTGCAACAATTTTAAAGGCTATGAAAGGTATTACAGTCTTAGATGAATTTCAATGACAAAATGTCGACATACCATTGCCTCTGGATCAAGCTGCATGGTTGAAACTTCTCCAAAACAGTCATCAATAGGGGGATCAATGTCACTTACAACCTACATACAGAACTAGATTTCAATAACATTTTTTAATACGAACTAATAATCTATTTATAAATTAGAATGCGCAAAGAGTATTGATATAAATAAATACAAGCATGAATCAAACATTACTTACCTCCCCTAACCCATACCCCCCTAACTCTTCCTCAACTTCTAGGCGCTTCTTCACGGACGCATCATCCCATCCCATTAATCGGGGCATTGTACGAACAACAAAACGTTCGGATGGGATAACTCTATCCAAATAAAACATCTATCCAAAATGTTCTATATTAACAATAGGATAATAAATATAATAACTTTTTTTTTTTTTTACTTATTAGTAAAAGACATTGAAAATAGAATCAAACAATATAATACATATTTACCTGAAGGAAGAGTAAGGAGCCTGTAATGTATGTTGTATCTTGCCTGCCGTTGTACCTTCTAATGCCATTCATCAACTGCTTCAGTGTAAACCCACCCCAATTGTAGGAACGAATTTGGGATGAATTATAAATCGTGGTAACTAACTTTCTATTTACTTCAGGCCTACTAGAAGGCGCCATGACAGTACCGATAACAAACAAGACGAACAACCTTTTCCAATCATCTATATCTGTTACATTATGTAACAAGAGCTCTACTTCTTTCAATGAACAAACCCTTAAAAATCTATCACACCAACCCTTTATCTCATCATTTTCATTTACAACATCTACTCTAACCTCTTCTCCTGTACATGGAACACCAAACACTAAACCTACATCTGTATCTTTAATAGCTAAGATATGGTTACACCATCTTAAAACACAATTTAATGGCTCACATTGTTTAATAAGCCACTCACATAGATGGTGACGCAAAATTGTACAACTCAAACTTAGAAACCCACCAAAACCTATCTCTCGCACGGCATTTTCCTTCCTAACATCACCCCTAACCACTTCGTTCATAACCCTAACCAATTTACTAGGGCTACATCTTGTGCGCAATTGAACATCACACTGCAATTTCGTAATGAATAGATTACGTTCAATCTACCAATAATTTATATTATCATTAAAAAAAAAGTCGAATGAAAGAAAAATAATTGACCTCAAGACTTTTATTTTTTCTTGCAATATGGCGTGAACTATGACGTCGTTCCATTTCTTCTTCTCCGAAATTTGTATGTGTCACAAATAAAGCTGATAACCCAAAAATATATAGCTAAAAAGTTAACATTCTGCTATAAATAATAAACAAATGTAGGTGAAATTGCAAAGAAATCGTAAGAAAATGTCTATCCCTCCCTTTTATTTTGACCAAAAAAGAAATAAAACCTGAATTGTGTATGCATGTGCAAACTGAAAATTGCAGTTTCTCACTTTTCACACTCAACAATCTTGTTTTTGGAATTTCACAGGGAAATATGCATTGCATTAGTTGATTACAACAAAATAATGGCTCTCAGAAGCCTACATCTTTTGCTGAATACAACAAATAACATTCAACAGTTAATATGGTGGGTAATCAACCTAATCAATCTACTACAACCAATTTGTGAGGACTGTTTGTCCAAAGGATTGGTTTGGTTGCATTGCACTGCAGTGCAGCCCACCAGGGTGGGAGTGGGACTAATAAGTGTCTTAGGAGTGTTTCTCCAAAGCTGAAAGGCATATTTGAGAGTATAGCCCACCAGAAGCAGAAATGTATACTCTTAATGGTGGTATAAATTACATTCACTGTTTTAGGATATGAAAGAGTTGTTTATGAAATCCAGTGGGTCAGAATTGGAAAGTATGAGAGATTTTATTGCTTATGGTTAAATGAGAAAGAGTTGTGTCTGGAATTTTATTTGCACTTGTAGGGCTTTAAGAACTAAGAAGTTGCTGCAATTGAGGATTGTGGTTGCTGTAAGTTTTAGAGAAACAGAAGAACCAGGGCTATATCGATATAGTTAGAGCGAATTGCTCTGGAAAACTCTGGAGGATTTAGGTTTTTAATGGTTTAACAAAAAAGGTACTGTATTGCTGCAATTGGGAAGAATAGGGTGCAGTTCTTGTTGTTGTTCCTGTACCTTAAAGAGTAACCCTAATATACTGTAGCGAAGAACTTCAGGGGAATAAGAAAGAAATGCAATCAACAATGACAAGTTCTTCAGGAACCTCATCTAATTGTTCAAATCAATATCTAAAAATGTAATATAAAAGAAACTTCAGTTAACAAATCCTGTGCCTTTAATAAGAGGAAGTATAAGGTTATAATCTAACTATAGATTAACACTTTAATGGTTATTCATTATGAAAAATGTCATAAATCTCACAGTTTTGCTTTAAGAACTTGATATCAAAATAGACTTAAAACTTTAGTAAATGAGGCTTATAAAATGTATGAAATTTAATCCTATCAATGCTCTGCTTATTTTCACCTTTTAGGAGATGAGGAAACTTACAAGGATACAAATATTGAACATAGTTAATATTTGGCTCATTGAAGTTATTTATATTTCCTAGTTATTGATATTTTTCCCTTCTTTTTGTTGTGTTTTTTTCAATCAGATTAGTAGTTGGCAGATCCCTAGTGAAGTAGCAGAGTTGAGAAAGAAACAGGATAGTGATGTATCAAAGGAGCATGCAGTGCAAGTACCAAATATTGATGTAACGGCAGAAAAAGGATCTACTCCAATAAGTTTGAGTGCTCCTGCTGTTAATACAGGTGACCTTGCAACAAAATAAGCCCACTTATATGTACATAGAACTATAACAGTACGTACATATAGCATAACCATATGTACATTCCGCAAAAGTATATGTACATTTTCATATTACTGACAATTTCTTTCTAAATCTCAATCAATTAAGCTCTTATGTGTTTCCAAACCATAAAATCATCTAAGTATTCTACTTATACTATTACTTAGACAGACCCCAAAACCCTAACTATAATCCTCCGTTTAATCTCGAAATCGTTTAAAACAACTGTAAAATAATAGCTTTACTAAGAAATTATTAAAAACAAAAAAAATGTCCACTTCTGTGTACATAACAAATTGACAGAATGTACATAAAACTTCAATACAAACACAAAAGCAAATGCTAAAGAAAGGATGTTGTTTCTTTTTAAAAGAGACTTAAACAAATAAGAAAACTTGAAGATCTTAGTTGCAGAAAAAAAATGGTTATAACGTACGCTACATACTTTGATTATATGTACATTTGGCAGAATTATATGTACATTTTCAAAACTCTAATCAATTCTATCCTAAATCCGATTCAATTAACAATGTATTATATGTATATTTTCAATACTGCAGCTATTATGTTCAAAGTCCGAAATAAAAGGTGAACAAAAACAGAATTGACAATGCAAATGGTCGGGAAATATCCCAGTTGAACCCCAACATAAAGGAGGAACTTATGGACTCTATGTCATAATGTCTAGAATCCTACTAATGGCCAATGGCTCATAAAAAATAGAATTTCACAAAGAATAATCGGGAGCAAGAACGAATTTATGTCAGTATGCAACTCATTCACACATTTATGTCACAAAGCACTTTTAACAAACCAATTTTAACAAAGCAATTTTAACAAAACATCCACACATTTATGTCAGTATACAAGTCATTCAATAATAATGCTACCAAACAAATTCCTAACATCAAAATATAACTTATATTTCGCTACCAGACTTCCAGAACTTTCAATAACACAGGATTTCTAGAACTTGATAAACCAAATAAACATACGCTGTGTATTACAGACACAATGCACATGTTTGAACTCAATTGATGCTACCCAAATCCCATTACATTAGAGCATAATTTAGCTGCAAGGAAAACAAATACGTGCAGGAATATAAAACAATGTATGAAATCTAAACAAAACATTTCAAAAATCAAATAAAATTATGCCATGACAAATCCAAAGAGGAAGGAGTTTACCTAAAGCTCTTCAGGATCAAGAATATGAGAAGATTTTCTGAGGTTTCACTCGGGTAAGGATTATCCTCCGATTCTCAGTCGCCTAAGGTTTTAGTTTCAGTCACCCTAAACCGAAAATGCAAAGAAAGTGAGGAAGAAATAGATGAAAAAAAATGAGGCAAAGGGAGAAAGGAAGGATACGAAATAAAGAGTGAAGAACAGAAAGAGAGAAAAACTGAAGCAAAAATTCGGGACCCAAGTGGAAGCTAAACTCAAGAACACAATCAGAGACAAAAGCCAAAACAGAGAAAAACAGAATTATCAAATTGGGAGAGAAAAGAAGCCAAAATTGACTTTGTTTTTTAACCTAACACTACTCATAAAATGGTAATTACGATTTCCTCTTTATCAACTTTTAAATTTTCTATTTCCTTTTCAAAAATAATTTATTTCATTCGTATCTTTTAACATAATTCCTATTACACTGCATGTTTCTCATATTACCCCAATAATCTTTCTCAATGGTATCCATTAAAAAAAAATCCTATTACACTGGTTGTTTTTCAAATTCACCCTACTCAAAAAATCTACTCTAAACCCCAATACAAATTAGGCTCTAAAGACTTCCATCTATTTAAATTTACCAAAGTAACAAAAATATAATGATTCATACAAAATGACTAAGACTAGTAAATTAAAACACTCTTGCTCCCTAAGGCCAAAAGCCAAACTCTTAAACATAATCAATGTCGTTATCGTTTTTGTCATTTAAAACGACTTTAAACTAACACAATTTATAAGAAATGCTTCAACAAAATAAGCCCACTTAAATGTACATATAGCATAACAATATGTACATATAGCATAACAATATGTACATGTAGCATAACTATATGTACATTCTTGCAACCTATATGTACTTCTTTATACTGACAATTTCTTCAGTCTTGTATATGCAAGCAAGAAAGCAATCAACAAGCATGAATATCATTTCAATTAAATAGAGGCACAAACACTATCATGACGTTAAACAAATATCAAAGCTTTCAAATTCATTTTAAAAGCAGTTTAAAGTTAAAACTATTATTTTAAGTAAATGGTTTATCAGTTCTATAACTTATGATTAAGTAAAAATGTCAAATTGCAAATATATGTTCATAGACTCTTACAAATATCTGCTTATACATATCCAAACCTGCCCATAATAACCAAGTTTGGTGTAAGGAAACCATGTGCATGGAAAATATAACAAATCATACTCAGTAGCCTCTCATCAACTAAATAAGGGATACAACTGAAGGTTAAGAAATCATACATGTAAACCAAATTGACAATTTATGAAGTACAATATAATTCATAACAAAGGGTACACAGCTGAAAATTATAAAATGGAAGAAACTAAACAGACAAAAATGCATCTAAATTATTGAATTCTACAGTAGAAACTCCTATTCTTAACACCACCAACCTTCATTTATCATTTAATTCGCTGGAATGTCAATATAGTTATAGCAAACGCTCTGTTTAGGTTCATATAAATTGAAATTTAAAAATGTTTTGGACATAAAATGCTTATTTACCTCTACATTGTTTGCCCTCTCGAAAAATTAATGAATTCAAGCCATTCTTACAATTGATGGCAACCTTACTGAATAAATGATCTTTCCCCCTTTCACTTTGACTTATGTTCGCATCACAATATAAGAGTGTCAGGTACGACCCACAAATTTTAGCTAAAATGTTAATATCACTTTTAGGACAGAAAACAAACTACAATATCACAACAAACTGTTTTTTTTATGGCAGAGAACATTAGAACAAACAATATCACAAGACCAACCAAGTTTTCAATGATAAATCTAACAAAAATGAATTCTCTATACGATTACTTTTAGGACAGAAAACAACAGTAATTCGTGTATGGATATATATTGAATCTATAAAACAACAGATAAACAAAAATTAAAACAAGGTCAGAAGAAGTTCACCTGGTTTTGTAAAGTTGCTTTCCTTGTATACTGCTCCCCCAGGAACATACACATCAACCTTCTAATAACAGAAAAATATCATGTCAATAGAGTAACAAGAGAACAGAAAAGATATGTCATATCAAATTATAAATGTCTAATTTATATAATATACATACAGATTATATTTGTTGGAACAATGTCAATATATTATTCTCATTCTAGTAGCCAATAATTATGTAATTTATCACAAAGAAATTTAACAGTTTCTGAAAGATCTTTAACAACAAAGGATGAAACAATCGAACCATTCTTTTATAATAACACATTCATATTTCTAGTTCTTTTATAATAACAACATACCCATAAATTATAACTGAAATAACATAATACCCACAAATCAAAATCAAAATAACAAACAAAATTTTACCTCAATCTTCTTCCTGAGCTTCCTATTTCGATCGCAACCCTAAACCCAACTAAACTCACAAATTAAACAAACTTTGAAATGGGTTTTCAATCCCTAAACCTTAACTTCTCAACTGGGTGAATGATTTTGAACAAAATAAAACTAGGTTAAAAACGTTGGTTGGGTGAATGATTTTTAACAGCAACAAAGAGAATAACAAAAGCAGAAAAAGAAGAAGAACAAGAACAAGAAGAAGAAGAAGAAGTGCAGGATTGGGGTTTGGGTCGATTTTTGTCGTCTTATTTTAACAAGGAAAAACAAAGGTTAAACATGTAATTTCCATTTCCTTTGTAATAATATCAAACTTTTACATTTCCTTTTTCAAAATAATTTTAAGTTATAGTACTCTTTAACAATAAAGTCACTGTTCCTTGCACGTTTCTCATATTTTCCCAATACTGTTTAAAATTATTAAATATAATAATATATTTTTTAAAATAATAAATAAAATTATTAATTAATTTTAAAAAATATCTTAACATATTCGTTAACAAAATTCAATATAATATACAAAACTTTGGAACTTGCAGCCTAAACCTTCTCTGCCCTTATTAAGTAAAATCTCTATAAATATTTTTGTGGTTAGCCAATTGGCTCATTTCCTTCAACTCTCCAACAACAACAGACAGAACAGAGTCAGTTTCCTAGGATTCACTGATGCTTTATTTGAACTAGAAAAAAAAAACCCGTTTCGTCCGAGTATTTTTAAAATTTTTAATTAATTAATAATAATAAATTAAATTAAAATTATATTATATTATATCATGTCATATTTTATTAAATAATATATTCTTTTAATTATAATAATATTTTGCTAATTATGAAAATTAAATTTATAATAATTATTTATTTATAAATTACATAATATAAATATATTTTCAAATGTTATTTATATATTGTATATTTTTATTTATAAAAAAGGTAAAAAAAAAAAAATTATTTTGTATTTTATTCTCTCGTAAGATCGATTTTTCACATAGGTTTGCAACGAGTTCGTTTTATTTTTTCCTGAACGGATCGGGTACAGATCCTAAATTGACTCTCAACTCAACATGCAGACCTAAGTCTTTAAATACATCATTTAAAATTAAAAAAAATTAATAAAATAATTTATTTTTAACATTTTTCCCAAGCGGGTCTGGTATGGATTTTAAATCGATCTGCAAGTCAACCTGCGGATCAACTCTTTTAAATACATCATTTAAAAAAAAATTAAAAAATTCAAGCAGGTCGATTATGGATCCTAAATCAATCAGTGAGTGAACGTATGGGCAAACTATTTAAATACACCATTTAAACTTAAAATAAAAGTAATTAATAAAATAAATTTTTTATTTTAACTTTTTTTTTCTCGAATGGCTCGAGTACATATCATTAAATCGATCTGCAAGTCAACATATAGACCAACCCCTTTAAATATATTATTTAAAAATAAAATAAAACTAAAACTACAAAAATAATAAATAAATTTCTTTTTTTTTTTCCGAATGGGTCGGGTATGGATCCTAAATCGACTCGAGAGTCAACATGCGGACCAACTCCTTTAAATACATCATGTAAAAATAATTAATAATTTTTTTAAAATACTTTTTTGCTTACGGGTGGAGTACGAATCTTAAATCGACTCGTGAATCAATTTGCGGATCAACCACTTTAAATACATCATTTAAAAAAATAAATTTAAAAAAACTAAAAATAATTAACAAAATAAATTTATTTTTTAATTTGTTTTACCGAACTGGTCGAGTACAGATTTTAAATCAATCTGTGAATTATCGTGTGTACCAATTTCTTTAAATATATTATTTAAATATAATTTAAAAAAAGAAAAACTTAAAACTAAAAATCTAAAAACTAAAAAAGAAAAAAACATTAGGTTTATTTTTTATGGTAGGATAAAATTACCCTTAACCTATTTTTAAAAAGTCCTTTTGGTCCTTTGAGACTCAAAAATCATAATAGTAGATGGAGGACTGAAATTTTTACATGGACGGGAAATCTGGAACATATTCTTGAAACTTTTTTACAGGCAAATTTATTCCTATATAGTTAAAAAAAAAATTTATTGTTTTTTTAATATATCAAAATACTATTTTTTTGGTACAGATAAAAAAACAAAAATTTATCAAAAAAATGGCCATATCAGATAGCTACTTCCAAATTAATAATTTTTTTTTTTTAAATAAAACAAACTTCCCTTGTATTTTATTTCAAATTTTTAAAAAAAATACGAAGGAAAATCGTCATAAGAGTTCCAAAGGTAAAGAATTTTTTTATTTATTTTATTTTAATGTTGATATATATTTTAAATATTAAATTATATAATTTAAAAAAAAAATAAAAAAATAAAAAAAATTTAAATAAAAAAATAAAAATTTAGAAATTAAATTTTAAAAGAAAATTTAAAAATAACAATATACAATTTTTTTTAAAAATATTGATGATTTATCGTAATATTAATCGGATTCTTTCAACTCGTATTCGTAATGAAATGGACATTCGGGAGAAAGACCAACCAAAGTATTGTGAATTATGCAGAAATGAAGGTCATAACAAGACCTATCCATGGGCAGGGTAGCTCGCCCGGCCCGATAAGCCCAGATTGTATTGGACTGGGTTTGGACAAATGTTTTTGTATCTCGGGCCGGTCCGGACTTCCCGAATTATTATTTATTAAATAAAAAATATTTTTTATTTAAATTTAATTATAAAATATATTTAATATTTTTTTAATAATGAAACGAGCTTTCGGGTTGGCCGGGCCCTACCCAAAATGGGCTTTGGCAAGGAAAAAAAAAATTGAGATTCGGTCCAATCCGGCCCGGACACCTCTAGTTATAGCCGTCAAAATTGTCCTTATCAATCTTGTATATTGAGAGAAAGTTTGCATCAACAATAATACCGTTATACATACTGTTATTGTATACCTAATTTAAAAAAAAATATATATAAATTTTATACATACAGTTAAAAAAATACAAAAATTATATATATATATATATATATACCCAAGTAACCCAACTTGGAGAATTCAAATTATGAATTCTCCATTTTGGGACAATATTAAAAAATAAAAAATTATATTTTTTTATCATTAAAAAAGGATAATTTTTTTATAAAAAAAATAGTTTGAAAGTCGCCATCTCGATGGCGATTTTCATATATTAAAATTAATTTTTTAAAGAAAAATACACAAAGGACTTTGTGTGTTTTTTTTTTATAAATTAAATAATATGAAGAGAAGTCGCCATCTCATATGACGATTTTTCTTGATAATTTTGTTTATCCGTACAAAATTGTAATATTTTAATAAATAAAAAAATCAATAATTTAAAAATTAATATTTTTTTTAACAATATTCAAATAAATTTGTCCTTTTTTACATGCACAAAACTTTTGATTTATTCCTTAAATGGAACAGGGGCTGGTCACTGGTTGGTTGAGTTTCAACTTTTTTCTCTAAAATGGAACGAGACAGCTAGCTAGCTTGGACTAGTCATGCTATTTTTTTCAAAGTCAATTGTTTTTTTTAAGAAAATATAATGGAAAACTCTCTGCTCTGCCTTGAAAGTTAAAATGAGCATAAATTGACAATTGAACTCGATCGTATAAAAATATGATATAATTTGATATATTTAAACATAATTTAATACGTTTAATATACATATAATATTTATATTTACATAAATAATAAATAAAATAAAACATAATACAAATACACCATTTAATGAATCTACTTAAAACTTCTATTTATGATAGACTTTTTTTTTTTTTTATCGTTATGCAAAAACAATCTTAATAAAATTGGACAAAATTTAAATTTGGATTGCAATAAATTCATGTACTATTACTAAGAAATTGAATTAATTGTATCTTTAAAAAACTGAAAGCATACAGAAACTGTTTACACAACTTACCCTCCGTCTATTATACATGTGAGCGTAAAGTGTTCATGAACTATCCATATTGAATTTGAATAAAATTTTTTTATTTATTCAAATTCGATTTAAAAATTTATTTTATTATTTAAAATATTAAAAAATAATATTAATATTTTATATATTTTATAATTAAATTTAAATAAAATTTTTTATTTAAATAATAATTTGGATCGAACCTGCTCATGATTTCAGTTTTTTTTTTTTTTCTTAAGTTGATTAATTTCCTAGGGACATCTTTCATAATTTTGGGATCTGTTGTATTATGCTAAATTGAGGCTGATAATTTTATTGTCTCCATTGTTTAATATTCTTTTTATCTCTAATTATTTGCATTTTCAAGTCAATAATTCCTAGATTGACTCATGATTTTTTCAATGACAAAATAAATGTTATGGAAAAAAAAAAAACTTACAAATATTAGTCCAAATAATAAGAAAGGAAGTTCTCTTTCTTTTTCAATCATAATTCAATTTCTGTAAAGAATGCGTCGAGATTGAAATTTTGAATACACCGAATTCAGATAAAACTTTGGGATACCTTTGACGATATGATGAAAAAATTAACATTTTATATCCATTAATGTTAAGATTATAAATCAAGCTTAATGAGGTAATTATGAAGGCAAGCTGTCCTTGTAAGCATTTCCATTTTAATTAATTATAAAAATGTGAATCTGAAGAAAATGGTGGGTGGTGGATATGCATATGCCATATAAGGATTTTTTTATAAATGTAAGCATTAATTAAGTTTCCCTATGTTTGGACGGATATGATTAAGTGTAAAAATCATCAATGGACGGTCAAGATTCAATGAGCTTCTATTTAAAAAGCTATCTTCACTTCAAACTTTGCTACAGATTTCACAAAAATAAATGTAGGATAAATTATGTTTTGCTAAAATGCAATTTAAATCTCTTTTCAGTAAAAAAAAAAAAAAAAAATAGTGGTGAACTCTGAACGGTTAGTGATCTACCAGAAAATAGCTAGGGAAATCAACATTGCCCATTCATTATTTTCTGGTAAATCACTGATCCGATTAGAATTCATTTTTATGGGGTAAGCCCCAAAATACTGAATTACTGATAGAGAATTGCCTATTCCTTAGGTTCTACTTGATATAGTTTTTATTTTGAGAAATTATTTTATCTATATGGGGTAGAAGTTTTAGATTTTTTTACTCTATTTGTAAAATTAAAAAATTACATCCTCAGTGTATAAGAAACAAATTCTTTTATTTTTTGTAATAAAAATATTTACCAAACATAATTTGAACGATCACTATTGTTCATGGGTACTTTTTTTTTGGATAATACAAAGAAAAAGTTGTGAATTCAAAGGCCCAATAAGATTTTCTTTTGACAAAAAGCGTTCAAAGGTATGTAGGCAATGTTGCCCTGTGAGTTCTGAGTTGTGATTTGTGAAGCAAACGGTCAGACTTAGGTCATCAACCAAACCAGCCGGGTATAAACCACAGGAGGGCTTTAGATAAATTTTAATCCAATTATCTTTAGAATATAATGACGGTTGAATTTTTTAATTTCACAAGTAAAATTAAAAAATTATCACATGTTTTAATTTTATTTTTATTTTTTTAATATACAGTAAAAATTATGTTTTATCTTACTAATCCGTTTGTAAAATCTAAAAAGTCTAATGACAGTTAAAAAGACAATTTCTCTTATCTCTAAAGTCTTCTTATTGGTTAAATTAAGATTCATTTGTTTATTTATTTAAGATGATTAATCAAATTTATCATTTCTAGCCCACCCTTGAAAGGGTATGCTGAGTTAGCCTTATCATTTCTAGATGGTCCATGTATAGCTTGGTTAAATGGATAATCGATAACCAGATGATGACCATGAACATGATGATAGTGCTTCCTGTTCAATCCACCATAGAAGGCCACAGCTCAATGCCTTTAAGCTCAAACAATCCAACTCTAAATTCAGATTAAGCAAACATGATTGGATGATATGCACCATAGTTACTCGATCTCCTTCCCCAGCACTGAAAAAAAAGTGAGGGGCAACTGGCAACTCCTGATGGCATTCTATAACAGTTCTTCCACCAAGAACGAAACATCTCACAGAAATATTTTCAAGGAACTGGTAGAAATAAATGAAATTGTTTGGCAATGCAAGGGGGATGGAGCTATATTACTCGTATTCGGGTATGAATGTCGAACATATACCCAAGATTTTTCATGTATTTAGAAGATTCTTGAGGATCATATCTCCATACCCATGTCCGGATATGAGTTGGATACGGGCTCTTCAAGAAAAATGAAGAGTCAACATAGGTGGAGAGTACAAATTTACTGAAAGAATTAACAAACAACTGCATATAGTCTACAATCAGTTTAAACCAGAGCCTTCCCAATTAAGCAGTGAAATTTACGATAACACACAATACTTCAACCGGTTTATTGAGGTTTTCGTTTTCTGTCGATAAGGTAAAAAAGTGGTGCTCGGTCTGAGAATATTCTTCGGCCGTCACTGGCCAAAGATTCATACTTCCAGGCAGGTCCAAGAAGCCAGGACATTGCTGCTCCACCAAGCAAGCCTCCTAGCTGAAATTGTAAATTACCACAGGAAATAAATAAATAAAGAGAAACCAAAAGCATAAAATAAAAAAAAGGCAAATAGAAATTGAGACAAATGAAAGTAAATAGATTTCTTTGTCCAATTAGATTTTGAACAATCTCAAAAGTGAAAATGACTATTAATTAATGATGAAGCACCATTTTGGAGAAGAGAAAAAGCACAAGCAGATGCTTATGAAACAGAAACCCTACTTTAATAAGGGGTATACCACAAGCACACTTGTTTAAGAAGGCAAGATAGTTAGACTTACATGTCCCCAATTATCGATGCCTTTCGACATTAGCCCAATAACCTGCATGATCAACATTCATTACCACTGAGCTCAGAAAAGTGGGAGCAAAACCATTTGATGCGTTAAGAAAAGTCGGCTGGAGCACACTAGACACTACATTTTTTTTTCAAGGTAATCATTGTATCACACCACTAACATAGCAAAAAACTTGAATAAATTCAAGACTCACTCAGGCATCTAACTCTTGCAGAGAAAAATCTGGCAGGTCAAGGGACTGAATTTGGTATGTATGAGACAGATTTTTTCAATAGGTCGTTATATGGTTCCTTGGGTTCTCAAACATCGAGTTGCAAAAGCTTTGAATCATACCATGTTTAAGAAAATAATTTGTGCTATGTGTTGTAGATCTTCTTTGGCATCTCTGATCATGCCTCTATGCCTCAAGACAAACACAGCAAGAGAACCAACCTAGATCAACCAAAAGAATGTCAAATGAGACAAGGACGGACCGAAGGAGATAACAGCAAACAATTGGCTTGAAAAAAATCTTATTTTGTTCCAAGGCAGACCACCATTAGTTGGAAAAGGTTCTTATGAACATCTATCTTATTTTGGGAATAAGTTCAAGATGACTTACTAATCCAAAGATTGCTCCTGATGCACCAACTGCGGGTGCTTTGCAAAACCAGTAACTCGTAGCAGCACCTAGTTTTCTTCAAGTAATTGAGTCAAAATTGTACTAGCAGGTAAGCAATTTATAACCTACTGTAACGAGTTTATGAGTTGTTACTTGAAATAGCAGATGTAAAGTAAACTGCAAGAAATCTCCTTGGACCACTTAAATTCTCCACAGTAGGGCCAATAGAATTCAAAGAATAACAATTGACCTGAAAACAACAAATTCTCTTAATCAAATAGAGAAATAAACTTCCTACTTGAGAAATTTGAAACCATCTAATTCAAACCAAACCATGAGGTGCCCTATATTTGCATGCAAAAGAGAAGATGTGGCCAGCCTCCAAATCTGTCCTTTGTCAATAAGACTATTAACCTGTATACAATATGCATAACAAATAATCAAATATCAATCCGCAGTTTCGAAAAATACAATGAAACCGAAACAGATATGACTCCAAATTTTTCTTCACGAATTGACCCGAATCTCACCTTAGCTCCCCAAATCAACAGCTTCCCTTGTGTTGCCAGTTGTGCAACATAAATTCTGCACAGCATATGGTATAATTTAGTTTTATTTTTATACAGACAACCCAATCTTTTGTTGGATGAAGATGTAATTGTTTTGACATAGGAAAACTTACAAGACATTAACAGCTATAAGGATGTTGGTCCATTTCCTTCTATTAAATGAATTTCTCCAGGAAGTTTCCATTTTGGATGATCTACTACTACCCTCATCTCCAAACCCCTTTCTTTGTTCTTCCCCATTGAAGAAACATAAGTAAGAAGAACATGAAGAAGTGAAAACATCATTTGTGTCAATTCCCATGAAGTTGGAAGTTGTTTCAGACCATATATCCTTCAATCTAGGCACATTACATAGATGACCGAGTTTCTGTTCAACAAGAGAGTTAAAGAATCAATCTTTTATTTCTTCCTGATTAGTTTGATGGGATTTTCCCAGCTGGGAAATGGAAAGAGAGGGAGTAATTGAGGGGTACCTTGAAGGAGGAGCGGAGGAGAAACCCTAAGCGGAGCTGGCGGCGGAGAAGGTGACCGAGGCGGAGAGAAGCTGCTGTGGTGATGACGTCAAGGGGTGTGGCTCCTACTCTTGATGATGATGATGATGGTAGTGGGTCCCATAAATCCCACTGGAAGTGGAACGGCTGAGGCACAGCTGATCCCATCAATCCACACCACCCAGACCAGTGTCTTGCGGCGAAACTGAACTGCTCTTCAAGCAATCTAAAAGCCTTGGCCTCGGGTCGTGTGTAAGTTTGGAGGTACAAAATCCTATACTTCTACAACTGACGTGGCGCTGTCTAATGCAATTGTTTTTTCTCCTTCTTTTTCATTTTTCTTAGATTTAATGTTCAATGAAATTATTTAAATTTTCTTTGTTATATAAATTAATTAAAATTTAATATAATTATATATTTAAAAAATATAAAAATATAAATTTTAAATTCATAAATATCTATAAATATTTTAAATTCCTTACTAAATAGACCTTCAACATATTTATAAATTTAAAAAATAATCATAAGTATTATATTTACATATATTTTATTGCATAATTTATAATATTTTTAAAATTCAAATTCATTTTTTATAATCTAAATTTTCAAACAACCTTAATCTTTTTGAATTCATAATTTTAAAAAATCTATTCTATAACTATATCATTTAAATTAATGTTTTGATAATACTTTAACTACTTAATTTTCATTATTTTTAAATTAACCAAAAATAATTAAAAATTGAAAAAATAAATAAACACATGCAATTTATTTGGAAAAATAAAATAAAGATTATGTGATTTTATTTATGTGGATAATATAGTAAGTTGGACTTTCAACAAAATCATGAAAAAAAAAATAGCATAATAACAGAAGAAAAAACCATATAATTTGGTGGCTAGGCCTAGAAAGTGGTTTAACTCTATTGTTCGTATGGCCCAAGAAAATGAGCCCACAACTCGGTAACGACACGATCCAAACTCACCGAGTCGGATGATTCCACTCACTAAAAGGTAAAAACACACCCGGGTCAACTCTTTCTTTTTTCTCGCCAATCGGATTGGGTTGTCTTGTAGTCGGCTAAATTATCCATCAAAAAACCTCCCCAATCCCTTCTTCCTCTTTCTCTTCGCTTTCTCTCACTCTAGAGAGAAAGAAAATATAAACAAGAACCTCCTTTACAAAAAAGATTTATCAGAAAAGAAAATATAAACCATAAACTTTCTCACCGTCCAAACACAAACCTTACAAGAAAATGTCTCATATAATGTTCCAAACCTCTCCACTTCCCAAAACCTTTTTATTAAAACCGAGTTTGCCGCCCCCGTCTCATCCTTTGTCCGGTAAGCTTAGGAAGAATCTGACAGTGAGATGTTCGTCTTCTTCTTTAATCGACGGTGGAGATTCCTCCGTCGCTGCTCTCGAGCGTTGTTTCTCGGCACCAACCGCGCCAGTGGAGACCGGTTCTTCAGGTTCGGGTGAGGTGGGGCCCGTTATGAAAGGAGGAAAGTACGGCGCGTTTGGTGCGGTTACCTTGGAGAAAGGGAAGCTTGATATGTCTCAAAAACAGTCGACGTCTAGCCCTGAGGTTAGTTTTCAAAATTTTTAGTTTTGGCCTAAAGAGTTAAATTTTCACTTAATTAAGCTTATTTGAGAAATGGGTATCAAGAAGTATTCTTTTTTCTTGAAATTAGAGCAAGAAATGGTTTAGATTTAGGTATCAAAACTTTAGGAGTATTTAAAGACTGAATTTTTTTATTAAATATGCGGAGAAAAGGGGTTCTGCTGAATTTTATTAACACTAGAAAATACTTCCATGAATGTTAAATTTCTGCATTGAATCAATTCAATTGGAAAATTTAGCTTATTTATATTATTCAAGTTTAAAGAAAAAAGATTTCTGTTTCTCTTCCGTCCTTTCAATGATCATATTCTCCATTGGTGGAAGATTGGAATGAAACCTTACGACAATGATGACAATTAAATATATTTCAGTATTCCTTCTGTATAATTCTTAAACTTAAATGTTTGCAGTTTAAATTAGGAACATAAATTTTTTTGTTCAGATTTTATTTTTTGAAGATATCCTACCTATTTGTGATTTGGCATGCATGATTTACATATCGAATTTTGAATACAGTAGTTGATTTGTTAAAATGTTGATTACATAACAAGTTATGGACTTTTGGCTGGGCTTAGGAGTTGTTTATACATCAGGTTTATACTGATTTATTGTTTAAGTACCTGTATATTTATGCTATTTCCTGTTGGTTGGATGTGAGGATTTGGGTCTCCTTGTACTATTAACATCAATAATTTGCTACTAGTGTTTAAAGCATGAAGTTCTTTTTTTTTTTAATTGTAAATCAGATGTTTATTTCTTTTAGTTCTTTATACAATTTTTTCCTTGAAAACATTTTTCAAAATTTTGGAAGGATCAGCTAATACATTTGAAATTACAGCTTGCAACTGGGGGAGGTGGTGGAGATATTGGAAAGAAAATTAATCATGGAGGTGGGGATGGAGGTGATGATGATGGAGATGATGACGACTATTTCGATGACTTTGATGATGATGGGGAGGGAGAAGAGGGTGGACTATTTAGAAGGCGGATGTTTCTTGAAGAGGTAAGAGAACAAAGTCCAGCAGATGCATTCTACATGTGTTAACAACTTGTATCGGTCAAATGCTCAAGGTATAACTTTTTGCTCGAATTATTGATTTTATATTATTTTCTTTTCCAGCTTTTTGATCGAAAATTTGTAGATGCCGTATTGAATGAGTGGCAGAAGACAATGATGGACTTGCCTGCTGGCTTCCGACAAGCTTATGAAATGGTTTAGTATCTTTTCTTATTGCTATATCACATGGTTAAGGCCTTGGTGCTTTGGTGGTCAGGTGCTGACTAGAACTTTTTGCCTTCAGGGATTGGTGAGTTCAGCTCAAATGGTAAAATTCTTAGCAATGAATGCCAGACCAACTGGTAGTAGATTTATTTCTCGAACACTTCCTCAAGGAATGTCTCGGGCATTTATTGGCAGGTAACCCAGATATGCTCCTATGCACCTCTCGAGGATATCTCCAGCAATCTGAATTAAATGAATATTTGATTGCAGCATATGCTTGAATTTGTTGTTGGATACTTATGTGTAATCTTTTTATTTTCAGGATGCTTGCAGATCCTGCCTTTTTATACAGGCTTCTTTTAGAGGAAGCTGCTACTATTGGCTCTTCTGTTTGGTGGGAGTTGAAGAATCGGAAGGATAGGTAGTTTTTCTTACATGATGAGATACATGCTTGCCTTGTGGATCCATTTCAGTAAATCAAACTAATAAAGATTTGCTTTACTTTGTCTACAGGATTAAGCAAGAATGGGATCTGGCACTTATGAATGTGCTCACAGTAGCAGCATGCAATGCTCTTGTAGTTTGGTCTCTTGCTCCTTGTCGTTCTTATGGCAACACCTTCCAGTTTGACTTGCAAAACACATTGCAGAAGCTTCCGAACAATATATTTGAACGGAGTTACCCACTTAGAGAATTTGACTTGCAAAAGAGAATCCATTCTCTTTTCTACAAGGCTGCAGAGTTGTGTATTGTTGGATTAACTGCTGGAGCAGTGCAAGGTTCTTTGTCAAATTTTTTGGCCAGCAAAAAGAAGGAAAAGTAAGTAGATTTGACAATGTTTCAATTTCCTTTTTGTTCCATTTATTTGGAAAAAGAAAATTTTCTAAACGTTTGCAATGTTCTCTACATATATATTAATGGTAGGCTTTTTGTACTATTGGCAGGTTATCCGTGACAATTCCGTCCGTGAGTACCAATGCACTTGGTTATGGTGCTTTCCTCGGACTCTATGCAAACCTTAGATATCAGCTTTTGTGTGGGTTTGATCAAGCAGTGGTCAACCATTTTGATGTCATTGGTGTAGCATTGTTCTTCAGCACAGCTTTAAGGTCTCTATCTCTCTCTTGCCCACTTCTCCCTCCCCCTCCACCACCACAATCCCTTTATTTCTCTCATTTATGTTGCGGAAACTATGTTGCTCCGACTCTTCTTTTTCTTGAAGTTACCGTGTCCAATACTCGTGTCCGACGCATATCCGGACATGGGTATGGGGATATGACCCTCCAAAGACCCTCCAAATACATGGAAAAACTTTTAAAAAATAGAACATACCTGATTGGACACACACTCGTATCCGACACTCATACCCGAGTCCGAATAACATAGGTGGAAAAGTACTTCTGACAATTTTTTCCTTGGAAATTCCGTTCTTCTTCTCAATGCCTTTTCTCTATATGTACGACTAAAATATAGTCCTAAGCGTCTCTATTTTCTAATATTTATCTCTAAATATTCCTGCTATAATCAAGGGATTTCTAATACCTTTCCCATCGCTCCTGCTTGTGTCATGGTTACTCATCTCAGGATCTAGATCAACAAAAACATCAGGCGCTAGTATTATATCATCTGGAAGATGACTAAATTGATTTTTTTGCGCTTTAAACTGTTCATTGTTGGTTACTTCCATGGAGTTTGTGTTATTCTTTACCTCACCTGACTGGTTTCTATGCAGGGTTTTGAATGTTCAATTAGGAGAGAGATCAAGGCTGGCTTGGCTAGGTGTGGAGGTGGATCCACTGGTTCAGTCAGATAACCTTTTGAAGGCTTACAACAGACCTTCCGAGGATGGGACTAGGTCATCTTCTAAATGGTTTATATCCAAGAATGCCATTATTTCTGGTCTTGGACTTCTTGGCATCAGACAAGGAAATGCCGAATCTGCTGCTGATGGGGAAACTGGAGCTCCAAAGGCCCGGAGAAAGAGGGTTGTCCGGAAGAAGGTAACTGCAAGCTCTGCGTAGTTAGTTGACATAATTACCATTGTTGTCCAATTTTGCTGCTTGAAGGAGAGAATTCAATACAAAAAGAACCTCGACAAGGTGTGGATTTGCTATGATTTCTGTCTAGTGCTGATTACCGGCTAAAGGATCACGACATGGGCTCCAGCACATTAACTGTAACGTGAAATTTTTTCGGGGAAGACTTCTCTACTGCTTCTACTCATTTTGATTCGATGTTAAGTATTTGTAAAATTCGATGAAGTGGTACACTCGAAGTGGAGTCGTTTGATTTCTTTTGCACCCCAAATTTTAATTAGAAGGGATATTTTTTTGTCTGATATACGAACTACAATAGAGTGTCGTGCAATTAATTGTTCAGTTAGTTTCTATATATGAAGTTAAGAGTAGAAGGCATAAATATACTGTTTCCTCTCAGGTTTTGCCAACTTTTTTTGAATTTAATCAGAGTCTGCTACATTGCAATTTTCTGTAATCGTATTTGGCAGGCGTTTTTGCCTTGGACTACAATCTACAATGAAAATTTGTTCTCTTTTTCTTTCCTAACGTGCATTGATGATGTCTACATATTTGATACTGTAACTTTTATCATGCGGATTAAATCAGTTTTTGTTGTTATATGGAATACTGTAACTTTTATCATGCGGATTAAATCAGTTTTTCAGCGACTCACTGAAGGTGGGTGGTCCACGCCCATCCCTGGCCCTTAGCTTTAAAGGTTGAAATCCATTAAGCAACGAAGTTATTAATTCTAGCCCCTCAAACCCCAAAGATTAACCACTGCCGCAGCCGGCAGCCTCCAATCCTGAAATAATCAGAGTTTAAATAAATACCCGGCTCACATGAAAGAATGTCAAAGGATAACAAAACACAATCAGGGTCTTGGCTTCTTATCTTAAAAAGCAGCATTGCAGTGCCCGTCAAACTACCACAGCCGCAGTCTCTACTACCAATCCGGTGGCGCGTGAGTTTCATGATGGACCGAGTTTATTCATCTCTTCAGTATTGGCTAGTGAACCACCCCAAAATCCTCCATTTCCAATGGACTGAGGGTCAAACCCTTGGCTCCACTCCACACTTCCTCACTCTAACAGTCCTCACCTACCTCTCCTTCACGTTCCTCCTCTCCCGAACCCCACTCCCCTCCCTTGGTGCCCAAATCCTCAAACCCATCACAGCCGTTCATTCCCTCACTCTCTTCCTCCTTTCCCTCATCATGGCCGTTGGCTGCACCCTCTCCATTATATCCCATTCATCTCCATTGCACCACATCATTTGCTTCCCTCCCAACACCCTTCCGACGGGCCCCCTTTTTTTCTGGGCTAACATCTTCTATCTCTCCAAGATTCTCGAATTCATTGATACCCTTTTGATTATCTTAAGCAAATCAAAGCAAAGGCTGACATTTCTCCACGTCTACCACCATGGAACGGTGGTTCTCATGTGCTACCTTTGGTTATACACTTCCCAGTCTTTGTTCCCCGTAGCACTTGTCACCAATGCAACCGTACATGTAATAATGTACTTTTACTATCTGTTATGTGCAATGGGGATTCGTCCGAAGTGGAAGAGATTGGTTACGAATTGCCAGATTGTGCAGTTCGTGTTCAGCTTTCTAGTTTCTGTTTTGATGCTTTACTACCATTTTACGGGATTAGGTTGTTCAGGAATTTGCGGTTGGTGTTTCAATGCTGTTTTCAATGCCTCTCTTTTGGCTCTTTTTGTTGATTTCCATGGCAAGAGTTATGCCAACAAAAAGGTTGTTTAAATAGGATAAAAGGCTCATGATTCTGTAACGATTTGTATTTGACAAATAGATTGGTGAATAAGTCAGAGACAAGCTTCACATTTTCATCCTAATATCCTAGTCTAGTGACAATGTAACATCTTTTACTTGTTTTTAATGATTTCGAATTGTCCATTACTGTTACTTAATTTCATCTAAATGCTTTAATTGTTGAAATATATACGTGCATCAGATTACATGGTGGCATTTGTGCAGCAAGGTAAAGCTTAGCTACCCTTTCAAAAGTGCATATATATATATATATATATATATATATATATATATATATATATAAATCTATAGTATTGATAAAAGGGTATTTGCCATGGTTTGTTTTGCTCAATGAAGTGATGATCAGAAGCTTGTTTGCAGCAGTACATCAGAGGGCTTCAATGCATTCTCTCAAAGCTGGAGGAGTTTGATGCTGGCATTACCATTGGCTTCCATTTTACAAATTTTGCTTTAGCAAACTCTGCACAGCTGTTTCATTTTTTTTTTATCATTTTGAAATCTCAAGGGATGTAATGCTTTGTTTTTCTTCTTTTTTTCGTCTGGATTCTTTTGGACAGCTGGAAACCTGGAAGAGGAAGAAAAGGGAATAGGAAATATGAGTTTTTCCCAGTCATCTCATTCTAATTTATATGGCCAAGAGCAAGACTTAAATTGCCACATATATCAGTGCAGCAATGTCTATACACGAATGTAGGAAGAAACTCAATGTAACTTGAACAGATTTTTCAGTATAATAAAACTACTAGGCCTGCGACTGCTCTGCCTTCTTCCTGATTGCTTTTTTATCCATTTGGCTTCTTTGATTCACAGCTCTGGATTCATCGTCCTCAAATGGTAATACAATTACAGGAGCTGCAGGCACAGTGACCCAACGCTCCTTCATGAAACTTAAGAATCTCTTGACCATTTCCCTCCTGAATTCAAGCTCTTGAGTGAAGAAATCGCATAGAAGAAAGGCGAGAACATACTTGAAAGGAACGATGAGAAGAATGGTTGCAGATGATAACAACACCAGTGCAACCTCAGTTGTTATCTGTTAAAATGTTTAAACGAGTACAATTTAATTCAAATTTGCACCAAAAAGTATATAAATCTTAAAGAGCACTATAAAACCAAATGTTCTTTCTATATTTGCAATCTTTACTAGTTCCCTCATGACATCATACCTGAGGCTGACCTGCAAGGAGAATAGCACGTAATTTCAGGAGAGTAACATTCAGATTCTGGAGATAGTATTCCACATCACGCATTGCATCTTTTACAGCTATAATCTGTTGAATAGTATTTGAAGGTGGCTGATCACGGATAGTGACTTTCCCGAAAGATCTACCCAGACGACCTTGCTCCTTGAGCCCTTTAAGGGTTAGCATGCCAGTGGCTAAGACGATCAATGCCACGGGAAACACATATGACAGCAGATTTCTACGGAGTAAATGTTCAACACATCAGCTTAGTGTGCTAACAACAAAAACTCATTTAAA
Source organism: Fremontodendron californicum (assembly GCA_030761205.1). NCBI lineage: Eukaryota > Viridiplantae > Streptophyta > Magnoliopsida > Malvales > Malvaceae > Fremontodendron > Fremontodendron californicum. The sequence goes on along the minus strand of JAULJL010000002.1, from coordinate 42,202,647 downwards.
TAACTATTAGGTAAAATTTGTCTTCAATCACAGGCAAAAGTCTTACATCTTTCAATGCCAGTATAAGCGCACTATATCACATCCCATTCCTTTCCCCAAGAGCTGAAGCTCGAGAGCAAGGAACAATTTTATAAGCGTTTATCAAATTTTAAATGTTAAGACCGAAATATAGAGCATGGGTTATTTGGTAACTCACGAATTCATATTCAAAAAGTTAGACTAACAAGTTGATAATTATAAACCATTTATAACATCTCTGTTCTTAATGCATAAATTAACCATCATCTTCCTCCAAATGATATATTTTAGCCATTTAGAATGTTAGTATTGTTTGCCTAGCAATAAGTTATGCAAAGTGTCTACCTGAAAATAATTGTAGATACAAATGCAAGAAAAGAGAGAGTCAGGTGTGGCTCCTCCCAGCGTCTAAGCTTTTCCAAATTCCTAGCAGTTATTGTCAAAGGAAGAATAAGTTCCTGCATAAAGAGACTTTTCAAATAAGTTCAATCAATTGACATATAAGGTTATATGCATAAACTCAACAGAAAACCAATCACTGAGGGTGTGATCAGAATCTTGCTGACACAAGAACCATACATATGAGGAGAAACACAAAACATAGAGAAAATAGATGCCAAACCTTGAAAAGGTCAATATTACTGGGTATTCCTTCAAGTTTTGCTGCATCAATTGTGGCTTGAGTTCTCTCCACAGCCTGGTACTTTTGTCTGCAGATTGCTGCTGCCCTTTCTACTAGGGTCTCATCAGCTACAACAAGATTTTTATTTAACACAACTGCTTGTCTAATAGAAGAATGCTTCCAAAAACTAATGGAAGCACTAGAACCCCAAGATGGAGATCTCATCCAATTCCGCAAGTAAACACTTCCATCGATGTCAAATACATGATCACTGATTTCAAATACCTCTTCATAAGGGCTCATTCCTTGAGCTCGTGGATACCCTGCTGTATCTGTAACTTCTGCAACTAATGGTCCACCCCAATAATTTACAGCTAGAGTTTGGAAAACAGCATCACCATGGGGTGCATTTTGCAAAAAAGAGAACTGAACAAGTTTGATTGGATCATCCAACAACTTTCGCATAAACTGGAGTGCTTGAAGTCTAGCAATGCCATTAACGGCACCTATCGTAGCCTTTTCCTTCCCTTTGTGAGAATCGAATACTTGAAATAGTGATTGATCATCATCATCTGGTCCATACTCACTAAGAAACTTGTGTAGAGTAATAATTTCACTGATAAATGCATGCCAAACATCTCGTCTCAATTCACCTCCCAAGTCAACAAACTCCAGCACCCATGTTTGTGATCTGAATAGAAGTTCAAATATATAATTATTTATTAATTTAACAGGAAGTCTAATAGAAAAGGGATCTTAAACTACATGACTGAAAAAAAAAAAAAAAAAAAAAAAACTCAGAAGTACATCAGTGTGATGGTTGAGAATACAGAAAATTTCAAACTAAGTGTTTGACAAGTACATCTGGCACAGAAAAGATTATTGACAGATGTAACCTTATCAACAAAGAATTGCATGAGGAAAAGCTCCAATGCTTCAAAATTCAAAGTTCAGGTAATCTACTTTTCCCCAGTGTCCATGTATGTAACTTTGTATAAAGTTTTCCTTTTCTAAAAAGATTAACCAGAAACCTGTGGTTTCCATCAGCTTAGTACTTTCTGCTCATAACTTCAAATATAATACATAAAAGAAGAAAGAAATCCTTCCTCCACCAAACCAAGATTGGAGAAGCTAATTATCCAAAAAAAAAAAAAAAAAAAAAGATTGGAGAAGCTCACCCTGGACCAGATGAAACAGCTACTCCAGAGTCAAAAAGCCCTGAATTGAAAGGTCCAACTTTTACTTTCTTCACTTGTAATCCATGCCCTGTGAGATCAAGTCTTATTGCATCTTTCTGCCCTTGAAGTCCAGCTGCCTGCAACAACATGACAGTCACCAATCTCAAATACAATTTTATGCCAAAGAATTGGAACAGTTCTATAGTAAGCTTCAGCTGTTCCACCCTCAAATCAAATATAAGGACCAGTCCAACAGATCATACGATCATTCTAAGTTTCCTCACAGACCTGTTAAAAAATTTCAAACTTTTCTACTCATTTTCATGACTAAAACCAATATGTGGATGAACTCATCAATTAATTAAATTTCTAGAACGGAAACAGGATACTTGCACCCCATTCTTCTTAGTATGTTAAAGGTCCCCGGTTATTTGTAGGAACGGAAAATAGAAAAATTTTAAAAGAGGAAAATGTCTATGCATTTATCAATTAGCAAATCAGTCAACTCATGAACTAAAGAAAAAGGTATCATAGGCTACAACATAAAATTGATAAACAAGTTATTATGGACAATAAGTACCTCAAAATATAGCGCTTTATCCGTTAGAGTAAGTTTTCCTGGCCATGCTATGTTATTCTCCCATTTTAGAACAGGTCGTTTCCTGCTAGAACCAATGCACAAGATTCTTTCCTCTGAGAGCTGAGGATCTTCACGGATTTGATATGATCTCCTTCCTTCATGCACTCTACACTAAAACCAGCATGAATCAAGCTTACCAGAATGAATCCAAAAGGAAATAGTTAACAGAAATGGGCCTAACTAACAAAAGAAATACATTAAAAATATGCAAGATCCATTGTTCAATACCATCATACTTTTCATTGTAAAGGTTCAAGAGGAAAAAAAAAGAGAGGAGAAAAAATATAGGAAAAGAAAAAGGCGGAAAAGGAAGGAATTATCAACCACTATACCAATTTTAAACAGTATTTTTTGAAATATGCAGGTGTTCAAATAATGAAAAAATAGAAAAATGAAAACAAAACAAAAAGATATCATTTAGATGCTTAAATAATGACTACACAGAATAAAAGATAAAGGAAAAACGAATTGGGCCTCTTCTAGTTAAGCAAGTTTGGATCTGTTTGTTCTAACAACATACCAAAAATATTGGGGTTTGGATGGTTCTAGGGGTGGAAAGAGTTGAACTACTTGCACAAAAGCAGGCTTGGACTCATGGAAAAGATTAGACTAGCTCACTTAATATTGTTATTGTCATGTTAGTCATTGAGGGATTCTCTCTCTTTCTTCAGTAATACTTTTAGCATGGCAAGGTTGAGCTATTACTGATTGTCTATCTACTGTCGATTCACCTTATGACCATGAAAGTTTAATGTTAACTAGTAGTAGTATGAAATCAGAAGCTTACTTGAGAAGTTCATCAATATAAGTTAGCCAAACTCTTAATGAGATGCCCTTTTCATCACCAGCAAGAGCTTTGAAAAGGTTATGCACTGTAGGGCGATCAGCTACACCAGAAATTGCAGGAGCGATCCGAGTGAAGGCCTCTTCTCCCACCAGCTTTCCCTTCAATACCACCAATAAAAATAATTAATTTCACAGCTCATATACTCTTGCAACTCCATGTTGAATGCAAAATGCAGGGGCACTTTCTCTCTCTCTCTCTTAGGGGGGGGGGGGGATAGAGAGAGGGGGTGGTTTGCCCCTGAATCAACTTGAATTGGATTTAATCAAGTTCAGCTACCAACATAATCAAAGGTAATATAATTACAGAATGCTTCAAAAGGTAGTAAAGAAAAGAACCTGAAAAGAAGCTTTTCTTGATACATGAGCATGCAAATCATTTTTATCACGGTAAGGATTCTCCCAAGCAAGCATTGTGATGAAAATTAGTCTCTGGAATGCAGGTTCCTGTAACATAACAAAATTGGTTCCGAAGAACAGCTAATTAGGAACTTCATGACTCCCAAGATATATAAATGATAAAATTTTCATTGAATTACAGAGAGAGCTTTAAGCATACAAGCTAATGGAACTGAGGGAGAAGCTACTGATTATGGGGCTCATGAAACTGGTGGTAAGGGTAGTAGAATTGCCAATCATACATTATTTAAATTTTTTTTCAAAATTATTAATTACCAAAACAATTTTCTTTTTTGTTTTTACATTTACGTGTAGAACTGGAAGTGAATGTTGCAAAAGTCATACACCGATGACACACATGCAACCAGTAAGAAACACAAGGATATATAAGTGAGAAATTACAGAAAAAGGCCATAAGATCATATTCACTTAGACCCTTAATTGAGCTGGCCCATACGACCTTATGAAGAAAATGAAAATAATAATAATAATAAAAAAGAACACAAATTGTTCATATAGTCCATAGTTCTACAGAGTACAGACCTTGAGGCAGGGATGAATATCAGAGGCATCCCTTGACAAGAACCTAAAGCAGCAATACTCCACCAAATTACGAGCATCATCATATACAGGTTTAGGAACGAGAGCTTTAAATATCTTCTGCAGCTTTTGCCCAGTCAATCCATTCATCCTGCAAACTTAACTTCTACGAGTCAAACCCTAATCCAATTGGAAACTCCAAAACAATAGATGAATCACTAACATTCATGAAAGAAATGGAAAGCAAAACTCTGGATGTAGATTGTTGTCAGCCTTTATAAAGAAAAGTAGAATAATAATTCAAACCCATAAAAAATTTATAAAATCTTGTTTACGGAATTTAATATTGTCTTAACTCTTAAGTTAATTACAGAAAACATTCTTGGAACATGTATATTAGCAACCCTGTTCGAATTAATTGAAAGCATTAAAAATGTCTTCTTCTTTTTTTTCTTTAGAAATGTTCAATAGGCTAAAAAGTTCTTTGGTTCCTATAACTTTTCTGGGCAAAATAATTAGCTTACCAAATAATGGTTACAGCAATAGCCTCAATTCAATCCTCCAACCGAGTTCACCATTCAATAGCTGCAGTTTTTTGTTTGTTTTTGTTTTGAAACCACTAGATTTTCACATACTCATGCACAAAATCCATAATTCACAGAATACTTGAAACATGTAGTAAAAGATAAATTTCACCTGCTAAACTGCTCAATAGACACAATAGCAGCTAATGAAAGATTTCCTTTAGGCATACTACTAGGAATAGTCTGTTCTCCCAAAAAAATCTCCTCCATGTCTTGAGTGTCAACCTCATTTCCAGGATCAGGCTTTCCACTGTGACCAGTTTTTACTAGAGGCAAAGTTACCTCAGTCAAAAAATGCTGAGTCTTTGACAGCCATGAATTTATTCTTCCTTGCACAGCATCTGTCAAGACAAAGAAAAGGGTGCAAATATAGAACTATAAATCAACAAAAAAAGAAGAAAATCCCACGTTACAGTATCAAAAGCATTTTGGGTTTTGCTAACTTCACTTGTTAAAATTACTATATTTAAAAAGATATCTCCATTCAATTCAAATGGATTGAGAATCGTTCCATTAACTGTAAACTGCTGCTATTAGGACAATTAATGTTAGCAAAACCCAACAATTTAGACTTTAATGAATCATAGTCTCGTAATCCTAGCCCGTCAACATATCTCAATAGCAAAAATGTAAGACCTGACAACATAAATACGTAAAAAGAAGAAACAGAAGAACAATATTGATAAAATTTGATCTTCAACCAAAAAAAGAAAACAAATACTTAAAAAATGAATTTAAACTTACTGGTATCAATGTCATTGAGCTTCCATCTATCTTCCTGAGCTCCCACAAGCTTCAACCTTAACTTATGCTGTGAAGCAGAGTTTCTTGAGAAATATTCAAACTTGAAAACGTCCTTATTGCCAGAAATCAAATAATTAAACCCAAAATTCGATGCTTTTAAGTGAGTAACCGGAAATTTTGTAAACATTTTTTTGTTTTCCTTTTTTCTTTTTTGGTGGGATTTCAAGATTCAAGAATTGAGTGCATGAGTAGACTTAATCAAGCAAGTAGTTAAAAAATAATTTTTAAATAATGGAATAAAAAATAAGGTCAAAGGGTGTTTCTTTTATTGGAGAGGACTTGAAGAAATTTAAGCTGTTGAGTTGAAAAGACAAGTTTCTTTGGGTTTTGGGTTTCAAAGATTCTTGTTCAGGATTCAAGCTTTGAGATAGATTTTGGGTTTTAAAGATTCCTGTTCAGGATTTAAGTTTTGAGACAGATTTCTAAAAAAAAAAGAAGAAGAAGAAGAGAGAGAAGCGTGATGGAATAGACTTTCCGTTTTCTACATAGACAAATTGAGAGACAAAGGAAAATAATAATGAATCGTGATAGAAACTTGAAAGATTTATTTTAGATTTTCTAGCAAGACCAAACCCGACACCCAAAACTGTTTTGAAACACCACCACCACTTATATTCTTGGAATTTACCACCTGGGTTTTTTAACTTTTTTTTTTTTTGTCAAAGAGAATTATTTGAATGAGAATCAAATATTTTATGACCTTAGATCAACTTTATTACTTTTACAACTTTTAATATTTTCATGTCATCTAATAAAAATAACCTATAACCTGTGACAGCAGGTAACAAAAGAGAGGAAGGATATTACGCATATCAGAGATCTACATGAGAAGAGGATAGGGACACTTTCATTAAAAAGGCCAGAACAGCCAACCACAATACAGTAGATCAAAATCCAAATAAAATTCAAACCTCCAGTACCAGAAACATCAATACTGGACAAAAACAAAACAAAGCATCTGAACAACATATCAAAGCAATCAAAGCCACATGCATTCACAGACTCGATCCACTCAGCGAATATGAGACTTTATCACCACCATGCCATCAGACATTGATGTCGTTCCACCCCTGCCTTTACAATTGAGTCGGCCATCTCGTTAGATTCTCTGTAAATGTTGATTATACTTACATTGCCAATTTAACCAAGCAAAGAATCAATTTTGCAGCAAATATCCCAAAATTTCTACGGTCTGGAGTCTGCCTGCTTACTCCATGATACTGCATTTTTAGAGTCCGATTCAATAATAAGATTTCTTTGGTTCCTCCATTCTGATTGGGCAAATATTTCCAAAGCCTTTCTGATCCCGGAACTTGAATGGGACGATTAGCAGGGAATAGAGACTGCAAAAACGGAATGTGGCTTGGCGCTGCCAATGGTTGTTGTCCCTGTCCACCCGCAATGAAAGGTTGAGCCGGCGATGCCGACGCCGGTAACCGCAGCTCGGCAATACTTAACGGAAGAAACGATCCGTGCGTTAGACGAAGCGGTGGTCGTAGCGCGTCGAAGAAGAAGAAATCCAAAAACATCACTCTTTTCAGAGAAAGGGAAAATCTACTCTTTTTGCAGGAAAACAAATCCAAACAAATTGAGATAGTAATTTAGTGAAGTAGGCAAAAAAGGAAAAAGGTCAGAGTCAAGAAGAAGAAGAAGAAGAAGAAGAAGGCATTGACTGAAATGATATCGGTTTTGGAGGAAAATGCAGATTCACCGTTGAAGTAGAAGCCACCGAGCTGGTCAGACATTTGGCTCAAAAACACCAAGACATTAAAGCATGTGGTGTTGCTTTGCCGCTTCTGTCTTTAGCTTCAAAAAACCCAAATCCCAAACCCTAAACCCCGATTTCACCAACATCGAACCCTTCTCTTATCCGACGAGCTTCTCTTAAAAATCCTCTCAAAGCTATTGGCGTTGCTTTGCTTAAAAAAAAAAAAAAAAAACAGAGTTACCTTCTGCCTTGCTACAACTAAATTAGCTACAAGTTACCGGTTATTTAATGACATGGACATATCAAAGGTTGTAATAGTAATAAGTTTGATCTAAAGGTCACAAATGGTTTAGAGTGGTAATTCTAAAGATTCATAGAGAGAAAAATAGAGATGTCTCCTACTTTATGTATAATATGTGAAACTCTAATTTCATAGAGTCATTCGATCTGAATGTTACATGAAAAACATAAGTAAGATGATGAAACGGGAAGACCTAGGATGTAGAAGATCATAATATGAGTGGTTTGAAATATTTTGATTCCTAAATATTGACTCATGTGGTAGTTTATTGTACAATATATATAAGAATTATACGATAATAATTATACGATATGTGGAGCGAAAAAGGAACTACATTGAATTTGTACGAACCACATCAATACTCCAACGCATTTCCCCCTTTGAGTCAAAATAAATATGTTTTTGAACCCTCTCGTTAAAATTTAAAGTGTATGTTCTCGTGCAAATCTCAGCAATCATTTGTTCTAATTCTACATATTGATCGTTTTAAATTAAAAGAAATTTTTTTGGTGAAATAGTCACCTATGTATAATATCTTTGTTCTTATTTCAAATAGTTCTCATTGTAATGACATTTTTTTTTGGGCAAATTTTTCATCATTTATTTTTCTCGAAGATAAGTGTCTGCTTAACCGATAATATTCACTGTTATCTAATAGTTAAATAACCTTTTCATAGACATTGGTTCAACAACTTGTGTTAAATCTGTCTGTCTGTCTGTCTTTTTTTTTTCTTTTTCTAACCAAGATTATTTGAGTTTGATTAAAAGTGTTCATGAATTAAACCCAGATCAATTCAAAATATTTTTATTTTGCTTCTTCAAATTTAAGTCAAGTTTGAAAATCTATTTTATTATTTAAAAATATTAAAATATTATTTTTATATTAATATTTATATAATTTTAAAATTAAATAAAAATTAATTTTCATTAAAAGAATAATAATTCAAGGTTTGATTGATTTGGATTACAAAATCCATCCAATTCAAACCGGATTTGTGGGTCAAAAGGGTAAATTGACTGATGGACAAGTTTAGATCTTGATATTGCGATGATAATTATAATAATAGTCAACAAGGTAGAAGGAAAAAAAAATGCTGATTATAGATGCACATAAATCATAAGTAAATAGTGTTTTTTTTATGATAGAAAAGTAATTAGTTATTTATTCACTCACCTAATTTGGTAACATTGGCTTTTATTAATTCTTTATTAAACACGTGATAGTTCTTTGATTTAAAAAAAAAAAAAAAAACTAGTACTATAAGTTTTATACAGAAAAGAACCCAAGTAAGCAAATGCCTCGCAACAAAAACTTGCCTGCTGCCTTTAGAAACAATTTCACCAAGGAATTTTTTTTATATGAAATATAAAAAACCATATACTATAAGAAAATGTATCCGGTAAAGCTTGTAGGAAGAAGCAGTTCATTACTGTAAAAGCTGAGCAATGGCAATGCTGCTGTTCATTAGACAGGGACGCGGTAAGATGGATCAACCATTTTCAAGATGAACAAGTTTCCTTTATCACCTCTGGATACCCTGTTGAAAGTTGAAACACCAACAAATAACTTTTATATAGGAAGAAATTTCCAATTTCGCATATATATGGCATGTGATGCAGAATTCTGCGAGTTTTTTTCCAGAAATATTCTGTCTACCATTTGGAAGATTTTAAGATTTCATGCAAAATAAAATCAGCCAATATTAAGTTTCTGAAAATCATGTGTTAAGCTAGATTTATCATCTTCATTGCCTTCTCATTGAAGTTTACTCAAATTTCTTTTTGATCTCAGGATGTTAACTCACCTCAGTTCTTCATCCAAGTATGTAATATCTAATTCACCACGAGCTCTTTCAGGTGCCTTAATAGGTATCTGCACATCAAGAAGAATATAAAGAATATATACAAGTGAATTATACAATAGGCTTTAGACAAGAATGCAGATTAACTCATCATGCTTCTTATTCCTTCACAATGGACGGAGGGCTAATAAATTAAGGCAAGAAGATGCCCTCTCTGCATCTCTGCGTACTTGTTTACTATGTTGCTCCAACTTTTCATTTTTCTTGAAATACCTGTGTCTGACACTTGTGTCCGACACATATGTGGACATGGGTATGAAGATATAATCCTCCAAGAACCCTCCAAATACATGAAAATCTAAAAAAAAAAAAATTGAATATACATGTGTCGGACACATACCCATGTTCGATACTCACACCCGAGTTTGAGTAACATAGCTTGTTTATATGACCTTCAATATGTTATCTATGGCTTTGTCTAGGAAAGAAATTTAAAAAGGAACTACTGGCACTAAACTGCAGGAAGGTCCTCTAGTAAGCTCATTAATTATCAATTTTTTCACCGCTAATGGTTCCTACATGTTAAAGGAGGTTCTTAATAGGCCATTTACACTTTCCAATAAAGTGTAAACTTAAAAAAAAAATCTGTATTCTTCACTAGCCCAAATACCCAATTTATTATTTTCAATTTTGTAAATACTTTTTGGAGGCTTTTCATGTGATAACAAAGTTCCACCATAAGAGTTGATCTTGTTATGGACATCAGAACTCTTAACTGGGACTGCAGTACTGTAGGAATTCATACTTAAAACAGTAATTCAGGTTAAAAGTACTGCAGTAAGTAGAAGCAAAGTTGATACTATACTATAAACAGCAAGAAGATTTTAGATATCAAACTATCAGTTGATTTAACATTTCAACTTACCAGACCACCAATTTTGAAATAATCAAATTTTACAGCCACTTTTCTTGCATTCAGAGGTGTTAGATCTGCTGTAACCTATAAAACATAATTAGATGACAATTAAGAAGAAATTAAGTCAATATTTACTGATTTTAACCATTAAATGTTCTCCAAAATTAGAAATTACTAGGCATGCCAATGATGGTATTTATGAGTAATCAAAAGGAAAAAGACAACAAACGGAAATTAATTACAAAAGTTAGAACACAGGGCTTGAGCTTGAATATGCTAAAAACTGAGTTTAACCCAATGGTGGAACTGGAACCAATAAAACTTTACCTGGTTGAAGAAAGGCCAAGATTCCATATTTTGGGCCCTAAGTGTGTCCACATTGATTGCTTGGTAGTTTTTAGTTGATCTTAGGAATTTGGGTCTCTGTCAAAACATTACTTTTAAAAATTAAAACAATTCAACTTGTATAACTATAAGCAATGGAAAAAAAAAGAAAGTAGTTAATTTTTTCAACCTGAGTTTGCAAAATAGATGTGGAAGTGGTGTAAATAAGCTCCCATTTTCCGTTTAGTAAATCAGATTTCAGAGGCCCCTTTGTGGGATTAACTGCTTCAAGTTTGCGTGCTAACTATTCAGAACAAGAGCTAACTGTTAGGATTATAGAGATGATTAAGTCTTCAAATTCAATGAAAATATATAAGAAAAAAAGAAAAAGAAAAAACCCTACCTGATCAACCCTCTGCTGGTCCTCAAGGGTGGCATCAGCTCCTCGGTCAAGTGGTGCAATGGCCTCAAGAAGCTCTTCTTTGAGAACCTTAGCATCCTTGCCTTTGTTTAAAAAAGCAGGGAAGAAAGAAACATTGACCCTCCATTTTTCATCAGAAGCTGATGTTCTTGACAGATTGTAGCCGTTGATTTTGACGGGTTTGGTTGACAAGTGAAAGCGTTGAAGTGAAGAGTGAGAAGCTGGAAGCTTGGGAGATGCTACATAGTTTGAAGAGGATTGAGAGGTGGCGAGAATTGTATGGAAGTTTGGAGATAAGGCCATGGCTGTCTACCGAAGCTCCAGGTCCAGACTCCAGAGTGTTGAAAGTTGAAACTTCAAACATAACATTTTCTTTCACACGTGCATTGGTGCTGTCCTGCTTCATGGGCTTTTTTGCTCGGAGCCTGGTTTGTTTGGGTCTTCTTTCGGCTATTCTATTCTGAGCTTCATCTTAGGCTTGGGCCGGTTAGTATTTTGCCGGGTTGCAACCAAGTTTTCGGGTATTGGCCCGATAACTAGGTGTTACTAAAATAAAATAAAAAATATACTTATACAGACTTATAGTCCATCTTTTTTAATAACCTCAATTTTCAAAATTAATACCTTCAAAAAATGTATAATTATTTTTCATAATCTTTGTATATTATTTAATAATCTCGAATGTAATACAGATATTGGGTAATTTAAAATTATTGAAATGTTTTATATTTAATTACATAAAATAATTATTAGATACTAAAATATCATTTAGTAAGTACTCAATTTTACTAAAATATTTTATATTTTATATTTTAAAAATAATTTAAAAAACTTGCCAATGTACGTCTCAGAGAAAAAAATCCCAAGTTTTTTTTTTTCTCCAATTGTTTTGGGCATCTGAAGAAGATGGCCGAGCAGGTTGGTTGTGTTAATCTTTTTTTTTCACTTTATTTCAAGTGATCAACTAAAACATGTGTTAATCTTTGTTGAGTATTAGGAGCTATATTTTTTTTTTTTTGGTCTTAATTTGATGCGGAAGCTTAATTAAGGTGGGAGCATAGCATTTCACTTATAATTTTTTATTGCAATCTTATAAGAATTATGTAAGATTCACTGCTCATTAGTATGAGTTTCATATTGAATCTTATACAATTTTAAATTGTGATTGGGTGATTATAGTACAATAATTATAAGTAATATTTTACCAATTAAAATGGTGGCTATGTTTTTGTTGTATTCAACGTATTTTAGGTGGGTGTCTAATTTATTTATTTTAACCATTCTGGATATATTCTGTTTATCTAAAATTTCAATTCGGAACAACTACAAATTAATTATAATAATAATTAAAATTGAAATAGAATTTAGAAGAAAATGCATCATTAATAGACTTGCTCACGGGCCGAGCAGCCCGTCTGGCCTTGAAGGCCCGGTACGTACTGGTCCGGCTCGAATCACTGTTCACATATTAAAATAAAATATATTTTTTTAAAATTTTAATTATAAAAATATATTTTAAAAAATTATTAAAATATGAACAGTAATTCGAGTCCGCGGGCCAGCCCGGACACCCGACCATGAGCACCTCTAATTACTTTACAAATTTCATTAGAATTATTAAAAATTAATTAATCACAGAGTCCTAGTCTTTACTTTTCTCTATTGATTCATGGAACTATATATCTGTCTTACAACAAATTCCTTTAGAATTAGGAAAGAACTACTCCTACTTCGACTGTTAGACCTATCTTTCTCATATTTATATCAAACAATTCAATTTAATTACTAGCTAGAGACGCACGTTCTCCTTCAGTTTTTTTCTTCCTCGTCTGGCCGTACACGATGAGGATGACCAAATATCTGTTTAATGCGTACAAAAGTGTGGGGTTTAATGTATTGAGAAGTTGCTCTTCTTTCTCCCAGCCTTGGCTGCAGCCATCCACAAGCAAGATAAAAAACGAGTATGATGACGATGAAACGCTGATGGTTCATGCACCAGCTTGGGACAAACTTCCCATAGACATATTGAAATTAATCTTTGAGCGTTTAGATTTAGAGGATCGTATTCGCTTCGACCTGGTATGCAAGCAATGGAGAACAAATACAACGCAAACTCCTCAACTCCTGTGGCTGATGCTCCCTTATGACGAAAATTACCAATATTTGAGCTTCTTTGACATGTCGGAGGGCAAAGTTCGTAAGTTGAATCTCCCTGAATCAGCACAAGGAGGGTGGTTTTGCGGGTGTTCCAAAGGTTGGCTTTTCCTCGCCAAGGGCATGGAATATCATAATCTGCAAATTTTCCTGTTTGATCCGATTTCAAGGGTTCAAATTCCGCTTCCGCCCTTGTCGACAATATCAGATTTTGAAAACAGTTTCACTGCCCGGCGATCTAAATGGAATCCTGCTGCGTGCATAATTGCTCAAGTTGTAGTATCTTCCTCTGATGCATCCCAATGCATAGTTGCCGCAACATTCATCGATAATGGTAGCCTTCTTGCACTTTGTAGACCACAGGATGAAAGGTGGACCATCGTTGAAGGGCTATTAGCTGATGAACATCGTTATGCACGTATGTTATTTTCAAATGGAGAATTATATGTCTGTATCTTGAGTTCAGATTTTGAAGATCAGGCAAACAATCTAGGTCTTTTACAAACTCATTCCGTAACTTTAGGAGGCCGCCACGAAGTGAATCTGAAGCTGATCCCTTTCATATGTCCAACAATTTATCCATCAGTTTATGCTGCAGATGTTGATGAGATAATTTGGTATTGGAAGGACTGGTTGTTAACACCACACTTGGTGGAATCAAATGGTCAATTGTTGATGGTTACTCAAATCAGTGATAACATAAGGAGTTGGGATTATGAAAACTTCCATGAAGAGGACGAGGATGAAGATGAAGATAACAGGTTTTTATTAAACTATTATCAAACTGCTAGATTTGAAGTATTGAAGATTCAAGCAACTGATACAATAATGTGTATAACTAGGTTAATTAATCTAGGTAATCAATCATTATTCGTCGGAGATGGGGTTTCGGTAGCAGCAGGAGATCATTACAATGAATTTGATAAGAATTGCATTTACTTCTTAGAAGACACTGATTATAGCACTGAGAATGCATATCCACTTTCTCGTGAAGCCGGTGTTTTCTACCTTGATGATGGAAGCCTTAAACGTTCTTTCCCAAGCACTAAAACTGAAAAAGGGTGTTTCATGTCTTGGTTTTCACCAAATATTAAAACTGGAACCTTTAGTTAGGATTTAGGAAGCAATGGTGAGTTACACCGTTTGGTTATATATTAGATCATTCAATTTTCAACTTAATTTGTTTCCTTTGAACTAGCTATGATTAAGAAGTAGTGTTTTGTATTTCATTATTGTAAGTCAAATTTATTATTAATTGTTTTTTTTTTTATAATACGGTTTGGGGTATCTTAGGTTTTGTTTGGGCCTAATCTCTTTCTCGGACGACAACGTATTTCCCCACATCAATTTGATGAGTTCAGATTGCAATATGAGTTATACCATTTAATTATATATTAAATACACATGAGTTCAATTTTCAACTAGGATTAAGCAGTAGTAACACATCTATTATTGGGCATCTCATGTTTTGACTTCCTTTTATTCTTATATCTTTCATGAAATTCCTACATTTCATTATACTTTATTTATAGTTTACAGTTTCTGCCCCTTTTTTTTCTTCTATATATTGAATATTGATTTTACATATGCATGTAGTATTGAAAAAGCCCCATTTTTCCCATGTGAATGCTTGAAGTAGAGTTGTATAAAGTTGATTCCTCAATTTCAAATCTCTTTCTTTTTTTAACCAAATAATTCATGGATTTCTTTGTATAATAGCATGCGCTACAGTACACCATCGCATTGAAAAAGGCAGAAATATGATACTGCTGAAAAAGGGTCTGTCAAAACAGAAATGGGAAAGGAATAATCTCGCTTTCATGGATCATCCAAATAGTAAGATTGAAAGGACCATTTAAATTTGTTGAGGAAAAACACTAATCATTTGCAAAATACACAATCAAGAATATTTGTAAATCCTAAACATAGATTTGAAAGTTTGAATTCAGAAGTGAGTTGACAATGTGATTACAGTCTGAGTGGAAGACAAAAACAGCTCACAGCCCATTCTGCATCCTCCTTTTGCAGCAAGTCAAAAAGCATTTTGAAAGCCCAAAAGAGACGTATGAAATCCCATAGTCAAATAAACTAAATGTCTGCAGTCTGCAATGAAATGTAAAAATTTGCAAAACCATATATTCATTGTAATTGACTGATATAGTATTTGTTACGTTCGTAACCGTAATAAATGACTAAATTAAAGGGTATCCATCAGGTCGTACAACACCATGCACGCTCATGCTCATGCACCGTCTTTCTACATATAAACCCGTTCTTATTTCAAAGGCCAATGACCAACGATTTCCCAAATTAATCAACTCTCTCCTCCATTTGTTTAAAGCACAAACAAAACCTATCTTTTACCTTCAAGTTCCAGCTACTAAACTAAACTAAACTGAACTTATCTTTCTCTTCTTTTTTTTTTATTTTTTTTCTGTCTTATCTAGAGGGTTCTCAGAGGCCTTGTTGCAGAGCCAATTTGGCATTCTGTCCACCTCCATTGATACTTCTTCGTACCCAACTTAAATGATTGCCCTTGGAGTGGAGGCGGCCAGTATGTCAAACAGGCTCTGTAAATTTCTCTCTGAGAAACCCTAAGAGAAATTAATGAAATACCCTTCACTATTTGATGTTTGCTAAGGCTAGGATTGATATTTTTCAATTCTGATCTGATGAGTTTTTCTAGCTGCTGCAACCTTGAAAGACATGAACTGAAGCGCTTCAGGTATATAAATGCTACAATTAATTCCAGCAAGGTAATACATATCTTATCTATCTTGTCTTGCATATATAATTGAGTTAAGGACATTAAACATTTGAACTCTAGCAAGCTTTCTGATTTCCTTCTAAATTTTTTTTTCTTCTTCTTCTTCAATATGTATTGAATCCAGTTTGCAGGCCATGCTCATCACTTGTTTTGGCTGCTCATTGGCAATGGCCATCTATTCAGCATGACAGCATCCAATTCATATCCGTTTCTAATTTCTTTTATCTTTTAATATTTTTTTTTTCAGGGTGGAAAACTAACGTAATGTCCTTATCAAGATTGATTATTATTATTCCTTTTGACCCGGAAAATTTTTCCTGCCAAATTTTTGGTAAGGATTGGAGTTTGGAGTTTTCTAACCCGTGAGAAGTGTTGAGTTTTGGCAATATCTAACCTAACTTTGTCGATTTGCTCTAATTCTTTCAGCTGCCTTTTTCTTATTACACGTTATGATATTCCGATTGGGATGAATGTTAGATATAAATATATTTAAAAATTATATTTTTATTCACATATTTAAATATATGTTAAATAAAAATATTTGAAGAATTGAGTTACATAGATTACAAGTCAACCATCGGCGAAAGTTTTAAAAATTAAAGCAGCCATATTTACACGTAAAATTCGACTTTTTTTTTTTTTCCTTAACCTTTTTCATCGTATGTGATGGTAAAGATGATAACTTTCACATGTTTAAAGCATCTTTCATGATTGTAGGGAAAACGTGTTCCACTGTCAATGGCTCTTAGTATGTTTTTTTTTTTTTTTTGGGTTTTTGCTTAGGCTTTGGATTCCCAGAAGCAATATGCTTGGAAATGGTAGAAATCCCAGACAGACTTCCATTTTTGCTGAAAGTAGTGTTTTGTTAGTGGAAGTTGCAGTCACCATCATCAAAAAATATTACTCCACAGCTAGCACAGTAGAAACTATGAAAATATACTATAATTATTAAAAATTATATCTTAATAATAAATTCAAACTAATATTGAAGATTTGATCAATTTTTTTTTTTTGTGGCAATATTTTTTATTTATTTCTGGAAACATGAAACAAAACATATAAATTATTTGTTTGTTGGTTGTTAATTTGAAGGAGGAGGTGGTGCAGTAGCGTTGATGGCCATCTTCATCCCAATAGCACATAAATCAGATCTACTACAAATGAAATAATTAGCTCCAAAAGCAAGAGAAATTTTATCATCTCCTGTATCAAATTGTATGGATTCGTCGTTAGCACTGCATGTGTCATGTCCCTCTTTATTCACTATTGACACATCGAACGATTCGTCATCATATTTGAACTCTAAAAATAAAACAAACAAAATCAATCAATCTAATATATCAGTAATTGATTCCGTTAATGTAATTTTTGAACGGATTAAGAGATTGTAATATGTTTTAATTTATAAAATAATTTAAAATATATATGATTCTGTTAATTTCGTTTGTAAAATTTAAAAATTCAATTGATAATATCGTACCTAAAATATCGCCGGCATGGAAATTCTTCCCTCTAGTCCAGCCTTCCAAGTCGACAGCCGGGTCCCAACCGTCGTCATCTCCGACTAGATAGGTGGTTGGCGCTGAATGAATGGCCTGATAATGAAACTGAAGCAGCATGAAAAATAGCATTGCTGGGGTTAGGATTGAGCTACCTTTAATTGCCATTCTCATTTTCCTGCACAAGATTTTCTTATGAAATATACTAAGCAAATATTAATTAGTTTGGAGAAAGCAAAGACAAATTTGAGAAAAGATTAGAGCTGCCTGCCTGCCTGAGATCAAGGCAAATGCATTTTATAGAGGCTGGAGAGAATTAAAAACAATGATCCTGGTAGCTTTCTTATTTGGAAAATAAACTAAATCTTCTTCATCAAATCAGTATGATTTTATAAAACACCAAAATGGTAATTAAGAAAATTAATAACGAAAAGAATATGTATGTTTTTATCAATAAATTAGCTTTGGTCTCATGCAATGTACAGAAAGATAATTAGAATCAAATTCATATCCTCAATTTATTATCACTAATGTGACAAGATTTTCCTTGAGCAACTTCCTGGATATATTGCTTAGGAAATAACTCCGTCCTTTTTGCAAAGCATAATCTGATCATGTCCCCATTGATATCTTATATAAATATATAAAAGCTAAAAATTTTGGCAAAAAAAGAAAAAAAATTTATGTGGACAGTTTATTCTTTAAATACGTGAATTACCTAAATTGATATTATATTATATACTCATTAATCAATTAAAACTTTTACATTAATTGACTATCAAAATTAAATCTACCATTTACTATATACTTTGACAAGTTGACTAATTTAAAGTAATTTATTTTAAGATACAATTCTTAATTAATCATCCACCAATTACGTTTAAAAAATAAATTATAACTTTTATGTGTCTAAATCTATAGTATATAAAAATCTATTTTACCTTGTATTATCTTCTTTCTATTTAAATCAAGAAAAGAGAATTACAATGAACCCTATTTAGATATCTAAATAGGATTTTATTTTCCATATTAATATGGAGATTTTAGGATTTTTTTTAATCTTATATATTTTATATAAATATATAAAAACCAAAGCCTTTGACAAAAAAGAAAAAAAAAAATCTTATGTGGACAATCTATTTATTTGACACGTGGACTACCTAAATTGATACTATGTCATATACTCATTAATCAATTAAAACTTTTACATTAATTGACTACCGAAATTAAATCTACCATTTACTATATACTTTGACAAGTTGACTCATTTAAAGTAATTTATTTTAAAATACAATTCTTAATTAATCACCTATCAATTACGTTAAAAAATAAATTATAACTTTTATGTGTCTAAATCTATAGTATATAAAAATCTACTTTGATTTGTATTATCTTCTTTCTATTTAAATCAAGAAAAGAGAATTACAATGAATCCTATTTAGATTTTAAATTGATTGTATTTTCCATATTAATATGGAGATTTTAGGATTATTTTAATCTTATATATTTTATATAAATATATAAAAGTCAAAGCCTTTGACAAAAAAAGAAAAAATCCTATATGGACAGTCTATTCTTTTTACACATGGACTACCTAAATTGATGCTATATTTTATACTCATTAATCAATTAAAACTTTTACATTAATTGACTACCAAAATTAAATCTACCATTTACTATATACTTTGACAAGTTGACTAATTTAAAGTAATTTATTTTAAGATAAAATTCTTAATTAATCACCTACTAATTACGTTAAAAAAGAAATTATAACTTTTATGTGTCTAAATCTATAGTATATAAAAATCTACTTTGATTTGTATTATCTTTTTTCTACCTAAAAAAAGAAAGAATTACAATGAATCCTATTTAGATTTAAAATTAATTTTATTTTCCATATTAATAGGGATATTTTAGGATTTTTTAATCTTATATATCTTATCTTATGAAACAAAAATTTGTATCTCAACATTTGGTTCGATGATATATATGTGTATGCATTTTATTGGTTCAATGAGTAAATATGTTTGAATTTTTCCTTTCAAATGAAAAACAAAAACAAGTATATATATATTGAAAAGTTTATCTTTCTTTTTTACGTCATCAGTGGATAAAAGATTCAAAAAATTTATTGGACTTAAATAGAATTAATTTTATAAATTAATATATATTTTTTTTGTTTTTATACATAATTGTGACAAAGGAGCATATTTTCCAAATTCTTGACAAATACAAAATTTCATGCTTAAATTGGGCAACTTTTTGAAGCTGAGATTTAAGCATTTGTCGTCTAAGACTTTGGTTGGATATATTTATACAAATAAAATCTTTAAATTCAAATCAACATGTATACTTACAAAAAAAAAAAATCAACAAATGTATAAATTTAGTTTATTGAATCATAAGTAAGTTAAAATTATATTTTTTTATTAAAAAATATTATTAAATTTAAAATTCATAATGGCTCTTAGAAATCCAGACAGACTTCCATTTTTGCTGAAAGTAGTGTTTTGTTACTGGAGGTTACAGTCACCATCATCAAAAAATATTACTCCACAGTTAGCACAGTAGAAACTATGAAATTATACTATAATTATTAAAAATTATATCTTAATAATCTCTATATGATTCAAACTATATTTTATATTGAAGTTTTGATCAATTGTTTTTATTTATTTCTGGAAATGTGAACAAAACATACAAATATATATATATATATTTTGTTGGTTGTTAATTTGAAGGAGGTGGTGCAGTAGCGTTGATGGCCATCTTCATACCAGCAGCACATAAATCAGATCTACTACAAATGAAATAATTAGGTCCAAAGGCAAGAGAGATTTTATCATCTCCTGTATCAAATTGTATGGATTCGTCGTTAGCACTGCATGTGTCATGTCCCTCTTTATTCACTACTGACACATCAAACGATCTCAAATCATATTTGAACTCTACAAGTAAAACAAACAAAATCAACCAAACGTAATTCTTATAAGATTAAAAACAGCAGTAGCCGTAATATTAGTTATTGTAGTGGTGCGATTAAAATCAATAGTGGAATATGTGTTTGGATTCAAACGCAACGTTGTTGGTGAGATTAATTATAGTGGAAAAAAAAAACTATTAAAGACATTAGATAAAAATATGTATATATATATATAATAATCAATTAAAAATTATTAAAATTTTATTTATATTAAATAATAAAATATATATTAAAATTATATTTATGTTAAATAATGATTAAAAATTATTAAAATTATATTTGTATTAAAAAATAAAAACAGTGGAGGAAGGTAAAAAGGAAAATTTTCCCTTTCACTAGGGGTCTAGTGGGATGACTGGTCTCAATGGAGTGAAAATCTTCCCACAAAATTGCACTGGATCTCACCGCATCAGAGGTGCGGTGAGATACAAATGAACACTTAAATATCAACAATCAATTCCGTTAATGTAGGTTTTGAATTTTATAAACAAATTAAAAGATTGTCATATGTTTTATTTTTGAAAATATATCTTAAAAGTATGTATTATTATGTTAATTTCGTTTATAAAATCTAAAAATTCAATTGATACTAATGTACCTAGAATATCGCCGGCATGGAAATTCTTCCCTCTAGTCCAGCCTTCCAAGTCGATAACGGGGTCCCAACCATCGTCATCTCCAACTAGATAGGTGGTTTGCGCTGAATGAATGGCCTGATATTGAAGCTGAAACAGCATGAAAAATGCTAGCATTGCTGAGGTTAGGATTGAGCTACCTCTAATTGCCATTCTCATTTTCATGCACAAGATTTTCTTATGAAATATACTAAGCAATATTAATTAGTTTGGAGAAAGCAAAGACAAATTTGAGAAAAAGACTGTCTGCCTATGAATGAGATCAAGGCAATGCATTTTATAGAGGCCGGAGAGAATTAAAAACAAGGATTCCTGGTAGCTTTCATATTTGGAAAATAAACTAGTTTTTATGTTTTTATAAAACACCAAAATGGCAATTAAGAAAATTGATAAGGAAAAAAAATATATGTGTTTTTATCAATAAATTAGCTTTGATCTCATATGCAATGTACAGAAAGATTATTAGAATCAAATTTATATCCTCAATTTATTATCACTATTTATGTGACAAGATTTTGCTTGAGCAATTGATAACTCTATAAAATGGAGTTACTTTACCATATTTTGTACATTTAAATTAGCTAAGTCTTTGTAGTTTAAATTATTAATTAATTGTTTTTAGTAGTTTTTTAATTTATTTTATGATTAATTTAATTATTAATTTAATATCTTTTATAGTTTTGTAGAATTCTAAAACAAGAAGAAATGAATCTGCTCATATATGAAAAGTTCAAACGGGAAGCAGTTATTTGACCACAAAGTTTTCATTCTTCGGGGTTTTAAGAACTCTATAAATAGGAACCCTTAAGATTTTAGTAAAAAAAAACTTCTTAACTTGTAAATAACATAGTTTTCTTAAGAGGGAGCAGGCACTAAAGATTTGCAAGGAGTTAAAAAGATTTTGGGAGATTTAAGATTAAAACTCTGACAACCCTAGTTTTCTCTTATCCCTTAATCTTCTTTATTTTTTTTTTTGTATTATTTATGATGGTGAAACTCTTTTGTTTTATATTTTTATTAATTAGCATGAACTAATTTATTTTTCTAGGATTGCAATGGAACTCAACATGTAGTTTGGATTATTTGACTCTATTACTTGATTTAATGATCTTTGACGTTGTTTATTTAATTTTATTCTTAAATCTTAATGCTTCTAATTGCTTAGCTACCAATTAGATTGATTTGGTAACCTAAATACAACTAGACATAGGGAGTTTAGTGTTAAACATTGATTGAATAACATATGTTTCATATTCATTTATTATGATGAATTGATCTGCGTGTAGGGTAGAAATATACTTTCGTGTCATGTGTAACCAATTTTAGAGTCTAAACTTAATGAGTTTCTTTTTAATTCAATTATCATAGACATATAGTTAACTGATTAAGAGGGATATTTTTATAAGACCATCGACTAATATTTATAAATAAATTAGAACTCTAGGTTAACAACTCAAGGTCATTAATCAAGTTAAGATGGTAGCTGAGGTTCATATGAAGTGTTGAGTAAAATTGTAATTCTAAGCTTTTCTCTATTGATTTAATTATTATTTTCTTTTATTTAGTTTTTAATTTACATTCTTTAATTAATTATTTGGATAAAATTAAGTTGTTTTAATTTTAAAATTTAACAAATTTGATAACAATTTTTTCGTGAGATCAATACTCTACTCTTTATTATATTATTTGTTAACGATACGCGCACTTACGTGATTAAATCCGACACCAACAACTTCCTGGATGCATGCACTGACTTGAAATCTTCAGTCATATTGCTTAGGAAGTAACTCCATCCTTTTGCAAAGCACAATCTGATCATGTTCCAATTGATATTATGGTTTAAAATTAGACCCAACTTTGCATGTAATCTATCATAGCTGACTTGGTTTACTGAAATCACATGGTGGAGTGCTGGATCATAGTTGAAATTAATTCTGCAAAAACATAGCAGATAGTGGCTACTTTAGTTTATATTAATTACAAGACAGATCAATCACTTTCTTTTTCTTTTCTTTTCCATTTTGACGGTTAAATTTTTTTTTTTTTCTATCATTTTGATTTTATAATACTTTAGTTTATATATATATATATATATATATATTTTAACAATGAAGGACCAGCCTTTAGCATCTCCAACTCCAACTGTATAGGTGGTTGCATTAGCAATTTCACTGCAATTATTTCAAAGATTCTTGGCAGTGTCATTTTTCAGTCAACTAAAATCTTGTTTACCATTATTTTTGATAATTTTTTAATCGAAAGTTGTTTTTCATCGCAAATATAATGTTAAACAAATAATAAAAAATTGGCTTCTGCTGTCTATGGTTTGAAAAGCCAAATCAAAAAATCAAAAAATATAATTTTTGGACTTTAAAAGCTGACTTTTGGATAAAATAACTTTATTATCCTTACATCTCTATATTTTTATTATTTTAAAGATATCTTTTTTTAATATTTCAATTTTCTACAACACTTTGTCACAGCAATGCTAAACACTTAAAAAAATTTAAACCACACTTTTTCATCACATTTTTTTTAATCCAAACTTTTTTCAACTCAAATTTTTTCCAACAGCAATACTAAATTAGCCCTAAATTATATCCTTGAATACAAGATCAACAACAAATGGAGAAATATGAAGGGTCAAGGGTGGCAACTGACAAACTTAATTATGTGAAACCTTTTTTTTTTATATATGAGCATCCAAACAAAATGATCTTGGTTTTCAAGAAGTTACCAATAAGTAAATCAAAGTTTAATTTGAACCATTGATGATTAGTAATAAAGTTTTTTTTTTTCCATAATATTCTACCAGAGTTTCGACAGGAAAATGAGAAACAGAAAGATCTGATCACGAATTCAAATGCCTTGGGAGTTGGGAATATGCTTTGTGAAATTTTTCATAAAGAAAGAACACTTTATATTTATTACAAAGAGAGTACAAATAAAACTTAGCCACAAAGCATTACTCAAGATCTCCATTTAACTATCTATTTGGACCACCAACTACCCACTCAAACAAAGCAAAAAGCTAACATGCGGGTTGACTCTTGACACAAAATTCTAGCACTAGACATTTTGACACCAAATCCAACATTAATACTTAAAAGTTGATAAAGCAAACAGATTATATCATGGCCCTGGCTAATCTCAGATTAGGCAGCAGTGACTGCTATTTTCATTCCAGCTTGACAGTGCCCAATATAATTGCAGATGAAAAAGTTTTGGCCCTTTGCAAGCTTGATCTGATCCTTCCTGACCGGTAAACTTTAGCACCTTTTGGTGCTGAGCATGAATTATACCCGGCCCTGTTGACAGCTACCGTATTGTGGATTGAAGGGTTGTAATTGAATACTGCAATAACAAACACAAGATTGGGCTAAAATGGTCAGTCCCCACTTAATGATCATGCAGCAATTTCCTTCTGTGATCGGAAAATGACTTGTTTTGGGTGCTGCCAAGGTCTTTACTCTTTATGTGTCATTCACTCATTCCAATTTATTGAATGTCTCCAGAGAGTTGTTGACAATCTTCAATTTTAATGGCAGTACATTCATGTACCGTATGACCTTCAAAACTAAACTATTTTTACACTTTTTTTTTTCTCATTTCAACCACAAAATTAACACTAGAATCCATTCCCTGAACGTAAAATAAACTAGTCAAAGTAGTTCTTTGGAACATTATTATTCCCTTGCAAAATTTCGGGCACAAAATAATTTGGAGGCTAGCTGGGCAAGATGTCGACCTATGTTACTCGAACTCGAGTGTGAATGTCGGATATGGGTATGTTTCCGACACGGGTATGTTCAATTTTTTCTAAGTTTTTTCATGTATTTGGAGGGTCCTTGGAGGGTCATATCCCCATACACATGTTCGAATATGCGTTGGACACGAGTGTCGGACACGAATACTTCAAGAAAAATGAAAAATCGGAGCAACATAGATGTCGACCAAGTTGACAACCCTTTGGTAGCCAACATCGGCCAACGTTCTTGGAGTCCAACATCATTGATGCTAAACAATTTATATATATACTGCTGAATCTATTGGGGAAAGAAAGATTGAAGTAATGAATATGCTTACCAAGTGTGTCACCAGCCTTAAAGCGCTTGCCTTTAGGCCAACCAGCAGCGTTAAAGGTCCAGCCACTGGTTCCTCCAACAGTGAAAGTTGCTGATTGAGCCAACTCAAAGTGGAGTAGCAACAAGCAGAGCAGCACTGTGGCTGCCATTGCACTGCCTCTTCCCTGAACCATTATTTCTCTAGAACTAGGAAATTAGTAGAGTGTGCACTGAGTTTTAGAAGATTTGAGTGAGGAGCTAGCTAAGGGTCGTTGGCCCTTATAATGGGGTTTTCGGGGGACTTGACGTAGGACCCATGTTTGTTTGAACATTGAACATGTCAACCGAAATAAAGGGTCATGTCAGTGCCATAAAAATCGGTTTGAATTAGCAATAAAGATAATATTGTATGGGTTTGGCTAGATGCATAATAAGTAAGACTTTCGGAAAAGATTTGTTTGAGTGCTCCTATAACTTTCTTTTTCAATTTTCACTGTTCCTAGCTATTATTATTAGCATCCTCACTCCTCAGTGGCAACTATTCAAAGATAAAATTACATTAATAAAACTGTTAAATAAATAAAAAAATCTTATGTTGCAACTTTGATGAAATTCTTTAGATTATTTGGAAAGAGAGAGAGATTTATTGCCAAAGAAAAAGGTAAATGTGGAATTAAAGTGATAGAAACAGATGATTTAACAAAAAAAAAGAAGAAAAAAAAAGTGAAAGAAACAGATGAGATGATAAGGTTTGCAAGATGGTAGGTTTTGATTCAATGGATCCATATGATGGTGAAAATGCTAATAATTACAGGATGGTTGCAGGCAGCATTACTATACAAATTATAATTCCATTAAAAAATTAAATTAAGAATCAGCTAACAACAACCCACCACAGACCACACCAAAACAAATGTTGAGGAGATATAAATTAAGGATTAAAAGTATATTAGAAATTAAAAAAAAAAAAAAAAAAAAAAAAGACAAGACAAGAAAATAAAATAAAATAAAAGAAAAGAAATAGTATAATCTGGTACTAACAATTTTAGCGGATGCAATGTAAGTAGGATTGTCTGCTCCAAGGACACATTAGATTGCGTAGGGATTTGTGTCGGTTGAGATATTTGGTGATTCAACGCAGGGGATTGGTTTCTCTTACTTGACTCCGGTTTTTTCTCACTTTGTTATTTGACTGTTCGTTCTGCCAAAGGACAAATTTCATTAAACGACGGATTTAAAGTTGATATTAAATTGTACGACCAATCTCTTCCTTGAGGATCTTCACGGTTTTTTCTCACTTTGTTATTTAAAGTTGATATTAAAACAGACAGAGAGAGTAAATCTGCATTGCCCAACAATGGCGGTTTGGATGTGGATGGGGAAATGGGCAGTTGATGTCTCTCAAACAAGTTCTACAAAGACGGTTTTTCTATTTTCTTTTTGGTTATACTAGGCTCGACCCAAAGAGAGAATTTGGTGGCCCCAAAAGAAATGTTTGGGCCTAGCAACTTGATATACAAATTGAAAAGGCATATTTCTGCTCGATCCCAAAACTAATTACCTTTCACCCAGGAAAACACATGAATTTTTAACCCAAAAAAACAGCATTTTTTGTCAATTTTCTTAGCCAGCAGAAATGTTTACTTCTGCATTGAGGAGGGAGCAAAGGTGCGGAAAGGTAGACATCAAGTCATCAAACATATATGCCACAAAATTATATCAACTGACGAAAATAGAAAGAATCAAGTTTGCCATTGCCAAACAGCTGAAACAGAGAAGAATCCTCAGAAATGTAAAACAAAAAAAAAGTGCTTGAAGTTTCAGTATTCCAGTTTTCGTCCTAACCCGGAACGGCCCCCCTCCTCTTCTTTTCTCCGCCTTTTCCCCTCAGTGTCCGAAACTGAAGTATCTTAGGTAACAAAACTGGTGTATATTTATCTTTGAAACAAAAGATTGTCATAGTATATCATTGTCGTCTATTCTGTTTCCATATCTCTTATTCCTCTCTAGTCTTGTCCTTTAAGGCTGTTGATAGTCTCTTCCTCAAGGCAATCTGGGGTGTACTTTTCCATGAGCAGGGTCAATTCTTTTTCGAATCCTTCCTCGAGCTTGACCAGCTCCTCCCAATACCTCTGTGTGATTGCCAACCTTCTGTCTTGATGACTTTTCATCAGATTCTCCCTCTCTACATCGAATTCCTCAATCTTTTTCTCCTGGATTATTATGGACCTTGAATTTTCCTCCATCTCAGTAGCACTGAATGTTCAAAAAATGTTGAAAATTCTTATCAGGTTATGATTGTAGAATAAAGTCAACAAGCTTCAGTTTCAACAAAATGAAACCCCAGGGGTTCTCTTGAATGTAATTTATAAAAGCAACTTGTTTTCCTTCTAATATGGCCTTCTAAAAATCCTTATCAGGTTATGATTTATGTTACTTCGACTCTTCATTGTTCTTGAAGTACCCGTGTCCGACGCATATCCGAACATGAATATGGGGATATATCCTCTACGGACACTCCAAATACTTGGAAATCTTAGAAAAATTTGAACATACCTATGTCGGACATATACCCGTGTCCGACACTCACACCCGAGTCCAAATAACATAGGTTATGATTGTAAAATAAAGTCTAAGGAAGATAATATTGTATTTGATGGACAGAGCGGTAGCAGGTCAGCAGAAAACAAAAATTGTCAATACCTTCTCAATGTAGTCAGAATGTATAGAAATTTCATCTCAAAAAAGAAATTCATTACATCATAAAGTAGGCCATATATGAATTCTCAAACAAAACATCTTGAAGAATAAATTTAGCTTAGTATGTTCCACTGTTACCTGTACTCATCTTCATTATTTGTCGGATTTGCATTTGACTGCTTAACTCTCTCCCTCGCTGCCCTCTGCAGCTTCTCAAAATTATCTTCCTTAGACTCTATGGCTTGGTAAATAATGTTAATTTTCTCCTTAAAATATTGTTCTTTGGCACCCAACTGGAAATCAATGCATTGCAATAACAAGTTAGAAGAATTCAATGCCAATTTAAATATATCAAGAAGCTACAAGGAAGAGAAAACAGCTAAAGCACACTGCAAAAAGCAATCCTAGAAGCCAGGTTCAAGTCCCAGAAGAAGAGTTTTC
Organism: Fremontodendron californicum; assembly: GCA_030761205.1. Lineage (NCBI taxonomy): Eukaryota > Viridiplantae > Streptophyta > Magnoliopsida > Malvales > Malvaceae > Fremontodendron > Fremontodendron californicum. The sequence continues at coordinate 42,174,304 of JAULJL010000002.1, read as the reverse complement.
TGAGAGAAGATGAAGAGGATTCATGTATCTTGCCCCAACAGTTTACTTTAAAGCTTTGTTTGATTTTGTTTAGTTTACAGGGTAAAAAGGAAACACGATCATGCCCTGAACTGACTTCTTAAAATTACCCTAAGTTCAGCTTCCCTACAAGTTATGATAGAAGCAAAATGACAATAGCAATAGCATCCACCAAGTATGATCACCAAATTACTAAGTAGTGAAACATGGAAAAGGTGGTCCCAGCGCATCCTTCATGTCCTAACTTGTTGGCCATGATTAGCAATAAAAGTAGAGGAATACAAAGTTTCAAAAATGCTACCTCTTCTTTGTTCTGCTCATGCTGCAATCTAGTTCGCTGCCTCACAATACAATTTTCCTCTGTTGTCTGGCGGAGCTTCTCACTCAGTCGACCTAGACACTCTGCAAGGACTTGTGAGTGCTGCTGTTCTTGAGCAACCTTCTTTCTAAATTGGGTAAGCTGCTGACTATCATCATTTATCTTCTTTATCTGGCTCTCAACCATCTCTTGGTATGATCTCGTGTCAAATTTCAGCTTGGATTTTCCTGCTTGATCACATAGATTATCACACATAGATTATCAAACATGACTGCATAAGAAAACTACATTGCCACTAGAGAGAGGAAATTATGCACCTTCCACCATCAATCATTCATAAGATTTAAATTTTATTACGAATTATAGAAGCAAAACATGAGTCGATCAGCAAAATTCAAATGCATGGTTACATGCTATTCTTAGTAAAATAATAGTATGTTTTAAGGCAATGCCACTTTATCCCAAATGAGAACAAACTGTCATGCGCTGGATTAAGAGTTGTTTTTGAGATTTACTCCTCTCTCCGTAGTCAAGTGAGGTTGTGGCTATCAAAGTCATCAAATTTAGGAATGAAAATGAAGCCAAAAGAAAAAGAACTACAGATCATCTCTTCCAAGTTTGCAATGGCACTAAAAGTTTGAAAACTTTGAATTAACAAACTAAGTAATATTTGCATAGCAATCAGAAATAGCCAAGTTTCAGTTTAATAATTTATGACACATTCTTTTGCCATTTTGCTTCTCAGGAAACCTTGCATTTGAGCCTATTTATTCACCCGGTAGCTCTCACAAGCCACCTTCACCATCTTGCTAAATGCGTTAATGTTAAACTTCTGTACGGAGTTCCTTTCATTTCTTTATCTAGCACATGCAAGCACAAGTGTACACATATTGACACAATATTTTGGGGGTAAGGAGAGAGAGTGATTAGACCTTGAGAGTGTCGGTTAAATATATCCAAGTCTTCCTTCATGGCAATGTAGCCGTAGAGTTGACGCTTTCCACCTGGACAGAATGGAACCCTTGAACCATCCCAAGCATCCCTATCCCTCCCTTGCTCTTTAAAATGCTTATGCAGGCGTGCAGCCTCTAAATACCCTGCTGCTGAGCTCTCAAATATCAAAACACTCATCCCCCGGTGCCCTTGTGGACCGTATGAGTGTCTCGCTTTTACTGCAGCGTATGAACTGAAGTAATTGAGAAGCTCTTGATTGCCCATTCCAGTCCACTGATGAAATGATAGTCAGTACAAAGCAATCAAGAGTATATTAGTACAAGAGATCTTTTACCAAAAAGGCAAAGTAAGTTACGTAGCATTTTCTTTGGATTTCTTTTACAATATAATTTACCGAAAAATGTACCAGTAACTCTGTTAAGTATCATCTGTTCTTGCTTGAAAGCAGGAAAAGAAAAGTAAGCTATCTCCGAAAGCAAAGATGATAGCAGTAAAGTACCTTGCCATTTTCATCCTGTTCATATCTTGTATTCATAATGATAACCATTGGAGGCCAAACTATTTCATGATCTGCAACACTATCATTCAGCCCTTCCCATCTGCCAAAGGCATCATTGTCTGGCTTAATAAAAGTTCCTCTCCTGCGCATCTCCTCAACCAAAAGTTCAGCAAATACTCGATGCATCTTAGCTCTCCGTGTTGTTTTAGTAAAGGCATGAGTCATTAGGGGTTGCACGCCTCGATACCAGTTGATGGCCCCTGGCCCACCTTGACACGCTGGGCAGTGCCACTGCCGAACTGGTGAAATAATCTCCTCAACAGTCAGTTTCTCTAAACTTTCAAAAAATAAATTGAACCACTTGCTCTTCTTGCGTGCTTCATGGCTCTTCTCATCTCCATCCGAATCGGAAACATAGTCATCGAGATCATCACTATCGTACACAACATCAGAGTCATCATTATCATTATCATATTCATTAACTCCATTCTCATCATCCAAATTATCACCAACTTGGTGGTCGGTTTTAACTTGACCATCCTGTGAACTGTTAGACAAAGTGAAACCAGCTTGAGCAAGGCCATTCCTTCCATGCTCTGAAGATGGAGATTTTATACAACTATTTCCCCATGTTCCATCACCTTGTTGGGTCCTTGCACTACCATGTCCACAGGAATTCCAAGAAACAGCATTTTGAGTAGGCCAGGCATTGTCAGTAGCCTTTTCTGAACCACTATTACTTTGCATCCTTAGTTTCTGAATCACATTTGGATGTCCCCATACATTAGGAGTAGAATCTTGAGGAAACCCGGAATTTGCAGCAACTCTGTTTTTGGATTCCCATGAGTTCTCCTTGTCACCATCCTGTGCAGAAGCTAGCTTCATGTCTGCCACATTCTGACTTAGTTGATTAACTTGGCGACCAGAAATTTTATACACACTCCCCAAGTCAGGAAATGGATCAGTAGCATCTGCCATGAAGATTTTTCGAACAGTTTTTTTTCTTCCAGAAACTTCTCTTTATATGAAACCTAGTCCTAGATTACTGATAGAATGAAAAGATTGGTCAATTTTCATATTTCAAGAAACAATTCAAAAGCCTATGTTATAACCGAAACTAAATGCAGTCAAAAGAAGTCTACCAGTAGGTCAATAATAAATATCACACATATGACAAGTTGATGAAGGCTTACTGATGAATAAATACTAATTATGTGCTTATCCGAAACTAAATGCAGGCAAAAGAAGTCTACCAGTAGGTCAATAATAAAAATTCTAGAATTCGACAGAAAAATTATTCCTTTTATCCCATCCAAGGAATATGAAAGAGCAAGCCAAAAAGGCAAGGATTCATATCACCTATGATTATTTTCACTATAATTATACAATTATTTACTCTTATTTACTCCCAACCATCTTAAAGTGAGGACCAATGCGTATCTAAATGGAGTCCACTGAACCATACACTCATGGATAGTCAAAATTTCATAATTATATACAATTCATTCCAAGTGGTTAGATGATATGTGCCAATATAAGAAATTTTAAATTCCTTAAGAACTTAAATAATACCAATGTGAAATCCAACTAGGCCAAGTGTACAGCATGAACTGAATAATTTCCCCAGGATCAATCAACTACTTTTAATTTAAATAAGGCATACAATTTATGTGTCTTTGTTCTTAGTAAGATTTAAATTTAAACCTACCTCAATAAATCTTTCTGTAGCTGATCATGAGCAAGGACAAGCAGCAAATTAACTATGGCAGATTAAAACAATTGTAGATGAGTAAAACCCATATTTCTGCAATCACTTTGGAGTTCCCTGGATGGGTTTTAAGCATTCTTCCCAAAAAGCATAAAACTTGAGAATAATAACAAAAAAAATGAAGCACCAATCTTTTCAAAATGTAAGATTTCATTGCATAAATATGAACAAGAAGTGATTCATCCGAACAAAGAAACAAATAACCTTCTTTCTTCCTCCTTTTTGAACAGAATATAGCAATGTGAATTAAGTGGAAGCCATCAGACTACATAAAGATGCATTTACACAAGCAATTGATGAACAGAAATAACAAAGAATTTAACACCCAGAAAAAAAAAAAAAAAACTTTATTAACTCCTTTAAGAACATAAAATCATCACGTGAAAATAACGTTTTCTTTTTCTCTCTGTCTTTGAAACTCACATGGAAGAATAAATAAACGTTAAGCATCAAACAGCCAAGAACAAAAACAATTAGTAACTTTAAAGAGATTTTGATGAAACTGGAAAGAACACTAATGTCATGCATGGCAAGAGATAGATAGAAAAAGAGATAAAAGCTATACTTTTTTAAGAAAAAAAAAAGTGTGGGTATTTTTACCTGATAATCTGAAGAGCGAAAAAGAGAAGGAGGTGCCCGCGGAGAAAAGAAAGTGGTGTAAAAGTGAGAGAGTGAGAACCATTAAAATAGCAGAGAGGGCAAGGAGGAGATGTATTGATTAATTTAATATAAATGGATATACATGGTTGGACCCACCGGGTCGGGCCCTTTGACAGACTCTAAAGTCTAAACAGATAAATGTCGCGGCTTTCATGCAGTGAGTCCGTTGTAGGCGCATGGATAAGGCCGGGTTCCGCTTCTGGTTGAGTTTGGTTTCAGATTTGAAATATAATATGAATTATTTTTTATTTTTTATTTCAATTTAATTATAAAATATAAAATATTTTTTTAATATTTTAATATATTTAAACAGTGAAATAAAAATTTTGAACTCAACCAATCAAATCTAATTAGATTAGATTAGATTAAAAATAAATAAAATTTTTATTATATGAGTTTTATCCAACCTGATCAAACTCATCAACATCTTTGATCTGTTGCATATTTTTTCTCTTTTTCCCTTTATAAGATTTGCCTGAATTTGAGTGTTTATATTTTATAATGATCAAATTTTGTCATAAAAAATAAATAAATAAAGGATTAATTCAATATAGGATTAATAGATTATGATAAATATAATGATTTTTAATGTATTAAAAAAATACTTTTAAAATCTTATAATCTTTATCTCTCTTTGTTAGTTGGGGTTTTTTTAATATTATCTTACTTGTTTGATAATATTACTTATAAAAAAAATTATAATTTTAATATTATCTGCTCTTACAAAAAAAATAATAAATAAACATTTTTTTTTGTCTATTAAGTGTAATATTATAAGGTATTTACAAATATAAATTATATAATGCTAGCATTGTTAACTGAACTTTGCCTTAATAGTAGAAATTGAAGCTTGGCCGCCAAAGTACTTCACGCTACCTCAAAGCTAGCTTTTGTTTAAAAACTAAAATATGAAAACTCACTCTCATATTCATAGGAACAAAAAATAAAAAATAAAAAAGTTTTCTAACAAGTTTTTTTAAAAACACTTTGTTAAAAAGTTATCATTCCAATAAATATATTTTTAATAAATTCAAGCTCAAGTTGTTGTATTAATTATGAAAATATTACATTTTCATAAATGAATTTTATTAACGAATGTTGTTAGTGTATTCTGTAAGATTAATTAATATATTATTTATAATAGTACTTTTGTACTAAATACAATAGTTAAAATTTTATTCATCATATGCATTAGATGAAAATATTATTATATATAATATTTTAAAAATATCCGTTAACAAAATCTTTCATAAAATAACGTATCGAACTCAATCAATATCCTTACACAATTTATTAATTGAATCCAAATTTTTAAAAAAATTATATTAATTATGATAATTTTCATCTCATATCTTTATATATATATATATATATATATAAAATAAAAACTCAACTCTCATAATTTTAATCATACAAACCTCACTTAATAAAGATTGATTGCAACCCATACAACATGTCATTCTCACGAAAAAGAAACACTTTGTTTAAAAAGGTGAAAAATGTGTGACACTCTCGATCATTTCATAGATGATAGACCAGAGGTAGGGTAGCTCTAGCTGCTAGCTAGCTAGCTTTAGGTTTTGCATTGTTTTGTTTAATTGTATGAATCACGTTCCGGCCAAGGATTAGTCATCAATCGTCGGCTTTTCACACTCGACATGTTGAAACTGCAGAAACCCTCATGCAAAGGATTCTATCACCCACTGGACCACGTTCGAAGTTCAGACGTAGCTTTTGAATTTTGATCCTAAACGTGGTTCTAATGTGAATCCGAATTTAATTTAATTAATTCATAAAGTTATTTTTAAAAATTAATATTTAATAAATTTGAAATTTAAATTCAGCATTTGTAATTTTTTTTAAGGTTGGGTAGCTCGTCTTGCCCGACAATTCAGGTTCGATTCGAACCGGACTTGGATAAGAGTATTTGTAATTCGTCCCGACCCGAATTACTATTCAATAATTAAAAAATAATTTTCATTTAAATTTAATTATAAAATATGTAAATATTAAGATAAAAATAATTTTTTAATAATTTATAAATAGTGAAATGGATTTATGGATTGGCCCAAACCCGATCTAAAACGGGCTTAGGCACACAAAAAAAAAGATTTTTTTTTCGAACTTAGACCCGATCCGATCCATGAGTACCTCTAGCAACGGCCTACTTTATATATAAACAAAAAAATCTAATATAGGTATGAGCCCATTATGAAAACATTATGAAAGGATCAAAATAGTATATAAGAATAATCTTTTTATGATATATTTAATTGGAAATGTGCAAAGTGAAGCCGAAAACATTATGAAAGGATCAAAATTGTAAATCATGAAGTAAAATTCATATATAATAAAACTATATTATTACAATTTTTGGGGACCATAACCCATGTCTGCTTTAATGAGTGTCAATTTTTTAAATTTATTTGTAAAATTAAAAGACTTTATCATCTTATCGATAATGACGATGTATTCGATAATAATCTGAATGATAATTTTTTATTTAATTCTTATTTTAGTTATTTTTTTTTCTATTGTAATAAGATTATTGTTATAGTGAGTCAGTACATATAATGTATGAGTGCAATATGATTAGACTCCCAATTTGGAAAGGAATTAAAATATAATTTATTTTTGGTACTTAATTAATTAGAATTATTGATTTGGCATGTAAAGAGCAGCCAATTAATGTCCATTATTCAACTTGCCATTCAATATTTAATTTGGTATTAAGAAGAGACAATTCTCCTTAGCAATATATAGCATACAAATTAAATTCTATTAATATCCTCTATTAAAGAAGCGTAAGCTTAATTATGGTTAACTTTTTCTTATGAGCAGCTTTTTTTTAAAACAAAATGTTGGAAAAATTGCAATCACATTCAAATATATATAAAAAATCAATTAATCAAATAAATATATCAATGAATGAATGAGTGAGTGAGTGAATCAACATATAATTAGATAAATCTAATATCAAGTTAAAATAAATCCACATATGATAGACTTGAACCTAAAACTTTAAGATTTCAGAGCTCCTTCTTGCTACTAAACCAAAACGACTTTTACTTTTATGAGCACTTTATTAGTTAAAAAATTTGTCTTATACATTGATGGTATATAGAAGAATTTTATTTTTAAAAAAAATGTATATATGATTATGGATTTCCGGATATAGTAAGAAAGTATGGTTAGATTGCATGTTCATAGGATTAGTTTAGCATTACTTATGGAAAAAAGCTTAGGTTAAAAAAAATTGGGTTAAAAAAAATATATTTAAAAAATATGGTGAAAAAATATAGTTTAAATTTTAAGTGTTTACTATTGTTGTAAAAAAATATTGTGAGGAATTAAAATATATAAACAAAAAGATATGTTTAAAATAATAAAAGTTTAGAGATGTGAGGATAATAAAGTTATTTTATCCAAAAACCAGCTTTCAAACTGTAAAAGCAAAAATAATTTACTCGTTTAACATTGCGTTTGTGATAAAACATAATTTTTTACTTCAAAAATTATGCCAATATTAATGCTAAACGGGACGACAATTTCATTCCATTTTAGTTAATAAATGAATTAGCTTGGAAAAGTTTTTTCAAAATTAGGAAGAAAGATTTTGAATGATAATTGCTAGATAATATAATATATATGTCATACCATAATTTTCCTAAAGAGAAAAATGAGAGATAAGGACTATTTTATTTCAACTTCTTTTCAATTGTGCCTTGTCAATGTCATTTGGTTGGTATATTGAGCATTTTCTTTGTTGGATTTTTTTTTTTTTTTCTAACAACTTTCGTCGGGAAATGCTATCTAATCAAATTATGCCTACATAAACATATTAATAATTAAAAACAAGTATTTACACTTATCATAACCAAAATTTCTTTAAAGTCTAAACTCCAAAAAATAAAGTTACTCTCTCTTTTTCTTTTTCTTCTTCTCTTACTCTTTAATCAAGCTCTTCATCTTCAACTTATGTATGTTCAAGGGCAGGGCAAATATTGGATCGAGTTTGGATAAGAAATTTTTTAATTCGGGTCGATCCGACTCAAATTATTGTTCATTAATTAAAAAAAAATTTATTTAAATTTAATTATAAATATTAATATAAAAATATTATTTTGAATAATAATATGAGCTTTGGATCGATCCAATCCGAATTTAAATAAAAAAAATTAGATCGCCACTCAGTCCGACCATAAACAGGTCATCTTCAAACAAGTAAGGGTAAATATATATGGTATTTTTCAATGCCTCATAAATGAGGTGATTTTGTGGCATTGTACAAAAATCTAAAGCAATTAATAAAAAGAAAAAAAATGCATTTGGAAAAAAAGAAAAACAAATCCAATTGAAAATTTTCTTTTTCTAAAAAAAAAAATTAGAAAATAGCACATTCTAGATGCAATTAGTGGAACCCACAGTAGATTGCATTTATTTGGATTCTACATGCATTTTTTTGGTAAGTGAAAACAAAGCAAGAACAAATGGTAGTGTAAAATTTGGAGATGGAAATATATTATATTTGAAAAATAATAGAGAGACAAGAAAAGAAATCAGAAATTTGAGAATATTTGAGTAGATGAAATTTCAAGTAAGTCTCTTCCTTTGTATAAATGGATTTTAACTTCTCTTTGAAATTGAAAGTTCTTGCTAACATTTTGCTTTATATATATATATATATATATATATATATATATATATATCTATTTTACAGATTAATTACAAACTGATTTTTAATGTTTCATTTCTTTTTCCTTTGGATGGATTATATTGAGTTGACAGTTTGTGGTTATATATTTGGAACAAAAATTTCAGACAGTGTTTTCAAAATGAGAAAACAAGGACCTTGTTTCCACTGTGGGATTGACAGTGAGTTTTTCTTCTTCTTCTTTTTCTTCTTTTTTCCCTCTTTCTATCACATCTATATATATATGTTTGTTGTTGCAATTAATGGTATAATCATGGTAATCTCACTTTCACAACCAAATTACTCCTATGATTTTGTGTTTGTTGCTTTGTTTTAACATTAATTCATCAATTTTTATTTTAATCAGAAAAATAAAAGCTGAATTCCTTCCCTTCAGTTCATAAAAATATTCAAAATTAATTTGAATTGATTCAAGTTTGAATTATGTTAATCTTACTTGTAAAATTAAAAAAAATTTACTGTTAAAATATCAAAAAACGAACTTTTATAAGTATGTAGTCTCTAAAGTCTAAACTTAATTTTTCGTTAATTAAACAACCGCATAATATTTCAATATTCTCTCTCTATATATATATATATATGGCGTAAATAAGGTATCAAAATGTTGTAAATAAAATCTAAGGAGAAAGCATGAGGACATTTTGAATAGTTATATATGAAGAATTAAAATTCGAATCTCACCTACATTTGATATTTTTATGCAAATTTTCAGACCACCTTAGCCCTACTTGATTGAATATAATTGGTAGTTTTCTTCATACATAACCACTTTTTTGCATGGCATGAAAGATGTACATATTTTTGGGTGAAAGATTGGCCTTAAATTTGCTTAGACTCTTTTATCTGAAATGCATATAAAATTTCCACGATAAAAGATAAATTAAATCACAGCTTTGATTATTAATTGGTTTGATCATTTTCCTTATCTTTTGCTTACTGATAATTACTGGGAAAAAAGGCACACCACTTTGGCGAAATGGACCTCCCGAGAAGCCAGTTTTATGCAATGCTTGTGGTTCAAGGTACAGATTAGGGAAATCCCTTGAAAACTATACTCCCAAGAATTTTCATGTTATCAGAAAGAAGAAACGAAAAGCTGTACCTAAAGCAATAATTGTTACTGATTATGAGAATATTATCACAAGCAATGCCTGCAATTCATCATCTGTCTTGGAAGATTATGCAAGTTCAGAGTCTTCAACATCACATAATAATCAGAACTGTTTCAGTATAAAACAAGAGAATATTCTAGATGATAATCCAGGTTAATTATTCACATTTTAACTACCCTTTTAATTTCTTATTCCCTCAATTAGACGTGAGCATTTGGTCGATCCGGTCGATTCGATTATAAAATTCTGAAAACCGATTAAACCTACTAAACTTATAAAACAGACCGAATCAACTGATAAAAGTTCTAAAATTGAAAAAATCGAAACCGACTTAAGTCGGTCGGTTCGGTCGGTTTAATCGATTTTAACTATTTAAAAAATAATTTATTTTTTGTATATTATATATTATTATTTAATATAAATGATATATTATATTATATATAATTTTAAATTATTATAAAAATATATTTTATTTATATTATATTTAAAATAAAATTAAAAGCGTCGGTTAGTTCGGTCTATTCGGTTATCAATTTTAAAAACCGACAACCGACCGAATTAACCGACTAAATCGATTTTTATAACCGATTAATTTCAAAACCGAATAAATCAAATCGAATTAACCAAATTTGATCGATTCGGTCAGTTAAATCGATTCAAACCGATTAATGCTCACCTCTATCCCGAATGTGTAATTATTTGATGTCGGAGTGTTTATTTGCAGTTGAAAATTGGGGAAGTTTATGGAGAATTCATTCGAGAAAAAGGTCACCAGTGGTGTACAGTAATCTTACAACAATCCAAAAACTTCGAAGGGATCTTCACAATATTCTAAGAGATGAAGATCCTTTCAATAGTAGTATTGCATCTGAAGGAGCAGAAGATGTGCTGATTTATAATATTAATATCAACAAGCTGCAAATTCCTTCGACTGAAATTGGTCTTGGAAGCATTCTTCTGAAATTTCCTGCAGTTTCTTCTTCTCATCATCAAGATCAGCAGGAAAATTAAGCCATGCTCTTCTAGCAATATTTGTGCCAAGTTTTCTCCCTTGAATCATTCTTTAAAAAAAAAAAATCTCTCTAGGAATTACCAGCATGTATACTGTTTTGAGGTTTGAATTGAACCAATATCCATTAGGATTTCTCAAAACATAAGCAATGAAATTGAAACCCGGGGAATTTTTAAATTTAACATATGTTTGCTATTGTACAACTAAAGCATAATTGTTATAAAAATAGAATCATGCAAATCAAATTGCAGTGAAACTATAAGCTATACTAACATAGAACTATTTAGACCTTAAACTATATACAGATCTCTATTTACAAAATCAAGTGCAATATTTTTCAATCTATACAATTGGAATCTAACTGCTTTTTGAATTTCCAAAGAAAAATTTGTTATTATGAACATTATCTTCTATTCTGATCATACATTCTTTTAGCCCTTAATTTGACACAAATGTTGTCCATGAAACTATGGACTGATTTGGGTGAAAATTCCTATTTATTGTTGGTATATCTAAAACAAGGAAACTTGGACTGCATTTGTTTCTAATTAAAAAAAAAAAGAAGGCGTTGGCGCCGTGCAATTTGGTCTAACGATCTGTCTGAGTCGCTGCAAAGGCTTTAATTGTTTGATAATCTCTCCAGCTCATGTGAGCCATAGACCTAATTGTTTTGATAATGAACTTCCATCACATGTGCCATAGGGTCCCTTTGGGACACCCATGTTTCAATTTCTAATTTCTAAACCATTTAAATTTCTCCCTACTTTCTTTTTTTCTCCCATTCTCTTGACAGCTTCCAACATTAAAAAAATAATAAATAATGGATATGAAAAAAATGTATATATATATATATATATCTTTTGCTTGAAGAATTGTGTCCAATCTTCACTTTCTTAAACAAAATAAAAGAAAAAATTGTAAATTAAAGAGTAAATAAGATTTGACAATTTCGAATAGTATATGAAAATACGATATGAACACGACATGTTTAATAAATACGAAAATATAAAACATGATATTTATATACAAATTATCAAATCTAATTGAAAAAAAAAAGCATTGAAAAAAGAAAAGAAAATAAAAAGGTAAAGTATAGAGACAGCATACCCTATTATCTTCCCAAATTCACATCCTTTCAAAGGAAAGAAGGCTTAAAAGTATTGGGCCCTAAGTCAAGAAGTGTTGGATGCATTTATATTGAGGTGGTTGTGGAAGATATTTTACACTTAATTTTTGGGAACTCTCTTGGAATATGACATGGGGCATAATGATTTTCATTCAAATTACAGATTCTTTTTAAGTTGTATTATTTTGTTTGAATTAGCATATATATATATATTATTTTTATTATTTTATATATTGGTGGTGGATATGTGATAGTTTTTTAACTCGATTTGTGGCTGTCAATGTACAATATAATATTGTATATGTTTTGTGAATTTTATGAAAATTGACCATCACATTGTTAATTATAAATATAATAATGATTGATAATAAAATATGTTATCTTTTTATATCTATATTTTTTATAAAATCCTTGATTGAGTTATTCTCACAATTCAAATGACATCAATTTAATTAATAAAATGTAAAAAAAAAAAAAAATCAAATTATTAATATCAACATTATATATTAATAGGATCATATTAAAGTGAAAAAACCACTTTTGACTACTTTTCTCTATTTTAAAAATCAGTATATATGTAATTACTTAACTCCTCATTTTTCTCATATTTTTTAATTTTTGTCTTTCATAATCTAATTAGAAAATTGATAATACTATATACGAGCCCAAATATAAATGAAATTGGTATACCAATATCCAACCCCAAACTTAATTTGCTTCAAAGATTGAACTAATTAAGCCAAAGCTTATATATAGGGAAAAAAATTAAAAAGCCTATAAGTATTTTGGATACAAATATGTTAAATCTTGAATTCACCATATTAACGTGGAGTCATTCGATAAAAAAATTGGTTCAAGCAAAATATGAAGATAACTTTGATCGTATTACAATATATATATATATATATATGATTATTATCTAGTACATTGTGAGTGAAATAAATATATATTTGTATATTGATGAAAATTGCAAGTAATAAGAACTTCAGGATTAAAAAAAAAGATAGAAACAAAAATACTGGTAGTAGTAGTATAAATTAAGTAGAGAAATGACAAACCACATGCAATTTTTTGGTTGACAGTTGACACATTAGCTTCTTTATCCAAGAAGCTGTCAGCTTAAGAGCTGTTGCCGAGCCTTCCGCCGCTTACTTAAATTCCTCCGCCTTTTGTATTTTGACCTTTATATTTCTTTTCTTCTTAATTCCTCCTTGAAGACATATTGTTATTAATGGCTCTTGTTTTCCTTCTAGTTCTATTACTGTCTGTATCATCTTTGATTGGGGTTTCTCAAGGCCAACTCACTGTCGGATTCTATTCAAACACATGCCCAGATGCCGAGTCCATTATCTCTAGCGTTGTTCGAAATGCTGCCCGATCTAACTCCAACATCCCTCCAGTCTTGCTCAGGCTCCATTTTCATGACTGCTTTGTTCAGGTCTTTCTCTCTCTCTCTCTCTATTTGTTCATTCATTCATTAACGTAATGAAATGAGTGGCATGCTGATTTTCAGTATTGTAATTTGGAACTATATATATATTATCATCAGGGCTGTGATGGTTCAATTCTGATAGAAAATGGTCCAAATGCTGAGAGACATGCATTTAGTCACCAGGGAGTTGGAGGATTTGAAGTGATAGATCAAGCCAAAGCTCAGCTGGAAGCTACGTGTCCAGGAGTGGTTTCTTGTGCAGATATAGTCGCCTTGGCAGCTCGAGATGCTATAGCTTTGGTATATATATATATATATATATAATTAAGTATATCCTTTTCTTTTTCTTACTCTTTTTTGATCCTTTCCTCTCATGTTTAGCCATTGTTTCTATCTATGTATGATATAGGCAAATGGACCATCATATGAGGTTCCAACAGGCCGTAGAGATGGAAGGGTTTCGGATGTTTCTCTGGCAGATAACATGCCAGATGTTAGTAATTCAATCCAGCAACTCAAGGCTAAATTTCTTCAGAAAGGGCTCTCAGAAAAAGACCTTGTGCTTCTCAGTTGTAAATTACCTCTCTCTCTCTCTCTCTCTCTCTCTCTCTCTCATGCATGTTTGGTGATATCATGGTTGGTAGGAACTCAACTGATATATCATGACTTAAAAAAGGGTTTATGATAGCGACCTTAACACGAAATTACAATCGTTATTTTGCTATTTCGATTTTTTTCGTTATCGATATTTACCATCGACGATAAACTATAATGTTGAAATGGATTATTATTAATCCAAGAGAAAGTTGCCAAGAGCCAGACTAGCTAGGCAGATAAGCTTCTGCTTTCAAGTTTTTCTAGGACAGATTCGTGAACAATAAAGTCTTACTAGCTTAGATAGGCTTGAGTCACGTTTGCCACTTTGTTGAATGTGCCTATGAATTAATCTACAATTATGAGTGATGGTCCTCCACTTGTGAGCATCTAATGCTAAGTCTACTTTCTTTTTTCTTTTTCTTTTTTTTCTGCTTTGGTTTTTCCAATGAAAATGCAGCTGCACATACAATTGGAACCACAGCATGTTTTTTCATGACCAAACGGCTTTACAATTTCTCTCCTGCTGACGGTGGGGGTTCAGATCCTGCAATAAACCCCGAGTTTTTACCACAGCTGCAATCGATTTGCCCTCAGAATGGAGACGTAAATGTAAGATTACCAATTGATCGGGGAAGTGAGCAAACGTTTGATAAACAGATTCTGGACAACGTTAGGAATGGTTTTGCAGTGCTAGAATCTGATGCCAGGCTATACGACGATGAAACGACTAGGATTGTCGTTGACTCCTATTTTGGATTGCTCAATCCAATATTTGGATCATCTTTCGAAGCAGATTTTGTTGAATCTATAGTGAAGATGGGCCAGATTGGTGTCAAAACAGGGTCTAATGGAGAAATCAGGCGTGTTTGTACAGCTTTCAATTGAATGAATTATACTAATACTTCAAATTAGATGCAAATAATGATCTTTGTTTGATATCACCACAATTGGTTAAATTCCTTAGCAATAAGATGCATTGATGTGTACAGACGATTGTGATCATGAAGCTTTACCATTTGGCCATTTTACTTCATAATTTTCAGTTAAACAAAGCAAAAAAAAAAAATCATATATAGTGTGCTTACAAGTTACAAGTGAAATTCTGTGTCAATTGTATGGTTTTGAAATTGAAAAAAAAAGGATCGTTAGTTTTCAAGAAAGAAACTCAAAACTTTTTTTGATAGAATTTTACTAACAAATGTCCTAAGAACACTCTTTTATGTTATTATATGTAGTAATATCTTTATCCAATACATTAAAAATCATTAATAAAATCGTATAAAATTATCAATTTTTATAATTAATACAATATTATTACTATAAATATCATATTAACTAATCTTGAAAAATATCCGCACCTGTTAATATATCTCTTTTTGATATTATCCTAAAAGATTATTACCTGATAAACAAGCAAGCCAAGCTCCTGAGATTATCATCAACTTGATGACCAACGATGTTTTGACATATGGAAAAATAGACCAAACTATTAGGTAAGTTACATCTTCGATGCCGCTCTAATCTATGCCTTGCATCGACTGGCTGAAGAAGATTTACAAAGATTCACATGTTGCAACTGTCGGTTCAAAGATAGGCCAAGCGTAATAGTCTCGTGCAAAGCACAGTGATTTCATGACTTTCGAGACGATAATGCCATTTTTAATACCCTAACTTTGTCTTATTACCGAAAAAAAAAAATTGTCTTATTTCCTCTGCTTATGTTCCTTTGAAATGAATGGGCACTCGTTGATCAGAGAGAAAAGAGACTGACAAAAATTCCTGACGAGTGCATACTGAACGATAGTAAATTTAAGAGAACAAAAGATAGAATAATAAAAGTCAAGTATTCATTGTTCCATAAAAACTTCAGACAAAAGGACAAAGACCTTCCATCAACAAATTCAAAGATTTCATCCAAGATTGAATCACTCCCAACCTCCAAGAATTCTCAGCTTTATAATTTGACTCTTTCTTCATTATTCCCCAAACAGTATTAAATGATTCAGTAAAATTAACACAATTGAATTGAGGAATGCTGTTAAAGAGATTCACAGCCTCATTTACCATTCCACCACTTGCAAAAGTTTTACAACTTTTCCTTTTTTATACTCTAGAAATTATTTTTCATTAACTTTTTACTTTATAAGATTAAAAACCGTTCAACATCAACTTTATATAATAAAAAAAACACTAAAATCAAAACTTCTTTTTATAAACTATATAAAAGTCAAAGAGGGACAAACAATCTCATAATGTTATGAATTATTCAAGATAAAATGAGCATACAAAAAAAATTTCTTTAATTATTTGTTACTGCAAATTAATTTTTTTTTTTTAAAAAAAGCTTCGATTTATAAACTTCATCAAAAAGTCCAAATTGAGTTAAAATTAGTCCCATACCATTATATAATATGTATGCAACATTACAAGCACGCAGCAAGCTAATGAAATGAAAGCAGTACATTATGAAATAATCCGGTACTACAGGAAACAGGATAAAGATCCTGAAGCTATCCTCACTACCATATGCACCAAAACATTCATAAATACCTCCCAAGTTTCTAATGCTAAAAGTCAGCAGGAAATTCATCAGATGCTAACCACTGTGCAAACATTCCTGTAACACCAATAAACACGAATAAGAAAACCGCTCAAAGAAGAATTTATCGCGGTATGCCGGTATTTTCCAGCCAACAAATAATTTGTATCCAATTTTCATCTTGGGTTGGTTTCAGTGTTGTCAAGGCGTGCGTCTAGACACTTCTAAGCCTTGCGCCTTAGCGTTAGATAACAAAAGCGCCTTATACTCTTTCGAGCGAGGCTCATTTGATCAGGTGCACGCCTGATGCGCCTAGACGCGCTTTTTTGTAAGGCGATAGGCGTAAAAAAGCCCGTCTAATTAAAGTTCTCTTTAATTTCTTTAATTTTAACTTTTTTCATTAGATGTACCTTTACTAGTAAGAAAAGAGATAGTATCAAACTCTCTACTTCTCAATATTTGAGTATTCAACAACAGACATGAAACCATAAGGAAATCATGCATATTGGGTAAAAAAAAAAAAAATTGCATGTTTTGTAGATAAACTAGACCATTCTTTAGAGTTTATTATTATAATTATATATCTTAAACTTATTATATATATATATATATACAGACAGACACATATAAAAACACACATATATACATATTGCGCCTTACTTAACTCAGACGAGCGATTTTTTTGCGCCTTGCGCCTGAGGCAATATAAGGGTTCTAACACCTAAAGTGCGCCTTGTGCCCTTGACAACACTGGTTGGTTTTATTTTGATTTCAAGAAACTTTACTGGTGGTGGCTTGCAAAAGTAGGTACCAACCATAAACAGTCAGAAATAATCCAAAACCAACCCTCTATAGTCTATAGTTTGTTTTGCATGTACAATGAGCCTAAAATTTGTCACTCATTAAGTTTATAACATCGAAAACCGAAAATCTCTTCTTACTGCATGCATAACTCATGCTTTCAGCAATTGGTCTTTTTGCCTACCAACATATAAACTATAAACTTGTCCACTGCAATTACTGAAGGAAATAACTTACCTGCAATCAGTTGGAACTTGACCTTGATCTGCATATGGATAAGGAAAAGATACAAAAAAGAAAAATGAGCACCAAAGGAGAGGAAAACAGCTACTTAAAATAAAAGAATATATATATCAAACTTCAAAATATAAACATACCTGGATAATCTGGCAGGTGAAGGTGACCTTGATTTTGATACGGACCTGGATAAAGATAAAGAATTAGTCTAACCATGACAAAGAAGATAGCCACAGGCATGAAGGTTGTGGCTATGTACATGCGAGAGAATGAGATTGTGTAGATGTTTTTTGTTTGGGTGTCTATCTCTCTCTATGTGTGTGTATGAGAGAGAGCAAAAGAGAAAAAAAAACACAGGAGAAGGTACAAGCAAAAGACCAATAAAATTATAGGTACCTCCGATTGCCTCTTGGACTCCCACTGTGACTTCTACTTCGGCTTCGACCCACGCGTGGACTACCCTCATAGCATTTCACCTGAAATAACAATTGCAAGTTCCAATAAAATGGAATTATTAAAAAGAAATGAAAAAGGACAAATAAAATGCCCTCAACCTCAATAAAGAAAAGGCTTTCTTTTGTATCAAAGACAAAATTATTTATTCATACATACCACCAGCAGCAGAAACCCCACCCCACTACCCACAAAACCATTATATTTTTCAAGTGAAACCATTAAAACATGAGCACAGTACTTATACAAAAGTCAACTTCAAAAAAGAGTCATTACATATTTCCTTCTTCAGTCAAAACCTTTAAATATGAACAGAAAACGTTTAAGAAAGCCCAAAAACCACAAAACTTTGCAAACCCAGAAAAAAAGGATTACCCTGATATAAGCCCTTGCAAAAGGATTTCGAAATTCAGAATCATCAAGTTTCCTGATCTGTGCAAGAAGGAAATCAAGAGCAAGGTAAGTAAAATAATCAAAGCAAAAGTAACAAACAAATCAAACCAATAGATTCCAATTAACTTACCGCATATTTCATGTCATCATAATTTGTGTAGTCCACAACACCCATGGCTCCTACAAGAGGAAAAACTATAGCTAAACAAATGTGGAAATCTGAAAAATATAAAATAAAATGCAAAAGCAGATAGGTATGATGGATGTAACATGAAAATAGTAAGTGAACCTAATTAGATCTCATACCATCACCATCCCGATAAACTTCTGTAAAGCATACATCTCCAGCCTTACGCATGTGATCCTGAAATAAATTCATGAAATTGTAACTTTTCAGATCCACACGCGAGGAACCTTATTTTAGAAGAAGTTGGAAAAACCTCACCTTCAGATCTTGCCATGAAGCAGAAGAAGGCAGTCCACGAACAACAACTAAATCATAGTGAATGAAAATGTTAACATGGTACAAGAAAAAATACAACCAGACCAAGATGATAGTGAATCATAAAGACTGAAACAGCAACATGAACTTCAAAAGTGTGTTTATAAGTTTCACCTCGAAACTCAGACCGATGAGAAGCACCAAATCGTCCTCTACCACCTCCGCTGCCACCACCACCACCATATTCATGTCGAGAAGATTGCCCTCTACCACCATGGGCAAGTTCAACCTAATTCAAGGGTAAGATAAGACAGCACTTAGAGAACAATGGCTAAATAATAATAATACACTAGTTAAAAGTCATTTACCCTGATACGACACCCATCAAAATTGTAGCCATCTCGACCCTTGATTGCATCCTCAGCGTCCAAAGGGTCCTCAAACTGCAAATAAGACTAGCTTAGGAATAGGCAGTGAAACAAGGCATGAAGAAACTGCTCAAAAAGTATGTCTTGATGTAAGATACATACCTCCACAAAACAGTAACCAGGAGGGCGGGGAGGAAGCTTCAATTCTATATCCAAAATGCGTCCATACTGTATTCCACAAAACTCATATTAAAATACACAAAGACCAATATTCTAGGAATAGTTGGAAGATGGGGAAAAAAAACCTTTCAAGAGCTGCATAATAACCAGTTATATGAAAAGAGATTTAAGGTTATTCAATTGCACAAGTTGGATTGAAGAAGAGGAATCAAGAAGAAAAGTTTGAGGCAAGAACAATATAAAGGCTAAAGCACATTGAATAGCTGATGGCGTTTGACCAAGGGAAAGTATTCCAAAATGTGAAAATCATGCATAATGCCCATCTATAAGCACATAAGACAGAAAAATGCAGCTTTACTTTCTCAGGATAAAATTTTATTCTTTAAGAAGACAAAAGAAGTAGTGAATCACGTTCATATAAATTACTCTTACATGTCTTAGGAACATGTTTTGGAAGTTTTAAGAATCATAAAAAAGATTAAAAGAATCAAAGGCCAACTAAAAAAGTCTAACTCAAGTGATCAAGATAAAGAAAAGATCTCTTTGCTTTAGAAATGTACAAAATAAAGAAAAGAATGCATGAAACAAACCTTGTAGAAAAGGTCTTCAATCTCCCACTCTTTGACATCTAGTGGTAGGTTACCAACATATATGGTGCGGGAAGAACGACTAGCCATTTGTTGATGCAAGAGACACAATGTGGTGGGCACAAGTCACTGCACACAAAAAGTGAAAAAGAAAATTAATCCTTTTTGAAGAGTCACAATTTGCACTTACAGTTTTCACCAGAATGTCTTTTCCATTGCTCAACATCAATAAGATAATAGGCAATAAAATAAAGCCAATTATGTGAAGCAGACCAAGAGCAACTCTTGAAGTGGTGCTCCACAGCCTCCATTGCTCATGTGCTCCAAGATGCACCAGAGCTATTAATAAATAGATAATAAGTTTGAACTCCTAATCCTTTCCTTGACTTTTGCAGAGGATGGTGATCTTCTCAGAGGGATCAAGAACCTCCATTTACCAAAATACCCATTAATCCAATATGACTCCTTTGTCCCCATTTCTACATCCTTATGTATATTCCAAAGCTCCCTGTTGAAGCTCCTTTCATCTATCATACAGAAAGTGTTTCAGTTATGAAATGTGATGAGAATGATAAGATATTTAGCATTCTCCAAGTTTTGTTATTTGTGTATTGAGTATTGACAATTACTTGGATCAGGGAAGCAATTAATATGTTCCAAAATCTCTTACTCTTTACTATATTTTCAAATGGGATTGATTTATAGTTCTCAAAAAAACTATGGAGGCCCATCTGCCCAAAGAAGAAAGAAGTTATTGTGCATATTGCAAGGCATCAATTAGAGCTACTATTAACCTTTCTCTTTCAAAAATCCAAGGATAAATGCAGAAAATGCTCTTTGCCATCCATGGAGAGGGAAAATGAAAAAGAAAAAAAAACACTTAGAACCTTGGGACTCTCCAGGAATGGAATGAGTATCGTGTACATGGTGTGTGTAAATGCTCAGAAATTACATCTATTTGATCACTCATCACTCATCAATTGTCATCAGTTATCTTGCAATAACAATAAGCCAAGCTAGTAAAATAAGATGATCAACCACCCAGTAAACAAGACAAGGATTTATGGGCCAAAAAAAGTATGAACAATCAAGCGTGAAAACCCCATTGACACCTTCTCCCTGGTTAAGAAATTCTTAATTTGTAATGCTAGTTGGCAGATAGACAGCTTCATAAAAACTATTTAAAACACTCTCAAGCACTCTTTGTTTATTTGAACTATTTCAATTCTGATATTCTAATAAATTGATAAAATAAGTTTTTAAAAAAATACCCGATCAAATCATTCCACAAAAAAAAATATATATATGAAAATTATTTTTCAAAACAATGGGAAATTTTCTAGAACTGCTATGTGAGTAAGAAATTCATGTTAGCAAATTCTAGCTCCCAACAATGAGACCCATAACCAAATCTTGATGCAACTAAGAAGCAAAAGAAATGGGTAACAGTTTACTAACAAAAACAACATGACAAACAAATTCTCCTGAAATGAGGCTTACTTATATTAACCTAAAAGAAGCGCATGCTTGAACCAGTGTTTTTTTAGCTTTACCCTCCATTGGAGAATCAATGTCAAGGGTTCAACTCCATTCTCTCCCAGCTTTCTCAGAATGTACAAAAAGAAAAACAGATACAAACCCAAAAAGCGCAAAGATAAATTGAAAATATAGAAAAATAAAGATCAAGAAGTCTAATAAACCCTAGATAGTAGATAAAGGGGAGATTATACCAGAAACTTAGGGCTATGGGCTGCAACGATCGGAAGCGTAACGGCTTCTTTCTCTGTCGATGCCGAAAGAGAGAGAGAGTGAGAGAACGTCAGAGTAAGATTGTGAAAAATGAGGGAAATTAAGCCATGGGTGAGGGTTTCTTATAAGTAGAGGTGCTCATGGCCCCGAAAGAAAATTTCCCTTGCCCAAATCTTTTCGGATCGGGTCGGGTCAGTTTATAAATTCATTTTATTGTATATATATTATTAAAATATTAAAAATTATTTTTATTTTTATTTTTATATTTATATATATTGTATTAAATTTAAATAAAAAATATTTTTTTTATTATTGAATGGTAATTTGAGCTAGATCGGATCGACCTGAATTATAAATATTTTTACCCAAATTCGAATCGAACCGGATGGAATACTCAACCCATGAACAGGTCTAGTTATAAGACGAATAAAGATGAATTGTAAGTAAAAAGTTATACATTCAAATTAGTGCACCCCATATTTTTAGACCGCAAATGAGAGAGAGTTCGATAAACAGTTCATAAAAATTTTGATTTATGTTTATATATGTTTGTTTATCAAGCTAAATAAATTATTATGAATAAGATTTTGAAATTCGTTTATTAAACAAAATGAACTTGAATATAGTATGTTCAGTTCATTTATGTTCACAAATAAACTACTTTATGAATCTTTTAAAACTCGTTTATTGTTGAATTATAATATTATTATTATTTATGTTTTATTTATAATATAATTAATAATATTTATGTTTTATTATTTTATATCTAAAATTAATAGAATGTTTATTTGTTTGTTTATTGTTAATAAATAGGTTTTAATTATTCGCAAACATGTTCGATTATATATTCATTAATATATTCGTTTAATGTTCACAAATAAGTTCATTTAACTCAAATGAACGAGCTCGAGCATACCTAATTTTAAACAAAACAGTTTGAATATAATTTTAAAATTTTTAGCAAACACAAATCGAATACGAACAGACTACAAAATAACTGAACGAACACAAACAAAATTTTATTCGTTCAAACTCAATTCATTTACGCCTATAATAGCTTCAACAATTAATCATAAAATTAATAGTTTTTTTTTTAATGTTTATTAATGCCTAATGGTGATATATACATAAAAATATAATTAATGTATTTTTTAAAATTTAATAAAAATTAGAATTCTTACCCCCGCTTCGTTTGGGGATTTTTTTTAATATTTATAAATTTTTAATTAAATTAAAAATCATAAACAAATTTAAGTTGAATCATATTAAATAATTATCATTTATTTAAATAATTTTTTATGTTTTATAATATCTTAAGTAAACGAATTTAAAGTTAAAATCGAATAACTATGACAAATTATATAAAATATGAGATAAATTGATACACGATACAATACAACATGAAAAAATAATTAAAACACGATACGACACGAAAAATAACATGAATACGTCGCGAATACACGAACGTGTCAAAATTTATATAAAACAAATTATTAACGGGTAAAAATTTATATAAATTTATAATATTTTGAAAACTCAAAAGATAACACGTTACGAATACACAATTTTTTTATCTAAATTGAATCACTATGATAAATTATGCAAAATATGTCATGAATTGTGACACGACACGAACATACAAATTTTTTCTAAATTGAATCACAATAACAAACTGTGCAAAACATGAAATGAGTTGAGACACGACACAAACACAATATAAGAAAAATAATTAAAACACAACACGAAAAATAATATGAATACTACACGAATACACGAACGTGTCAAAATCTATATAAAACGAATTATTAACGTGTAAAAATTTATATAATTTTATAATACTTTGAAAACACTAAAAAATAACATGAACACGAATATATTTTTTTTTTCTAAACTGAATCACTATTACGAATTATGCAAAATACGTCATGAATTGAGACACGATACGAACACCCAAATTTTTCTCTAAATTGAATCAAAATGACAAACTATGTAAAATATGAAACGAGTTGAGACACAACACGAACACAACATATAAAAAATAATTAAAACACAACACGAAAAATAACATGAACACGACACGAATATACAAACATGTAAAAATATAAATAAAATGAATTATTGTGTAAAAATTATATAAATTTATAATACTTTATACACATAAATAAATAATATGGGATAAATTGATACACGATACAAATATAATATAGAAAAATAATTAAAACATGACACAACACGAAAAATAACGTGAACACGATACGAATACACAAATCTGACAAAATCTATATAAGACGAATTATTAATGTGTAAAAATTTATATAAATTTATAAAACTTTGAAAAAAAACGAACATGTCATAAAACATACAATTTTTTTTTAAATTAAATCATTATGATAAATTATACAAAACATATCATAAATTGAGACACAACATAAACATACAAATTTTTTTCTAAAATTGAATCATAATGACACATTATGCAAAATATGAAATGAATTGAGATATTACGAACAAAACATAAAAAAAATAATTAAAACATAACACAAAAAAATAAACATGACTCAAATATATGAACGTATAAAAATATATATAAAACGAATTATTAACATGTACAAATTTATATAATACTTTAAACATACGAAAAAATAACACGAACATGAACACACAATTTTTTTTTCCTCTTTGTTTTCTTGTTCTTTTCTTTCTTCCCTACTAAAAAAAAAAAAAAAACTAAAATGCCACATGTCAACACTCTATTTTATATTATAGTTAAATAGTTAGATTGAAACCGAAAGAAATAATAAACTTAAAAAAAATGAAGAAGAAAAGAGAAGAACCAAATAAAAAAAACTGAATCATACTTTAACGAAAAATTAAAGAAGGATTAAAAAAAAAAAAAGAATAAAATTAATAAAAAATTTAAAAGGTAATTATTTCTTTCAATCATTAAAAAGTGTATCATTAATTAACCAATTAATACAGTGATCAATTTTATTTTTTGTCCGTCTTCATTCAATCGTTTGTCAATTATTTTTTAATAAAATAAAAAAATATAATAATTTTAAATCCGATACGAATACGATATAAAAAATAATTAAAACACGATATAAAATATAACACGAAAAAATAATATCAACACGTCATGCATATATAAATATATCAAAATTTATATAATATAAATGATTAATATATCACAATTTATATAAATATATATTTTAAATACAATTATAATATGTGAAAATATAGGGTTTTTTATACGAATATAGCCAAAAAAAAATTAAACCCCAAATTACCTATGCTTTTAGATTATTTCCCAAAATACGCTGGTTTTAAAATTAGCTGGGAAATCGCCACCCCCCATGACGATTTCCCAGCATCAAAATATTGATTTTGGCTAAAAATACCAAGGGAAATCGCCACCCACCATGGCGATTTCCCTTGGTATTTTTGACCAAATTTGTAAAAAGAATGAAGGGAAATCGCCATGGGGGTGGCGATTTCCCTTCATGTAATTTTTTTTTTAATTAATCAACAAATTTTAATTTTTTTTAATTTGTAAATTTTATTTTTTAAATTTAAAAATTATAAATTAAATTAAGTTTCTTATTAAATTTAAATATGGAAAATTTTATTTCTTATAAAAATTAAAAAAACAAAATAATATTTCTTCTTAAATTTGTATATCAAAAATTATATTTGTAAGTTTTGTTTAAATTTTAAAATTTTGTAAGTTTTGTTTTTTAATTTTAAATTTTATAAATTAAATTAAAATAATTTTTTTATAATTAAAAAAAAAATCGTAAGGTAAATTTTATTATTTAAAATTTATGAACAAATTTTTTTAAATTTTGTTAATTGATTTGTATTAGATAAAAACAAAAAACAAACAAAAAAACTTGCATTACATTTTCATAAGCAAACAAGTGAAATTCTGGAAAGCAGAAAAAAAAATTTCAGCTATATTTCAGTCCATCAAATGGTGCAGAAAATATTGGAACTTGATTTTTTCTGCAATGGATAAGACTGATGATATAGGTTTTTAAACAGGTTTCAGCTATTTTCCAGTCCATCAAATGCTGGAGAAAATATTGGAACTTGATTTTTTCTGCAATGGATAAGACTGATGATATAGGTTTTTAGACAGGTTTCAGCTATTTTCCAGTCCATCAAATGCTGGAGAAAATATTGGAACTTGATTTTTTCTGCAATAGATAAGACTGATGATATAGGTTTTTAGACAGGTTTCAGCTATTTTCCAGTCCATCAAATGCTGCAGTAAATATTGGAACTTGATTTTTTCTGCAATGGATAAGACTGATGATATAGGTTTTTAGACAGGTTTCAGCTATTTTCCAGTCCATCAAATGCTGGAGAAAATATTGGAACTTGATTTTTTCTGCAATGGATAAGACTGATGATATAGGTTTTTAGACAGGTTTCAGCTATTTTCCAGTCCATCAAATGTTGGAGAAAATATTGGAACTTGATTTTTTCTGCAATTGATAAGACTGATGATATAGGTTTTTAGACAGGTTTCAGCTATTTTCCAGTCCATCAAATGCTGGAGAAAATATTGGAACTTGATTTTTTCTGCAATGGATAAGACTGATGATATAGGTTTTTAGACAGGTTTCAGCTATTTTCCAGTCCATCAAATGCTGGAGAAAATATTGGAACTTGATTCTTTCTGCAATGGATAAGACTGATGATATAGGTTTTTAGACAGGTTTCAGCTATTTTCCAGTCCATCAAATGCTGGAGAAAATATTGGAACTTGATTTTTTCTGCAATGGATAAGACTGATGATATAGGTTTTTAGACAGGTTTCAGCTATTTTCCAGTCCATCAAATGCTGGAGAAAATATTGGAACTTGATTTTTTCTGCAATGGATAAGACTGATGATATAGGTTTTTAGACAGGTTTCAGCTATTTTCCAGTCCATCAAATGTTGGAGAAAATATTGGAACTTGATTCTTTCTGCAATGGATAAGACTGATGATATAGGTTTTTAGACAGGTTTCAGCTATTTTCCAGTCCATCAAATGCTGGAGAAAATATTGGAACTTGATTTTTTCTGCAATGGATAAGACTGATGATATAGGTTTTTAGACAGGTTTCAGCTATTTTCCAGTCCATCAAATGCTGGAGAAAATATTGGAACTTGATTCTTTCTGCAATGGATGAGACAAATGATGGGATTTATCAATGACATTTTGCATTGAATAAGTTATAACTTTTTCAGTCAAATAGTCAAATAGTCCTAGGCAGAATATCAGAATCAGATTTCATCCTATACAAAGGATGGGATTTGTTATCTGGTACAACATAATGAACCATTATAAATTCATAATACTTATGAAGGTTTACAATACCCCCATACAACAGTTTTTCAATCAGATTTTTCCTGAGTGCTAAAACCTCCTCATTCTCATTCTCATCATTCTATATTTCTTCTTTCTTTTGCTACACAACATGAGCAATAGAGTGATCGCATTGGTCTACTATAATGGCCAAATTCATAATACTGACGAAGGTGCTACCTTTGATTGTGAACGTCCAAAAAGTTTTCGTGTTGAAGACGACGTCACATTAGAGGAACTGAAGCTGCAAATTCATACAAAAATTAAAGCTGGAACTAGAAAAAGAGTTTCAGAGGTTAAGTACAGGCATCCTCTTTCTATTGGTGAAGGATGTGTCCGATATAGAACATTTCCACTTGAAGATGATGATGATGTCAGATGCATGTTTTATGCTCATGAGACATTTGCAAATGTTGGTGTCCTTGAGTTATATGCTGACATAGATGATGTTGACGATGATTGCGGCCCTTCAAATGTTCGCACAACAGAAAACTTTCCCATAGAAGATTATGATTCTGGGTCGTTCTATGTTCACACTACATACGACGTTCCCACAGAAGAAGTCGTGCCCTTATCTCAAGCTACAACTTTTCAGACTTCATTAGTCTCACAAACCCTAATTCCTACTACCCTCGAAGATGAGCCAGCTGGTGTTGATCCTGTTCGTCCACGTGGAGTCCATGGTGAAGATGTTGGTGAATTTAGTGAGCAAGAAGAGGATGCTGAATTCGCAAGTGATGACAATACTGATTCTGACCCAGACGTCGTCCCTGCTGAGATCAACACTCATGGAGATATCAACACTCATCGAGATATTCCCCCATATCAGGCTGCATCCCATATGCATACACTGGATCTGGAGGCAATGCATGTGCCGGAATTTCCAGAGTATGTTCATACATTAGCTACGCCTCTGACATTTGATCCATCTGCACTTGATCTGTGTGTTGGGTTACAATTCCCAACGAAAGAGGCTGTGCTTTCAGCTATCAAGCACTATAACATCAAAAAACTCTGTAGATTACAGAGTAATTGAATCTGAGCCGACGAAATATTATGCCAAGTGCTTAATGTATGGGAATGGGTGTAATTGGAGAATAAGGGCAACTTTTATGAAGAAGAAACATCTATGGGAGATTATAAAATATGAAGGGCCTCATACTTGCACATCGGCGATGATTTCACAAGATCATTGCAAGTTAGATTGTAACATGATCTGCTCATGCATTTTGTCATTGGTCCAAGCAAATCCGGAGATTTCCGTTTCAGTTTTGATCGCTGAGATGCGAATCCGGTATGGATACATCACCTCCTACAAGAAAACATGGCAAGCAAAGCAAAAGGCAATTGTTCGAGTATTTGGCGATTGGGAAAGATCGTACAATGAGCTACCTAAATGGTTAGGTGCAATGCAACATTTCGTGCCTGGTACAATTGTGGAATTGCAAACGATACCTGCATATCACGGTGATCGATTGGTCCAAGGTAAGAGAATATTCCATCGACTATTTTGGACATTTAAGTCGTGCATTGAAGGGTATCCGTATTGTAAACCAATTGTGCAAATAGACGATACTTTCTTATATGGAAAATACAAAGGCACATTATTGTTAGCTATTGCACAAGATGGCAATCGAAACATACTGCCAATTGCCTTTGCCATTGTGGAGGGTGAGACAACAGAGGCTTGGTCATTCTTTCTCAGTAACTTGCGCAGACACGTGACAAAACAGCCTGGCATTTGCTTGCTGTCTGATCGACATGAAGCCATCAAAGCTGCGATTAGACGCAATGGTGGATGGAATCCTCCACATGCATATTCAGTGTACTGCATTCGACACATTGCAGCGAACTTTATGAAAAAGTTTAACAATAAGGAATTGCGTCGACAAATTGTTAACATGGGTATGGAATCAAATCATAGTTATTTTATCTCTTATATTTCGTTTAGCATATAAAATAATATTGAAATTCAAAAGTTTTTTGTTTTTAAATTTATTAGGATACGAGTTGAGGCGACCGAATTTTCATTTCATGTATGACAATCTTCGTGGAGAAAATGCAGAGGCGGCTAACTGGCTTGATAGGATCCCCAAGGAGAAGTGGGCGCAGTCATATGATCAAGGAAGGCGTTATGGCCATATGACAACCAACCTAGCTGAATCTATCAATTCGGTGTTGAAGGGAACGCGTCATCTTCCCATTACTGCTTTAGTGCAATCAACATATTATAGGTTGGCTGCACTTTTTGTTAAGATGGGGAACAAACAAATTGCCATGATGGAGGGAGGGCACACATATTGTGAAACAGTCACACAAGCTATGCAAGAAAATCGCACGAAAGCTAACTCCCACATTGTTCGTAATTTTACGCGAGCAAATCAATCTTTTCTGGTTGAAGAGTTAGTTGCTCCACAAGAGGGTGTTTCTGCAATGAACTACAAAGTCAACCTCAGTGACATGTGGTGTGATTGTGGAAAGTTTCAAGCACAAAGGTTCCCTTGTTCACATGTAGTTGCTGCCTGTGCACATGTCCATGTAGATTGCATGCAATATGTGGACAAAGTCTATAAACTGAAAAATATATTGAATGTTTATAGACATGAGTTCGAAGCTGTTGGAAATGAAGGTTACTGGCCTCAATATGATGGTCCAGAAGTGTGTCCCAATCAAGAAATGCGGAGAAATCCACATGGTCGGCCAAAATCAAGTCGTATTCGTAATGAAATGGACCTCAGGGAGAAAGGCCAACCAAAACGTTGTGGATTATGCAGAAACGGAGGTCATAACCGTCGAAATTGTCCGCAACGATTTGGCACATTGGGGGAGACTTCGCATCAACAATAAATGAATTACATGTTTTTCTCAACTTATCATGTACTTTGGATTATAAGGGAAAATGTAATGCAAGTTTTTTTTGTTTGTTTTTTGTTTTTATCTAATACAAATCAATTAACAAAATTTAAAAAAATTTGTTCATAAATTTTAAATAATAAAATTTACCTTACGAATTTTTTTTTTAATTATAAAAAAATTATTTTAATTTAATTTATAAAATTTAAAATTAAAAAACAAAACTTACAAAATTTTAAAATTTAAACAAAACTTACAAATATAATTTTTGATATACAAATTTAAGAAGAAATATTATTTTGTTTTTTTAATTTTTATAAGAAATAAAATTTTCCATATTTAAATTTAATAAGAAACTTAATTTAATTTATAATTTTTAAATTTAAAAAATAAAATTTACAAATTAAAAAAAATTAAAATTTGTTGATTAATTAAAAAAAAAAATTACATGAAGGGAAATTCGCCACCCCCCATGGCGATTTCCCTTCATTCTTTTTACAAATTTGGTTAAAAATACCAAGGGAAATCGCCATGGGGGTGGCGATTTCCCTTGGTATTTTTAGCCAAAATCAATATTTTGATGCTGGGAAATCGCCATGGGGGGTGGCGATTTCCCAGCTAATTTTAAAACCAGCGTATTTTGGAAAATAATCTAAAAGCATAGGTACTTTGGAGTTTAATTTTTTTTTTTTGGCTATATTCGTATAAAAAACCCTGAAAATATATCAGCATGACACAAATTATCATATTTAAAAAGAAACCAAAAGCTTTGTGTATTGCAACATTAAAACAAAACCAAAAAATACACGTGCCAGATATTTAAATGGACTTGTAATCCATATTATATATATTTTAGATAATAATATATTAAATATAAAATATTTGTTTTAAATAATAAAAAAGTAATCCTTCGTATAGGCACTAGTTAAGTTAAGCAGACCTTTTCTTTTTTCTTAAAAAAATGATAAATTAGAAGATCACAGCCACGCAGACGCGTGTATCGGGCGCGTAACCATACTTCCCTCTCACCGACAGTATCGTTGGGCTTGCTTCTTTGCTTAAACCATTGCTTCAATCTCACTCACTGTCCTTCCCCTGAAATTCGCCGATCTACTCTTTGTATCTGGTTAGGGCTAAGACTAATCCCCCAATTCCTCGCCATGGATTCCGCGTATCAAATATCCATAAAAAACATCGGCGTTTTAATCTTTCTTCTATTATCAACCGCATTAACAACGGTCAACGCTTCAATCCACATCTACCAGAACCAACTATTCAATGAAGTCGGCAGTGCTTACATTCTTCCCGGCGGCAGTGAAGGCCTCGCCGCCTCTCTCTCCTCCGACAACTCCGTCATAAATGGCCGCTCTTTTATTCGGTAAAATTAACGAAACATTTCCTTTTATTTAAAAATGTGAATCGTTTTCTTTATTTAAATTCAATTTATGAAAGTTTTAAATGAAGAATGTGGCGTCGTTTTTGAATTAGATCTGTTAGAAAATCATTAATGCTTAGTCGTATTTATGATGATCGTTGGAAGATGTATTATTGTTCTTTTTTGAGAATATTTTATGAAAATTTCAGAAATGTACTTTTCAATTTTTACCATTTATTAATTGCATATTGAAGTGAAAATGATTATTTGAGCAGATCCGAGTTTCCTATGCCATTATCATTTGTTAAAATAAATAATTAATGCTGTTTTTCAGAATTTTATGTAGCCATAGATTTAAACAGTTATGTCTATCCATAAAAGTAAAACCAGTTTTTTGGTGCTGAATTAAGCGTTTCCATTTTCAAAATTTTATGCCTTACATGTACTTTTTATATAGATTTGAGAATATCACATTCTGGAGGACTCAGGCTGCTGCAGATGAACATTCTGACATGGAACATAGTACCGGGTTGATACAAGCGATCATTTTTGAGGCTGCTGATAGAAATAATATAGGTGGTTCAGCTTATGGTGGACAGAGATCAATATGTTGTACCCCTGATCTTGCTAAGCTGGAAGGTTGCAAGCAAGGTGAAGTTATTCGGATACCATCTGCAACAGATATTAATTGGCCTATTGTTTTAAACATACAGTTTGGTGGGAACTATTTATCAACAAGTATGGACAATGCGGAGGTTCCCATCACGAAAACTGGGATGTATAATTTGTTTTTCATAGCATGTGATCCGAAACTCAAGGGAACAGTAATGAGTGGGAAGACAGTGTGGAAGAATCCTGATGGTTATTTACCTGGGAGAATGGCTCCATCGATGAAGTTCTATGTTTACATGACGATTGCCTATTTGTTGGTTAGTGCCATCTGGTTATCGCAGTACATGAGGTTTTGGAACGATATCCTGCTACTTCAGCACTGCATCACTGCTGTCATTGGTCTAGGTTTGTTTGAAATGATATTGTGGTATCTTGACTATTCAAATTTTAGCAGTACGGGAATGAGGCCTGTTGTAATTACAACTTGGGTTGTGACAGTTGGAGCAATACGAAAAACACTTTCTCGACTTCTCATACTTTCTGTTTCAATGGGTTATGGTGTTGTACGCCCCACTTTAGGTGGCCTTACCACAAAGGTGCTTCTTCTTGGAACAACTTATTTTTTGGCATCTGAATTGCTGGACATTACGGAGCATGTAGGGAACATCAATGACATATCAGGAAGAGCAAGACTCTTCCTAGTCCTTCCTGTTGCATTCCTGGATGCATTTTTGATATTGTGGATTTTTACATCTCTTTCAAAAACACTAGAGCAGTTACAGGTATTTCCTAATTTTCTTTTTTCTGCTTTAATGATTGGTGACCTTAAGTTTCTCCATTGTAATAACTGTGCTTATTCTTTGTTCCACTATTGTTCTTTCATACGGTGCAAATTTCAATGACTGACATTAATTTGTCATCCAGGCAAAGAGAATATCAGTAAAGTTGGACCTCTATAGGAAATTCTCTAATGCACTAGCTGTGGCAGTGATTGCTTCAGTTGCATGGATAACTTATGAGGTATATTTTGTCTAGATTTTGGTTTCTTTCTCGGTTGGTGTATCATGTTATATTTCGTGGATAAATGGCAAATATTTGTGTTTCGTGTGAAGTATTGCGAGAAAGACAATTATTTATTGTACTTAAAACTGGTATGTAGGCCTTAGTAAGATATCAATGGTTCAATTTATCATGGATCTGATTTGTTTGGTACTACAGGTATACTTCAAAGCAACAGATCCATTCAATGAGAGGTGGCAAAGTGCTTGGATCATCACAGCTTTCTGGGACATTCTTTCATTTGCACTACTCTGTGTTATTTGCTACCTTTGGGCTCCATCTCAGAGCTCCCAACGGTGCGTTCTACTCTTTTAGAAGTTTTATGGAGTTAATTGGATGGCCTTAACCTTTTTTTCTTTCTTTTCAATATAAAAATTCTTAATTGGTATGTCACCTAAGGTTTTGGCCTGCTGGAGAGAGCTTATTTGACCACAAGGAGGCACCTTGTGGCCATGTTTTGCTCTGAGGACTTACCTTTATAATTAGAATCTGCAATCAAATAGACAAGGAATCTTCCCTGTATATAGGTTGTCATGACAATACTTTTGAGTGTTGATATAAGTATCTCATAGCTTTAATTTCATCCGTATTCGTTCCACTTCTTTATGCTAACGTACTCGATACTGCTAACTTTCTTCAGATATGCATACTCGGAAGATGTCGGGGAGGAATTTGACGATGAAGAAGCTCAATCTCTAACTAGGGGGCAGTCTGATGGGGATGTCAGTTTAGCCAAGCAGGAGAGAAAGAATGGAAATGCCGGTGTCTCTGATGAGGAAGATGACTCAGAAGAGGATAAGAGGGAGTAAAATCTCTCAGTGTAGCTATACTTTTAATCATCAACCTTGACCAGAGCCCATTGGAAGATAACATGTTATTCTTTGGAGCAACAATTCTTCGAATTAAGCATGCAAAGGGAACCAATCTGTTGCCAAATATTTGATCTTTGCTTACTTCTGCTGTGTGTAGAGAGCCGGTAGATTTGTTTGTCTTTTGTCAATATTAATTTTGATTACATGATATGTGATGATAGGGAAATTGGGCCATTTCCATGTCATTTTTTGGTGTTAGATTTATGGTCTCAATATGCTTCAAAACTTTCCACAAATTGGAATTTTTTTTTGGTTTACTTTTTAATAATTAAAACCATTATGTAATTTGAAACTTGATTTTAGCATAGTTGGTTTATGTCATCATTTTTGAGAGATGACATCTAACAGATCTAAAATTTAAATTTTATCATTTGCAATATCTTTTTTATTCTCGGATTACGATGTTCTTGTACCAAAAAAAACTACCATGTAATTTGAAAATGCAAATCAAAGGTCGTAATTTATGCCCTTATAATATGTTTTTAACATAATAATATGCACATTTGATTTCCAACACTCAAATAATTTAGTTACATTATTATTATAATATAAAAGGCGATTTATAAAGGAAAAAAATTTCTAAATTTGAATGGTGTAATTCTCAAAATACATTAATTAAAAACCCAAAATATATGGTTCAACTTGCTACTAATTATTATTTAATGATAAATTGAGTTCTTTCAAAAATAGTTGAATTAGTACTTTTTCTAGAAAACTTTTTTTTTCAACTACTTAAAAGTATTTGATCAATAGTAAATTTTTAAATTAAATTGCATCAACTTTTAATTTAATTAGCAGTTCGCCTCAAATTGTTTTTTTTTTCCTTGTATCATTAACTATATTGTTTGTAAAGTGTGGTTGAGTTGGTAAGATGGAATATTTTACTTATAAGATTTAGGTTTGATTTTTTTTTTTTTTAAATAGATTTAGCTTTGATTTTACTTATAAGATTTAGATTCGATTTTGTTATCATCAAATTTTTCTGGATGATTTATAAATTTTATATAAATTCTCGTTAAAAATTGCGATATTTTTTATCATCCAATGAAGTAAGCTTCCTTCACCTAATTTTTTTTACCAACAATTAACTTTTTTTGTTTTCAATTTCCATTTTTTACCAAATAGCATAGGATTGTATCTCTCAAGGTTAAAAACTCAGTTAATAAAAGTAAGAGCTATTTGTAAATTATTGTATCCTTAGTTATTCCTTCACAAGAAGGAAAGTTAAACTGTTAAAGGGACTTAATTCGAAATACCTTAAATGTAGGGGAGCAAAATGGAATTATAACATATGCATTTAAGTACCCAAAAACAAAACAAAAGTTTTTAAATAAAAAAAAAAAACAATTTTCTTTGGATCTTTCTGACAACCTACATTTTGATGGATTTCACGAAATGAAGCAGTAATCAGAGTCCCAAAGATCAAAGCGAAACCAATCCATTAATTTCAAAAAAGTTATATAAATGGCTAGCAATAATGGAGGAAGTGCAGAGCAACTGCAGAAGATGGCGGAATTGAGCAAAACCCTAAAAGAAGGAGAAAGAATTCTAGCGCCCACCCAAAGACCCGACGGCACCCTCCGCAAACCCGTTCGGATTCGGGCCGGGTATGTTCCCCAAGAGGAAGTCGCCATTTACCAGTCCAGAGGTGCCCTGGTATGTCACATGTCCATGTATGTAATGTATGCATTTATGTGCATGTAATTTTCCTCTTTTGGCTTGTTTTAGTGATTATAATTTGAGGAGGAGGAAAGGATGGCATCGAATTTGTATTCTTTATGTGTATGTCATGCTTGTGTTTATGTATGGATAGATGGATGGATGGTGAATGATGTATGTTTCACTGTTTATATTTGGTGTTTGTGAATGTCGGAAGTTTTTGCTATGGCTTTATGGTTGAGTTTTGGAGCTAAAAATTTCACGTTAAAGTAACTTGATTGTTAATAACGTTTTGTTGAATGAGTATACATTAGCTACATACCATTAGTAATGTGACTGTCCCATTCAGCTAAAGTTCAGCAGACTTTGTTCTTTGGGGTTATCGGGTTCAAAGTTTTATTTCGTGGAAATATCGCCTTCAAATGTTGTTTTTTTTTTTTTTTTTTTTTTTTCCAAAAGGAAAAGGAGAAAGAAGAATAAGAAGAGTGACATTGATCTTTGTTTTAATCTGTGATGCAGTTGAAGAAGGAGATGGCGTCGCAAGTAGTGCTGCCAGGTTATGATCCACCTGCGGATGCAAAAACCAAGACTAAGTCAGCAAGGAGAAATGAAAGAAAGAAGGAGAAACGGCTACAGGTGTGAAGCTTGTTGCTGTGATCTTGCATGAATTTCCATTTAATAGTTTTTGCAATTTTGGCTCATTTAGTTTTCCTGCTTGTTTCCTTAAACTATGTCTAAGGGAAATGATTTCATTTCTTTTCCTTTCCTTGAAACTTCAGTTGGCGAAATATTTGGATGTACATGTTAGCCTTATCGTTTCTCACAAAATTTTCATCTCCTTTGTTACTTTCTACTATGCTTGAGCCATGGCCCATTTCAAGCCTCCAAGCAGATGGTCATTTTCTTTTCTTGCTTGGTTCGTGCACCATAGCAAAGGGACAATATAATATATTTTGTTTTGTCTTCAGTCAATGCCCTTTCTCTTCAGTAAATGATCAAAAAGTCCATGGAAACAGACCAGAACATCTTTACTGTTTATGAAAAGCAAGCTATAGTAAATGTGGTTTATGTCGCTTGTGATGGCATATATGGTCTGCCAACAGCTCTCGAGCTTTTTACGTTCTTGCAAACAATGGACTCTTTATTCTTTATCTCTATTTTACCTTTCTCTTTGTTACTAAAACGGAGGAAAAAAAAAAGAGGATGAAAAACTTGTTATTTGTGCTGTGGTTCAGATTTTCACTGGCATTGTTGCTAGATAGCTATGCAACAAAATTTTTGCTGCGAGCTATGAAATTATAGAAAAGCATCTCTATTGCATTAGGTTGTTGATACTTGATAAGATAAACTGATTGGTTTTGGATATGAGCTTAATGTCTCTATGAATGTAGTGAGATAAAAATATCTAGTCTTGCCATTGTTCTAGACATTAGGCAACAAGATCTGTAAATTAACACTTAGCATTTGATTTACCAATTTACTTATGGCAGGCTGCTCTTGAAAAGGGTAAGAACTCGGAAGCAGTGGCTGATGATGAGATTAAAAAAGAGGATGTACTTGAGGAAGATTTAGATGATGGATCAGAGTCTGTTAAATCGTTGACATCTCAGATGACTGATCTTGCTGTTTCCCCAAATCCTGTTCCAACCTCTCCTCCCTCTAACTCAGTGGAGGCCTCAGATGCTGGGGCATCAGTTCTAGATCTCGATAAAAAAATCCGGGCACTTAAAAAGAAGGTATGGTTCATTACCTTTTGTATTAACATGTAAAAGATAGTGGTTATAGCTTGTCCAGCATTTAAGTACATCTTAACAAACTCTTGAAGATAGAAAAATTCGCATTGCCATCTCTATGTTAAAAGCTTTATCTAAAATTAAACTCATCTTTTGTGCTCGAGAGACAGAAGACTTGTCACTATTGAATGTTATCACATTAAGTAATCATCTGTGATGGGAGGACAGCAAATTGAAAATACTTTTTAAGGTTTAAAATAAATAAAGAGAACTGAAAAAGGAAAAAGATGTATTATATTTCCACTTATTCAAATTAATAAAATGTTTACTTTCTGTTTACTAAATTTACCTTATATGCATTTCCAGGTGTATGTGCATCTTTGTGCATTTGGTTGGTATAACCATATGCTCTCGACAGCTTTACCTCTGCATATGGTGCAGAGTTTTGAAAAAATTCTAAAAATAAGTTTAAAATATGCTACCCATAACTCATCCACAAAGCTATGAGAATTGTATGCTACTTTATCACTGCCAAATGCTTGCTTATTTTCTTCCTGTTATGTATAGCTTATGCTCTTTTGTGGGCTGTGAGTATAATGAAAGTCACTGCTAATAATTGACTTCTGGGTGCACATCCCTCTCACTTGTTCTCTTGCTTTGGGTCTCCATATTCGAATTAATCTGAGTCGGTTGCTCCCCTGAAGAGGCTTTAAATAAGATTCTGGTTTTTGTGCAAGGATGCATGGGTGTTTGCATGTGTCTTAAGAGAGGCTTTGTTTGCAGAAAATATATACAGTGATTAGTTTGATGTATGCTTCTAACTTTTCTTTGCACATTCCAGAGGAATTAACTAAATATTTGACTGACAACAAGGTTCATTGTTATATGCATTGTTTATACAAATTTCAACTTTAAGTTGTTGTTGCTAAACATGTTTGACGACTTTGAGTGACTTCAGCATGGAATTACTTCTTTACTTCAGTACTGACATGCTGCAAGTTAATTGTTTACATTGGTTTCCTTCCCATTCCTTGGATGGGGGCATGGTGCTTTTATGCTTTTTTCAGAGAGAACTTGTTTTAAATCTGACATGCTTTCAATACCTAAAGCATCAAGTGTTATGTTTTTGATTTACCTGAATATTGGTTTCCGTATGTAGATTCGGCTAGCAGATGCTCAACAACAGAAAACTCCACAGCAAGATATGAAGCCAGAACAGTTGGAAAAGTTGGCAAAACTGGAAGGTTGGCATGAGGACCTAAAGCTTTTGGAGGATAAAAAGGCTGAATTGGCAGCATTGTGAGTTTGGGTTTTCGTATCTGAAGAAACTGTGTAGTTCATTTACAATTTTATGGGATGCAAAAACTGCATTTTGAAACAGAGGTCAGTCAATCTATCAAAGATTCTGTTCTAAAAGTGGCATTTGAATTTGCATTGATGCTTATGACTTGTTCCCCCACCATTGCACATCAATGATTTAATACTAATAAGTTGATTTACTGTGAGGGATCTTTCCTCGACATTTAGAATACCCTGCAAAATCAGGAATCCTTCATGGCTGTAAAAGTAACATGGTTGCTGGCTTGTTAGTAAGTAGCCAATAGTGTTACTCAAACTAGATTAGCACATCATCTGCAATGGGCAAATGCGGAGGGCGGCGCATATATCTTCGAGCACGAGTAATTCTCCCGTAGTGCATATATGCTCCAGCCTCCTAGGCAAGCTGAATTCGCAATGATTTATTTTTTCCCCCTTTGGATAACGTGATTAGTTACAGGATTTACCCACTGAATGATGGTGATATTGGCTACTTACTACTCTTTCAACACGACAAAGAAATTGGAAACAATGCAGCGAGCAGAGATTGTATCCCTGCAATCTCTTGCTTCATCAAAGTACTGACGCTTTGCCTTGGTACATTGTAGACCTAACAATATTGACCAGGACATGAACAAGACACTGAAAAAATAATTAAAACACGACACGAAAAAAAAAAACGCGAACATAATAAAAATACATAAATATATCAAAACTTTTATAACACAAATTATTAATATGTTAAAATTTATATAAATATAAAACATTTTAAACATAATAATGACACGAGAAAATATACGAACACCACACGAATTGTCAAATCTAGTACATTGCAAGCCATTATTGATATAAGAATCAACCATAAAATGGGTGAGGAAAATCAATCATAAGATGGGGGGGGGGGTTCGAATAGAGGATGGCAAATTGCATGCAATTTCAAATATCCTGCAAGTCAAATTGTAGATTTAACACTACAACAGAAGATTTTACAGAGAAAAGTACTTGAGGCAAGTATATGAAAAAAAATATCAAAATCTGGCGCAACAGCTTACAGAATAAAACCAGTCAATGAAACACTCAAGACTCTACTAGCCCGACATCTAGACAAAACTGAGAAACAACCTACACCAATGCTGCTGCTGCATTTTACTTTGAAATAGCAAATATTGTCCTCCATAACAACCAAGATGGATATCCAAGACATATAATTCGAATGATCAAAACCCCTTTTAATGTGATTGTATTTCAATCAGAAATCATTGTTCTAGGCAGATTCAACATCTGATTCATCTAGTGCTTCTTTATAAAGTTCGAAGTCCTCGGGGCTCCATCTGCAGATCAAGTGTAGTCGGAAAGTAGCCATTTTGATCCCCAACAAGCGCTGCAAATAAATAAAACGTCATCAATATTTGAGTTCCAATAGACAAAAACCAGGGGGGCAAAAACAGATTACTTGATGCATCAAGTGATTGCGATTTGCAACTAACAGTAAATGACTGACTATTACTTATCCAATATTCCCTATAACTAGGAAAATGAAAGTATAAAACACGAACACACCAGTATCCGAGCTGACTCGGGTGACAAAGGCTTTCCCTCCTCGCAGACAACAAAGTCTGAAACAAGTTCTACAACACCTGTACACCATAAATAAAGTTAATATGCAAATTCAACCTTCACATATACTATCCATATGTGATGCAGAAAAACAGAAGAAACAAATAATTGACCTTTGTTCAACCGAACAGGCATGCCTTGCTTGCGCAAAAAGGGCTCCATCTCATGTGTGAACTGATCCAAAGGACCTTCTAAAAGTTCCACCTGGAAATGAGAAAGCACGTGCACATCCAAAGGTTAATAATCAAGTATCATAAGCTTTGCAGCAAGAAAAAAAGAAGATATAATGTAGATTGTAGAATCATAAGAAATCGTCTTTCTCAACCTTTTCGGTTGCAATAGTTCCTGTCCTTGCAAAGTCAGTTTCTTCAAATTTATTAAACAAGCTGCAAAATAATGGTAAATAAGGAAACTAAAAACATAAACAATTGAAGCTAAATTTGAATTATAACAGCCTAAATAGTTGTAATGCAGAACTAAGACATCAGACATAGTTACCTCTCGACTTCTTCTCTTGGCATGTTGGTAAGAAAGAGTCCAGCATCCCCACGCAGAAGCTATAAAACAATTCATTAATGGTTATAATTATAATAAAGAAAAGTATTATAAAATGTAAACATCAACAAAGAAATATAAGCTATAGCAATACCTTAGAGACTTTGTAAAGACCTGGTCTAATCTCATCAGAAGCAGAACGACCTAGTGCAACTTGCATAACTTTATTTGAACCAAGGAAAAATCTGAAGTAAAACCCAAATAAATTTAAAAAAAATAATTAACGAAAAAGTAAAAAAAAATGGGTTCTTCAATTTATAATTTTTTACCTGCTGGTATGTTTGAGCTGCTCTCTAAACTCCTTGAATTTAAGATTTCTCATGTTTTCAAAAGAGAAAACATAGATAGAATTGTAAGTTTCCGCAGCTTCCCTTATGGCATTCACTATTGATTCTTTATGTTCCCTTCCCTTCTTCTTTGTCTTTGATAATGAAACTGCAGATATCAAGAAATTCAGACATTTTCAAAACTTTATAACAAAAAAAAAATTAACCTTTTAATGATGAAAGATTAAACGAAGGCAAACCTAATTTGTTACGCTTGGACTTTGGCATCTTCGATAATTAAGGTTGTCTTGGAAAACGAAAAGGTGGCTGCTTTGCTTTGCTTTGCTCTGCTTCTGCAACTCCTAAAACCCTTTTCTGTTTTGCTCTGGTTCTGGTATTTTTAGGGTTTTGAGCTTATATATGCGGCGGTCTTTTTCTTCAGATGTTAGATTCGGGTTCTGTGGTTATTGGATCTTCCCATCTCAGCCCAAACTTTATCCATTTCTAACTTTGTTTCCCCTTGGGTTTTCCATTGATGTCTAAACTTTTATCTCTTCCAGACCCAACCCCATCCAGGGTCACAAGCCAAGCCTACCCAATAGTTAGGCGGGCTTCGATGTCTCTTTCGGAATATATGGTTGGGCTGGCCTGGACTGAATATATATACACTACAATTACAAGAAATTGAGTTTTTTTTGGATAGTTTAAAATTCTATTTTATCATTTAAAATATATAAAAATATTAAAAAATTTATAATTAAATTTAGGATTTTACTAATAAATGTTCTTAAGACATTTTTTAAAATTAGTTAATATACTATTTATAATAATAATATTGTTTAAATATAAAAATTGATAATTTTATTAATCATTTTTAATATATTAATTAAAAATATTATTATATTTAATAATTTTAAAAAATGTCAGGATCTTCATTAGCAAAATTCTTAAATTTAATAATCAAAATTGAGATATATCGGACCGAATGGATGGACAGATTTACTGCTCTTCTTACCTAAAAAAAAAAAGGTTGCATGAAAATCTCTCCCAATATTTATTTCCCAATTTCTCTAATTGACTGTTAAGTTAGGCTATCAACGTGGAAATTGGAAGTAGTTCTCACCAATCAATGGACGAGGAGAGCTCAAAAAAAGGGGGGAAAAAAAAAGTAAGTAAGATAGACAGCGCAGCATAAAGCCGTCCCTTAACCGTCATAGGCACGTGAGCCGTTAGACCTTTTTATGACAGAGAGTGAAACGCCATCGTAGCTGGCGTCATTTACACGTGACTCATTGAGCCCGTAAAATCGGCACGTCTTTAACAACCTCTCTCCAATGCAAGTTAAGTAACCGCCTCTCCCATCAAGATCAACCAAAGATACACCGGAGCGTGCCTTCAGATCACCTAAAAGCGCGTCTACCTAGTTAACAACCCCAGCACGTCTTATTTTAAAAGGGAGCGTGAATTGCAGTACCTTTTCCCGACGCGTGAAATTGCTCATTTGTCAGACCACCCCAGTTCCCCAAGAAAATACCCATTAATCCGATTCCTCGACTCATTTTTACGCTACACTTTTCTCTCTCTGAACAAAGCTCTTAGGCATGGCGCCTATCACTCCCTCTTTTTCAACCCCTCGATTTCGTGGCCAAACAAAACCCTAAATTTTTCTCTCTCTCTCTCTCTTCATTTCCTTGGTACGTCCGTCGTGTTAGATTTACTTTTCTCCGTTGAATTTTCGTGTCTTATTTATTTATTTTGAACTCTTTTATCTTCTTCAGCAGAGAAAAAAAAGTATCGGAAAATTCATTTTTACTTTTTAAGATTTGAAAAGATTTTTTTTTTTAATGAAATTATTTTAATTTTAAATACTTCCAATTTCCTACCTTTTTTTTTGTGTCTTATTTTAAAATTAAATATTGAATTCGATAATTATAGATCTTAGATGGATAAATTCTAAA
Source organism: Fremontodendron californicum (assembly GCA_030761205.1). Classification (NCBI taxonomy): domain Eukaryota; kingdom Viridiplantae; phylum Streptophyta; class Magnoliopsida; order Malvales; family Malvaceae; genus Fremontodendron; species Fremontodendron californicum. The sequence continues at coordinate 42,131,110 of JAULJL010000002.1, read as the reverse complement.
GTCCCATTTGGGTAGAATCGTAGTTTCATGTTCTCCTCTGCTTATTTAATCAGTTAATTAACTGTATTATCGCGTGAATCTATTGCTAAAGCACGTTGTTTCGATTTTTTAAATCTATCTATCTTTATAAATAAATCTATTAACTCTGGATGTTTTGTTATCAGATGAGACTTGGTATCTCCAACTAACCCATTACCTCGATCTAGATTTCAACAACTTTTTCAGACAGGTGAGATTCTTTCAAGTTCATCCTTATAAATTATGAATTGTCACGTCATATTTGGGTTGCCCATAGATTGGGATTGTCCTTTTTGATTTTCAATTTCAAGGATGATCTAATTCACTTGTATAATGGAACATGGATGTAATTGTATCAACGGTTTATGAAGCTTGAGTTTTGGTATTATTAGATTTTTTTAACTTGAATTCTCATGTCATTGGTGGATTCTCTCTATCAGTTTCATTTTGCAAGTATTATGAGGACAGGGAGGTGTTATTTGCTGATGATGTGAGAATAACTTGTGGTATTATGGTTACTCCCCTCCCTGCCCCCTTCTGGATTTTGTTTCTTAAATGCTAGAAATTGTAGGTCTGTTTTATTGTGTCACAATGAAGAGAAGTTCTTACAAACATTTCAATATTAGAAAAGGGCATATCAGTGTAAAAAAAATGAGGATAAGGGCATAATGTAGCTAAATATTTTGATAGATTTGTCAGAATTTGCTCCTAAGTGGCATTCTGAGATTAGAAGGGGAGTTATCTATTTGGTCTTCTTTGAGTCATGCAGCATGAAGTTATTAGTGGGCAATAGCAGCGAAATATCGTTGGTTGTCTGTTAATTATTAGTTCCTGTGATCAATTTAGCAGCTTTTTGATTTGGACTAAGATTGCATACCAGCTTCCATGTTTCTTTAGAATAAACTGTTTTAGTGAGTTTGGACAAGTGAAAGCTTTCTTTTATGCCTATTCCCCCTTTAGTTTTGGTAAAATGGGTTGTTTGGGGACAAAGAAGATTGAGAACAAGCAAAAATGTGCCTCTGTGCATCTATATGTGTGAGAGAGATCACCAGGCGTTTGTTACCTCAATAATCCAAGTATCTCATTACTTTTTTTAAGGAGTACAATACATATATTTGTTTCTGATCTTGGACTAGTCTTTAATAGTCTAGATTTGAAATTAGGACATTGCTGCTAGTAAGTTTATAAGAGATAGACCTTGCCATGAACATGTATGATCCCTTCAGAACTCCTTGGGTATCCTCCAACATAATAAAACCTAGGATGCGATAGAATTACTTAAGTATAGATAAACAGGGGTTACTTTGTTCCATCGTGGAAACTATGGTTTAGATTTTATTGTTTGTAGGCCTAAAGTGATCATTAGCTTTAGAAATTTGAAAATCTCCCTACGGATCTATCATACATGAATAGGAGAAAAATATCCGAAGCAAATCCATTACCTTGTCTTCCTTTACTTAACCTTAACTCAGGTGAAAAGGGGGCAGAACCCTTGTTTTGTTATTTTAGTTAGGTTTAAGTCTGACGAGAATAATGTTCTCCAACACAATAAAACCTAGGATGTGATAAAATTACTGAAGTATTGATAAACAGGGGTTAATTTGTTCCGTCATGGAAACTATGGTTTAGATATTATTGTTTATAGGCCTAAAGTTACCATTAGCTTTAGAAATTTCAGAAGCACACTGAATACTTGATCTGTTTTTACCATTATATGTTGGACTTGAGATTATTTATACAGTCATAAGATTTTCTGATTTCGTAATATTGTTTCAAGGTGTAGTTTGCAAATGGCGAAAGGTAGCAAAGGACGACTTAGAATTTCTTTCCGGCAATTCAGGCAAACCCCATACTCGTTGCCCTCTCGTCGCCAAGGGATCTCTGGGGATTTGTACTCCAAAAAATGTTCCAAAGCTTTGGATCAGGAAGATTGGGAAGATGCAACATGTTCTGTTTGCATGGAGTGCCCTCACAATGCTGTTCTTCTTCTCTGTTCATCCCATGACAAGGGCTGCCGTCCCTACATGTGTGGAACTAGCTTCCGATACTCAAACTGCCTTGACCAGTACAAGAAGTTCTACACTAAAGAAGTCTCATCCAATCATGAAGAACCCTTGCATAGTTCCTTTGATAATTCAGTTCTGGCAGCAGGTTCCATTTGGCCTGTTGAGAAGTGTGAAGTAGCAGAACTTTCATGTCCACTTTGCAGGGGTCAGGTGAAAGGATGGACTGTGGTGGAACCTGCAAGGGAATATTTAAATGCTAAAAAGAGAAGCTGCATGCAGGATGACTGCACCTTTGTTGGGACTTTTAAGGAACTGAGGAAACACATGAAAGCAGATCATCCATGTGCTCGGCCACGCGAAGTGGATCCTACTCTTGAACAAAAATGGGGAAGGCTTCAACAGGAGCGGGAGCGGGAGGATGTGATCAGCACAATAAGGTCGACAATGCCAGGGGCAACGGTCTTTGGTGATTATGTAGTAGAAGGAAATCATCATGGTTTTGAGACAGATGAAGAGGATGGTCTCAATGCAGATGCTATAGAAAGGAATGGAGGTTTTGAGGTAGGCTTAGATAGTAATTTTGTGAATGTCTTTCTTCTGCTGCATGCATTTGGGTCATCAGGGAATGACCTCGGTAGACAACAAAGGCAGCCTACACATGCAGCAGATGAGAATGCTATTGGTGTTCGCCACACCACTCCTGTTGGGGCTCTGGGTTTCTCTGATCAAGATGATGACTATTTTAATAATGATGACGATGAAGATGGCGGCAATATTTCTTTAGTTAGCCGACTCCGTCGGAATGGCAGACTTCTTTTGGGACGTTCGGGCAGAAGAAGGAGACGAAGAGAAGCCATTGGAGGTCAAATGTAAGATCAAAGTGGTACCTATGAAGGAGGGAAAACGGAAAAGGCTACATATCTCCGTAGTTTTAGGCAAAAATTAGGTAAAGCCACATAAAAGATTAGACTTCGAATTTGCACTGATTTACTTCTCATTCATTTTATAGGGGGTTTATCATCAGCTTGGCTGGGAAAGTGAGTGGTGGAAAAGATAGCTGTTTTCCTTTGTTGTTGTGTAATCATTTGGATGTATTCGTAATTCCTTTTCCTTTCCTCCTTTTAGTTGAATTCTTCCGCAATGCAAACATGTAATTTCTTCAGTTTAACTTCTGTTAATCCTCTACCCCTGTATATATAGACTTTTACTGTAAAAAAGAAACCTCTGGCCTTTTCACAGGATGGGGATGCAGGGAAACAATGCCAGATTGAAAAGTCTTCAAAATGCTACAGAACCTTGATTGTATTTTAGGGGCAAGGAAATGAGTCCTTAAATGATTGAAACATTCTATTGATTGTTGAATTTCCTTTTTTCTCTGGGATTCTTTTCAATTACTAAGTGGTTTTGCAGTTAAATTGCTGGAGGTGCTTTTGTGTGATTGTTCTATTGTTCTTCACTGGAACTTGGCTACAATCATGGGAAAATTTTCGTGTGGTCCATGAGTATTGCAAGCATTCAAATGGAGTCTGATTCCGTGAATGAAAATCAAATATGGTGCCTGTAGAAACTTAATCGAAATTACTTGGCAATATGTGGAGTGGGAGTTGCTGCAACATGTGCCTAGGCAATGATATTTATTATTAGCTCTAGAAAGCTGTATGGATGGTTTACTTTGAACTTTACTTGGATAGTGCGAATTTAGATATTTGCAATTATTTATTTTGTTTTTTTCGGATTCGGATATTGCGGATTTGGAACGGATGCGGATATGAAACCTTGGATATTCATGATCTAAATTTGCATTACTTATGTGAATAATAGATTCGGATATCCGAATTCATTATCCGTTTATTTAAATTTAAAATTAATTTTTGTTTGATTTTATATTTATATTTAATTTTCTTTACTTACTGAATTCGAATATTTAACGAATTCGAATAACCGATGAATAATGTTATTTAATTCGAATTCGGATAGTTATATTCAAATTTAATACTGATAATAAATAAATTCAAATTTTAAAATAATTTTACGAATTCAGATTCGAATATTAAAAAAAAAAAACAGATATCCGATCCGCTGTCATCTCTAATCAGAATGTGTATTATCTGATTCTTGTAGGCTTTCCCCTAGAGTTGTCCAAGAGCCATCGGAACTTTGAAACTTTTTTGTTACATGTTCTTAATAAGTTTCGGTATTACATGCGAAAATATAATTTTTTTGTAAAGCAACTTTATTAATCTTTAAAAAGATAATACGTTAATGACCAAAATCAAATATCTATACAACTTGTAAGGTACTTTTGAGAGGCCTCTTTCGAATTACTACAAATCTTTCTTTCTCCGTATGCCTGTTGGGACACCATAACATACGGGCGATGCCCCATTCAAGAAAGGGAGGGTGCAAGTTTCTCGAGCACGACCAACAAATGATCCTATCTTTGGTCTGTGGTCACATTCATTCTTCAATGAACCACTGTTAGTAGTTTCATCTAAATTGCTGCTTGCCAATTTCTTCTTGGAATTTCCTTTACGGCCTCTTATTTTCATGGTCTCAAATTCTTTGACCAGTAGGTTGCATTGGGAACAATCTTCTAGATCCATTCTCTCTCTCAACCAAGCATTAAGCACGGCTTTCCCAAACCGGTCAATGTCCTTATCTGTCACTTCCCACAAGTTGGCAATAGTAACAGGAGAACCGGCTCGTATATAGGATAGCGAAACGCCTCGCGGATTGTAGCATCCGTTAAGCCTCAGCGAGCCACTGCTGCAACCCATTAGTAGGGTAGCTGCACACTTCTCCAGTTCCTGAATCTCATCTCTGGAAAGATACTGCTCTCCTATACCATCAGAAGCACACAAATGTATATCCAGAATTAATGCAGAGGAAATTTTGAACAAAATAATAGCAGTGGCACGGATAACATAGAGCGGATGGTAAGAGTAACTTGCGTACCACTTCCATGTCCGAAATATAAGAAAAGGTCATGACTTTTCAAGGCTGTAGCCAGTTCTTCAGCTGTTGGCACAGTTCCAGCCTTTCCCTAATTCCATGTAAAGAAAATGATTTAAAGATGAGTGGATATAAGTTAGCAGAGCAAATATTAAGAGGAAAAAAATGGTTTTTCTATCGTTGTATGATAAATGCTTGCGCTTCGATCAATCAAACTAATAACGAGAAAAGAAACGGGAAAATTACCTCGAAATTTTGATCCCTAAACCAGCTCTCAAATTCAGCTTGTGTGCTGCTAAGGTCACCACTGGGATTTAACAAATAAAATGTATCCAAGGGATCTATTAAAGGAAAAGCAGCAGCATTCCTACCAACTAGCTCATGATAATGCCAACTTCTCTCAAGTATCATAGAGATACTGCTTACAGAAGGCATTCGATAAACCTCCTGCTGTCTTAGTATTGGTATACTTTCCCAAGGAAGCATCTGCACACAGTCCTTTATCTAGTCAGTTGTTACAATATAAAAAGAAAAAGGATGGACTTTCAAAGGGGAAAAGTTGAAAGAACAAAAAAGATCATCAAACCAAGAAGATGTTGTGGCAAAAGCAAAGATGAGGGAAAAAATTGCTATTAAAGGACAACACATCTTCTTAAAGCAAGATAACTCATATGCTATCTTCATATGCCGCAAGATGAAAACTATGTTACTCGGACTTAGGTGTGAGTGTCGGGCACGGGTATGTATCCGACACGGGTATGTTCAATTTTTTCCAAGATTTCCATGTATTTGAAGGGTCCTTGGAGGATCATATCCCCATACCCATGTCCGGATATGCGTCGGACACGGGTACTTCAAGAAAAATAAAGAGTCGGAGCAACATAGGATGAAAATATATACAATTAACCAGAGCGCTTTCACCAACCTGGACATCACAGTCCAACACTAAAATTATTGGTTCCCTGCAGATGGTGTCCTCCAAATGAAGCTCATTCACTGCTTCACGTATTAGTTGAGAGGCCAATGTAGATACATTACCAATGCCATTAGACCTGCAATTTTCTTCCCCATGATGTTCAAGCCTGCCAATGTAGCATCCTTTTTTTAAACACTGCTGTGAAAGACATGCTTCTTCAATGTTAAACTTTGCAGCTCCAAGAACAAGTTTAAGGTAACTCTCATTTATGTCCATTTTGCATTTAGATTTCAGACCCTGCACCAGCTTCTTATGCACCGTGTTCAAGCTTTTGCAATCCAAGCAGTCCCCGAGAAGCACATGCCTCCATGGACCCAGCCATGAATCTTCTAAATTACTAGAACACAGGCCAAGCACATATATTTCATACGTCACTTCTCAATTTCAACATGAAATGCAGCAAATTTCATATGAACTTTGAGTAGTTTATTGATATGTATCAGAAAGGAGACAAGTTGAAGAACCTATGAATGAAGTTTTATGAACACCTGTTGGCCAGTGGTGATCCAATCCCAAATCACATTAATTGTGCCAAAAATGGATGGACAAATATTTGATGAAAGAGATTACTTACCTCAACAGTTTACCAAGTTGGTGATCAACCTTCTTTCTAATCATCCACCACAAAGACCTAGTACTTTTTGTATCTTCTAAAGGACAGCCGGAAGACGTTATGAAGTTCTCTTCCAATATCACTTTAAATGCTGGAGCTACATTATCAACCACAGTGGAACCCCATGGACAATGCCATTTTTTACCTGAATTCATCCGCTGACGCAATTCCAGACAAGCTCTTGCATTATCATCATTAGGAGCAGCATCATCTGAAACTTCTGTAAGGTTTTTGCAATTTTTTTTTTAGCATCTAGTACTTATGTGCATCAATATATTGTTAATTTTCAATTATACATATTTCTTTCAAAGAAAATACCTTCTAAAACTGAATCCAGAGGCAAAAGCAAAACAACAGGTTGATTCTTAGAATTCAACCGCGACACCAGCATCCATGCATGAATGGAAGAAGGGTAAAGTAGCAATTCTTGCAATAAACTAGTATAAGTATGCCCAAGCAAACTAATACAGATGATGGCGGTGGAAGGAAGGCCCACATAAAAGTTCATCACAAATTGTTCAAGATCATTAACGGACTCAGGAGCAAGCCTGCAGCAGGATAAATGAAGAAAGAATAAGAGTTCTTTTTTTGTATGTATGTGCATATTGGGGGTTGCTGGGGTAAGGAGAAACTATAAAAGCTAGGAAATATTCTTAAATTTGCACTTGTAGCTGCAGAAACCTTAACAGGGTGGATGTCTCTGTATGTAGGCAAGATGAACCAATAGCATACAAGTCCTGAAAATGAAAAACCAACTCCTCAAAATTCAAAAAGTGAAATAGCAGGTGTTTTAATATATTGAAGATCTGCACCATGAAATAAAAACTGACAACCCCAGTAATCAAGAAATAGTAAAATAGCACAGATACATAAACATAGAAGACGAAAAAAACAAAACAAAAAAAGGAGTTGGCAAGACTCCACAAATTAGCACCTAGTCCTGACCAAACAGGAATTCACCAGAGCATAACTTATATTGCCAATATCAAAATTAAACATGAACAAGGAGTCCACACCAAATTCAGAATGAGTCATGTGTGCAAGATATTTCCTGAGAGGAGCAGGATGTAATTCAAGTATACCATGTATGTCAAATACCTTGACGTTTTAACTTTTAACATGGTTTTTTGAACTACAAGCATTTCAATTGAGTTAAAAAAAAAAAATTCACCGAAGCTACCAAACTTTGAATATTTACAAAGTATTTAACTACAAACCTTCGGCGAACAACTTGTCATGCTATTTTATTATCTTGAAAATGCAACCAAGGAACAGATAAGATGAAGTGTGCAGACCTACCCCGGAATCTACAAAGCGTTGAGCATTAGATCTCCCACAAGTATTAGGAAAGAATTGGTAGTTAAGATGAGTCCCAAGTGAAGCTTGATGAAAATATGAAGCCCAATGACTTTCAGAGAGTGCTTTGCAAGATGGCAAAGTAAAGTGCTCATTAGTGGCAGAAAGCAGATATATCGCAGAAAGCAATCTGGAAACCTGGGTATTAATATAAAAAATCAAGATTTAGATACCAAGACATTAGAGAAAAAGCAATAGAGAGGACAAAAAGTTAAAATAGTTATAAAAAAAAAACAAATTTGTTGGAATCAACTTGCAAAGGCAATAAAATTATAAACTCCCTGACAAACCATAGGTATCAAAGTCAAATTTCACAAGTAAATTAAAATTAGCACAGGCAATCAAATTAAGCTTAACTGTATGCTAAACTCTTCCTTCATTACAGTAAAGTAGGAGCAGTAGGTGTTAGGAAATCTTTAAATCAACAGTTCTGAAGCAAAACTTCATTATTGACTTTAGTGAACTTGATTTAGAAAGATTTCATTTAGATTTGGATGAAAAAGACCTTTAGAAGAAATAACCAGTTTCAAGAACTAGTTTAAGGTGGCAGTTATTTGGTCCGATGTTTATTATAAATCATAAAATTAGGAAAAAGTAATTTAATTAGGGGGCAAAAAGAAGAAATCAAATTTCAAACAGGTTTTGCACTACTCGTAAAATTAACTGTCAAAAAAATAGTGAACACGCTGTGCTCAAATGTAAACATACTTATCAAAAATCAACTAAACAGATTTTTTTTTTCAAAGTCTCAAACAGAAGATCAGTTTATCAGAGTCACTAGATGCGATATATGCTTCAAAAGATAGCAAACATTAGACCAAGTGTGCCACTATCAGATTTTTACATCAAACCACAATTGAGCAGTTAAAATAAAAAAACTGTGCCTAAGACTATATTAAGCTTATGCAAGCATGAAAAAAAGGTCAGACTAATAAAAAATTTCAACCTTTTGAAAAAGTACAGGAACCTCACGGCAAAGTACAAAGGCTAGCTTCAGCCAGTGTACTATTTTTGATAACTGAATATTGGACAGATCACAGCATACAATCCTGTTCAAAAATATAACCAAGAAAAGGGAAGAGAAATAAGTACTTAATACAAAAGATATACTCATAATTCATAAAGCTGATATTAGTAATTTACTATTGTACCAGAGTCCTCATTTATTTAGATACATGTGAACCTGAAAACATATATAAATATATATATATATATATATATCTATGTATGTAATTATCCTGCAACCTAACAGAGGATATTCCAAGTAATAATATATCACAAGGGCACAGAGAATTCATGCAGCAGACTACATTTACATCAAATCAGGACCTAGCCTAGAAGCGCAAATTATCAGTGATATTCAAATAATAATGTAATCCTCCTTTCGTATATACAAGTGACAGACATCACGAGCACAAATACCTGGTATCTTTAGAATGAAAACTCTTCACAGTCATACAACCTATACTGTATAGGATTGCTGCACGTTCAACAGCGAATGCATCTCCCGTGATTTCCCTCCCAATCAAATCAAGCAAGAAAATGCCTTGAGCAGAGGAACAAGTCTGAGTATATGTGTTTCTGCTGACTAGGACAGATATGCTTTGCCAAACAACTTTGTGTATCTCATGTGTTTGATCATGATACCCCAAGCATTTTCCTAAAAATATGAAAAACAAAAGTTATAAGAAAATATAGAGTAGTTGTAACTTCATACATAAATCAATGAGAACTGAAATGAACTCCATGTATAATGAAGATTGCATTTAATTGACAAGAAAGAAAAATATTTTCTTCGAGATTAAGCTTTACTTTCTCAGTATTACTCTCTTGACAAATTATCCCCTTTTGTGATGGTTTATTTTTGGAAACCTTTACAAGAATTATTAGCAGGAATACTCTTCCCTTTTCCTCACTCAAACAAGGCCTAGAGAACAACTGCAAGACTGTTAAAAATTGTAAATAGCAGCTTGTCAGAAAGAACGACAGATGACTCGAATATGATCCTATCATTCAGCTCTTTTCCCAAGAAGAGTGTAGAATGTTCATTAAAGCTCACTTGACTTACAATGAGTAAAATAATTTGCTTTTTTCACTCACTTAGACAAGGTTTAATATCACATATTTTGTATTTATTTATAGTTCAAATTGAAAAAGGAAGACACATAAACCCAACTTACTAGCTTTTAGATGTTGGTATGTATGTATGCTGGCATGCACAATCAAATAATATCAAGGCAACAGAACCATACCTATACCAGTAAGTATCCTCACCAAAAGTTTCCTGCGGGCATATTCCCATTTCATATTTATGAAGTAGTTCAGTAACCCAGATTTCATAATATCAGTAGGAAGGCACTGCCAACACTTAGTTCGCTTACAAATGCATGCAATTTCACTCGTCAATTCATCCATACAGCTTTCTTTACCCAAGAGTGATGACTCCTTTTCCCAACAAGTGTCAGAGAGTTTGGACACAACATCAACATTTGAATGTTTCGAAAGCCCAACTTGTGCTTCACCGGTACTGCTCATGCTTTGGTTTTGAGAAGATCGAAATCTAGAACGAGTTACCCTTGAACTTCGTTCAGGTATCACATGTTGCTCCTTCACCACAGATTTTGACACATTCTTAGTTTTCCTACCCTTTCTGGCACCTATTGCCTCTGGCTGATTTGCAGGATGATGAGTAGCAGCATTGCCAGCAACATCTTCACTATTTATTACAGTTGTTTTGATTGTCGGATCCTCATTACTTTCTTCATCACAAATGATATTTTTCCAGTCAGAATGATTTAATTTCTCAAGGGCCGATTTGTACAGAACTTCAGCATGAGATAATCTCTCTTTTGAATTATTTATGATAACACTATCAAAAAGATTACGGAACAAATCACCAAGTTGTTGATCGAGATTAACTTCCAACATCAGTCTGCATCTTATGCAGGAATAATGGCTACTGTTGTCTACCAAAATACTTTTGGCACTTTGCAGTTCCTTCTCTGCAAAATTCCAGAGTCGTTTCTTTCGATATAATTTCCCTAATATCATCAGAAAGTAAACTGTCAGCAAACCACCATTGCAACTGTAAGAATGAACAATTAACAATGAGACACAAAATAAGAGGGGCTAATGACTTTCATACCCAAGATAGAAGAAAAAGTAGCTTCAAATAGTGGTAAGCTCTGTGAACAGGAGATACTTTTTCCCCATAATAGAAAAGATTCAGCCTCAATTCCATTTCCGGTCATTTCATTAACACATCCGACCTGGACATAGTATGTTGATCAAATAAAATACAAAGATTCCTAAAAAAGGGGAAAACATCAGGAGAACTTAATCAGACATTGTAAGAGAAAGAAAACTCTAACCTGAAGGATGCTTTCAAGATAACATTGAAGTACATTCCACGGACTAAGATAACAGTCACATAGGTTCCATGAACTACTGTCAAAAGACCAAAGTTCACTAGCAACTATTCTGTGCACTTGAAGATTCTTTGGACCATTTATAGCTTTCTGGGCAATTTCACCAATTTCACCAGTTTCATTGTATTTTTCAACTAGCTCCTCGATTGAGAATGTAAATTTTCTTTTAAAGAGTTGACTCCGCAATCGAAAAGCTTCTTTTGCATATGAAAGACCCTAGTAGAAAAAAAGGCAATTAGAAAAGAAAATCATAATAAGTAACAACAGGACATTATCATAATTAGTAAGAACATGATTAAAATTTTCTTTCTCTTACAGGATGGCAAAGTAAATTTCTTAAAGGCAAAGAAAATCCTCATGTCAAAGACTCCTAGTCATATCGGATTCATTAAAATATTCCAGCATAAGGAAAAAAATTTAAAGAAAAAAATGATGCTAGATCATGCAAAAATTTGAACTCAACCTCAAATAATTGTCCATTGGAAATGTGTCTTTCACACAAATCATAGTAGAGATACCCGGCAAGGAAGAGAGAATGACTGCGCACAGGATCCTATGAGGACAGCAACAGACAGATCACTGACCAATTCAGTCAAGGGCATAAAAAGTTCAATAAAAAACTATAGCAGTTACTTGAAAGCTGACATGACTTACACTTGCAATGAGTTCAGAAACAACCAGTTTTACGTTGTTAACTGTGACAGCTGATTTTAAATCTCTTTCATGATTTTTAAAGCCATGGGTGGAAGTGTTAAGGAAACATGTGAGGTTCTGTTGAAACCCAAGAAGTCCTGGTTGGGACTCACTTAGACAATGTATCCAGGACTCAACAGATTTGAAACTTTCACCACAATGCTCTGATAAGTTCGTGATGAATGACTCATTTATTGGAGAAACGCAAAGTGCATGACTAAGCCTCCTACATTCCCAAAGGTTGGCCACGCATTTCCCAAGTTGCATGTTGTTCAGTTTGTATATTCTAATTATCAATTTATATATGTTGCTGTGTGATTTTGTGTAACCCTGCAGACAAAAAGGTAAGAAAGCAACACCATAAGTAAAACAGTTAAATGATATTCAGATCTCTAGGCAAATAGATTTTCATGACTAATAGACAATGACAATCATATCAATAAGCACACCTTCATTGATAGCAAATCAAGTATATTATATAGCAGTGGCAGTGTGTTTCCGGACACCATTTTGAACTCATCATCCACGACACAATTATCAGGAATGAATATGCTCAACCACAGATCTAAGGCAGCACAGATATCTTGATAAACTTGCTGTTTATGATGAAAACCAAGAATGAGCAGTCAGTATTAAATTTATCGCTAATCTTGACAAAATGTATTAGTCAAGCCTAAAGAATCACTAAGCCCTAATTAGTCAAATCTGGAGACAATTTATACAACAATACCTCTGAGTTCGGTTCAGCTTCCTGAGTACATAGTGCAAGTAAGCAATAAGCAGCAGCTAATTGATGGCAGGCTGCAGTTCCAGGGTTACGTGTTTCACCATAGAAGTTTTTCTGTTTAAATAATATTTGAAGTTAGTCATAATTTCAACACCAAAAAGAAGACACAGAATCACAACTAAGGGTTATATCAACAAGGAAGAAAAATAAACAAGTGACCCGATGCAGAACTCGTCACCTTACCATAATAGATATAGCTTCAGACAAGCACCAAATACAGTCCTTCAGAGCTTCAATCCCATTAGCCTTTAGTGCTCTTCCCTTTCTAATTAAAATTCTTGCTTTCTGTAAAGGACTATAGTCTGTGGCATAAACATCTTGCATAAGTAAATCAATAACTTTAATTTGCATTCTCTGACAAAAATCTGGGTACCCATGATTCATTTCCTGATATGCAAGAAGCTCCTGAAAAATTGGAAGAATCATCCACTAGTCATAAGCATGTAGAACCAAAAATATCTACAAACAAGTGGAAGGACCATTTTAAATAAAATTAACAAATATGAACCTGCTCTAAAATTTTGCCAATTGCCCTCTTTGACACTTCGGCAGAAGACAACAGCATACAACATAAGGTTGGAGCACTATCCTCTACATCCATGTTTTTATGAAGTTTACACTGTATCTGAAATCAAAGAACAATTGGCCATCATAACAAGAAATATGCAGCAAAAACAGGCCAAGATTTTAAGATGATACCTTAACCCATTGTTTTATCAAAGGCATAGGACCTGGCAACTGTCTAAACAAATTTTCAACCGCAGACCAGTTTTCAAGGCTCTCCACAATTATTCTTTCCACCTTAAGATTGCCACATGCATGGAGAACTTCCAAAAGAAAAGCACTTCTTGTACATGCGTCAGTTATCAAATTTCTAATAGCATCTTCTGACTGATGATCATCAAAGCTTTTCTTATGAGTAAACATCTCACAGAGAAGTTGAATATTAGTCCATGATGCTCTATAAGAAAGTTTTAAAGCCTTCAAAGCCTGCAAAGGTTAGATTAATAACTTACATGAACCAGGAACTTAAATGCAAAGGAATTGAACTGAACAAGAATGCTTACAAACATGAATAAGTACATCCAAACATGTTATAAATATGCATAAAAAAAGCTTCAATCATAAAGGAATTAAAAAGATTCATGCAGTAAGTAAAAACTAATAAGAGTCACCAACCATGCAAAATAGCAGTATAATAATATCATAACCTTAACAACCACAAGTTTCAATGAATTAAGTACCTCTTTAATTTGCTTACTTCTGTACATAAGTACACCAATATTATACAGAGAGACAAAGAGATATTTTAGCCCCTGAGATTGAATCCATCCACTGCCAATGATTTGCTTAATGTAACACACACTCTTCTGAAATATAAAAGGGAAAGCCAATCAAGAACAGTGAAAGTTTGATAGACATCATCTCATCCAAAATTAGTCAACAAATTAACAACGCAAGTAGCAAAAGTAATTTCTTTTTCCATTTGAATGCTACATGATAAGTGTAACTGACCTGCATTTTAAGCTTTGTACAGATGGAAAGAATGAACCCAGCCACAATTATACTAGGTACCAACACTTCATCATCATCTAATTCTTCTCTCTTTGTTTCAGATGTACAGCTGCATGGGTAAGTGAGAACATTCAGAGGACCATTATATTCATAACTGATTTATGTGCACAATAATTCCCCAAATATTTTGCAAAATATGTTATCAATAATTTTATTACCATTTAGCCTATATTCAGCATCATCCATACTTGGGCCTATATCAAACTCAAAGTTATTAAGTAAACATGATAATATATCAATAGTTGATATACTAACCTTCTAATAATGACCAAAAAAGTACTTAATTCCTTAACTTTGCATAATTACAATAATATTGATATACAAAAGAGGAGCAAAAAAGAATGTCAAATTTAGAAGGCAAAAGATTGTGTCATTTTAGTCAATCAGATACAAACAAAAATTTAATACTCCTTTGACTACAATGACAAATTGTCATTCTAATCACATTTTTTTGGTTACAACAAAGAAAATTATCCATCAAAAACAGAAATAAGCTTACCTTTCAAGAGAAAAGAAACTATCACAGAACTGATAAAATGTGTCCTGGATAATGCAAAGCTTGCTAGAATCAGATGAAGCTTCGGTTTCAGCAAGTATCCGTTTTTTCTCTGAATTTACTAGTTCAGCAAGCGGCTGACACAAGAATTTCAGTGTTTTATAGTACATCACTAGACAAGCCTTTCTGTCCTTGCAAGTCAGAGAACTCTTATATTCAACATCAGATGAAATGCCAGTCTCATTTTTACCAATGTTAAAGCAATTTCCAAGCAAACCAAGTAAAGCAGACAAATTGTGCAGCTTATCCCTTTCAAGATACAAAACATCAATAGCAGAATCATCTTCTACACCTTTGGAAGTGGTAAAATCATCAGATATCAACTTCACATCATGCTCAGCGAAATCTAGCCCGGTTGCATAAAGCCTCAATATTAGATCAACAGGGATTGTAGCCTGGGAAATTCTACCAAATTTAAGATTATAACTCAGGGCATCTTATCCAAATAAATGAAATAGGTACATGTCCAAACCACAAAAAAGCAAGCAGTCAAGCAATATACCTGATGAAAATCACCTGCTATGTCGTTTAAATGTCTTGCAAGAGTACTACAAAAAGTTGTACCGGCGGCTCGACATTTATTGGCACAATAATCAGCAAGTTCAACAAACTCTATTGCACTATTATTTATATCAACCTACCAACAGAAAAGTTAATCAATAAATCACAATGCAAGAGATAAACTTTAGTTATGAAGCTCTAAGATAGTTAAAAAACGTTAGTTAATAAAAAAACTAAATAAAAGATTAAAAACGAGTGAGTAATGCAAAATGATGTGCAAAACAACTGGAAACAAATTAGGAAAAATGTTTTGTAAGATCTCAAATTATTGATATAACCAAATAAAAAGAATAACAATATGTAAACCAAACAAAATGACACCATCATGCATGACACCATAAGTCTTCAAACAATGGATTTCAAAGCTGACACATAAATTCCAGCTTACAAAGAGCTGCAACTGCTTACTTGTGAAAGGTCCAAAAGGGTACAGCATTCCTAACGAGAAACAGATTCACAAAGTTACTACTATGTGCCACTACTATCCATGCAATTAGAAGACACAAGAAGTTTACCCATTAACACCAAAACACAAACAGCATTGGAGTTGGGGAATTGTTGGTTGCATCATGAATTTAGAGTCGAAACTTACACACACATACAAACAAAATTCTTAGAACTAATGAAGCTAAATGACTAATTGAACCTATTCCTCAACCATTCTAAAACCTTTTACTAATATGCAACTTAGTTAATTTTACCTTGCATTCACGGGAAATGGATGCCAACAAAAACGTTACTAAGTCAATATGAACTGAGATCTCGGTTCTCTCTAGCGAGAACAATGAGGAACATATTCTGCGGGCAAACTGCAAATGTAAGAATTAGTAAGAAAATTAAACACATAAATAAGAATTAGTAAGAAAATTAAACACATAAACATATATGTTTAGCCAAATATTAAGTAACAACCCTACCTTATAAACTTGATCCTTCATCATCGACCTTGCATACTCAGCCAAACATTCGATGCAGAACCGACGAACCAACTCCTTGCCAAAATGATTAATCTCCTCAACCAAAAACCGACAGCATCTAGCCAGAAAAGTAACAAGTACATTGTGTGATTTCTCAACAACATCGGCTTCTAATACCCTGAAAAGACTCAAAAAAAAAAAAATACATAAGCAAATCATTCGTGTAAATATTAATGTAAATAAAGAAATTTAATACCTGCACCAAGGCCTAACTTGCTCCAACAAAGCAAGAACTCTTTCATATTTCCCAAAATCTTTACTATGTCCCATGGCCACATTTTTCACTATGGAAGCCACAGCCTCGACCACAATAGATCCAAACTTCGAATCACCACAGTCGATACTCGGAACGAATTTTTTCCCATTTGAATTGACTTCCCCTCTAAGCCTCTCCAAAACCCTAAATGCTTCACTCTCTCCCTCATCGTACCGGCCCCAGGATTGTAAACAGTAAACGAGTTTCAATCTCTGGATCTGAACCAAATGGGCACCGCCGGCTAACTGCGAAGAGACGAATTCGAGACAAGTTATGCAAAGTCGGTAAGTCTCGAAGAAATGAGAAAGGGAGGCTTGTTGTTGTTGATTAGGGTTTTGTATGTAGATACGGTTGTAGATGATTGGGAATGATTTGGAAAGGAAGGACAAGAACTGTTTGGCAAGGGATCGGACGGCGGTTTGGTCGGGTTTCTTAGAAGTCTTTTTGGAATTTAGGAGAGTGGAGATGGGGCGGAGGTAGTCGGAGACGAGAGAGTGGATGCGTTTGGAGTCATCGGAGGTTTGGAGGTCGGAGAGGAGAGAGGATTCGGTTGGAGTAGGCATTGCAGAAAGCAGAGAGTGAGTGTTCGACCGTTCGAGAGACGAACAAAATTTTTGGGAAGGAGCGTATAAGAAAAAGCCCCGCCTAAAGGGTTTGCGATATTACGAATTTTTTAATAACCTAAAAAAATACTATAGTTTATTAATTTTTAATAACCTAAAAAACTAGGGACGGAAATGAATATTATATTTATAATTATTTAATTTATTTTTTGAGAATTAGGATATTATAATTATTATTTGTAGTAAATTTAAAAAAGATGCAGATATAAAATTTTGGATATACATTATTTATATTCGCTTATTTTTTGGATATGAATTTGGATTCGAATATTGAATCAATTATTCGTTTATTTAAATTTATAATTGATTTTATATTTTTATTTAATTTTTATTTATTAAATTTGAATATTCGACGGATAATATTATTTAATTCGAATCAAATAATATTATTCAAATTTAATACAAATAATAAATTAATTTAAATTTTAAAATAAATTTACAAATTTGAATATTATATTAAAAAAAAATCTTTGCAATATTACGATATTGAATGACAGCATTTTCCTAAAAAAAAATTCCTAAAAATATGAAATAAGTGAAAACGACGCCGTTGGCATGTCTATAGGTGCCAATGGGGCAATTTGCACTTTTTAGTTTCCAACAAAGACCTCTTAAGCGGGAAAATGAAAAGCTGAAAAGTGAACTGGTTCCCCCACAAACAAAAAAAGTCTCCAAAAAAAAAATTTCAAAATCAAACACCGCCTCGCCTAGACCGAGAAAAAATGAGGGGCACCACGCGCGGCCGTGCCACCGACTCCTTCCATCCTCCGCTAACACTACAGTCGCGTGATTCCGATGCCAGCTTTGCCAGCAGCCGGCCCTCCTCCATCGGTATGGGCCGCGCCACCTCCGCCGCCGAACCCTACTCCGATCGCGCCTTCCAAGCGGCCACCATCCGCTCTATCAACGCCTTCTTATCCTCCCATTCCATTCCTCCTCTCTCCACCAAACCCTCTCAAGCCCCTTCCGCCAAGGACCTCTCAAATATCCTCGCCTCCCTTCTTTCCATTATCGATTTCCCTTGCTCAAAACTCGAAGACGACCTAGGTTTCCTCCTTAAATCCCTGAATTGCCCCTTCAAATTCAACAAGTCCACGCTCCGTGCCCCTAATACCCCCCACAACTGGCCTAATTGGCTTGGTATCGTTCACTGGTTGGTCCAACTTGCAATGTACAATGCACATTTATCTCAGAATTCCACAACTTGTTTTGCTCAAAATAATAGCATGAATGAATATGCATTGGAGAGTTATATGCGATTTATACGCGGCGAGGATGAAATATTAGAGGTTTTAGATAAGGAGTTTATGGAGAAGGTCGAGAAGGAGAGGGAAAATGTGGTGGAGAACAACAGGGCTTTGGAAAAGAGTGTTGGAGATCTGGAGGCAAAAGCAGAGGGATTAAAGACGGGGCCAACGGAGAGGCAAGTGTTAGAGAAGGAAAAGAATGTGTTAGAGGAAGATGTGAAGAAGTTTCATTCTATGATTGCAGAGTTTACGGGGAGGATTGGGGCAATGGAGAAGGTGTTGGAGGAAAAGGAGAAGGAGTTGAATGCGAAGCAAGAGGAGAGGAGGCAAACTTGCGAGGAGAATGAAGAGCTTAAAAAGAGAGTTGAGTTGCAAATTTTTAATGCTAGAGATGTGGAGAGGATGAAGAGGGAGATGCAAGCTGTGGAGAGGGATATTGTAGACGCAGAGGTTGCAAGGAATTCATGGGAGGATAAGTCTTGGGATCTTGATTCTACTATTGGGCAGAAATTTAAGGAGCTTATCGCTCTTGCAATGGAATGCAACCAAGCAATTAGGAGGTTTAGTGAGCTTTTGATTTGCTTATCTTTATGTGTTACATGTTTATATTTCTAAGGATATTTTTCGAACATATTGCTTATGCATTTGATGTCGAATTTGATTTCTTATTACTAATAAGTTTAGTTGAAATCTAAGAATGATAATACTGAGGATAGTGAATTGAATAATTTTGTTTCCTCCTTATACTAGAAAGTGGAATTTAAATGCATGAGTTTTTAGTCATTGCATAATGATTCCTGAAAATGAAGGTGAGTCTCTGGTGAAATTGGAATACAGCATTGCTATTGGATAAATGATGCTCCATACTTTAAACAATTTGTTGCATGCATGTCCTTGAAAGCTGACTACCTTAGGTGTATGATTGAACTTTCGACTGAAAATTTGCCGAGTATTATTAACTTGTATGTATCGCAAGCTTTTATTTTGAAGTAGTAATGAAATATGCTGTTGTCCTGAGAGTTGTTCTGACCTTTGACCCAGTGGTTCTGGATAAGTTTGTTTTCCCCTTCTGCTTAAGATTATCGTCTCAGATTCTGTTCTGTAAAGTCTGATAAATTTGTTATTTTGAGCATGTTGTCAATTTATGCAGTTTTTCACCTAGTGCTTAGTAACAATTAACAGCTGTGCTATCACTTTTTGCGGTGGTTTTTAGGTTAAAGCTTGGTAAAGATTTTCAGTATGAGGTGAATGCTAAAGGCTCAACACCTGCTAAGGTGATGGGGATTGACTACAAAGCTACACTTAAGCCTGAGCTTGAAAGCTATGCTAACAAAATAAGGGAGAGTTCTAAGAAAAAGTTTGAAGACATGATTATCCTTCAGCAACAATCAAAAGAAATGGCCGCCAAGATTGAGGACCAAAAAAATCGTATTACTGTGCTACAATCCCATATTGATGAAGTAAGTGCTTTGAAATCAGGTCTTCACACTATGATAGTGGTACATAGATATTATCGTTTTCTTCTACTTTTTGGTGCATGTCATGCAGTCATGGTCAGCATGGATTTACCTATCAGGATTTTGACCTGGGCACCAACTTTTTGTTCCTCTCGAAACCCTTTGTTCAATCTCACCTTTATGAAAATTGAAATTCTATAAACCATACTATCTGGGGCATGTAAAAATAGTATGGTATGTGGATCTAACAGAAGCAGCTCATGCCCATCAGGTGGCTAAGATTGTTCATGAAAATTTGATGTTCCAAAGCTGAAACTTCATGCTCAAATTTATGCTTGATAACTTAGCCCCATATGCTTTCTTATAGTATCTGAACTCTGAAATTCACTTCAATTATCACTTACAAATAGGTACTTTCATTGTCCTTAGTGATAAATACTTGTATGGAGGCTTTTTCTTGCCTTACCTGTTGGTTCAAACTTCGTTTGGGTGATGGTCTAGATCTTTGTTTTGCTACTTTGAGGTATCTAAGCATGTAGGCAGTGGAAGATGATGCCTGCATTAGTTTTCACATCCTCTCACTTGTTTTTGCTGTTTAAATAGGTTATTATGTTCAGTTCCTTCTGAAAAAAATGTGATGAACACAATAACAAAACCTTGATTTTCCATGATGTTTTTCTTGTTGAACACTTTTGCATTCTGTTGTGAAAATGATAAGAAGACAATCAACCACTGAATAGCCTGGATCCAAGGACTTCTCAATTTTGGCACAGAACTTGCAGGGTTACTATATTCCATCTTGACCTTGTTTTCTTCTTCCCTTAACCCTCATGCCCAGAGATGCTTCTTACATTTTTACCCTTTTTATCACTTCGATTTCTGTAAATTCTATTTGAATGGTGTTAATGTCTGAAAATGCAAATAAAGTTTGTCAGTAATGCTCAAACTTTTAGTTCGTAAAGGACCAGTTTTAGAGATTAACCTTCTGCTATATTAATCATTCTTGTTAGGTTGAAGCCCAAATAAATGTGTTTAAGAAGGAAATGCAGGAATATGGTTATAAAGCTACTGCAGAAGCCAAGAAAATGGTTGAGGATGTCCAATTTGAGGCTCATAAATTAGATATCACAGAAAGAGAAGCAGCAGAGATTCTAAAGGTAGGCCTTTTTGGTCTTTTGCTTCATTGCTTAAAGATAAAGAGATAAAATGTGCAATGTCATGTAGTGCTTATGAGGTATGGGTATTAGTGAAAGCAGATTTTATCATTTTCTTACAATAAGGGAAAGAAATTTATTTTGTGAGAAATTTAAATACATTACTTACAGTAAGGGTACGAGTGCATCTATGATCCCTAATCAACATTTTCTTTTTCCTCGACAAAGGCTTCGCAACTGAGGTTGCAAGAAGCAATCCAACAAAGTGAAGAGGAAACTCAGATGCATGCGCGTGAACTCTTTTTGGTGGTTGATTCCGTCTCGAAATATAAAGAACATGTTGAATCCAGAATTTCGGAGATGAGGGTTAGCCTCTCGGAAACTGCTGCTGCCGTATCGGATGCTTACAAGGGTTCATTTGCCAGCACAATTCACTTGTAGTGCCGATGCAAGTCAGTAAGTATTAACAGAAAATCTATAATCTATGACTAAGGTTGGTCTTTTTGCTTGTGCTCAAACAACAACCATTTTGCTTCTCACTCTTGATTCAAGCAACTATTAGTTATAGAAAGTTGCCATGCCATTTTCTGTCATTGTATTTAAAGGTTTGTTTTGATTCAACTGTTTTTATGTTTTTTGCTATAGTATTTATTTATAATCCTTGTTCAAATGGTGTCAGATTTGAAGTTTGAAGTTACTACTTGATGCTGCCAAACTTTCTTTTGGGTACATTCAAACAAATCAATTTAGAAAAGATATAAATCTGAAAAATGAAAATATTGCGGAAATTTGACATAACAATCATGCACCTATACAATTTTTGGCAGGAGTGAAAGAAAAACAAGAACAAGGTAGGAATAATGAAAAAGAAAGGAAGAAATTGGGTTTTTTATAGTAGTTTTTTTTCTGTTATGTTATTCAAATTTTTTATTTTTTAAAAAGTATTCAACATTTGTATTCGTCATATATTTAAATATAAGTATAAAGTATAATCTTTTAAATATATGACATTTTTTTTTTAAAATAAACATATTTTTGCTAAACACTTATCTGTATTTAATATTCATCCGAATTCAGATAATATAGGTTTTTTATTTGGCAACAAATAAATTTGGAGAAAAATTGATGACAAATTTTTGGAAATTAGACAGTCATTATTAGTGAATCAGATGTTTTTATTCCAACATCTTTTCTTTTTGGGGAGATTGAGTTTTCAGTAGGTGTGAGAAAGTTTTAGAATTTTTTGTCATTTTTTATTTTATTTTTTACCCAAAAAAAAAAAAATCTAATATAAGTTATTTTTTTCATCTTTTTCCCTACCTTATGAAGGAAGTTTCGGCGCCTTCGCGGCCAATGGGTCTCGGGGGTACACCAAACCGTGCATTAAACGAAAACAGAGTCAACCCGACCCGACATAAAAAACAAACGCCTTCAAGTCATGGACTCATGGTTGTTGTTTGTTAGGTATTTTCGAAAGGGTAAAATAAAAACAACAAATCAAAAAAAAAAAAAAAGCTCAACGTTTTTTTTTATTTTTCTTTCTTCTGTTTCAACGAATGAGCAAATTCGAAATTTAAAATATAAACAATATTTTTCTTATAATAAAATACTAACACCTCAAAATAAAAATAAAGAAAGAAAAGGAAGCACACAAAAATTGCACTTCTTATTATATTAAAATTCAATTTCTTTGTTTCTATCTTCGTATATATAAAAGAAAAACTTGCCCCCTTCCTCTTCACGGCGCAATTCCAAAATATTTTCCTCTTTCTCTCCAGAAGTTCACACCAAAAGACTACGTTCTTTCATAAATTTCCTTACGCCAAAAAAGCAGGAAGACAGCCGTTTATTTGACTAGTTTTTTTTCCCTTATTTTCCTTCTGGTTTCTGATAAGTTTTTGATTCGCTGAATCGCGCACTGCGTGAGAATTGAGGACGCCGAATCGTCGAGAGCCGTACGATTGAGGTTCTCTTTACTTTTTAATATGTTTTCGGTGATTTTGACGGTTAGCGACTGATAATCCTTATGATAATCTGAGAATTTTTTTCCTTATACTCTGTTACTCTACTGTTCATAGTAGAAAAAAGAGGAAACTAGATTTTTGAGAAGGTTTGTTGAAGGGATGGTATAGGAAAATTTTAGGGTTTGGTTTTTCTGGTTATTTACCATATTGGGTCTAGGTTCTTCATGCAGAGCCGTCTCGTTTTGTACTTTCTTGTTGAAGGGGTAGAATTGTCATCTCAGATATGAGGGTCTTGGTCTTCTTAGTTTGTTCTTCTTGAATTCTGAAGACCCCTAGAAGCAACCCTTTTATGGAAATTGAAATATAAAGAAAAAAACAAACAACCAAGTCTTTTTGATTGCAGAAGCGCTTATTTACAGAGTTGCCATTTTTGAGAAGAATTTTTGGAAACTCTTCAGGTAGATTTTATTAGTCAGCAATGCCATAATTCTAGTTTCTTTGAATTGATTGATTTGATTGATTTGATTGGTTGGTTTAATAACCTTAAAAGTATATATTGTATAGGAGGAAGACAAAGGACAACCCTAGTTACAGTGTAAAGAACAGTTTTGAAGAATTTTGGAATTGGGAAATTTTGGATTATTGTAATCAGCAACTTTGATGGTTCATGTTAAGTAAGCTATTTGATAAGTGAAACAGGATTTAAGGGAACATAACATTTTTGGGAATATTGAGAAGTTATAACCTGGAAAAAGAAAAACAGAATTGGGAAATTCTTTCTTTCTTTCTTTATGAATTATGATCATGTTTAGCAAGAGTTATGGAAAGAAGTGAGCCTTCATTGGTACCGGAATGGTTGAAGAGCGGTGGAAGTCTTACGGGTAGTGGCAATTCAAATCACCAATTTACATCATCATCTTCACACTCAGGTAATTTCAGTTTATATCTTCATGGTGTATTATTTCTGTTTTACGTTTTTGCCCTTGATAAATCTGTGTTGGTTGGTATCTTTAGGAGAGATTTAATAATAGCATTTCAAGGATGCATATAGGGCTCAAAGTGTTATATTACATGCCTCATTTTTCAAAATACATATAGTATCTTCATTTTACTAGGTAAAAGAGAACAATATCGTTAAATTTTGCAATATTTTTTTATTTGTCATTTAGAGGTATGTCTCTAGAAGCTAATTTTTCTATCTAGTTGCCTGCAACTTCTTTACCTTGTTTCTCATAGCAGTTTTGACAGTTAACCAAATTTGAATTTCATTCTTATCAAGCAAAATTGAATGTAAATGTACATATTCTAATCTTTGTTTTGATTGTTTTTGTTATAGACAATCCTTCTGCATTGAGGCATGCCAGAAATAAGTTGTCTGTTGGCAGTGGCCCTGATATAGGCCGGACATCTGTTTTGGATAGGACCACTTCTGCCTATTTTAAAAGAAGTTCTAGTAGCAACGGTTCTTCCCACTCACCATCTTATAGCAGTTTTGCTAAAGGCCATCGAGAAAGGGATTGGGAAAAGGATATTAATGGTTACCATGATAGGAAGAAGGTTGTTCTCAGTGACCATAGGAACCGAAACTATTCCGATTCTCTGGATAACATGCTGCCAAGCATGCTTGAGAAGGATGTCTTACGGCGCTCACAGTCTATGATAACTGGCAAGCGCAGTGACACATGGCCAAGGACAAATGAATCAAGTGCCACCAACAAAAGCAATCACAGCCGTGGTAATGGTAACCTTAGCATAGTTAGCACTGCTGTAGGTAATAAATCTGCATTTGAACGTGATTTTCCTGTGCTTGGTGCTGAAGAAAGACAAGTTGGGTCAGAAATAGGAAGGGTTTCATCTCCTGGCTTGAGTAATGCTGTGCAGAGCTTGCCAGTGGGTGCCTCAGCTGTTACTGGCAGTGATGGCTGGACATCAGCTTTAGCAGACATGCCAGTGGGTGTGGGAAGTAGTGGCTCAGGTGTTGCAGTTGCTTCGCAAAATGTTTCTGCAGGCTCAGCTTCCATGGCTCCATCTACGATGACAGGCCTTAATATGGCTGAAACAGTGGCTCAGGGGCCTTCTCATGCTCGTACACCTCCCTTGGTAACTTCAACAATTCTTCTATTAAGTTTTTTTGTTAGAAACTATGTAAATGCTGAAATAAGATCTGATGTGTTTCTTGATGTAGTTAAATGTCGGAACTCAAAGGCTTGAAGAGCTGGCTATCAAACAGTCAAGGCAACTAATTCCCTTGGTGACAACATCGCCTAAAACTCTGGTGAGCTGTTTTTAAGCTTCTCTATGTATATGTTTTCTTTTTAAGATAATATCTTCAATTTGGGGCTATATGCGGTTCTTATAATATATACTTTCAGGAGTATATTTTATTTTGTATTTGAACTTTTCATTGAGATCTACTTGGTATTTTTGCATTTTAAGGTCAGTACGCAATGTATCTTAATGAAATTTTAGGGCAAGCGTTATGTACTGGTTAATACTTGTTCAGGTATGAAGTTCTATAGTTTGGCCAAATGTATTTGTTCAGTTTGGTAATGAACTTAAATGTTAAATTGAGCGTATTATATGTTTCCCTATTCTCTTTATTTATTTATTTTTTTTGCATGTGGGTGTGTGTAGGCATGAACAGTTAGAAATATGATGTTTAGAAGGCATGTGATGCTAATATGGGGTCAGGCCTTCACCATTGACTCTTGCCTTTACATAAAATCCTTTATGAATGTCTGTTTTACTCTGTCCATATATGCCCATATATGTATGTGAAGACTTTTATCTGATACAGTAACCTAAGTATGTAAGCATGAACATGCATCTTTCTGCTCTATATGTTTGGATTTTGTTGAGTTAGTGTGCCAGTACCATCTGTTAACAAATCAGGATTTAGTAATTATGTCTGGTGAACTTAAAGCTTGTATCTTTCTATGGTTGTGTTATTCGGGAAGCATAGCTTACATATTCTTTGTTATTTAATACATTGAGTATTGTCCTGGGGCTTTAGTTCAAGCGGTACAGAATTTCCTAAATGTGATCCTTAGGTGCAAATCTCACTAAGAAAGATTCCCTAGTGGCATTACATATCTCTTTTCATTACTAATTCATTTGAGAATGTTTTGTTTTGCTTTGAAGTGTCGGAAATCTGATCTATGGAATGTTCTAATGCAACTAGGAGAAATGTGTGTTTTGGAAATATTTTCTTATATTTCTAGATATATTTATGCTCTAAATTATAGAGGCATGGTGTCTTCATTGGTTATTACTTGTTGTCATGTATGCTGGTGGCAGTAGAGGTGGCATGGCTTCGCTCATGGTATTATAAATTAATTTGTTACTGATTAGAGATGAGATGACTGGAAAGGGAATGAGGAAAAATAGAGAATTTTGGTTTATACTGGGTTTATCCCTTTTATTACCCTACGATTCTATGATACTAAGGCTAACCTTTTTGCCATCATAGTTAGAATCACTGGTGGCTTTGGCCTATCATGTAATTCTGAAGTTTAACGAAATCGATGGCTAATGGATAGGGATCTTATTCTAGTTTTCTTTATAAAACTAAATGATGAAGTCAAACCTGATTTCATAAGTGCTGAAATTTTTGCATATTGATTTTATACTTAGATCAGATTTTTAAGGGTACTCACATTTTTTTCTTATTCTTCTTGTTTTTGCCTATAGGTGGTTAGTCCTTCAGAGAAATCAAAACCTAAAGTTGGACAGCAGCATCATCCCTCACTCTCTCTTAATTACACACGTGGTGGAACTTCAAGATCTGACAGTCTAAAAGTTTCTAATGAGAGCAGGCTTCGTATACTCAAACCATCACGGGAATCAAATGGTGTCTCTTTAACCATGAAGGACAACTTAAGTCCTTCTAACGGAAGCAGCAAATTGGTGAATAGCTCACCAAGTGTCACTCCATCAGCTGCTGCATCTGCTCCCTTTAGGAGCTCAGGCAACAGCCCCAGGTTTGTCACTGCTGAGCGTAGTAATCAGACTCCATTACGGATAACCATTGAGAAGAGAGCAACAGCTCAAGCCCAGAGTAGGAATGATTTCTTCAACCTTCTAAAGAAGAAATCTACTACGAACTCGGCTTCCTCTGTTATTGATCCCGGGCCTGCTGTGTCACCATCTGTCTCAGAGAAGTCTGATGAACTTGGCACTGAAGACTCCAGCACTTCTGTTACTCTGCGGGATGGGGGTGTTCCAGCATCAGAAATCTTAATTGCTGACTTGCCAACTGACAATAGGAGTGAAACAGCCCACAATGGAGATGCTTATACTGGGTCTCAGAACTGTTCTAGCAATGGAGACGGGCATTCAAGCCCTGATGCGTTTCTTTATCCTGATGAGAAAGAGGCTGCGTTTTTACGTTCCCTTGGTTGGGAAGAGAATGCTGGAGATGATGGTGGTCTTACAGAAGAGGAGATTAGTGCCTTTTTCGAGGAGGTAGCCATTTCTCCAAAATCTAACTCTCATATACAATAAGATTCTGCTATTCTTTGTTTGCTCATGGTGAAATATCTTGTAGTGCATCTACTAAAAGGTTATTACATGTTTTTTTGTGCAGTACATGAAATTGAAACCATCTGCAAAACTTTTCGGTCGAATGCAATCATTAGGTCCATTAAAGTCTCATAATGGGACTCATGGTGATTCCTCATCTGGATTGAGCTCAACGGATTCCAACGGAGAAGGTTTGTCTCGTCAAAAAATTTAATTGACTTGGGAAAATTTGAATGCATTGCTGATGTGGCTACTCCCTTTTTGTTTCTTTGATTGATATTGGGATGAAAACACAAGCAATTGGGTTTTAAAAGAAAAGATAGAATACAATGTGTCTGTCCAGTCTTAAGAAAACCAGTGATGTGTTCTACCTGGTTTTTTAACATAGGATTTTCTGAGATATAAAAAAAAAAGGTTGAGAGAAGAGGGTAGGAATAGGTTTTTACTATGTCTGCAATGTAAGAATTTGCTGGGGTAAATAGTTTAGTGTCTCTGGGTTTTAACTTGTGGCTGAAGGGGCACAATTCAACAAATAGCTTATGGTTTATTTATTTTATCATTTGAAAAAGGAAAAAGAGGAAAGAAAAATTAGTTCTGTATTGTTTTTGGTACCCTTTTTCTTTTCTTTGTTTCTACTTAGATTCCATGTCTATATTCAAGGAATAAATACCATTGTTCTTTCACAGTAAAAGCAATCAGAGAATGGTGTTTCATTTGGGTATATGATAATCAATCATTTGGTCGAATCAACTTAAAGCTTCTGTTTATTAGTCATTTGTTTAATGTTATATTCCTTAAGAGGCAATTTCTCTTCAAGTATCAACAAATACGGGTATGTTGGTCCGATTCTTCAAATATATAAAAAAAAATTAAATATATTTATGTCAGACATATATCATATTTGATATTCATCTGGCGTTCGAGTAACAAAGGTTGAATATGCTATTATATAGATGAAAGAAGAGATTGGTTGTATTGATTTAGACTTTTTGAGGATTAAACTCTCTTATTCATCACATTGAATGCCATGGTGACCGCCATGTCTTCCAAAGTTGGTCTTACCATTCTTTTTTTTTTTTTTTCCCCTTTTTCTCTCTTGAAAATTTATTTCACACACGCAAACACGTGGTAAAGCTTTTTTTATTTATCTTTAGATCTAGAATTACCAATCTGGTCTATGTAAAACTTTTTTTTTTCTTCTTCTGGTGTTGTAGATTAGTGCTTTTATTAGCACCTAAAACCACTTCTCGTAGCTTTCTTGGATTTGGTCCTCCCAGCTCAAAAGAAAAAAAGAATTTAGTCGTTTCAGTTCTCAAGAGTCAACCCTTTTGCTTAAAAAGACATTGTTGGGCCAACTCTTTAAATCTTCACAAACCAATTGCCTCAAAGGAAGGTAAACCGACCCATGAGCCTAAAAGGAGTAATTGCCCAAACAGTAGGTAATATCATTGGAGTTTTAGTTGTTTTAAATTCAGGTTCGAATTAATTTAATTTTGGATCATTTTGAATTGGATTTTCAAATCGTTCGAATTTGATAAATTTAAATTTATAACTCTTTTTTTTATCAAATTGAATTGAATTTTTTTTAATTCAGATAAGTTTTACCAATTCTACTAATGACCAAACGTTTCTTTGACCCAGAAATCAGGAATTGTAATGAGTGATTAACTGATATTTCAAAGCTTAGCATCAAAAGCCAAAAAAAAAAAAAAAATCAATCCCAAGGACAAAATCGGTTAGATGAGCTTGTCCAGTCGTAAATGGTGACTGATCCACCCACCCATGGTTTGGTCATTTTTGTCAAGTGAAAGCTTTTGCCGGTTTAGAATTCTTCATAGCCAAGATGCAGAGAATCAATCAAGTGAAGTTTGAGGATAATATTATTACCATCAGATTGATTAAAGAAAACAATGTTGGGTCAACTCATAATTTGGATTTTTTTTTTTCTTTCTCCATTTGTCACCACTTTCAAGAAGTGATCGGTTCTCGATTACCTCAATTAATAATTTACTCTTAATATACATTTTGACATTAATAAATTACCCTTGAATTGAGTAAATCTTGTTAAAGTGGAATTATCTTGAATTAGTTTATATAATTATTTTTAAAATATAATATTCAACAAATTTGATATTTGAATTTTATTATTTGTAATTTTATTTTTAGACTGCAATATCTTTTATAAAAAATATCGTTTGAATGAGCTTCTTTTATAGAGTTAATGTTGAAAATAATGAATAAATTAACATCATTTGGCAAGCAAATTAAGATATGATGTGAGAAAATTAAGAAAACTCACATAAAAGATTTTACTTGATTTAGCAATTTTGTTCATATTAAACGAAATAGATGAGAGTTACTTTGATTTAATTAAAAATAGAAGGCAAAATCATTTAAATATGATTGTTATAATTTTTCGTTACTGTAAGTTATCATTAATTGAAATTTTAATTTATAAAACGAGCGGATAGATTTAAACCCAAAAAATATATATATATATATATGACGAAACCTAAATTAATTAAAATGATCAATTTAATTATAAATTTTGTACATCTCATTTGAATTAGCTTACAAAGATTTTCCTTTTATATGAATAAAGGAATTCCTGAAGATCCAATCTAATCCAAATAATGTCCTTACATGTGGGATAGATGGCATATATATATATATATATATATATATATATATATATATATCCAGCAGCCTCATAAGTCAAAGTTTCAAATCAATACACTAATTTATTTAATGAATTAAATTAGAAATTAAAAATCAGATAAAAAAACAGAAATGAAAAAAAAAAAAAAATTATACCAAGGGCAAGGGGTAAATTTTTTCCAAAGACTGCAAACACAAGTCTTCCATTGACACCGGTCCCATGCATTCATCTCCATAAAATAGCAACAGCTGGTTTTTTTAAAAAAAAAAAAAAAAATCATATCATCATTCATCAACCATATATTAAACTTTCAATATATATATATATATATATATAATAGAGGAAGTCATGTGTTTGCATGAGGAAATGCTTTTTCACATGATTCATGAAAAAAAAAATGATATATGATAATTTTTTAATTTATTTATGAAGTTAAAAAAAATTGTTCGTTAGTGTATAAAAATGAACTCTTAATATAATGTATTTTTTGAGTTAGAAGAATATATATATATATATATATATATGAATTTTAAAAGAAAAAAATTAATTAAGAAATAGATGAAGACTTTGGTAATTAAGTTAAGTATTCCAAGTTAACATGGATGGTGCTAAAAATATTATTATAAAAATAATAAATAAATAAATTAGTTGCAAAACATGGTTCAAGGAGAGGTCATATGAGGTATTCTAGTTGACAATTTCAAGATCTGATCCATAGGATAGGAGGCTTTCTCTTTTCATGGGATTTCGTAATTGGCTCGTAGTTCCATGGGGATTAGGAGATGATGTCAGAACCCTTTTTATATATATATATATATATATATATATATTTGTATTGCATTTAAATAAATTTTTTTATTTGTATTCAAATTAAGAGTTTTGTTAATTAGTGTTTTTAGGTTTCTCTTTAAGATTATTATATATGTTAATATCTCCATTCAATGTATTAGAAATGATAAATAAAATTGTTAATTACTGCATTTAATGCAATATTATTACTATAAATAAAATGTTAACTAATCTTAAACAGTACCCTAAGGACAGTCGTTAACAAAATTCTTTAAATTAATTTATGTTAAGTGTTTATTGAGTACAAATTAAAATTTTATTTGAATGTAAATTAAAAATTAAAAATATTTTTTTAATTTAAAATTTACCTAAATTTAGGATTTTTTTTTTTTTAACCTTTTTATACATTATAAATTATTATTTACTTTCTTAACTCAGAAATACCAATTGCAGCAGATATTATTTGTTCTACAGCACAATTTGAGTGACCCTAATTAACTTTTCAAAGAGAAATGACTTGGCTGTTTCATTAATTATCCCTGGAAATAATTGTTGTTATATATATATATATATATATATATAATAAAGAAGAAAGAATTAAAATAAGAAAGGCATTTGATTTGAAGTGTCATATATATATATATATATATATATACATATTTACACTTGATTTCATGGGAAAATTTTCTAAAAATATGTAGGAAAAAGTTAATAAATCAAGATTTCTTCTTTCTAGATCATAAAAGAGATTAAGTTATCAAATTAGATTGTAATGGCATTTAAAAAATTGTTGCATGAGCATTTAATAGCGTTGAGAATGGCCTAATTAATTATAATAATTATGTAAAGCAGTTGTGCATATTGTTTACTTAAATTAGGATATGTACTTCTAAAGCCTACATTTCTATTAATAATTATATCATAAGTTTGAAAACGGTGAATTTTTTAGGGGAGGGGGGGTTATTTTTCTTTCTAATAGGCGCAAGAGTGGAAAATCGAAACCCTAATTTTTAACGTGTTTTTTTTTTTTTTTTAAATTTTTCTAGATATATTAAGAGCCTATAAAAAGATTGATTAGTGACCAAGTAAGGCCAATTTGATCAATCATTTTTTCTGTTGTAAAGTAAAAAAACTGAATCAAGATTTCTCTTTATTTATCATAATGGTGAACCTAAAATTTTATTTTATCGTCAATCTAATCACCGGAACTTTGTCTTTATATCAAGAAGAAACTTATATAGTCGTTTGATTAATTATTTTTATAGTATATAGTCTTTAATTAATTGAGGTTAATTAAGGACCCAATTAAAGTCAAAGCTTAGAAGCGTCTCACTGTATCTAATAATACGTTTTTTAGACGAGGGAATTGACTTTGGTGGGGAGATCAAGAAAGGAAATGGAGATTGATCTGTCCCTGAAAATAGATGCTAAAGAAGAAGAAGAAGAGGAGGAGGACATGGAAGAAGCAAAAGTGTCTAAGATGCAAGGGGATTATAGTCAAGAAGAGAAATTAGCTGTAAATTTGCAAGATAAAGAGGATCAGGAGACAGCAATGGCTGCCATAGGGGAAGTAGAAGATGGTGCACCATTAATGGAATCGTCCTTGCAAGGAAACAGCAAAACAGAAGAGGTAATACGTACTCTTTTAATTAATTAACTTAATTATCTCCTAAGTAACAACCCTTTTGCTTGCTTAATTATATGATGAAGTCTTAATTTTATATATGTTATGTATGTATGTATGTATGTATTCTAGTTGTCTGTCCTACAAATGGAGATGAATCGCATGAAAGAAGAGAATAAAGTGTTAAGGAAAGTGGTGGAGAAAACTATGCAGGATTATTACGATCTTCAGATGAACTTTGCTGTTATTCAGCAAAACAACCAAAAGAAGGTCTAGTAATAATTAATAAATGTTCTTTTTTCATTTTATTTTAATTTAGTTTCATAATCTATTAATCTTGACTTTGTGAATTTGTTTGATGTTTAGGACCCTCAAATCTTTCTCTCACTAAATGGAAATGATGAAAGCTCAAGTCAAGAACAGCAGGCAATTCAAAGAAACTTAAATTTTGTCAATAACCAAAAACATGGGTCGCCATCACAAGACGATAATGATGAAGAGAATGAACTAGGGTTGTCATTAAGGCTACAATTACAAACCAGTTCCTGCAGTCAAAGAGAAATTAGAGAAGAAGATCTTAATAAGGAAGAGCAGAAAGAAGAAAGTCAAGAAACCCCAAATAATGTTGGATCAGTGCAAAACAAGCTTCTTCATCAAAGTCATTTATCTGCAATCACAACAAACCATGCTGTTTCCCAGCCACCCAACAGGAAAGCTAGGGTTTCAGTTAGAGCAAGATGTCAAACAGCAACAGTAAGTTGAATACTTGAAATTGATTATATTTATATCACTCTTCAACTTTCAATTTGCTCAATGCTTGGAGATCAGTTTCAAAAGTTAAACATTGGTTTTTGCTACCATATTTGCAGATGAGTGATGGGTGTCAATGGAGGAAATATGGTCAGAAAATTGCTAAAGGAAATCCTTGCCCACGAGCCTATTATCGTTGCACGGTAGCTCCAGGATGCCCAGTCAGGAAACAAGTACAGTCTCATATATTAATTTATCCTTCGATTAATACACTTTTGTTATGCTATTATATACTATTTATCAGAATTTAGTTTTGATCTAATTGCGATTTAGGTGCAACGATGCCTGGAAGACATGTCGATTCTGATTACAACTTATGAAGGGAATCACAATCATCCACTCCCTGTTGGTGCAACAGCCATGGCTTCAACAGCTTCATCAGCAGCAGAAGAAGCTTCCTTTAGTTTACTTGATTCAAGCAACCCTCTCTCAAATGTCCCTTATCAAAACCCTAATCTCATAAACTTATTATCAGCTTCTCATCATCCATCAAACATTAGGAACATGATGAACCTTAACGACGTCCCTTCAAAAGGAATCGTTCTGGAACTCACAAACAATAATCACCATTTCTATCATCAAATGCCCACAGCTTCATCAAAAGCTTTTCCTTGGATGCCAAGCAGATTAAACTACCAAAATGCCAACCCTTTCTAGGACAAACGAGAGAGAATGGAAATTATCTGAAGAAGTAGATAAGTCATTTAGCTGAAAAATGTTATAGCAATTGCTTCAGATCCTAAATTTAGGGTTGAAGACGCAGTTGCGGCTGCCATTACATCTCTAACAAATAAAGAAAGCCAAACAACTCATCCTATTCCTATTGGTTCTTCTTTTGTTGGTAGTGGGAGCTCTAGTACCAACAATTGGGTACTTGAATCTCTCTTGGGAACTGGTAAGCCCATTCATCATTCACCTTAGAAGTTAGTAAAAATTATTATTATTTGGGAAATACTTTGTTTAAATACTTTGTTTATTAGTAAACTTTAAAGACAGATTAAAGGGTATATAAAAAAGGTTATGTACTTTTATCTTGTCTGGATTTGGTTCTCCCCTCCTTAATATAAGACTTATTCTGAAATATTTCCTTTCTGTGTTTTTAAGAATTCATATATTATTCATGTAATTTAACTGGATCCAATGCAAGATTTAAGAACATATTTACAATCAATATATATATATATATCATTATTTTGAAATTACATATGTTTTCTAGTTTTTCTTCTAAGACTTGCATGCATGGTAATACTCCAATATTGTCATAGTAAATCATAGGATTATATATTTATATGGAATACTCCAAATTAATCTGCATTTTTTTTTTTGAGGGGGCGGTTCTTTGTTTCGATAATTTCCTGTATATGGGCTATTTTTGTTTTTCCATATTGTTTGAAGATTTGTTGAAAATTGGACAATATTTACGATTATATATACACACACTCAAGTGTCATACATTTGCAATGGTTTGATATATCCCATTTTTAGCACAACACTTGGCAACCCATTTGGGCTCTATTTAAGCCATGGAAGTAGATCTAGAAATTTTAATACGAGATACGAACACAATTACATGATATAAAAATAATTAAAATCTGATATAAATATAAATGTGTTAATTTATATAATATTAATTATTAATGTATTAAAATTTATATAATATTTTAAATACGATAAAATACAAAATAAATATATGAATTATAAGCTGAAAATGCAACTTCGTTTGTCTCACGCATGTCATGTCATCTTCAATCTGTATAAACAGTGAACTGTCCAATGGTTCCTTTCAAGTTTCAACAATCGAAATTATCGAAAAAAAATTATTTTAGGCGACGTGCGTGATTATGTTTGTAAGTATATAGTCTAATTATTGCAATATATAGGAGTGAGGAGTACTGCCCTTAATAAAGTGTATATTCTTAGTAAAATTAGGCCAAGTATTTATTTATCTATATTTATATGTATGATAAAATATTTATATCAATTATAAAATAGTTGATTGAGTTTGAAATCACTTAATTCGTAAAACCAATTAAATTAATGAAATTATCAAAAATATTAATAATAAATATAAAATCAAAGATTTTTTTATTTATAATAATTTTAACAAAATAATTCTTAAAAAAAAGTACTCACTCTTAAAATAAATTAACTATCTATCTCTTATATAAAAATACCTATTTAAAATTAAAAAAAAAAAACAATCACAAGGTGATTGTATCAGATTCTAATATATATAAACACGGATATGAAAAATATTTTGAATTGAAGAAAACAAACATTTTTTATTAAAATTTTAAATTGCTTTTCATTTAAAAGAAAAAAAAGTTAGTCAATGGTCTGTGATTTGGATGGGTTTGGATTTTATGGGCTTTAATTGAGTAGTTGGGCTATATGGTGTGTGTGTCATTTTAGATAGATTTCGGTTTCAATGGGCTTTTTCTTTTCCTTTTTCCTCTTTCAAAACCTACTTTCCAAACAGAAACCTCAGCAGTTCAACTCCTACATCATCATTACCGTACGTAAGCTAATTATCTTAAAATTAAATTAAATAAAATCAAATCCTTTATTTAAAAAAAAAAAAAAAAAGAATTCGTCAAATATCTCTCGCGAGGGTTTTCGCGCAAAGGCAGAGCTTAATCTTCTTCTTTCTATTCCTTTTCGTTTTGCATTAACAAATAATAAAAATCCAAATGGGAAGCACCGCCGTCGAGAAGACAGCAGAGGAGCTCCAGCTAGAGATCAATGAGCTGCATCGCCAACAACGCGAGGTTTCTCTTTCTTTCTTTCTTTTACATACGACTCTTCGTATACGATTACGTATACTGTAAGGTACAGTTTTCAATTTTTTTTTTGTTATATACAGATTACGGAGAGGCTGAGGGACCCTCGGGGACTCCGAAGGGGAGGATTGTCCGGCATCAGTCCTCGTAACTTCGCCGCCAATGGTGCTCGTCAGCGAGGCTTTCTTCGACCGGTATGCTTCTATTTCTCTGTAAATTTTGCTTATTATCTCTTTCCTTTTTCTCCTTGTATTCGGGATAATTATCTATTTATTTTGCTTAGCTTATATTTAGGGTTTAGGGTTTTTTAAATGTTTTTTTTTGTTATAGGCGGATAGGACTGATGTAGAAGACCAACCTCCGGCTAAGAGGAGATTGTCATCTGCTGTTGTCAAGGTAAACCTTTTTTTTCTTGCTGAATTTCGTTAATTAGTAACTATTAAGAGTCGACTGAGTTACCTAGCTTCTTTCTTATTTCTTTTTTTGTTATGGGTTCTGAAACATTCAATTGTGACTTTCTTGATTTGGGAGCGAAGGTAGAAGATGGCGAGATTATCGATGACACTGAAGTGGCTAAGGATT